>CM068367.1:575035830-576380830 GCA_034769895.1 Magicicada septendecula | reverse complement strand
GGAGCACAAGTTGACCATTCAGTGACCAGACGTTCAGGTCCTTTTTGTTACAGAATCCATGGGCAAATTTATCACGCTACATCTGCATTACACCCAAATCAAGGTGAATTACCAAAGTATGCCCAACTGTACATTTTGGATTCGGCCCAAGCCTTGACAGAAAGAATGAACAATCAAGCAAACAATGGATGCATTCGTGTCGTAATGGAGAACCTCCAAAATCTTCTTGGAGATATCAATCCGTTCTCTAGAGAATACAAGAACATGCTCAAATTTGAACAAGACGAAATGCTAAAGGCAAATCGGGAAAACCGAACGCCAATTGAATATAGCATGACTTTCTTGAGAGAAAGAGTAAATAATGTGCTCCCCGGCAGAACCAACGCTCCCACTGCCAGAGGAGAAATTGCTGCCGTTTTTCACAGTGCAGATGGTGCACCCCCAGAAAATCGGGATATTACAATTTATCCGAAAAGCGGAATTTTACAAAATATATCCATCCTGAGTAGACTCTGTGACCCAATGTGCTACCCTTTGCTTTTCCCATATGGGGATTCAGGGTGTACCACAGATCTGAAGAAAGCTGTTGGTCAAGGAAATGTGTCCCAGCTTCAATGGTATTCATACCATTTTGCCATTCGTGATGGAAACTTTAACGAGTTCCTCAACGCAGGAAAGCTGACTCACCAATTCATGGTTGATGCCTATTGCAAGATCGAGGCAAACCGTTTGAATTGGTTTCGAAAAAATCAAAACACAGTAAGAGCTGAAGACTATGATGTTCTTCACCGATTTGTGAACAACCACAATTTTGAGGACGTTAACATATTGCCTGGAAAGAAAGTTATGTTGCCTTCAACCTTCCAAGGGAGTCCAAGAAATATGGCTCAAAATTACCAAGATGGTCAGGAAATATGGCAAACCTGACTTATTTGTAACATTCACGTGCAATCCTAAATGGAGGGAAATCAGGGAAAACTTACTTCCCGGTCAGCAACCATGCGACCGGCCTGATTTAGTAGCAAGAGTGTTTGAGTTGAAACTGAAATTGCTACTTGAAGACTTAACCAAACACCATAGATTTGGACGTGTTAGGGCTATGCTCCACGTGATCGAGTTCCAAAAACGTGGTCTACCACATGGGCACATATTGCTATTCATGGCCCCGGAAGACAAAGTCTGGGAGAATGAAAGAATTGACAAAATTGTCTGTGCAGAACTCCCTGATAATGATGCCCCCCCGAGGCTACATGAAGTTGTAAAATCCTGTATGATACACGGCCCATGTGGTCTATTAAATCCAAACGCACCCGTGTATGGAAAACGGCAAATGCACAAAAGAATTCCCAAAAGATTTCTGTGCCGAGACCAACAGCAATGTCAATGGTTACCCAAAATATCAACGCCGAGATGATGGTAACTTTGTTGAACTTGGGGGAAACAAAGTGGATAACAGATGGGTGGTGCCCTACAACCCATACCTGTCTCTGAAATACAACGCCCACATTAACGTAGAGATTTGTAGCTCAATTAAAAGCGTTAAATACCTCTTCAAATACGTTTACAAGGGGCATGACTGTGCAAATATTCAATTCGTTACTGTTCCCACAGAACAGGAAGCTACTATTGAATGGGACGAAGTAAAAAATTACTTGGAGACCCGATATGTAAGTGCACCTGAAGCAAGCTGGAGGCTCAGGGAATACAAAATGCACCACCAAACTGATCATGTGGAAAGATTAAATGTCCACCTTGAGGACAAGCATACAATATGTTTTATACCAGGCAAGGAAGCTGAAGCTCTACAGAAAAAAGCCAACAAGTCCAAAATTCTGGCTTGGTTTAAACTTAATCAGGAAGACCCTAATGCCCGAGAGTATTTATATATTGAAATTCCCGAACACTATACCTGGGATGATAAAAATTCTAAATTGAAACCACGTCTTAGAGGACATGAAACTACAATTGGCAGAATGTTTGCCGTAAGTCCCATGGATAGAGAAAAATGGTTCCTCCGAATTCTCCTTCTCAGTGTTAGAGGAGCAACATCTTTCGAGGACCTAAGAACGGTCGAAGGAAATCCTATCCCCTTTGCAACTTTCCAAGAAGCATGCATTGCAAGGGGATTAACTGATGATGACTCAGAATGAGATACTTCCCTAACAGAAGCTGCAACCCATCAAATGCCAGTACAACTTAGGCAGTTGTTTGCATTTATTTGTATCATGTGTGAGCCGTCGGATGCAGCAGCATTATTCGACAGACATAAGGACAACCTTATGCAAGACTATAAGAGACGCTTTCCTGATGGAGAAAAAGCTCTCTATTTGACGCTTAAAGAAATTGAATCTGTCCTTCGAACACATGGAAAGTCATTGGTACATTTTGGCCTAGAACTTCCAGTCGGCAGCTATGACGAGTCAATCCATTCTGGAAAATATTACGATCCAATTGCCGAAAAAACCATGTTCGAAGAAAAGTTTCAAATGCTCAACCCAGGGCAAAGAAGGGCTTTCGACAAAATCAGGGAAGCAATTGAAAACCCTAACTTACCCAAACGTCTATTCTTTATTGATGGACCTGGCGGAAGTGGTAAAACCTTCCTTTACAACACAATCATGCACTATGTGCGTAGCAAAAATGAATTAGTCTTGCCATGTGCATTTACAGGCATAGCAGCAACTTTGCTTGAGGGAGGCAGAACTTCCCACAGTCGTTTCAAGCTGCCTATTCCAATAAATGAAACATCAACCTGTAATGTTCGACATGGGACTAATACGGCAAATGAACTGGAAAAGGCCAAAGTGATAATCTGGGATGAAGCTTCAATGGCCCCAGCACATGGAGTAAATGCAGTTGACACACTGTATAAAGAACTCTTGCTGAAGATCCAAAAGTTCCTTCTAAAAAACCATTTGGAGGTGCGGTCTTTCTTTTCGGTGGAGATTTTAGACAAATTCTCCCTGTTGTTCCACATGGCAGCAGAACCGAAATACTTTCTTCATGCATGAAGAATAGTAAGTGTTGGAAAAATATTCAGGTCCTAAAGTTAGACCAAAACATGCGTGCCAATGAGGACAATGTCCCATCAGAACAACGAGGCTTTTCCGATTGGCTTTTAAAACTTGGGAATGGAAAACTCCAAGAGCCTGGATTAGAGGAAGGCATCTTCGAAATTCCTCCAGTCTGCATTGAAAATGGATGTATTGTTGCTGCTGTCTTTCCTGAGGTCATCCAATCAGGAGATGACACCATTGCTAACCGTGCAATCCTGACTCCAAAAAACCACGAGTCACTTGAACTTAATGAAAATGTCCTTAGACGAATTCAATCTGAATGGCTATACCAGCATAGATTCTATTCAGCAAGACAGTGCAAATGCCGAGGAGGCAGCAAACTATCCAATGGAGTTTTTGAACAGCTTAACACCTGGAGGTATGCCTCCTCATAGACTTAACTTGAAAGTTGGTGCAGTAGTAATGTTGCTACGAAACCTTGACTCAACAAGAGGTTTTTGCAATGGCACCAGAATGGTCGTCAAGCAAATGATGTCAAAAGTCATTGACTGTGATATCCTGACCGGATCTTTTAAAGGTACCAGGGTATTTATTCCAAGAGTTATTCTTGCACCCAGTGACCCTGACCTTCCCTTTACATTAAGACGAAAACAGTTTCCATTTAGACTTGCTTTTGCTATGACCATCAACAAAAGCCAAGGGCAAACACTGGATTCAGTTGGTATTTATTTGCCACCTCCAGTATTCAGTCATGGACAACTTTATGTTGCATTTTCAAGAACAAAGTCCTTTCAGCAAGTCAAGGTAAAAGTCTTAGGAACTGACCAACAAGGCAACTTAAAGAAAGACCACAGAGTTTACACCAAAAATTTGGTCTACAAAGAAGTTTTCGCCCAATAATTAAATTTCATAGCCAATATGTAATTAAATGTATATTAAATGTATATGTAATTAAATGTATTTAATATATGCCAATAAATAATTAAATATGTGCTAATAAAAATGCTCGCCACCCGGGCGTAGAACGGGTACTTCAGCTAGTTTATATATAATAGTGATTAAAATTGAGAATGCCTACAAGAATTTACCTATACTAATTGTTAGCATACCCGTTGGGTCTTTGTGAGATTATTATTATTTGTCAGTAGGCATTATGCCAATTTAATTTAGTGATGATTAATCATTACCTGGAGTGGTTGCTATAATTTAAAAGGGAGTGCTAATTATTGAAGGTTTACAGTCCCCTAAAAAAGGGTTTTTCAAAACCATGCATTGGCTGGGTATGGGTGCTGGTTATGTGCAGTATTAATTGAACTTGTTCAGTATTCTGAGTCCCCGTAAAGCAACAAACAGAATGATTAATCATTGCTGGGCTCTCGTTCTGTCACTTAAGAGTGAATAATTTGGTTGGCTGTTATAATATTGTAATTTGATTTATGATGCTGAATCACCGAGGACCTCATGAATGTTTAAGCTGAACTATAGAAGATTACTGTCCTGAAATAAATGTATGTATAACATTATTGAATACTGTTGCTATAAGATCTAAGGCAAAAATAAATGTTATGTTAATCCTGACTTTTATTTGCAAGTCCTGTCACAATGGGCTCGGTGCATTTTATGCTTCATCTAGGCCATCTGCCTAGTCCTAAAAAGTTACGGGTCGCCTTCCCCTTTTCAAACAAACAAAAAAACTTAGATTTTTTTTTCAAAAAAAATGTTCTCAAAACTTTGAGAAGGGGTAATGAGGCGGCTCACGTTTTCTCTAATATTTCGTATTGTGAAGCGGGTCAAACAGCGTTTGGAAATGATATGCGAAATCGTGATATAAAGAAGAAGTAGAATACAGCCAGCAAGTGTAAAAACGAAAATCATTACTCTTGGAGGGCGACGCGATATACGATGTATTTCTCATGGATTGAAACGTCATGTGACATAAACGTTATATAAAACAATCGAATATTCAATTATATTCGAAAGTAGACGTCTTGATGTTCTGAGTCTCTTGCATTAATTGAATATCATATATTATATAGCAATTTATAAGTTGTAATAAAATAACATATAACTGACTTGTGATATAAAAAAAAACTTTCAGAAGGAATGTATTATTTGTTATAAAACAGTAATTTCCAACTGGCAGTCAGGGGTGGGGGGCATTCTGTCCGCGACCTTATCTTGGAAAACCAATTTACAATTTCTCTATTTGCTTTAATAAATAAATGAATAATAAAATATTATTTTAACTGGTAATGGTCTTGCAGGAGAAACCTACGAAACAATGCTTCACTGCTTCGCTAATAAACGTACAGTAAACTTAGCTATTTATTAAATGGAGAATTTATTTGTGCTAGTACTATTTTATTGTCATCGTATTACAAGATACAGTTTGTTTTCCTTCCACACGTCGGGTAGACAAAAGAGAGGCGCTTGTCCGATGTTTAGTTCTTTGTTCGTAGTCATTTGCATCTGTTATTCAGAATTACGTTTAAGAGTTTTCAACTAGAACTGTGTCATTTACAAGCCGATTCTTCCTGTAGACGAGGAAAGGAAAGGGGTCGGATTTCTTTAAGTGCTACCTTATGAACGATTTCCAAATTTGCGGAATTTTGGACAGAAAATGACGTCGATCTTTGAAAGTACATAGATCTGTGAAAGCGAGTTCTCCACAATGAAGTTAATCAAGAAGACACCTCAGTTTCTTCTCTGCTTCAATTACTGAGATTACCAACAACTCAGGTTTATGAGATATTCCTGCTTCATTGGCTGCATTTTATGTAAATGTACAGTGTTTAACATCTTTCTTATGTGTCCATACCCATATTGACATAAAAAAGATTTACCGTTAAAGATGCAAAGTAAGATATGTAGTAAGATACGTTAAATTTGTAAATTATTTCTTTTCACTTATTTGTAATTAAATACTGTATTTTTTTTTATTTTACGTTACTTGTCGAAAATTGATCGCTCATGATGCGGCCCGCCGATAGGTTCCTGAGTTTAATTGTAGCCCTCAGGGGCTTTTAGTTGGAAACCACTCCTCTCCTATATATAATATAACAAACACGCACGCGAGCGTGTTCTATTATTATTCACAATTACGTAAGATGTTTCTGTACATGGGTTATATTATTAGTTTGCTTTACGTAAGTTTCATCAGAAGCTATGATATGTTTCATAATGAAACAGGCCTATGTCATATGTAATATGATATATCGTATCATATCGTAATCAAATATGTCATAGCGAGTAATGAATGCAGTTTTTATTTGCAAAATGTGTGTAAAGCAAACTAATAATATAATCTACTTACACAAAGAATCTTATATAATTGTGAATATTATCATTGTACGAAACTAGAAACTTTAAGAGTTACTACTACAAAGGAACAAACGCGCGCGCGCGCGTGTGTGTGGACAGATAGGCACACATGTATGTAGTGACACAAAATCTTTATTTTCTCGTTTGTTGTACGCACGGTATGTGAATGCAGATCTGTTTTCTGCGTCTTGGTTTTTGCTTGTGGCCCTTCGGAGGGCAGTTTTGAATTCAGTTAGCTCGGACAGCTTGCGAAACGATACGACTATATTATAACAACCCTTTTAAGGACCACAAGCAAACAAACACGCTTCAAACGACTACAACACATAAAGCAGAAAAACCTACAACTGAATAGATACACTGTCATTCTCACTCTCTGTCACACACAGACAGACCCTCGAATGCGCTCCGTAGCGATACATTAAATTGCTGATCCGGTGAGTGCTCAAAATGATGACGATGCGTTAGCCGTGTTACTCGTAGACCTATCGTAGTCAGAAATGATATATTGGCGCAGTGTAAATACTCGACGCGCGGTTCTGACTGCCGATCGGCCATAAAAACCGGCGATAAGCTGTACGCAGATTGTGCGGTTTAACGCGTGTTATTTCCGTATGTTATCAAGCGCGTGCAGAAGTACAGTACCTACCATCCGGTCTGAATGACTTACAGAATCTGTCATCGCGTGTAAACGTTTTAAGGTTGAATAAACTTTTAAGGCCGGATTTAGGCGCGGGGGCGTTGTCGCCTCGTTTATGAGTACAGAACTGTCCGTATGTGCGGTAATTTGTAGGGATAACAAAATCAACTGACACTTGTGTTTATCGTTGCAGTTTATCCTCTTGGGAACGCCGCGGTCGTCTGTGTGTATAAGTGTGTACATGTATCTGCCTACATATTATACTAAATTTAAACGCAATAATTTCATTACAGATAGAAATAATTTTGCAACAGCTGAACTATATTAAACTGTATTGGTTCTCTACCAATGATAATGTCGATCACGAGCAATTCGCGCGTCGAGAGGAAGATATTCCAGCATTTCATCCAATATTTATTGTAAAATTGTTTTATTACTGAAAGATACAAAGTATTAGGCAATAATATACGTGAGCGTTAGATTTACAATGAACCACTCTGAGAAATTTAGTTAAAATACTACAGACGTTTTAGTTTTGGCATGTTTCGTAAGTCACAGTTCATCGAAACTCGTTAATAAAAGCATATTTTTCGATGATTATTTTTCTATTGTTATATGCGAGCACCTCCCCACTCATACACAATATTACAATCTACAGTATAGTGTGTGGACACACAAACACACATAAATGAGACGCCTGTCTCTTTTCGGAATTCAGCGGTTCAATCCAGTGAATGTTCGAATACAGTGATGAAGAATCATGAAACTTGAAAATATTTACAGTAAGTAGTTGATGTACTGAGAATTATGGAAGCCATGAAAACAGGAATGCTAGTGTTTGAATGAATTATGAAACGTAAAGGGCATTTGGCAGAGCTGCTCAAGGGTGCAAGGAAAAGTCTGTGCTCGGAATAAGAAGGCGTAATGCAAAAAACAATTAAATGGATACGTAACAAATTTGAATTAGGTGATATAATTTTCGTGATAAAGGAGATAAAGTAGTTAAAATATTTCGGTAAGCAAGAAGACTGTGATTAGCCGTGAAGGTTGCTAGCCTGGAGACCACCACGATTGAGAAAGGCTTAGTTGAGTAGTGTGGCATAGTGAACACTTTAGGGTTGTATGTGCACACACATGTAGCGTGTTATAATAGAATTATTTAACACAGTCGGAATTTTTACATGTTACATTCATTGCAGAACTATAATCTACTTGTTATAGCGAGCGGTATAGATTGTGTCTTATGTTTTCGAGGATGCTTTATGTATTCAGCTGTCCTGCATGCGTATATACTTTGTACACGTTTCAATACCGTCCTTAGAGTATTTACAAACATTTACAAAAGTTAGGCTGTCAAGGGTGGAATCAACATTATTTACACTATTTAAAACCGGGCCAGTGATCGATTGCTTAAATTGTCGTTGCTAGACGCTTCGGCCACACCTCCTGAGACATCTTCAGTAGAGGGAAAGATGACAAACCGAGCGCGCCTCACAGTTGAGAAGTAGTTTCAGAGTTGGCTTATTGCTTACTCGTCAACTGAGAAGTGCGTTCGGTTTGTCACTTTCTAACGTTTTCTTTCTTTCTACTGAAGATGTTGTGAGGACGTGTGGCCGAAACGTCTACCAACATCAATCTAAACAATCGACCACGGCCCAACAGCTCGGTGTTTAATGTTTTGAATAATATCCATAACTGTTGTTCACAAAACAAATTACAATATGAGATAGCTACTATATGAGATATACAGTAGGTATGGGTATGGACACATAAGAAAAATGTTAAACATTGTACATTTACATAAAATCTTCAATGTGAAATCTGTGGTCGATCTGCTGCAGCCAATGAAGCAGGAATGTTTTATAAACCTGAGTTGTTACTAATCTCAGTAGATGAAGCAGAGAAGAAACTGAGGTGTCTTCTTGATTAACTTCATTATGGAGAACTCGCTTTCACAGATGTATGTACTTCCAAAGATCGACTCGTTTTCTGTCCAAAATTTCGCAGATTTGGAATCGTTCATAAGGTAATGTTTAAAGAAATCCGACCCCTTTCCTTGGCTCGTCTACAGGAAGGGTCAGCTTGTAAATGACACAATTCTAGTTGAAAACACTTATTACTAAAAATAAATACAAAAAATATAAAGCTATAAATTTACACAGCGACTCTTCGAATAAGAAAGAAAACGTTGATACAGAAACAAATTACTATTTATGAGAGAGGTGATAAATAATTTAGACAAACGAGCGTAACGTAAGCGTATCCACTTCAAAAGCCAAATTGGCATATTTTCGTGGCAATCAATAACATAAATTACAAAATCAAATTGAATACTTTCGATATCGGGTCTAATAAGTCTGGTTGCTATATCAAATCTATTCAGTATTCAAAGATACCATTTATTATAATCAATTAATTATGTATAAACATTTATTTACTGTGAAAATTATTGAAAGAATTAAATAAATTATAAAAAGGCTGATTTCGTAATAATCTGTTTATACTTATCGCATTTCATACATGTGATGTAATTTACGAAATATGTTCACACATTGTAATCCTGTTTTCTACATAAGTTGTCGTTCTTCGTAGTAAGCTATTAATACTTTCCCTATAGCATAACGACATTACAGTTTAATAAATATTTTATTTTCCCGAATATTTATTGTTTTTTTTGCGCGCGAATTGTTTTCAGGTTCATGAAATGTTGAGTACTGAATACGCATATTAAAAATCGAAAACATATGGATTATTCGTTAAAAGATTTCGGTTGTCATATAACAATAATGATGTTGTTGTTGTTGTTGTTGTTGTTGATGATGATGATAACGATGGGACGATGACGACGACGGCGATGGTTACACTAAAGGAATGTTCAAGTGACAAGAAGTTTTCTAGCGATAATATAACAGATAATATAATTTAAAGTACATTCTACATTAAAGTATTAGAAAAGTAGGCAAAGTTAGTTAGCAATGTTCATGTTTCAAAAACGTGTTTAGGCATGGTATTAATATGATTAAACTTATATTACCTTTTAAAATGGGATAAGCTACAGATAGTTTTTCTAAAAAAAATTACATCTGTTAAGTACTACAATATAGCTATAATTTGGAGTTGAAATGTGTTGTAGTACGTATATAATAGTATAAAATGTTCTCTTAAATTCAGAAGCCTATCACTCAACCATGTGCAGATAAAATCCATTTGACACCTTGCTCATGCTCCTCCTGTGTGTAGAAATGTAAGGGATTTGGTTACAAGAAAAATATTTAGTAATTTAAAGCAATCCTGTATTGATACTTCTTTTAAATAATTATTTAAATTTTAAATAACGAACGTCCGGAAATGGAATAGCGAAAGAGATATCATCTTATGTGTCCGAGAGCAGTAGAAACATACGAATAAATACGTGTTTTTTTTTTTTTTTGTAACACATATTTAAAAACATAACCATCCGAGTACATCACTACTAACAACAAACACGACGATGATAATGATGATGACGACGATGACGTTTTCCTTAGCTACAGTTAGGAAAATTATGAGTGTTCCTGAAACTAATAATTATTATCATTAATACATTGGTGGTATACATAACCCTAAACCAAATTAACAGTGCTAACCTGATTTTCTTTGAATACTGTTGGGTTTTTTGTTAACGAATACAAGCTTTTCGTCAAATGAGTATTATTTAAATCAGTTGTGTATTAACATTTAAATACATAACAATTTACGTTATTTAAATGCAAATAGTAAATAACCGGATGATGTCAATACCATACAACTGACGTAATATTGGTGAAAATAAAGAAGCGTCTGTAGCAAATACATTTTGAGTCCATTCATCATTTAACCAAAACGTTTCTACGTTGTAGAACAAATACAAGCAAACGCGTAGCGTAGCGTTATTACGTAAGTAGGTTACGTATTTACTCTAGAGAGTTTACAATAACATGTTTTAAGTTTTACCACGTATTACCTTTACATCGCGCAGTAGTTTATGAGTGATCATATGACTTGCGAAAAAGTTCGCTCAATCCCTAAACTGCTACACCTTATGAAAACTTGGCGGTGTTTTGCAGTAATTTGCGGTGAGAGCCAGGCAGCTGCTACTGTTTCAAACGAACATTTTATTTAGTTTCCCCTTTGCTGACTTAGCGGGTCGGCAATTCAATCATTTCATCTGGAGATCGCTCTTATTGCTGTTTCTGGATTGTGTGTGTGAATCATTCTCAAAGAGGCGTAATCAAGCAGTTACTAATGGGACAGAGATTAAGTTGTGTGTGTGTGTGTGTGTGTGTGTGTGTGTGCGCGCGCGCGCGCGCCCGCGTGTGAAACCACCGAATATTTGATAAAAAAAGAGAACTAAGGACTTGAAATATTGCAGAAGATTGAGTTGTCGAATACAAACTCCATTTGCTTTAAATCCTAAAATCCCTTTTACAGCTTAAATAAAATAAGATATTTGACATGATATCACGCAGCAGTTCCGATATATTATGACTGATGATTCTCCGTCTAACGTTCGTAACATCGCAACGGTCTGTTCATGTTAGACCGCACACAGAAGTCACTGTTTCAGGTTAAAGGGCTAGCAACAGTGCTATATAACAGTATCCACTTCAAATGCCAAATTGGCACAAAACAATATTTAAAATTACAAAGTCACACTGATAAGATAGGATAAGTAAAGAAATTGAGAATATCGTTCGCGTTGAAAACGAAACGCCGATACTGAAGTCTTGTCGAAAAACGACAAAAATGGACAGAAAGTCAGGAAATTAAACTTTCATGGACAATTGTGGGTTTTACAAAGGTAGACGCGAAACCTACTTCACATGTCGCGTAATGAAAATACAACGAGCGGTTTAACGATTACAGGGGTAGATGAACGCATACGGTATTTTAAACGAACGTCCGGAAATGGAATACCGTAAGAGATAACATCTTGTGTGTCCGACAGCAGTAGAAACATAGGAATAAATACTTTTTTTTTTATCACATATTTAAAAACAACCATCCGAGTACATCAATAGTTACAATACTAACAACAAACACGACGACGATAATGATGATGACGACGATGACGTTTTCCTTAGCTACAGTAAAACAATGATTATGACTTTATTTGACGTTGTGAAAACGATAAATATTATTTTCTAATAAAAAGACTCTTACCGACACAAGCGTCACAATTAATACTGAAAATATTAAATGTAATACTGAAACAAAAACGTGGCAACTAATGGTGTAATCGTAATGAAAATGTGCTTTATTAAAATGTAGTTTGTTGGCAAAACGGCGACAGCTATTAGTTTCCAGAAAAACTGGGATCCGTCCCATCTCAAATGGCATAAGTATGCAATTTGTTGTAGGAAACTCACTGATACTTCTGCTTTTAGTTATCGTTTTCAATTTGGGTCAGCGCTCTTCTCGAACTTGCAGTAGTTCATCATGTAGTCACTATCCATTAAGGAATTCATTTTCCATTGGAATTACGGGTTATTTGCATTGATTTACATCATTATTTAACGTTTACGTTGTGCATATATCTCATTAGATTTGAACGTACAGTGAACAAATCGCAAACTTGGGTAACAGTACTCGATAACTGCCGACATTTAATTCACATTTGCAAGAGTCATTATATATATTGCAACGTTAGAAGTAATTTTATTATGGATAAGATTCCGTGACCAATCCTAGGTCGCAGGATTTTGTGTGTTAGTTGCTAGTTGCGTTAAGTATAATTGTTGTACAATAAACTTTTTTTAATATAAAGGAGTGAGACTTTGATGGCATGAAATAAATAATTAGAGTATTGAAAAGAATAAGTCTTCGATTTATTAATTATTACCTTAAAAAAACTTGAATATAAACGTTTAAAAATATCGATTTAGAATTTCAGAGTACTGTACTTCCTTTTATACGAAGATACAATACCAACGTATTATACCCATTATATATAACACACAATAATAAAATATAAACTCAAACATAAAAACACATATGAAGAAAAATATTATAAAATTATTTAATTGCTTCAGTGTTGAATAGAGTCTAAATTTTGAATTATTACTAAAATTTTTAAATCATACAATTCATTCACGAAAGGAGTATTATATTTATTAAATAAATTGGCAGTTTACTATTAATATTTTTATGAAATAATATTTAGTTTAAGTAAAATAATTATTATTTACAACAGAGCACCGATTTTTAATTAACTAGAAAATCTATTTTTAATAAAACTTTAAATTCCATATTATTTTACTTTGACTGTTTACACTAATTAATTTATATATTGATTTTACTTCGCTATTTCCTACATCAGTTCTTTATGACTTCTTTCTTGTTTAAAAAAAAATAATTGTTCATTTGTCACCTATGTATTTGCTTACTTACCGTTGGGAAGTTGTTATTGTGTGCGTGCGTGTGTGTACGCGCGTGGCACCTAGATGTAGACGATGATGATCCTGGTGCTCCTTAGTCGATCGTGGTATGTTCTGTTTATGGCTTGATGACGATGGTGGCTATGATGCCGATTCTCTGTCGCTAATCAAACCGACATAGTGTCCCCGTGAGTAAGTTATTAGCGTCTGTCCCTCGTTGAAAACTGTCGGAGGTATTTATAATCTACAGTAAATCTGACATGTCAGATTCCGAAAAATGCCGTTTCTAACATGTTCAATTTGGTTTGCGCTTACATAGTGTCACCTTTTTGTCTGTTTTTGCAATAAAGGTAGAAATGATGTTTGAACTAGCGGTAGTATTACATGCGCAATTTTCCACACGTTATTGGCATATAATTCACTTGTTTATTTTTTATTATTTACGGTCAAAATTAACTTTAGTTTATATAACTCTGTTATTATTGCACTTTTTACAATAGTCTTACATCAACACACGCGTCTAAATGCAATTTTTCCGATGGCATTTCTGAATTGCAAAATGTATTTTTTAAAATGCAAATTTCATTAAATAACCGTCTTTAATTTTGTCACTAATTCATATTGGAATCAGAGTTCACTAACACAAGTTAAATACATGCGTACACAGAGATCCCCCTATTCTTTGCACAATGCCTGTTTCTGCCGGCAGACCATACACACGCGCTGAATACTTACAACACGCGAGTGCGCGCACACGCAGCTTGAAAATTGACAGCTGTTCATTTTTGACAGGCTATAACCGATATTCTGCTTGGATATACACATACCACTGCTTAAAACAATTTCTAACAATTTATCTATATTAATTATTTAGAAATATACTAGCCTGAGTAACTATGGAAATATATGTATCGTTGCAATAAATAAATATATATATATACATGCGCGTACATACATACACACACTTGAGTCACACAATTAAATGGGACGTTTGTGCGCACACACGATGAACAGTTTTAAGACATAATAAGCAATAAAGAACAGAGACTAAGTAAAGAATAATCATTTTTATGTTTATTAATTCATATCAATAAAAAAGTTAATGCAGTACGAACTGGCTATGAATCCTATGAAAACACGTATGTAACAAAGACATAGAAAAGTGTTTACCGGGAACACCTAAAAAAGACAATTTTATAACTACCTTAATTTGTTGAACTTAATAAAATACTAGATTTGACGTTTAACGACGTGTGTTGTTAATTTAATATCAAGTGATAACGTTTATTCCTAACTAAATACCATACGTGGGGTTAAGTAGACGACTTGCTGAATTGTAAGCATGTCGAGAGGCAGGTGTTGGTTTGTGGAATTAATGGACGTTATGTGACACTGGGGTACCTGGTGAAACGTCGCCTCTTGTATTGTGAGAGTAATGCGTCGCATAACAAGCAGTAATGGCGATAACAAATGGAGAAATGCTGTCTAAATACTGACATGAGTTTAACAGAAAAAGCATTGCAGCCAGACAGCACGGAATAAATATTTCTCATCAGTAAATATAATACTTGGTTTGATTGGAAAAGGAGCTTCACGTGGTAACAAAAAACCTGAACTTGGGAGTCAACAGTGTTGATTTATAATTCTGAACAAATGTACAGTACAAGAAATAAACAGGAGATTTGTCGCGTATCGGTGCGTGACATGGAGGTGGTAACGTTCGCCAATGACAAGTTTGCAGAAGGTTTCCTCACGACTTTGTTACATTAAACGTTATCAGTTCTATGAAGTGAAATTTTTAGTATTAAAACTCGGCGACTACCATATCACAGAATGAGAGAAACGTTTCTTGATAATAGCAACACCAATAATATAGCTACAGGCGATGTAGTTTGAGGTAACATTTGGAATTAGTCTCTAACATACCGAATCGCAATTTCTTCATTTCATGATCAAGATTCTCGTTCACCTAGCGTCCACGGCCCGTGGTGGACTCCAGTCCGCAAAAATCTTTTTCTTTCCCGTGCTCAATTCAAGGAATCCTCCTTGTTCTTTGTTGGTCAGGTACCGACGAAACGCGGTAATAGACTTGCTCGTCGTCGCTTGGGTAGCCAAGCGTGAAAATCGAAAACGTTCAACAGAAGGCATCGTCAAAAATAAATGAATCAAGAGAGGACGTGTATTATACTGTAATATCTAGACGACTAATACAGTATTTGTATAACGCATTCGTTTATTAGATTTCAATTCAGTATTGTCGATTTGCTGATTTACCTGGTAACAGGCCTCTGTCCGATTTACATCAGATTCGTCATAGTATCAATCAGCAGAGGACACTGTAATATTGAGTCTTGAAGGAATGGCAAGCAGCTGAGGCTTAGTGAAGACTACATAAACTCCATCTATATCCTACAGCTCAGACTGATAGAACACTCTGACTCTTTTAAAACCATTTCGATGGTGAAAAACGACCATAAACCTCTTTATTTAAAAATTATATTAAATCATTAATTTCCTTATAAATTTATCATAATCTTAAATTTCCTATTATGATTAATGCTCTTGACACACTGTTTCAGTACGATGAGATAATCAAATCTGTGTTCTAATGTACTCGCGAACGAACGCCGGTTCTGGAATCTTACACAAAAGAATGTGGCAGCATTGTGACGAATCCGTCGGGCGCAAGACATTATCCCAAGCTGTGCAATAATATTTTACAGATGAAATTTAAAGTGAAGGGATGTTGTGTTTTTCACAACACCAAGCATAGCTCATGTGATACGAAGGTCGAGTGCTGCTGCCGCTGCCGCTACCACTTCCACTTGGCTAACATTACAAAGCTAAATTACACTTTGTGCTGTGAAGCGAGGATAAACCACAAACGCGGCGGCTAACTTAAAACGCTAAAAATACTGTTTTAAATACACGCTGGGTACAAGAATACAGAACACAATAATTTGCTGATGACGATGAAAGTAGAAAAGTGCTTTGTGCTACACGCACCCTTTGGAACCTTGATACAGTGAAGTGACAATGACTAACACTGGGGTGTCGGTGCCATGCCAGTTGCACAGTGAGCAACCCCACGTCAGCCCTCTCTGGGTGGCAGTGTGCCTCACTAGCATTACACTCTTTTCTATCCTTATTTCATATTGAATTTTTTTAACTGAATGCTTTTGTCTATCCAGTCGCTTAAACATTTCTTTTGTTTACAATTTTTCACAAAACTCTAGACACTATGTAAGTAATATATTGCTAAACAGGTAACATCTGTAATGTGTTTACATTTTAATACAATCGTAGGCAGAATTGCAAGCTGGTTGTGGTACTGAATTATCATAAAATTTTATTTTATTATAAGATGAAACAGAAAGTACATATCAAATCAACACTTTCGTTTTAGCATTAAAATTATTCTCTACATTAAACTACTTTTACAAGATTTTTGTCAAAATGAAGACTCTTTTGTAAGTCAGTGATAGTTCGCAGCATTATACTAAATGATCTGTAGTATTTTGTAATGCCTAGTGACACGCTTCACAAAAGGCAAGTGTCGTTGAAAGTTATAAAATATTATGTTGTGTATTGCATCCAAAATGTGAAAAGAATTTATGTAAAAACTGTTTTAGAATTAAACCTTTTATTCTTTCGTACGAGATGATTAGATACTCGAGGACGTAATGGTTGTGGCAAAGAGGGAGAAAAAGAAAAAATGAAGAAGGTCAAAAAGAAGGGGAAGAAGAAGCTTGAATATTAGCAGCCAGATTTTGTTTTAGATCAGGCCGTATAAAATTTCATTTTGAGAATGAATTAATTAATTTGGCTGGCTGGATACAAAACAACTCGTAACTTAGCTCATTAGTTCCATAAGTTTTTATTTTGTAGGTTTTATTAGGTCCTACAGACGACACACGTATACTGGCGGAATGAAGGTCAATGTATGGGGACATAATAAGAGGACATTCAAAACTAATTAACGGATACCGCCTAAATTAAACGCGGACTTTCAACGGAATGCCAATAGAACAGTAAATTTCCACTTGGTTGTCAGGGGGTGAGCGTAAACAAAGCGGGCTCATTCCACGACAGTATTCAAAACAAATTAATTAGAAATAAAGTAGACTATACAAGTGTTTACGCTGATTGGTTAAACTGAATGCTGTCAACAAACGACTTTCCATGCTCTATTCAAGTACCGGCTAAATAAAAAAAAGTAATATTTGACTTAAAAAGACGAATTTAATCACACGCACGCACGCACGCACACGCACGCGCGCGCGCGCGCACACACACACACACACACTTTTTCCTTTGAAGACCGGACAGCGCAGTTGTAATAACGCTATGTGAGTCAGCTAATTTCTGGCGCGATTCAAGGTCGAATACATCTGCTCCAGACTCTTGGCTATGGAAGTCAACGCAGTTCTAGTATGAATTAGTCGAATCATAGTTCACAGTATTAGAAAGAATGATAGTAGAAGAAGAAGAAGAAGAAGAAGAAGAAGAAGAAGAAGAAGAAGAAGAAGAAGAAGAAGAAGAATTGTATGATGACGGCTTTGATGATGCGGCGAAATTAGAGAGACCTTAAAAGCTTTAAAGACCCAGTATAGTAACGCACAGCACGGAGAGAACGGTTCACCTGAACGGTGTCTTCGGACAGAAATACCATTAACCAGAAGTTCATAATAACGAGGATGTATACTTAGCAAATTTCAGAAAATTATTCGTTGGATCACATTGTTCTTGGGAAGACTACAGTGCTAATTACATGCGTATTTACTGTGAAAAAAAAAACAACGTTTCACATGTTCAGTACATAAGTAACAAAATCACTGTGTGTGTTGCGTGTGCTCGCTCCAGAACCAGGTAAGTCAAGGCTGATTTGCTTGGGCGATGTAATACGAACACTTAGTGATTAGAACTCACATGTGATGATGATGACAATTATTAGGATGATTTTAGTTAAAATATAAAACCTGGATAAGATAAAAGGCTCTGGACAACAGTTAATAGAAAGATGGCTTGTGAATGTTGGAACGAGAAATGGCAATGTGGATGAAGGATGAAATCTGGTGATCAAGAGCGTGCGCAAGTGCAAAACGCATAATGCAATAGACGCATTATGTGTTAGAAACCTGGCAGCCGTTTGTAAACGGTGAAATGCGCAGAGCCAAAGAAAGAATTACCCTTCTTAAAAGATGGCATACGGTGAGTAGAAGGAGGGAACGCGACAACAGTTTGCTGTCTCGCATTCACGGTACCTTCCACTGTCACACGTTTCTGTGGCAACTAGGTGTCTGTCCACTGCGCATTTATAGGCCTACATTTGTAAGTGACTGTTCGAAATCTATCGTCAGTCTATTTACGCGTTTTTTTTTTGCTTTTTTTAAATCGTACACCTGATCACAAACCATACTCGAAATCCAAAAGAATGGTAACAGTTCTAGTGACTAAAATTGACTATATCAAAAAAGTATATTCTTTTTATTCTCTTGGTTTATAAATAGTATAAATAGTCATATAATACAGTAATATATAGTAATATAATAATATAGTAATCAGTGTAATAGTGTAAATAGTATAAATATAAACAACCGTCTACAGCAAACCAATTAAACAAATAAGATCAATAAACGTGAATTATATAATTTTTTAAATTGCGTTTGGATCAGCCATTTGCTTTTTGTTGTTTATAATTTTATCAGTTGGTAGTTCTTGCGAACCGATAGGCCGTCTATTTACTATTTACCGTCTTTCACTAATCGTTTGAAAAGCATCATTTTTTTACTCTAACTCAAAAACTCTGAAACGCGTGGTTTACTTGGAAAAAGAGCGGTGCAGCCACAATGGGTAGAGAAAACACAAATATTTTCGACGCGCAGAAATTAAATTAAAGTACAGCGACGTCTAGTGTTCTGAGGAACTTATTGGAAAAGTGAAACTTCAAGCAGGAAAAATACACTTTTCAACCTGTACCTTGTGTAGTGTTTTTCTCGGACGTTATTGAACAAATACTTGGCACAGAAAGCAGGACAAACCTGCACTTCTACTAGCTTTAACGCGAATTTCAAGTAATATGTAGCCATAACATTAAATACTGGAAATTTAAGTATACGCACACTTTAATTGTGAAAAAATTTAAATATATTATATTTATAAAGTTAACTTTTTTTCTTCTACAAACTACATTATTTGGCTTTATGTGTTTTACAGCCGCTTGTTGCCACCACCTTCAGCGTTACTGTAAAAATATTTGTTATCTGTTTTGTTTTCTTCCTTCTTCGAATCTGAACACATAAAACGAATAAATGCGAAGGGAAGACAATTCACATTACGAAATATTAAAATACAGTTACTGTAATTGTGATCCTAGGTTTTAAAACGTATCTGACAAAAGATATGTTGTAATTTTTTGTTCGGAATAATACAGTCAACAGGTAAAGTATACGTATATAAACTAATAGAGTAAGTATACATATTATATATTTTTATTAAAATATTAAAATGTTAGCCTCTGAAGTTGTCACACAACCTTCTCAAATCTAACGTTTGATGATGTACAACCAGCCGCTATGAAACACACCTTATAATATTTTATACCAAATGATGCGCATGGCAATACGCACTGATAGGTACTGATCTCTACACATGTTCAAATTTTAATATTTGCCTAAGGTAATCATTATTTATTTAATTATTATTTTGTAACAAAAAGTAATGTTTATAATGTAATGACATATGATTGTGTCTGTAAAATTTTATACATTTATGGTTGTGTGATCAATTTACTTATTTTTCTTAACGTTGAACTTGTTAATTCACTTAATGTCTGGAATAGCATATTTGGATAAACGGCTTTTATGTGATTCGCTTACTGGCAGTCCAGGGATGGGAGACGCCTCGACCTCTCCGAAAATACTGATGGTAAAGTAGTGTCCTCATATACAAAAAATATGGTAAATTTTTGAGTTTGTGTAATGAATAATTTTTGAATCGGATGTTCAAATGACTTAAAAGTGCAATTCACTTTGCAAATAAAAACTGTTTTATAATGAATTAAATCATTTAATACCCGATGATTTTACTCTAACAATCGGGAATAAGGAAGCAAACAAAAAAGACTCGTTGTTAAGGGGAATCTTCATTTTTTTTTTAAACATGTCTTGGGTAATATCACCCGAACATGTTTTACATGTTTCTTTTTTTACTTTTGAGGCAATTTTCGGCATTGTCTTAATTAAATATAACTAAATCACTACCGACTCGGAACACAAAGTTTTTTATGGGTAAAAAAGTAAAAGTTTTACCTTATAGCCTGAACCAGTTTTCGGTTTTGAAAAGCTTCTCCAGAGGCTTTTTAAAAGCGAAAACTGGTTCAGGCTATAAGCTAAACCGTTTACGTTTAAAAAAAAATAAATAAAAAACTTGGTGTTCCGAGTCGGTAGTGATTTAATTATATTTAGTTAAATAATGGACACGTCATGGACAACGAAATCCATGTCTTAATTAATTTAAGAACATTGTTGTTGGACTAAACAACATCAGAGACTATACATTACAGATTCACAGACAAACTACATACTGATTATAAAAAGACCAGTACTTATTTTATTTCTTCAGATTTCAAGACTTCGACAGTGACATTTATATTGTCTACAAACAATTAAATTAGTTTTAAGATTATCTGAGCAGGATGTTATACGGACAATCTTTTTTTGGTACAGTTCTTTTCAATCTTAATAATAGGTTGGTACAATTCACTTTGCGATGTCAATTGTTTTCAAATTCTCTTTCTTATTATAGTGAAATGTTAATACCGTAATTTATTGAAATGTGGGGTTTTCTTTTAGTATACCATTTTAGTGCTTGTAAATCAGTTCGAGAAACGATGGCCCTCTTACTAATAGCTTTCCGTCCGACCAACTGAATCTATGTGAATAATGACATCATCGTCAGGTCAGCTGTAATTATCTACGGAATTATCAAAGGTAGCACAATAAAGTAGTCATGTAAAAACATGTGAAATGTGCCCTAACCAGTAGAAAAAATTTAATAAAATAAAACAAATAATAAAGATGTATCATGTAACCAAGACTACAAATAAAAGGTCTATAGCTAAAAAATCGACCAACACATTCGACAACAATAACAGCCCTTTTTATTATAGGTAGACAAAGATCTAGCGAAGATCTGTTATTATCTAGAAGAAGATCAAACAACATACCACAACCGAACACCTGGAAACCAACCAAACGAATTTATTCCATAGTTGAAAAATGTATTTTCAATGATAGGGCAAATCGTATGGAATGGTTTCATGAAGAACTCCTGTTTGATGTTAATTTAGTTAGGCTTTCCCTCAAGTGCTAAATTCAGCATAATCGGCACATAAAAAAGTGAAAAACATTAATTAATAGACTGTACCAAGAACAGACTGTATTTTGTTAATACAGTCATACTACTTACGATCTGCCAAGGCAAAACGTTCTGAAGACACGATGGAAAACAGAATCTGAACGCGCGTCGGCTCGGATAATAACTTGCGCCCCGCAAACGGAATTCATAAACGTCAATTTTGTATTCGGTAATATTTTAAGCTGCGCTAGCCTCCTCACGAAACAAGTCCACCCCAAACGTTCGTAATTTATCATAGACGTCGCTAATATTTTATCGTTTTTCACCAAATACCACTTGTAAATTACGTTACAGAGTGAGGGTACAGGCTCATTTTCATTAGTATTTTTTAATTAATTTAAAAACAAATCTTTTTACTTCATCAAACTGTTTCTCTGTAGCAATGACACTACAGTAAAAATGTATGATGGCTTGAGAATAGCGAAGTAACAAAAACCAATGACCTAAAGGCACTGAAACTACCAGAAACGGTAGATTTTCTGGTTTTTTCTGAAAAACAACAGAAACGGACAGTATGGGTGTACAAAATAGATTACCATTTTAGATTTTAAGGTTTATTCTAAATAGAACAGGAACAGGAAGTTCCAGCAGAATCCCATAAACTAAAACAGTTGGGAAAAACAACAGTAATAGATATCAATAGATATCGGAGGGTATAAATATTCATGGCAAAGTACAATTCCCGCCGTAACAAGCGACCTTTGCCGCAGTAATGACGACAGCATACTTTTAGCACCGATACACTCCAGTCATTCTGGTAGCCATTAACGTAAAAACCTCCGTGTGGTTGTCAGGTAATTATCAAAGCCTTTCGTCATGCTTGCGTGTCATATGTAAAATCCAATTATTTATATCGTTGTTCCCTGAAATCAAAACATCTGCTGTATAACTGAACACATAATGTAGACGAAAGCCTTTCCGTTACTAGTTTCGCCATTAATAGTCCAAACGTTAGCGCTAAAGCTATTTAAGCTTTTCAGACTGTACACGAAGTTGTGGTAAGCGTGTTGCACTGCTGGGCCAGTTGTCTGACAATACTTAAGAGTGCCAGGTAAGTTGTGCGGCTTTAATTCGAATCCTCTGGTTGCAAGGTGACGGCAAACCGACGTGACTTAGTAAATTGTTTGCGATAAGTGTTAGGTTCCGTATAGCAGGGTGCAATCTATTGTTTGAGTTAAGTGTTAGGTTCCGTATAGCAGGTTGCAATCTATTGTTTGCGTTAAGTGTTAGGTTCCGTATAGCAGGTTGCAATCTATTGTTTGCGTTAAGTGTTAGGTTCCGTATAGCAGGTTGCAATCTATTGTTTGCGTTAAGTGTTAGGTTCCGTATAGCAGGTTGCAATCTATTGTTTGCGTTAAGTGTTAGGTTCCGTATAGCAGGTTGCAAGCTATTGTTTGCGTTAAGTGTTAGGTTCCGTATAGCAGGGTGCAATCTATTGTTTGAGTTAAGTGTTAGGTTCCGTATAGCAGGTTGCAATCTATTGTTTGCGATAAGTGTTAGGTTCCGTATAGCAGGGTGCAATCTATTGTTTGCGTTAAGTGTTAGGTTCCGTATAGCAGGTTGCAATCTATTGTTTGCGTTAAGTGTTAGGTTCCGTATAGCAGGGTGCAATCTATTGTTTGCGTTAAGTGTTAGGTTCCGTATAGCAGGGTGCAATCTATTTAAGCAAGAAAAAGATGTTTACAGTTAATGGCGTAATAGCCTGTATGGGAATCTAAAGCGTAATGAAGGATGAAATCTTACCAAAAGTGTTTCTAGCGGTTAAGTCCATTTAGTAATTTAAGAACGAAAACCATTTCCCTTGATTAGTTATAATCAGGTTGTCACAGCATCCTTAAATTGCCTATTTATTATTTTTCTTAGACCTTCATTTTCCCGGAAATGTAGACGTTATTTTGAGTAGGTTATATTAAACAGATTAACCAGAGAAAGTGTACTGACCATGAACATGGAATACGGATAGAGACTGTTTGATTTGATGAGGTTTGAAAGGGTTAGAAACAATGAAAGAGGAGAGGACCTGGATAAATATTGTATTGCAGATCCTATGTTGTGTAATAGAGAACACCCAACCTACATTCACAGTAATATTTTGAAAGGTTTTAAAAAATATTATGAAAGGTTTTAGATTACTGTATATTAATTCGTTTTATAGTACTGTGCAATTTACATTTGAAACATAAAATATTAAAAGTTTAAATTTTTGAGATCTGACATTACTAGGTCACAAGATAAGCATAGTTTTCACATATACAGAAAACCTTTACACTTTACGGATATCGTTATACATAAACAGTCACTAACATCATGACCACTAAATTAAGCAGATTTGGTAAACTGCACAAAACCAAAAGTAATGGTTAATCGTCTCCTAATTCAAAGAAAATTTTAATAAAGAAGTTTATATGATAAAAACCATAGCAGAAAATAATAGTTATGACAACCATATTTCTTCAAATTAAAAAAAATTAAGAAAATTATTTTAAAAGAATTATATTCCATGAAGCTAGATCAGGATAATATAAAATGCCATTTAACAATTTACATTCCGTTCACACCAGATAGGATTAATAATAGGTTAAAAAAGCGTGGTCTGAACATGGTATCAGTAAATAAACGTAATCTTTCCTCAACAATATTACGATATTACCAATAATATTATTGGTCAACAATAATGAAAAATCAAGCGTACTAGAAAAAAATGGAATTTTACAAATACATTGTGCAGAATATGAAGCTATTGGACAACGTGGCCGTGCTCTAAAACATCGCATTTCTGAACATAAACAAGCGATTTTAAATAATATTGCGAATACGGGTTTCACAGATCATTGCTTAAAACACAACCACTTGTTTGTATTAAAAAACATAATACTACGACATAACATACATAAAGGAAAAAAAATGGATTTAATGGAAATTTTAGAAATTAGGAAAGCAATTAGAAGTAACAAAAATAAAACAAACGAACAGACAGAATTCTACGTGTCTCCTTTGTTAAAAGCTGTTATTTAGTTTAGGTAATGTACAGAATTTGCATTCCTATTATACTTAGTTTTTACAGTCACTTGACTTTCCCTATACTAGCTCCTCCACACCCTCCACCAAACACATGTCCATATACATGTCCTTAACACATGTTCACCCCCTACACATTCTTTGTATTTAGTTGTTCTTAGCAACTCTTTGAGAATATATCCTAATAGGCTAAAACAATTGTCAGAGGTTAAGAATATATCGTGAATTAACTGAGTGTTTGTGTTTTTTTTACCATTGAAGTAATATATTTCACCAAGTGCCCAATGAGTCGTCAGTCAATATCGTAATATTATGAATATTGTATAATATATTAAGTTATATTGTGAATGGTATTATTAAAACTATTTATTATTAAAATAACATATCGTAAATACTTAGGTTTATGTTACTGACGTGTATTTACATTATCCACAGTTGATGTGTAACTTACGTATACTGTGGACACTATTTATAGAATACACCCGAATGTTCTGTATCAACGTTTTTAACATAAAAGAATACACAATACGTTAAGAGGTAAGCGTAGTATGTTGTACAAGATTCTAGGTAACCATGGAATGACCAAGTTATACTAGAATTTTGTCGATACTAAAATGACGCATGCTTGAGAATTTCGTCATTCCTAACCATATACAGAACAATAAAAGACAGAGTAAGTCAGTTTTTATTCAGAGTTCAGTTATTTAAGTTACAGAGTTAGTGCGTGTGCGTTAATATTTGATACCACATTGTGGATAAAAATTAGCCTATATTTGTATTATCTTTTTGCTTGTATACATTACGTTTGTGTTAATATTTTATATCATATTTGTGGATCGAAATTGTACTTTGTGTGTTATATTTTATTTGTGATATCGTGTAAATGAACAAGGTGTCGACAGTAATACGAGAAGATAATTTCATTCGCTGACCTAGAAGACGCCAACTAAGCACGTAGAATGTTAGATTAAGTAGCCTAAGAAAAGTGTAAAGATGGACACCACTAACACAACGTAGGAAGGAAGGTAGACTTAGACGTTCTTGAAGGATAGGTTTTAGGAAGTGTAATGGACAGTGGAGGTCTTTAATACACAGACTGAGATCATAAGACGTTGTAACGTGAGGTACAAAGGATATCGACAGATATAGATAGGTCTAGATTTATGTAACTATCTATCTCCTTATCTAAATTATTTATCCACGTAAAAAGGATAGGTCTGCGAAAAGTTGTTACTTTAGAGGGAAAAGAGCGAATAATTATGTCAACAGAATTTGCCATTTGCCTTATTCAGGCTTTTTTTATTTGACAAGAGGATAATGAATAAAAATTGCTCATCTACAGACTACATACGCGTAAGAAGAACGGCACGGGGAGACCGTGACCGTGAACGAGACTAAGGAGAGTATCTGGGTATAAATAAGATTCAGGCATCTGAAGTGAATACCTCGAGGCGAGTTGGGGGCTTTAAAACGATAATACCTGATTAGAATTGGAAGAATAAAATCAGAACTACAAACATCTCTGTCTTGTAAAATCACTTGAAAGAAACAAAATTTGGAGGCTCTAACAAAGAGTGCCAAAAGACGCAATATAATTATGGACAGTGTCAAAATAAGTAAAGCCACACTAAACGTATGGGAAACGGGCTATACAGGAAGTTCCGTGTTACTTCTCTTGACACGTAATTATATTCTGGCAATAAACCAATTTTGTTTTTAAAACTATCTATAAATTGAATTAGATAGGTGTTGTTATTCTTCGCTGTACAGTGATTTTTTTTTAAACTGTTACAATAATTCTAGAAGTATTCAGAATGTGTATTCGTTTCTGATACGCAAT
Source organism: Magicicada septendecula (assembly GCA_034769895.1). Lineage (NCBI taxonomy): Eukaryota > Metazoa > Arthropoda > Insecta > Hemiptera > Cicadidae > Magicicada > Magicicada septendecula. The sequence goes on along the minus strand of CM068367.1, from coordinate 576,354,181 downwards.
TATACACGGTAGTAACGTAAATGATAAATAAATATCTCCTAAGAGACGTGTGCTTCTACGAGGCTCTTGTAAGGTTGTGTATCTAAAGTTTACGGAAACGAAACATCTAATCTTTACACGTGTAAAAGAGTATTCAACTTACGTTTGTATGTGACTCCTCGTGTGCTTTAAGTTATGTATGATGCGGGAAAGTGGTATATTATTGCTTTTACGTTGGACAGATCCCAATCCAACTTTGATACATACAGTTACGATCTTTTCGATGCGGTGTACAACTTCTCGTGAAGCGATGATGTTCAGTGGATACTGTTGTAAGTCATGAATGCATACCTGCACACAAAGGCAAGCCATGTGACTACTGTGGAATGTCAGTAGAGAAATCTACTGATGCGTCGTGGTTGATGCGTCTCTGCTCAACCGGTGCAATTGAGCTTCGTGTGTTCTATAATGCGGATGAAAACCGCGCCCATAGCGTTGCTGACGACAATATTACTGTGGCCGATAAGTTTGTGAAATGGTTGTTCACGAGGAATTTCATAACCATTATTCTGAAATTTGGAACAAAAAGATCAGTAAAGTAATGTAAATCACTTGTTGGCACCTTTCCTTGTTTTACAGATGTCCAGCAGTTTGAGTACAACATAAATTGTTGAACATCTTCATCTGTGAATTCTTGTTGTACGAATTGCAACATAGCTGCATTTGGTCGTTTTAAATCATATTGCAACCGTACACGATCACAAACTTCACAAACAAAACCCAATTTGTTCCCGTACAACGACTTTTCAAAGTGCTCCGTCGTCAGACGCCAGTGGGTTATAAACGCTAAATTCGATTCTCAAACGTATCATCTGCTTGTATTTCATAGCATTCCATTATTAGTTCTATCTCACTGTCGAGATTCGTTGTTTGTGAAATGGCGTTAGGCGTTGCGGCGTCTGCGCAGCTGGTGCTCGCCTCGACTTTTCGACGCTGCCTCATCCTCCCCATTCGTTCTGCTGCTGTCATAGGGGCCTTTTTGGATTCCTCATTTATACTTCTATTACTTCTTAAGCGTTTACGATAGGCATTTACCTTCTTGTTGTGAAGACATTTTGACAATTTTGAAATTTTACGGAAAATTTATCCAAGTTCAACACTTTGTCACTGTATTATTTATTAAGTTATTTTACTGTTACAATTATTAGTGTTTTATTTTATAGTACTCGTGGAGCTTCATAAAACGGCACCTTAAATAACGTCCTACGCATAAGCGTTCCCGAACTATACTAATTTTTCCGTCCAGCTACCGGTGATTTTCCACTCCAACTTGGCGGCCATCTTCTGATGGCCTGTAATGTCATGCGCTCAAAGGTAATATCGCGTGACATTCTTTCATCCCTGCTCTTTTGAATCGTGCCTTGCGTATTTAAATATGAGTTACAGTTTTAAGATGTTAAAGTTTGTCTGGTATACAGAAAATCGTAACATCGACTTTCGCATAGCCCCCCCCCCCACACCAGACACGCGGTGTAAGACGTTTCCCGTCAAAAACAGACACCTTTTGGGAAGCAGGGCTGTCATCATAGAAATTCAGACCTTTCCTGACCACACTAAAAAATGTATTATTAATTATTATGGCTACCAATTATGTTTACTGTAGTCCTAATAGGTCTTCATGTTTTATCAATTTCTGGAAACCGACCTCTTTTATAAAAGGAACTACAGTATGTACTTATGAAAATTCTGAAAACTTCATGAACCGTCTACTGGTATATATAGATACTGTATTCTGGAATTAATAATAACAATAAAACCACATTCGTTTTTACAAGTATCCAGAAATTGAATTAAATTCGTTTGTACCGTGAATTTGTTAGAAATGAGATGCAACACATTCCAAAATTACTCGGAAACACAGCGTGTATTTGAACGATATCTAAAAAGTAATTGTAGTCACGTAAATGATAAATAATATTGTTTTAGAAGCGCATTCTCGAAGGTAAAAAATCCTTTATTTCTGTAACTCTGCAGCGTTTTTGTAAACACGCACAACTGAATTTAATAAACGAGGATTTGTTCTTTTTTATCATATAAACAGCGGAATCCTTGTAGAGGTTCAAAAGGAAATTTAAGCACAAAATCCTCTATGAACTACGACTGTGTGATTCAATAAACTGAAATCAAAGGAAAATAGAACATGTCAACAAAACAGGCGCACGCAGATACGCAATAGCCGTTATGAATGTGCTTATTAGATGGAACTAGTGTGACATTATGCCTGTCGGCAGATACACGTCGTTGATTACTGGGGTATAATGTGCTCTGCATTTGACACCTGGTTACATGGCGATGGACGAAAGCCTATTATTTCATTATTTCACATATGTAGGAAAATGAAATCGAAAAGTCATTTTCCCGTCCCCACTTTCTGAAAATGTAGAAGCAATTAAAATCTTTACCACTTATCCGCACAAATTGTTTGATTTTCTCAATAAAAACCTTGAAAAGGAGAACCTCTATAAACTGTTTGAAGTTGGCCCAGACATCGTGCTAACGTGTCGGCTAGTGCCAATTACTACTTCTACAGTGCAACATATAATATAATGGAGCACATGTGAATTAGACTGTTAAGTGGAATGCTGGGACCGACTGCGACGAATGAATTTGCCAGTCGTGTCGTTTACACTGCCACGTACTACATTACTTTATGTTGATTCGTGTTTTAAATATTTTCCGCATCATAACTGTGTGACGACGTTAAGAGATATTATTTCACTCAAAGAAAATTGTCAACACTGCATAGAAACTACGTTGCCAACTTCATGTTATGTAAATATATCTTGTGTATTTTAATGTCTCTTCGGTAACAAAATTCTACCACAGCTACAAGATACTGTACCTTCGAATTTTGAAACAAACTTGTTTTAGTTGTTAATTTTAATTTGAGTTGATTGCATATTTAAGCTTAATTTAATAAAGTTTATAATTTTTATAATCTGGCTACCATTAGACAACTCTTAATAAATCCTTCCCCACCGATCCGTCGCGTAACACTACAAGTTTACAATGGAGTCATGGTGGTTTAACCACTGTACCGGCGGTTTTTAAATTGTTAATTTATATGAAATTTTTTAATATTTAATTTTACAATTTAATTTGTTAGACCTGCTACTAACAAATTTCAACGTGCAACATGTATTTTGTGTTATTATCTATAGAATTTTCCGTCCTTCGACTTTCAGCTTTCAGGTGCACGGATGTTCCATAAGTGTACGAAGTCTCCTCTCATCGGGTGATACCGCCATTCAATAACTCAGTCTTTTGTATTTGAAATTGTGCGATGGATTCGTTACGATAGATTAATTTAATGACCATCCTTTGTACTTTGGGCGAAGCGCATTTAAGTGATAGCTTACAAAACACACACACACTTTCGATTACATGAACACAACCTTTGCCTTAAACATATGACCATTCCTTATTAACATTTTTATATACCTAAGTAATCTGTATATAAAAGTATAATTTGTAAAGATTTTAAAAATTGCACACATACACAAACATGTCTATGGCAGAATGTTTAAGCAACGAAATAGTAGATGGTTTTGATAGGATCACACACTATAAAACCACCAGAACTTCCATTATAACAGTGTTCAACTTTAATTAAAACAACGAATTGGACTTTAATTGCTAATTCCAAAACCATTTATTTAGTAGTAATTAAAACAGGATTTCTTTTAGTGGGAGTATGCGCGCGCGCGCGTGTGTGTGTCAGCGAGCCTACTGTGCTGCCTTTTATTGCCTCTAATACATATTCATTTCAGATGGGACTAGACAAGTGTATATTACTCAACATTTTCAATCTCAATTCACATGCATAGGAATCACAGCTTGCGTGTATTACACAGTGTATACAGTATAACGTTATGGTTCACTGACATGTTGTTGTATACAGAAGTCCAAGGTTTCCAAGTAGATTACGTTCAGGTTTGTACATGTACACAGTGCATTCAGCTCTCCTCCATAGAGAAGTGCCGCGAATGGGAATATCGAAAACACGTTGTCAGTTGTATTCTGTATTTTAATGCATGCACGACAGTGTTCAAGAGCGACCCGTGTAGAGCTCGGTGCATAGGACGACACCGGGTCATGGAAGACGGTTGAAGTACATTGTGATACCTATTTAAGGAAGTAAGTACAGTATTGTCATTTCTTTCAGAGGCATGCAACACAAAATTTCATACTAGCCTTGTTCTCGTATTATTCTGAAGTCTATTAGATATTATAAACTGTTTTACTGACATGGTAAGACTTCAGATCTGAACATTCACAAAAAACTTGACTTTTAGTAATCCAGATCATACTGTCTTATAAATAAAATGAGTCTAAACGAATGATTACGCTATCTAAATAATAAATAGATACGTTACTGATGATTACGTTAGTCTGTGTTCTAATAATGTTCAGCTGTAGTCTTCGATAGAAAATATACTACACAGTAGGACTAAATGGTAAGCCTGAAGAGATTAGTTGTTGCGTCATTGTCTGAAAGTTGTGCAAAAGTAAGATCGACGGAACACCGAACCTACAGGTTAAGTCTGTATAACGATAGAGAACACATTCTTGTATCCTACACGATCGGTTATGCTTGAAACTCCTCTACGTTAACTTACAATTTTATACATTAACCAACGTTGCGAGTCGGCATACTAGGAAAGCTAATCGGAGCAATTAAGGGTGTGTTTTTCTGGCATCGTAGAAGAGCAGGCTTTGTGGTTAATATTTTAATCCCAGTCAGATTATGTTTCATTTATCTTGTTCAGCAGCGCCTTGATCGACAAACCAGCACGCCTACATTAAATTCAAACATCCCTTTTCTTTTAAAATTTTCGTGGTAAAACAGGCTTACTGTTTTTTTTTTCTCTCGTGGATAAAAGTAATTAAATGTTTCAGTAATCGATATTGGAATCGAGAAACTTTTACCGAAGTATAATCTATACAATACGATAACAATAACTTGATAAAATATTTTAAAACTCAGTTATTTCTAAAACGAGTTAATTCAAATCCGTGTTCATGAAAAACATTGTATTTCGGCTAAGTGGGTATTTATTTCAAATACAAGGGAGTAGCGGGAAATATATTTAGTAAGCCGACATTGCAGCAGCGCTCGGTATTGTTTACCCAGCTGTCAGCTGGTGACGACGTACTAACATGCATGCCGTCTCTAAACTCATTCACTTGTAACTTGTAACAGCTTAGCAGCCGCAAGCTCTTCTCAACAGCAACATTTATTTTTTGTACAATTGAGATTTGCAACCATACATAATCTACAGCTGGGGTTGGCAAAGGTTTTTATAGACAAGCCGGCAAACAAGTGTGTTAGACTTCACAGCCTGCAATGAAGTGGTACTTAAGTCTGAATACATGCGCGTCCTATACTGTAGAATACAATAAACATCAAAGCTCTTTTAAGGATGCGTAGACGAGAAGTACGCTTCTTTTGGGTTCCATCCTTGGTACTGTTGTACAATGTAATGTCGGTCGGATAAAGTTTATCACTAACGTTTGTTTTCAAAAGCACCGATTTCAAAAACATAAAATCAAATCTGTTCTACATTTTCAGTGACTCCGTACAGGAAAAGCTTACTGGTTTAGGAAGTCGACACGTCGTCTGCTGACTAAATACAATAAAGCCGCTGGGCAGCATTTAGCCTGCAGACCGCAGTTATGGCTATGTTTTGGTTTCGCAGTGCTAGGCTACTATTTTGTCCTAAATTCTGTTCTCCGCTCTACTAGAACTGTAGCTGTTCAGATTCGTTTTTGAAGTTTCCTCCTCGTCTTGTTTACGTTAAGTCCTTCCTTCGAAGTGTTTGTACGAGATAACCGTGTCTCATAATGTCAGGCAACTGAATAACTCATTTCCGTCTTTCCTTATACATCTCTATTCCCGTTTAATAATTTTGGGTTCATTTTCTTTACCTTTTGGCTAAACATTGGCATTTATACTCAGATATCTATTTTTCCTATATATTTGTTATCTTACTACTCTAATACATTACACGTAAAACTCTGATATTTTTACCCTTCTGTGCTTAAAAACATTTCATGCAAATAATTTATCAGAAGTCACAGTGTTTGTGCTCCAGTAAGATACTAGAAGTGCATTTTGCTAATAGCCAGATGTTCAGTTGCAGTTTTTCTCTACGTAGGCTTTTAGCTTTGTGAATGACTGTTGGTCGGAATTAGGTTAAATTAATTACATTTAATATATACAACCATCGTGTTTCTGTAAAAAGATTCATAATAAAGTAAACGATGACTACAAAATTACCTAATACGATACACAGCCCAAAAATTGTAATAAGTTACCGCAAGACGAGGACACACTTCAGTTCATATAGCGTAATATCTCGCTCGGTGTAAACGGAATTTATAAAAGTTAATTTTGTATTCCGTAATATTTTAGGCTGCGCTCGTCTCAGTAACAGATACGAAACAACCCCACCTTGAGTGCTTCTAATTTATCAGAACTCCCGCAAATATTATCTCCTTTTCACCAGAATCACTTCTATAAATTACTATACGGAACAACGAAACGCTTTGTGTTTTGCAATTTTATTTAAGTCATCCACATTTAATATTCACCGTGTGACGTTATTAAAGAAATAACTGGGCAATCATGAACTTGGTGAGTTTGTTACAGTGGTCAGAATGTGTCACGTCTAGAATGTGTTAACAAAACCTTTTGACCGTAAGAAAACAGACAAATGGAATTACAGATAAAAAAGAAATGACGAAGAAAGACGCATAGGAGATAAAGATAAACGCTCAGAAAGAGACAGTAAGAGAGAGACAAGAATGGGCGAACGAGTGGGAGAAGGAAAGGAAATGTTTACAAGATATAAAAAGCATATCTACGGCAAAAGAAAATTAATATTAAATAAATGGCACTGAATTGTTTCTCCCTAAGTAACTGCCTGTAGAATCAAATTAAAAATTGTATTGTACGTAGAAAGAGATAGAATATCAGTTCGCATCACACGCACAGTTAGTTAGTCGTTCAACAACACAATGTTTCAGCGTAATAGGCGTCGTTTATTATGTAGGCTACACTAAAAGGCAGTGGAATTGACGATGGGGACAAAACGTGCGGTAACAAAACACTGCGGGGCGGCCGGCCAGGGTAATGCAGGTGTACAGTATGTTGTTTATATTGTCATTATCTTTGGCTCAGTAAAACAGAGGAAGCCGTAACGTATTTACAGAGTGTCGGACTAAACACAGCCATAAATTATGCGCACAGTTCTGTACTCGTCACAGAAGGCTGTACCGCTGCACAAAGCCGCTGAACAAAATTCCTTCTCAATTATACGCTGGATAAATAAACAAAAGGTAAGTATATATTTACTTTGCGTGGAGCTGGTATGCTAAAACATTTGTCACACACACGCGCGCGCGCGCGGGGGCAGAGTAACCGAGCGCTGAAATCAATAACACAAATGAAAGTTTTGGAGCAGGATTGGCGCTGTATCTATGCATTTCTGATTTATAAAAACAATTGGCAACACAAACCGAGACCACGCTTATTGTTTTCATACTTTTCCCCAACCGATTTCACGCTTCCCCTCGTTTCTCTTGTAGTTCTATTGCGGTTTTAATTTTATGCCACATACCTACCATTCTCGCTCACTTTTACCGTAGCTTATAATTTCATGTACAGTAATTGTTTTCGTCCTTCATGTAACACACCACAAGCTCTCTCTCTCTGTCTCTCTTTCTCAAAAACGAGCGCGCGCGCACGCGCGCGCTCACACACACACACAAATATGTGAGCACCTAATCAGAAAGTAGGTTCCTCAAAAGCGCACAAACTCTTTTTACCGGTACGTTTCTGTAACAACCTACGCTTCCTAAATTCTACTGTGGTTGAGAATGCACACACTCCATTGTTCGAAAATAATAACAATGTAAATACAAAATTATGAAAGCTGTGGCGCCTTTCAGTATTCGATACTTTATAACTTATTACTGGTTTCATCTCTGGGAGTTGTTTTCAGAATATCTTCTTTCGGATCTGTCTTTTTCAATGTCTTGGCTGGATGTCAACAGTTGGACCTTCATTTAAACGAACGTCAACGCTGGGAAGAAGACGTACTGGGGAACAATTAGTCGGAGAAGGGAGAGAACTTCTGACTAACATTAGTGGGACTCTGTTAACTGGTTTATTAATATTTCGATCACGCACGAATCTTGATGCCTGTTGAACTGACTTTGTTCCTTCTGAACTGTTAATTAAATTTTCGTACACAATTATAATTGAATTATTACAGAATGTGTACGTGTGGGGGGGGGAGACGTCACACACGCTGTTACGACACAACTTGTACTTGTCTGTACTTAATTGAAAATTATTTTTCGCAAGAAAGGAATTTTCGTCCCTTTTCTTATTTTCGTTAAATGAAAGAACTTCACTCGTACAGAATATTAAATTAAAAATAATTGTTGTAACTGAATTTTATTACTGTTTCTCAGACGAACTCCTGAAAACGTAATTATCTGTTTTTAACAGTAACGAAACACGTGCCGTTACTTAATAAACTGCTTTGACTACTGCGTCCTCCCATTGAATACTAGTAGGTCTGTCAATAATCTGAAACAGCCTTTCACTATGGGAGAAGCAGGCTGTTTCAAGCGGCACGACAAGGTTCAGTGCATTTTAATAAATATCTGAAATGCCAAAAAAAAGCGAAGCAAAAATAATTCTTATGGGTTATGAACTCAGACAGGTCAACAGGGTTGACTACTCGAACGATTGGTGACTCAATTCTGGTACCATCCTTGAAAGAGTCACCTTTGTTAATTGTCAAAGAGGAATGATTTGTGGCATGTGACTGGTATTACGAATTCACAATTTCTTCTCATGTGTAATAAATCGGACCTGTGAGATAGTTCTTGAAGTGGGAAAAGAAGAAGAAGAGGAGGAGGAGGAGGAAGAGAAGAAGAAGAAAAAGAGAAGGAGAAGAAGAAGAAGAAGAAGAAGAAGAAGAAGAAGAAGAAGAAGAAGAAGAAGAAGAAGAAGAAGAAGAAGAAGAAGAGAGAGAGGAAGAGATGGAGAAGAAGAAGAAAAGGACTAAATTACGTAGTCGTCATTAATGGTGGAATATAAAGAGTAAAATTTCAAATAATGTGCATCTTTAGTCGGTAGCATTCACAAAAATCTCAACATTTTGATAAACTGTGAACATATGCGTAGAATCAAAGGTTTTTAATGACAAACAGCTGAAAACATATTTGGATTTTTTAAAGTGTTTTTATTAGAACTGGCATTGTGAAGCTGAATGAACGTTCCACGTTGTTTAAAAACTTGAAATTCAACCTTTTTTTAAATATTTAATAAAATGTTAATGCCTTCTGTTATTATTAATCAGAAATAGACATCAGCATTTCTCTAACTCCTCTTTAAATATAACACTTCAACGTACGGTTTGCTTCAAATGTTTTAGAAGTTTCAGAGTGTTTCAATTTGCCGTTGTTTCAGGAGTGCGATGGACGTTTTCCCATGGCTTGAGAATAAAGTATGCAAATATTGTATTTGCTGCACAACAGCTTATTTATCTTGTAAGTTTCGGTGGGCGACAGCTGAATTTCGTTTTCAGCAGTCCGCCGACACATATGGGCCTATTGTGGAAAAAGTATAATGTACTACTTCTGCTCACTTTCTTCCTCAAATTTTTGTTGTCATTCTTCAGCGGTACATTGTTTTATAGATGGTAGCTACTGGGTTCGACGAAAGTTGTTAGAATTCAACTGGTTAAATGTATTTATGTGTTTTTTGTTATGGTCTATGTTTTTACTTGTTATGGCCTAATTCTAAGGAATAGTTCATTAGTTTTTACCCAGCTGATTATAATTTACATAAAGTCAGATCTACAAAAGCGTGTGGTACATTAACAAATTATACATAGTAATAACTGTGTGTGTGTGTGTGTGTGTGTGTGTGTGAACAACAAGTGTTTATTAAAAGTAGTTTATGATAAAACAGCAAATCGACAAATACAATGGCAAAAAAATTACGTACTGTAGCCTACACACGTACGGCATAGTTACACTGGAACTGCGCTAGAGAGAAAAACGACAGTAAAAGCGTAAATCAGCCCAGACGAATGTTGTCAGAGAGTTCATAAATGTATTTTAACCTTTTTCTGTACGTAGTAACAAAAACAATAAGTCAATTAATTCGTTCGTTTAAATAATTTAATTTATATTTTCATCTAGAAATTTTCCTTTTACTTAAAAAAATTTCAGTAGGCAGAACAAGAAAAAAGATTATTCAGCTTATTGTTATAATTCACAAAGTCGTATGAAACCAAATTACAAACTTAAAAATTTACTACATTAAAATACAAAGTAATACAAGAAATATCGTACAATAATACGAGGCTTCTATCTGATTGTTATTCTTAACCGAAGTCAAAAAACTGTGGACAATCGATATAAACATACTGTAGAATTAACTAAATGTATCAACTGATTTTTGGTTGAAATATAGACGCTGCAAATGCAGGAGAAAGATAGCTTGTGAATTGTTGTATGCTTGCAGTTGACAATAAGTGTCACTACGTCTGAGAATTTTTCAAGTTTAAAAAAAGAGATTATTAAGAAAGTGATCCCATTATTATTATTCATAGGGTTCAGTATTTCATAGGGCTGACAACATTTGCACTGAACACAAACTATTCGATTAAAATATTAGTTAAAACGTCGACAGGAGTATACGAAAATAAAAGGCAGGAATGTCAAAGTTAAAAATACCGCGAGCCACACTGCTGGTTATAAATAACATAACAATAACTTATGTCGGTCAATGGGACAGGTGAATGCTTCCCAGTGAAAAAACAATTTGGTGAAGGTTCAGCCTGTCTGTTGAAAGAACAACATCCACTTTTAATATGTGAGAGCGAAACATTGGAAATTTCGATAATGGAAATGAAAAAAAAAGTAAAACGTTGGTTATAATTTTACGGTAAATCAGTATTTCTCTAACCTTGTTCAGTTACAGGATGCAAAAAACTATCATAATTATATTTTAGTATTATTACTAAAATGAAAATTATCATCCTCATTAATTTTGCGACTATACGTAATACGGTGGGTGACACAGGAGCAGTGGTAGTTTTATAAGAAGTCTTATAAAAACTAACAGTACTGCCCTACTTTTCCAGTTGATTGATGAGCTAATTTAGCTATAATTACTTGATAAATCAAAATGTTAGGTATTGTTCAGTTGAGATCGTGAACGCTGCTGAAAGAATAAAAGTAAACTTCCGTTTCTTTAATTAACTTGTACGAAGACATTGTTAACTGAACGAGAGAGCAGCTTTCGTATTCTTGAAGCGTCTTTACGTCACATCGGTGATTAACAGTGGTTCTCTTGAGTGTTATTACGTACATACACCATTTACAAACATAGCGAAAGAGAACTTTTTTTTTTACTGTAAAAGTCGCTTTCGCATCGTTAGAAACGGCAAAAAAACTTAATACGCATTCTTGTCACAAACATGAATAAATGAATGAAGGGAAAATAATGGACGCTCGAATTACGGAAGAAAATTGCAAGCATGTGGTCGTTCTCAAGGTCGTTTTTTAAATGTATCTGACACACGCTAGAACTGTCATGTGTCGAGAACACGCGGCAACTTGGTATTGTAAGCTGCCAGGTAATTAACAAAACAGACAGTTAATTAAGCCGTGAGTACAGCGGAAAATTATTCACAGCAAATTATTTACAGTGACTTTTGTAATCCAAAAGATTAATTCATAAGTAGAAAAATAATAAACTTTTTTTTTATTTCTAAAAATTAATTTATTTCTTCTTACGACTGGTCGGACATTTCTTAGAAGCAAGTAATAAGAAAAATTAAAACAAAGTCTGCAATTTGAAATTTTCTGACGTACTGGTTTCAAAATACGAAGTAATAATAATATTTTATTTCATCTGCCAGCGTCGTCAGTTATTACACTGTCTTTGAAGCTGCGCACACAGCCAGTGGCAGATTCATGCGTAGAATACACTATATAATACTGTTTGCTTAACGTATTCTAGTTGCATAATGGAATGCTAAAGTTTCGTTCACGCGTGTTGTAAACAACGTATCATATACGGTTTAGGGGAAGTTAGTGGACGTCGTTCTAAACTCGTTCTTCTTGGATTCGGCACAGACAACACTTGGTACACTGACTGTAGTCTGAAACGAGAAAGAACCATACTGCGATTACTGTCTTCATGCCTGCTCTACCTCTTCACTGCCAATAGTTGTGATGTGTGACGACTTACCGTGCCAGATTAGTGATTCATTACGGGTGGGCGTTAATAATGTAACTTGGCTTAGTGCGTCAACGTTTGAAAACAATTTGTTCTTTGGCTGCTGTTACGAACCGACATACAAAGTGTTATTGGCACAAACTCCTCAGACGTTTGTTTATTATTATTGTTCATTTACAATAAACAGATGATTTCAACGATGTGATGACATCGTTAGTGATTTCAACGATAAAATAATGTCGGAAGGCTCTTACAAGGTCCTTTTTCTAACTCCATTATAGTCCTCCACTTCAGTACTTCTATATCAAAACAACCGTAGTTCTATATGTGATCTGTTCCATTTAGATAAATACCTAAGACTCTGTAATTTACACAAAAGGAGAAATACTTTTTATATTATATAATATTGTGTGTGTGAGTACCGTGTGTGCGGGGCGCGCGAGCGCGTGTGATTATCTAAAGGAGACCTATGCTTGATACTGGGAGCAACAAGACTGTAGAAGAAGAGAAAGTTATATAAAAGTATATACATACAATTATATACTTTGTTTGTATAGTGTATATATAGGCCTATATATTGCGATTTTCGAACATTTTAAAATCGTCTTTCGCATCTTAGTTTGCAAGCTTTACAATCGTTTCAATCCTCCTCCTTCAGGTTTCTCTGCGTCATTTGCTCCCTCTTACTTGCGTCTCGGGGTTTGTGTCACCTAATGTGACGTTAAACACACTGTGTACTTTTGTATGCACTGTTAAACGTTAGTGTGTTTGAGGCCTGTACATACTTAAAACTATACGTTTCCGCGAAATTTGCAAATCTAGTGAATGCCACCCGAAAATATGTGTGTATCAACGGGGTGTGCACAATTTTACGCGGCCGTGGACCCGTATAGACTTCGTGTGCGTATAAGGTGACAGATTAATTATTTGCTTACTATCCGTTAAACAAATAAATACGGAGTAACGAAAGCACTCTCATGAAGTATAAAATGTCGTAAATCAGAATTAGGTATTGTATTTGCTTCATTGTATTCAATTTGTGTTCTCTAAACAATGAACATCGCCAAGATAGGCAAATATTTTTCGTGTTGTTTAAAGTGACGCCAAACCTGTTGTGACAATCCGGACACGACTGGAATGCCAGGCCTACGTAGGCCTACACCCGAGTCTGGTAAAGCATTCTCTCTCTTAGAAATCACATCGTCACCAGGTGAACGTCGCGTGTTTAGCAGGTCGGTAGCGCGTGTTGTCGAGACGTCTGCCGATGACACAGACAGACAGCCAGCTCCTCCCTTCCTACACACACATACGAATCCTCCAGGAGGACCACCACAGACACACACCACAGCATCAGGTGAGATGAGCTGAATTATTTAAATAAATAAAAAAATGTACAAAACAGACACATTAATAGCAGAATAAAGAATCTGTTAAAAAATTAACAAATCCGTAGTTAAGAATACAATTAAACAATACAATGTAAGCAACTTTATATGAACAACTTTAATTGAGCACGCTAAGCATTCAAATAATTCTTTGAGTGAATATTGTTGGTATTAAGGTAATTTTATTATCAAAAATAATTTATTATCAAAATGTTAAATTATTAAATTGTTAGTTATATTTTAAATTATTGATTTTCAGTGATTTTTGTAATGTCTGTCACCCAAGACAAAGTAAGTTATAAAAGTTATATATAATTATTATATACGAGGTTTGTAATTATAAATGTAGTTTCTTAATATGATTATTTACATTTACATGCACACTTATGACTAGGGGCATACATATTTAAACATTTTTAGTATTGTTTGAAATAAAACACAATTTTAATCATCTTCAAATTCACCTTAATATCGTGAAAATTCACGATACTCTCTTCTTTCTTCAAAATTAATATTTATATAAGACAGTGTTTGGTTGCAGCTCAGAAAAGCTCAAATCCCATGGCTTGGTAGCGTACATACATTTATTACGAGATGTTCAAACACAAAGACGCACGCACCAGATAGTAACGTCGCTCTTGTATATTTAATTTAATATGTATAATAAACACAAATGTATGTATTTAAACAAATGTATATAGGTGTTTGTGTAAAATGTATTAAATTTATATAGTATATTTTTATGAGTGTGATTATTGTGTATAGGCTACGTGAAGTCGTGTACTGGAAGTAGGGATCGAAGCTGCGCCGTCCACGCCACTGAGCTATCGTGACGTGAAACTTTCATCACAGTATGCCACTTCTTGTTATACAGCGCACAAAAGACTATTTTTCATTGTGGTGGACACAAAGGGATGAGATTTTTAATTAAGCGAGATGTATTTACTTTGGTATAACGAACTGTTCATCAAACATTTTTAAAAGATTCGCTGGTAATAAGTCAACAAACGAAATGAGGTTTATACAAAACTTTAAAAATAAAAATTTATGTTACTGCATACTGCGTTCAAGCCGTATAGTGTACCCAAATTGTCTATGGGTAAAAAGCTCTTCCTGCTTGTATTCACTTCTTGTACTCAACTGTAAGCTCAAAACTCTGTTGATTTGAGTCTCGTGCTGAAAGTTTGCACGTTAAAAAACCTAAGCAACGATTATGATATTTGTACAAACTAAAAAGAAGAAAAACAACTCCATTTTGAAGAAAACTCACATTTTATTCTGAACAATAGTGTCAGATGTTTTGACCACTATGCCATTTGGCATCTCTCAAACGGGACCTAGAAGTGATGCAGTCTATCCCCGCTCACACAGGTACAATCAGAATCCGATTTTCTTGGAGAAGGTTGACTAGTCAGCAGATTAATCATAGCATATCAGACGGAATAGAAAACAAATGCATGTGAAATACTGTGAAAAGAATAATGACGTGAAATGACGAGTATTACATAGAAAATCTGTCACAAAACGGAGGGCGTTAACTTTAGTTGAGAGGTTGATCAAGTATACACAGGGAGAAGAGAACTAGCAGAAGCAGAAAATTGCGTGTATTGACTTTACAAAGAAAATGACGACAAAAACAATAGTTGGTGACTATTTTCAACAAATTAAAAATTACACAATATTATAACTAATTATTTTCTATTACTGAAAATACCATAATGTTCTTTAGACCAGGCTCGTCGAACCCGTAGCACCAAATCCGTAGCGCCAATTTGGTGACTCCCAAATAAAGAATTTGGCGTCCGTATATTTCAAAAGAATGAGCCCGCGCCAGTAGGTCTATATGTGGGAGCAATAAATATGTGTATAATTGTCAGTAGTTTTTTTAGTAACAACGTTAACATTTGGATATTTGTTAACTTTAAATGTCTTTTATTAAATTAAGTAATTATTAAGCAAGAAGGTTTTTAGTTTTTAATAACTTTTTATACATGAATAGTCGAGTGATGTCAAAAGTAATAGTTGAGTTACAAAAAATAAAAAAAATAAATAAAAAAAGCATAGGCACATAGAGGAGAAAATATATATTATACCATTGGTTTAGAACGTTTAAGTTATGCTTTCGCATGCAATACGTTGTGGTAAGTGGTTATTTATAAAACATACATTTCTTAGGTAGGGAAAAATATTAAAATTCCGTATGTATCATTACTTATATTTTTATAAAAGTTACGACAAAATTGCATTTTTTTAAATCGCCAAGTAGAAACTGATTAGTTGTGCGTCAACAGTTTTTTGCATTTATACTACCTTTGTATCCTTTTTTCCAGATAACTAGCATCTCTTTTCGATATTAGGGAGGTGACACTAACTTTTAGATATTAGGGAGGTGAGTTTGAGTAGTAGCAATTTTTAATTTCTACAACTTTGTATAAGTGAAACAACTTTATTAAAATGAAACTATAAAAAGGAAGCACTTTTTTAACTAAGAACGGGCCATGAGTTTCGTTTAATTGCTTTTCACCTTCTACTTGTAATGTCCTTTGTCACTGAAATGAAATTTCTCGTTACTATAACAATAAATATATGAAAGTTTCTTTTTAGTGTAAAAGTGAGTATTCGTCTGGATAAAATAGTTTCGTTACTAGACAACGTAAGTTCCACACGTTTATCAGTACATGTTTTGTCGTATGAAACACCGTAATCTGCTACAGTTCCTAAGGCTTTCACGTCGTAGCTGGAAACATTATTTGCCGGACTGTTAGGTCGTGATCTATTGTTAGAATACATAGATATGCCTACATGTCTTTTTTGCCTATAATACATAGTCTCTACGTCATCATTGGGGTGAATTGGCGGACACCGAGGTAAGATTGTTGCCGACACTGAAGGTGGCTTCCGATGGTGAGGCCGAAACGTCTGTCAACACAAACAACAGGCTACGGCCTAATAGCCAGGCATATAGTGTGTCTAACCGTACCTACGACTAAAAAAAGGTTCGCGTATTATCCGTGCTTTTTGTTAGATTAATCTTGGAGCTCGTCTCCTCCATTATCCCGGATAGTTGGTAGTTGCCTGTACACAAATATTTCACGAATTTAGGTAACGTGAATGAGCTTATGTTATAAATGAGCACAGGGAATGCACGCATATCGTGTCTCGTGGGCGAAGCATCTGGCAGCGCTGATCGGAATAAAACGCGAATGTTACCTCACGATGGCACCATGTATACCTATATCTCGTACTTACCACGTAAAATTACGAAATAATAATTATTGTTTGATACGAGTTATATATTAAACGTGAAACATTCAGTACATTCGCATACCTTGGCGTTAAAAGTCTACGAGAAATTATTGAATTATTGATGGCACAGGAGGGAGATTAGTATCAAAGCACGACACACGAACATTAACACTGGTACACAGCACGACAACGAATGGCGTGCAGCAAAACTGTCATCATTTTATTTGCACAGCCATATGGCGAGTTACACGTCTCAAATATACGTGTGAATGTACGTAGGGCTATATAACAAAATAAATTTTAATGGTATAAATATATCTTATTTGATTATTAACATAACATGATTCCTAGGGTATGCCTGTATTCAGATTTTATCATTTTATATCAAATCGTAATATCCATAATCATACAATCTTATGCCGCGCGCGTTCACACACACACGCGCTCGCGCACGCATTTATTACGGTTATATTTACGTCTACAAAATTATATTACTTTTCACTGGAATAATAAATACAGCTCTACAATGGTAATAGTTCGATTAAAAATTAATTTTTATAATTATGTCGAAACTTGGGAGTTACAACTTAACCGCACTTACACACACACGCGCGCGCGCGCGCGCGCGCTCATAAAAAACAACATAGTGGTTATAAAATAGTTAATAAACGATAATATCAGTGTTCATATTGGGGCCCGGTTAGTTACTGTCTCTATTCCTACGTATAGGCCTACACGAATATCAAGTTTCTGTGTAGAACATTAGGTATTTTATTGCACAGTCATACTTCGAGTACATCATAAATTGTTCCTTGAGTTATGACGTAAGACCATAATATAAAATATAAATTTTTTTTCATAAACTAGAATAATCAAGAAAATTTTTAAAAACTATATACTGTAGCTTACCTTACCTAAGATGGGTATATTTCTTAACATTTTTCTATTATTTAAAATTAAATTTTGTTAAACTCCAAACTTAACATAGAAGTTATCTGTATACATTTTTTAACATAATTATTTAAAAATAAAATTTCTTAGATATTGTTAGCGATTGCAGATTACTTTAGTCCATATGCATCGAAATCCATGTCAAATGATTAATGATTTCTGGTTCTTATTGATTTCATATGTTGTCTCGATGGTCAGAGTATCTCTTCTTGGAGCAAAAAGTTCATGTAATAAAGTAAAAACTACATGCCACCATTCTGATGAAGCTTAATAATTTGTGTATGTGTGTGTGTGAAAAGATCTTGTGTTCACAGACCGACATGTACTGGTAAAAAGGAGTCTGACTTTGGATTCAGGAGTCGTCTGTCACCTACTTCAACGACGTAGTTAGCACTGTATACTATAAGGACCGTCATTTCTTACAAGAAAAGTAAGCACTGTTATATAAAACTTTTTATAAGAGAATGTACACCAAAAGTTTTAAAGAACGCCCTTAGGCAACTTTAAAAACATAAAAAACTTCACACAAAAAATACTCAGAACTTATGTAATTAATTTATATATGAACAGACGTTTTAGTTAGATTGTTCAATAAATAAAGTACGATAAGAGGAGCAGACGTCTTCAAAAACCTGGGTTCATCTGGCTCCGGATGCTAGCACCCAGTAAGGGCCCCTGCCTAGGGTTACAGGTGAAACCCGGTCAACGGTCTCAAAGGCGCATGAGGCATCTCAGTTCCCAACGGCAGAGAGAGCGGAAGGAACCTAGTGGAGTAAACCACGAAAAACAATCATTTCGGACTAACAATCCGATCTTATCTCGGAATTTAATTCCTACTTTTGCACTCAATACAATTTCAATTGCAGTATGCAAAGTCCGCTAAAAGAAGTAATATACACGCATAAGAAGCAATTGAAAGAGAAGTTTTTCGGGCAGAAGTTTTAAAAATGGAAGGCGTCCAGGGTAGGAGAGAGAAAAAGGCAGGTTCAAAGTGGACTGAAAACAGGAAGAAGAGACACAGTGAAAAAGATTAAAGAATATTGGAGAAAAGGCAAAGAACCAAGAATAAAGAATTGAAACTGGCATGTGGTCCTTAGATGGCCGTACAAAAAAAAGTACGTTAATTGTCACCATACACGTCTCAGCATTCTTATTTATGTAACCATGTCTTTATAAACATGGTATATATGAGTGGATGTGTGTGTACAAATATCATTTTTATATAAATATAGTAATTAAAAAATTAATTAGTTTTCTAAGTATTAAAATTTGACGAATTTTTATAAAAGCGTCAGGGATTGTTTTTCTTATAGGCCTAATAACATTTATAAACCCAGTATCCTGAATAAATAAATTATTAAATAAATAAGTCAATATATATTAAGGTAGTAAGTAAGTAAGTAAATGAATAAATAAATAAATGTGCGCGCGCGTGTGCGTGTGTGTGCGCGTGTGCATAATTCTTAACAGGTTACCAGTGGTTGTCATGAAATATGAGCTTAAAGGAAAGACATGTTGATATACTGAGAAGGAGATGGGTTATGGAACAGTTCAATTCGTAAACAAATAACAGTTTCACTTACACAAATAAGGTAGTATATTGAATCCACATTTATACGAGAAGTGTAATATAAAAGTTTACAATTAAAACACTACACCGATATACGTTGACGTCATAAAGAACAACGTTTTAATTTCTTACTGAAGACCCTTAGGTAAATAGTGTGATTATAACAATTAATTTCTTTCCCTATTGGTGGAATGGGCGCAGCGGTGTTGACAAATTTCCCCTGCGACAGAGTGCATGCAGATTGAAGGCGCACTCCGTTCCTGATGTGAGACAAGAGTCTAGCACATAACATCATTATTAAACTGTGTATATTAAATCATATGGGCTTGCATAGCTACTTAAGCAAGTGAGTAAATGAATTGTCTTCCTTTAAGTGGTTACATTTTATGTATAACTAAGAAGCTTTAAGGATTTCAAATAAACGTGTAAATTACGGAAATTACTAAAGAAAAATATTTGAATTACAATAGAGACAACACAGATGTAAAATTTACCTAGTTTGTTGCAGACTGAAAAACTAAAAATATTCAGAAAGGTTTTAAAAACTACAGCCAATCTTATACTGAATAAACGTATCCTTAAAACGCTAACGTGTGCCCTACCTACGAAAATGAAAGTTACACAACTTTCACAACATTCGATATGGGTTTCCATGATAAAATAATTTTCAGTTAAATACGCTATTTGTATAAACATGATTCATGACATGTTTCGATATAAACGTGCTCTAACTGTTTGGTATAGTTTTGAGATACTGTATTTAGAAGTGTTGTTTGAGTAAAGGCTCACTTCAATGTAAATATTTTGCACGTGACACTTTTCGGGGCACGCATAATTTGTAAATATTAAATTCAACTCGCCAACGCGTGAAACGAACGAATAATTCACATTTTGATCTTGACAAGCGATAACTTACTTGTTTACATGGATTCCACGACCGTCATACTGTAAGTCACACGATCAAGTAAAATAAATAATAAAACGAAAAATAACTGTGAAATAAAATACAGTATACTGCCACTACATTTGTAAGGCTCTGTGTGTGCGCGCGCGCCCGAGTGTGTGTGTGTGAGAGAGAGAGAGAGAGAGAGAGAGAGAGAGAGAGAGAGAGAGAGAGAGAGAGAGAGAGAGAGAGAGAGAGAGAGAGAGGGGGGGCTGCAAAAATTATCAACTACTACTAATATGAAATAAATGACTGAGGTGCCTTTTAGCAACAGTACAGAATGATCTATAAGGATGAATAGAGAACAATATGGCCAGTAAGCGACACCCACCATGCGGTAATTATTAACACTGTGATTTTAATTTAGTAAATAAACAAGCTGCAATTGAAAAAGAACGTCTATATTGACGCACAGTACGTCTATAAGTATTGTATGCATCTCCCCTTACGTTTGCATAATTGTGCATAGCGTAAAATATACAATACAATCAATATATAAAACACAAATACAATATAGAAAGGTTATAATCCTATATAAAATATAACTATTTTAACAAATAAAATTGTCAGCTTTAGTCGAAGGTATTATTTACAAAAGAAAATATTACGTACAATACAGTCTTGTCAGAAACAATTACTTTTTGCCAGAAATAACCGAGCAAAATTCTTCTGACAGAAAGACAGACAGAAGAAGGAGCATTCGGTAATACAAATCACGCTTCAATGAAAACAGTACGTGGAGAAGAAAACCGTATTTTGTTTTAGGAACACTATTTAATTGTTTGATTCGTTTCCATTATTACTGTTGTAAAAATGAAGAGTGATGTTAACGATTTCTATGTAATTACAGACATAAACTATTAGCACGAATAGTTATTGATTGCTCACGCGTGCACACACACACACACACACACACACACACACACACACACACACACACACACACACGTGTTTGTATTTTTAAGTGCCAAGTGCACTACATAACAAATTTCTATTAAAGTAACAACCACTTACAATATTTTCTTATTGACCAGAAATATTTCTTTCACTTTTTTATATTAAATAGTTTAACAAAACGCAGAACGATTCAAGCTTGCTGCTTTTCTAGCACTATTATTTTGCACTGTACAAAAAATATAATAATGTCAATACAAGTAAGTAAAGGAAAAATCGTTTATTGTCAAAATTTTACCTAAACACAACTAGCAAAACATACTCTTATTAAAGAAGCTATTTGTTTATACGTTTGACACGACCTTATTTGCAATACTTCGGTATCTTTCAAAACAATTTTTTTAATTCGTTTTTACGGGCAATCAGAAAATTTAATCTATTAGACATTAGCGGTCTTTGATTCTCACTTTGAGTGATTGATTGTTTATTTGGGTGAAATACACTCAAGCATCTAATGGGCCATTCATCGATTGGATTGGCAACAAGATTAATGTTGTTGAGTTGTATGTAGCTATCGGGCAGTTGAATTCCAAACTCAGACGACAGTTCCAAAATTAAAGGCGTTAGTGTAGATACAAGTAGTCTAGTTTTAAATTTGAAATTCGATTAATCGAAAGTCGGGTACATTTACGTAGCTTACAACTTTGCTGGCAATAAGGTTAACTTTATATCGAAAGGCAACGGTTCTTAAATCTTTTACTTCCTCGCCCCCCTTTATTTCAATATATAAAATTCAATTCGTCTACACATAAAATTGCTTGACTGACGTATCGCTATAAAGTGAAGAGCCCTTTTGTAAATGTAGCAAATTCCGTTAAAAATGAGTGTTTTACACGTGATTATGGTTACCTATACTCTAACATTTAGGTAAGGAAGTAACATTAATGTATCAGTAAATATGAATTTGGTTATTAGTTATTTTGCATAACAATGTTATGTGATACCATAACAATGATACGTGACACAACACAATTATCGGTGTATATGATTACAAAGCAAAATGTAATAGACAGGTATTTTTTTAATTGCAGATAATTAACTACGCACGTAAATTCCAATCGAATACTGTCCGATACTAATCATGTAGCTAATTGCTAAAACAGAAAATGTTATAAGCTATAAACAAAACTATAATTACTACCGGATGGTGACTGAATGTTTTTTCCAAATACAAGTATTGTAGGAAATCAGCCAGTACCCTACTCTGTAAGTTTTGTTGTTCACGATTCATTCGACCATGATAGTCCACACTGCCAGCAAATCTGGAAACCCAGTTCACAGAATTAAATATTCTGTACGAATGAACATTTTCAGATCTGTGTGGTACCATACTGACGTATCCGTCACGATCACTAATCCAATTCCCAAGGAAAGAACTTTCTTAGACGCGACTTTCAAATAACCTATTATTCTCAGGTGAACGAGTTTGTCGTAGTCAGACGAACCAAAGTGTCTACCTAGTTCTTAGATATGCCAACTCTGAATTTTATCGAGTCACACTATTATACTGTCGGCTTCAAAGTACTCGTAGACATACGTTTCGAAAAGGCGTATCAACGCTAGTTACAACGCTTAGTTTCTTGAAGATGTTTGTAAGAAAATATATATCTACATGACTGTAATTCCAATGATTTCCAGCTATTCCTGTCGCAGTAAGAAGAACTGTATTTCGTGACAAAATTTAATATTATTTTCAGTACCTCCCAAACAACAGTCATTACAAGTAAGGCAACTAATATAGTCTAAAACAACGTATTTTCAAAAAAGTAACTGAAAAGTTTCTATGGGGATAATGTGTTTCAATAGCGTTAAAAATCGTCATACGTATAAGACAATAGTGAAAAATGTGGGGCTGAAGTGTGGAAAACTGTAGAACATATGACGACGAGATTACAAGCCGTGGAAATAGGATACTGGAGAAGGTGGTGTAGGCTTATACTGCAAGATAGGGTTAAAAATGAAGAAGTAAGAGGAAGAATGAATATAATGTACCAGTATAAACGACACAAATGATGCAAAAAGATAAAGATGGTACTGTCATTTGTGCCGTATAGGCATGGTAGATAGGCAAAGAAATTACTAGAATGGACCCCTCCTGAAAGAAGAACAGAGGGAGGTCACGGATAGAATGCATAAGGAATGCAATGATACAGAGAAATCTAAAGGATGATAATTGAAAAGATCGTAAAGTTTGGAAGCTAGAACGTTGAATGTTTAAAAGCTTTTCGAATATCGCAAATAAGTCGTCATAACAACCAAATAATATATTTCATTAAAGGATTGCTATGGGTATTCCCTATTCGACTTTAAATAGCGAAGATTAAGTTCCTGGAATCTATTTGGAATTCATTGTGATAACAGTTTGAATCAGTGGTTCTCAGCTTCAAGATGAGAGTGGACTACTGACTCGAAAGATACGTAATACAAAGATCCCACCCTCCTGTCAAGGACTTAATGACTCTAGGGAAAGTACAATTTATTTTTTAACTAAAACGAACTTTCTATAATTTTATTCAACAAGTTTTAGCCAACAAACATTACGTTTCAAGTAACTAAAATCAACAGAAGTTGCCTTTCATTTATTTGACACAAATAAGTGTGATTTTTTGAGCTTATAACAGCTGCTATTTTAGAGCTATAGCCTACTTCTGCTCAAAACAAGTCGCACGTTGTTGCTTGGTACAGTGATTTTTTGTCCAATAATAAACTAAACTACGTGAATATGTTATTTTTTTTACTTATACTCGATGTTCGTGGAGGTCTCACGTTTCACGGACCACTTTTGAGCTTGTCGCGGATCCCCGTTTGGTAATGACTGATTTTGAGTGATGTAACACGATTCAAGTAAGACAAACGTTTAATGTAAGATAGGATTCAAACGGTAATCAATGAGAAGCCACATCAAGGGGCGCGCTTCACGATTTGGGAAACACTGTTGTAGAAATGTGACAGCTTTTCTTGGTTGCTGAGCTGCGCAGACACAGCGTATGAATTACCACAATTAAGTTGTCCAGAGAGGAGTGAGGGGACGTAATGCGATAACAGTTCACTGTCTCATTTTACTCACTCTCCCACTCTCTGTCATACACATGCTTTAATCGTTCTCGCCAGTCTTGTTGTAGCCGATGTTCACACTATGAAACACTGCACAAGACTATTGTGCGCATGTGCGAAATGACTGTAAATTTTCATAGCCTCGAAACGAGATGTTTGTCCACTGTGCAACTCGAGTTCAGTGTTCAATTTCTGTCGTCAGGCCTCTACAGCACACACCACTGCTAGCTTAAAATCTAAATCACAGGAAACATTCGTGGCTGATAGTGATGTTAGCCGTCATTCTCTATAACCACACACACACACACACACACACACACACACACACACACACACACACACACACACACACACACGGCGACTATCGGATAAAGATAAAGTAAATTCCATTGAATAGGCTGTGAATAAATGGAATATGTTTCACGAACAATTTTTAAATTACGTCCTCAAAAGTCTGTTTAAAGGTGCCGTGCTTCATATTAAGCATTAACTTCACTGTCTAATTAAAACCAGCGAGATTGTATTTGTCATGTAAGTAACATATTTTGATGTTTGGGTTTAAATTTAAGAGAGGCAATAACCGAAACGACATGAAATTACTAGCGCGGTGATTTCTTAAATGCCAATACGCGAAGAAAAGAAGTGCCCTATTACAGGGACAATTCGTTTCCGTTTCAGCAACAAGCGCCATCAAGGCGAAAACCTCTTTAAAATATTTATATCTACTCTACTTATAGTAACAAGAGATGAGAGATTACATTAATTGTTTTCGAAACAGGAAGCGAATTTCTCTGTTTATTAATTGTTCCATCGTTTGTGTATAATACGCATTTAACTGAGCGTCGAATATACTATTTTGTGTTATACTCGTAGTTACCACCGGATCATTTTTCTAATTAACGGTAATGTGTTTAAACAACCGTGTTGGATATAAAAACGTCAATATTTTCTCATGTTTTTCTTCCAATAAAGAGGTTTTCTAGTACGCCTTATCCCTTCTTGCGAATAAAATACTTTTACTTTTGGTGGACGTTGTTGATTCATTTTCTCGATGTGCGTCTTTCAGTATTTCGTTACAATGTACGACGCACATTTATAACCGCTGGAGCCTGTACGTTTTTATTTATCAGACTGTGATGCGGAAGATAATCATAAACTGCTCGTAAAATTGTAATTTCTGAAAACTGGAACACCTGTACAACTGTACATCTCTTTTCCTGAGACCTTAGTCCTGAACCCGACAGTAAATCCGGGAATGCAGTTTATAATATTTTAGTTGTGTCTCTGTGCTTAAAGCATAATAATTAAGTAGATCGTTTCAGAAATAGATAAAAATTTATTATCATAGTTTGATTCTCAGAACTATAAATAAGCGTGCTGTCCAGTCCAAAAAAAAATTATAATATGCTACATGACTCGTTCTAGAGTGTAGACTACTTGTCAAATATCCTTTAAATATTTATTGGGTGATCGCCTTAGAAAGACATTCTCCTCATTTATGAGGGTCTTACTTGGTCACTGATTAGGTGTGACTTGAATATCGCTGTTTGCACCCGATCTTCTGTTCGTTTAAAAAATTCCTAGTTTTACTTAAAATCGTTGTCTTAAAATGTATTGATGCCACGATTTTTATTGTAGTTCAGTGTTATAAGTAAAGGTTTCCTCACATTAAGCAATATATGTTTAATAATCTTATTTTTATTAATCTACCATTAATCTACCACATTAAAGTAGTTTATACAAGAAAATATAAATCACTAGAAATATAGCTGCGTATGTGAAGTTGTATGTTTGCATATTTTGAGAAACAGAAAACTCAGATCTGTTTATGCTACGAGTCTTACTATATAGTTGTAGTAAATACTTTAATTCTTGATAATATAAATATATTCGCAGTTACAGTGTACACAACTCCTACACCCCAGACAACGAGTCAACATGGCTGTCGATAGAGACAAGTATTGTGCACAAGTAGGTTCAATATGTCTTGAATTGTATGTAATAAATAAGATTAAAAATTTAGTACGTCAAGAAAAAAGAAACAGTACCATATCTGAAGAATGTGATTGTTTCACTTGCTCTGCAAAGGTTCAAGAAGAATCGCACAACACTGCCACTACAGAGAAAGTAAAACTAATTGCATTCAAAGATAACGGTCAGTCGGATCCAAAAATCGTAATCGATTATCATTCTTTTATCGTTGTTTTTCTTAAACTATGATAGTTATGTTGCGTGCGTTAGTATATGAATACGGCGTTGTTGCTTTTACTTGCTCAACCACCGAACTACATCCAACTTAACGTGTATAACAATGTAGCCTATCTCCAAATTGCTAAACAACTCAAGCTGAAGATGGCAGTCTGCACTCCTGCAACTTATTTAACTTGAGGAACCCTCTCTCCTTACCTCATCTGCCACACACACACACACACACACACACACACACACACACACACACACACACACACACACACACACACACACACACACACACACACACACACACACACACACACACACACACACACACACACACACACACACACACACACAAGTTCACTTTAACGTCGGTGACTTCGGGCGACTATTATACAAGTTTAAACCAGCACACCGCGATACATTTGTATACAAGCCATTTACAGTAGCAAACGACACGACGTAACGCTTTAACTAATATTTCTCATGTATACATGATAAAAAATACCAGGTCCAAATGAAAAGTATTCTGGCAACGCATTTATCACCGAGTGCTTAATGTGCTCAGCGCACCCCTCTCTTGATATAATGTATTGTCGCAGGTAGACACAACTTTAGTTATACATGCATTTTGATACTTTAGCAAGCGTTTATTCCTTAGTTTGTACAGACTGCTCTATTTTGTATCAATGGTTTATTGATAAAGTATCAATAAACCATTATTACAATAGACCATTGTGTATCGGCTTTCAAAGTGTTTCCCTAACTGATAATAAATAATATCAGTCTATTGTTAATACAAAAAAACAGATTTTGGTAGCGTCTAATTATCTGTACTTTATGAAGATGTTTTAAATTAAAAAAAATATCGTATATACTTACGGTACTTTTTGCTCTAATCAACTAAAGTGTCTTTGAAGAAAATAATTTTAAGCCTAGTTAGATTAAACCTAAACGACAGATTAAAACTAGCAAATGTGTATTTGCTACAAAAATAGACGCATTTAGATTTTTAGTTTTCAGATTATAAGACACAACAAGGCAAGAGATTTTAAATCGGCGGAACGTTGATTCGCCGAGTGGTAAATTTGTGAGAAAAAGAACTGTGCAATGGAATATTGCAGGGATAATTTGTTTCTGTTTCATCAAAAGTGGTGTCAAGGCGAAAGCGACTTTAAAATGTTTACAATTACTCTACTTAGTCTACAACGTGCCAGAGATGAAAGATCACATCAGTTGTTTGTGAAACAGGAAGCGAATTAATTGTTTAACCGTTTGTGTGTAACACGTATTTAATGCAGCGTCGAATATAACTTTCTGCGTTATGGTTACCACTGGTTGGTTTTTCTGATTAATGATAAATGTGTTTACACATCGGAGTTCAATATTGTAATATACACGATGACAGAATAAACAATAAAATTTCCATACAGAATAATTATATTAAACTGGATAATATTTCAGCATTAAAATTTATTTCAATCCGCATTCATTTATTCAGATTAATTATATTTTGTGTTGTAAAGGCCGTTCTTATTGATAAACGCCGTCTTTTGATACCAACTGAATACATTTTTAAAATGTCGTAGCCACATGCTGAAAGTTGTCAATTCATGAAGTGTCTCTGAAAAGTCTTTTCTCTAAGCGCTTGTTGAACGTCTTCCGATCAGATTCTGAAGTGTCGAGACCTGTTCCGGAACGTAATTCAATGTAAGAATTTAAGTAGACAACTCACGAAATGTTTAGCTAAATGTAGAGACAATATTCTGAAAGTAACTTACAGCATTCTTAACTAATTTATGAAATCGTTAAATGTTTTAGTGACCCTGTAATTATATAGTGTATTTTATACAGTGTACAGAAGAAGACACATAATATTTTTGTCGTTCTTCTTAATAAATTACGGAGATGGATGTTGTCAAAATGATTAAAAAGATTAAATAGTCACGTATAATAAGCTAAAAATATTAAAATATTGCTTTAATTGTAATGTACATTAAAATAATAATAATATTTAAATAATTCATTTTTATTTGAAAATTATTTAAATTTAAAAATAACTCTAAACTATATAAACAAAATTATGAGAAAATTAAAAAATAAAATAAAATAATTGACAATTAACTTTTATATTAATCCTTTATACTAACATAAATATTTTAAACTTTATAACGTTACTATAAATAGAAAATTTAACATATTTGAAAATTTAATTAAACCAATATTATATCTTTAAAATTTTACAACAAATAGGTGAATAACTTTAAATAAATAAGGTGTTTTAGTGTTTCTCGTGTCATCTGAGTTAGCCCGACTTTACACTGACACAAACACAAACTGTAAGGCTGCATAGTAAAACGAAACTTTACTATCAGTAAGCCCGTGTTACTATCGCTTGCAAGTCGGTTTACACTCTTTAGTTGATGAATGAAACGTTAACAATATTTAGAGTGGGACAGGGCCTCTGCTACACCACTGTTGCCAAAAGAATTGTCTACATATTTTCTGCGTTACCCTTTTTAACCGTTATTAAATGTCATATTTTAGCATGAAGCTTCGAAATAATGTGATAATCTTTTCTCCATATGCCAATCTAATAACAGATCAGATGGTTTAAAATAAGGACGTCCAGTAGAAAACGATTGTCGAAGCTGTTACATCAGCTACCTCATCAGTTGTCACTGTAAGTAGCTGTAATTTAAAAAGACAGTTACTAACTTGTCAGGTGCTTCAAGAAAGCCAGATCTAAGTACAAAGTTGCTACGTTATTTGCCTATTTAATTTTGTAGACATGAAGCTAGTATTTCAAGAAATAAAGTAAACAGATATTGAAGCAAATGCTTTTTACAGTATAAAACATATACATTCCTATACGTGGTAGCGTTTCCAGAAGTAGCAGATTTCAACACGTAGCTACCGTACAATGCGTATTGTAGTGGTCACACCACGATTTTGTACATTATCTGAGAAGGCTCTTATCTACACAACGTCGTACTAAGCAAACACATAGAAGCAGAGACAGTAACGTTGTAATGAACATACAGTACCCAGTTTATGGTTGTCGACTTAACAGTAAACATGTAACGGATGTTAACTCGTCTCATTACCTTGGTAAACACCTTGAAATAATCATTACGTCTTGAACAAGGTATACTTAAAAAATATATTTTCATTCACGATACACAGACGTGATCAATAAGTTACAGGTGACAACCCAATAATAACTGTCAGTGCTTGTTTGAGTGTAGAACGATATTCTTTGCTCGGTTTGTTTATTTTGGCAAAGTTATTAGCTTGCTCACTTTATTTTGTTCGCGCAGCACATTCAGGTGTAAGACTAACCAGTATAAATGACAGTAACTTGCGTATCTCATGTTTCCTATTTTGTCTTAACGTTTTAGTTATCTGATTAGAATACTTGTTTTATAGTGCCCACGACTACAATTAATAAGAGGTGTTTGCGTAATCCGTGTCTCAGATAACCAAACCAATTTCATTTTCATTTTATATTTGACAATGTGCTATTAATTTTGTGATAATAGAATTCAACCTTCTAAAATTTTCCCCAGTTCCGATCTCTAGACCACAATTTGGTGGAGATTAACTTCAGTAAGACTATTTACAGCAACCAAACACGACACAGACATCTCACAAGATTTAAAAAAACAGTATGGCAGACGATGGACAAACTGATTGATGCCCGAAACGTGTTCCAAGTAAGAAAAAAACAAATCTTGATTGTGAACTAATATTATATTAGTTAATTTGATGAGTACTAAATGAAGGCTGTAGTACTAATGAATGCCTTACGACAGTGACCGCAATGAAAAACTTGTTAGCACTTCTGTAAGGAAAATAAGAGATTATTTCCTACTGAACGTTGTGAAAACTATTGTAAATATTATAAGTTCTGTAAATATTATAACACTAATATGGAGGTAAAGTTTTGCGTTGAACTATATTGTATTCCTTTTGCTTCAATAAAGCAACTCGTTTACATTAATTCAGGTAATTAGCAAATTCAGTTTTCTCAGAAGGTTTTACATATGAATAAGTCTGCGTGTATACTATATATTCTTTAGTACTTAATTAACATTATAATTTATTTTTTATTTATGATGTATACAGAATTATATACATACAGATGTATACAAATCGTAAAAAAAAACAGAAATTGGCACGGTATTTTCTACTACCCACTATGTATATTTTCGATGCAAATTAAGTCATATCTCTTGGGTACCATTATGGCTGTTATTGTGCTTCAATGTTTGAAACGTACCGCAAGCACTCTGATAATATCATGTTAACAAGCACACATACACCCTGTTTCAAAAGTGGGACATTTAGAGTTCATGCGATCTCTCTTCAAAATTTCTCTTCAAAGTATCGAATACGGTACTTTCCGTACTGGTGGATTTCGACAAGTGCCTTTTACCACAGTTTACTTTCCAATCACGACCTGTAGGGGAACCCCAGTCGTCCATCCATTTACTTCCGGAACACGGCAGATCAGAAACACTGCGCTAGACGTATAAGTATTGTATCGTGGCGCGGTCTAAACCGCGGCCAGATTGCTATTGCCTCAGAACGAAACATTTTCCATATGCGCAGATACTATAATAACAAGATTCTGTCTTATCTTACTCAGTTACTTAATGTGTGACATTGAGGATGTCGACGATAAATACTTGTTTAGATTCAATGAGCAAATAAGTATTTGTTCAAGTGACTGACTTTGAACAAATATGAAGCTGTACACACTGTACAGAAATGACCATATGTAACAAGTTTAGAGGAGACATAGCTAAAGTGTTAAATTTACATTGCTAATGGATTTAAGTATATAACGTTAATTAGAAGCGTAAGAGTTTCAACCCCAAGGGATGTGAGCAGCGCAGCTCTTGAATAAAACGTATATTTTTACTGAAAAGTATAATGAACGGAGCGTTGAAAATAAAAGTTAAGAGACCGTCGTAATCATTTCTCCAAACGCCGAGCTAGCAACATAAACTCAGACTATTTCTGAAGTACGAGCGTTTAATAACACACGATTCTCAAAGTACGTTTGAAACTCAGATAATTTTTAGTCGCTCTATTATTTCTTAAAATAAAATCTGATAGTAAAGCACCAAACGTCTCATTCTAATTTACTACGACCTTACAATTTGAACAATACTTTTGTATAAACAGTTTATAAATGTAATACAAGATGGTAAGATTAATTTCGGCAGTAACATTAATCATCGTTTACTACGAAACTAGAAAGAAGTAATAAATAAATCTTCAAATATTTCGTAACAACTTTTAATCGAAGCTTGACGCACGGCAATTTAATTAACCAAAAGTTTTAACAGATCGTAAATAACAGAAACAATCTCGTTAAGGCATAGAGGAAACTCGCTAGCCTAGCCGCCATATGTATACGTCCAATAAGTCATCGCGTGTTCCAGCACATTACGTATTGGCGTTATTTGATAACACAACGGACGAAACGAAATAACTGTATTCAGCGTTCGACGCTATACTGAAAACTATTATCTTGAGCCATACAATTTGTTAATTATTACAAATTACAGGAAGGGACGCGAATTTTCTACGAAAAAAATATTTGTGAAAGATCAAATTAAAGAATAAATTCATACAATTTAGTAATAATTATAGAATATGTTTCCGTTTTCACAAAAATTGCTAGCAACAAAAATAAATAATGAAATTACATTTGTATCCTAGTCTCGTATGTTACACGTTTCGTTCGTGTAATATACTTTACTTAGCCCTTTGCACAGAGACAGTGAGGTCCACAGCTCGTGTAACATACTTTACTTTGCCCTTTGCACTGAGACACTAAGGTCCATAGTCGTATAACGTACTTTACTAACCCCTTGCACTTCATATAACGAACTTTACTAACCCCTCTGTTCTGAGACACTGAGGTCCTGAGGTCCACAGTTCATGTAATGCATTCTAATAACCCCTTAAAAGTAATATCTCGTATCGACCGTCCGAAATAACTTACAAACCGACCGTCCGAACTTACAAACGTAAAACATAGTAGCATGTAGATCTACATGGTAACAATTTATTAGACAGATCTGCAAGTATTATCAGTGTACCCCATAATAATAGAAAGTAAAAGTACACGTACTTACCGTAAGAGAAGCTTTACGAAAGATAGAGGTTTCGATATGGTGCATGCAAGACCGGGTACGTATAATTACTGAACACTGCCTTCGTAAATTTATTTAATCACATAAGAATTCGTGAGTACATTTCCGACTTCCTAAATAGGTCTCGTGTATGTGTGTGTGACCTTGAACACACACACACACACACACACACACACACACACACACACATTCGCTTTGTAAAATATGGATACAAGATCCAAGTTGCTGCACAAACATACAGCATGACTCATCAGACATGAAATGCATTACCCGCGTGCACAGCAGCCCAGCCTGACGTGGTTGTTAGGTTTGCACCCTGACATAACGGAACACACACGCTGTACGTAGGCCTACTGACATATCACGTCACAGCTCGCGGATGATCCGTTCGGTAAATCGGTTCATATACACGTAGCATAACAGGGATTACTTCCTAGCAACGAGGTAACCAGCGAGGCTACTAGTAACGAGATATGCTAATCGTAGACTCGACAACACTTTCCTCTACTGACAACAACAGTTTGTCATTTTTTAAGTTCTTTGGAAAATATTTGTATTTATAGATTCTTTAGGAAATCAATTCGCCTTGAAATTCAAGTTATACCTGTTAATACATCATAAGTATTTACAAAACGTGATTAGGTAAACAGAAAACTGCCGGTACAACGGAACAAAAATCTACCTAGAGAGATTAAGAAAGAACAAATGTCTGAAGATTATTTAATCCCTCATGACTTTTATCGTATAAACTCCGAGCTCTTCACCCTCGTCCAGTGTTTACAGTTAGTTTATTCAGACTAAAAAGCAGTGACGCATAATGACATCACAATGTACGTACGTACGCCTACATTATTCATAACATATGAAAAAGACGAAAGTATTTATAGTTCTATTCTATCATTTGGTTGGGAGTTCTGGTTATTAAGCGAAAAAACGTAAAATCAAAATATAAGCCGTTGCTGAGAAGAGTACCTGAGAAGAGTTAGAGGATAGAATGCCTGCGAGTAGATACAGATTAGATGTGTGACTAAAATACAAATTAGAAGACAATTTAAGACGCAATGTGCAAATGAACTAACGGAAAGGGGGTAATTTAATTTTGAGGACACTTACAACGAACGAAAGAGATAAAACAAATATGGGAAAAAATTGAGAAAAATAAGAAAGGGTAAGAGCTAGATAAGCCTGGAATATAGTAGTTGCAAGAACTCTAGAAAATAAGGTAAGAGACATGAGTTGAAGCTAAGAGACAGCACAGACGAAAAGGACACAAACGAGCGTAAGAAATTTTTAGGAGTGTAATTTAATTATTTACGGTAACAGATTCAAGTTTTAAAATGAGGAAATCGATTTTAAGAAAATCAGATAATGAATAGAAATTGTAGAAATTTCATGAGTTAAAAATCGCGTTTTAGTTATTACATTTAAAACACCTAAAACATCCGCTAATTGACGACAATATGAAGAGGTGAACATTCAGTTTTTGACCACGAGGAGAGTTTCTGTTAGAAAGGAAAACAATAAATGATTGTTTGTCAGAAAAGTACATGTAGGTATGCAAGCAAAGTATAATTGTGCTTGCAAATTCGATAGATGACAGCAAATGGCTTATATGAGTGGTATGTACAATACGCAGTGGTACACAAGCAAAAAACTAAATTATGAACTGAAAAAGGTACACATAAAAATATTTTTCTAATTAAATAAATTCAGAGCTGTGAGGACAGCGCTGTAGACGTGAAAAAATAACATTATTCTGCTGATAGTTTGACTGCTGAACTTTTCTTCGGTGGCATAATTATTAAAAATATAGTAAATAAATGTGCAGCGCGAGCAATGAAATTAAACTGGATCGTGTATCCACAGTAGTATTTAAAATTTTTTCTGGCGCTTCCCTCGGGATGCTTCGGGAATATCGCACCCCTCGACCTATTGTGCTGTTATGATTACATTCTTCCTTTCGCCACCTGAAACATTCGGTTGTAGCTTTCATGCACGAAAAACGAAAGTGTAAAACAATTGGCTTTTTAATTTTAATTCAATCTTTTGCACATAAAATGGGCTTATATAAAGCTAAAAAAAAATATAGCGTGGCTCCATCTGTATAAGGCGATCGAAAAAAGACTTGACAGCAACATCATTTTCAGAATTAATTTGTTCATGGAGTGAAAAGAATTTATTTCACTACTTAGTTGAAAATAAGCCTACACATCGTCACAGACAGAAATTACCATTAAGAAATTCTACGATATTGGGCTAAGGTTCATAAAGTCAAGTGCAAGTTATCGATTAATAACATGTATTATTGCCACTTTTTACAATAACGGAAGTTTTTCTGTGGTAAATAGCGTGAAAGCGTCGGATTCGTGCAGATAAATAGAAGTAAAGGATTTAACTTTTACTTCAGATTAAACACCACTGTTAAGTGGTAATTAGGACTGCCATTATTGTATTTTATTTTATACTGAGTTGTTTCTGAACTGAAGTAACAAACAGTGTAGCTGGAATCATATGAAAAATTGTTGTCCACACTTTGGAACTTTTATTACAAAACTAACTTTTCTCTTAATTCTTTCCGACGTTTGTAAAATTCCTAAGCCCAGGCTAAAATACTGTTACCGATTTACAATGGCGCACGCATCCTAATGTCAAGAAAGTCAATAACTGTGTATATTGTATGCTAAAAAAAGGTATCAAGGAATGGAAATAACAATTATAAAGGCATTTTTTATGAAGATTGTTGTCACGAAAGTACTAAATAATTAGGCAGATGTATTCTGAAGGAACACGCAAATAAACGCATGTATAATTACGCTATTAACAAATTTTAATTCAATTTTATTTTACTTTATGAGAGCACACATCAGGGTTCATAACTGGCACGACAGATCTTGGTGTTAGATTGCTTCTAACTTAACCTGGCATAATTATGCATAGGTTCCTTTCATTATCAAAATCCCGGAGCTAGTAAAACATTTCTACATACCCATTATATTTTCGTGATTTTAAATAAATCAGAATTTTACATTGTGATTAAGAAAAAACTAATTCAACTATTTTAGCTTATGCGAAAACAGGTCAATTTATAAAAATAATACTTACTCGGCAAAGATATCCTCGGCTCCGGGTAAAACCAGCCTCGGCAAAACAACAGCTTTTTTCCGCCTTGTCCTCAGCGTTTGTGTTGTAAACTGCCATACTTCTGAAGTACTACTAGTCGCCGATGACCCTAGCATCGGAAGTTGTTGCATAATCGGACTATGCGGGGACAAAATAGTTAGCCTCCTGTCCGAGAACTGTGGGGGCATTAAGGACAAATGTGATGGGACGGCCGCTCTCCCTGAAGCGAACAAGCCACGTTTCTTTTCCGCAGCACACGATTCTTCAGTTTTCTCGGTCGACACTGTTCTTCTATAACGATTTCCCATCATTCTTATTTCTTTTTCGAGGCTTTCCAACGACCGCGCTTCGACTGAACTAGACACAACTCTTCGAACGTCTTTTTCCGAACTCGTTATAAAACTTTGTCTGTGTTCTCGTAAGCTTTCCATTGATCTACTATTTACATTGGTGGCTCCCGAATCTGCAGTTAACCACTGCTGACGGTTGTCTTGCCCTGTTAAAGAACGAACTACAGTTCCCTTTGTACTACTCACGATGTTAGACTGTTCATCAACACTGCCTCCCTGTAAAATTTGTCTTTTCCCTGAAACCGTGAGGTTCTCCATGGACTTCTGCTGCCTCAGTGAAGCTATTCTGTCCTCAGTCAAGGAACTCTGACTCTTAAACCCATGGAACGCATTGTGCGTGACAGATTCTTCACTCGCCGCTAACATAGCTTTAGTAAAGTCGTCTTGACTTGTCCTTGAGAGTTCGTCTGAATTCTGACTTGCCGTTTCGCTCCTATCAACGGAACCCTCTTTATCGTCTGGCTCTGTAATTATTACATTATCCTGACCCTCTTCTTGTATAGAATCCGTTTTCAGTACCGGTTGTCTCTGAAACGATTTGCCCAAATCCAACATAGCCGTTGTTCTGTATGTCTTTTTGTCGGCGTCTTTTTTTAACTCAGATATTACAACCTGATCTTTTAACGATTTCTCGGGAGACGTTCGCGCCCTGTAAAGCGTAGGTGATGACGACGATCTTCCTTCTAACCTAACGTTTGTGTTAACTAACATACTGTCTTCCCCATCCAGACTTGTTGCCTCTCTTCCCGTTAAATTCTGTAAAAACTTCTCTCTCATGTTTGAGGTGGAGCTCGATGAGGTAACGGTTCTTGTTTGTATCCTTTGTGTTTGTACCCTTTGTGTCGCTGAACTCTGAAACGAAGACTGGTAACTCCCCCGCAACGAAACCTTAGACAAATCGTCTTCTTCTCCTTCATCCATTTTATTTATTTATTTATTTTTTTTTACCTAACCGATGGAAAAATGTTCTTTATTATTACGATTTAAAACATACGGGTAGGGATACACCGGGTTTCACCACCTGGAAACAAATTTTAACGTTATCAGTACACCAGAGTTAAGTTGTATGTGTGTGTGTGTGTGTGTGTGTGTGTGTGTGTGTGTGACAACATTATTTTAGTTTTAGATCAAGTGGAAGTAAGATACTACTGAAAGTGGTAGACGTAGTGACACAAGCGAGTGAACTTAAATACGATAATGTTGTCAAACACTTTGATGTGAATGATAGTGAGAGAATCCTGTCGGTGTGAAAATATTTACCAGTTCAGTGTAGTGTACAGTTACTGGCTCGTGTAACTGGATTGAATCGGTAAATACGCTAAAATATTAATCAGCGCGCACAAATACAGAATTAACATTAAATACCCTAAATCTCCCCTTGATATTACGTTACACTCTTCATGCACGTTATTAACGGGCATTCACAGAAGTACCTTTAAATTTATCAGCACTCACGTATCCAATTTAGTTTTATTCACGTTTTCTGCGATACTTTCTAAAAGAGAGAGAAGAAAATCGAATACAAGTGAACGTTTACAACTCGCGCTTTGTTGACTGCTGACTGAACGATAACCAGAATCTAGATTTCAACTGGATTTTGTTTAGCAACGTAGGCTTAAGGGCGACTATTTAACATTCACGCTCACGCTGGGTTTTATTCTGAGCGCGTGTGTTTCCCTATTGTTATTGAAAACTTGCTTAATTAAATATTAAAACGAATCTGTTTTGGTTGCAATTCTACGTTTTGTGTTTGTTTAGTTACAAAACGTCTTTCAAGTACTTGAGCTTAAAACAAGGAGTGATAATGCAGATCACACGCCACTGTGCGTCATGTCTTAAAAACAAGAATAAAGTATGATTGTGAGAAAAATGGTTTATAATTATCTTACAACTGATAACTAAAACTTATTTTTAAAAACGAATAAAAAAGGAACTTTAGGTCGCAAAAGTTATGGGGATTTTAATGAAATACGTGTAACAGTAATTCTTTGCTTATCAGTATGTTTAATTAACTTTTGAGATAATTTACTTATACGCGTTTTACTTGATTATTAAAATTTGAATGTATATTTCGTTCAGATCAAGTCCAAGTGTGTGTATGTAACACTAAAAGAAAAGATTCATTGGCACGTTCCGTTTCCATATAGGACTTCGTCACTCGTTCCGTACAGCACAAAAAGGAGATGATACGCAGACCTAAAGGTGTGTGTACTACATACCGCAGAAGAGTTTTAATGAGAGCCAAAATTAAATATGGCAAGTGGTTTTCCTCTATAGACGGCAGAATTCGATACGTTTTCCACAATTCGTTAATATTAGAAAAATAATTCAAACACAAAGCCCTTGTGTTATAAATCTCCAACGCGATAGGCAGTTAAGAACGTGGATATTTGATAGCTCAAGTGTCAACTAGCTGCTTAATCTTCAGCCGTAATTATGACCTGGAGGGGCTCTACGTCGGAGCTACTCAGTTGGTGCGATGTCCAACAAGAAACTGAATTTTTCAATGTACATATTTCAATGCCTTCTTTACTAAAATATTTATCTTTACAGGTCGTTCAGTTAAACGTATTATTAGATTCTAAGGATATTTTATGAGTAAGACAAGACTAATGGACCATATTTTTAATTTACAACAAATTAAACGAATATCCGGAAGTGCGTTTATCGATTTTGGTCTAGACTTATAGTATAACGCAATGCTCATTATAGCCGACTTATCACCGCTGTCCGACACACTATGGATTGTATTGCAGCTGTGTACTGGTATCCAGCACGCAAGTTGTTCCTGCGACACGCACACTTAAATTACCGCCCGTAAACACTTAGGTAAACGTGTACAGGGCTGTAGGGCCCCATGATGTTCTGCAGTGTTACTTCTAGGCATCATGTGTCTTATTCACTGTGTACCTTTGTGACGATTTAAATTGTGACAATTACAAAAATAAAAAAAAATTTTAATTAATTAAGGTTGCGTACAATTGACCATTTAAATCTCACAATAATAATAATAAAAACATGTAGGTACTAAGTGTGAATGGAAGAAGTAATTAATAAGGGCAAAGTATCCATAAAGAAAAGGCATATTGTAAATAATTATTATGTTCGTATTTA
Source organism: Magicicada septendecula (assembly GCA_034769895.1). Lineage (NCBI taxonomy): Eukaryota > Metazoa > Arthropoda > Insecta > Hemiptera > Cicadidae > Magicicada > Magicicada septendecula. The sequence continues at coordinate 576,314,818 of CM068367.1, read as the reverse complement.
ACCCTTTGCTTGCTATCAAGCGCCTACCTGTTGATACCGGACTCGACATGTTTTCCGAGTCTACGGTAATTAAAAATAATAGAGTAAACTAATGTTAATAATTAAAGTATCTGTAGACACAGGTAGTAACTAAAACAATTAATTTAAATGATGTATTTTTATCTAGCGATAATCTGTATAAATAAAAAAGTTTATTTAAAGAGAAACAGGAACTATATATGCTCGCGGAATAAACACCCCACTCTCTCTTGTCATGTACAAGGGTAGCGGACGAAAAATCGCTCTCTTGCGATGACGACGCCCAGCTGTGCAGACGCACGAGCAAAATGCTCTGTTCAAAAGTTATACAATTTGTTGTTAGTGTGGATTAATTAATTATTGTTTTGTATTTTACTAACCGTTACAAAAAGTGTAACATGTAACGTTAACAAAAAGAAAATTCCAAAAACTTTGTAACAAGAAGAAAGATGTAACTACAAACGACGAGTGTTAATAAAGAAAAAACGATGACTGCAATCTTCACCGATGGACGAATCTTTTCAACATCTGACCTGTGGTCATGGACCATCTAAGTGAGAACTCTAGTATACCCTACCGATGATGCAGTTCGAGACATCTGAGAATCAACGAGTATCTGTGTAGAAGACTCTACCTATCCTGCAGACGTATTAAGCCATGAACAACCGAGACCAGACCAAGACGAGGACGACGTTTTAGGAATCCCAAGACGGAACCACATGGAGGCGATTACTACATCCAAAAATAGAGGTGACTCGATAGCACGTCTATCGAGGAATAATGATAATATTTTTGTAACACAATACTCTATTTAAGAGACTTTCAGAGACGATTGATTTTATAAGAATATATAAACTTAAATTTGAGAATTTAATTGTAACTATTCAATATCATTCAATTGTAACAGTTTAGATATTAACGTAACGTAGTGTTATTAATACCATTCTTCTAATGGAATATATATAAAGCAAAAAGGTAAAAGTCTTGCAAGATAAAATTTTGAATTAAATATAATTAAAAGATTAGAGACTAAATACCAATGGTTACCCGGATCCGGGGGTATAGCTAGATAAATTTGTTGTGATCCCATATTCTACATAAAGCATTTCACTTAATTTTACTAATTTAATTAATAACGTCATGGGATCTGTTCTTTTGAGTAAATGTTATATTTCAAATGTTTAATAAAGCAAGTCTTCTTGTTACACACATATACTGAGTATATAAATCAACAGTTTCACCTTCCCTGATTCCTTGTATGTCTTACTGTGTGTTGTTCTGATTTAAATTTCAGCTCGTCTCTAATAAGGCAGCCTGAAATAATTGGCAGAACCAATTATTTTGGGTTCCCTCCGTTATAACTCTAAAGAAGAGGTTATAAGATGCGCCACTCTGCTCTTAATTAATAATTAACTGCTAATTAATAATAAATGTGCTATGGTGTAAATAATAATTAATTGTGTATTGTGCTGTTGTCTAATTGAGAATAATTGTAAGCTTCGTGACGCAAGTAAGATGTGGTACTCTGCTTGGTTGCTTAATTGCTTAATTAATTGTGTACCGAGTGTCACAAATAAGATGCGCACTTTTTATGAATTGTGTTGTTAAACAGTAATTGTGTCCCTATTCATAAGCTGTTGATTTATTTACTCGTGTATTTTAATATGTGTCAGAATTTAAATAAGATAAAATAATTAATATTATAGTAATATAACATAATATGTGTAAAGTAAGATTAACATATAATCACATGTAAACGAACCATGTAAGAGCTTGTCAAAAGTTCATTCAACAACACGTCTGTTTGTAAACAATACCAGACCGGTTGAATTCTTGTCTGTTCCTGTTAGTGTGTATATTGTCATTGTGAGCCTCCCCTATCGCGGAATGAAACAATCACTTCACCCTCTTTGATAACTCTATTGTTATAAGAAGCGTGTCCTTTCCTGTGTGTCGTCTTGTGCCTAGTAACCATGTATCTCCCCTTTGTTGAAAATTAAATCGAATTAAATAAAACAAGTGCACTAATTAATTTAATGGAATGATGCTTCCCTAAGTAAATAAACTAGTTCGAAATAAAAAGAAACCGTCTCGTAAATCAGACAAAGTAGTAATAATAATAAATAATAAGTCATTTAAAATAAAAAAGTTTAATAAGATCTTAAATTATTATAACACGTTAGTATAATTATAATTATAAAAGTGTATTAGTGAGATAAGAAAAACGAAAAGAATAATATGTGTGAATAAGGATAAATAAGTTGTGTGCTGCTTGAAAATAAGTCCCTAGCCGCCAGCTATTGTTAAATGGAACCATAGAGATCTATCCACCCTCGAGTTGACTTCTCCCCTTTGTACTCATAAACGAGGCCATTGTAGAAAACTAGTTTGACCTACATTCCAGCATAACAGCTGATCGTTGAAAGTAAAGTGTTTGTCCCCTCTCGCTTAGTGTGTTACAGTTAATTGCTTAGAAGTGAATAAAGATTCCCCTTCGTGACATTCCGCTTATCTCAGTAAAGTAAGCAACTAGAATTAAATAAATAATCTAGGGTTGAGTATGGGATCAACTTTAGATTATCTTAAGTATAAGTAAGCGAAATAGATATAAGGAACATAACTCAGTCACAATGGCGCCGCACTGAAAAATTCTTTACAAGAGTTAAAGAAAGAAGCAGAAAACTAACTACTAGAGTTAGAGTACGCAAGATGTAATCAGTCGGGCCATGATGTTGCGAGGTTACGTAAATTAGTAGTAAAATAAAATTAAGTTAGATTTTAAGAAACGAGATAAAGGGAAGGTCACGGAAGAAAAGAAAATGAGTACCAAGAGCTGATCGTTTAAATAGAATTTAATGCCTAATGCCAAAGGTTTAATAATAATCTCTGTTAATAAATGTTTACCATGTATTGAAGTGTGTAGGAAATAATTGTGTATAGTATTGTAGAGCAAATAATATTGTGATTTAAATTTTCAAATGAATAAATGACTTAGTTAACCCTCCCTTGTTAGATAAAGTACTAAACACCATGTCCCCAAAACAGTAAACTTGTAAACTCAGCCAAATAAAACAAAAAAGGGTAAATAAAGTGTCCTAAGTAAATATGGTAAGACTATAGGAAATAATTCTACGTAAGTTTTAAAACCCCAAAGTAATAATAAGTGATTAATAATTGCTAAATAAATCTTAAGTTAAACAAATTTGTGTAACGTGTAAATAAGTAGTAGTAAATCGTATCGCAGTAAATAAGAGCAAAGTAAATAATAATACGAGTAACGTTGTATAGTCAACAACCAGTGGTGGCCAGTACGAGAACAATAGAGCGTGTTATGAAATGTAGTAAGCCAAGCACCCTCTCTCAATTGTATAAACGGTAGCACTCCCTAAACGATGAATACCACCGCGTATTACAATGCATTGTGTAAAGTGTCTCCCCTTCCGCATTGTTTGTCGAGTAATTGTTAAAGAGTTAAATGAAAAGTACCTTCGTGAAATTCCGCTTCTCTCAAACCAGTGATCTAAAGTGGAGTATGGGATCCTCTTTAGATTACATTAGAAATAAGTTTATGATATATAATCCAGAAGTGATCATACATGTGAAGTAACGAGTCACAACGGCGCCGACTGAAAAGGGTAATGATGAGCCAAAAGAGCCACGAGATCATTTTTGAATGCTGAAAGCTAACGTGTAGAGTTAGAGTAAGCTGATGTCAGTCGGGCCACGATATTGTGAGTTGCTGAAATTAGGGAAATTAGTATTATGAGTAAGTACTGTATTTAATGAGAAAAAGGGAATTTCATGGAGAAGGAACATTTAAATGAGAATTAAGATCATTTAAAGAGAATTTAAAACAAATAAACCGTGCAATAATAATAATAAAAGAGAATAATAATAAATAATAATAATAATAAGAAATTTCATATAGTACTCCCCAAGCATACTCTCGGTACATAGCTGACCAAAATTTTCAGGAGTCTGTGTTGGTAAGGAGGCGGAGTATGTGACGATTTAAATTGTGACAATTACAAAAATAAAAAAAAAAATTTAATTAATTAAGGTTGCGTACAATTGACCATTTAAATCTCACAATAATAATAATAAAAACATGTAGGTACTAAGTGTGAATGGAAGAAGTAATTAATAAGGGCAAAGTATCCATAAAGAAAAGGCATATTGTAAATAATTATTATGTTCGTATTTAACCCTTTGCTTGCTATCAAGCGCCTACCTGTTGATACCGGACTCGACATGTTTTCCGAGTCTACGGTAATTAAAAATAATAGAGTAAACTAATGTTAATAATTAAAGTATCTGTAGACACAGGTAGTAACTAAAACAATTAATTTAAATGATGTATTTTTATCTAGCGATAATCTGTATAAATAAAAAAGTTTATTTAAAGAGAAACAGGAACTATATATGCTCGCGGAATAAACACCCCACTCTCTCTTGTCATGTACAAGGGTAGCGGACGAAAAATCGCTCTCTTGCGATGACGACGCCCAGCTGTGCAGACGCACGAGCAAAATGCTCTGTTCAAAAGTTATACAATTTGTTGTTAGTGTGGATTAATTAATTATTGTTTTGTATTTTACTAACCGTTACAAAAAGTGTAACATGTAACGTTAACAAAAAGAAAATTCCAAAAACTTTGTAACAAGAAGAAAGATGTAACTACAAACGACGAGTGTTAATAAAGAAAAAACGATGACTGCAATCTTCACCGATGGACGAATCTTTTCAACATCTGACCTGTGGTCATGGACCATCTAAATGAGAACTCTAGTATACCCTACCGATGATGCAGTTCGAGACATCTGAGAATCAACGAGTATCTGTGTAGAAGACTACCTATCCTGCAGACGTATTAAGCCATGAACAACCGAGACCAGACCAAGACGAGGACGACGTTTTAGGAATCCCAAGACGGAACCACATGGAGGCGATTACTACATCCAAAAATAGAGGTGACTCGATAGCACGTCTATCGAGGAATAATGATAATATTTTTGTAACACAATACTCTATTTAAGAGACTTTCAGAGACGATTGATTTTATAAGAATATATAAACTTAAATTTGAGAATTTAATTGTAACTATTCAATATCATTCAATTGTAACAGTTTAGATATTAACGTAACGTAGTGTTATTAATACCATTCTTCTAATGGAATATATATAAAGCAAAAAGGTAAAAGTCTTGCAAGATAAAATTTTGAATTAAATATAATTAAAAGATTAGAGACTAAATACCAATGGTTACCCGGATCCGGGGGTATAGCTAGATAAATTTGTTGTGATCCCATATTCTACATAAAGCATTTCACTTAATTTTACTAATTTAATTAATAACGTTATGGGATCTGTTCTTTTGAGTAAATGTTATATTTCAAATGTTTAATAAAGCAAGTCTTCTTGTTACACACATATACTGAGTATATAAATCAACAGTTTCACCTTCCCTGATTCCTTGTATGTCTTACTGTGTGTTGTTCTGATTTAAATTTCAGCTCGTCTCTAATAAGGCAGCCTGAAATAATTGGCAGAACCAATTATTTTGGGTTCCCTCCGTTATAACTCTAAAGAAGAGGTTATACCTTTTAAACGGTACTTTCAAACAGATTTTAAAAGTATGATGAAGTTACTTCCACAAATGGTACTTTTATTAACTCTTGGTTGTAAAATGAATCAATTTAAGAAAAATCTTGCCAAAATCGCTTGAACTAACTAAATAATTAAATAACTAATTAAATAGATCTATGTTGTTCATCATTATGTTACGGGGCTGCCAGTAAGAACTTTTAGTCATTTTATATAAACACACTACATACGATTCTGACGACTCAGCAAAATTTCAAAAGATCACAGGAAATCTCAATTTAGTTGAAACCTGACTTCGGAAATAGGAGATAAAAGTTAACGAAAGAAAATCAGAGCATATTGTAATTACGATCACGCGGTCTTCTTAACTTCGAGTTATTATTATAAGCGATAGTCTGATGTCTGAAGTAACTGAGGTCAAGTACCTCGCATTACACATTGACTCGCTTGGAGGCTCACATTACCAAGAAACAGAATGGGTGGACTTTAAAGAGTTGTACTGGCTCATTTGGATAATGTCGTCGCTTACACAGGAACCCCATTATTGAAGACTACAGAAGAAATGACCTACCAGAATCGTAAAGAGGTGACACGAACTCCTCTCGATCATGTTAAAGTACATTTCACGATTGGCTCAGAGTATATATGTATTCTGATTGCTAATAAAAATATATATATATATATCTCTTCAGGTTGCATACAGCCACTCCCATCCCATTGCTGCCTTTTACTCATTACCTGCCTCGAGGGAAGGCATTAACAAAGCAAGGATCGTCCCGTGTATGCAACCGCCTTAATAGTACACAACAGGGTGAACTCAACGACCCTTGTCTTAGATCCTCCATGCACTATTTTCTGTTCCTTCTATTCTTATCTTCTGTGTGTAACACGTACACGTTGCAAAACAAATCATGTTTAATATGTTTCCTTTCTTTTAATCACAAAACATAAGGTGTCACTGGATCTGCCTTAACTTACGGTGGGGCCTATTAAGGCGGTTGCAGGCAAAGGGTCTCCCTGCTTTTAGTATACGTATTTTGTAAACTCACTCTATCAAGACCACAGATTGTGGTTAATAAATCTATGATTTAATGTTGTATTTGCAGATGTGTTAGAGGCTCGAAAGCACTTTATGTTATCTGCCAGGGTTGAAAATAAAAAAAGCAAAAAGCCATTAAATTAGAATTAGCTACAAAATATGAATAAAAATACGTTAATAACTTTACAACAACGACACGTTATTCTTAGAGTTTCTATAATAACAAAATCGTTGAATTACAATCAGCTGGGCAATGCGGTTACAAACTATGTTAATAACTTTGCGTTCAAGTGTATTATTTGTAGAGTTTCTTTTTTTGTGTCAGAATGGTTTTATAACGTGATCAACTGATCAATTACAAATTTCAAAAGTGAAGCCATTTCACGAGAAGCTGACTGTATTGTAGCGTGTTCAAGGTTTACGTGTTTGAAACGTCACGTGAATTCTGTTTGTTTAGCGAAAACAACGATTCGTATGAATACGATTAAGCAAAACAAGAATAAAATCCGATATATTGCATGTATTTGCAGTTCGCAAGTGGTCATTTCTTCTCGGAATAAATCTGAATGGTTTGGTTCAACACTATCGCCTTCACGAAACGCACCGCCAGATTGTATTCATGCCGGACGCTACTGTGTAATGTTGTAATACACGACACCACTGTTGTGTTTTATATTCAACAAAATATTTAAAATAAAATATGTGTTTTGGTGTCGGCGACAATGAAACAGGGGTCTCAAATTGAAGGTACATTTTAGCATTTTAAGATTCATTGATTAAGTGCGATCGGTTAAAATGACTATGCCAGTTTTATTATTGAACTTAACTCATGGCATTATACTTAGGAACAATGTTTTCAGGCCACCCAACACACTTAGGAATTACTGTAAATACTCTGAACTTTTAGTAATTACCGTTCAGGTACAGTATTTACAGCTTAAGCTTTTTACAGTTCATTAAGTTAAAAACATATTGTAATTGTATGATTTTAACATACGAACAAGATCAGTTCAGTGAAGTCGCAGCATCTTTACTTATTCATCTCCACTGTTTTGTAAGTTTTACGCTCGCGTTAAAGAACAGGTAAAATTAATTTTTATGACTGCCATAATTTTAATATAACTTACGGAAGTTTACTTTAGTTAGTAAATAAAAGAAACTAATCACTTGCCTGTATATTAAAAAAAAATACTTATTTAAAGACCTTCTTAACAATAAATTTTTAACTCTGACAGTACAATAATTAGCTTAATTTATTGTTGGGTTTTACTTTTTAACTCGTCAGTGGCTACGGGTGGCCGGGAAACTCCACATTCTTTTCAGTCTTAAAATTCAAAGTTGAGAAGAAGCCGATTAGTTATGATTCGCATTAAACTAGTTCATACTGTCTACTGAATCGTACCGCAAGAGACTATCGTAGTAACGATTCAGTACCTTCACCTTTTGTGAGATTTTTGGGAAGAAATTCAATTCATTTCTATTAACCCGTAATAAACTTTTATTATGCAGGTTGTTTCAGGACGTTTCGTCATATTGCACGGGCGTATTCCCTTATCAAAATAACGTAAACGTTTATGTTATCATAGCCCTGGAAACGCTTTGTTTAAATTTATGACCGACCAAAGATTTTCTCCTTTTTGGCCACAAAGGTACAACAAGACAATACATCGTCTACGTGGATAAATTTAATGACTCAAAATTGATTATTTTATTGGTATTATGACTAAAGAATTAAAAAATTGGTAAAAGGGCGTTAATTGATAGCTATTATGGAATCCCATAAGATTTGTAAAAATGATTTGGCAACTACAGTTTTCACATTTTTTGCAGAAAAACTAATGTTGAAGTGCTTCAAATTAAATAATTTTTCTCCAAATACTGTAGAGAATTAATTTCTGAAAAAAATAGGTATAAATGATATTGCAGAAGAATATGTAGAAGAATAAATAACCTTGAATACCATTATTATGGTATTACTTTCAATAAAAGTGTAAGTTATTTATTCTTGTACCATTTACCTATAATGATAAATGTATCGAATTCCTCAGAATTAAATTCTCTACAATATTAAGAAAAACTGATTCATTTTGAAGCACTTTAGTAGGGAGTTTTCTACAAAAGATGTAAACTATCCAATTTTCAAGCGTTATTTTAACAATCAACACTTTTTTTTATAAATCTGTGTTTTCATAAAACGCATCCAACTCATGTACATATTTAAAAGTTAAAACGTCTAAAACTTTAAGGTAAAATTTCAATTGACATCAAAGATTTTTTGTCCTTGATTTCAGCCATGTAGATGTAGGCCTAGTATTGCGTTGTTTTACTTTTAAGAGGAAGAAAAAAGAAAAATCTATGATTACTCATAAGTGGGTTAATATTCAGACCTATGTTAATATAAACATAAAGATATGTTTATATAAATATATCTTCTTATTTTTCGTTCGTCACAAAAATCACAATTTTTAAATAATTATAATGTTCATTTTTTTAAATCCTACGACGTATAATATGAATTATAATTCTAGTGATTACATTAGATGACAACGCTGGTAAGTTCGTGTATAAAATTTTGATACGTCCCGTCGCGGAGTCCAATATTTTGACTGTTAGGCAATGTGACAACTGCGTTTCAAATAACCTCCATCAGAATTGCAAATCGACCGACAATATCTTTCTTTAGTCGTCAGAAAGAATAACATCTGGCGTTTCTAATGAAAACGATCAGTTTCGTATCAAAGACGCGCGCCCAGACAACGTTTTAATTGTATGAATCAAGCAGATAAGAAACGGAGCAGGCGAGATAACCTTTACCGCCACGCTTACCCGATCCATTATTTTAATCAATATTTTGTACAATTTACAGACAACAAAAAAGTTTTTATTGTCACGGCTTTACAGTGAATGGGAACCCAAGTTGTCATATACAACGTACCTGTTCCCTAATCCTCTCCCCACCTCCATGCAGTTTCAACTTTTATAGGCTTAAATTTTAGGAGCACCGTACCTCAGGATTTATAACGTTAACCTCAGCCACATATAGCAGCCACAATTTTTATAATAACATTGTTAACAAACAATACATTTCAGTTTCTTTGTTGTAAACAGAACACTGAAGCCTATATCTATATAAATCATTATGATTAATTTCACACGCAGCATACTTCTATGCATCTATATTTAAATTTTATTCTGTGCATATTTTTTATAAAGTGTGTGGAGAGGTCTTGGAATTGACGGCTGAAAGTTTAAGGACGGATCAGGTCCACGACCTACCCTGCACTGTAAATAATGATGATGGTAATATTTTATTTAAAAAATATTTTCCTTAGACGTTTCCGGCTGGATGCTTATTTTACTTATACATAATATATATTTAATAATTGTATCCGTCACATTATATCTGTAAATACATTATAATTAATATTTGTTCATCTGATGATGATTATGGTTGTAACCATTAAAATACATATTACGAATGATCAAAGTAAATTAGTAAAATATCCTTGCTGCATAGAATTATATGTAGCCTACTTAATTAAATAAAAACAAATTCATTGTAAGGAAAACAGGAGTAGTTTTGTTACCTAGTAGAGTTCCTTTAAGATATTCATATTATTCAAATATTCAGCAACATGTACAGATAGACCATAATACCGCTTAACAAAAATACTTTTTTTGATAACTTCTAATGATGAGGTTTTTTTGAGTTCGGTCATCATTAACTAAGACACAATTTTTAAAAATTTGTGCACACACACACACACACACACACATTGAAACAAAACCAGTCATTATTTCTGTTTTGCCCTTATGCAGGTTCTGATGATACGTCGCCAAAAATACTTTCAACTTGTGTCTACTCTTGATGAAACCTTTCATCATACTTCACCAGTTAAGAAAGTTACATTGCTGGCGATGGTAAAAGAGTATAACGCTTGAAACATGCCTCATGTGGCTAAATACATCTTGAGTGTATATTTTAATAACATTAATAAATCACACGCGCGCACGCGCGCGCGTTGAGGAAAAAACTAGAAACGCAATGCCAGAAATTGCAATCGAATAACATTAGGATACATTGCCTTTTGGAAGATGAACAAATTTTATAAGAATATCAATCTATTTTTGTGTTTCGGAAGAGAAATACGTACTTCAATTAGAGTTGTTTTTCTGCAATAATCTACAAATCAGAAACATAAAAACTGGAGATGACAGTATTAAAAAATTGTGAATTCAACAGACAAGCTTGAAAGTACTGTGATTGTAACAAGGAGAAGCAAGAAAGTTATAGTTAAATGGGTATGCATACAAACAAGACTGTATATCATTTATATGAGTAGGAAAACAATTGGGGGTGGGTGAAAAATACACGACACGCACATGGATACGTAACTTCTAGCTGAAGGCCAAGAGGCGTGAACAGGCTACACGACGGCGACTCTACAAAGATGGAGAGATGCCCTATTTAATACTGGGGCATAGTGAAGTGGACAGGATTTCCACTGGAAAGAAATCACTGTGAATTTACTCCAGAAGATTTATCGCTCGGTTGTCGAGAGAGAACTGCTGCTGTTGCGCGGATGAGCACGTGTTATGTAAAGGCCAACATTTTTATCTTTCATCGTGTCGTTAAAACAGAGGGTTGTATTCGAAAATACACGTCCTCAGTAGCCGCTGTATATTCGTCGCGTCCAATCACGTAAAAATATGCGGCAGAGACGTATACACAATATTAATATTGATAGAAAAACTTCACGAATTTTGTGTGGGATTCACGGTCCGAAGCCTAATTGTAGCCCGAGAGAACTCAGTCGGCATGAACTTCTTTAAAACCGGTTTGTTAGAAAACGATTTGTTTTTTGTTACACGCCAATTACGTAGTACACACAAAAATATATTCTACACTAAAATTGGCAATATACGTTCAAATGTACAAACTCTGTGATGAGTTTGCACAGACTATCGATTTGCGTTAATAACAGTGATTTTTGGCGTTGTCCATTTTTCGTTGTCAGTACTGATCGATTCATTTTTAACATTGATAATGTTTATAAGGACGTGTCGCACATTTGAAAACGACCGCTGGTGCGTGATCGAAAATGGGAACCGGTGATTTTCCATAGAAACTACTTCTTTGTTGTCAATAACGTAGTACACATATAAAACTTCGCTTATGAATGCGACTATATTTAACTTATAATCTGTACATTGGCAAATGAAGAATGAATTCATTGATTGGTGAATGAAGAATGAATTCATTGATTGGTGAATGAACATGAATATATATATTTTTTAGATTTATTGAAGCATTTTCAATGCCCTTCTCTGTTCATTGCATTTGTGCAATGCCTGTAAATTTTTACAAGACCTTTTGATGTTTCCACCGTTCTACAGCCTACGACTTGAGAATAATGGAGGTTCGTTGCAGAATAGGATCTGAAAATGGTAAAGACACAAGAATACTTAGAACGACCGCTATTAGAGGCTGGTAAAATAAATTGTTAACGTTAAGATGAAGATTGCTAAAAATAAATATCTGGATTAGTAGTAGTTTAGTCATGAATTCTCAACTTACATGAACACAAATTCACATCGGATTAAATATCTAGTCGATTATTGAACATATGTTTAATTTCTTTTTACACATTGTTTTAAAAAACAAAAGTTGTGACTATTTAATTTTACAACTAACTTGCTGGTAATAAAGTTTTATCGATGCACAGAAGCTGTCATATGTAAAACAAGCATTACTTCTGTGGCTGTTAGCCGATACAGTGTCAACACGCTGTCACGTGCATAGTTGTCAAACTAAGGTGGTGGAGCAGGCTTGTTTCGTCAGTACCAGTACCAGTACCAGTACAGTACGTGCGATTTAATTCCCGCTATTAACACAACGTTGTGTACAATATTCCATCTTTTTTTCTACATTATGCATATATGAAAACTCGTATCCACAGTTATTATTTTGTGGGGCAGATTAATGGAACAACTAGCTGATAAACAAGCCTGGTATCTTTTATGATTGTTCCAGGCATTCCATTTGCCCAAAGCAAAGGGAGTTATTAGTTGTAGCTAACCTTACTGTTACTGCTCTCATACTGTTTGCACATAACTAAACTACAGTAAGGACCACCTGATTTTTTAAAAACCTATCCACTGTTTTCGCTTGGCATCCTGTTTTCCTATAGTTCCTTCAGTACGTAAACGTATTATGCATTAACGTTACCGTTGTTCACTGTAATTTATGTTTTATCAAGGAAAACCCATATAATTTTATGTTCCTCCACTATATAAACGCGTGTAAATGTGAATGTCGATCGCGCCGCCTGCCGAACTTCCAAAATCACCACGTAGCAACTCCCGCAGGCGCGTGTAATAAAATGTGTAATTACCTTAGACGGTATGAATGTTTTATGCATTCAGAATATGACGTCAAAAGGACAGTCTACCAGCTTCATACTGTGTGCACAAAATATCAACTGAACGCTTGTGAAAATAAAAAGGAATATCTAGCCTTTATTAGGAAAGGATCCTATCAGAACTAAAACCATGGCAAAAAACAAGGTGATCGAAAAGCTAAATTATTTTAATTATATATGATACGTCGTTTCCTATGTGCATCGTGGGTTGTGATTATTAAATTGAGAAAAATAACGTGACTTGCAGCATGTAGCAAATACGTGTCTAAGGATCAAACGAATTCGAATAATAGGACGAAGTTTCATATGGTTAAACCTGTAACATCACTGTTGTATTTTAGTGAACCTTAGGTACAGGGTGTAGATTTGAGATTCTTTCGCACGAAATGTAAGAATATACGGATATAAGAAATAGTGATAGCCTACTCGACAAATGTTAAATGTTTCTAACATCCACAGTACAACAGAAGAATATAAAGAAAACGAGATCTGAACATCTGAACTGAACGAATACCGGTAGATTACAATGGAAAATCCGAGTAGGCCTAGTTACAGGATGGTCACATGAACTATCAAATAAATACTCTGGGTACAATTTGCCAAACGATGGAAACAGGGAATATTTTACATGTAATTAATAAGCGAGCCTTAATCCATATAGACATGAAGGTGAATGTAGGAAAACAAAATCCGTAATAAGTTCGAATGGTATTAACACGAATACTATAGATTTATATGGACGTATAATAGAACAGGTCAAAATTTTACATATCTGGGAACTACTGTTGAGAAAAATGTTATAAGGAATTGGATAATAGGATATGGACAGCGGGAAAACTATTTAACGTATTGCGAGGTACTTTCCTAGGCAACAAGGAAATCCCGACTGCTGTCAAAGTAGAGGTTATCAGGAAGTTTGTAAGGCTGCCAATCCTGTGTGGAAGCAAAGTTTTGATATTTGGAAGTTTGGATGGCGAGGAAAACTTAAACAGGATAGGCATAAACGAACTGGATATGAGATTTTTATGAAAAACTGGGGGGAAGACAAGGAGGGATCAGGTAAGGAATTAGATTCCAGCTGAAGATAGAACCGATACGCGATGAAGCATTTGATAGGCAATAGAGACGTTTTGGACAATAGGATATTATTCTATAGGAGGTCAGTTAAAACATGTCATTGGGATGGCGGAAAATAGAATTACAAAGACAGTGTACGAAGCCAAGGACTGAGTTTTTAAACCAGTCCTTGATAGGCTGAAGGAAAAAATAAAAGATGGAAGCTAAGATAAGTTTAGAAGAAGGGGATAGAAGAAGAGGGATGTAGAGATGAGAGAGAAGATAAAAGAAATGGGGTTAAAGATTGGAAGAGAAGGAAAGAAAGGTGTATTGATGGTTATATATAGGATACGTAGTACGGCAAAGAGTGTTCTGAAGGGAGATGAGTAAAATAAAAAGATAAAGCTAGAATGGATGTTGTTCTGTAGTGTTACATTTTACAAACCATACGGGTATATAAGAGGACGTACCTACTTTAAATATAATTTACTTTACAATTTTTGTATTTTCACGTATTTTTCGACTTCTATATTCTCGAGTCGGATTTTCTATTGTGTAGTGAATTATATTTTCTGATGTGTAAATATTTGTGATGTTGACACTGTACTTTGTATCTAATTATCTAATTCCCATTCACTTTACTTCAGTAAAATATTAAAAAAAAAATAAATATAATTACTTTTAATGTTTATTAATAATGTATCGACGGATTAGTTTCCTTCGTACCTAAAACGTTCCAGATTGAATAGTCTGTGGCCCCCATTCTTGATAAAGGATCAGAAGTACTGTAGCGTATGTATACAACGATGCCAATTAAACAGTACAGCTTGGGTAAGAATCGTACAAGAAAGGTATAAGTGTTAAAATTAATTGACGTGTGTTGAAAATAAAGATCACGTTAAAGTAAAATACAAACTATAGAACCAAGTTTAGTCTGATAAGTTAGACTGTTCTGTACGAAAGTAGAATATTATTTATGTCTTTCTTAGAAATAACTGCTTTTCGATGGCAAAACATTTCAGTGACGTCTCAAGTAGTGGCAAGAGAATTCCAACATAAAGAGGCCCATTGTTAAACTTTATTACTGAGCTAGCATGTCAGCTGAAAATCAAAAACTATTTCCCAAAGGAGCGCGGAAATTCGCTTTGGTATCTATGAGCTTTGCGAAAAGTAATACGCACTCAAACCCAGCACAGTCTTAGTTTCAAGAGATTACTCAGAGTTGAAAACAAACCAAAGGTGTTAAATCCTACTTCGCGGACCTTCTGCACGAAGCGGTGTAGACTTGAGCACCTATTAACGGTGTCCAACTTTTCTCATGTGTTCAAGTGTTTATTGCTTTAAGTTATCTAACATCAAAATAAACTCCAGCTGAAATAAAAATCTATCCACAACAAATCTCTCTCGACATTTTCTTCCCGAATGTAACGCTCCATTTTAACCAAATCAGTACCAGTGACTGTATTCTGGATAAAGTTATGATCCAATACGAACTATTCTCGAAATATACTATAATCATTATTTACAAGTAACTTTATGGATCTCTGACTTGTAACAAATCTTTTACTCACATGTTTAGACTAGTGCGGTTAGTAGTAATTTGAATTTATTGTAGTAGCTTTTGAACTCCATTTGCGTTAGTCGGTGTACCTTGGAAGTTAATCATGATTTAGTACGAAAGCCTACAGGAAACCGCTATTAGGGGGCCGAAGGCTGACCCAGAGAGATAAGACGAATATTGATTCGAATTAAGTAGGGTTCGTAATGTCTGTGAATAGATGAACGTAGCTCAGGCCAGAAACGGTGTTCTCAGTTTTGTTAATACGTATGACCGCCAAATCCCGAAACATCAAAAAGGGTTGGAACAACATGAATCTTTCTGAAACTAATAAATATTTATGTATTATTTAAATTGGTGAACAAGGAGTTGTAGTCAGCTTTTTTCTATTCTTTGTTATTTTTTTTTGGGGGGGGGGGGGCTCCGTAGCCGTTTAAGTAGGGTTCGTAATGTCTGTGAATAGATGAACGTAGCTCAGGCCAGAAACGGTGTTCTCAATTTTGTTAATACGTATGACCGCCAAATCCCGAAACACCAAAAAGGGTTGGAACAACATGAATCTTTCTGAAACTAATAAATATTTATGTATTATTTAAATTGGTGAACAAGGAGTTGTAGTCAGCTCTTTTCTATTCTTTGTTAATTTTTTTTTTGGGGGGGGGGGCTCCGTAGCCGTTTATCAATTCACTTACGTTAGCAAGCAGGTATAGGCATAGTGCAGTATGACGGCAAGAATCCGTCTTTGTTTAGCCAATCTATGAAGTTTTGTTGGGATCGCCTAGTATTGAATGCATTTAGATGGATTCGAACGACGACTGGCGTTTTGATTACTAAATAGTTTTGAAATAGAATACTTTGGTTTTTTTTTTAATTAAAGAAAAGCCATCGTAAATAAGTCATAATAAAAGTAATTTTCTTTTTTTGCCGTTTATTCTACGGTGAAAACGGGTCATGGCTCCAAATACCACCCTGCCTCATCTCGGCTCTCTCGGATTCTTGTCACGTAGTTCTATTTTCTGTTATTGTCTGAGAAACCTAAAACGAAACTAGCATTGAGTTTAAAATAAAACAGCACGAAATTGACTTGTTATATACAT
Organism: Magicicada septendecula; assembly: GCA_034769895.1. NCBI lineage: Eukaryota > Metazoa > Arthropoda > Insecta > Hemiptera > Cicadidae > Magicicada > Magicicada septendecula. The sequence continues at coordinate 576,298,023 of CM068367.1, read as the reverse complement.
TTTATTACCATTTGTTCGAACGATGTGTCGGAGAAGAGCGTAGAAACAGCGAGCGTCACAAACGAGAGAGAGTCGACGCCGCGGGCGACTCGCATCTTTGTCATTTGTACAAGGGCTGTGCCGGTCGCAATGAGTACAGTAAAACGGTAAACATTATTTAAATTATGTGCTTGGCCAGGTGAAGCAAGGTTACGATCAATAAGGTACCGTACCTCATTCGTGACTGAAACCAAAGCTCACCTACGCTGCGAAGGACGAGGCGTTTAAACCTAATTACAAATATTTATCACCTACACATTAGTTTTTATTCTGGTACCTACTTAGCCTGAATACGTAATAGACTCGATTATTAATGAGTTCGACCTTATTCACATTTACTTTCAAAGTACAAACAAAATACTATAATTGCATTTGTTATATCTAAGTACGATTATGGTATTTAATCTCTTATATTGCGTTTTTTTTTAGTTTTAGTTACAGCAAAACGTCGATGATCCGAACTTAAAAAATCCAAGCCATCAATAATTCGAACCACATAACGAGTATATATATTTTTTTAAATCCTCCCCGGAAATTTTTGTCTGTTTTATTAAGTAGTCTACGCACGTGCGGTTTCATACTACGCGTTGCGATCTAGTGTACTGCAAACTCTATACAATTAATTTTAACGCGTTTACGAGTCCGTAGCCAACTGATTGCATACCGTAATTTTAATTTCGAAATTATCCTACATTGCATATATTGTGATTGTAAGTCAAATTGTGTGTGTTCAATTTGGATACAACCCTTATATTTTTGCTTGATTATACAAATATTATTTTTCATGTTTCATACTCTACCCTCATATTGTAATTACATAAGTTATAATTAAAATATTATTTTGAAAAATCAATACAAGTAAATTCCGTAAATTGAATCACATCTGGTCCAGTTAGTTCAGATCATCTAACCTACTGTTCTTTTTTATACTTTCGAGGTGAAGTACATGGGCCTGGACATCGACCGAAGACTTACTTGGCAAAAATAGATCTTTATAAAACGGAAACAGCTGGGTATACAATTTAAAAAATTGCAGGCCTACTATGAAAAGTAAAAATTGATAGGCAGGGAATCTCAGTGACATTGGAAAACAAACTGTTAATTTATAAAGCTATCCTAAAACCTGTGTAGACTTAAGGCATACGACTGTGAGGAACCACCAATAACTCAAATCTAAGAATACTCCAGCGATTCCAGTACAAAGTAGGTCTACTGAGAGCCATCACAAACGACCCTACGAACTACGAGTGACAGTTACTCGGCAGGCTGAGAAACCATCCCAACGTTCTCATAGCGGTGGTGAAGTTCGTACACTGGAACGTTTAAATCCAGTGACTCAGTGGACAGATGTTATTAGATTATGGCACCAATTTCAAAACAGCATGCAATTTATAGTGTATTTACTGTAGCACTTGTATGTAATTATGTTGCTTTAGTGGAAATAAATCCTGAATGTCATTTTTCAGTCAGTAGTTAATACTACTGATTGCCCTTGCTTGGTACACTGTGATACAAACTAATTGTAATTAAACAAAAAAGAAACTTTTATACTTAAAGTATGTGCAAGGAGCTAAAACACAACTATAGCCTGTTAAAGACGCCAGTTAATAAGTTAATAATCATAATTAATACAATTGTTTTAATGTAAGTAAATATTACACTAACAAAGTGAACATCGTTAGTAACAAAACGTTCCTCTGCATAATTTTCGTATAACTAAAAACAAACAGTTATTATATAAAACTCACAATAGAAAAATTAAGAAACAAACACGAAAACAAAAAGCCGCAAATTTGAATAAGAAAACAATATTTTGAAATCGGAGGAAACGGCGACAGCGTTGGAAGTTACCGCACACCCTATTAACTTTATGCCGGCACTATTTTAATGAAACCAAATCCCAACCACTCGGTGGAGATTTGTGCCGAAAGGTTAATGTAATCACCTCAGATCAGAGGGATTCCTCTGCTCGGCTTTGTTTTCCTGTGCTTTGATTACACGCTGATTTTTGTTATCTCCTCTGGCTGGCTTTCGTGAAATGCAAATTGTCTTTGTCGGTATTAACTTACGAGATCACGGTCACCACCAATTTTCACTCTGTACTTGTGTAAGCGCGCTCAACTACACACCAACACATTGTCTATAAATAGAAGTTCTGAATACATAAAACATAAATACACTGTAAAACATAAACCGTATATTAACTAGTATATACGTCGGACTCGACTGACGGATTACAAAAACACGAATCAGACGGGCTGTTGATTAAGGTTTATGACGGCAGAGCCGTGAAACGACAGTAATCTATGTCAACGTACGTAATCCCCTGTCATTAACCGCTGCACTAACAGTTTATGTTAAATTACATTTACGGATGTCAGTAAATGTAATTACGAAACGCAATTTAAACGCCAAAAGTTTTGTATTTACACGAGAACAGCTTCTGAAACGTAGACACAAACCTACTGTATTACTCTTGATGTGAAGTAAAGTAATAAGTAATAAAGCGAATAAAGTAATAAAGAAACAGACAAGGGTTAGAAATATTAAATGAGCAACTGACTGTGGTGGTACTGAAGAACATTAGTTTTAAAAAATGTTTATCGTACTCGATTCAAGTGAGGAAACATCCCTGTATGTACTCGTGGTCGGTGCTTCCACAGTTTATTTCAAATGCATACACAGGACCTACAGTTTTAACACCGGCTTCAAAAGCTTGATAATATGCGTTCAAGGCTTGTCTAAAAGTATCAAGTCTGACTGCATAAAATTAATTATTGGCACATTAACTATAAAATAATTGTATCCTTTAAAAAATAATGTTACCCTTGGGAACCCGCACACTTACGGACACATGTCCATTGATTGAAACAACGCTGGAAGTATTCAACTGTCAGTGCCTTTGGACGGCCCGTCACGATCTTTTTGATGTCCTCCACACTTTCAAAATGGCGGCACCGGAGTCGACTTTATATTTTTTGAAACAGGAATTACTCACATATGCTAAAACCAAGGAAGTAATAAGGTTTTGCAAGAATACCCTTTTTTGGTCAAACAACTGGTACAGAAAGTGCGATGAGATTATTGCGCGTTTATCCTTGCCAACCAAATCATGCACACAAATTTTATTAACAGCCTGGCGATTTAAAGTCACCCAATTAATCATCGTTATCATCAAACGACGATCAGACTTGATGAGATTTCTCATTTTTGACACATTTTCATCAGCTCGTTATATGTTTGGTCGCCCAGAGCAGGGTTGGTCGCCCTCCTCCCAGTTTCATGACCATCCGAAAATATTTTGTGCCACATAAAAACTCGAGCTCAGGATATGGCTTCATCTCCATTAGGCTGTTTTAACTGTTAAGTGTTTCTGTAGCACTGTCTCGAAATCAAAACGAATGGTCAATATTATTGAAATAAATTTTAGTGAGATAAAACAAACAACCAAAAACCTACGGTACAGAAAACAAACAACCAAAAACCTACGGTACAGATAACTTTGGTAAAGTTAAGAAGTTGGAAGCTTGTATTAAAGTGACAAAACGTTATAGTTCTCAGCTGTTGCACAACATGACCATTTCATGATAAAGTTCAGTTTCATTACTTTTTACAGAAACCTTGTGTCAGTAATAGCCAGGAACACCATTCGTTCCTTTGCCTTTTTCTTATGAAACTCAAATCTCATTTTGTCCGCGCAGGGAAATGAACCTTAACTACGTGATGTAACGAACCAACACGCTGCTCACCATACCCGGCCATTTCCAATTATCGTGAACTACAAAGTGGAAACACATGAACTAAGTCTAGTGTATACGTTAAATATCAAGAAATGAAAAATAACATCATTTTTTAGAATTTTGTGATATTGACGACAGAATCTCAACGAGTTTCACAACTGATAGGCTAGTGAACAGTTTGAATCGTTACAAAACAGAAATTGTAGTGGTTGGCACATAAAGTGAACCTTTGGATGGACTTTACAGGTTTGCGACAAACCACCTTCTGCACATCATTGTGTACATTCAATAACACTACTATTTCACACGTCACTAGCATTGTAATAAAAATAAAATTCTATACAAAAGTTCATATTACAAAGGCTTGCGTTTTACGATATAAAATTTAAAAACAAAAAATGAAAAACGATTCGTCAATCATGTAGTCACTGGTAATTTTTTTTTAATAACGTAGAAAAGACTCGACATGGTATACTGTCGTTGTGTGTATTCAGTTGGTGGTAATAATTAATATACTAGTGTTTATAAATAATTTTATAACTCGAAATTGTAATTGTTGAGCGTTGTTCACATCACCCCGAACGTAACGTAATTATCCGCCTCATTAACAAAACATCAGAGTGTACACAAAAGATTTAATTTTGCTTTTTATCATATCCACAATAACAATGTCGCCAAATACAAACAACCACGTAGTCGCGGATACACAAACCCCAGAGCTTCGTTCGAAAAACTTTACCGCTTAATAAAATTTATTTTAAACAGAGAATAAATTGGCTCTAAACGGGACCTTAGTTTGCAGTATGTGAGCTTCATCCCGTTATGTTAGTGTGGGGCGTGGTCTGGGCAGGTAAGCGCCTCTCACGACAACCCTAAGGCTTAATCCTTGTCAAAGAAAACGCTACATCTAGAGTCTACTTTTCGTAACTACGGGTCTACCACGCACAGTCACATATTAGTTTACATCCATGTACGATATATTATTCAAATTTAATCCCCGCGACTAAAGTCTGCGCTGCTGCTTTCGACCGCCGAGCAACGATTTTACACAAAAATAACGCGTCATTAACACTCGTCGGCGCTGGCGATTCTGGCGCGGACAACGCGGCATACGTAAAATTTAATTAAATATTTACGGGTCAATTACGTTTAGTACAAACTATGTAGCAACACCGCAGACTCCCGCGTTTGCATCATTTATACACTCTGGACGCGTGCACTTTACTCTGTACCCTATTCTCTGTCACGACAACGGAAGCAGTAGAAGTAGTGGCAAGACGTTCTGCGTCTTGTGAGAGAATGGGAAGGACAGTTTTTGCCTCCGTGTTTTAACTCTAACATACGTGGATGTGTGGATACGTACACAGTATTTACGTAAAGCTCGCAGGAATAAAATATTGAGCTTATTATATGTGAAGTTATATTTTATTATGTTATAATATTATGTTATAATATGTTTTATGTGTTATATGTTATTATATGTGATTCATGACCTTATAGACATAAAAAGTGTTGCTTCAGTAGTACAGTAGTTATTCAAAAAAACACCCTCTTTCTGCTAGACGTTTACTCTAAAATTTGGGACCGTCTTATATTTGCATCGTGTCCCAGAATCGAGTATACAAATTATACTCTTACGAAGACAAATTATATTAAAGCACAAATCTAATAGCATTCCGGTATTCGAGCCAATAATATAACACTGATATCACGACAAGGGTACCTACACAAGTTCAATGGCTGTGCGGGACGAAGGGCATGCCCGTCGCCCGCTCGTATGCTGCGTCCCGAGCTTCAGATAGAGCTACTTCCGCAGGGAACATGGGTGGGGTCTGGATTAAGGGTGTGGCCTGCTACCGGCCGTGGGAGTCAATTAAGTGTTAATTAATTGAGGGTAAGAGTATGCCGAGGCCGGGTCCAAGATTCTCCTGGCACAGATTGGTAGCGACCGAGGGCGCTAATCAGGTGGTTGCCCTGGAATCGGGCGGTGCGACGATAGAATTTTCCAGACAGTGTCCGTATAATGGCGTCCAGGGAACGGACACGCAGGGAGTCACGGATGGTTTTGTTAGATGTCAGGTAGTGGGCTTTACACGCCCAGCGCAATCCTCGGTCAAGGAGAGACTGAAGCTTTCGCTTATGGGTCTTGGCCAAGTAGCCCCAAACGGGTATCGCGTAGATAACCATCGGCACCATATAGGTTCCCTAGGCGGCGGGTCATGGCGTTGCTGCATAACACGGGACGGAGTTGGTATAGTCGATTGGCGGTCTTGCGGGCTACTTGTGCAGAGTGTGTCCGCCAGGTGAGACGACGGTCGAGGTGAACCCCGAGGTACTTGACCTCTCGAGACCAGGGCAACAGAGTATCGCCTACGTAGAGTCTGTCTGGGAAGGGTGCCTATATAACACATGCCTGTGACAAAGGGACCCTTACAGCTAATACCCCTAATTAATAAATTACATGTTTACCGTAGGGTTCTATGTAATCTGGAATCACATAGACTGCAACGTAACAAATAAACATTCCTTGAAAGACGTGGGACGGAGAGGCAGCTACTATGCCAAATAAATAAATAATTATCTGCGACGTCGCGTGCGTATTTGAGAATGTAAACAGGCCAAACGTAAGGATACAGTTGATCGGGAAGAGATGATGCTCTACTGATAAATCTGAAATTCACGCGGTAATGTCGTTTACAGCAATTGAAGATCAACAATGAACACTTCAACTGTAGTGTTCGGCAAACTTCATTGGAAATGTTTTTGGAAGCTGAATATTTTAAAGAGTTGTCCCTGTGAGCTAAACGATTTCACATTAAATGTAAAGTAAATCTATGTGTGTGTGTGTGTGTGTGTGTGCGCGCGCGCGCGCGCGTGTGTACTCTCTTATTATTTTTTAACCATTGTTTTTTTTTCATTACGTCGTCCCTGCTCTTCACTTGTTTGTTAAGTGTAATGCCTAAACAGTTACAAGTCTTCGGCCCTTTCAGATGATTTGTATCACATAATTCTCTTGATCTTCATTTCCTACTGTCATATATTCTGATTTCTCTCAGTTTATTGTAAGTCCTACAATTCGGTATTCGTCTCTCAATTTCCGTATCATAAAATTTAATAATTTAAATCGTCCTGATCATCTGCGATAACTATCTGATTCTCGGAGTAATACAAACTGTATAATTTATCGTCTCCTACTTGCAGTACCATTTATTTATTTTTTTATACTTTTTTTGCTCTAGACCTCTAAGGCGCTAACTATATATATTTTAAAAAGAGCAGGTGAAAGACTACACTTCTATTCTTTGTCACAGGGCATTTGTTATGACAAAAGCCTCTGTGGTTTTATCCAATCTAATTTATCTAATATCAATTCACTTAAATTACATGTCGGATAACTAAAATCAACAGAAGTTGTCATTATGCTACTTGAGAGTAATCAATATGCATTTTTTCCACCATCTGTAGAATTTTTGAGGCTGAAACTGCTGCTCATATCAAGTCGTATGTTGTTGCTTGAGTCCAGCCGATTTATCGTACTTTATAAACCAGATTAGATAAATATGGCTCTTTATACTTATTATTTGTAGCCTTAGGACTACGTTTGACTTCTCGCAAACCATTTGTTGGGTACCACTAAAGTATAATCCATTAATTACATAATTAGAACAACAAGATTCACAGTAAAGATCACCCGAGAAAAATAAGAGCAAGAGTTAACGGAAATTCCTTTTCCTGCGTAGCGTATACACAGTGTACTAACATTGTACACACACAAACCAGTACGTAGTTTATTGGATCAGTTGAGACTGAATTGTAATGCTGAGTAACAATTACTTTAAAAGTATTAACAACGGATGTAACAACGGAAACCTATGTTTATGTAACAGCATAAACATCAGGCGTCCCAAGAGAAACAGGTGTCCCAAGAGAATAAAGGTGTGTGTTCGTCAAATGGAAAATATTAAGAAATTACAATATTCAAAGTACAGTGTTCAAACTACGATTCTTCAAGTGGTAATACTGTGCTTTCAAAATAGGAAGGAATTCACCTTACATGCAACATTTAGGCCTAAATTCAACTCAGAGCCAAGCAGGTAAACACAGTGAGAGGACGAGATTACAACCAAAAACGTTTTGAACTAAATGAAGCCACAAATAACTATATTTCAAGTTCGGTTTAATTCATTTAATTTTTGATTTCACTTGAGTCGACTGCGGAATCACATGTTCCGTAATAAAAACTCTTCAATTACTTACTGTTTTGTCCAAGACATACAAAGTACAGGAAAGTGTTATTGAAAACTGTAATCAACCCAGCACTACAGATTCAAATATTGTTTCTCTATAAACAGCGCCGTCCGTACGCGTAGCTATGTTGGAATTGGAATTATTAAGAGAAACTTTCCCACTGCAGACACGTGAAGAAAATGAGTCTCGTTTCAGCTTGGTACAAACAACTCCTGTTATTACATTTCCAATTAAATACCATTATTGTTCCATTATTGTTCTCTCTGTCCCTACTGCTGTCTCACTCGCCCACTAACTCGTACGTCTCTGACAAGTTGCTTAGGTTTCACTGCAATATTGACGTTTCAGCACACACGGGCTGCACTCTATAATAAGCAAGTTTAAATTACGTACGTCTACATAATTTTAAAGAGCATACAGCAAGGCTTCGTTTTACTTTTTGGTTCCCCGCGTGTTGAAGCCTCTTTTGCCAATCGTTGATTGTCTAGCTTTTTAAATAGATTTTTGTTGTAATGATTCTTCAGTAAAGTCTTCACCATTCTTGAAAAATTGTAATATATGCGAATTTAGCTAGCTACTTATATCGTTGTACCAACTCGCGGTAATTTTTGTTCGACGGTAGTCTTACCCGCACGCAGAGGTGTGGACATAGAGAAGAATGGAACGGATATCCTGGAAGAATAGAGTGACGAATCAGGAGGTGCTTGAAAGAGTAGAACAGAAAATAAGAGTGTTGGATATAATCAATGGCAGGAAGAAAATTGATTGCGACTCTGTATAGGGCAAACAAAAAGTGATGTGATGATCCCAGGATAGGAAACCATGGAGGGCGCATGCCCTTGGGCAGAAAACACGTGATGGTAATCTCACACAATCATGTGGCCACCTGACATCTTCGAACTGTTTTCTGACGAACTGTTTTATGAAGCTTCAGTCGCTTCTGTAGCGTTCGATTGGGTTTGATGCCAATGTTCTCACCGTCCAGGTGATAGGATAGCCTATCCTAAATGTTTTAAGGCAGGGGTTTTAATCTCGCTGATATTTCTTGTTGGCACTAAGATCTTCTTTAACTGATCGATCAACATTTTAGGACGCCTTCTTGAAGCAGACGCTACAGCTGAACCGCGGTGATCCTACTCCTGCCTGTTTTAACCTTTCCAGCTACATGCAAATTATGTTTGCGAAGAATAAATTGTGTATGTACTTAATATGTACCGCAATATGTACCGTATAATAATATGCGTAAATTGCGGGCTCGTCTTATTACAAAGTGAGTGAAGTAAATCTTATTTAAATATAAAGGAGACAGACCGTAAAGACGAGGAAAGAGGTATGAGAACGCTTGAGAGCATGTTACATTGAGCTCGCTCGACATGTCTTGCGACGTGATTGTAAAAGAACATAACCCAAGGGATAGCTAAGGGAAGTAATTAGAAAGGAAAACACAGAAATACATAAATCAATAAGCCACGTGGAGGGCGTAACACACGTAGAACGGAAGGAGGGAGAACATTTTCAATAATCACGAGTCAACAGACAGGAAAAATTGCCTGTTTTAATATATTTGTTACCATTTATTGGATAGAATTACTGTGCTCTTGTAACATTACTGTTTAAGCACACAGCAGTAATATTAATAGCAATTAAAATTTCCTCTTAAACTGTAATTTTCAGTTTCCTGTTAAATTAAAACGCTTCCTACACTGAGGAAAGTTTTTACACCGTGATCAAAGTGATAACAAAACAAGTTAACACAGGCATTAATTAAACAATGTTCTAAGTTATCGTACGGCAGTATACTGTGCGGCAAAGCGCACTCCAAATCTCCTGATCTGCTTGCTCAGCAGTTATCTCTACGTGCTATCGCAATTCACACTTGCGTAACACGTTTGTAACAAATGGTTCAAGTGGATTCTTAGCAATCAATTCAGACCACAACAGTGGCACTTCTGATTTGCATGAATTTACACCCACCCGAAACTTACGAATTCATATTCACATTTATTTATTGCAAATATTTGTCTTCATATTTATGTAAATTTTATGTACACGTTTCATTAATTTATAACAGTGTGCATCTAGATAAATAAGTCTAAACATTTACTTGAATAAAACCAACATAATTCCTGAGAATTCTCAGAATCATCCTTTGTGGTTAAATATATTAATAAATATATGTTTAAGATAAACGGCATCATTGGAAAAAAGGGAACAAAGATGTGGAGATTAAAGATGTAAAGAATGGGAAAGGCAAAACTGTAAGCAAGGAAATACCCTAACCTCAACACCCAAGTACTGAAAGAGTGTTCTCCCTACTATTTCAAAACAGATAATAAAAGCTTGGAAGTCTTTCAGGCTGCTAAGAGAATATTGGGCTTTTACTGAGAGGTAAGTAGAGGCATAACTAGAACAGACAGGCTATGAGTGTCCGATGTAAGAAGAAGAAAAGCATGTTTAAAATAGTGGTGACATATGGGAATGTCCAAAAACTCAAAAGCATCATGGACGGATACAGAAACAATGGGCAGACCAATAAGGAGATGTGATGATGAAGAAAGCTGGTTGCAGGGCTAACCGTGTCGCTTTAGAGAAGGAAGGAGGATTTACACCCAATACTGGTTACGGGATACACATGAGCCGTGAACAAAATCTATACTTATTAAACATTTCATAAAGTAATTTTTATGAAAATGTAAAAACGGATGTGAAAGGAGAAAGGCAAAGTACATTATCATCATTAAAATTGCTACACTATTAGCCGGCCTGATAGGCCGTGGTTCACAGTTGTTGTTGACAAACGTTTTGGCCTCACCATCGGAGGCCATATTCAGTGTCTGAAACAATTGACACGGTGTCCGCCAATACACTCCAGTGATGAGGGGCTCCCAAACCAATCAGCCAGCACTTGATGCTGCTTAGATTGTGCTAGTATGAAAGTTTATATAAGTGGGAAAAATACAGACTTGGTCATGCCGGTAAGGCGGTGCAACGTCATCTCCGAACTGGCAGGTGATAGTCAAACGGAGAAATCCGAGGCGATTGCCTTTGCCCGTCAACTTACTTCCCGATGCCAGCCCCTCTCCCTCAACGGGAGCTCGATCAAATGAAAACGGTCTGTGAAGTATACTGGGCGTCACTCTTGACCGGCGCATTAGCTTTGCACCCATGTCTCGCAGTGTCTCTAACGAGCTCGTGGCGACAAAGCCAAGCTATTTACCTTCCCTTCAAATCGAAGTTTAGTGAGTGCGCACTAAACTCACTATCTATTTGCTCTTTTTTAGAGCCATCCTGACTTATGCAGCGCCCTCGTTTTGGTCCCTGTTACAACCCTACGTTGTTGCGCGCTTGGAACCTTTCCAATCGCGCACCCTCCATGGTACGTCCGCAATGACATCAGACGAGGGTTGAACGTTCCTTCCGTTCGTTCCGTTGATGAGTTCATGCGTTCTCTGGCGCTAAAACTCTTCACACGAGCCTCTACCTCATCCTACCCACATATCCGCCGCCTTAGTACACACGACGGCCCACCTCCCCTAACCCTGCTTGATGACCTCCCATAAGCCTTCATCTGTCCCTCACCGCCGCCGCCCTTGCGACGATTGATCATCCATCCTATCCTCTTCCGGTCACAATACGCGGAACTCCTAATCACCACCTTAATAACTTCATGGCCCCACTCTCACAGGAACGGTAAAATGTTTCACAGCCGCTCCCTTCCTTCCAAAAAAAGCACAGCCGTTGCGAATCGCTCCGCGGTTTAGCACCACCTTAACAGCCTCCATTCCTCCACTTAGGAGGGCTCCATCCTAATTCAGGCACATGGCTACTCAAGAATTCGGACGCATCAGGCGGGATTTTATAAACCCGGACACTGCAACCACCGGGGCACGTCCAGTTTAGCTGCGCCACGATTGGTCAAAATACATAGTCTCTACTCAAAGTCACTGATGATGACCTGTGATGGTGGACCACGGCTTAACATTGTTGACGCCGGCCGGGGCAGCTTAAGTCTTCTAGTGTCTGTTTCATAACACAGAGCAGTGCTTGGAAGTTCTGTGTTGCTAACACTCTATCTTACTTTAAATTTCCATATACCCTCCCCGTCACCACAGAACTTCATGTACTTTCCTACAGTATTCTTAAATCTACAATTTCGATTCTTCTGACTTTAAGTCATACAAACGTGCGCCCAGATTTGCATTTTGAATATCGAATTAATACGTTATTTGTGAAAACCCAAATTAACAATAAAAACATACGTTACGAAAGACTACGATTAATTTGTAATATAAACTTACTATTGTTAATATCATGTTCCATTGCTTGTTACGTCAGATACTACAGTGCGTCCGTGGAGGATATTTATACGACAGTGTATTCTGTTGTGTATTTTTGTTAGATCCACAATACAATGGGTAATTTTATCCTAGTAAAATAATTCAAACATTACGTCATGCAAACCGTTTCAAAGGCCGATACGGAATCGTCCGGAATCAGCTGCCTGTTAGTAATGAGCGCATAAACTAGCATTGCAGTTTTATGTTTCACAAATAGACTAAATAAATGTTTTTGTCGCAGTAAATGAGACGGCAGCTATTGTATCCGAGCACCAGCAACGTACTGTCGTTTAGCGCTAACTGCTACAAGTGCACTCGTAACATTGTTAATTCATTCATTTAGAATAGCAGCCATTATGGAAAATAAAAGCACCAACAAGTTAAGTAAGGTTTTGTATTCATATTTAATGAAGAATCAGCAAGTTCATTTGTGCTACGTACAGACAGAGTCGAGGGGGAGAGGTGTGCCAACTAAATAATTAATCACTAATCTAGTTGTTGCTCCGCGACAGCCCTGTACTGTTGCTACCGGACGCATAGCTCTACTTCTTTATTAAAATAACACATTCCACTACGTGAAATTAGAAAAACATCCGATTCTCAGAGAGAGCGAAGGAAGCTGGCAATTAAGTTAGAATGAAACTAACAAGCGTTAAGAATACATTTTAAATAGCATCTGACATAAACTACAGTAAGCAGAGTCTAATAATTTGAAACTTTATTATTTGAAAATAATAAACTTAAAATAATTTTACTCTAAAGTGTATTTACGCAAATGAATAATATCTGTCCTAAACGTTTGTTGTAAGAAGCAAACATTTAATCGTTAAAACAGGCAACTGTGAAATAACGCAAGGCTACGGGAAAAGGCGAAAGGAGAATGGTAAGAGGGAGAAGTAAGTAAAGGGAGCAGGAAATTGTCTTTAGTTGTACGCTGCAGATCCGTAGCTTCAAACACAATTTCATTCAAGCGAAGATAGGGGGGACGGGAAAGATAAACGGAAATGACCGGATCTGCACAACGAGATGCAAGCACACCGTAGCACTGATGCAACAGAAAACCTTTAAACAGAATGAAGTTTTATTTTACACTTAAACACGAACTGGGCCGCCCTAAGCAAATGAAAGGAAGACGAGTTTGGATTACACGAAGATAAGAATACTCAAACATACGTAGCAGTGGGCCTGATGCATGTATGGTGGAAACTGTGAGCCTGAAGCATGTATGGTGGAAACTGTGGGCCTGTAGCATGTATGGTGGAAACTTTACTATTCGAATGGTAATTAAGAATTTATGTTTACAGAGAAGTTTGAAAAATCTGTTTCCTGGTATTACTATTATCACAGGTTTTTACTGCATTCAACAATATGATCAACCGGCCCTTACCCCCCCCCCCTCGAGAGACACCCACATATACTGTATTTTTAAACAGACGACATACATTTACATACATAATATGGTTATTATCAAAACTGATTAACGTGTGCTCAATTTTTTTTAAATGCACGTACAATTGTTTAGATACTGCATGTATAACATCTTTTGGAAAACTGGCAGAAGGAAGTGTATTTATCAACACTTACGTCGACACTATCTGCCTATATTAATCTTTTATCGTGTACTTGTTAACAGTCAAAATGCATTAATTTCTACTCCCACGTATTCCTACAATACGGAAATAAAATTTCTTGAATTTTTATTTGAATTTTCTTTTTACAGACATTCGCTTAAAGGTCTGTCGAACAGAAATGTATACTGTACGAGGTTTTTTTACGACATGTCATCAAAACTTTTAGTTTGGTCTTCAATGAACACAGACGGTAAAACCTAACCTACATAGAGTTTAAAGCTTTAACAAAGCGTAGGTGGTCAAGAGTCGTCCTTTTACACAAGGAATGTTGTAATATATTTTGCACACGTTTTGCCTATTAAAGTTTCAACGTTATTCACTATTTCCTGCACGTAGCTTCAACTGTAGCGTTTCGCACTACAACAGTTCATTAAGAATAAAGGAAAGACTTTGAAAAAGTTAATTTACATTATTACGCAGAAGCAGTCTACTGTATTGAAAGTGCAGATCATATACCCGTGTATTAAGAATATGAGTTGGCTTCTTAGAGCGTTTTAATTATGTCGTTACTGTGACAACAACGTTTGACCAAATCACATACTTTCTAATTGATACGATTAATGAACATATTGAAGTTACCCCGACAGCGATGACGAGTAATGGCGCATATTAACATGCAGTCCTTCATTGCAATTGCAGTGCAATACTAAGTGAAAATGTAACTTCAGATTGTCGAGCAATGAACACGTTCAGTGTCAGTGAAGATGGAATTAGTTTATCACATCACAGTTTCATACTTTTCGCCGTGTTTGATGCAAGATAACTAGTCAAAACAATTTTATTGTAAGCAGATATAACAGAGGAAGTGGATAAAATTTTAGTCATTGCCCCTACGTTTTGTACGGTTGAACCTATGTTTTGTTAACATCTGATGTCACGCCATTAAAAGAAAATATTGTTATCCATCCGTATCCAGTAAAGAAAACGGTAAATTTTATTAAGAGGACATACGGCAAAGGAAATAGGCAAAACTTTATAGTCACTGGAAAGCCAGAGGAACCTACATTTTTTGCATACTCTGATAGCAGTTTATTTTTTAAAACGTTATCGTTACCCGTTTGTATCCTACGTGTATACTCTTTTTGTATACGGTATCGAAGTAGGCTACAATGTGTACACAACACTTTCATCTGCTTTATGCTTTCAGTTACGAAAATAATACTTGTTTTACAAGGTTTTTGCCGTAATTCAAAAGATTAAACAATTTTTTTAATAAAAATGCTTATATCAAGTAATAAATGCGGTACTTTATTGTAAAACACATGTTTGAACTTGTCTGCTGTTTGTTTCTGTTGAAAGTGAAAATTTATGCAATCCAAAAGAATACGTCCCACGATACTCCAGTTTTATTTCAGCTCTACTAAGACGTCTTGGACATGGCCATCGTGTTGAACCGCTCCTTTTCCCTTCTTTGCGCGTATTTTCCTTGGTAGCTGTCAACCACGTTTGTTACATCTCACCGGACGCGAATAATTCTTAACGTGTGGATCAAGAAGAGATAGAAACTGTGCTTTTCCATCTGCAGGCCACTGTGTGTAGCGAGTATTTGCTCCAGAAACATCAATAAATAACAAACATGAGTAATTCAAGCATTCATCGACTAAGGTCTGGGCTGAAAGCAGAAGTCTAATCTACTAACACTTTGCGATCCAGATGGACTAGATTGAACCAGTTTTTTACCGTACGTGAATAGTGAAGGGAAGCTGTAGAGGAAGTGTAAGCTCGCAAAAAGTATAACTAAGCACGCTTCTTGAGCTGCAGAACTCTCTCTCACTATTTTGAACTAATTAAATTTATTACTGGATGAAGTATGAATGATACAGTATTAGATAATTTTTCAATTATCAGAAAAATTATGAAAATCCCGATTATCCTGTTACTTTTAGTTTAGTAAGTAACTATTACTATCCTGTAAGTAACACAACATTTAGTAGAGAAATTATAAAATAAAACCCGGATTTGTGTTAAAATTCTCTTTAGTCCGCACCTTGCTAGATTTTTACAAAATTTTCAAATTTGTAGGCCTTGTATCAAAAAATGTTGAAATTCCGAAACGTACACCATTTGCAGATTTTGATTGAAATTCTCTTTAAGTTCACATCCCCTATGGAATTTACAATTTTATCAAACCTTTGTCTCACTTTTTGAGCCCTGGCGTCCCAAAATTTTAAAATTCTCAAAAATCAACAATACGTTCAGATTTTAGGTAAATTGGTATTTTAATTTGAGATTCCACGTGAATTTCTGCGATTTTGATCAAACTTTTCAAAAAAAGTTTGGTCTACGGCGTCCCAAATTTAAAAAAAATCACCATTGCATTCATATTTTTGTTAAAATTTCCTTTAATTTGACACCCCACACGGACTTTTGCGAATTTTTAAAAATTTGAGCCCACTCACATTTTTGCCTTTCGCTCACTTATTTTTCGGTGGATCAATCTCAGAAGGAATAGGATTCTGCAGGGTAACAGTAAGGACACGCATGCCAAGTTTTACGTAAATCGGGTGGTGTTCAAAAGTCATCGCGAGGCATACCCCAAACAGGTAGATAGACAGAGATATAGGTAGACAGACAGACAAATACCAATCTACCAAGTTAAACCTGAGACCTCGCTTCGCTCGTTCAAAAATAAGTACGTAGGAATAAAAGTGCATCCGGAAATGTCTACTAAACAGCACTGTATACAAGTAAACAGAAATGACATATACTACACAGTATTCACATACCTCGGTATCTGCACACTGCACGCTTGTGCTACACTTTTTCTATTGTACATGCATTTTCACAGACAATTTTTCGCAGACTGTACAAATATATAAATAATAACATGAAAATAACAAGAAATACGAGTAGCAGGTATTGAGAAATTCGTAACAGAATTAAGTTACTGTGTACTGTAACAAACTGACGTTACTGGCATTTTGAAAATAATATATTGTTTGTGTTACCGGCCAGTAATCAAAATTTAACTGATGTTATTAGACTGCGTAGAAATTAGTAATTTATTATGTATGAAATGTTACAATGCCACGAACGTACTACGGTCGGTCGTATTCACGAAGCAAATTACATAATAAATTAACCAATTTAGTTTATGGACTCAACAGAATCAGCTTTTCAAGTGACCATTTCAACAATCGCTGTGACGGAATCTCTAGCAAATTGGGAGACTTGTTTACCAGTTACTTCCTGTTTTCGTAAACACTGCAGCCAGAAATGAAGGAAAGTAAAAGTGGGTAATTTTCGGAGCACAAACTAGTTAAGGCTAGCCAGATACTAGTACACTTCACTGCTGAAGTCCGGAATTAACTGCTCAGGAAACAGACGTTTTCCAAGATAACGTTTTAATTAAAATATCAACAACACTAGTGACTTCCGTCATTCAATTTTAAAATGTATTTTTTCATAAATATACTCTTTTATGCAGTTTTTACGGAAAGGTTTAATATTAACAAATCAAATTTAAATTTTATAATGTTTACTACTTAGAATGTACAAAAGATGAAGCAAGAGAACAAAAATACAAAAGAATATAAATTTAACTCTGTACGACTGTATGACTACGTGCTTCTTGTATTTGTATGTACACACTATGTCTGTGTATAAGGTTCTGGACTACGTGTTTAAGACATTCTGTAGCTCACGTCATTTAAATTATTTGTTCAACTAAATCGTAAAATTAGAAAATTAATTTCGTTCTAGGAAACGTAGAACGTAATCAATTTGGTATCGTGAAATGTAACAGCAAAAAAACTAAGCCTACTGCGACATATAACACTATGTATTGCTTTTAAAGACAGTAATATGTAATACTATATGCAAGTAATATTTATCCATATCAATCGTAGGATATTATCTATTTAATATGCTACTGACGTAACGTACGTTTCGAGATTTACAAGTACATCTCTTGTTAACTAATTGCTCTGTTTTTGAGCAACGAGAGTGCATGATTTTCTTTCTGTTTTGGTCTGCCACACTTTTATGCGGAATACGTATACGCCTCTAAGCCTGCGTCTCTGCAAATACGTTCACTCACACGCGAGCAAGCGTGTAAGCCTAAGTGACAGGCAGAGGTTAACAGTGTTACTCCGTACGTGGACGGCGAACACACGACCTGTTAAGGTAATGGGTCGAAAATAGCGTTAAGGTCAAACATTTTCTACAGGTCATGTTGTAGCATTAGACCTACTGTTTCTTTATAGTTACAATATTTTCACACTGAAAGCGGAGATTTAATTTATAAGACCAGTGTTAGACGATGACTGAAATCATAACCTATCACTCCCTAAAAATCAAATAAAAAAAAATTTAATTTTTGTAGTTTCTGTCCAGAAAACCTAATAAACTGTCAGAAGTTAAAACAGTACTAAATAAAGGTTATCATCATTATCTTCACTACAGGGATTAGGCCCTAGTTGGCCTGTTCCGGAACCCATCTCCTCCTCGGTCTACCAACATCCCGCTTTCCACTCGGCTTGTACTTGAGAGCTGCAATCTGGTATCTGGCATTCGGACCACATGTCCACACCATCTCCTCTTATACTCCTTAATCGTCTCATTTAAAGACTAGGTCTTTAAGTCTTGTCTAATGTCTGTGTTTCTTCTCCTATCCAGAAGGGAGAATCCTTGGACACTTCTCAGAAATCTCATTTCGGCAGCCTGAATTTTCTTTTCTTCCCCTTTACCGAGGGTCCATGTCTCACTTGCATAAAGGAATGTCGGAACAGCTACTGTTTTATAAAATTTCATACGGGTTTCCTTCCGAGTCTTATTTCGTAAATTTCTATGAATTGTCCCACAGATGGATCTAAACTTTGATAGTTTATTAACCCAATCGGCATCAACGTTGTATGAGATGTTATATCCCAGATAATTAAAATCACAAACTTGTTCCAAAGTTTGATGTCTACCACAGTTTTTGTTCTAATGGGACGTTTACCTAGAAACGCCATGGTTTTTGATTTAGCGGCAGAGATCCTCAGCCCATAATTTCGCAAAATAGTATTAAATGTAAATATCGCTTTTTGTAACAGGTCTTCCGTTTCTTGTATTATTACCTTATCATCTGCGCACAGTAGGGAATTTACATAAATATCTCCTTGAAGCTGTATTCCTGAGTCAACTTTAGTCTTCCATAGTCGTAAGACATCGTCGATATAAATATTAAAAAGTGTCGGTGAAATAGGACACCCTTGTCTAACACCTTTATTTGTAGGAATATCCGCTGTCAACCTACCATTTAAATCTAGGGTAATGGAAGTTCTGTTATATAGGCTTTTGAGCACTGCAATTAATTGTGTGGGAAACCTCTTCGTTCCATGATATTCCATAGTAGTGATCGCCTAACATTATCTACAAAAGCAAGATGCGTTTCCCGGTTGAACTATCTTCTTTTCTCAATTATCAACTTAAGAGTAAAAATTGCATCTATACACGATCTTCCTTTTCGAAAGCCGTTCTGTTCTTCATAAATAATACCTCTGTAATTGGTTTCAATCTTCCATTTACTATTCTGGCGTAAAAGCTTATATGTTGTGTCGAGGATGGATATTCCTCTATAATTACCTGTCCTTGTTCGAGCCCCTCTCTTAAATAATGAGATAACTCTTGCTCTTAACAATTCTTTTGGAACTGAGTGCTCCTTCCAGCACATATTCAGGAAATGTAACAGACGTAACTGCAATAAAATGCCTCCGTATTTCAAAAGCTCTATATTAATGCCATTCAATACTAATACCAATAATATTCTTATAACAATAATATTCAATAACCAATATATAATTCAATATATTAATGCCATACTAAATAAAGGTATTAATAAAAATTAAACGTTTGATTCTTTAATGTAACAAGCAAAAGAATCTATTTATTATTGTGCTACACGATTGATAACAGCAATTGAATTTTGTTGTTGAGCAATTAGGTCGGATAAATATACGTTTGTTGTGTAAAGACATGCTAAAGCCAAATGATACAAATATAGATGTAGAATTTTGCAATAAATTAATGAACCCTTTGTAACACGAGGACACATTTGATTGAAGACATTATATGTATTTCAATAATTCGAACTACCAAAACCAAATAAATATCTGATGATCGTAGTTTGAACTATTCAAAATATGTACAATATTTTCAATTAATTATATCCTTGTGTTAAAAGAATTAATTTGTTAATTAAATACGCAATGTATAAGGATAAAATAAAAACTATTAATAATTTATAAATTATTTATTATTAACTAAAACCTGCTTTTTTTCGTCACCTAATTATCATCAAATTAATTCTGTAATATAATTTTAGATTGAGTGTTTGTTAAAACGAATTAAAATTGTTCTGCGAATTAGATTTGTTGACTTGCAGCATTTGCAGACAATATTTATTGAGGTGCAAGCAAATTTTAAGTGTAATTTATGGACCTTAATTTTTCTTACTTGTTGTCTTTTCAGTTATGAAAGTAAATGATCTTATTATTATTATGTTTATTACGGTGAATGCACACACGTTTCCTAATGACCAGCTAATATATTTATAAAAATTGGTACAGGCCTTCGGAGTGAGAGCCTGGTAAATGAAGAAAGATGCAGACATGTTGCTAACAGCATTATTCTACTGACTCGCAGTAACATCACACCGTGTATCGTTAACAATTTTTTTTAATGAGTAAGAGGTGTTGAATAGAAAGAAGGAGGAAGAAGACTAAGACACAGGCCTAGAATTCAGTGGAAAGATAATGTGAGAAATCTTGCAAACGGCAAAGGAAAGTAAATTGTGGAAGTGAGGCAAATGGCAACGTAGAGAAAAGTCTACAGAAATTAAATAAAGGACCCAACACCGTAAGTTACAAATGGAAAATAGAGAGAAGAAGATTAAGATTAAGATGAAGAAGAAGAAGGAGAAGAGTTTACAGAACGGTCTGCATGAGAGCCAAAATTGAAATTTCAACGATAGATGACAATATGGGCGCAGAACAAATTACTGTATGAAATGTTATCAAAATTTTGTTGACACAGGTAGCTCAATCCATTGCTTTGTTTACTAAAGCGAATATGTTACGTTCTACATTTATAAAATACCTGAGTCATTAAGGATATGGAAATAAAATATAAGGTAAAGAAAGAAGCACATTTTAACAATAAAACGTAGGCTAACAACAGGTTGTAAATGTAACAGTAGATTATAAATACAAACCGTGAAGGACTTGCTTTTAGACTTTTGGAATGTTAGGATAAAATATTAGTATTTTTTGACTTTCAAACAAAAAATAAACAAGTTTATCCATATTGCATTACACAGTAATGTATTACGTTACTTCACCTTTATCATTTTGTACGTTAATCATAAAAATAATAATCAAACGACCTTGTCTAGTACATGGAAGCTAAATTTCCCTTCTCGAAGTCGGATGAGTCGAAAGAAACATCACTTGAGCGGTGGAAGCCACTGCACACATCTCAATAATAAAGTAGTAGTATCAACTAAAAATTTATTACTTTTCAATAAAAATAATGGATGTCTACTATGCAGCTGCGACCAACTCAGGCTTATCAAGTTTATTAGAAAAACTGTTCAGGTTAAAACTATTAACGAGATGCTATGACAACGTCTCAGGGGAGTGAAGTATGGCTCTATCAGAGTGGGTGACGTAAGCAACTTGTAGTACATCTGGTCGGTGTTCAGCTGGTGAAGTGCACTGGAAATCTAAACAGCAACGTAAGGACCTCAGGTCAATCTTAAATACACATACGAATAGGATGACATTCGTATTTGTATTCGTATATAATATTCGTTTATATTCAATATAAACAAAAAACAGCAAAAATGGTCGACAACAGAGTTAACAAATTTTTTGTTACGATAAATCTTCTTAACATGCCCAATAAGCTAATTCATTTTATTTTCGTGATAGATTTTGTTTAACTTTATGAAGTAAAGCGAGGCAATGAGATTGTAAAATTGTTTTTTCAATTATTTACAAACGCAGTTACGTTAAACCAGTTACAACCAGTTACGTTGTACAATACAGTTTGGTCATTTTTAATTTTTAGAAACTTGTAGGTGTTTACTATGACAGTGAAAAACAGACTGCGCTCAGTAATTTATTACGGCACCTAATTACAAAACTAAATGTTTTTTGGTTATTTGAATCTTCCGAGTCCCCAATTAAGCTGGCTAACTAAAATTCCCCTGTATAACAAAAACCAGAAGTACAAGAATTTTTCTCTGTCTAAATGAAGTTTAAATGGATCATTCAGAGCCGAAGTCATTAGGATGCATTTTATTCATTAAAGTTATTAGTTAGCTGAAAAATCTCTAAAATAATAAAACAGTGAGAGAAACGCAGACATTTGACGTAGATACACGTTAAAACCGTGAATTCCCACATAGAAAGCAAACTATAAACAGAAACAGTGTGGGCGTACCTATTGGCCTGGCCCATGGGCACAACGGCATTCTATGTCGAATGAAAACGTTTGATTGCCTTTGATTTAGCGACATACAATTTGTAATGCTTGTTAACAAAAGGCCTTCACGTGTTCGGCGGTATATTCGGCTTTTGATGGTCACCGTGGTAATTTGTCATTACAGTCCACTGCTGTGGGGCATGTATATTGTCACTGTAAAATTGTTACAAAAAGAGGCGACGGTGCTGTCTCAAACATTTAGATAAATCGCACGTTGTACAGTTTAGTCTTCTGAAAATATAATACCATTTTGAAAATAATACTGAGCAACGTTAATTTATTTACATTTTTTGAAATTACTAAAAGAAAATAAATTCTTTTTAAATGAGATTATTCAAGTGTCGAAAACGCTAAGTATTTAAGACGTTAGTGAACAAATTGACAATTCGTGAGGCCAATTTTGTGATAAGAGAATCAAATATAGAGTCTCTACAAGGATTCTCTGCATAAAAACGTTAGCAAGTGCTAATTAAAAGAATATGAGACGGATCAATTGAAAATGTCGTATGAAAGGTAAATGTGATTTCTTACAAATAAAATAAATTATAAAGTCCCGAGATTTCGACTAGATCGTATGAGAAGATACCTACAGGTTACTCGCGACGATAACACGTTAATAATAAATAAGAGGAAGACGGAAGTGACTCATGGAAAATCCAAAGAACGAAAGAAGAAGAAGACGATAACGACGACTACGACGTCGATGATGATTTTAATCATCGGTTGTATTTAATTACCATATTTTGCAAGCACGTGAGTAGCCGAATTGGTTTTATCAATATGTAAGTACTTAGCCCTTTAAAAACAGATAATTAATTCAACGGTAACCTCTGTATCTTGTTCACTGAACGCGGCGAAACGTTAAAAGCAAATAAACGACTTGAATGTACCATCTTTACAGGAAACCCCGGCCGTTGTGAATTGAATGAACTTAATGAGATTATAAGAAAAAGTGGGAAGAGCGTAGAAAAGTTTATAAAAACAGAATTTAATTAAAAGACTTAAGATTCCTATCTTTGCGTACAAAGCTCGGAGGAAAAATCGTGGAACAGTCCACGATAGTAAACTGCCAATCGCGAACAATTAAAAAGTACACAACTCTCATTAACCGTGAACGAAATAAGATCAATTTAAAAGTAACACAGTGTAACAAAGCGCACAACATATGATTATAGCGGTGTACAAATTATCGTAAATTTTTTGCATGGTATGTTTTTGTACGTATGATAAATTTAGCTTCGAATAGACTGAAAAATAAAATAAAAGATTTACTTGAATCCTTTTCTCAGACATCATAACGATCATACGTTTGCCTGTTAACAGAATGTTTTGGAAGCGAAAACGAAGTTACGCACTTTGTATTGCCATCAAACGAAAATGTGCTCGACTCTTCTAAGAAGTCTGCAGCAGTGATTTTGTTCATCGCAGATAATCCGTCGACAGAACAGAAAATGGTTTATTAAAACGTGTCACCGTTTCGGGTTGACACTTCCAATAAACAGTGTTATTCAACGCTGCTTATTTTAAGCAAGCTGATTTTTTTTTTTTTTTTAATAATATTTTGCGTAGGCGTTTCTTGTTATTTTGGTAAAATGTGAAAGTTATAATACTTTCCATATTTTAAAGTGAACTTACGTCATCTTATTTTTACCTCACCGGTACACGGCGACGTAACGTGTCAGGCATTACGTCTCGACCCATGATTTAATTTTTAACCAACCCGTGATAATTAATTAATTTTGCTGACTTAGCGTCTAGACTGGAGTCTAAACGACTCATGTTGGCCGGAAAATAAAAGTAAAAAATTCCTGTTTGTAATGAAAAACCCCGCCTTGCAATAGTTTGTTATACAATTAACCACTTGATTACTCTCGCGTTGTTATGAAACAATAATTTACCTATTCACCACCAACTAGTTGAAGAAAGGAAAACATTTGAATATAGGCCTACATATTCTGTTTTGCATTAAACTCAAACGTTGTAAGAAACGTAATTGTAAAGCGTAATGAACGCATGGAAACGTGACGCAAGCGACCAAACGTAACACGTCAGTAGACACACAATATTACGAATTAACCGACGACCTTCGCTTCATTTGTTCTGCGATTAGTAGACTTGTTATACTAGATGCGCATCGTCCGGATACGACGTATCGTAGACAGATTTCAGCAATAACAGATGATGATAGTAATAGTAATAATATTTTTTTGTTTTGTTTTTAAGAGACACCGAATAGAGAAACTGGGGAACAAGTGTGATAGAACGGTTGATCTTCAGCCCTGATATATCACACTTATTTAGAAATATTAACTCTGAGGTATTTTGGAGTCAGTTAATGAAGAGACTGTGACAAGAAAATTGAGACATAAAGTCTGATTTATTTATTCAACGTACTCTACGAAATGAATGGGGCAGGTCAGAGTAAGAGGGAGTCAGAAAATTTTAGTTTTAACTACAGTGCGAAATTGCCTTGCGTCAGTAAAGCAATCGAGCCCATTAGTACAGAGGTTGGCAACATCAACACCTAACAATCGTACTACATGATAAAATAATAATAATAATATATAAGCTTTGGCGATAATAATGTCTTGCAGAGCAGAAGATTGTGGGAGTGGAAGACGCTTGCTGCGGCAACCTACACCTGTCTGCCTCACATGCCGTCTTCATTAACTACTAGACAGTTATGGAACAATAACTGTCGTCTCATATTAGAAACTTTCTTAACTGGAACTGGTATAGTTAACTAATGACCGACTCCAGTTTGCAATAGAAATTGCCTGTAATTTCTGACCAGTTATCTAGACATACCCAATAAAGACTGCTGGGTTAGAAAATATATGTGTGGAGTGTCACTGATAAAATAACGTATTAGCGAATTGTAACTGTGCATATGGCGGTTTACTATACTTTAAATATTATAATGAAAAGGCTTTATTAAGTTTGCATACGTGATTTGTAAATGTAAAGTTCACAATCCAGTAGCATATTTTTCGTTTGCACGTTTTATAAAATCGAAATCGTATTATGCATATTGGTTTTAAACAGGCTACATGTGTGTCGTTTGTAATATATATATATATATATATATATATATATATTATTTTTCGAAAATGAAACAAAAACAAGGATAATAGTCATGAACATTTTAAACTGGAGGTTCTCAGTAGAAATACGCGCTTCAAGGACACCAAAATTCCGACGACTCATCTCTACTTGCTACATAGCCTAGCCCTTCGACTATTCGCCTACCCATGGAAGTATGTGAACACAATAACTTCAAGCGTTATGAAATATTGATTATACGAACGTTTGGTAGCGGTCAAAAGATCTCATTTGATTTTAAAATGAATTGATCGAACGAAAGTGGCTATCTATTTTTACGTTTTATCGTTTTGTGTAGAGAACTGTAATTTAGTATACAACAAACGTTTACTTTTCTTTATTCCTTTCAGTTCCTTTGCACGAAACTTTGGCGCTTTTTATGTTGCACACATTTTTCGTTCAATTTTTTTTATTGAGAGAGAATGCTGTTGTCTATCGTTTAAAAAGTTTAGTTTGAAATATTAAACTTATTTCTAACTGTCACGTAAATAACAATATTTTTATAAGATTCTTTTACTAGTACATATAAACTGGTAAACTATTACTTTCGCCACAATTAGGTGTTGCCTGACGCAGAGAAAAATCCCTTCACTTGTATAAAATTTCATCTCATTTTCGAATTTTACTTTGACGGAACGGAACAATTTCATTTCGATTTTTAGTTAGCTTTTTCTGACAATGACTTAAGAATGAGACTAAGACCTATCGCAGTTCCTACAATAATGCAACTGAATTATACAAAATTTTTATGAGCGTTCGTCTTCAGAAAGGATCATACTGTTCACGAAACTTTCGTAACCACGATCGTGGACATTGTAATGTCACAATGTTTATAAATCTAATAACATTGCTAAAGCATTAAATGATTGTTACTATCTACAATCATTTTCAGTTAGATCTGTCATTGAAAATTTTTTGTGACACAAAAAATTATTTAAACACAATAATGATTTGTGTTTTATGAATCCAAAATTCTCGAAAAAGTAAAACAAAGCTTAGTTTAAATGTACTATTGACTAAAATGTCGTATATAAAATTTTATACTTTTTATTTTAAAATATATGTTCATTATTTATTAAACTTAAATGTGTCACTGTCGTAACACTGGTGTAAACACATTTTGTTGGTATTTCGCTAGTGAAAAATCTGTCTGTATAGGTATAGGCCTAAGTATTTATTCCGTATATAATAAAATAATTTGAAGGTGAAGTGGTTCATCGTTTTCACTTTTTTCACGAACCACATGACATCGAAAGAGAGGGTATAACTTAGCACGGTATAAAGCCGCCTTGTATGATGATTGTAAATACATGTTAATTAAACGCGTCTGTAAATTTCCATAATTTCTTGATTAATTAAGCCAGTTATAAATAATTCGTATTTGTTTGTTGTTTTATCCCACCATCGGCAAAAACTAATTTGTTCATCAGTCATACTCGCGCGACATTGAATCTGCATACTTGTGTATACAGCATGTGACTGCATTCCCTCGAGCCGTCCCTCGGGATGAACAACTGAAACAGACTGAGCGCACGCGCCCGCGCGCGCGCGCACACACACACACACACACACACACAATACATGAAATGAGGTACCTGTAACGTTACTACCTAATTTTTTAAAGTCGATGGATTATTTTATGAACATCCCCCAAAATTTCGATTACTATAGAAGCACTTCGAGGCTCGGAAGATAGCGGAGAGTGCGCGTAGTAGGGGAACGGGAGACACGAAGTTAGCAGTAATGGCCGTTTCTGCGTGAACTGATGAGATACATTCTTGCATTATACAAAAACGGCATTGAATTCACTTATCGCCGTAAAGGTACTGTGACATCACGACTTCCGCGTAATTAAAGGATAATTACGCGTTCTCTTTCTCTGCAACTTTTTAATTTATACCGTAATTATAGTGTATGTGGTGAGCAGTACCCCACTGAGAGAGTAATGGCTTACTAAGCCGCCAACGGTAGACTGGCTGACGTGTCTATTACAAATAACATTTCTTCAGCAATATACATAACAGAAGGTAATAAGTGCTTCTGTCACAGTACAGAATTATGATGACAAAAGCGACAATTAGGATCTACGTAAAAATTAATTTATTGTATGCTGGAAAAGTAATACTTGATAGGCTATTTTTAATTTTTACCTATCGTCGAGTATTGTTAGGTATGTTTATTATTTAGTAATGGTTACCAAATTTTTCGCCAATTTGAACTTTCCAAATATTTTTTCTATTTTTTTTCTATGAAAAAAGTGTTTATCGGTTAAAATTCCGAATTGTGTGAATTGTTCTCGATTATTCATGACGATGTCGTTAACGACTGTTTATTATCAGGAATTTACCTATGTTCATAATTGCGTGTTAATGTGCATATTTGTATGCATAACATTATATAATATTTTCGCGTAATTACACTATTATTACAGTGATATGTTGCAGTACATAATTTGTGTATTACGTTACCGCAGTATGAAAACGATTGATGTCGCCTGCTCTTCATATGTCATACGTTCGTTAAATTGCTTTTACAAGTACCGACATCTACTGGAAACGTTGGAAACATTGCTTTTACAAGTACCGACGTCTACTGGAAACGTTGGAAACATTTTATCCACGGGAACATTATTTGCTTCTTTAACGTATTCATAAAAATTAAATTCGACACTTGCAGTTTACTTGCACGACGAAAAAATTTATAATTAAATTTGTTTACGTTTGTCAGTTTTTTTATTTATACAGAAGTTCTTAAAACGTTAGAAATATTTACAAAATCCAACTGGTAAATAAAATAAATTGAATTGGAAGATCTTGAATCGGATGCGATTAGAAGTCCGATAGGAAATGTTGACGACGTTTGTGTAAACTTGTGTGATGTTTACTTTTATCTAAGTGACAGAAACAAAACGTGGTATTGTTCAGACAGCGGAACTGTGCGGTTGGTGTGCATTAAATGTGTTGTACGAGAGTCGTGCGAAGGCTCGATTAACATGATAAATATTTGAGGCGTTTATTGCCTCCTTTTGTTTGCGATACAATTATTTACTTCCGAGAAACGAGAGTCGTTGGAATGCTGTGCGAAGTGTTTCCGAAACCCATCGTCTAAAACTAAACACAACATCGCGTTACCGTTACGACGGACGATGCACAGTTCCAGCTTTAGAGAGATTCACTCGTTTTACATTTGTCAGAAGATTTAACATTCCGCGATAAGCATTCAGTTGTGCTTCACGCTTTAGAAAATAAAAAAATCTCACTTCTGCACCCGACGATTTGGTTGCAATTTAGGTTCGACAATAACGTTCATTCGAGGCATCGTTTCGTTCTGATAACGACAGTCGACGCGAGGCGATCGGATCTGTGCGCAAACACAGATTACACGCTGCACAATCATACAGTGACATGCACAGTCAAACCGGTTTCCGATCTCATTACATATACAAACAATTAATATTCGAATTAAATAACGATTGCTCGAAGAAAGGAACGTCACACACAGTTGTATGGGTATCGCCTTTGTTGTTTACCTTACAAGATATAGCTCACTGCTAACTATGTAATTATTCAGATACGTGTACAATACACGTAAACGATTTAATGGTTTACCTCGCTCTACCTATGCGGTAAATTGACATATAATGACGGAATAACTCAGCGGTTATCTGTTCCGCACGATCTCTCTCTCTCTCTCTCTCTCTCTCTCTCACCCCCCCAACTCTGTTTCCCTCTAAGAAAATACACGTACTTCAATTAGATTTACGTTAATACATGCTTCTTGACTTATACAAAACACATAAAATAGCCAAATTACAACATGTGCAAGTGATGTTATATGTCATCATTTCCGTGATATCTAAAATTCAAAAATACTTTTAATGAAAAAAGGTACTGTAATTAAATTGTCACAACTAACAAATTTAATTCACATACGCAAATAGCAAAACAATATGGCGTTTAATAAAGAAATAATACATGTATGTATATGGGGCGCACGTTGGCGCTCCTGTGCGTTTGACGCTACGTTTAATATAGACTACATTTGGGTTGTGATTGTGGGCGAGAGCTCCAGTACGCGTCCACATAACTAGTATTAGCAATTACCGATTCAATCCATACAGGCCTACCAAATACGTTAATTATTGGTTTTGTTTATATGCAGTGTAATAAATAGCGTTTGAACACAAAATACGTGTTTAAATATTATATGCTAAAGAATGAAAATGTTATCGTATTCACTATGTTATGTTGCACACAATTACCTGCTGCCATTAATAATGAAAATTAATTAAAATCAAACTGTACACGGCAACCGGCAATTCGTCACTGACACGTATGCGACCGCATCACTTCGCACATTTATCAAGTACTCCGAGGTTATTTATAAATTTTCCATTTGATAACGTTCTCCCAAGACCAAACTATATAGAACAATAGTATACCATATAATATACGTTACTATATCACACGTACAACGGTACGTTGAGCGGGCAACTGAAAATACCCAGCATCAGCCTATCTACGCATACTGTACTCGGAACTGCACGACTGCTCCCGGATAATTCCGAATGTTGTTAGACTATCTTTCTCGATGCTCTTCCACCTGTAAATCTGAAAACGACACGAATTATATTAAAATTTACATTTATTTTCCTGAGTTTTTCATAAACGTGCATTCCAAGTATTTTCACCGCTTACGCTTGTTTTTTTTACACGACAAATCTCGCACAAAAGTCGACGTGAATTGAAATATTACGAATCCGGGTTTTAAGTGAATAAATTTGGCAATAAAAGCAAACAGGCAAATGGAAGGAAATTAATAACACAATTCAAATTAATTACGATTCACTGGTTCTCATATACGTTCGACACCGCGAATACAGGGTCTCGTATACCTGCAGGTAATATGACACAGACATTTAATCTCATATAAACGCCGCATCACCTCAATAACGCAACACACGGAGGCACACAACAAATCCATTTTAGCTAACATACCACTGTCAAACACAGATCAATGTCAGCAGTAATACGACCATACAAAGACGAGATATCGCCCCTTAATACACATGTGACAGTCGTGTGAACGTTTTGGTGTCTCTTTGTCCCTTGTGTAACTGATAATTCGAAACTGTTTAAAATATATAATGAACACAGTGTTCGGCGACCGTGTTAAGCTACTTTAACATTCCTTATGGCGGAAACCCCGTGGTGGTGGTGTTTCGACGAAGAAGGTCTCGCGAAGGCGTGTACAATTCAGATTTGACGTAAACAAGGTGACACGATGTGAGTAATTGTACCGGCGAAGAGAAAGAGAGAGAGAGAGAGAGATGCTGTCCGACTGGAAGAAAGTGATGAAAACGACATTTCTCCTTGACTTTCACCGGCCGTGCCGCGCCGCGCCGCAGTTGACGTTCTCCGATTGTCTCGTCACACACACACACACACACACACACACACACACACACACACACACACACACACACACACACACACACACACACACACACACACACACACACACACACACACACACACACACACACACACACACACACACACACACACACACACACACACACACACACACACACACACACACACACACACAGAGCAACGGGTTTAGCGCGAACGACGCTCTAGTAGTAGGCGACAGATACAATAACGCGCCGCTTCGCTCTCCGACAGTGATTTTCACCTGCGACATCATTAGAAAAACGTATTACATCTTCTCGAAAGGTGTCGGCAGTTCCCACGTCACAGCGTACCGCTCAAATTGGTTTACTCCTACTGCCAAGGCCTCGGAAATCGTATCCAGTTAGCGCTCGTCTCCCTTGCTAACCCATTGCAAATACATAATGCTTATTACGAACGTATTATAACTGACGCCACCCTTACGCCCTTCTTAGTTGTTTTCTTCTTTTTAAGTGTTTATTATGACGTAAGTGAAGTATGAATCGTAAAGTGCAGCCGCAGAGTGCCAGTAAGCGTTAACTAACATTATGATATCGTTTGTAGTCTCTTCATTAGCGTGCTCCGCTCTACTTAACATTTCGCACGCGCGTGCAATCCGTTTTATCCCTTCCGTCTTTCACACATCCACGCGTTCGTTATTACTGAGTTAATATATAGCAGAGCTAAGTGCATACTGTAAACAATACTTAAATGCGTTTAATTATACTGTAAACAACACTAAAGTGTGCTTAATTACACACACGCGAGCGGGCACTCATTCATTCTTACACTTTTGCGAGTAAAAACCGTTTTGTAGTGTTTCACGTCTTGTCCGCGTTTTGGCCCAAGGCATGCACCGAAACGTCACACTCACCATTTCCAAACGTAAAAACCGCAACAACCAAACAACCACACATTATTACTAAATATCCCTCTGTGTGTGTGTGTGTGTGTGTGTGTGTGTGTGTGTGTGTGTGTGTGTGTGTGTGTGTGTGTTCACCGATTATTTATAATGTAAAATACTGTTTGTTTATTGAAGCTGTTGCTTTGTGAATTTGATCAGCTGTGTTTTTACTTTGATTAGGTAATTAATGCCAAATTGTAAAAATCATAGCCTATGTATTACATTATATTTTTAATAATTATTAGGCCTATTTCGTGTGATTTTTGAAAGTCTGTTTTCTTAAGTAATTTTTATGTTCTAAATTAGCTTTTGAAATATTTTAAACATTTAAAAATATATTGTAAATTAATATTTTAATTAATTAATGTTTTATTATTTATTAGTAAAATATTATACTCATATTTTAAAATATATTCATTTTCCTTTTACGATTTTTTCTCCTTTGGACATTTAGTTGATTAATTTTTAACCACTTAAATCTAGAGATTTATGGGAATTACGTAACGGAATAGGTGTATAATGGCGTGGCATATATGTCGCATACACACATGGTAAAGTGGCATCTTTCCCCTCACTTTTCAGTAGGATGTATAAACTACACCTAAACACAGGACAGTTAAAAAAATGAAAGAAGTATAATTTAGAAATTGCTGAAGAAAGAGATTACAGTATAAAATCTAAAAACAAAATATGAAAATAAGACGTAACATAAAGACAGCACATTTAAGAACTGATTAATTAGAATCATACACAAATAGTAACATTGAAAACATTACTAATATTAATAATAATAATAATAATAACACAAAGGAATGGGCTATATTCATGTATTTAAACAACACGCTGACAAAACGTACAAAACTATTTGAAAATCATATAATAAAATAGTTTACAAGACAAACAAAACACTATACAAATACTGAATAACTCATACAATAAGATGATACAATAAACAATGGCATTTATAAAGTAGAATACAAATACTGCAAAAAATGTTTTTATAGACCAAACGAAAAAACGATTAGAAAAATGTTTATTTGAAAACCCTGGCATTTGTAGTACTTTGTGTTTGTAAATGCATGCAAAAAAACAAACGTATATATTAAAACATATACCACAAAAAGGTACTATATAACGAATATACGTAAATGGATACATACAGATATATACATAAAACACAAAGCAAACTAATACCAGAACAAATACCAGACAGGTATAGTGTACCTATCTACGTACACTATACCTGTATTTGTACCTGGGTTTGTATGGTGTCAATACAAAACGTAATACAATTTTTTAAACGCTAAAACATTGGAAACACTCAAAAAAAAGTTTACACACCATATCTATTCACAACGATACCAATATAGCCCACCAAAAGCCAACTGAAAGCAGCAGCACCACCCAACAGGACACAGATATCTCACAAGACTTAAAAAAAAAAAACGTGGCTGACGATGAGTGATCTGATTGATCCTCGAAACATGTTCCAGGCAAGAAAAAATAAATCTTGACTGTAAACTAATATTATATGAAGTAATTTACTTAGAGGTGTTTATTATACGATTTTGTGTTGCTGTAGACATCTGTCTTTTAATTGTCTTTAATACATTGGAACAACCATGACTCTCAATGTTGTATATACCATTAATTTTATCTTATGTTTCAGTTTTATTTCATTTAAAATTATGTAAATAGTGTTATATGTATTTGTAAATCAGTGTTTTTGAATATTTAAAAACTTTTCAGTTTTATGTCTCTATAATATGGACATGTATTAAATTTGATTATTTGTGTGTGTCATTTGTTTACTTAAATTTTAAAATAATATATTACTATTTAAAATATAAATTATTTTATGTGCTAGCGCGTATGTGTGAGTACATGTACATAGGTCAATGTATGTACATGGACCTATGAGAAATTTATCTAGTGTGGGGAAGATTGCTAAATTAGACAGATTGCTAATATCTCCTCAAAATGGTCGTGAATTCTTTTGAAACGCAAACATGTTTCCGTGATTCCACGTCGTTGATCTTATTCTGTTAGGCCGATACTGGCGAAATGTTTCATATTTCAAGTGTTCATCTATTCTGCGAACGTTGTCATACTGCCCTTGGTGTAAGAGAGTTTGTGTTCGTAAGCATTTGTTGTGTGTGTGTGTGTGTGAAATTTTGAAAAGCAATTTCTGTAAAAATTCAATATTAATACTTGCCTCTGGAAGTAACGTTATGAATGCTTGTTTTGTTTGGTGTACACAAAATTGTTTTAATAATATCAAACTTTAAGATTTGCGTCAGCAATAACGTTTTAAAGTTATAATTAATGAACCGTTTCCTATAGTGTAAAGCACATTCGTCGATCAAAAAGCAATACTTTGAGAGCAGTAATTGTTTTATGTCTTAATTGTATCTTAATGAAGCAAAGAGTTTGCTGGTGAGCTTTCATAACTTTACATATCCTTTTTATTCAGAATATTGGTATGCAGGTAGGCTATAATTTTTATGTACACAATTTTTCTTGATTTCCGCATGAAAAACAATCTTCAACTAATTATAATTCCAATTTTTTAAATTCTGTGTAAGAATCTTAATTATATAAATAACTAACAGCACTATAATAATTAGTTGTTCTAAACTAAAAGAAATTACTGGTAGCTGAACGCTGAACTCAAACGGAATGAGGCTCTTTTCCGGTTTGTTTCATCAGATTATCATCGAAGTCCTATGTGTAGAATGATATATATATATATATAAATTTAATTTTGTAATTTAAATTTGTGGAGCCCCACGATCTTGGAGCGCCAAAATTATACAACGTTACGTATACATACATATACATGTGGGCATGTCAGGCCTCACGTTCAAGGGATACAAAATTATACAACGAATTTATATGTAAATTCGATATACAGTAATTCATGCAGGTTGTATAATTATACCAGGTGTATTTATAATAAGAGTATTTTTATTTATCAATATTTAAAACTCATATTTATTATTTATTCATTATTATAAATATTCATAAACATCATTAATAATTGTCGGTCACGATATTTCTCATTATTAAATGTTTATATCTTATGATATGCAACATTACACATATTTAAAAAAATCTCTTATATCTAAACATGTTAATAATCTTATATCTATACATGTTAAATAATTGGTTTATTAATTTATTATAAAATTAAAATATTTTTATATTGAAATAAATTGTCTTATCTCAGATCTGACCTCTACTCGCTCAGTCTATACCATGTTTAAAATTCAATTTAAATTTATATTAATTTCTTGTAGACTGGCCTTTGTTTTAATAGGCCTATTCAACTTTAAATTAATCTTTCTATACTTCAAATATCTAATCACTTTACTATCTATTTTGATAATAAACTCTACTCTCTTTACTTTAAATTCTCTTTCATTTATTAATGCTTTTATATATATGCGATCGCTCATTCTTACGACTAAACATTTATTTACATTTTAACATATTATTACTAAGTATAAACTTTTCTTTGTTTTAATTTACTGTCATTTGAAATCGTCTTTATGAGCTCTTTTTTTTTTATAAATCATTTAAAATGCATTACGCATGTCACCTCGATTTCTGATGATCTTACGACTGTTGTCCGGGGTCCAGCGATGTCCAGAGTTAGTTTTCCATTCCTCTTGTCCTGGCGTGGTCCTGGATACGTCTAGAGTCCAGCGTCGTTCTACGGCAGCATGTTCCTGGATACGTCTAGAGTCCAGCGTCGTTCTACGGCAGCTTTCCCGTATATACTCTTGGTAGACTTACTATTGCGGTATTTACTTTTTCCGTAATATTGTCGTGAATTTAACGAACGTTATTTCGTTTGTTACTGCGACTTGTAATAGAATAAAAATAAACTGTTTTGCCGACGGACAGCATGTCCGGCTGCAACTGTGTCTTGAAATGAAGAGAAGGGTTTTTGGTCGAACCCTTAATTTATACCCTCTCGAGATTCCGCGCCAGTCGGCTCCAAAATCGTCCTGTCGATACCTGCATATCTCGTGACAGCCCCCACTCCCGAACCTTTTCATCTATTTGCAATTATTAGCAAATAGCAATGTTTTGCACGGAATCGAAATAGCACAAATTATAGCTAATTCGATTAAGCACTCACTATATTAATTTGAGCGTCTTAGGGTAATTTGCGTATTTTTTAGCACGTTTATTTTGCACTGTCTTCGCATAACGTGTTCTATTAACGTCATCTTTTCACTGGGGATAACTATAAATTTTACACACACTTTGGTGCCTTTGGTTTGATCATACACTAATTAGTTTTCGCACAGTGAATTAAAATAATTATTTTATTAATTACTTGGGGCGGGTTGCTGAGATTCCTGTCTTTGCCTGCATCACTAACACACACAAGATACACGTGTAACACACATACAGTTGAGCAGGTGTTCACTGCTTGTCGAAACAGGTTAATCTCTCCCGTAATCTAACAATGAAATATTTTTGCAATCTCAGACCTGTCCATTTACCCGTAACTTATACAAATTATACAAAATTTATATTTATTTAAATTAATGCCTAATACAGCGTATGGCTGTATCGTTGCAATATATACAGTATATATATATTCAAGCACTTTTTGCTACAAATTGGCCACATTCACATACCTAAATAATAAAATGACAAAGCTAACAAAACTATTTAAAAACACAGACATTAAAATAGCGTACAAAACTAACAAAAATAATCTACAAAAACTAAATAACCCACACAACAAAGGTAATACAACAACCAATGGTAAGAATACAAAATTGAATGCCAAGATTGCAATAAATGTTACATGGGACAAACAAAAAAACAACTGAAAAAACGGTTATTTTGAACAACTAAACGCATACAAAAAACCAGAAATATATAAATCTAATTTGGCCACAAATCCAATAAACACATGACATGAATTCCCAGACATAACCAACATGACACTAACAAAACACATACCACACAAAGGGACCATAATGAACATTTGGGAAAATTTGCAAATATACAAACATAAAACACAAAACAAACTGAACAAATACAAATCAATACAAAACATGACACAATTTTCAAAGCACTCAACATCGAAAATGCACAAAATACTAATACATAGCCTACACCACAATCACACGCAATAATACCAATTCAAAGTACCAGAGGCCAACAGGAAACCACAATAACAACCAACCAGCACACAAGTACTTCACTAGACTCAAAATCAGGAAGGCTGAAGATGGGAACATAAACTTGTTCCAAATAAGGAGAAAATATCTTGAGGTAAATTCATTATAAATATTAAATCTAATATGTATATATCAATTTAATCTCAATTAATATATATATATATATATATATATAAGTTGGGAGGAATAGTATCAACTATACTTTCCTAAACGTTTACGAAGATGTAAAGGAAGTTGCTCTAAATTCCTCAGCTCCACCCGCTATACAAAGCAGTTTCTATTGCTCATCGCGTTTGGTGGGCTTAATAAAGTTTTCTCCCTGTCGAGTTGTCATTAGAGTAGCATCACAGTAGTACGGTACGGACTCACTAAAGGTAAACAGCATGTTCGTTTACTCTAATCAGTACAAAGGGGCTGCATAATTACATGTGTCATGTGTTGTAATGCAGCAGCAAGTCTCTTGTGTATCGCCACTGTATTTATTTAGAAACTATATGTAGTCAGACAGTATCCATACGAGGTCTATTAATACGGAAACTAATTTACTAATAAACACAAAGCAAATATTCTTTTTCTATTTCACATTTGTTTCAGTTTTAATACTTGTTTATGTTAAAAAGCCGTAAAAAGGAAATTACAAATAACAATTCAACAAACCTTCCATAAGAGGCACATTTCTTGTGTATTGTGTGTGCGTGTTTGCACACACACACACACACACACACACACAACAACAAAAAACTGTAGAAACAATGAGGACTAGTATTACCAGAATGCATATTAATGGCGACAAGTTTTTTGGTCATATTTATATGAGATAGACTAATTAACCAACAGTCTATGATAGTTAATTAGTTCTTTTAACTTATCAAATTTATTAACATACTCATTTTTCACATAAACACGAGTAATAGTGTATTATTGGGAGGCATATTTATTTCTTAATTAATTTATTTTGTGTCGTATAAAGTAATGGGGAGTGAAGTTAAGATTTCTTAGAGACCGGAAGGACTTAGCGGTTAAAATGTACAGAAGATTCGAGAAAATCCACGCGGGCGAAATGTTTGAATTTTTTCGAATACGAATATGTTTCCGATTTGACATAAGCGTAGACCAATCAAACGTGATACTTAGTTTCCAGAATATGGTGACGAAAGTTACGTCACGGACTAAGTTAGTGTTGGGTCTACAGCGCGGCTTAAGAATTTCGTTGGGAAGCAGACCAGCTTACGTCAAAACACTTCGGCCTATTATACATTTCATCGAAACCGCGGAGTCATTTTCGTTTAAGTCCAGAATCTGACATAGAATAATTAAGTGTTGTTATTAGACTTTGCCATTCCGTGAATTAATCTCGAGTGGAGTTAACAGATACATTTCGGCTTAGGATGTCTCAAGAGACACCCTGTGCACCGGTGTATGTACAGGACTACAGCGAGACCACTATAGGACTATGAAGACGCTGTGCATCGGTAGACGGAGTTAAGGAGCCTAAACCAGGATTTACGCGTCGACTGTATGTAGCCTCTACCGTATAGGCCTCAAGCATCAACGAATACAGGTATATAAGAGGAGAATATAAAACTTTATTTAAAAAAATTATTTTTTTAAAGCCTACATTTAAAAACTTTATTAAAAAACAACATAAAAAGACAAATAACAATGACCTGTACTTAAAGTAATATTTGTTTGAAGAGATATTTATTTTAATCTTTTTTCACTAAATTAACTTTTGTTAAATTTATCACCCGGTATGTCTCAAACTGTCATATTTCCATAACCAGACCTTGGATGGTTATAAACAGCTTTGTTGTACACATTATGTATGTGTATGTGTGTACAACTTATATAATTTATACGTATAAGTAGCTCGAGTTTCTTGCAGTATTATTGTATAATATTATATATATTACTAAATAAAGTTACTTCTGCAAGTAGGCCTACTTGTATTGTATGTTTATCGTTTGAATTGACCTAATTGAAACGTTAAAAATACAATACAACTACTCGCAGAAGTAACTACATTTGATACTATCACACACACAAACACACACACACATTATTACGTATAGTTCACTGCACTACGTTTACTACTACTATAGAAGTTGGTTTTTGGATGCAGCCGTGTGTGTAGTTTCCAGAATGCCGACGATTCTGCCCTGAGTCAAGGCGAGCGTTTTCTAGGCGTTAAATATTGTGCGTTGAAGCTGTTAATACGTAAAAATAAACGTAATTGTTGATAGAATACATGGGATGGAGAGAACTATCCCAATGACTAGTTCTCTGTGTAAGTATTTAAAAATGACATATTATGTACAATGTAATTAAAGTGTTAAAGTCTAAATAAGTCCAGCGGAAATATTAATTTTAATTCTCTTGTCTGCAAGCTATTATCTAATAGTTTTATGGCTACAGTTGAAGTGTGCTATGATTTCATTAACATTAGGCAGGTCTCGATCGCTATATAGATGTCTTTATTGCTAACAACAATACCACGATGAATTATGGTACGCAGTAACTTGGTCTGAAACCATTCGACATAGCGATGTTGGACTTGGAAACAGTTCCCCAAAGCTGTAGGCCGTATATCCACACAGGTTTGAAGACAGTGTTGTAAACCAGTGGCTTATTTTTTATTGACAGTAATAATTTTCTGCCCAGGAGCCAATAATGTTTGCGAAACTTGGTGCCCAGTTGTTTCCTCTTCATTCAAATAGGCCGCGCCATGTAAACAGTTTGTCTAGGTGGATGTCGAAATATTTTACAGATTCAGCTACCGCGAAACGTTTGTTGTTTAAACTCACAGTTGGTATTGTACTGTGTCACATTTGTGAACGCGGTATGTGGTGCTGACTTAGTTTCATTTAATAGGATTCCAATAGTTAATTGACTCCCGATAAGCGTATTCGAGTGATTGGGCTTTTATTCTGATTTGATGATGAGCAACAAGTGGTGTTCTGTATACACAAATCACTTCTACACTACCCTGTACGTACTTAATGATCCGACGACTGACATAAATAACGTTACTTAATAAAATGTTTCGTTCAGGCTAGACCGATACAAAATTGTAATTATCCACATCACACGCGTAATATATTGTTTTGAATATGGCAACTAACAAGACCATAGACGAGACGTGACTACTAGCCCCTTGTAGCCTATTTTATCTAACGTGTTTTAGCCATGATTGTAAATAGCGTAAGCGTATTGTAAATTGTAAAAACACATCTAAACGTACATCTGTTATACGGGAAGAAAACCACAGTACAGAGATGGAAACGAAAAATTTTAAGCGTAATTTAAATTTTACTCTTTTTCCAATAAAGGCGAAACAAAACGTGCTTCGTAGTTAATAAAAGTGAAATGAACACACAATTCCGTCGTTTGTGGAATTCAAAAAAGATACAATCCTCTACAGAATAAAACGCGACAACGTAAATGAACGTAAATTTTTTATAGTAGGCCTACCGAGTAACGAACGTTACAACAATAATCATAAAATGTTTCACGATTTCGTCTGAAACTCAACCTAAAATGTGTACTTCGTGTACATAGTTTTTATACCTCGTGCGCTCATAACAATTAAGAACAAGTACGATATACGAGAATTAAAAAATTTTGCGGAGGGGAAATCAGTAAAATATATGACTAGGAACGAATGTTTTGGTGTCGGCTTGAAACGAAAAATGTAATATCGTATGCAATATAAAATATGTTACTTTTTATAGGTCGTGTTACTCGTTATACGAATCCTTACGTACGTTTATTAAATACTTAAACAAGCGTGTTATTAAGCGTAGCATTCACTAAACATTTAAAGACCACGTTCCATGATGTAGAAACATACTTCTTGGTACAATTTTCAATGCATACCCAAATTCCCAGTAGAGACGCGATGAGAAAGTAATATTAACCTCTGGATACCGCTGGGTAAGCGTAATATTTTATTAACAACAGTAAAAGACAGCTTGCAAGAAAAATATACATTTTATGTATAGAAAATATGCAAAATTTTCGGACAGGTATTTCAGTTAAAACAAAAAAAAATAGTTAACTGGTAACTTCATCTGTACTCTTTGGTTTCAGGACGACCAGATTGCAGTGGTCGAGGAGTGTGAAGACCTATAATGCATGATGAGCAAGCTTAATGAGAAAAATAAAAAATGGGCTTTGTAGCTTGACGTAGATAAAATAAATACACGTGAGTTGGGAGAAGGAAACAGGACCTCATTCTTGAAGATGGACGACATATATGATATCGTATCACTCTCAGTATGTAGTCATGAAATAGCATACGATAGAACGTTAGACGAAACGACAAAAGACCAAAACATGCAAAGAAGAAAAGCCACTACAATGGTCGGTAGCAGACTTTGGGGCGACAATATAGAAAACGAAAATAAAAGAAGGGTCCGCGGTGTAGTAATAAAATGTATACTTCACAGGAAGATCAGACTCGACAGTATTCCCATCGACCAAATTCGGCAGAATACAATAATAGACTGCATCCGCAGTTAAGATGGTGAACACGTAAAAATAATCTAAAAAGCTTACGAATTCAATGTTCGTGCTTTGTAGAACACACCGAAGCTTTGGTCGCGTGAAATAGTACAAATTTGATTCGTACTTGAAAGTATGAGAGTCGCTCATCTTATCCGGCTGATTAAAAGACCTCTATAAAAGTAGTAAAGCAGAGCTGAGAATCCATAAAACTTCATCTGAATCCTAGTTATAGGTGCCAACGTAAACAGGGTACACTGTTTCTCCTCTACTTTTCAATGCGTACACAGAATTCATCATGAGACATGCAATGGAGAACTGGGATGGAGGTATTTTGATACGTGGGCGTAAAATCAGCAACATTAGATACTCTGCTGGTACTCTTATTCTAGTAGCCAGCGATACCGTGCTTCAGAACACCATGAAAAAACTAAAGAATTTGAGAAGTATGGTAAAACGAAAGTAACGATAATTGATCTGTCCCCCCCCCCCCACACTAAGGTCAGGGAAGTAGCAGGTTTCAAAATAGTCACTGTATTTTTGTACCTCAGTTCACTATTAACAAAATAAAGGAAAACGTGACAAAGAAATTACAAGAAGAATAAGTATGGCTTGAAATGCAATCACCTAGCTGATTAGAATCTGGAATGACACAGCGATATCGCAGAACACCAAATTAAAGTTAATAAGGACTCTTTTTTCAATAGCCGCTTACACCTATGAAACATGGACCATGAACATGAAGAGAATTGATCCTTTTTAAATGTGGATGTACCAACGGGTCACAACATCGAACTAACAAGTCTATTTTACATAAGCTGAAGGAATTTCTACATGTTTATCGGAGACGTACCTCAGACATTTTGGACACATATCCAGAAGAAACTGCAGTTTAGAGAAATTAGTTATGCAAGGGGAAGATCGACATTAAACCTCCACGAGGGAGACTGAATGTCACTGTGTGAATCAAGATCAGGTCAAACCATTCATTGGGCAAAATATGCATCTAGGCAGCTCAAGATCTAGAGGACTGGACGAACACAGTCAGCGCCGTCGTCACATGATGTCGCGATGCTCTTTTTACAGTTACATGATTGAAAATGGATTATATACAGTGAATGCCAGTGGATCTGCTTCCACAGCAAACAATGGAATGAACACCTCGCGGAAGGTGTAGAACGAATAGACCAAAACGTCCTATAGAGAGGGAAGAAAGTGGGATGGATGAAGATCTGAAGGGAGATACTGTACTGACGACTGGGAATCGGAAGGCGGTGGCGACCGTTATGGATAGTTTATACGTATGATCATAATGATGATGAAAAAAATGAACGGCTTTCCTAAAGAATTGAAGATATCACCCCCAAACTGAAGTCATTTGAGTCGTAATCAACCTGTTGTTAGAGCTACTGAAATGATTTAAAACACATTTTTGCAGACTATTTCTGATGAGATAGAGAAGAAAGACGAAATGACAGGAAAATCTTTACTTGAAGAAGGATTACAAAAATGGGACTTGGTCGTGCACACTACATATGA
The DNA here is from genome assembly GCA_034769895.1 of Magicicada septendecula. NCBI lineage: Eukaryota > Metazoa > Arthropoda > Insecta > Hemiptera > Cicadidae > Magicicada > Magicicada septendecula. The sequence continues at coordinate 576,254,851 of CM068367.1, read as the reverse complement.
AATTAAGGAACACCTCCACTACTACCTCCAGCGACGAAGTATAATATTAAAAAATAATAATGAGAAGCCTCTTCCGTTAGCAAAAACCTAACATTCATAGTAAGTTCTCCTTTGTCAACATCAGTTCTAGTTTGTATAATCTTTGTGGCAATCTTCCCCATAAAACGTCCTACTCCTTCTGGCTGATTTTCTTGTTGTGCAGAGACCAACTGTGAACAAAATAGATAGAAAAAGTGAGGGAAGAAGTTTATACAGAAGTATCAGGAGGACAGTTCTAAGGTGGAGAAGGTGCATAAACTTTATTGTGCTCCAACAGAAACAGTAACAACAAGTGTAAGAAAAAACGTTTTAAATTATTAAAGTGAAAAAGTTTAGTCTCTTTTTTTATGTCTAAGGAATTCTAACTACGTTGATATATGTAATTAAATATTTTGTATGTAATTAATTATTAATAAAAATTATGTTAGAACTATGTTTCAAAATTAAAAATTTTACATCAAAAGTACCAAACGGTCATCCAATTTTCCCTTTTGTTTTAGTTTTAAATTAAAAAAAAAACAGTTGTGTTAGATTTTAGGAAAAATTGAGACACTATTACAATCAGTTCATAGATTAGCATCAAATCGATTAAATAAGTCATAATTAATCACGTCGATTATATAGATTATTTATTTTTTCTTTTGGTAATTACAAAAATCCTCTCGTTTTCCAAAGTGAGTAAAATTTATTATTTTTCCTCAATCAACATACCTTTAAAGGGTATAAAAACAAAAGGGTAAATGGTTTTCCAATTTCGACAGATCTGAATGAACATGTATCGTAAATTTTTGTCCTTAAATGTTCAAAAGTCCTCAAATGTTTGTTTATAAATTCATATAAAGTCACGTAGGTCTCGGGCCATAGTTCTTATAGATGTGTTTAATAAACATGACGCATTTACATGCCTGCACTGAAACTGCTAATGTAGATCCTGTCTAAAATTATGACAGTGCTAGATTAATAATGTTTACGGAAAAAAGACAGCGATCCCCATTACTATTTTTAGAATTTGTCAACTACAAGTTACGATCAACGTCAAGTCAATCCAGGACAAGGCAGGTGAAATAACACGAAGTTAGCTAGAACTGAATGCAGCGTAGGATCACATAGATTTAACGGCATCTCCATTTTAACGTTTTCTCAAATAACATTACAACGAACAGTTCAACACCACTCAGTCATACAGATTTAAAGAATCATGACTACCTAACATATCAATCATTTTCCTTTAATAGTCAATCTGTTTATACAGTTTTCACTATTCTTTTTCATTCATGTACGTCACACTACATCGGCCCTTCAATTGCACTAAATTTTACAAATATATTTTTTTTCATACAAATTTACGAAGATAACTTTACTTGTTGCGTGATTGAATTGTCATTCACGGCATTTTTAGTAATTTTTCATCACACTGTACCACAAATGTTTTGCTCAGTCGCTATTTTTTCCAATTACCAACGTCTCACAGTCACACAACGCTACGTTCCAGCATGCGGTTACAGAACCTCCCTCCTCCCACGAGGGGCATATTTTTTGATGTGTAGAAATAATAAACTTTTATAACTCAATTTCTCCGCTTTCAGCGGTAGGCTGTGTCAGCAATATAGAATCAGATATCATTAACTACATAAATGTCTCTCTTTAGACTTATCTAGTGCCCGCTACATCGGCCATAGTAGTACATATTCGAAATTACAGCTTTATATATTATAGCGAAGATACAGAAATGTTCGACTGTTTAGCTCTATAGGTCTATACACAGTATTTGTGCATATATATATATATATATATATATATATATATCTGCATTATATTTTATTATAGAACTTATGTTTCCTTTTGTCGTTCACTATTCTTGCTTGTCGTCGACTCAGAAACATACAATATAATTTATTATGTAATTATACGTAAATGACATGAACATATTAAAAAACTTTAAAATTACATACAGCATCACTTAAAACTTAAAGAATAGGAAATACTCTTAAGAATTGTCTTATCAGTTTCTCCTGGCTCCACTGGGCGAAGAAGATAAAACATTGGCTCAACTTGCAATTGCGTACGGTGCAACAGAGGTGTAGGGAGTAAACAGCCGTGGTGTTTACAGGGGGAGAGAGGAGCTGCTAGTTTTCTGGATGCTCTTCTAAATAAATTGTTCAATTTATTCTAACCTGTCATCGCCTCTAATACCCAGTAAATTACCTGCTCCACAGCAGCCGTTTCTTTGATACATTATATACAAACATTATGTTCTCTCAACCTACGTGCGAATCGAAATTAATTACGGATCTGAGTTAAATTAGCTGCAAACACTAAGTTATCAGACAGTAGTCGAACTCGCTCCTGCCAGACCGCAGGCATGGCGTACTCAGGCATTAGGAAATGAAGCCAGACACGAATGTTAGCGACTTCCACGTAATTTACACGTGCAGATTATAACAACGGCTGTGTTACGGAAATGTATTCCGTACAACTGCTCCACACACACATTACTTACATACAAATACATACATACATCATACTGTCGAAAGTTCACCGTCCTCGCTTACCAGCTTTCGTCTTTTTAACTTAGTCAGTGCTACATTAAAGTTAAAATGTGCTATACTTTTAAAAATTAAGAATTTTCTTGGAGACTTTCAAATTTTACGATTTATAAAAAATACGTATAACACGGCCAGATCCTTATAGTAAATACAACGCTATACTATAATGTATGCTCTGTAGTACATTCTATAGGGAGAACATACAGCATACATATTCCATTAATACGAATGCAAATAATGTTCACATCAACTATTATAAGTATTCACGGCTTTCATAATATTTCCAGCTTTCACTGAGACTGAAAGCCAATCAACGAGTTCTTGCGAAATGCTCATAAGCAGCAATTGACAAATAAATACTAACAAAATATGACAGAAAGTAATACACGAATACACGCGCGTATTGACAGGGAGTTTGAGGGGGGGGGTTGAAAACCCTTCTGAAATATTTAACTCAGATAAAAACCCGTAACATTAGGTCTGTTTATTGTCGTTCTGAGATATGTAAAAAATGTTTAATTCTGTGTACCTATAAAAATGTTTGGATATAGGTGATCATAATGTTTACCCAAACCAGTGTTTTGTTGAACCTTCTCTTCAAATGGAGTTCTACATAGTCCGTGTACCTACATACATCATGAGCAACATATCAAGTATGCACATATTATCAAGCAACAATGGACCATTTTTTTCTTACTGATAGCAGTGTTACATTCAGCGACTTAATGCAAAAATTAATTCTTGGCGTAATAGTAGCCTTCTGTATTGGCTTCTGCAATAATAAGTGCAGTATTGGCTTCCTTGTATGCCGAACGGCTCACTACTGTAAGGCAGCCTAACCCTGCTTCACAATCCTAAGCTACTTTAGTGGAACAAAAAAGTAGCCCTACCATTATTTTAAACTGATTTCAACTGTACTGACCATAAATGACGATTAATACTTTTATCTTCTTACTTTTAATACTTCTTTTACCTGCAGTAAAAATTACATTTTTGCGTAATTACAAATTATTACAAAAATGAATCTTAAAAAAAATTATTAATTGTTTTTTAGCAGTACATAAAAATATTTGTTTCCTATCTCTTTGACAACAAACATAGGCAAGCCTACATTTCGAGTGCTTTATGTAAGTAACGGCTTTGGGGTTTTGAGAAACACAATTTTTTATTAAAATTATGTCACAAAACCTTGTCATATTCAACATATGTTATTAACGTACTTTACTGACTAAAAGACTAGACAAATTCTCTTGATTTTAGCGTTTATATTATCAGTAACTTTTAGTAGGATACTGAGGTCCTAAGTGAGTTACACTAGGCCTAAGAATCTGATCCGAACGGAAACAGATTTCTTAGTATATTATGTCTGATCATCTTTGTATTGTTACGACGATCGTATCGAGTGTGACCCTTAAATAGAGGAATTCGTTATTGAATGACAGAGATATCGATACTCACAATATTAATAACACAGTTTTTAACAAACACATTCGTATTACAGCAGTCCTAGTTATGCAAATTATCCAACTGCACAATACACAAACAGTAATTAAAGTTCCCAGAGTGAATAATCATAACATTCCACAATTAAATACTTGGTACTTTCACCTCGATGTCTAACATCTCTGTATTCTCTAAACCATTGATTTTGGAACTCACGATTTGTTTTTCGGAACTTCCAAACTCAACTCGCCACTCACAGCTGTTCTCATGTTGTCTGACGAGTAAGTAGTGGACCTGAGTGTTGTAGACCCCTTGGCAATCTCTCCGCGGCTCCAGAACATTTCGACGCCCTACTGATTAAGCAGTGTATGACAAGAGTCAAGTAGCTCACGGCATTCTTCTAATCGCATCGACGTAAGGCCCCTTTCACACAAAACGGCTTCATCCGTACAAAAAAACGTACGATAGTTTGTACCCAGTGGAACGAAGAGGGACAAAGCAGCTTTCAGACGCGACGGACTCGGCACGGTAGCCGTGTTGCAGGCGTCTATTGCCACTGCGAGGACAGTGGATATGCGACTTAAATGCACGCTTTCACACAAAACGGATACGGTAGAGTTGCCTTCACGTGGTTTCCCCTATGGCTGCAGTTCAGTGTTTGTTTTCGGTTTACAAGTATTTAGTTTATAGTGTTGTTTTTATATATAGCATCAAGTGTTTTATATATATTATAAAATATTGTTCATTCTTTTTACACACTTCAAGTTGCTTTCATTTGTGTAATTCTATATTTTGTTTCATTTGTTTTTATCTCTCCAAACAGCAGTTCTTCAAACAGTGTGTGAAATGAACCAGTTTTATCCCACCTTTGATTCATCGGATGGATCCAAAAATCCGTCTTCGCCTTCTATGACCACATTGCGACTACAGTATATGTTAGCGATTCATTATGAGTTGACTGCAACCTCTAGAGAACAAAACCGAGAGAGAACTCAATGTGACTGACCATTGCAACTGCAAAAAAGACAATATCACGAAAAAAAATCCGTACGGACGAAACCGTTTAGTCTGAGAGTAGCCTAACGCTATAGACCTGTCTGCAGTGACGTTGGTGATGTTGTAGTAGTAAATATGTTGGTTGAAAGTCTCGTCTGAAATTGGCTACACCAAAACCCCTGTTCTCTCCAGGCAATAGCGTATGTTACCTTTCCGCCGTGCTTCAACCCCATCTTATCGTGTAGCAACACTACATTTTAGTAAGGATCAATTTTGTATCCTTTGGTTTAGCACAGCCAAATAACCCGAGAACATACAAGTACGCACATGATTAAAATACAGCAATGGTAAGAACTGTTGCGTACGTCTTAATCTTGATAGTCGGTCGACGACAATAAACAGATTGTCCATTCAAGAAAAGCCAGCATATAAGGCATTTAAAATTTCTACAAAATTCTTAGAGTAGTAATGAATAAATCTATCCGTAACGATTTATGACACACATTCAAAGAAATGCCTTTTGAATTTTTGTTTACATGTAGATCCATAAAAATCGTATGTGCAATGTAAAATATATGTATAATTATTTACTTAACAGTATTCTGTTTTTTCTAACGTACTTTATTCATAAATGTTTAAGAAAATTACGGAAGACTATATTTTCCAATGGAGAAACAATCCATGACATTAACGGATTTTTTCGTTGTAAAATAACGAAAGTCTCAAAAGAATATGAATCGCAGACTCAACGGTCAAGAAATCAAGAAATGAAAGATTATAGTAGTCTATGTCCGCATTTTGTGTATTTTAAACTATACAAACTATGAGGACCTAGGCTCCTTATTTAAATGAAACAGTATCAAAATGTGTGTAATCCATTATTGATGAAAGCATTTCTTCCTTAGTAATTTTAGATTACAAAATGTATTTTTGATTTTACCTTATTACTTTAAGAGAATAAAAAAATAGCCATTTACTAACATTCCCAATTTTCGTCCATTATTTCTGCCCATTTTTAAAATTACAAAATTTAAATGTGTTACAGAATTTTGAAATTACAAAATTTAACCGTTTCCTCTTAGTTATGGCCTGTTACCATGAGCAGGTTTTAAAATTACGAAATTATTAAATATTACTTGTCGGGTGACTATATATGGAAAGGTGACTACTTAAAGGTTTTCCTATACAATGTATACTTTGTTTATTATGCTATAACAATGACTAATCTATGTTATCTATCAACAGCATCTGGTATTTTTAGATTAAAAGTCAACGAAATAACAAAAGAATAACACGAAATGAATTTAAAATAAGTTGTTTAAACTATTAATTACTAAAAATTAGTATTTACTTACTATAAACTATTCATTAACTTAATCCAGACTAACCTAGACTGCAATGTGTCATTTCATGGCGATCTGCGTATATTCTAGGATTATGCAGAATACTGAAACAGGGAAGAATATCATGTCCGATTCAGTTTTAATCTGGTCAGATGAACGCAATCATTTCTGTGTAGCAAACACCCTGCTCATACATATATATGCTCCTGCTCTAAACTAAGCAAACCTTTAGTCCATTGCTCATTGGGGAACAAACTACCAATAAGTCCATAATGTTTATTTGTATCAATCAGTTTTCTATATTCAGGGGCAAATCTACAAAAAATAATAATATAATAATCTACAAATATACTGGAGAGTCAAAAGAAAAATCCGCTCTCTGGAAATGCCATTGTGGTCGGAGACTTGTAAAAGGGAAAACTTTGACTTTCACTTCTCCGAGGTAGAGAGGATGACAACGTTTGTTTTAAAACGCAAACGAAAACGCATGGACCGAATGTCTCCTGGGATAAAGAGGTCCCTTCTGTTAAGTGGCAAGAGCCTCTACGGAGAGTGGATGATGTTCTCCTCCTTGTCCATGTAGTGGAAAACAAGTCTTAAATCCGGATAAACCTATACGGTACAGGATGCGGAAGGCAAGCGGAAACTGCTGCATTAAAGACGCTTGTGGTACTCCTGGTCCCACTGGACTATGCTCTCAAGTACGGTAGATTCTGAGAGTATCTGGATTGGGGCATCTTCTTCGGATCTGCCTGCATGTAAGGAACATAAAGTGAAAGGTGGAATGAGAGAACAGAGAATAAGCAAGGTTGGAATGCTTGATGACATTAGAAACGGAAGGAGCTACAGACAGATGAGGACAGATGGACAGGACCGAGAAAAATGGGGAGCATCCAGCTAAAACCTGCCGTAGACAGTTTTATTAACAGAAGAATACACGAAACACGGACACCATACATCGTCCTCACATGTAGGTCTGCAACATAAGGACGTTATTTGTAGGTGGAATACACTATATTTTTATGAACACTAGAAGTTCCCCACTTCTATGGTTAGGCATCTCTATACACCTAAGTATTAATCTTAGTCTAGCCACAATGTACAACTGACGTTTAGTGTCAATAAAAAAAGTCTGTGCCTACATCTTTCTAATTACGAAAGTTCGGGTATTCTTTTTTTATTTAATATTATACAGATATGTTGGAAATTCGTAAAAGAGATAAAAAGGTGTTTCTTTAATTTTTCTATATCACTCTACTTTTCCGTACGGAAACTGAGTTTTTAGAATTCTTAAATTGGAATTCTGACATTTACCTTACAGTAGTAATTGTAGAGCCGAGTTTCTCGTAGTACTTCATTATAACACGGTAAGAATAAAAACAGATTACAGTCAGTGACTGTGGAGTAGGAAGAAGTAACCAGATGGGTTGGCTAGTGTAATTAACGGAACAGAAGGTCGTTACGGGAAGTGAGGTACATTACTGCTTCTTTGTTTCACACTGGTACTGTAGTGTTTGCCACGTGTTACTGTGAAGGGTCTGAGAACAACTTACTAACTACATGTCTGCGCGTTATACGAAAACAAACCAATCAAACTATACGTCCTACAAAAATATTACGGTATTTTCATTTCTTTGTACTTTTATCGTATGTCACTGTTTTACAGATTTTTAACAGATTTAAACAAGCAGTATCTTATGCACAAATAACAGCTATTAATATGCCTCTGAACAAGGGATAACGCAAACACAAATATTTTTTCGATTAATCTTAAAAACATTGTAACATCATAATACGCACAATATCTTCTTCTTCTTCTTCTTCTTCTTCTTCTTCTTCTTTTTCATCTTCTACTTATTTCCTTACTCCCTATAGGGAATTTCTACCTCATACTATGTCCTATCATTTCTATCAATTCCGCCACACACAAATTTCACTTCTTTTTTTTAGCCATTTTGTTTTTTGATCTTCTTACGTTTTCTCATTTTTAACATGATTTTGGGCGTTTTCATTTGTAGACATGCGTGGTCGGAACACTTTTTCCGGTTCATAACCACCTTTTTTTGACGTCATTAGCCAAACATTTCCCCTCTGTGATTCTCAGCTTTACCACTGAAGACAATACATCATAGAATGGGAGAAATGTTTGGTACTGATATCAATACACCGACGTTGTCAATCGGAAAAAGCGTTGTTGTTATGACTTTGGACAAATATTCTGTTGTATGTCCGCATAATATGTCCATACCACTACAGCTGCCTTGTTTCTGATCTGCGAACTATTGATGATTCGCGAATCAACAAGAAAGTTATGTCCGCGCTCCTCACATGAACCCATCTTACCTTTTGTTTTCCTGAAACGTTTCATTTCTGCTGCTATTAATTTGATCCTCTGACTACGTTTTGAAGTAGAGCTTTCATTGCCAACAGTTGTGCAGGTACCGACATTTTACTGTATATATTGTAATATAATTATTATTACAAATATAAAAAGACTAATGAATAATGATATTATGTTGATGTGATCACACAAGATTAGTCTCCTTAAAGATAGTAAGACTTATGTTGTCTGAATCTCGGTGTTGAACTCGCCGATGATACAGCTCCACTTTGGATTCACCAATTACAAAGAATAAATTAAATATAAATAATGTTTTATAATTAAGTGTGATTGATTGATAATAAAATAAAATTTTGTAAGTTATGAAATCTTTACTAATATTTAGTTTTTTTGTTCAATTGGTTAATTTAATTAATTAATAAATAATTAATTAATTGTGTGTGTACTTTTCTCAGATATTTATTCTAGCACTGTAAATTATTTTGTTTAGAAAAAAAAATAGTTAACATTCATCATACAAATGAATACAACTCTTGTAACTGAATAATGATGTTCATTTATTGACATTTAAAATTATGCGCCATTCAAACTGCGCATGGCCAAGGCATTGGCTGATTATTTGCTCCAGTCGGTAGCGAACAAGATTAACAAAATATATTTTTTACAAGGTTAATTACTTATGGTTCTTTTAGCGAGTCGAAATTGTCAGAGGGCAAGGAACAAGATACATTCTTACAGGTATTCTTAAACTAAATTATTATGGCTGAAATAAAACAATATTATTATTTAAATTGTCAATTATGAAAATTAATATCGAACCATTCGTCGAAATGACGTCACTCCCTTCAAGTTGGCTGTGTCTCGTGCTGGTTCGGAAATCGAGTATGGCCGCCGTCACCTCGATTTTAGCTGCTATGAACTGCTGGAACTGGTTGGGCTTCTCCCGCAGAAATAAATGAATATTCCCTTCTCTGCGAAGTAGTGTTGGTCCAGGAATATGGTGTAGAGTGTCCTCTCTTCTCCTGCGATGTCGTTTCGTGATGGGTTACTAGTGAAGTGTCCGGTGTTCAAATATGTGTATTCGTGTTCTGCTAATATGGTCCAAAATCGTCTCAAAATGGCCGTTGATTTCTTGGGCTTGTGTTTGATGGTGTTATTACTGTTGTTTGGAATTAGTGAGGTGTTAAATATTAATGGTTATGTTATTTTCATTTTTAGTTAACCTCTGTTACACTCTTCATAATCACACTCGGCTTTACACAAAATTACTCTTTTTCGGTATTCTGTTAGTACATTCTCAACTAGTCGTCTTCACGATTAACAATAGACTAAACTCTGAACGTCGTCGTTTTAGGGTAATTTGTGATATGTCTTTTTCCTCTTTCTATTGTTCATTTATAAAAATACATGTCTCAGACTTGGTTCATCATCTAAATATACATAATAAGTTTTCTTATTTTTTACTGTATTAAAAATATTTCTTAATTTTATAAAAATCTAACTACTCAGCAATATTGATTAATTAATTTTACATATTTGGATATATAGCTGGGTTTGTTTCAAGTCCATTTAAGCCCAAAAATTACAATTTTTTACAATTATTGTAGGCCTCATATTTTGTACAAATTTAGTGTTTAAATGGTTTTTAAGTGTTTTTTCTGATAATATTTCCATGGAATAATCTTAATAACTCCGTGATTATCTTTGTTGTTAATAATTTTGTTGTTAAAACACTTCAATATTGATTAATTTACTGTTTAGTCTGATTTGATTACCATTATAGGCCTAGTATTATTTGTTTTCAAAGGAAGTTAATTTTCTTTCCTTTGTCATTCCATTCGTTATTAATTGTATCTGTATTAATTATATTTTCAATTTCTGTGTGTATGTATTGAATTCTATCCCCTATTATGTAGTTTGATTCTCTGATAGATAGTTTTGGGTTTACATTACTAGTCTGTGTTTTCTAAGGTGGTGTCTTAGCTAATCTGCTTTGTACCTTTCATATGGTTTACATTTTTGAATAAAATTATTACATTTCTATTTCCTACTTGCCTCTCTGCCTTACAAACTTGAAAATTAAATAACATGATTTTAAAATACAACAGAATATCTTATATCTACTAACCTTTTTTCTATATCATTTAAACATAACAAAAACATCTTATGCCTATTATTTTTTTTTTTATACATATAAAATTATGATGGAAACATCTTATTATCAGTAATATTATCAGTCATTGGCTGTCCTTTGATTTTATGTTTCCTTTTATCACAAACCTAATTCTATTAAAACATCTTATACCTAATTACACTTTCAGTTATCAACTGTCTCTTGTGTTCACTATAACTATTTTGGTAATACAATGTAATGAAAATATCTTATAACTAATGACACCTTCAGTTATTAACTGTCTCTAGTGTTCACTATAATTATTTCGGTAACACAATGAAATAAAAATAAAAACATCTTATAACTAATGACACCTTCAGTTATTAACTGTCTCTTTCAATTACTATAACTGTCTTGGTAACTCAATAAAATAAAAACGTCTTATACCTATTATTTTCTTATACTACTTAATTTTTTTTTTAAAACACTTTTATTATTAAAATTGACCTTAGTCATTAGACTGTCTTTTATTTTTTATATAATATTTCCCTACACTGATGGTAGTCTTTTTAATAGATTTCTATTTCTTACACTACACTTTATTATAGTGTGTCACTTATTTTTGTCTACACTAATTGTAGTCTTTTTAAATAATTTTTTCACATATTATACTTATAACTAGTTTACAATTCGGTTCTCTTTGGATTGTATCTTGTAACTTGAGTTACTGGGTCTAAATATATTGGTTTTAATTTTGTTCAATGGTATGTATTCCATTATTAACATTTTTTGGAATAGCTCTTCTTGTTATAGGCTCTTTGTGGGAATCTTGACATATTTTGTCCTTTCTTCATTATTATATTAGTAATTTATGGTCTTATGGTTTCTCTGCTTCTTGACCTTATACATTTCCATTATTAATATGGTTTTCACCCTTTTATTCTCCTTTTTCTAGTCTTTCCCTTTTTTCTGCTTCCCCAATCTACTGGGTATACTGCTGGTTTATTGGGTTTTTACATAGTAAGTTATTTTGATCAATGGTTTTCTTTGTTATTTGTTATTCTTATTAACATTTTATTGACTTAATATACAGTTTCTAGTTTATTCCTTAAAACAATTCATTCTTCTCACTCACTATGGAACTTTTCTTCTTTATTTATGTTGCATTAAGTTAAATGTTTAGCGTGATAATTTTGTTATGCTACAATATTAATGTTTGATTCTGGATTGATTTATATTTTCCAAAAACACATCTGAATAATACAATTCTGGTCAAAATTTTACAATTAATAATAGTTGATGAGGCAGTAAAATGTGCCTGTTATACACTGCTTACCGGACGGAAGTTTTATCACTCTACGGTGTCCACTGTACATCGTGACTGTGTCATCTTACTGTGGTGGAATGTTTCTGTTCCTAATCCACTACGCCAACGGGACCGTAACAACTTACTTTACTCAGTACTCAACATAGAGAACACTATTGTGAACACTAATGTGTTTGTTCTGTACTTTACTAATATGCCCATCCAGTGATATAACCTTGAGTAGGTCAACGAGAGGTGATATTTGTTCCACGTCCACAACTAACGTTGGGGAGATGGTAGTTTTGACTTCCTGAAGTTGCTTATTTGAGCCAGTCTTTTCTTCTTCTACCTAAGTTCGCGCACTTACTCTCACACTAGGTTACGTTACTAATTCTCATGTCGGTTTTCTTTCGTCCAACTACGTTGTCGTTCCGTATTGTTTTTACAGGTTGACCGTGCTTAGTTTGCACGGTTGTACAATCCCCATTTAAATCCCGAATTGAATTTTAAATTATAGAATTATGAATAAAAAAATAACTAATGACAGAGTTTTAAGCCAAATCATAGTAATTAATAATTTGCAGATTGAAAAGCTCAGAGCAATACTAAAAAACGTACGCGCTCTTGCCGCGGTGTATGCACAAACTGTGACGCACTTTGTATATGGGGAAATATACAATGGAGTAGGCTAGTGTTCTGGCTGACTAGACTCGGGTGTTCCTATTACAACCATATAGGCTCGCTTGGTGTGATAGGGGACTGCAAACCACGATTGTGCGTCAGTCTGTTTGTTGGTAAATAACACATGGTGCGCCAGGTTGGAATTTGTAAGGTTATGTTATTACAAGTTCGCTGTTAATGTCAGTCCAATTTATCGTTAAATGTAAATAATAGTACATATAACGGATTAAGGTTTCATAGTGTAAGATATTTATTTTGTTTAACTGGTAGGACGCAATGAATTCTGTCGTAAACTTAACGAAAACATTTTTCAGTTTGTCCTACTGAGGAAAAAATTTAAATTAAGCGAGTAGGTCTACAACAGACCTTTAAAATTTTAATCAAAGTGTAAAATCAGGTAACAGAATATTTAATCGTAAATTTAAAAAAGATTTATACAATAAACATTCGTGGTTATTGGGTGTGACACTAAAATTACATTATTTTGATTTCCTTGTGTATTGTTTGGAGGGGATGAGATTTGGACATTTTCTATTCTATTCAACAACAATTTAATACCATCCAACCCAATGCAACCCACAAATTTTTCAACCACCAGCCGCCACTGGGTGACATTTACATTCGGTGAAATGTAACAGTGGACTAACTGAGATGTTTCATGTATGGGCATTCACTGTATATTTGTCTGCCAGATATTAAGTTTTGTTGTTGACGCTAATGGCAGCAGTTTTATTTTATTTGCTGTTGCTAATGGTAATAAATCTTTAGTTTTGTCGTATAACAGAAATAAATTGCACCTGCTTTTAATTTAGTTACTTATTGTAATTCTGATTGTTGTGCATTGTTGCGTATCACTCTAACGTGAAGACTTACATGGATTTATAGCTGTAAGGTAATTACTTGTGTGTTGGTTGGCTCACGGCCAGCCGCCGTTCCAGCCGACAGCCATTATTGACAGCACTAGTACAACAAGAGTACTCTAATAAACGGTACTTGCTACCAACAAAATAAATACTATTAAATATCGTAATCGACAATGGATTTTAAACTAACGTGTAATTTTTGCATCAATACATGCATATCAGATATTGAAGATCCGAATCATTACATACATGTAGTATCTTACTTATCCTAATTATTCAGATTTTAACACATCACGAGATTGACAAACACCGAAGACTCAACAGTGAATACAAGAGTGGCCGACGTTTCAGCACAGAATACTGTACCATCTTGCTTCGACGTTTAAGCACTGAATGATCGAAGAGATTGTAACGTATTGTGGCTAATGTTTCGCCACTGAAAACATACGTACTTGAAGAGACTGCAACGTCTTACTCACCACAGTGTCCCGGCATTTAATTAATTAAACACCTACACCTTATGTAAGTCAGTGTTTCAACATTCACTGCATGGAAAGGCCGCGTGTTTGAAATGTATGTTAAGGTACATTACTAAATGGTCAAGTTCACGACTAACGAACGACTAGTTAGTTATTCATGTGCGTTATCACGCGTAATCAAGGGACAGTCGTTTGTGCCTCCTTACCAGACCGGTCGCATAGACAAGTCTGTTCTGTATTCAGCTAAGCGCTACCACTACTATGTTTTCGGAATTTTACCGAACATTTAGTATTGTACAGACTCTAAAACAGAGGTAAGCTTCAGTTTTGAAAATGTAGTTCAAAAATAATGATATAAATAAACGTGGAACAACTCGTTCTATAAACTGTGTAAGAGATAAAAATTCTCTGATAAAAATACGCACGTAACGAAGACTCAATTGGAAGGGATCAAGTTTTAGTTCTTCAAATTACCAAATGAATCCGCAAAATTCAAAACTGAAGAAGTTATCCAAAACTATGAAGTCACATGAAAGCAAATAAGGCCGACTTACAAACAAGAAAACAAAACTAATAAAAAGCAGAACAGCAGATTCATTTCCAGATCATATTTTTAAGTCCAAGTAAGTATGATTGATGTGACTCAAATATGCGTCCACAGACTCTTTTCTAAGGTGTCTCGCATGATACGATGTACCAACATTATCGACACTACCACGCAGACAATATCTCAACGAAAAATCTGGCTTCTCTGCCAATAATAACGCTAACATTGAAGACGAAATTCAGAAGAGTTTCAGCGACACGAGAGATCGAGAACGTTTCCATTATGTTTGACAAGAATCTTTACCTTAAGAAATGTTATGTAAAAGAAGCAAGAAATAATCTCTCTCTCTTACAAGCAAGTTTCTCTCTTACTTACTTGTGTGTGTGTGTGTGTGTGTGTGTGTGTGTGTCCACACACACACACGCACACATTTTTATTTATTAAACTTTGAATACAAATAATAACAATTAGGAAAATTTAGGACCGTATAATGACGAAGAGGATTTGATCAATGCGCAATATTGAAACAAATACTGGAGGCGCCAGTAAATGCATTGGTTGAAGTTAAGAACCTAAGAATGGCATCAAGCTTTGTTCCAGCGGAAGTTCGTTCCTTTGTATTAGTGTTTACAGTTTATTTACTTGTTAGGAATGTGTATGTTGTGTTAAATTTAATCTGTAATTAATTATAAAATAACTAGTCAGTAACTAATAATAGTAATGTTTTAAATCAATTACTACTATAATGACTCTTTTACGTGTAACAATGGCTATAATACATTTCATCCTCTATTTTAAGTTTTTTACACAATTTACTTGATTCTTAATATTTATCACCTTTCTTCCATTCACGAACACAATTTCGTTAATTTCCAAGGTACGACTTTTTAAGTAATCCAGTCCCTCAGCAAATTACACATTACAGATAATGCTTCCTGTGAACCAACTATGTTGACATGGTAAAAGCAAAGGCGAACAGATTTACTTATCGGAGTCAGATTGTATGGAATCCTTACAGCACGAGGTGCAGTAGGCCTACTGGGAAAGTAAAATACTATCCTGAATCAAGTCGTGAATATGTTGTACGCTTGACACCGGTGGAGAGGAGTTATTTGAGTAAACGTGTGTGTGTGTGCGCGCGCGCGCGCATGCGTATGTGTGTATCCTTCCATATCTGAAGGAGTTGAAACAGTTTGTTTTACATCATCAAATGTTTTTCCTTGTATTAAACGCGCGCGCGCGCACACACACACACACACACACACAAACACGTTCACTCAAATAATTGATCTGTTGTGTTTGACATTTTCTTTTCTATTCATACACAGGTCCTGATGATGACAATAAACATTGTCGTAACGTCGACACAAATAATTTAAAACTTGTGTTATACTTTTTGACCGACCTCACAAACCCTTCACCGGAAAAATTCATTGACTGACGGTCGCTAAGAATTTAAGGATTTAAAGCACATTACTAACTTACAATCAGTAGAGTCATATTAGAAAAATTAAACGTTTCTCGTTTAAATAAATAACACATATTTTACAACAATTTAAAAAAAATGAGATTTGTTGTAATTGGTTCTTAGTCTAGTTGCAATATTTAAACGTTTGTCTGCCAAATGTTTGTAGTTTGTAGACATCTTGTTTTATGTTTTTATTATCGTTTCACAGTACTTCCTAAACAAAGAACACTATTGTACTATTCACGACTTATCTCCATTAATTATCACATATAAAATGCATAGGGTTAGAGCTCAAAACTACAAAACCGTTTCCAACCAGGAAATGAGATACGGAAGTCACCACAAAGTTAATACGTATATTATGAGTTTACATCAGTTATCATCACAGACTGGAGTTGAGTTTCTGTAACGGTAGAAAAGCCTTGTGCACTGTCAGTTACTGTAGACAGTTCCCTATAACATCGAGTTCCGTTCGATTGTGATATATATGAATCTGTGTAGCCTGCAGCTAAACAAGAGCCAACCGGTACTGATTATATATTGAAGCGTGTCTTAGCCAGCGTTGTTGAGTCCTTTTATAAAAGTTGTCCTTTGGAAAGAAAATAGGGGATTTTCTTATCAACCACTACGAATGCTTGTCGAGATATGGTATCTTTACTTACGACGTCATGAGTTTATATCGTAGTTAAGTGGAGCATATTTTTCAAATTCTTTTTTTCGAAAACTGCGGCAACTATAAAACCAGGAAAAATATTTGTTTTTGTTTTTAATGTTTTCATTGGAGATAGATAATTTGTTTGTGCACTGTACGTCTTCGTACAGACATTCTGTGTAACATCGTTATTGGCTAACGTTATATAGTATTTTACCTAATGAAAAAATAAAGAAATACGAAAATTGATGAACTGAAAGAGTACAGAAAGTATGAAAGCACATCGGAGAAAGCTGTTTGGATATGTGCAGAGAAGACTATTCTCAGATACGTAAATACACAGAGACAAAAGGAAGGCCATGTGGAGAGATTTGACAGATGAAGAATCAAATGCAGTAAAGAAAGCTGTAGATACAAAATTTGACAGTACTGATGAGGGGTAGAGGAAAGTGGAACCGGCTGATGGGAACAGAAAGTTGATATTGCGTACAAGCTTAAATTAGGTAAGAGATATATGTATAATACATGCATGTAGATTATGAAATAAATTCGGCGTAAGTAGTCTCAAGTGCCATGTTTTAATGAATAATAATTATAACTACGAAATTGATTCCCGTACGAATATTTGTGTATTTTTCTTCCAAACTTCGACCAGTTGGACTGCTTCGCGGCGTCCAGATATGGGTTAGAGAGAACTACAAAAATTGTTGTGGTTATTATTTTTATTATATTATTATTAATAATATTAATATTAGTAATACTTCATAATTAGTAATCATTTAATAATTTATTCATCAACATCAATATTGTAACGGGGCATAAAACGCCCTTTTAAAAGAACGTTAAATATTTTGTATTTGTGTGGCGTCATTTCTGACAAAGGTGATAACGAACATAACAAAGGTTAAGTGTTTGGAGTAGTGTGCCAAAGCGGGTGACACGAGCTTGGCACGGTCTATCTGACACAGGGAGTGGAAATGGCAACACAGGTGCAAAAATGTTTCCATTATACCTACTGTAATAGGGCCCTACAGTTACATAACTAAATAACTGCAATAGCTACAAAGCATATTATATTTTAGTGTTCGTTTATATTGTTAGTTAAATAATAGAATGTTCCTGGTCAAACGTTTTACACATTAAATTATAACTGTACATATAAAACATATTTCCGCATACATCCGCTTAAAAATTAAGCAAAACATTTTTGGAAACAAACTCGTCAAATAGCAGTCACGTAAGAATATGATATTAAGAGATGTTAATGAATAAGATCTGATGTTAGAGTGTTTTTGTTTTTAGAACTACATAGTTCAGTAAACCAAGGCACATATCTAGTTACTTCTAGTTTACATGTAATTAAAGTGCATACCGACAAAACTTCCGTGGCTCAGCAACTTTGACTAAGACATATTTTGAATAAATATTTAGAAAATAAATGCATATAATGAGATATTAAAAGTTTGAAACATGACATTACTGCCTTTATACAATAGAAATATGTGTGTGTCCAATACAAGTATATGTGCTTTAGCCTTATTGTGGACGACTTGAAAAAAACAGCTTCTCAGAGAACTAATAAACACTTTACACCCTGTAAGCTAATATTAATAACATATGTCTTAACACCAATTTGCCTTAATTCACCATTCAAAAGCTAGCTTGATTGCCTTGATTCAGCGCACCATACAAGCAGAGAGAATAGTGTATACAACCGAAACGGCAATATACAAGATATGAGTCAGAGTATAGTTAATTAATTACCTTAGCTCTGATGTCTTTGCGCCGGTACAAATAGTAAATAGGGCTCAGTGCTTCAACTTCGATCAGAAACTCTCTGCCATAATAGTAGCAGATAATTCTTGAGATGATACTGTATGGTGGTAATAATAACATAAGCCTGAGTCGTATTGCCGTTCATAAAAACCGTAGAAGCTGGGCATTGTATTGTGACAGCGTGGGCCTACGTACGTAAGTAATTAGTCGCTTACCTTTTCAGCAGCAAACGTTCAAAATGTCATTTGGTTTGAAATGGCCACCTACCTGTAACACACAAAATTAAAATGTTATTATAAACACAAGAATATGGAGGCTGACAACTTTGAAATATAAAAATAATAAAATGTAAGACGAACGTTTTATCTATAGGCCTATTGTACTTTTCATTATAGGTCTGTATAGCATTATGGATAATACAGAACACATGAAAATTAACAATTTTTACCAACTGTTTTTGGTTGTCGTTTTTTCAAGACGCTTAAAGCATAAAAATTTACGGAGCAGTCAAGACAGTTGTACATTATACGAACATACGTTAAAAAAACGAATCTGTTAATTTCGATCGTGGGGCCTCTTAGGTATGAAGCCTTGTTGCAACAATTGTGCTACAACAATTGCAGTACTTTACAAGGAATACTCCATAATTTAAACAAAAATATTTTGTAGTCAAAATTAAGACGTTTTGTCAAAAAAAGGACTAAAAGGAAATCGGCATTTGAATATTTGAAATCTCAACTTCGTTTCAGAAACTTGAAATTAATTTCACAAGAAGTGTAGTTTACGTGTACAAAAACAGTGTTATATCAAGCAGATGTATAATATAAATCATTCCAGATACACTAACATCGATACCAATAATAATGCGTGAGTAATATCAGTTGTAAAATTATTTCCGAAAAAAGAGTAATTATTTCAGGTCTATAGGTCCCTTTTTTTCTGAAAATATTTCGATTAAGAATCGGCAAAACATGGACTAAAGTTTATTACTACAGAAGTTGCACATCACGTTTCGCGATGAAGGATCGTTATTTAGCATAAAATCTGAATGTTTATCTGGACCGAACCGCAGATTGTTAAATCTGGCAGCTCTTACGTATGAAGGTAATTAATTTATGGTAGAAATAGGTGAGTATAATACGTACAATAGACGCCCGTGCTATACAAACACAATTTGCTTGCGTACTAGGGTGCCATACAACAATAGTTACGCAATTACAATAGCAAGACGATTGTACCCACCACAACACTATGAAGTGAGTTTGCATCGTATCTGTACTGTACAAAATCAGGCGTATGGGTGTATATTAGTTTTACTCCTGTTTCGCGCCAGTTCCATATCTAATTATATTATGGGTGAAATATTTGGATTTGATAGACACATGCATATAAGACGTCATCTAATCCGCAGAACTATGTTTTAAACATACTGTCGCGGATTTACTCGTTTCAGTCTTGACTTGATTTAGATTCTTAACATCGAACTGAACTTCATTTTATTATTAGTATTGCTTCTCATTACAAAAAAACAAGAATAGACATTTTTCAATTTATCTGAGTCACAATTGTTTTCCTTCCCCAACACATTTTTTTGCCATAAATTTTATCTCCTAATTTTGCTGCCAATAAAGCCAGACGCTGTGGGATCAAAACGTGTCTCTTTTCCCTGCTTTCCCTACTTACCTAAGCACTCATCATTTTTTACCTGTCAGATCGCTTTACACTGTGCACTTGTCTCCCAAGCCTACGTTGCGAAATTGTACACAATTTGCCTGCCTACACCTTACAGTTAATCTATTCGTTTTGTATGTTTTTGTGTCTGTTTCTATTAAAAATAATAATAATAATAGTAGTTTCCAATATGTCTTAACGTTACGAAAATAAAGTAACACGATTCTATAATTGTGTCTATACAAACTTGTATTTATAATTCTAATAATGTATACTTAATGGTCTAGTTAATACATTAAAGAGGAAAATTAAAGAAGCACTTTCAATAATGTGAACAAAACGGGCTTAGAAGATCACTGAGTATAGCGCTTGGGTACTTCTAGATATCCCAATTCGATTCCTGAGTATCACCATAAACTCAAGGCGTTTTTTCGCCTGCAGGTCAATATAGTATGTATAAACTGGTAGGCTAATAACTGGCTGTAGAATGTAGTACAAACCATCATGCCTTCCTTGTACGCTGTACTAACAACGTTTTGCCTGACTATCATAAACAAGGAAATCAGTCTTTATTATAATAAATAAAGAAACTTGAAGTAACATAATTTTTAGTTAGTTAGTAGCGGCAAAATTTGCTTATTCAGAATAAGGATTCAGCATTTATTTAGAAGCGATGAAATAAAAGCCATGCTGTGTAAACGATAATCACAAAAAAATCCCAGTAGTTTAGTAAGGCAAACGTATTATACTTCCTGTACTTAAATTTTAATTAAGTCGTTTTTAACTGTGATATATTTGATTTTATTCCTTTCCTTTTACCTTTGTTTTCGTTACTAACACTACTAAAGTTACACTTACTTTTGCATTAACACGTAAGTGCAATATTACAACATACAGATTCCGATTATCGAACAACGTACAGTCATAGTTAAAAGGACCATCACTTTCACCTACCTGCAGTCATCAAGAGACAGGACAACACGAGGATCGCGTTAATAGACATTACACTACAATGTAACTTAGACAAGACTGCCTATCACAATTCAAGAGGACACTGTACGTTGCTTTTTAGTTTTCTGTCTGTTGCATAACCTATTTGGCTTATGTTATGTGCTCATCTTTTTCGTTTTTCATCCGTTATGTGTCCCTAATTTTATTTATTATATCTACTTTGACTGAAGACGTGGATAAGACGAATATGGAGGTAGTAGGTTGGAACGATAAAGTAAAGATTAAGAAGGTGCTGCAAATACACGTGTACAAGTGTGTAAGAAGAAGGAAAATGAGTTGGAAGCAGCATTGACGAAGCGATACTGTCTTCTGAAGGCGGCGCTTAAGGGAGTGGTGAATGGAATGAGGAAGAGAGTAAGGAAGAGGTACTGAATGGCGGACTGGGGTTGGAGGAGGACATGATATAATAAGTGGCTAGCAGCAAAGAACCGGGAGGAGAGTTGTCATACGAGGACATGCTGTGTAAGAGCAGAACGCAATTTGTTGATTGAAATCCACTTTGGTCGAGCTTATCTTGCTCATTTTTGCTCCTTGTACAAGATATGTAAGTTGTGTGTATATGTTACATACGGAAAAAGTGAAAGCCGCCTCTGATTATGAACTCAGCAGAATGTCGGGATAATCGGTTAACAAAAGTATGTAAAAAATTAGAAAATTGGTTCATCGCTTCACAACACAACACTGAACATATAGAAAATGGATTTTTTATGAATATGCAGATTACTGTCTATAATAAAATACACATTAATTAATTGGGTGCAAGTATGGATTTAGAAAAAAAAGGGTCAAAGCGAATATAGAAGTACGAAAGAACGTAACCAAATTAGATTTAATAAATAAAATGAGGAACAAAGATAAACCTTAAGTAGGTGAGACTAAACAAAAGCTATGCAGGCGACGTAATGGTTATATAAATCAAACAAGTTAACAAAACTGTACAATAACGTAATGTTCATAATAGAGAAAAGTACAAAGTGCACTTTATCGGTTGAACAAACCGAATACTAAAGCACGTGATGTAATATTTATAATGTTTTAACGGGAACAGAATCCTGTGGGATTTCATAAAGAAACGCTTACACCGTAGTCTGCCTGGAGCATATTATACTTAAAAGGTAGAATTTATATTCTCGAGAAACATTTAATAACAGAAACAATATCAAAGGAAACTATCGTATACGGCGACCTTGAAACGTAAGGCTAATAGAAATGTATTTGGCGAAATGTATAAAGATTGCAACATCTATTCCGTGACTGTATTTACTAACTGTTATCGGGAAAAGACGGTATCGTCACGAGAAAATAGAAAATTCCCGACATTTGGTTCTACAGTAATTCAGTGAAGCGTTTAAATGACACAAAAAGGCATTCAGGTATAATATAAAACAATACTTGAAGTGAAGATACGTGCAACGATGAAAAAGACAATGTAATAATTGAAAAACAGTAAGTGTAATACAAGATGAAAATGAATGAACCGATACTGTAGTCATACTACGATCGTTGCCTTCTTCATTAATTTTTCTACGAGTTGTTTAATTAATTCGAAATTAGAGTTGTTTCAGGTCATTTATCGCACATCTTCGCGTGACTACTTGTTAAAACTGAATACAAATCAAATTTAACTAACATATCAGGGTGGTGTTGTTTCCACTCTAATGTAGACGCACTGATCACAAACACAAGAAAAATAAATACACATACCCAAACATTCTAATGAAATAATATGGAAGACAACTATTATTATTAACTTTACACTTTCCTTCTTTGTGGTCTTCTGTTCGAAGCAGAGTAGTGGGATTTGCTGAATTATTTAGGCGTCGTCTTCGCGTCGGCCCCCCTCTGTCTCTGTTTCCATTGCGTTTCCATGCTTTGTTGAAGAGAATCCGTGATAGCTACATTCAGTTCATTTCATATACGGTTTGGAAAGCTCATAGCTACCTTTTGAACTTTCTATTTTAGATTGTACAAGTTTATATGAATTAGTTGCATCTCTTCTTGTTACAGGTGTTATACATTTGACGAAATTTAAGTCGATGAGGCTTTTTTAAGTCATGTAGGAACATGTCCTGCTTTTACTTGCCATCCACGACGTTCAAATATTCTTCTCGGACACGAAGGTTATTCGGACGATTCTATGCTGCCGCAGTTTTGAGGCTTGTAGTCTATATGCTTTATATTCACGGTTCAACTAAGAATACTAGGCCGTATAGAATACAAAATATGTTATAGCCTACCCTGACACAAATTTAAGCACGATTTACCCTTAAACCAATTTCCTATTCGGATCCAGAAGAATATGCACTTTAGTAATTTAAGATAAAATTTTGAAAACTGATGTTGGTGAATGCGATTGTTTAGACAAAGTAACGTACAACAGTTAGCGGACGGGAACTGAGTAGTTGGTAAACACAAAAGCACAACAAATACTTAAGGCACCATTACAATTTCCACGGTTTTCCGCTTTTCTATTTCTGGCATAAATCTTAGCAGGATATGGTAATGTTGAGCCACATCTGGCAGAAATAATTAAATGAACTCACTTGTTACAACTATACTATTTTAGACCGTCACATTGTCTTACTACAAAATCTTCTGCATGTCTTCAGCAGGTAAAATCTCACGTATTTACTGGCAGCAAAGAAAATCCCTTTGCAACCATTTGAGCTCATTAATTTAGTCATTGAAGCGTGTTATATGTAGGGTTTAGTGTGTTAAAGTGACTCTTGGGCGCTTTACAGCACTAGCAGCGTTCTTTGACGTGGCTGGCCTCATTTTGTTTGAAATTCCAGAGTAAATTCGTCCCAAGGGTTAGGTGAAAACTTACAACTGTATCAAGTAGAAATAAATATTTAACTACTACGTATATTTTCAAATATAGTAGATATCTATATGCCGATCTTACTCCACTTTTGGGCCATTAGAAATTTAATACAATTTTATAGAAAAAATATCTTATAATGCTAACTTCACAAATTTTATATCAGAGCTCTCTTTAGACCATTTTGGAAAGAAAATTTACAGACAAAATATAAAATGAATATGAAAATACATTAAAAAATCTTATACAATTATGTTCACAAATTTTATACTAGTGCTCTCTTTACCTAACATATTTTTAGAAATCTATAAAATTTTATCAAAAATAAACTAAAAATTATAATTTTGAAATAATTTTCATAGCTCTCTTTATCTAACATACGTTTAAACACATCTTAAATTTGCTCCAAAATTAACAAATTAAAAAAAATGTATGAAATAACTTTTGAAATTTATAGAATGTTTAACTAAAATAAAGAAAAATTTGCTACATTTATCATTCAGTTTTAATTAAACCATAATACCCATTAAATGGATGTGTTTTTGTAAAAGGATAATGTATAATGTTATTTGCACTAGCTGTTAACACTCCGCTTAACCTAACACAGGCATTTATAAGTGCTCGTCCAACAAAAGGATTTGATTTCAAAAGGTTGAACAAGAGTTCTTGAATAAAGTAGATAATTCTGTCTACATCTGAACCGGCATGGAAAATGGATTTCTGTACTGGTACCGGCATGGAAAATGATTTCTGGATACTCATCTATTACAACGAAACAGAAGTGGAAGTAGCTAGATGTGCGTGCATGCACGCACACACGCACGCGCGCGCGCATACACACGAATATGGCGTTAAATTGAAACTCCCAACTTTCTTGCAGACATTAAGTTATAATACTATAATTGTTTTCGCGATATAAAAAACTGCTTGAATAAATAACAGAATTGTGATATGGCGATGGAATATAATGGTTTTTGAATGATCGATGCTTTACGATGTATGTTTTATTTATGCTGTGTTTCGATATTATTTGTAATGCTTTATTTTGTACGTACTGTAGTTTGATCCGTTTTGTAATGGCCCGGTTTCTATAACTTGTACGGTGATAGATTTTATCTAATAAATTCATTATCTGCTATCATGTTGTGGTAGGAGGGCGACGGATTAAGTAAGATAGAACTAATACATTATTTTTGTACGACTGTAGCGCCTGACGTACGTTCCACATCAACAGAATCTTTTATCATAAGCGCTTATTTAGGCCTAACACTAATGTACGACCAGTTTGTGTTTCTGTCCGTCTATCTCTTTCCTCTTATATTAAAAGATGATTCTTCTGAATTCTTCGTGGGTGAAAATGTTTTATAATGGTTTCGTAGTGGTTTGCAGTGGTCGTTTATAGTAGTGGTTTGCAGTGGGAATGTTGAACGCGTGTTACGGTTTTGGCCCTTAAAAGGGCCGACGGGACGTTCTACAACATCCCAGGCATCAAACACAGCCTCTACAAGCGTCCCTGTCTTCACATGTGCCCATTAGGCTATACTAGCATCGTCTAAAAATATTGTGCTAACATTTAGCAAGATGAAAATAGTTACGTTATGTTAGTACTTAATTACGAAAAATGAAAAAATGAGCTACCGGCAATGAAAAAATTAGTATCAAAGTTAGTTTGTGTAATTTTTTATGTATCCGTTTTTACAGTTTTTGGAATTGATTAAAAGAACTGACATAATTATGAACACTAATTTTCGTTTTCTAGCGGACAGCTATCCGGATGGGTATTATTGGAACTAGTAAAATAAGGGTCACGTATTAACACGAACAAAGTAGATAAACTATGTTTGTTTTGTTATTATCAGCTAACGTAAAATGGCATCTTCTGAAATTTGCTATCGCGTCAAATTAAATCTGAATCAAAAGCAAAGTGTTTCTCTATTTTTACTTGTTGTTATTTGTTACAGTTCATTGTTGATTATTGTTCATTTGTCCATTCTTTTTCTTGTTGTTTCGTATTGCATTTGTGTTGTTTACTTTTCTGCTTCTTGTCTTTATTATATATCAAGAAGTATTTATATTATTGTCAATATGATTCTATTAAGTTCGTATATGTATGTGCATTACGTTGATCCACCTGGTTTAGTACTCTTCTTCAGCTGGCACGTAATTCTGATAATACGTTATCCAACATGTCTGTGTGATATGCTCTGTTTTTAATTAATTGCTGTAATTGTATCACAAAACGCGTTACATTTTATATAACTTACATAAAAACAAACCTCCTAAGGAAATACTACTGTGACTCTTATTAGTGCATACGTGTGAGGAGCTGATTAATTATATTACACCGTTTATGCAAATAAAACACCATCTCAGGTCATATTTGCATTTGAGTTTTATTTGCACTTTGTGAAACACTCGAGCTTGTTGCATAATACATGCTCTTACCTATGCGAAAAGTATGTGGGAGATAGAAGTTCATTCGTCTCAAACATTTCAAATCGACTATCCATTTCCTCAAACAGGTGCTTTGAGATCCTCTGAGATGCATTTTTAAAAAATGACCTGTGCGTGAACCGAGATTCTGAGGAACTAGAAACCATATAATAATATAATTAGAACTTAACTACAGAATAATACAAGAACATGGGATAAACATTATCGATTCAAATGTGTAAGAAAGCTGTAAGAAAAATATTATTTGTAAAAAATTTGTTAGATAGAAAGTTACAAACTTGGGACTTTGCCGGTAAATTAGGGTAATTTTTAATTTAATAATTTGAAGTCGTAACCGTTTTTTTCCTAGAAACCGTCAGAAAGATTGTACTGTTTGACAGTTATAATAATCTGAGACTCTGACATTATAACAGATCCAGTATCATTCATGAATGTAATTAAATAATATATATATATATATACATAATATTTAAAATTTAATCATCTTGTTGGTACATCCTCTTCGTTCACCCCTTTAAATACTATATATATATATATATATATATATATATATATATATAAACTTTCACCATGAACAACCCACTTTATAGTTTTATTTCCCAAACGTTTCAACGTGGTATACGTCTTCTTCAGTGGGAGTAAATACTGAATCAAACGTTGAAACGTTTGGGAAAAAAAACTATAAAGTGGGTTGTTCATGGTGAAAGTTTATATATGTATATAGTATTTAAAATTTATATTTATTTTACCTCAAGATGTTATTTTCCCTTATTTGGAACATGTTTCGAGAACTCCTGTGTTCTCATCCTCAGCCTTCGTGATGTGAAGTATTTGTGTGTTGGCTGGCTGCTATTTTGGTTTCTTGTTGGTCTCTGGCATTTTAAAATGGTATTATTGTGTGTGGTTGTGGTGTATGTATTAGTATTTTGTGTATTTTCGATGTTGAGTGCTTTGAATATTGTGTCATGTTTTGTATTGATTTGTATTTGTTCAGGTATTAGTTTGTTTTGTGTTTTGTTTGTATATTTGTAAATATACATATAAATTTGCATAAAAAATAAATATAAATTTTAAATATTTTATATATATCAAGAAACGAACTGTAGCAGAAAGTGATTGAATATATATAGGACTACCTGTAATCTTCATATATACCTCTAAGTTATATATGGCTACTTCTAATCAATTTTCCTCGATACACTAAATTATAACAATTTATTTCTTTGGAAAACAATGTAGAGTCGGTTTGACGTCACACACTCGATAGCTTTTTCATGAATACAGTTTGTTAAATTACATATCTTAATAAGGTATTTAAACGAAGTAAACCTGTTCAACTGACATACCGAAACACAAAGAGTTTCCCTTATTTGTTATTTTATACTTTATTTAGATTCATGCTGTCGATTCATAACGAAATTGACACAAACTAACACATATCACAATAAACACTTAAGCAACTGACAGTTTTTGTACTGTGATCATAAAGGTTAGGACATACGTGATTTATGATAATCGTAGAGAACACACATAAAAGAGATTGAACGATAGTGTTAGGTTAATTGTATACAGGCATAATTTAAAATAAATTAGTAAGAGGAAACATCATTTACGCAAAGCATATTGAGACTAACAGAGTCCTATAGCCACGTTGTGTTTGTCGTAAGATATTTTAGTTCACGAAAACAAATTAATATCTCAGTACTTTGGTAGACAAAAATCTATTCAGTCAGGACTCCAATAAATTTAAGTGAGTATTTTACTGGAAGCGGAGGTTTAGGCCACTTACAAAGCTGACTGAGTGGGCCAATGCGAGAAAAGAGAAAACCTGCATCAATGTTACTGTGAAGTAGTAACTACTAGAAAATTCTTTTTTAACAGAACCCATTTACGAAAACACAGATAGAGAGACGCACGCGCGCGCGCGCGCACACACATAATTAGCATCGAGGAAATTGAGCATTACACTGTTAGCAGCGCCGGTAGCAATGAAAAGTTTTATAATATTTAGATATTTCAATAGCCTATAGAGTTTGGTAAGAGAAGCATAGTTGTTACCTTAAAAAATTAAGACTATGATAACGGAAGTCCCATACTGGAAGGAAAAGTTTCCATAAAAACTAATATTAAGGTAGAATTTAATAGGAGAAAGCAATTTTGTGAGGCAGGTTCTATTATTCACCTGCTAGAGAAGTCACAGGTAGGAAGGTGAGAAAAGGTGTCTACACTGGTTACGTATTGCTCCGCTTATGCTATTCTGATCTAAGACATCAAAGTCTTAAGAGAATTCACCACGATCAACTTGAAAGTGAAGAACTTCAGAAGGTTGGAGTTAGAATTAAAATAATACATAGCTTCGAAGAACGACGTCTTTTATAAATATAACAGAAGGAGGACAGTTAGAACTGCTTTAAGCTATTTCAAGAAACAGTAAGACAATATTTGAAGTGAACGTGACAAAAACATTCGTGAGACACCACAAGAACAGACACTTGTTGCTATTAAGAATTAAAAATCAGTTACACGAAAGAAAAGCTATCTGCTTACTTAAGGTAGACATAAGTAAATCGAACAGCAAGCAATAAATGTTGAATCTAAAACACGTCTGTTAAGAGCATACAATTGCGTACAAAAACTGAGTACGGCAACTGACTCAAAGGTCGGTAACATTTTTTAAAATGTGTTCTTTGGTCGGATGTTTTTTCTGTGCTAATGTACAAAGACGTAGAACTAATATCGTATGGTTAATATGTAAGCATAATCAATTTTAAA
This sequence comes from Magicicada septendecula, assembly GCA_034769895.1. Lineage (NCBI taxonomy): Eukaryota > Metazoa > Arthropoda > Insecta > Hemiptera > Cicadidae > Magicicada > Magicicada septendecula. The sequence goes on along the minus strand of CM068367.1, from coordinate 576,225,529 downwards.
CGTCCGTGTGGTCGTTAATACTTGTCAAGAACTGATATGACGTCTTGATTCTTAATTTGAGTATTTTTTTTCTACTGATTATATAAACTAATGTTAATTCAAGGTTCCTAAATGGTTCTCTAGTATAAAAAACAAATACAGTAAAACCAATTTGTTTTGGCTATCGATTTTTTGTTTAAAGCTGGCGAAATTTTCAATAACATGACTTGTTATTTTTAGCTACGCTACTATCTCTTATCTCAACAAACTCGTGTACTGCCGTGTAACGTACAATTTTTTAAAAATAATGCTGATTGTTTACGTGCATCATTTACAGTTTATAATTTTTGTTTCCTATGAATATATAAACAAATGTACGTCAAGGCCAAACCAACACACACACACACACACACACACACACACATGACATATAAATGTATTTTACAAAGATTGGGTAGTAACATCTGTTTAGATTTCACGATGAACACTACTTTTTCAGAGACTTTCAACTATTTCTCTTCTTGCAGTGGGTGGTGCGGGAAGTATTTTTACTTAAGGGAGGTTTATTTCAATTTTATTAAACGAACTAATAAGTTTCAAAATACAGTACCTTTTATTAACTACCCCACATAATTAATATATAAAATGTATGACTATAGTCCCTCTGTAAGTATAAAAAAGTACAGAGCGGGTTTCCTGGTTCATTAAGTTATAGAATACGCCAAAAATGGAAATAGTTTGCCTATATCAGTCGGGAAAGACATTACATTTGTTACTATAAATTAAAAGATTCCTGTCTGAGTTGTAAAACAATAATGTTGTCCTTATGTTTCTTACGATCGGAGACGCCATACTCTGGGTAAAACAATATCCTTTCCCTTTCTTGTGATCTGTCAAAAATGGAAAGAGGTCGATCCGTACGTGAGATTCGTCTACAACTTAATCCATAGTCTTACGAAGAAGTTATATTTTATTTCAAGATAGATTACGTTCTTTAAAAGTACGTCCCAAAAGAAAACGTAATTTCTCTTGAACACCAGTTAACTACAATAATTAATGAGGACAGTGATACATCTTAGAGCTATAAAAGGCACATGATAAAAGTATCATTACAAACGGCGCACGACCAATGTTCGTACATCGGTTTCATGTTTTTTTTTTTTTTTGCCGTTTAGTTGCCATACATTTGACGACGAATTTGGTCTTAAATTCAGAATGTTTTGCATTAATCCAAAGATATTAAGTACAACTTCGTAAACTAAACAAAAGGACATACATTTTTGGAACGTCAACTTCATCCTCAATGATGGGACCACGTATGGTTGGATTTCTGAGGGAAAGTGGAAAAATAGAAGATGCGAATACTAGAAAAGCGTGTTAACAGAAACAACTGAAATGTTAACTCACATCTTACACTAGTAAAAAATTATCATTCTATTTTTTATTGCAGTTGCTTTGGTTTTTTAAATGGAAAGAAATGTGACAAATAGAGTTACCACGCCTAAACACGTTTTTGGGGCTATGAAACCAAAAACACAAAGATCAGAAAATAGTTTAGTTTAAGAGTATATCTCGTATATCTCTGTCTTTATATATGTATTTACGTTTACGAGTGATAGGCAATAGTAGGCCATATCAAATTCCGTAAAACATATTGTACAGAACAGTAAGTATCCTGTTCCCGTACCATAACCGATTTCGCGATTGACCGCCGTCTCCCACAGCTATTGTCTACTAGTGAACATATGTGAAAAACTAAAAAATACTCAGTACTCCAAAAAGTAGAATTCAAGCTAGCGAAAGTCAATAAATGATACCTGAAACAAATACCAACACAATTTAAAATTTTTATAATTTATCTACTATTATTCGAGTAATTTTCTTTAAAGTTGGCATGATTATTACACATTACACGTTGTTTAAGTATTTATTTTATACGAAATATACAAATATACTCATGACGCCTCCAATGTATTAAATGACGTCTGACATCAAAATAGATATCACTTACATTATATTCTGTATACAAAACATTTATATATATTTTTGTTTATATTTTTAATATATTTAAATGTTTAAAGATATTAAATATTTAATTTCCCAGAAAACAAATCAGTGTACTTTGTGTCCCGATGTTTTTTTTATATAATTTAATCCCTGCCGCAGCACTGGATAATTTACTGACTTAAATGGTTATTATAAATTAAATCCCCATACACAAAAGTGTGAATAACACTTCAGTATAACACATTTATTTTAATTTGTTTTAGAATTTACTTTCAATTTGACATGTACAGTAATGTATACAAAGTAATGGCAGAAATATAAAAAGTATACCACTTTGGTAGAAGCTGTAATCTGTTTTACGATTAGGATTAGTTTTTGAAACCATTTAAGGATATCCGTTACAAACAGACCAACGATATAGGCCTGTCTAAAACACGGTGCGAGAAGTGCCGCCAGGTTTTAATAGCCTAGCGTAGAACATGCTTAGTAAATTTATATATAATATGGTGACTAGTGTATTGGGACGGGTAGTTTGGCAACGCGGTGCCCGTATACATGAAGTGTTTCTATTCTTGAGCTGACACTTGTCTAGCCGCCAAAATATTTTGCGGGGTCCGAGTCAGGAATTCCTATGTAATAACCGGGTATTTTGTTCCGTTATAGACGTACATCTGTCGTGTTTACCGTGACAATCGGCGCACATAACACCGCGTGACACTTTATCGAATGATCAGTTTTCATTTAATGACGTTCAGCACAATCAAACTGTGATCAGAAAATATTGCTCGTTCGTTCGCTACAAAACATGTTTTGTTCCAAATAATACGTACAACAACGCTAACGCTATGCATGCGGACACATCGCTAATACCGCGCACACACGGTCGCTAATGTATTCTACACGTATTGTTTCCATCCGTCTAGTTTGGGATTTAAACGTCTAAACCCTTACTGCTTATTTTCTTAATTAAGTAGGATTTGAAAAGTAAACAAAACGGCGGTTTACGTCACCGGGCGTGCCAACGGCCCTCTCGACAGATCACTCATATTAACGAAACGTGCTTAAAGCAATCGTATTTATGAATATTCATGAAACACTGAGTGCAATGCAGTATGAGGCGCGACAGAGGTAGATCTTACTGATATGTGAATGTTGTCTCTAGTCACAATGGTGTTATACAAATATTGCAGGCTATAAACTTTGCAATAAAACGACGCATCATTGTGTGCCGACGATTTCTTACTACCGAGCGGTGCTTTATCACTGAACATGCGAGGCGTCCCATGACGCATAAAAACAGTATCTCACTACAGTTGTACATAAAATAGTTATATTTTGGCTGACACTTAAGTATGTGGAGAATCTTGAACCAACTAACTGAAATATTTGATATACATCTGGAATTATATTTACATTATGTTTATAGACGCAGTTCATGTATGTTTAAGTTCATACAGTTCTTCTTCATTCGATTTATTTATTTATTTTCTTTATTCATACATATTTATAGTTCCCCATTCAAAGTAGAAATCTTCATCGGATATAGGCTCACATCACACATTTGACATCTAACCTGATACTGGCACAGTCTATAGGTTCCTAGTACGAAGGTAGGGTAAACGCCAACGTGATTATTCGCTAGAGGCGGGGGATGAAGGCTTGATGTCGTGGCACAGCTACTGGGACGATTCAGGCGACAAGTGTCACCTACCTCAGGCCCAATTACCACACGCTTTGAGGCGTCGATCGCTCTCCGCGAGACAGAGAGCCTCCGTGCCGGCGGCAAATATAGCAGCAGCAAACAGCGTGTTGTTCAGCGTGTTAGGAACAAAGTTCCCGAGGAAAATGAAGAAATCAGGTTTAGCAATGTAGTTATAGGCTATCGCAATTTGTCATCGTTTTTTCAGTCTTCAAAACATGTATTTGGAACTCATGTTCTAGTATAACCTTGAGCTGTCTAAGCAATACTTATTTTACATCTTCAGCAGCCGCAAAACGTTGACATTTTACGTTTCCTCGTTCTTTGAAAGATAGGAAAGTCATAAAGGGCCAGTTTATGATGTATACAAAACAGGTGTATCATGTATACGATGGTTGAGGTTTATTTCGGCGTTATTTTTGGCAAAAACGTTTTCAACGTACATGAAGTGTGAGCTGGTACATTATTGTCGATCCAAAAATCTGGCCGTTTTCTACGAATAGCTCCATTCAAACTTCGGATAGCCTCAGTAGTACTCTTTATTATCCGAAGTAGTCTATTCATTTATTAATGGTAAATATTTTTGGGCTTCAATTTACACTTTTCATCTTGCAAACAGCTCGTTAATCCATAATCGACTCACCAAACCCCTTCTGCAAAATTTTCATCACGATACATGTGTCACATTATTTGTAAAAATTTAATGCAAGTTCTTTACTATTGTATTGTAAAATGCTAAAAATATCGCCTAAAACATAGTCAATTAGTTACCAAATCTAAACTGTGCATCTAATGTGGCTTAAAGCGTACACAATTGTCACAAATATGTGTACCAACATAACGTAAACAAGTTTTTTATCTCAAAGCTTGTAACATAGGAAATTCAAAAGCTTCAAGAACATTTTGATTATATCCGTAATTACACAGTTACATAAGTAACAATAATATATAATTATGTTATATTAGAAGTTTACTTTATAGAAGGTATAATGGTCAATAATTTTCTTGTTATGTTCTGAAATATTTGTTCAGTTCTCCCGTTCTTATGCAGGTATACGTAAATATGTTAACTCTTCATTTAGTATAATTTTTCAGATGTATAAGAGTTTTTTACAGCTGTGTCACTATAATCACCAAAATATATATTTTAATCAGTTTCTTCTGTACGAATAACATTAATTACAATTGTATACAGACAGATTTGTTGCTGAAGGAGAAATTTTTAAATATTATTTCCGTGACACATATACCATTAAACTCATAAGTGACGTTAGGATGACTGTCTGACCATCCGATGTTTCGACAGTAGTACAGGATAAGCTGCAACGAACGCTATCGAAGCGGTGAGAGCTCCTTAGGGGCTATTTGGAAAAAGTTGAAGTCTATTCGATCAGGTTTTGGTCGGTTTAAAATCAAAGTATTTGTGACATTCGAGTGGTGGAAAACTTAAATTAACTTTTCGTTAGCTTGTGTATAGGTTGCGTTTTCGGAGGCAGTACTCTCGGGGGATAGTTCTGACCGTAAATTTTGTAAGGTAATATGAAGTGTCCTAGGTAAACGTTATCGGACGGAGGAGACGAGTGAATCGTTATCGACAACGCTGATGTTCAATGTGTCGGTGATATTAAAAAGAGATGTAGAATCATTTGGCAGTATTGAACTGTAAATGTATATCAGTCATACGGTAACAGCTTACGAACAAACTACTAACCAAAATAAGCCGCCGCAGGGTGTAACAGATTTATCTCAAACTGTATGACAGTGAGCGCCATTTACAAACAGAAAGGGAAGGGATTCGTGATGAGGTTACTGCTAAGCGATGCAATAAATTCACGCTAACAAACACAACTGATCAATATAACACGGATGCCACAATTAATTTTAAATGACAAGCCGACTGAATTTGCACACTAAAAGCCAGAATTAACCAGAATTAGCTAACTGGGTAGCCGGGGTATCATTTGCGTTTCATGGAAACATCTGCATATGAAAATGTATTAACTGAAATTGAAGATGTGAGGTGAATTCGGGATTCACAAAACTAAAGAAGGACAGGATATCCATGCCTATTTAATAACCTATAATATCGTTCATAAGATAAGGGACAAAGTTTCAGCATCACTTTATTAGAACAAACGTGACTTAAAGTACAAAATATAGGATAATGTTGTCAGTGAAAACAAAATTCAACAGTGGCAGATAATGGTAGAACAATTTTGAAAGAATATTGTACTACGAGAAAAAGTAATTAATTGTAGCATAGGAAAAACTTTTATGAACACTGTATAAAATTTTATAAAACAAAGCAAACAAGACGACTAATTATGACAATAAGTTAACATAATGCTGACTTGGTAAAAAGCACCCTCCCTGCGGGTATAGATTTCTTGTACACCTTTTCATCTAAGTCGCGCTTAGCATTTATGAAAGTATGCCACATTTAAGTGGATGAAAGGTAATCAGCATACAGAAATGTACAACACCGATCTTGTTTAATAAAACTAAGTAATTTGCAACTGAACTGTTGGAAAATATCACGTATTGAAAATACTTAAAACGGCAGATTATCAGAACAGAGTTTCCTAAAATGCACGTAAATCATTATCAGTGAGAAATATTGTTCGTATTTTTCGTACACGACTAGTTAAAAGAATATTTGAAAAAGTTTACATAGGTTCAGTTCGTATCAAAATATTTTTTATTCATTGGCGAATACAGTAGTCAACACAGAATGCTATTAATATTTAATCTGTTATTTTTTAATCTGTCACTTTCCCTTAGTAATCGGCCTGATATTGGTAAACGTTAAGTCGACACTGTACTCCCTTTTGCTTCGCAAATTTTACACATTGGGCGCTCGCGTTTTCCGCCCAGCACGTACCAATCAGTAACAAGCATCCATCGTTTTCGCATTGGACACTGCAATTTGTATAATTACAAAGGGTTGTTCGCTATGCACAAAGTCATTACTATTATTAACGTCTGCTTCTACGTAAAAGGCAGATACTAGTTACCAAATTTAACAGATCGATTACTCGGAGATCGTAATAGCCTACATCTAAAATGTATTAAAGAAAACTTTAATATATAAAAAGTAGCTTTTAACTTAATAACTAATCTGACTGTGTGCGAACAAGTCAGACTTTGATTACCTAATTTTTAAGCACGAAAACTCGTTATTTTCGTACACAGATTGCCTCCATATTTTTGTTTTAGCACTTATAATCGGAAAGTAAAACTGAGGAATATCGTTTAAAAACGTACGCGTGGACGCACTCACACACACGTGTAAATGTACAAAAGCGATAAAAGGAGACGGTACGATGTGGTTTAGGAAAATCAAGACAAACATTACGTCAGAACACATTAACAAATAATAAGATTTCTTTCGATGCTTTTAAAATAATTTGACCAGGAAAACTGCTTATTGATAAGTTGAACCCACTTAGGACTCCTCTTACAGTAAACACAGTAATTTAGTACGAGTTATTAAAATACCAGTAATCAAGTAGCGATGATATCAACAACAAGGTGTCTGCGAGCGTAAATTAATGCTAGCTCACATTAGCTATTATCATCACTAAATTTAACTACTTTTCGTCCTTCATTTATGTAAATTATAACAGTCTTTAAGCACACTTTCGTAGTTACAAATTCCAATTATGTCACGCCTGAAATGCATGTGCTATAGGTATATTTCTCAACAGTCCTACTGTACTTGTACCTTCAGACGCTGTGTTGTAATAAATCAGTTCCCAGAAAAAGTTCAGTATTTATGGTGATTATTATAAAATAATACCTGACCAAAAATTTTATAATTTGTTTAAAGTTTCGATTATTTTTTACCTTGAAAAAGTATTGATTCTACAGTGTTCTTATCTACAATATGATGAATTATTATACAATATTCTGCATTTATCATTTCTCTTACCTAGCATAAATATTGCGTACTTGGATCCTATTAGCTACTAGGAGAATTCTCTTCTGTATACTCACAGTAACGAGTCGTTACATATCTGTCCATTCAGTTACATACGAAAAAGTAAATAGTCCATCCGACATTTCCTTTTCTGACTTGTTGAGTTTGTCAAACATTTTACATGGATGGGTACCAGCCCGTAGTGAAACCGCCAATCTGGAGGAACCTGAAGCCCAGGCAAGTTCTCTTTTATAAGCAAAAGAGAAGCGACCCCCCCTGGATGTCTGAAGAAGAGATGGCGTGACTTTGCAGATTAGACCAGGTGATACCACCTAATCCTTGCAGGGAGATGAATAAGAAAAGTAAGTGATCCTAGAATACAACGAAGGTTTCGTATGTCAGTAAAGTTAGGAAGATCTAAGCATATAGGTTATGATGAACCTGACTGATGAACTAAGATATGACGGACTCAGGAAATAAGAAACCTATGGAATGCAAACTACGTGTGAACAAAATAATAGGCTATAATCATTCAATAATGTTACATTCTTCACAGCACATAATTTGCAAACAAATTAATCTATAAAGCTTACGTTCACTTGTCAAATTAATTAACAGCTTATAATAACTCATAATTAATAGCTTAAAGTCCCAATGTAAATACGAACTGAAATCGAAAGAAGAAAAAGAAAACGATTACAAAATATAGGCTATACAATTACTTTAACAGGAGTAAGTAAAAATACAATGGAACCGGTAGACGTATTGCAAATACATTTTTCCACTATAAACAGTGAAAATTATAGTATTCAAAAATCTTTAATAGGTTTTTTTAAATCTTATCTTAAATATGTATTCAAGATAGGCCTGTATCTAATCTTAAATATTTATCTGTTTTGTAAGCATAATGATATTTTAAATTTATTTGTTTAGGAATACGTTCATGTTTAGTGAGGACATCGTATTATTTAAATCTATTGTCATGTCGTGTTACGGTGTTACAGAAAACTAATAATTATGACGTAGATGATAATAGAAAGGAAAGAAATCGAAAGAATTATGCAAGCTATAGATTTAATTACAGTGTAGGGCTTTGTTGTTCCGCTGTTAGGAGAATGTCGTTTTATATTTGTAAAATATTAAATTAAAGGTCACTGAAGAGCAGAGGAAGGATACTTGGAAATCCACCCACATAAACAAAATTACAAACGGAGTCGGAGCAGACCACCTTTGAGATGTAATCTTTGGAAGCGAATGACATCATGTGGAAAAAATAATTTTACATAAAATTTCGTATTATGAAAAGCTTTTGAAATAGCGTCGTAACTTGGTCATTAACAACAGAAAGAGCTTAGAAATGGAGAAAAAATTGTAGGCTTATTATGAAGTGTTTCAGTAAATTTTGCAGTAACGTTTGTCTCAATGTTTTTCTCAGAGTAACGTTTTTTATAATTTTTGTATTTTACTAAGTATATATACGTATAAGAGATGTTTAAAATTACTTTGTGAACCTTCGCCTAACATTGTAAGCTGTCAAACGGTGTAAAGACTGCTATGACAGTCTGACGTTTTTTCGTGATACTTTAAAAATCTATCAAGTAGTTGTACACGATTTTTTAATAATCTGTTGTTTACTACAAAACGTCAGCCGACTCTGGATACGTCCTTAATAAACTGAGATTTTAACTAACGTTACAGGACTTGTCAACGCTTAAGTGCCATTAGCATTCACTAAACATTCCCAAAATGTAGGCAGTAGTCAAGTATTTTGGAAGATGACACCTGTCACCACCGCCGTAACCCGCAGCTCAAGTTGTACCGATCAACTCATCCCTTACTACCGTCCAGTCGCCATCAAAGAGTGTCCGTTCCCTGCCCATTGGGTGTACAGATATGATTCCCGACAAAACGTCGCCCAACAAGCAGGATCGCGTAATAGTCATGAAACGTCGCCAATCGCCAGCCAACAGGACCTGCAGCATAAGCGATCATGCTCGGAACATTCAGCCATCACCATACGCGCAAAACTACGCGCCATCGTAGGCGGTTGTCGATGGGGGGGGCGAGGAGTCAATTATATCTAACGCTGTACTCACAATTTAGCCTTCCATATGACTCCCACCAATGTCCCAGCAACTGTTAAAAAAAGCTGAAGAAAAAGATCGTATACATCTTAAACAAATTAATGTTCAGATCACCTTGGACCGGTCTATTACGCTCTTTGACTGGTCGATGAAGGCAGAGGCCAACTATTCCAAGAAATGGGATAGTATTTAGTTTATCTTTGCCTACTGAATGATTAGTAACATTTTCTAACAAGTATTTTAATTGATGTACGACTTGAATAAAAAAACTTGCTTTTTCAAAAAAACTAATATATAGAGCCTACATAAAGACGTTTGGCCTGCAGGCCTGGTGAGCATCTACAGTAATGTGTACTTCTCGACTTACAGTTGACAGCTTTTAATTGACAGTAGCAAGGCCGTTTTAATTGTAACTGTTATATTTTTGGTAAGTTATATTTCGGTATACTGGAATTATTATCTAACCTTAAGACGAAAGAATAATACAGATATATTAACTACAGAACTAGAGTGAAAAGAAATTTGGTTTAGTAGCCCATTAATCTGTTATTTGCTCTTTCTTAAGGCGATTGTTTTACATTTCCATAAATTGTGGAAATTTAAGTTCAGTCTGTGGATGACTGAACTTGTAAAACTTGTAAAAAATTTGTCGGAACTAGTTTGCAGCATAGTAAAACGATGAAAAATCACCTTTTTCTTAAATTTATAATTTCCTCATTTCCATAATTTTTGAACGTAAAAAAATTTCATGAACACTCTACTGGCTTTTTGGTGTCACAGTAGTTTGAAAATCCTTCAACAGGAAATAGAACTGCTTAATGCACTTTTTTACTCTCTGCTTCTTGCTTCCCATGAGCTATGCGTATATTCTCTGATTGCGATTCAAGTCCCGTGTCGTTCAGACAACCTACATAATCATTTTGTCACAACGAAATAGGGTGCTGGAATGGGAACATGGGGTAATGCCACTGTGAATTGTACAATCCACTGTGGGTCAGATAAATGAGTGTCTTGTCTACATTAGATATCGTTAACGGAAATTAAAAAAATAAAATGGAGCTGGACAGTTCATTTGGTTATACAAAAAATTGAAGTGGTTCTAAATTGGGGACAATAGATGTAAACAGACATGGATGTGAAATGATAAACTGGTTCTGTTGTAGGGTGGGCCAAAAAAAAGTATTACTTTTTTGATTCGTTATACTGCGAAAAATGTGCCCCTAAGATAGGTAAGTAAAACAATAAAAAAAGAAATAAAAAATCGGTTAATATCTTCCTGTTTCGCATCACCCCCAAAATCATAAAAACCGATCAGTTTTGACAATTTTTCGTAATTAAAAAAGTTTTTTTATGTAAGTCAAACGCTACAGCTTTAGATAAGTAAAGAATATCAAGGAAGATAAATACATTTAAAAGTCATAGATATTTCAACATTTATTGGTCGCGCATTGCGCCTGAAAAACGCTTTTTTAACATTGAAATTGCAACCTTTACATTTTGATATAAAATAGTTAATGATAAATGTTACAAGCTATGACATTATGTCAATAGTCTTTTATTCTTTTTGGTACTTGGTATTTCCCTTCCTTTTCGGTTCTGGGAAAAAATTTCTAATGGAGCTTATTAATCACAAGAGTTTCATCTTTTCTGCCGTCAAAGAAGAGTCCCTGCAGTTGTTCATTTCTAGCCTCATTCTGTAATTATGTGCGGTTACGTTTCTTTTCTCTTCTAAGCTTGTTTTTATCGACGCTTCTTTCACGATCCATCATGCCACGTTTTTCGAACAAATCGGAGTTTAAAATATCAAGTACCAAAAGGAATGAGTAAAAGACTGTTAACATAATGCTGTAGCTTGTAACATTTATCATTAACTATTTTATGTAAAAATGTAAAATTAGCCATTTTAACGTTAAAAAAGTGTTTTTCAGTTGCAATGCGCGACCAATAAATGTTGAAATATCTATGATTTTTCAAATATATTTTTCTTTCCTGTGTTATTCTTTACTTATCTAAAGATGTAGCGTTTGACTTACATAGAAAACTTTTTTTTTAATTACGTAAAAGTGTTAAAATTGACCAGTTTTTTATATTTCTCGGGGTGATGCGCGATCGGAAGATATTAACCGATTTTTTAATTTCCTTTTTTTATTTTACTTATCTGTCCTAGGCGTAAGTTTTCCGCGGTAGGCCTATAGCGAATCAACAAACAAAAAAAATTAATAAAATAAAAAGTTTGTTCGGCCCACCCTATTGTGTTGTGCTTTAGTGAGTTACACACATAATGAGTGAGGAGGGATTCGATCAGTGAAGCACAGTCACGGAAATTCAAACAATATAGTGGATATTATTTACAAACTATTCACAGAACTGATCAGATAGTTGAGATACGTAATTATGTTCAGAGCCTCTGTAACTGCCCACAACATGTGTCTACGGCAAACCTCTACATAGGACAATCGCCATAAGAATTTTGGGGACAGTGGATAGAACACCGCACTGATGGGACAGTGCTCACTAAATCTTGTTCAGAACGAAGCACCCAGTCTGAGTCTGAACAGAAAATCTAGACAACGTCACAGCAGCAGCACTGATCCAGTCAACACAGCACACACCTGCACAATCCACGTAGACGTCGTGATATTGCTGCTGTACACGTTAAGAATTTGCACTTGTGAGCTTAATACCGCACGTTATCCATGTGTTTTCATAGGCTCAGTAAATCATACGCTACACAATTCGTCACGATTATAATGGGTACAATCTACTAATACATGTCTCAATACGCTGAAGTGTAGCTCCGTTGGCACGCACGTTTGTTATGCGAGATTTCTTGCTTATTTGTCAATAAATTTCCGATACAAAAGAAGATTTATTTTTGTTTTTTGTTTGTACCTTTGGTCGTAGGATCACAAATCATATTTTGTCTAAGGAAACGCTTTGGCTGAAGATAAGGATAAAAAATTGCTTCTCCCCACTTGATCGTAAATCACAATACTCCAGTATTTACAGCTTACTCCAGTATATTTTATTTTTTGGTATAGCCTACATATAATAAAACATATTATTATGCGTATTTCAGAAACAAAATAAAACAGAAATTTAAGATAAATTTTCAGATGGTATGTTTCATACGTTTAAGATCCTTAAAAAATAATCTTAAGAAATGAGGTTAATTAAATTGACCATCTTTTTACATATTAATTTCTTTTCGTGTGCACAGAGCAAAGAAGCTTTTTTCCAATTCCAAAGATAGTTCATGGCCGACTATTGTGTTGAAAATTTCTATGATAATTACCATTTGTAATTAGACTGTAGGTTTAAATTTCCTTTCTCTACCTGCTTGCAAAACGTTCTAAAAATCGTTGTATCTTTAAACTGATTTCTCACTTTCTTACTGTTAAATAATATTACAAACTCTGTTTACGAAATCAACAGACTGATGTTCACGAGAACGTACCAGCCACCTTAAAAGAGTTTTATTTAATTTTTACCACATCAGAAAACACGTCTTACATTTTTAAATCATCTGACAACTGCCATGAAACGGTACTTTGTATACCGTACAAACGCGTAAAAGTTAATTAATTAGATTATTCACGCACAGTTGAAAAACAAAAATTACAGTCTCTTGTTCAAGATTTAATTGTAAACTGCGGAGCAGTTTAATAATTGTGGAACCTTAATTTGTCAGAAGAAGTAAGAATATTTATATTGTCCGCGTTGAAATGGTATTTGTCTTGAAACTAACTTAACGCCAATTGGCGGTGAATACATTTGCACTCACAAAAACTATTTGGAATTAAATGAAAGGGAGCCGTTACTATTGGTCTTGGATAAGTAATATGATGGAAAATAATATTTACTTTTAAACGATTTTCATGAACGCAAAGGAAAATAATTAGTAATCAAAATTTTATTCGATGGTGGAATGTCAACTCTCCCTATCAAAACACAAGAAAAAGTATTTTACGTATGTGTCACTGTATGACGTATTTAAAATCCGTATGGGCGTGTGACAGTTTTTCATAATAAGGTATTTTGATTTTTTCTACAAAAATCATCTTGTTCAAAAAAGCATACTGACTAAATCTGAACAATTATCTCATCGAAAAAACGAGATTTGAGACCGACGAAATGCAAAGATTTGAAAGTAAACATGAGCAAAGAGTGACTATATAATCATAAAACGTTAAAACCTTTCAACTGGTACAGAACATAGACATGGTGTAAAAAGAAGAAAATCTTCCTGTTAGTGTAAAGTGTTAAATGTAAAATGCTAAATCAGTGCAATGTACAAAGTGTTAGTGTTATACTGCACTACATAAAAGTGCATTCAATAGTCAGAAGTCAGAGTCAGTAATAAGATAAGTTAGGAAGTCATTCAGTTTAGATGAAAGTTGCTCATTACTCGCAAGCCTCGATTACAATATAGACTACAAAGCGTTTGTGATTGAAGAACGAGAATTAACATCACGTCTTTTGGAAACACCTTCAGTGGAAGTTCTAAAAAGTGTCGTGGGTAACAAACGATAAAGCAAAATTTTAATTCGTCAAGTGATTAACGGTTCCTATGTCATACTGTCAAGTAGTTTCAGACACAAGTAAAATTCAGAATTTAAGTTACAGCGTTTTTAATCCACTACTTTGATGCTCCACTGAACAAAAGAACACACAAACACACGACGCTCTGTTTTGCTCCAGCGGTCACCGAGTTAGGAAAAAGTGGAAACAAAACTGTCCAGTAAAAGTTAGACCTTGCTTGTGTTCTAAAACGTCGACTAATGTGATTCGTAAAACTGTGAACTTTGTAACAATGTTTTTCGTTTTCTAGTGAGTTTTTATCTGTCTACACTCAAACTCGGAATATCAAAGTTTTCTTAAATTTATTACTAGATTTTAAAACAACTTACAAGAAGTGTTCCTAAGGTGATATGAAATTAATTTGGTTGTAATGCCGTGTGTTAGAGATAGATGTGTTATGGTATGGTAGATTTTCAGATGGAAGTACGTATCACGCGTTACCAGTGACTCACTCAGCTGTAAAGTAACGTTTTTAATTAATTGGTGATAATTTTTTAGCAGAACAAACTTACTCATCGCCGGTTGATGTTAATATTGTAGCAAGAGAAATGAACCTTCGACGCGGAAAATAGCGGTATTCTCGCTTTTGTCAGGCAAACTGACGTTTCGCAATTATTAACTAACGCTGAAATTTGTAACTGTAGATTTTTTACAATCGTTTTAACTGGGTGTGGAGAATCTGATTAATTTAGCGTAACGAATTTTCTACAGTAGAGCAAACGAGGCTTCTAGACAATTGCACGCTTCAAGTGCTTTCAGAAGCCAACACGGCTTCTGCGGCGTGAAAATACAAATTAATTTTTGTTTAGACCGTTTAACAACAAACGAATGCTAGTTATTAAATATTAAAAAAAAAAAAACAATAGTTAATGATAGAAATGTAAATGACGACAACGTAGTGATTCTATTTGCATTCGTACTTTGGTTCTTACAATTGGTTTTACGAGAAAAACCTGTATTCGTTATAAAAATACGAATTAATGACTCTACAAAGTTGTATGTACTATTATTATTATTATTTTAATAACTGTTTACTTGTAAATATGATCGTTATAATGATAAGTTGAAAAAAACTTTAAAATAAAAATGACTCCATGATATAATTACATATACTTTGAAGAGGCTGTGTTTTATGTAATTCATGTGTAGTGGTTTAACTAGACTACGTAATACATCTGTTCTGTAATTGTTTCATTATTTTTCTTTCCTAATACACTCTTTTACTAAAAATAAGTGTCACCTTATACTTATAAGACAAAGAAATTACAAAATGCATTATTATTTGCATACTATGCTGAAAAATCGGTTACGTAAGGAAAGTAGTACGTGCATTATTGGTTCAGTAATTACGAATAATTGACAACACTACTATCTACTGGACCACATGGTATGTTTCATAATATATGAACATTAAATTAAGCAAACTGTATAATGCTCCCAGGTTGGATGTAAATTACAGTAATTAAATTAACAAATGCCGACAGCCAGTCAATTCCTAAAACTTTATTCTCTTGTTACAATTTTTATGACAATAGAGAATTCCAAAAGAATGAGTCGCTCATATGTGATAAACAACATACAAAACAGCACAGAGAAATTCTGCGAATTAAATTGTTTACTGTACGTACATTATGCTGGGGGGCAGAGCAGACTTTATTTGATAAGCGCGCGCACATCTGCGGTGTCGTCTCTCACTACCAGCACGCCACCTGGTTACCGCGCTGTAAAGCCAAACCAACAGTTTACCTAAAGCCAGAAACCATCGTGTACATATTTGTTTTAATGCTGTGCCATTCCTGCCAGCATTCAAATTGTATCACAAGTTTCTACTGCTTTAAATTGTTTTTATAATTCATATGTTTACGAATAAAAGCGCTTATTAATACCCACGATTTGAAAAACTGAAATTTGAAACTGCCACTATGTTCTACAATGAAATTACTTTTATTATTTTATATAAATTCAATTATGAATAAATTATTTAAATTTAAATAAATATTTAATAAATTAAATACATTATTTTATAAAAATAAAATTTTCACAAGATAATGTGAATGTCATAATTTTTATGAAAACATTGTATGTATTTTAATCAGTTTATTCCTAAAGAGTTACATTACAGATGAGGCTAAAATTATAAGAAAAATCATTATTATGTATGTAATTAGTACAACTCAGCTTGGAGGAAGGCGTATATTATAAAAATATAATATAAAGAACACTACTGGTAGGGAGGAACATGTATACGGAATTTCATCCATTGCCCAATGTAGAATTACAATCCAATCCGACGTGGATAGAATAGGACGCATTTGGCAGTGAGTGTTAATCTAAATTCAAGATATAAATAAGAAATTAAGATATAGATATGATTAAAGTACGGATATACAAATAAAAATCAGTAGATGTAAAGAAATACGAAAGTAAGATAACATACAATTTTTAATTCATTGGGACATAATGACTACGATTGATTAGTAATAATAGGCCTGTTGTTTTATAGACCGTTCGATATGTTTCGTAACATAACAATATTATTAAAATTGCACTCAAAATATAAATAAAAAATAAAGCATAGATATGATTAAAATGAGGATATTCAAATAAAAAACATGTAAAAAAAATAACTATGAAAGAAAATGTAAAATATATAATTCATTTGGACCTAACGGTTACGACTGATTCCCTATTGTTTTTGTAGACTAGACGATATGTTTCATAACATTAGAATATTATTAAAATTGCATTAAGTCAAACACGATGCACGTAGCATAGATATAAATTACAGTAATTAAACGAATTAACTTTGTTGTTGTTTTGTAGATACTGAATAAATTGCTCTTTACATTAATTTACAAAGTAATTTCAAAGCCACAAATGGCAAGAAAATCATTAACTCACTAGAGTTACAAAGACGTATTATCCTGGCGGCGGAAAAAATTAATAAAACAAATGAATATTCTTCCCATTGTTCCATAGAATTTAATTATAATAGTTTGTTGTTATTAACAATGTCTGTTCAGTTACTACGTGTACACGTGTACGACATGAAAGTGTGCATCAGTGATTGAGGTCAGCTAGAGCTTCTTACTGCCACGACATGACGGATTATAAAGCGGTAGCCAGGATTATGCTAACCACAACACAAAACCGAACAGTAAGGGAGGATAATAAAAATCCATATTTCATTATACACTGAGTAATAGACGTTTCACTTTCGTGTAAGTAGTACTGTTATTATTCGTTACGGAAACTGGGCTGTAATTATCTTCTTGATTATCAGTTTCCCCACTAGAGTGCTCTGAAACGCGATACTGTGAATAAAATTGATCTTGTTAATAGAATTTAATTTAATTTATAAAACAAAAAATAAACACGCACATTCGTTTAAGTTTAACTTCCTTCGAATAATTTTTAACTCTAACATTTCTAGTTACAATACGTTTGTGGACTCCGTGAAATGTTAAAAACACAAACTTGTTTTCATTTTAATTAAGGATGTTTCGCTAATACCTTGGCTACGGTGACGGATCTTCAGAAATCTTAATTTTAGCCGAAATAATAAAGAACGTTTTCAGGATACTGGGAAGCAATTCAAAAGATAAATACTCCACAAAATTTTTACATATAAGTCGAAGGACATCTGGAACAGTGAACACGATCTTTCACCATGATTATAAACACGTGTTTAGGAATTTAGATAGTCCATCTCTACGGCACTTTCTATCTACAGAGTTTTGTGTATCTTTTACGGGAAATGGTCATATTTAAAGTCATTTCATATGTACTCTGAAACTAAGTAATTCAACTGCCAATCGACATTTTATTCTTAAAGTCACTGTATAAATTTGTCAGAGTTTTGAGGAAACAGCTGTTTTTATTAGAGAATGTAGAAGTATTTTTTTTAATTCATTTATTTGTATATATTGTTTTTGGGTGTGTAACTGTGGTTAGTATTATTATATTTATTCCAATAATGTTTCCACACGTATCTTTTAGTATTTCGCTTTTGCAGTCTTTAGTGTGAAACTATAAGTTTAGCTTTATCTCAGGCGTAATGATTGGATATATTTATTTAAATTACGAAAATAGGAGAAGTAAGGACATTCCGTATGTATTTCATTGTAGTGCCATATATATCGTATTTATTGTGTGTGTGTGTGTCCTAACAACACACAGCACTACATGATACCTGGTTTTGTGTCTGCGGAAAGATGCCTCAACAAAAGTTTTGCTAATTAGGTTGCCTGTCTATTCTCATTTAGTTTTCTTTAATAAGTACAGCATTAACTGGTAAGATAATGTTCAATTATTGCATTGTATTGTTTTGTTTACATTTGAATTTGCGTACGTATGTCATTAGCAAGACACAATTCGGAGAAAGGACAACTACTAAAATACGACAGAGAATGCAATTGGTGGAAGAAATGTGTTACATATATTATATACCGAATGAAGAGCGCAGTCAACTCACCCACAATAACGGCCCACCAAACCAGGAACATTACACTAATAATGTGGTACGCGTGTAGCCTACAGTATTTACGTAATACAGTACCTGTTTCCGCTTGAAGTGCACCCCTGGTTTTCTATCCACTCACTCTGAAGTGGCTAGAATAGGGCCGTTTTGGAAGCGAGTGCATAATTTAAACTCACGATATAAATAAAAATAAACATACAAATGAAGCTATACAAGCGAGAAAATATATGGGATACATGAAAATAAAAGGAATATGACGTAAGAAACAAATAAATTTTGTAATTCAACTGGAACAAAGAATCAGTAATGAACCGCTTCTTGCAACAGTTTATTGCATGTCGTAATGTAATAATGTAATTATGGACACTAAAATACCACTACAATTCTGTTTCAGTAAGACGGAGATGTATATATTACATAAACAGGAACATCTGTGTCTAATGCAGTACGTATGCAGGAACATCTTCACATATTAATGGCTGTATGTGTTTCATTGTCAACATAATCGTCATCATAATCATTATCATTACCAGCCTTGAAAGCATGTTCCATTTCATAACTAAAACACGGTTACTATGATTCTATGAATTTATGAAACGCTGTTCTATACTTTGTCCAGTGTCATGGAAGAAATTACTCTCTTCGTACTATGTGTGTGTGTGTGTGTGTGTGCGCGCGCGCGCGTGTGTGTGTGTGTGTGTGTGTGCGTGTGTGTGTGTGTGTGTGTGTGCGTGTGTGTGTGTTTGGTCTTTTAGCATAGTATATTTTTCCAGTGAGTGAGAAGATGGCCCACCGTATCAACCCCCAACTTGGAGGACTAGGTTATATATTTACTTATATAAATATAATTATTTGTTACATCCTATGTAACTGTATATTATATATATAGCCTACACACAAGGGCACGCGTGCGCCACACACATATCCTGTATGACTTAATATTAGATATTACGGATATATATTATATCCTTAACAACTACTTAGTTCTTTGAGCAGTAATTGTCACGTTTTACTTGAGAATTAAGTTGCGACTCACAAAATTAGAAAACGTTAATGTTATGATTTATTGTTTCGTGCACAAAATGGCTTCCTATGTTGCTATATAAATTCGCCGTCCATTGCGTATTACAATGCTACTAAGAGCAACGTGTTGCATTATAAATGGCATCAGTGTAGAGGCCAACCTATCTATTTAATTTATTTTAACATTATCTACCGACAGTATTTAAAATTGTCAATTGCCCGGTTTAGACAGAGGAGTCATCGAACTGATCTTCAGGACAGGCCCCTGAACACGGAGACTACAGCTTATTGAACAATACAAGAATCTGTTTACTTCACTTAAAGAACTGTACGTAGGTACACTTCAAAGAAAGCATGGCTGGCGATCTTAAAATTTTCATCATACATTGAAGTATTTGGAGCACACACTTGAATAATATTGGACGCAGAAAATCGACACTTAACATTCAAGTACTCTATATACACATTACTAGCAGCATAAAGATAGGCTCAAGACTATCTGATGAATTTCCAGACACTACGGGATTGCGACAAGGTTGTGCAATGTTGGAGACGCACCTGTCGCTACATGGGAATAGTTATCAATGACGAAAAGGTCTTTACTTTGCATTTCGCGGACCATCAAGTAATTATAGCTGAAAATGGAGATGATAACTGTTATATGATTAGGAAGTTAGATGAAGAAAAGCAGAAATGGGTCTTAACAATAAATACAAATAAGACTGAGTATATTGTCGTCGGAAGTACATGCAGAGTTATATTGTTGGAAAGGGGGAGTTGTGGAGGGACAGACCTTGGTGTCATGGTTACAGAAGAAGACACAAGTGTAGCAGAAATACAAAGTCGTATTGGACAAGGGAAACAAATGACGAAACAGCTACATTCCACTATATGGAACAAACAATAAGACCCGAAACAAAACTAAAAATATATAAGACAGTAGTGGAAAGTATTGTAATAACATATGGGGTTGAGAGGCTGAGGTGTGGGAGACTACAGAAGATATGAGAAGATCCCGAGCCACAGAAATGGGATACTGGAGAAGGTACTGGATGCTTACATTGCAAGATAGGAATGAAAATGAAGAAATAAAGGAAAGAATGAATATAATATGTATCAATATAAATGACATAATTGATACAAAAAGATTTCGATGGTACGGGCATGTGTTCTGTATGGACAATGATAGGTGGCCAAAGAAATTACTAGAATAGACGCCTTTTGAAAAAAAAAGGGAGGCCGCGAAAGACTTGGATAAAAGGCATAACGAATGCAATGGCACACACGGGCGTATTTACGGGGGACGATCTAGAAAGGATCCCCCAGAGGATCGAAAAGTTAAAAAATTTGTTATTTATTATTCCGACTGAACAATGTTTACACATTTTCCGGAACCAAAGATTACAGAAGTGACTGAATTCTCATCTTCCACTGCTGCTTGTCCATCCAAAGATCTTCCATTTCTCATTCCCTCAGTATAGTCTGAATTTCTTCTATCCAGGTGATGGGTTGTCTTCCTCTTTTTCTTCTTCCTGGTGGGGTCCATTCCATAACCCTCCTTGGCAATCTTTCCTGTGCCATTCTTTTCGTGTGTCCATACCATTGTAACTTTTTTGATTGGATAAAATCAAAAATTTAATTTTTATTCTGTTTTATTATTTTATCAGCTGTGTACATTAATATACCAGTAACTCATTTTTTAATATACAAACAGGTTTATTACACAGCATTAGGATATACGTTTCAAATATGAAATACAGGAAAATCAATTCAGTCACTAAGTATCTTGTAAAAAATGTTTCAATAACGCGATTATATATATAATACATTTAATATTTATAAATAAATTTACCTCAAGATACAATTTTTTTTCTTATTAGGAACATGTTTCGGGAGCTCCCGTGCTCTCATCTTCAGCCTTCGCGATCTTGCGTCTGGTGAAGTTGGCTGATTTGTGTGTTGGCTGGATGCTATTAAGGTTGTTTGTTGGTCTCTGGTATTTTAAAGTTGTATTATTGTGTGTGATTGTAGTATATGTATTTGTATTTTGTGTATTTTCGATGTTGAGTGCTTTGAATATTGTGTCATGTTTTGTATTGATTTGTATTTGTTCAGGTATTAGTTTGTTTTGTGTTTTATGTTTGTATATTTGTAAATTTTCCCAAGTGTTCATTATGGTGCCTTTGTGTGGTATATGTTTTATTAGTGTCACATTGGTTATGTCTTGGAATTCATGTCCTGTGTTTGGACGTGTGGCTAAATTGGATTTATATATTTCTGGTTTTTTGTATGCGTTTAGGTGTTCAAAATAACGCTTTTTCAGCTGTTTTTTTGTCTGTCCTATGTAACATTTATTGCAATCTTGGCATTCAATTTTGTATATACCGTTAGTTGTTATATTATCTTTGCTGTGTGAGCTATTTAGTTTTTGTAAATTATTTTTATTAGTTTTGTATGCTATTTTTATATCTGTGTTTTTAAATAGCTTTATTAGTTTTGTCATTTTATTATTTATGTATGTGAATGTGGCCCATTTTTTGTTGTTGTTATTATTTATGTGTTGTTCATTTTGATTAATTCTTAATTGTTCAGTTTTTATTTTATATTTGATTTTATTTTCTATTTTGTTCACAGTATTTTTATTGTATCCATTATCATAACCAATTTGGTATATTATATTTCTTTCTTTGTCAGTTTCTTGTTTATTTAGGGGAATTTTGTACATTCTGTTAAATAGCGAATAGAATGCTGCCATTTTATGTTGTGGTGGGTGGTCAGAATGGTTAGGTATAATGATGTTAGTAGAAGTTGGTTTTCTATATATTGCATATTGTATGTGGTTGTTGTATCTTGTGATGGTTATGTCTAAGTTGATTTTGTTATGTTTTTCTTTTTCTTCTGTGAATTGTATTTTAGGATGTATGTTATTGATTTGTTTCAGTATGTTCCCTGCATTTGTGTTTTTGTTATTTGATACATATAGCCCATCAACTACATATCTTATCCATATGCCATTTGGGTCATATGATTTTATAATATTTTTTATTTTGGTGTCTATGTGTTGTAGGAATATTTCTGCTATTATGCTTGATAATGGTGATCCCATTGCTAAACCTTCTTGCTGTTGATAAATTTTGCTATTAAATTCAAAGTAATTTTGTTTTAGTATTAGTTGGAGGCTATTTTTTATTTCGGTTATATATTGTTTGTTTTCATTTTGTTCTTTAAGTTTGTTTATTATTATGTCTATTGTTTCTTCTACTGGGATGTTGATGTACATATTTGTGATGTCATATGATGTGAAAAATGTATTTTCATTTATATTTATTATTTTTAGTTTGTCTATTAATTCGTATGTATTTTTTATGTTATGATGGTTATTTGTTAGATGGTTATTTTTTAGTTTTTGTGCTATTATTTTTGCTATTTTGTATGTAGGAGCTTTTTTGAAGTTGATTAATGGACGTATTGGGTTGTTTAATTTGTGTATTTTTATTAGGCTATTTATTTTAGGTGGTTCTGGATTATTATTTATATATATGTCTGTGTTTTTATTGTTGAAAATGTTTTTAGTTGTTTTTATTAGTTTTATTGTTTGTTTAAGATAGTTTTCTGTTGGGTCTTTATTTAGTTGTATGCATTTATTATTGTTGATGAAGTCTTCGGTTTTTTTGATGTAGTCTGCTTTATCAATGATTACTGTTGCTTGACTTTTGTCTCCTTTAGTTAATATTAAATTATTGTTCTTTACTTTATTTTTAATTTCTTTTATTGTTTTATTTTCTTTCTTTTGTTTATATTTGTTTTTCATTTCGCTAGTGATTATTTTTTTAATTATGTGTTGCTTCTGTTCTTTTTTCTTCTTGTATATTGTCTTTTATTAGGTTAATGGCAAATTCTGTTTCTACTATTAAATTTTCTAGATTTTTGTTTGCATTTTGAGTTATGTTAGTTTTTGACATACCGTATTGTCTAAATATTCTGTTTCTTTTTTCTTAAATTCTGTATTGCTAAGGTTAATGGTTCGAGGGTAAAATGTGTGTTTATTTTTGTTTTTTGTTCTTGATTTTTGTTTTGTTGTTTTAATGTGTTGAGTTTTTTGTTGATTGTAATAGTCTTTTTGTTTTTTAAAACCTTATTTTATTTTCTATGTTATTGTATTTATTATTCCACGTGATTGGATGTAATAAACTTGTTAGCTCTAAGTGTAGTTTGTATATGTGTAGTGTTATGCTATTTTTCTTACTGTATAATTGATTAATTTCGTTTTGTATCCATAATCTTTGTGCTTGTATTATTGTTTTTTGTGCAGTTATATTTTTGTTGTTTGTGTTTATATTAATGTATTTAGGTGTTAATTTATGTTTTTGGCATTGTCTATTGAAGTATATATTCATGTTTGTGTTCATAGTTGTTTTTTTCGTGTTTGAAATTTATTTAATAATTTGGTAATGTGGTTATATGGAGTTGTGGTTATGTTGTTTGTGTACATGTTAATGTAAGTTATATTTATGTGAGAGATAATTTGTTATATATTTATTTTCCGTTATTTGGTTGTTGATTTCACTTAATATTGATGTTCACTTCACTATTTTTTCACAATACTTTTTTGTTTTTGAATTTGTTTGATAACCTCACTTTTCGTTTTTTTCTTTCACTGTAGGCTTATTTACCTTGTATGGTTTTATTAATTCAATCACTTTCTGCTACAGTCCGTTTCTTGATGTATATAATACATTTAATATTTATAAATAAATTTACCTCAAGATATACTTTTTTTCCTTACTAGGAACATGTTTCGAAAGCTCCCGTGCTCTCATCTTCAGACTTCGCGATCTTTCGTCTGGTGAAGTATTTGTGAGTTGGCTGGATGCTATTAAGGTTGTTTGTTGGTCTCTGGTATTTCAAAGTTGTATTATTGTGTGTGATTGTGGTAAATGTATTTGTATTTTGTGTATTTTCGATGTTGAGTGCTTTGAATATTGTGTCATGTTTTGTATTGATTTGTATTTGTTCAGGTATTAGTTTGTTTTGTGTTTTATGTTTGTATATTTGTAAATTTCCCTAATGTTCATTATGGGATTATTAATCTATTAATAAAAGACAATATACAAGAAGAAAAAAGAACAGAAGCAACACATATAATTAAAAAAATAATCACTAGCGAAATGAAAAACAAATATAAACAAAAGAAAGAAAATAAAAAATAAAAGAAATTAAAAATAAAGTCAAGAACAATAATTTAATACTAACTAAAGGAGACAAACGTCAAGCAACAGTAATCATTGATAAAGCAGACTACATCAAAAAAACCGAAGACTTCATCAACAATAATAATTACATACAACTAAATAAAGACTTAACAGGAAACTATCTTAAACAAACAATAAAACTAATAAAAACAGCTAAAAACATTTTCAACAATAAAAACACAGACATATATATAAATAATAATCCAGAACCACCTAAAAATGAATAGCCTAATAAGAATACACAAATTAAACAACCCAATACGTCCATTAATCAACTTCAAAAAAGCTCCTACATACAAAATAGCAAAAATAATAGCACAAAAACTAAAAAATAACCATCTAACAAATAACCATCATAACATAAAAAATACATACGAATTAATAGACAAACTAAAAATAATAAATATAAATGAAAATACATTTTTCACATCATATGACATCACAAACATGTACACCAACATCCCAGTAGAAGAAACAATAGACATAATAATAAACAAACTTAAAGAACAAAATGAAAACAAACAATATATAACCGAAATAAAAAATAGCCTCCAACTAATACTAAAACAAAATTACTTTGAATTTAATAGCAAAATTTATCAACAGCAAGAAGGTTTAGCAATGGGATCACCATTATCAAGCATAATAGCAGAAATATTCCTACAACACATAGACACCAAAATAAAAAATATTATAAAATCATATGACCCAAATGGCATATGGATAAGATATGTAGTTGATGGGCTATATGTATCAAATAACAAAAACACAAATGCAGGGAACATACTGAAACAAATCAATAACATACATCCTAAAATACAATTCACAGAAGAAAAAGAAAAACATAACAAAATCAACTTAGACATAACCATCACAAGATACAACAACCACATACAATATGCAATATATAGAAAACCAACTTCTACTAACATCATTATACCTAACCATTCTGACCACCCACCACAACATAAAATGGCAGCATTCTATTCGCTATTTAACAGAATGTACAAAATTCCCCTAAATAAACAAGAAACTGACAAAGAAAGAAATATAATATACCAAATTGGTTATGATAATGGATACAATAAAAATACTGTGAACAAAATAGAAAATAAAATTAAATATAAAATAAAAACTGAACAATTAAGAATTAATCAAAATGAACAACACATAAATAATAACAACAACAAAAAATGGGCCACATTCACATACATAAATAATAAAATGACAAAACTAATAAAGCTATTTAAAAACACAGATATAAAAATAACATACAAAACTAATAAAAATAATTTACAAAAACTAAATAGCTCACACAGCAAAGATAATATAACAACTAACGGTATATACAAAATTGAATGCCAAGATTGCAATAAATGTTACATAGGACAGACAAAAAAACAGCTGAAAAAACGTTATTTTGAACACCTAAACGCATACAAAAAACCAGAAATATATAAATCCAATTTAGCCACACGTCCAAACACAGGACATGAATTCCCAGACATAACCAATGTGACACTAATAAAACATATACCACACAAAGGCACCATAATGAACACTTGGGAAAATTTACAAATATACAAACATAAAACACAAAACAAACTAATACCTGAACAAATACAAATCAATACAAAACATGACACAATATTCAAAGCACTCAACATCGAAAATACACAAAATACAAATACATATACCACAATCACACACAATAATACAACTTTAAAATACCAGAGACCAACAAACAACCTTAATAGCATCCAGCCAACACACAAATCAGCCAACTTCACCAGACGCAAGATCGCGAAGGCTGAAGATGAGAGCACGGGAGCTCTCGAAACATGTTTCTAATAAGGAAAAAAAGTATATCTTGAGGTAAATTTATTTATAAATATTAAATGTATTATATACATCAAGAAACGGACTGTAACAGAAAGTGTTTGTATATATATATATATATATATATATATATATTGTGTTATTACCGTTTACTTTAATGGAACTGATTTCAGCCACTTTAAAGACAGTAATGTTGATTAGTTTCAACTTGTTTTTTCTTTTGTATGAAGCCCACCCGACCTCGTACCACACCCAGGCCAAATTTTGGATATGCTAATGTTAAACACATAGTAGGCTACTACACTGTAAACGAACAAATAAAAACAAGAGACACAAGTTAAACGCAGAAGCAGGAATTTTATTTCCCTATAAAATTTAACCTCTGATTTAGTTTACTAAAGAACAAGTCTTACAACTTTGAATAAGTGGTTTCCCCAGAAGTCATAAAAGTTAAGCGCCCAGGCTCAGACTATGCACAGTACACAGTAGACATTAGTGCTGTTTTATGACACTGTCTTGAAAAACAGAATGCGTCTATTAACCTGCCTATGTAAGAAAAGTAGTTCTCATAACCTTCATACGACCTCCGTTCTCTGAACTATCAGAATGATACTTCTCTAATCGATTAGTCGAAAGTGCGAAGTGTAAATTGTTACAAGTAGACATTGAAAACATGTTAACTGAATATTATTAAAATAAATAAAAACACACCCTGTCTATAGTTTCCGATTAATTTTACAAAACATAATATAACGACAATGCAAGTTTTTGATTCACTCTGTAGAAACCACAGATCGTTGAAATAAGGATCTTCGCAGAAGAACGTGTCAGAAGTAACTGACATACACCAACTGTTTCGCACATTTTCATCACCCACATTTTTTACAAAAATGTAGAGCACAGCGAGTTCATATAAGCCTGTCAGCACTGTATCGTTATCAGAAAAGACCTTCGGATATTTAATCCTAACACTGGCTTAGACAATTCGAATGAGTCTATTAGCGTCCTGTTTCTAACGCATATATATTAATCGAACGCCGTTATTAGTATTAGTAGGACAGCTGATGGAACACACAACTGACGTCTGTTTTACGTTCATTAAAAACATTATTGATCGTGAGAAAAATAGTAGCAGTACAAAATGTTACAGAAGATTCTACAAGATACTTGATACATCGCTGCCAGCTGACGACAGTTCTCAATTGGATAGAAATCTTATTATGGCGAGACGTGTGTTTTAAGATAAAGGTTTTTATCGCCCAAACAATTTTAAAGACCTCTAGATTTCAGTACGTTACAAGCAGCAACGTACTGCTTCATTTGGTCGTTTCATTACAGTACCAACAATTTATTTCATTAAAAAAATTGCTGTTTAAACTTACATACATCAGATAATTTCATCGGAAAATCTATTGTTGCTAAAATCAAAATGGCTAACCTGAACAATCAATGTATTTAGTCTTCTCAACAATATTCTCGCCATTGTTAATGCGTTTTCTTGAAAAGCTTCTATACGGCAATACTTTATTTCACATTGTACTCTACACCGAGTATTTAGTAATTATGTAATCAGTATAAACTATCAGCATTACTTTACATTCCTTGCGCTTCGCATGACATTATTTTCCATTGTGCTCTAAACGAGTTAATCAGTGTAATCAGTACACGCCGTCAGCAAAACTTTACTTTCCATTATACTTCACAGGCACTGTTAAGAATTACATAATCAGTACACACTGTCAGCAAAACATTACTTTTAATTATACTTTACAGGAAATGTTAATAATTACATAATCAGTACACACTCTCGGGCAGCATGACATTATTTTCCATTGTGCTCTAAACGAGTTAATCAGTGTAATCAGTACACACCGTCAGCAAAACTTTACTTTCCATTATACTTTACAGGCAGTGTTAATAATTAATAATCAGTATTAATTGTCAGTGTTACTTTATTTTCCATCAACTTTACGAGTTTTTAGTAGTTACATAATCAGTATACACTGGCAGCAAAACTTTACTTTCCATTCTCCTCAACAACTAGTATTTAGTAATTATATAAAGAGTATTAATTGTCAGCATTACTTTACTTTCCATTGTCCTTCGTAACGAGTTTTTAGTAATTATATAATCAATATTAATTGTCAGCATTATTTTATATCCCACTGTCTGTACAACGAGTCTTTAGTAATTATACAAACGGTGTAGATGAATGCTTTCTGACGTTGTAGAGTAAATTAAGCCAACGGAATAAATACTAAGATTATCAAAAAATTGAAAAATTTCGTGGAAAATTTTCTGAAGTAGAACGAATCTGAAGTAGGCCTATTTTTCCTAATATTACAATTGTAAAATTTGGGGTTCAAATTCGCTCAAAACCTGGCTAGCATGCAGGACCATGCAGGATGCAGGATGGTAGCTATTTACAGCTGGACGTGTAAAGCGTTTTGCCAGACGAAAGCGCCAGTGGCAGAAGATGGATGTGCACAGTAACGCCTAACAAGTGCACAGGACGGACGGAAGCTAAGCAAATATAGATATGTCTTAATTCTTCTAATTATATCATAAATGTAAATACGCGCGCGCGCGCGCGCGCGCGCGCGTGTGTGTGTGTGTGTGTGCGCGCGTGATTAAGCGCCCACAGTTAAATTGGGTAAATGTAATACTGTATCATTTAATAGATGCACTTCTTAAACGAATGAAATTCAGTACATATCCACGCCCGTCCAAAGTCTATAAATTATTCAGGCATTTTAAAATAATGTAATTTCATTTATTGTAGCAGAATATAGATGACGCTATTACATCGCTGTTAGCACAAATCGTTACTTTGCATTTATTATCATTAATTTAATAATTATATTAAAATTAAAAGAACAGTATTAATTATAATAATAAGACTATCAAAGATGACTCAATTGTCTTAAAAACTATGACTTTGTTTATGCTCAGAAAAATATTTGATTAGATCATTATGTTAACAATAGTATATTATATTTCCGCACTGAAAAAATGGTAGTTACGAATTTTCTCTTGTACATTGTTTCGTACGAATTATAAACACGCACGTGCGCGCGGGCCTACACACACAAATTTTATTATTACAGTAATGATTTTTACACAGCTTATATTATTATGATAATGTCGAACATATGTCTTAAAAATTGTTGACTATTTTTTTAGCAAGGAGATATTATTGAATACTTTATAGTAAATTATATTGAACATATTATTAATTTCTATCATAAGGATATTGTAACAGGAATTTATTGCTTATTTGTTACACAGTTTTCCATATTTCATTGTTTAGTCTATAACAATATGTTAAATTATAAAATAGTATTGTCCAAAGTTCATACGAAGACAGTTTAAATGTCTGTAACACCTACGCGTAGTAACAAAAAATAGCTTTGTTTATTCATGTTGGGAACGTTGGATTAATATGATTCTTAACATATTATATATTATACTTTATCATAATAGCTACTATTGTGCAATAGCTAAATAATATATTATACTGAGAGGCGTATAATATTATATTGAGGTGAACTGGTCAGCGAATTGAATCGCTACGCTTGGTGGTTTGGGTTGAATTCCCATCACTGGGATTAAAACAACCTGGTTTTTAAACACCGACTCACCCCGATCAAAGCAATGACACCCCGGTGAATACAATTCTTGCCAAGTCTCTAACGGAGGTCACATATATTCCGATGAGAGTATTGATACACTCGGGATTCAGTCATAATAAAATTACAATATTATGTTACGCTACTTGGTATATTATTTTAAAACAATTTCTTGTAAGAATACGTTTGCTCTAAGGAATATTTACTATAATGTCTTATGTATATCGAAGTCAATGCGGTAATTTAGCACTTCCATGAAGTGTCTAGATACATCGCAAAGTTTTTAAGATACTGGACCCCTTATGTAATTTAATATTATCATCTATAATTACAGAATACTGGGTTTTTTGCGGAGTGTCAGCGTCGAGTTTGACAGATGCCGTATTGACTCATTTTTACACCATACGTTCAGCCCACTTTGGAGTCCCAAGGTACGAGGTTAGGGTAGTTAGACTGATGATGTAACTGGGCACTGCAAAAGAAAATCTAGCATTGGCACAGAAGATGATTATTTTTATTTTCTTTAAGAACAATATGGTTAAATATCATAAAAAATAACATGAAAATAGAATAATAGCCACTATCATTTACGTGAAGAAACATTCATTACTATATTCTAAAAGACTTTAACAGAAGATAATTATTACTCTTGCTCATGCTGTTACAGATATTATTACTGTTATTAATGTTACTACTATTGCTAACACATTACTGAGCTATAGATTTGAACAGACACTAGAAAAAAAATACAATACAAATATAACGACAGTCTCTATGACTCAAACCGAAAACAAATTATTAGCGCATTGTGTAATTAACTTTGTTTTACATACATTTTCAATAATATGCGTAAACCACTTGTTTCCTACCGATATTTTTCCTGCTTGATAACGAATGGCTTACTATTATGACAACTGGCATTGCATTGATCTACCATATTACAGAGACACTTCTCTGTATTGCACACTGTTTTACAGAAGGTCTGCATAAACATTTTAAAAATCCTTGAATCCTTGCCCCCCCCCCCGATCTTTTCTTTATGGCCACCCTTACTGAAAGTTTAGTATAGTGTGTCTGACTTTTATATACAGAAAATTTCCTAGATTTGTAGAAGCGTCCCCAATTTCGAGACACTGACTACTTACAGAACCTTGAACCGTGAGGTCTCTAAGTTTGAGACCTAACCTGATATCTAACCTACACGGAGATTTAGCTGCAAAAACAGCCAACAAGAACGTATACAAATGCTACGTGTGTTCCACATAATACCAACATTTCGCGAAGTGTCTGATTCCGATTGGAGAGATCCTGTCTTATAGAGTCTTTCGTATCAGTTACTGATACTTAGCGAAGAGTCAGATATAATGTAATTATAGATGAGAAAATTAAGTTGCAGCACGAGAACTGGGTAGTTAGACATTTCTGTTTAGACACTTCTTGAACTGTTAAGTTACGGATAGGCCTACTAAGCGAAGAGTCAGGTATACTGTAATTATAGATGAGAAAATTAAGTTGCAGCATGAGAACTGGGTAGTTAGACATTTCTGTTTAGACACTTCTTGAACTGTTAAATTACTGCATGTGACTGCGACTACATAAAGTTCAACAATATATTGATCCTTTTTTATATTTTTGATATTCATGTAAACATTATTTTCTTAGTATTTTCGCAGCCTGTGAATTTATTTACATTATCATACATGGGGCCATACAAACCCGCTGTGTGCGGGTATAACCTCGACACCTTGCCGCGAAACCATGATGATGACGGTAAAGAGGAAGTCTTGCTCTGGATAAAATAAATGTATTCGTATGAATAATGTGGACATGAAAGTTCATAGTTATTTCGCGTAACCATCGTCAGATCATATGGGTCGTGTTGCGATGCGTATTCGATTCCAGCTATTGGAATCTATCCACGGCTGGATATAGGCTACGTCGTCAGAATATGTAGCCGTTTTTTAGGTCAGTAGTTTGCTGACGGGTCCGTATGACTATTTATGATATAAGATATTGCGAAAATATAAACATCAATGCATAGTACGACTGATAATTAAGAAGACTGAATACGAAAAACAAGCCTAGAGATGATAGAAAACGGCTGCAATAATAGCTGTTTTCATTTTACTTTATAAAAATGATAACTATTTAAATTTAAATAAACTTTTTATTGTTTTCAACTTTTTCAAAACAGAATAATAAGTTTGAATTAAATTTTGTTTTAAAAGAAGGTACAAAATTAATATACATCTTTTTTATTGTACAAAACTATACCCTAATAACAATGTTATAAACCTATTTAAAACCACATTTCGTTTATAATTCTTCCCCTCAAGAAACCCCTTTAATTTACATTAACGTGGTATGTTTCGTACAAATTGTCTCCTCTCTCCCGACACCTATTAAATTTTGGAGCGATCCCCAGTACTAAGTTTAACCGGTGCTTAACCTGGAGCTTCTCTGTTTAATACTAATTAATTAGAAAACGATTACACAACTTCCTTCACTTTCCGAAGTTCTCTTCTCCGTCGCCAGTATTCCTTCATTCTCTTTCTCGCTTTTGCTCGTTCCACCCTTGTGGTTCTCCTTGGTTTCTCTTCGGACAGAACCTTTATCTCTGCAATTTTCTTCTGAACACTTCCCTGCTTCCTACATCTTCTTCCCCCAGTCCACATTTTCCCGGATGCTGATGGATTTCTTTCACCCACGGTACGTGTTTTTCTATTCTCGTATATTTATTAATTATAATTATAGGTTTTTTATGTAACACAATGTAACATAAAAGCCTTTTAAAAAGATAAAAAACTGTAAGGTTAACTGAAATACTCCATATTCAACGTAAGGACCGACATGGGTTTACTGAAATACTTGTGCAAGAAATTAAGAAAATTCTAGGCCTATCTGTTTTAAGTTTTCAAATCAGTGTATTTTATACGAAATCTTCATCTGCCGTTTGATTTAAAGCAATAACTAATTAGGCTTTTCAATTTAACTTTATATGTAAAGTGATCGGGGGTCGTAAAAGCCTACAGAGCATCTGTTACAGTTTTACACACATTAATGTTCACAGAATTTTACACATTTTTATATTCACATTTTCCCCTCTTTCCATTAGTATTCCACGAAGTTAACCCGCAGCGAAGGTATCCGGTTTACCGTAGGTCCGCTACATTTATCTACAGAATGTCAACAAAATTATACTTAGGTTTCCAGTAATTAACATACTTTCATCTTGTAGTTCGTTTATTAATATTCTTACTTTTGCTAAACTTGTGTTGCTACCACTAATACTCACTTACACTTCCATGAGCGCTTTCAAGCCTCTCGGCTCATCTTCAGACTGAAACAACAACCTAGGTAAAGATGAGCCGAGAGGCTTGAAAGCGCTCATGGAAGTATAAGTGAGTATTAGTGGTAGCAACACAAGTTTAGCAAAAGTTAGACTTAACCACTAAATTGTATTTATCGTTTAATATTCTTACAATATTCCCAGACTTGCCTATTTGTGTGTGGCTTGTAATTGTCTAAATCATAAATTTGAAGAGGATATAGAAATCATCTCTAATTGAATGATTTAGAGTATAACTGTCATAGTAAAGAAGAAAAGAGTAGAATTGGAAACGTAGTTTCATATGAAATAAAATTAGCCCCTGTCACAAATAAAAAAGGGATAAAAGTCTAAATGTCCAATTGTGTTACTGAAAAGATACATGTAGCGTAGTCACGAGAAGATAATAATGGAAACAGAAATATGCAGAAGAACGGGAGATAAGTGTGTCCACTGGCACGCAAAACAGACAAAGATAGAAAGACTTTATTCTTCTACAGAACTAAGGAGAACTAAAATTAACAGAGACAGTGCTTTCTAAGACAGGGACCTTGTCTCATATGAGTTTCATATAAAAGGAACGGAATAAAAGGAAAAAAGCAGGAGAATGAAGACAGGAAGAAGGAAGAGAATTGGAGGAACGCAGGAGAAAGAGGAGAATGCGGAGCGTTCAATGACCACTGCAAAACTTAATTTTTCAGTCAAATCACCTTAATCATCATTCGAAAAATCACTCATCAGTAAGAATAGTGTTTCAAGAATTATCAGGAGTTCAATGGAACACAAAAACCGTCCTGTTGTTTATTGTTGATGCCGGTGGAACGCGTAAAATGCCCTAAAAACGACCCACACGAGGTGGTATCGTCAGAGTAGAAAAAAGGCAAACCCATAAGCAATACTGAATGTCAGAATTTTCATCAAACAGGTTTCCATGTATTTACTTAATTAAAAAAAAAGAAGGAGAAACTGTAGCTTTCGGATAAATTGAAACATGTTCGCGTTCGACAGGAGAGCACTAATTCATCGAATTCCCAAGCTCAAAATAAAAAAGGAAATTTTCTTGTCTCCTTCAATACACCACTAGGCTGCCATCAAATAAATTTTACGTACGAAACTAGACTTAAGTAAAATATTGATGACACGTTTAAGTGTTTGAAAAACACTTGAATAGCACTTGATATAGTCACTTTACATTTTACACTTAAATGTAAATGTTCCTTTTTTGTTTAGATTAAAAAACATTTAGTGTTGCTATGTATACAAACAAACAAACAAACAAAAACAAGAAGGAAAACCCAACGTAGTATAATCTAACCTAATGGTATTAAATCGTACTAAGTAATTTAACTTGTAACTATTTACTATAAGATACTGCCACGGGTGTAGTAAGGTAACGCAGAAGGAGTGATTTAATTTTACTGAATTTTAATTTAGTTTATTCTAACCCTCTGATTTAGTTTATTTGCCATTATACTATTATGAATAAGTTGTTTCACTAGAAGAAATAAAAATTAGTAGCTAAGCTCAATCAATGATGGGGTACATGTATGGAAATTACTCACATCTGATAATAGTATACAGTCTTCTTCTTTTTTTTTCACGGCTTAGATTGTTTAGTCTGTTCCGGCTCCAAACTGGTCAGATCATCTCTTCTTGGGTCTTCCCAGGCTCTCTTCCCTTTCGGTTGATACAATAGGGCTACGTTGGGGAATCTGTCACTGCCCATTCTGCTAATGTGTCGTTTCCAGCTTTCTGTATACTTATTGATGATTCCGTTTAGTTCTTCA
Organism: Magicicada septendecula; assembly: GCA_034769895.1. Classification (NCBI taxonomy): domain Eukaryota; kingdom Metazoa; phylum Arthropoda; class Insecta; order Hemiptera; family Cicadidae; genus Magicicada; species Magicicada septendecula. The sequence continues at coordinate 576,189,922 of CM068367.1, read as the reverse complement.
ACTTTCAGTTCCTCTCTTATCTGATTTCATTTCATATCTAGTTTTTGGAACGCAGTTTCACTGCCGTAGACAGAATTCTTGATATGTGTCTAGAAGACATTGTCCGCGTTTCTGAGCAGTAAGCAAGGGTAGGAACTGCCATGGATTTTTATAATTTTATTATGGACTCTTTCCTTACCTTGTGCTTTAGACCACGTCGGAGAGTCCCTGTTATCTGGTTAAATTTATTAATTTTCCCATTAATAACTTCTTCGTTTTTATATGAGAGCTTATAGCCTAAATAGTTGAATTCTGAGCTTGTTCTATACAATTTTAGATCTAACTACGTTCCTTTAAAAGCCATACTTTTTGTTTTTTTTTTGTCAGATATTTTCATATTAAATTCTTTTGCAATGTTACTTGGAATGGAGCATCCTTTGAAGGCCATCTTCATTTGTGACCAACAAAATCTGATAATTTGCAAACATCAGACTCTTATGCATTTTACCCGCAACTCTGATTCCTCCATTTACACTGTTAAGCCAAATCCTAACAATTCCATCCAAAAAAAAGGTTAAAATGAGCGGTTGATAAAGGGCAACCTTGTCTAACGCCTCCATTTATTTTGATAGGGTTCCATTCCAATAACAGTATACAGTACTAAACGAAAATTGATTTGATTTGACGATTAAGGATAATTTAATTTACTTGTTCCGCACTGAGAATTCGTCTACCTAATCCACACGACTTCCGTTGTCAGACACAGAATACCTCCTAACGTGTTAAAAATCAGACGGAGAAATTATACAATTTTTAATTATTGAACGAGTTAACCGAGTCTGGCTTTTGTCGTCGGTATCTGTCTATTTGGGGTAACTTATGTCTCATGATAACTTATGAACGCATTAAACGATTTTCGTAAAACCTGGTGGCGTGCGTATTCATGCATGTAACCTACAGAAGCCAATTCTTTTTGAGATCGGTCCCTCCAAATGTAGTTTGGCAGGGGGCAAAAATGTGAGGGGTCGGATTTTGAAAAAAATTGCAACATACCCAAGTGGGTATCAGATTAAACATGATTTTCCCACAATCTGAATATAGTCTTCAGTTTTGTAAATTATAAATTCTGAGGCACTAGGCTCCAAAAGTAAAACAAAATTTAGAAAAAAATCGCAAAAATCCAAGTGGAATATCAAATTAATGATAATTTTAACCATAGTCTGAATATAGTGTTTAGGTTTGAAAATTAAAAAAATTTAGGACAGCAAGAAATGTATTATAATTTTGAAAACAATTAAAACTTTATGCCGAACATCTGAATAAAGAAACGATGGTAACCCAAATTCGAATGTAGTGTTTGTTTTGAAATGTTTATCTTTCCAGACACCACGAGCCTTGAATGGACGTCAAAATTTTGCAACAACTGTTAAAGTCTGAGCGAGTTCTGCAACTCAGGGAGCTTGCTAGTTATAATTAAATAATATACCATCTATCTCTAATAATTAAGCGTGAAGAAAGGAATGTGGTTAGAAGCATTAATAATCTGCTAACCTCTACATAATCTTCTCAATCATTGTTAGCTCCCAGTTCCAACACTGGCGACTGGGGGTGCAAGGGAATAGTCCTCGATCTTGGTGGATAGTCTAATTGTTTCGTTTCGTAGTTTCGACGATGCCAGTTTGGTTTGTGGGTCGGTCACTTTTATTGTTAGGCGAACGAAAAATTACATGTGGGTTACGGCGGGCTGTGCAAGGCAAGTAACGAAAAAAACTGCAAGGAAAACACAACCTCTCAGATACACTGCTTCCTACACACGACGAGTTGCTATAGACTAAATCGTGAATCTAAGGAATATCAGTGATTAGCGTAGATAAGAATCGTTGGAACGAAAGAAATGTTGAAAACATTTTTTTTACACCTGGCCCCTGGATGGTATCTACAATAGTAGGTGCTCGTTAGTTTTCGCCTGCTTTGTTGTGTTGTGAAAAATACAAGATGACGTTGTAAGTTTCTAGATTACACTTAACTCCCTCCATTAATTGGTGCGAGACACGTATTGTCCTGAGCAGGAGGGAGTTAAGTATCGGTCGTAGCAGCAAACTTTGAAGAAGATGGGGGTAAGGTTAAAGACAAAGTTATTTACACGCAGCAGAAACAATGGCGGGACGTCGCGGCTGTCATCTGCTTGTCACTTGCGTAATCTCCCGGGGAGACACCGCTGATGGGAATACGCTCCGGATTTGCAGGTTCTCCTTTCACGCGACACAACTCGCTTACTGTTCTAAATATTGCTGTCCGTAATCCTATTAATACACATTAATCTCAGCTGCGTGGAAATCTTTTTTTCACAGCATCACACTGCTAGTAAGGTGCAATTCTTACTTTATTAATTTTCGCTTCATTAAGTCTTGTGTTTTGAAGACCTTACCGTGTCTGTTTACAACGTAGTTACAAACACTTTTTGCGTTTCAGAATTTTTACACACGCGTTATTAATATTGTATATAAAGTTTCCTTCCAATTATATTGTGTTTACAAACTTTATGGCCATGTTTGTGCCAACATTGTAGCAGTTCTTTGAGTAAAAAAAATATATTAGGACTCACATGTTAACGTACATTCATCAAGGAGTGTTGCGAATTGAGAATTTGGAACAGGTAACTGAAATAACATTTAGTTCTTCATTCAGGCCCCGTGTACGCTGTCGTTGTAAAAGTGGTTCTGTACAGATTTAGATTCGAGCGAAATATATCTGTTTAAATGACACACTTATCACAAGCTTTTTTACTAATTAATTTTGAATAAAAAAATATAACGTTTTGTACAAGAGTCATATTAAGGTAAAATGTCTCTAGGTTCGCGTTGTAAATAGACCTGACACATACGCACACGTGTAAACACAGGGACAACTGATACACTTAAGATCTTAGGGATGGCATATACGTTTGGAAATTAAACTTGAAAATTTTGCAGTATTAGTCTTGACAGCAATTGGGAAAAGGACCAAATATTTGGCTGTCGGCGAGACGAGTAAAGAAGACGGCTCTGTAGTCAAGGAGTGCCAAAGTTATACATACTTCGGGACTCTCATATACTTATCTGCAGAAGGAGGAAGTGCGCAGTTAATAAACCTAAATACTGGTAAAGTGAGAGTGGCGGATCGACAGTTACACTCAGTACCTCGTATTAGAAAGACTACTAAACACACGTAACAAGATGACTGTACACATCCATAGTTGAGAATACTGATGCATACGGTGCAGAGGTTGTGGGAATGACTCATCATCATCGTCAAGGATTAAACCAAGGATGGTTTGTTCCGGTCTCAAACAGGCAAAGTCTAGAGCTGGTGACTCCAGCGCTTCCTCGGACATCCCACACCTCTCCATCCCTTCGGCTTATAGTTCTATAGTTGTTTGGGGATGCGGTAGTCATCCATACACCAAAGATGTTCCCACCAATTCAGGCGATACTGGGCAATCCTGTCGAGTACACTCATAATATTCAGTTCCTGACGTATATCTGTGTTTCTTCTATGACCATGGAGAGCATACGCTGCCACGTGCCTGAGAAATCGCATTTCAGCCGCTTGAGTGCGCCTTTCCTTAAAGTGCAATTCTCAGACCCATATAGAAGTGTGGGAAGGGCCATCAGCTTGTAGAATTTCAGACATGTTTCTTTACTTGCTGACTAAAGAGTTCGCCTGATGGTCCCGCACATAAAGTTCAACTTGCAACTTGTTCACACCATCGTTCCTTGTATTATAAGACACACTGTAGCCTAGGTATTCAAAATTGCTGACTTGTTCCAGGACAGTACCATCTATAACAATTTTTGTCCGTACGGGATCAGTTCCACGAAAAGCCATCACCATGATCTTAAGTGTGGATATTTGTAATCCAGAGTATTTGCAGATTCCATTTAACAAATGGATATCCATCTGACTGAAAAAAACCCTTAATGGCAAATACAACTACAAAACAGTTTAGCGGAATGTGGTGGAGTTGTGGAATAACTAGGTGAGACAAAATTAGAAATCATGAGATTATAACAAGAGCGGATGTTGACAGTGACATAGTAGAAATCACCTAAAGTAAAAGGTTGATGCGGTATGAACACATTTGACGTACGCTAGAAGAAAGGCGACCTCCAACAGCAGCGTAACAAGAAGACCACGGAATGACGGGGTAACGTAGGTGGTGGTGATAGAGGAAGAAACTAATGGCGAGAAACTAAAACTAAATGTAAGATGTGAGAAACAGCGGAGTCTGTAGTTACACTCTTGCATACACAGATAGATAAATAGACGGTACTAGTTTATGTGGCAGGGGGTCTATTCTCATGACAGTCGACAAAAATAAACGTCAAATATAATTTTATAGAAAAAATTTAACTTGATCTGCTAGTACATAAGAATTTATGTGGTTGCTGAAAGTCGAGAATTAAACTGATATGTCACGCGGATCCAATTGTTTTCAGGCACGAATTTATTCAAACGGTTAACGGAATGCAAACATACTTTCTCCACTCAACATTTATATTTTACTTTTGCAAAGTGATGTGATAGCTCTGCACGACAAGATTGGCGGTTCATTTTTATAGATTCGAATAACACGATGACAAAAGAATAACGCTAAAACTACTGAACAAGAGAACCGACTGCCGACAAACTTTGCAATTTATTAAACTACGGAATAACAATGTTGAAGCATGTCGTGAGTTTAGCGCCAATCCAATTTCTGTAACCAAGGAAGGAGAACGAGGTGGCTGATGAAAGGAAAATATTTTGTACCAACGTCGCAAATTACAACTATACTATTTGAACTGCGGAAGCGAGGCTAAATTTGTTTACCAGTCTCGACGCGAAGTTAAATTTGCTCGTGAAATTAATGCTGAAATGCGTGAAAACGGTACACTAAGATGTATTAAAGTTTGTAATGTATATAAGTCTTGTTATACTGAAACTGTTTAGAGAACTCAAACAAGACAGAAAAGGCATGCCATACTATAGTCATTAATAAGGGGAATGGGGAATAAGAAAACATGAAAATAGCAGGCACGCAAAATAGAAGTAGTTGAGATTGCCGTGTGTAATAAATCGTCCTAGTCGATTTGTTGTAAATACTGGAATCAACAAACATATATATTAGTATGTGTAGGCAGACGAGAAACATTCTTGTATGTAAAGAAATAGAGCATTACGGCTCACTAAGTATTCCAATAGTAACGAGTGAACAAATATTGACCAATTTTAACGTTTCTATTAAATGTATTATCATCCACAGAACTAGTATAAAAGCAATTTAAGGGATTAATTAATAAACATATGTATATATATGCGTGTGTGTGTGTGTGCGCGTGAGAGAGAGAGAGAGAGAGAGAGAGAGAGAGAGAGAGAGAGAGAGAGAGAGAGAGAGAGAGAGAGAGAGAGAGAGAGAGAGAGAGAGAGAGAGACATTAGTTAGCTACACCGTCGAATAAGAATATTTTACATTAGTTAGTTAAGCAGCAAATAGAAAATACTTCCTACAAGCTAATTTATAACAATGTAGCACATCACGACGAGTAGCCTACACTTTTAGCGATAAAACTCGGCAACCTTATTTTACGTTCTGTCAGCAGGCCAGATCTCGTAAGTCTTCCGGTGTCCACTCTCCAGAGGATGCAACCAAATAATCTCTTGTAAACCAAAATCTAAATAGGTGCCACTCCTCCTTTTGTAGATTAAAATTTTGTTTACTGTTTAATTACGATGTTATCTATTATCGAGTATAGTTGTACGACTGATACATTTATTTGGTTTATTCTGTTTTTCAAACGAATCTTTACGAGTAATTTTAATATCATTTATATAATAATAATAATAATATCAACAACAACCACAACAACAACAAATATGAATGTGATATGTGTGGATTTACTTTCATTTGTTTTTTGAACCTTTTATGAAATCAGTTTCGGAGAATATTCAGGCATTATTGTAAGTGTGTTTCGACTGGAACAGGATGTTTTATTAGATAGTAGGTCACCGTCTCATCAGAACATAGTCTAATTTGCGGTTGGAAATGGATTAAATGCAAAGAAAACAAACAGAAACGAGGAAAGAATATTATCTACTTGACCTTGCTTCTACCTAATATAAATAAAATCTTCCATACTTTTATTTTGAATTCACGGTCACTGAGGTAAGATTTAAGTAAGCTTAAGTACGAAGATATATTGAAGGCATTGAAATCGAAACAATAGAAACCTTGTTTCATGGCTTGTACCTAAAAATCATTTAATGTGTTTCTCAAAGAAGAAAAAACACAAGCATATTAGGACTACTGCTCATACGTTTTCGCGTAAAAAACAAACGTTTTGTTTATACAGTCAAATAAAACAAACTAATTTATTTGGAAACCGTCGTAAAAAATCAGCTTAAGACACAATCTTGTCTTGTTTTAATGAATCATCTTCTATAAAATATTTTCTTCATCTTTGAGATCAGTTACGTTTTGCCTGAAGGTACTAATATTAGATAGTTGAAAGATAACGCTAAAGAAGAATGCGGTGAAATATTTGGCTGAGTTGTTATCAAAACACCTCCCTTTTATTTGGCAAAAGATAATCGGGAAGGAAGAAAAGTCGTATTTTCTGTGACTGACAATTTGGTTGAGGAAGAAACTACCCTCTTGAGTGTCATACCTGAAATTCGATTACATATTATCCCGAAGAGCTGGCAATAATATGTAGAAGGTTCAGAGTCGCCTGTAGAAATGTAATTTGAATTGTCTCCAGATTAACTTATTAAAATAATAAAAAAGGGAACAGGAACTGTAATCATTTTTAGGAAGTGTAATTTTTCCTGTGACACTTACCTCCATCTTCAGCCTCTATGAATATAATAAATTTATAATTAATCTGTGATATTTAATTGTGCAGACTATGGGCAGTAATAGCAAGGAAAGGGATCCCACAACATCTAATTAGAGCAATACAGAGTCTGTATATGGAGAATAAAATCTTGATAGAAGCAGGGAGACCGAGAACAGCTCCGAGAGTTGGCCTGATCAATTGTGGAGTACGACAAGGGTGTCCATTATCACCTTCTCACTTTAATTTATATATTGACGATGTCATACAAAACTGGCAGATGTGTCTTCCAGACCATTTTATGATTGGTCACTATACAATTGACACTTTTTTTAATGAAGAAAGTTGTGTTAGTGGTTAAAATGACGAACAGAATTATCACTGTTGCACACCACTATATAAAAATTATTCCGATTAGCGCTTTCAAGCTTCACAGCTCATCATCAGATCGGAAATCTTTCTGATGATCTGATGATTTCCGATCTGATGATGAGCTGTGAAGCTTGAAAGCGCTAATCGGAATAATTTTTATATAGTGGTGTGGAACAGTGATAATTCTGTTTGTGACACTTTTTTGTTTGCGGACGATCAGGCTATTCTATCGGACTCTGAAAACAGATTGCAGATGGGTATACATTTGTTAAATGGAATCTGCAAAGACTCTGGATTGCAGATATCCACAATTAAACCAAGGTGATGGCTTTTTGTGGAACTGATCCCGTACGGGGAAAAATTGTTATAGACGGTACTGTCCTGGAACAAGTTAGCAGTTTTGAATACTTGGGCTACAGAGTGTCTTATAATGCAAGCAACGACGTGGTGAACAAGTTGCATAAGTTCAATCTTATGTGCGGGACAATCAGGCGAATCCTTAAGTCAGCAAGTAAAGGAACACGCCTAAAATTCTACAAGGCTCTTCCCACATTTCTTTATGGGTTTGAGAATTGGACTTTAATGAAAGGCCAGGCCAGTCGCATCCAAGCGGCTTAAATGAGATTTCTCAGGCACGTGGCAGGTATACTCTCCATGATATTATGAGTATACTCAAGAGGATCGCCCAGGTGTCGGCTGAATTGGTGGGAACATCTCTGCCGCATCCCCAAACAGCTATGGAACTATAAGCCGAGGGGACGGAGAGGTGTGGGACGTCCGAGGAAGCGCTGGAGTGACCCAGCTGTAATATTTGCCTATTTGAGACTGGAACAAACCAGTCTTGGTTTAAACCTTGAGGATGATGATGATGATGATGACGATGATATTTAATTTTAAGATTGATAGTGCAAAAATAAAACACACAAAACGAACACGAACAATCTTGATTACACAAGAATGAAAAATGAAAAATCTTAGGTACAATTAGACGTGAAGTTTACAATTGCAATTTATTGTAAGCACATCCGCTGACAGAGGTAAGCAGAACAAAACTATTGTAAACTAAAGACATTGCAAATTGGCGAGATATCTTGATTAATTAATGTTTGTGTAATGGAAAAATATTGTTATGTCTCTGACCTACAACGGGTTTTGTAAACTTGAAAATTTTACTGTTGTTAAAAACTGGCCGGTATTGGTTTATAACTAGACACGTCTATAACTAAATCTTATGATATAATAGGAAGAATACAACTCGAAACAAAACGTCCAGAAATACAGTAAACTAGAAAGCCTATGCTTGTTGAAAAACATTTTTCAGCCAATATAAAACGTTTTCATCATTTACACAGTACTCATTCAATAAGACACAAAAATATCTTTTCCTCAGTCCAATTGGAATATCGAAAAAGAAGGATAAATTTTTTCACGATAATGTCGTGTCAGTGAAAAAATTTCAGTTACTTTAAAAAAACCAATCATAGTACTTTTTGTGAACTTCTATGTAGTAGTAGTATAAGGTAGAACTTTACGCTTGCAGTAGACGCGCGTTTTAACTTTCACACACACACACACACACACACACACACACACACACACACACACACACACACACACACACACACACACACACACACACACACACACAATAAATACGATATGTATGGCACTACAATGAAATACATACGGAATGTCCTTACTTCTCCTATTTTTCGTAATTTAAATAAATATATCCAATCATTACGCCTGAGATAAAGCTACACTTATAGTTTCACACTAAAGACTGCAAAAGCGAAATACTAAAAGATACGTGTGGAAACGTTATTGGAATAAATATAATAATACTAACCACAGTTACACACGCGCGCGCATAGAGTTAAAATGGAATTTACATTATACAATAACTAAGGGCACATCTTTGAGTGGAACAGGAATATTAATACTCACGATAGATGGCAACTTAATATCCACACCTGTGAAGCTGTACGTTTATAGTGAGGTCAGTAAATAATCCAAACGCCTTCACGTTTATAAGGATGCGGGGGCAGTAATTCAAAGGTGACAACAGTTCAAAATGATATACAACCTCATTTATTGTACCGCAGCCAAAATACAATTAACAACGTACGCTAAATTAAAGGTAACCTTGCATTACATTTGTAAAATTAATCAAAGAAATACATATTCAAATTCAACATACCCCACCAAATTTTTCACAAAAATGTTACCTAATTGCGTATTAAACCCCTCCTTCGGTAAGCTTTAATATATTTTTGCCTCGTATGTATCTAAACAGTAAATTAATTTATTCATAAAATCCCACTTTCCTAACACCATTCATTCTGTACTTCTTTATTAACGAAACGGAGATAGCCAGTTATTTTCAAAGCTTAATTTAAATAGATAAATAGCTCTGCAAAGTAAAAACATGTTTAAAACTTGTAAGACACGCTTTACACATTAAAAAATTATATCTGGCTGTATGCCACTACAACGGCAACTGTGCCATACGGTGGCTTGGGTACGACATTTACATTCGTAGGATAAACATTAAATAAATGCCATACGGTTATGTACGGTTTTCCGTGTAATAATTATTTCTGCTTGAGCTGAAATTAAACCACAGCGTTAACCATCCAACGTCACTGCCTCTAGCCATATTTAAACATTAATACTTAAATACTATCACTACTAACACTGTAACCTGTATCCGGGTCGCAGTAGTGCCACATTTGTGGGTTCAACTGGTCATTACATTTCAAATTCAGCGTTGGTATTCGCATGTGACACGTCGGACGCACGACATACGTTGGATTTTACTTCACAGCCATAGCGCCACTAATGAAACTAATTCTGAACACTTCACGTTTTACCAGTGTACGCGTTACAGTCACTAAGCTTTTGTTTCTTAAACTTTACACTCTGGCTACGAGATGGCTTAGCCATTTTGACTTTCACCTTACGTCTATGGAAATCATCGCCTCCTTAACATTATCAATAAAAAAATTAATAATAAAGCTTCCGTCCACATATACAGAGTAAACTTGAAACAAGACGTTATCCTTCGTTTAGTACAGACCGAGGATTAATAAATAATCGAAGTTTCGTAAGCTTCCGAAAGATAATCATTGACTAGACATGATTTTAAAACATTTGATTCGACGTTTCGACAAAATGTATCGTCATCATCAGCACCGGTAGACAGTAACACAAAAATAATTAATAGGTGTACACATCTACTCCTATAATTAACAATAATCTACACATCTCATTTTTTTTCTTTACTTTATTGAAATCAGCAATCATAACTATTACTTACACAAGAATGTATACATATAAAGTTCTATGAGCCAATTTGATGACTAACGGACATGAGGCGGAGCTTCATCCATCGATGTAGCCCGTACTATCGTCTCAGGTCAGTGGGCCATTTTCTTTTAAGCCGTCTTGTGATGTCTGTAGTGGTCAAGTCGGATGCTAGTCTGTTGGTGTGTCTCTGCAATCTGTCATAATGCTTTTGTGTTCTGGCTCTGCATTCTTCTTCTACCAGGGGTATGTTGAAGTCCGTATGAAGTGTATGATTTGATATGTACCATTCTGCACCTGCTATTGTTCTCAGCGCTTTTGATTGGAAGCGCTGAATTATGTTGACGTTTGACATACTTGAGCAACCCCACAGGTCAATTCCATACGTCCATATTGGTTTAATGATTGCTTTGTACAAAAATAACTTGTTGTACAAAGCAATCATTAAACCAATATGGACGTATGGAATTGAGCTGTGGGGTTGCTTAAGTAATTCAAACGTCAACATAATTCAGCGCTTCCAATCAAAAGCGCTGAGAACAAGAGCAGGTGCAGAATGGTACATATCAAATCATACACTTCATACGGACTTCAACATACTCCTGGTAGAAGAATGCAGAGCCAGAGCACAAAAGCATTATGACAGACTGCAGAGACACACACACCAACAGACTAGCATCCGACCTGACCACTACAGACATCACAAGACGACTTAAAAGAAAATGGCCCACTGACCTGAGGCGATAGTACGGGCTACATCGATGGATGCAGCTCCGCCTCATGTCCATTAGTCATCAAATTGGCTCATAGAACTTTATATGTATCCTTTCTTGTGTATGTAATAGTTCTGATTGCTGATTTCAATAAAGTAAAAAAAAAAATTTCATATTTTCAATAAGTGATAATGTGTGTGTGTGTGTGTGTGTGTGTGTGTGTGTGTGTGTGTGTGTGTGTGTGTGTGTGTGTGAGAGAGAGAGAGAGAGAGAGAGAGAGAGAGAGAATAAATATGTTTATAAAAAATTGTTGTAAGTGTTACACATTTGTTATTATTATTTTTATATTATTAGATACAATTATGTTCGTTCTACATATAAATTAATCATTACATATAATTAAGTCTTCCTATATTATCTAAATACAGTTGCTGAAGATGACACTGAATTTTGTAGACACAAGTGTTTAAAAGTTCTGTCTAATCAATGGCCGAACTTCACATATCTTTTTTCACTAGAAGTGATCATGAAATTTATTCATTAAAAAAATGAACTTTTAGCCCACTGTGTTCACAACCACATTTAAATAAAAACGACAAGTAAATTATTCAATACATGGGAAACTATTGAGCAACTGTATCTCAGCATATTGATAGATACAATTTCAGGAGACGAGAGTAGCGTCAATACGTAAAGTATGTGTTTCAAATTTCAGTTAAAATCAAACTTATTCAACAATCGAAAATAAAAGTGAACGTCCAAAAATCGTCGCAGTAATTCGATGTGCTGTTCTTTCCTTGTGAACAGAATTTGTCTAACCAAATGGTTATGTTGGAACTTATTCGTGATGCCAAAATTTAAAAATTTAAGGGACAAAATTCCTAACGGAATAAGTAAGTTCATTTTCAATATTATTTGTACAAAATAAATTAGGTTTAAATATTTTAAACAATTCAGAGAAATTATTTTTGTCTTATGCTTATTGGCTGGTATCTGTGAAGGCGACTGAGAGACCAGAGACGTCTTGTGTGTACATAGTTGGTACATCGGTGCGGTCATGAGTTACACTCGAGCAGGGTAACTTCTCGTTTTTCTACTTATACGTATAAGCAATCCACCATTTCCTGTTAATAAATTTTCCTGATACTTATTACTATTGTCAACTATATCTTATTAAATCCAAATATGAAGTGTCACGATTGTTGAAGAAACGGTACCGGGTACCTCACGATTCAAAGCTTGGGGATTATTTTTTGTTCAAATTACATGCTTATGTTTTGATTAAATTAAATATTTTTGTTTACGTGTGTGTTTAATACTAAATCACACAAAAGATTATATTATTTTATTTTCGCTTTTAAGAGGCTGGAGGATTACGATGAAGTTTAAATTGACACAGATTATTGCCCCGTTCTGTTACAGTGTTATCCAAGAAGGGTCAGTTTTGTGTAAATTACTAATAACGTTTATTTAAATACGTTTCTAAAACGTATATTTCATAGGAATTTCATCAACCGATCGCAATAAAACCTAATGTTTTTTTAGTACTTTCCATCGTGCAAAACTAATAAATCTCTACAATCTCTTTTCTTTCTAATACAGGACGGTGTCAAAAGTATAATACTTTAATATATTTATATTTAATATAAATATTCAAAGCCTTAGGTAATTATTTAAAGTGATTTTTTTTTCTGTCTATACGTGAATAAGAACACTACTTTATGTATAGATTTGTTGTACTATACGCGTGTATAGCTTAATTCTTATATTATGTATTAATTATACTGTGCCAAAAAGTAAACAAGTGACGAATCCATAGATGTCTACGAGCAAAAAGTACGATTAATGTGAAATTTCTAATGAAGTGTCATCAAACATTCAAATTATATATCTATCAAAAGACATAATGACGAAAACTTATGTTTCTAAAATAACAATTTCTGTTCTTCAAATAATTCCAACAGAGGTTATGTTGTTCAGCTGTTTTAGACCTTATGAATTCTACACTACAAAAATAGTGGTGAAAAGCTCGTACAAATACAAAGGATTAGAGAAAGTTTAAATAAAAACATTAGTTTAAATTGAACCTTGTACCCTATGAGGAGAAAGGTAAACTCTCTCTCTCTCTCTCTCTCTCTCTCTCTCACACACACGCGCGCGCTCCACAAAGGATACTTAAATATGTATTCTAACATGTTAAGATAGTACTACGCATGACGCATAAATAAAATAGTTTAAATATATAGACCGTACACCAACCTTTCCGCACTCCATTATTAACTGCGATATAAATATATGATCAAACACGTTAAAAAAGGAAAATATAAAAAGCACAACACAAAGGACTAGGACACTGTCACAGAGGACGTAAATAGTTGTTTGCGGCTATTTGTTCCCAGCTATTTGGTTAATTCATGTCACGTATTCCACAATCGTTGTTTATTGAATATTTATCGTATTTATTATTAAACAAATACGTAACAGCAACATATAATTTGTTAGTAGCACTCGGCATGAGTGTGGCCGTAGGTGGTCAGCATTCGTGTGATAACCGCGCGGGTCCAGTGCGTGTGGTTTCTATTGTCAACGTTAATTTGCAATATTCATTTGGAAACTGAAAAGTGTTCACACGCTGATATTTATGAGTTTTATAATTGGCACTGATGTCGGAGATACAATTGATGCCGTTGTTAATGACTGTTATTGCAATTTGGTGATATCTAGTTTCGGAGAAGCGCTCATTATAAAACAACTTGATAGGAAACAAGCATTCACACAGCTGAAACAAAAATCAATTTGGTTGTTGAGAACGGCCGAAATAAAACTAAAAATAATTTTGTTGTAAGCGCATGATCAGGAAACGTTATTAAAGAGTACATAGCAACTTTCCTAAAAAATTGTCGTCACTGGCGAACCAAAAAACAATACTTATACTTAAATCTTTGTTCATGCTGTCGTCGTATTACAGTACCTAACAAACTTCGAAAATTAAAATTAGGAAGATTGTAAAATTCACTAAACGCGATCCTACATAAGCAAACTTAAGGAAATAAAAAAATTGGAATCGTGTATTCCACAAGTAAAACAACGGAGTAATATAACCACGTACCCAATAAAATTTGTAAAAAATAACTTATTTTGTAGAAAACTACTCCCCATAAAATTTACTACCAAAAACTTTTATGTCTTAGTTCCAGTATACGTATTAAAAAAACAATATTCAACACTAGCATAACACTCAAACTCATCGTCTTACACTAAGAATAGCTCGACACACATCAAAATATTTTTATTTAAAAGACATTTATTGATAAAGATAATCTTTTGTCACAGAGAATGCTTTTAGAATCAGTAAAATCATCTTTATTCTTAAAAAAGAATAGTTGCACACTAAACACTTGAAAAACACTAAATATATTGGGCCTACTCAACGCCACTATTGCGTTTTAGCTTTTTTTTAAATAAAGAGTGAAAGGAGTGAACGTGTAACCAAACGCTCCTTTGTGCGACTTCTATACGGTAACTTCATAAAGAGTTCTGTCAGTCATTCTTGAAGGAAATTCTTCTTATTAACTAAGACAAATATGGGTTTGCATTCGCATTATTATGTCGTACACAACCTAACACAACTTCAAAGATTCTATCAAAGGGAAGGCCGTTAGATCCAGTTACTAGAGTTAAACCTGAACTCTTTGAATCCTAGAACAGACAAATCCAGTAAGATCGTCAAGATGTAAAGCACAAAACTGATTATTTTATTCTAAAATCTCATCATAATTTAATGAAATTGGGAAGATATCAGGGCGAAAGTCTACCGGATAATGCAGTAAAGCAATGTTTTCCGGAAAAGTCGGCAGAGTGGACATGTATGGATTACTTTTAATGCATAAAATGTCACAAAAGTTTTCTTTTTTACTGATATTTTATTAGAAGTATGTAAACAAATATTTAAAACATCTGCCTACCGAAATTACTCTTCTTTGGGCTAATAAAGAAAAGCACAATTTTAGTTACAAACACTAATCATTTTTCTATTAACTACAGTAACTATTAAGAAATTTGTGTATATTGTTAATTGTGTTAATTGATGTTAAGGTAATAAAAACTTGCTAGGTTTGTTAAGTTTTCCAAAAATCAAGTACATCCCAATCTTTGTGATTTTGTAGCATTACAAGTATACCCAATTTTGTAGCATCTCTCCACATACATGTGTATAATTATTCTCTCACTTAATATAATTTGTATAGAGATTTTGTAGTAATACTTCGACGAGCAAAGCGAGACTCAGTTTCAACTCGACCGTTTGGCACTTGTCTCTCTATCCATCTATTTTTTAGGAGTAGGCCTAAGTCTAACGATAACTTCTCAAAGCTCAACCGATTTTGTGGCATACATGTCCGTAATCAGAATCTGAATATAGTGTTCACTTTTGAAAGTTTCAATATTTTTGGACGCTGAGGCCAAAAAGGGGACCTATAGTTTCATAAAATTGAAAAAAATGCAGCCGGGCGTGAGACTCAAGGAAATTTCAACCCAAACCTGATTGTAGCATTGACTATGAAAGGTTTTTACTTTCAGGACACCGCAGGCCTAAAATGGTTCCCAAAATTTTACGAAAATTGTAAAAGTCTATGAGGAGGATCAAGTTATTAGGAATTTATTCAAAATACAAATCCGTTATCTTCAACAACTTGACATAATTAATATCTCTCAACACTCCTTGCACATTTTGGATCACTTCACAACGTTTGTAAGATATATTTACAAAAACTTTATGTGTTGTTATCATTTAAGTATATTTGTGAAAAGTATTAAATGTAGGCCAGAAGCTATGAAACATACATACACATTAAAGCCAGGAAAATTATTTTCCATTTTAGCGACATGGTTACAAATGTAATTAAATAACGAATGATGTAGTTTGGAATTAGTAATATTTATTGTATGATCGTCTGCTCTAAAGTTAATGTTTTACTAAAATGAATAGTAATCGAGGTTTTCGTAATTATTCTGATAATTATCAAATTTTGAAATTTACCTAATAATAAATGTATTTCGTTTATAAGTATGAGCGAGTTCTGCGGCTAATGGAACTTATTAGTAATAACAGTAGTAGTAGTAGTAGTAGTAGTAGTAGTAGTAGTAGTAGTAGTAGTAGTAGTAGTAGTAGTAGTAGTAGTAGTAGTAGTAGTAGTAGCATAGTAGTAGTAGTAGTAGTAGTAGTAGTAGTATGAACTAAAACATTACAAGATTTGGTAGTTTTCGTACTGCAACAAGATAGGCTTAGAATTATGTAGAAAGAATTGTCTACGCAAACAGCAATTTAAGTAAGTGACCTGAAAGAACGCTAAGACGCTGACACAGATGCAGGTATTCGAGAAGCTACATGAAATCTGTGATGTTTATCTAGACTTTTGATTAAGTAGATTAGATTATATTGACTAGATTAGACTATGTCATATCAGAAATCACTATATTTAATTAGCGTAGATTAGAAATCGCTATATTAGTATATATTTCATGTTATTGGTCCGGAATTGAAAAAACCAAATTAAGTTCTCAATATTTGAGAATGGCCGTAAATTAGTAGTGAATGTGACGTCATTCTGTTGGTGACAGTATACCTGTCAATTGTTAGAAGAATTAGAATTTAATTACGTGTTATCGAGCAAAAACGAACCAACAGCCGGGTAAAATTGTAATTAAAATAACACAAGATCTGTAAAGAATGTCAGTTAATTAAATTATAAATGAATGATTTACATTTAATAATTTTAATAAACAAAATGATCTTCTCACAAAATTATCTCCGAATGTAAAATTACGTTCACATATAAAGCCGACGAGAACTGAAGGAATGTTGAAGGATAACAGACGACAATTCAACACAATTACCTTTCCCCTTTTAATGTTCTACGCGTACAATTCGTTCCATTTAATCACGACAATAACGAGAAGATGTCTTCTGACCTCACAGATTTTATTCTGTTGAAAAGAGTGTACAGAGTAATTTTAATTTAAATATCATTTAGATTCATAGGCTTACGCTTATTAAAAACATGTATTATTGAGTGAGTCTTCATATTATTATCACAGATTTTTTGATTTTTCTTAGATTATTTCGCATGTAAGTTAGGGCCTAAAGTTTATAAATCACATTTCCAGATAAAACAAAAGATTAAAAAAAGCTCTGTATTTCAGAAATATATTCTCGTTGATTTTAAGTTATGAAAAATATATCTGAAAAAGTATTTTAAAAAAGACTAGACTACCCATGCTGCGTTGTACACAACAAGTTTATTTATTGATTAAAGTCATATAAACCTGAGCACCACTTTTTCTTTTGTTACTTACTACTTACTACTGTTTTTCCTACGTTTACTCGAAACTCGGCAATGGCTTTCTTAAAATTCTGATCAAATATGTAGTTATTATTTCGGAGATTTGACTGTTCACTCGCTATACTAGTAAAAAAAAAACTGCCTGAAGTATTGCTTTATATAAAATGCGTACCGGCTTAGTAACTTCACAATATTTTCTATTAAAATACAGCTGTTAAAGAAACAAATACTGCACGTGGTGAAAAGGCTACAGCTGTGCAGCGGGCCCCCTACTGCAGCGGGCAGTAAAGGGTACCGTGTGTAGCCGTACTCTGCCCCACTCGGTATCTGTTGGCTTCAGCTAAAAAAACAAAATAAGTAAAATAAAACAGTTGAGACCAATCACTTGAATTTGCCCTAATTGTATTCAGGGTGGTTACAGTGGGTTTACTTGAGGGGGGAAAACTATGATTAAAGTCGGCTAACTATATGTACTGAATGACACGTAATTTCTGATATTTCAGATGTTAATGAAATTCAGTAACCCTACTTATTTTTACAGTTGTTTATGCTGAAGTTACTACTGTGACTTTGTAACTATATGATTCCCATTTCGTCAGAAACCTGCCTAGACTTTTACTGAATACGTTGTAAATTCCTACTGCCTTCGTTTAAAAAATAATACTTTTATGCTGTAGGGATTTTGGACTATGTTATCAAATAGGAGAAAGCGACCGCCACGTGAACGATTACAGAATCAAAACTACCGAAACTATAAAAACCATACGACTTTTGACTCTTTTCTCTCTCAAAACAATTATACACATTTGGAAAAATATGTTGACACTTTTATCGGCAAGTAATTTTGTGTTATGTGGTGTTATGTATGAGACAGAGTAATCCCTGTTAGATATCGTCCTCATGACATCTTGATAGGCTGAAGACTGTCATGACAGCCAATGTATTCCTTCTGTTTATTAACGATCAAGGGGGTTGTGATGTGAACAAGTCACGTGATACGAGTAAATTTTATTCAGAATCTCGTTTTTAATAATTGATTTTAAACTTTTAAAATGGAAATTAAAGAAACTGAAATAAACCACTTAGTAACTTTCTTGCGGGAAACTACGAGGGAAATCCCGTTAGGCTAAGTGCACCCGTTTGGTACGACGAAGAATGCGTAAACATAACTGCTAAAGAAATCTTATCACATTGATAATCCTTAAAAATCATATCACACTGAAAAGTGTGTTACATACAGAACTTAACTGAGTGTACTAGAGAAACAAAACGATGAACTATTAGAATTTCGTTTTGTAAAGCAGGCAGATCGCGGTTAGAAATCATGATTAGGCTTAACAAAAAAAAAATAACAATGAAATTAATTGCCAACGACGAAAGATGTAAACGACGAACGATACTCGTACAACAATAATTAAATCATAGACAACGTATTAAAACCGGTGCGCGCGCGCGTGCCTCATATGGATCGTTAGCAGTCATTACCCATTGTCATATCACGTAACCCATTACTGAGAAGTACTCACTGGTTAATATTTGTAGAGACATCTCGTTCGGTTACAACAGCGTGTAAATTTCATAAAGACCATCATGTGACATCATAATAAAGCGTCAGCAAATAATGAAATCCTAATTAATGTTTGATGCTGGAGTGGCAGCTTCTAGCTCCAGGCAACATGAAAAATAACGTGAGAAGGTAATCTCTTTCAAGAACGGAGCCAGACTTTATTTCTGTGGGGATGGTGGCAAACATTTAAAGTGAAAATTCGTTAAAGCAGAAACGAGTTTGTTTCGTGGTATTGCGACTACACCATATTGCTAACATAATTAACATCCCACTCACGGGAGTCCTTTGGATAAAAAGCAACCTCCGTAACCAAGAAATATTTTTAAATCAGTGAAATAACTAAGCTATAATTTTGGTTCCAACGGTTAAAAAAATATAGAGCAAATAATACACGTACATATTACTTCGTTTCTGTAAAGCTGTATTTTTAAAGAGCGAATTATTTTTCAAATTTTTATTATGGATAATATTACATGTAATGCCTTTTATGTCATTTTACACCACCTCAGTATGTTAATATATTTGTATACTCATAAAATATATTAATTATACGACGAGGAAGGGAACAGTTTAAATTCTGAAGACTATGTTTTAAAATGCGTTTGTGACAGTCCCACGAAGACAATGACGTAAAAAATTCTTCCGAATTTAGTTAGTGTTATCACACTAACAACTAACCAAATTATATGGGAAAAGTAATTTTTTCTACCCTTTTCAAGCAAAAACAACGGCCTGAAAGTCTTTCATAGCTTTAACTTCGAACATATCTCGCGAGGGGGGGGGGGGGCACACGCAGCGAAGTCGCAACAATAACTATATTCTGCACGTAGGTCGTTCCATAAAGATGAACTCTCACCAATCAGTGTTTTGTATGATAATTTTTCTGGCATAGAAGGGTCCCTTCGCTTGAGGCATGAAGGAAAAAGGTGAGGGGTTTTTCGAAAGCCCCACACGCCTATCTAAACTACCCACAATATCCTAAAAACTGTTTGCACCAGTGGATACAATCATTTTCAAAAAATTGTCATATTCAGTGACAAAACCACAACAGCGATATAAAAATAAGTTTAAATATACAGTTATAATGCTATTATTTAGATAATATTTATTAGTATATGTATGTATATATATATATACAGTATATCGCTACCCTAATTAGCAAACCACATAACTCCATTTATTGGCAAAAATTACAGTTTGATGCCAACCTATACAAATTTTGTTCTCTCTGTATATTTAAAACCTCTTAACTCTGAAAAATGTGTTGACTGAGCTATTTAAGGTTTAGCAAACCACGTATCTCCAGTACTTCATTTTTTGGTTTGGAAAACCTTGTAACTCCCAGCTACCGTACTGTTATTGCTACTCAGACAACCACATTCATGTATTTTCACGTTTGTTATAGCCTAATTATTTTGATTGCTTTGTTATGCATGTAGTCCATTTATTAAAAAGTTAGTATTCAATTATAAATTTAAGTAGTCTTAAGTCCAATTAAGGCTTTAAATTACGATATAAAAAATACCATGGAGTTAGGAGTTTTGCATGTCCTAATTCGTAGAGGTTATGTTTATGTTCAGCAAGACTTAAGAGTTTTTATAACTATGCAAAAATTGATACCTAAGAAAATAAACTATTTAAGAATAAATTATAACTTCAGAAAATATTAGTGTGAGTTCCTTTTACATTTACACTAGAAACAGTTATTTTATTTTTAAATGCTAGTGGATTTTAAATAAGTGTTCAAATGATTTTCCCGGAAATTGCAAAACACAGCAGGCATGGAACTCAACATTTACGCAATTAATTTATGTTGGAGATACTGTTGATATTTTACGAAGAGAATGGACCACTCTTCAGTAGCAGAATGAAAACAATGATTTGCAAGAAGAAATGATAGATGATGAAAACTTGATGAAATAGAAGGAAAATGTGGCATTACTGCCTGATTACAAGAAATTAAGGAAATCTAAAGAAGTGGAAGCACTAGAGAATTATTTTTTAACACTACCTAAAGTTCAGTCACGTTGCTGCTGGAAAAGAACAAGGAAATTGTATCGTGAGCTCTAACTGTAACTATAAAATTTGTTATTTTGGAGTTACGAGGTTTGCTAATTAGGGTAACGTTTTATACATTATTATATAGTATCCTTACACAATATATTATAGGTTATCAGTATACAGTATATACTATTATATATCCCATAAATATATTTAATTTAAAATTTTAAAAGTTAAAACTACAGTGAAGTGTACAAAAACTTCATGACATCCATAACAATTTTTTTCTTAAAAAACATCCAAGTCTTCTGCACCATTCTTAAGTTTGATCATATTCTCATCTCGTTAGCTGGTTTTCATATTAGTGATAAGAAAATGACAAGACGTTACTCACAGCACAGCATAACTCTAGCTGAGGTGCTCAGTTTCGGGCCGACTTCCCAGAGTTGGCTGTACTGATAAGGAGAAAAATAATTTTTACAGAACTTTTCTAAGCATACGTATACGGACCATATTCTTATCTTCGTATCAAACTATGCTGCGCTGCTGCTGCTGCTACTTCTACTACTACTACTACTACTACTACTACTATGCTACTACTTGTTAACAATAATAATGTTTTTTACGCCTAACAGCAACCATATAAATGTTACGAGTGACAGCATATAGGTATGATACGGTGAAGGTTCCGATATTCTACAACATGTAGTATTTTATTGATCGAATACTTTCTACTATATTTTTCTTCCGAGTTTTTAATCGCAATATGTTACACACAGTTTTCATAACCCATTTTCTTCACAAACTAAAGCAAGTTTCGTATGAATTTTTTTGTAAAGGTATACTTATGTCTTTGACAGTCTTTCCTCTTTAGTGTTAATTTTTATACATAACAAAATAAATTAATAATAAGTATATTTTTAGCTGACAGTGTACGGTTTTGAAACGGAAAAATGAGTTTTTAAAATGTTTACACATTCAGTTATATTCTCTGGTTCTCATACGCGCGTGCACACCAAAACGTATAACATTGAATGACCATTATACACAAACATTATATACAAGCTATAAGGCCACTCTCAAGTTGAGTAAACTCGATGTAGTACCCAGAAAATTCCTACAACTAACATCACGCTACTTATCGCCAGTGTCTGCCGGATATTGCCGCATTTTCAGTAATACAGAAAACAAGCACAAAAGATGTTAATGACCCACAAAAAGAATACAGTGAATAGAAATTATACATTAAGCGAAAACGTATGCGACTTTTTGTTGGTTTATTAAAAAGCTTCTACATTACAAGCCTCTGTTATTACGACAGTTTATGGCGTTTTATTATAGAGCAATCTGAATGGTCAGTTCATGCACATGGTTTGCAAAGCGCAAAACAACAAAGCTACGCAGCTCGATGTGCGCGCCTGCTCACCGTATTTCGGGGCCGATGACAACTGTCCAGCCCCTTCTCCTGCGATCAGGCCGCATCCTATTTATAGCCAGTCCGGCGTGTAAGTCCAATTTGGTGTCGTCTTCTTGTTCAATTTTGTGTATTCTGACGTACGACATTTTTGTGCCGTGTTCTTCGCAGCGTGTTTGTTCAGTACTAGGGTGCCGACCGGTACTCTCGCCACATACTTATTATTTACGCAACAAATGGGTTAACGTGCTGTGGCCTTACGCGTGCATTTATTTTTAACGCTAGCCTTTAGAGAAGTGTCTTTTGCAAAGAATGTATTACAGTGCACGCAGGTACTTTCCATTAAACTGAATAAATTTCTGTAGCGTCGTACACACACACATACACACACACACACACAAACGTTTACATAATTAATTCGCTGACAAAAACACTGGCCATTTCTTCACCTGGGTCACGTTATGCACAGGAATATATATTTTAAAATTCTGCTATACAAGGACAACTGAGCGATCTACCATAAACACTAACATTTATCGAAAAGAAGCCAAGAGAATAAGCGTAACGGTACACTTTAAGTAGTTTTAACTTATAAAATAATTTCCAGAATATTCGTTTACAATTATTAGTAACAATAAACTTGATTACATGTTCCTATGTATTTACTGTTTGGGTAAAATTTTCGGTTCATTTATAGTTTATCGTATGTTTACAGTGAATAACAATATTTTAAGTATGAAAGTGGTTTGTTTAAATTAACGAAAAATGAAATAGCAGTAAATAAACAGGTTGCAAGAGCAAAATAAATACACGGGACCGTAATATTTCTTTAACTATATAACAACAAACAGCTTACTTGGAAAGCAAGTAACCTGTGTGTTAGTTAAAAAATATTCAAGCTGCAGTTTTCACAGAACTAAAATTGAAGCACGAAATTAACCTACGTGAGTTACTATGAATTATATATTCAGATTTAACATTTCTCTACGGATATCTAGAAAGCAGTAAAAACTGTTTTACAAACAAAACCATTATTAAAGTTAAATGAAGGAAGGCAACAATAAACACTTGCTACTGGACAGCCGCGAAAGTGTTGTCTACCCACACGATCTGGTGTTTGTGTGTGTGTGAATGTACGCGTGCGCGTCTGTCAACGTCAGATATATCTGTACGGAAAATTACGGAAACAAAGGCCGGTCGCGGAGTCACATAACGGCCACGTAGTCTCACTGACAGCACAATTAAACAGCACAAAAACTTCACTCAACAACACAAAGCAGACATCGTGTGTTCACTGGACTTACTTAACTAACATTTGACTCAGCAGATGATAGAAACTAAAATGCCCGAATATCATTCTCTCCAACGTGACATAACTAGAGCCAAAAACTTATTTTTAACAGCAAAACTGTCGCAAAGCAGAATTATTTTAAGGCTGCATTAATTTTATTCGTCCTTACCAAGGTTATTATTTTATTTACTGCTATGCTGCTCATAGCGTGTAGCACTCAACATAAAATAACGTCGCTTGCGTACTTGTAACGCTATTACGAGTAGGCCTAATAAATGTCACTGTACAATTTAGACATTAGAAATCTCCACGTCACAAACACGTGTGCTTTCCTATTGCATTTAATGAATCGAAAACATTAATTATTTTTTGACGCCTTCATTTAAATTTTTAAAAATTGATTTACAATATTATATCGGCGCTTTTTAATAGTTTGCTGTTAACTGATAAATTGGAATCTGTTTTCAAACAAGTATTGTAATCTGCTAACTGTAGTTTAACATTTTAATTTTTATAAAGTTGAAGGTTTTTGTTCATATTTAATTAATTTTACATTTGTTTATACATGGGAGTCATTTCAAGAAGGTAACATTCCAGTTGCCTCTGAGACGTAGGCCTGTTGCCATTTTTAATTAAGTAAAACAAAAGAAATTCCAGACTCAATAAGATATAAAAAGCACTTCATCTAGAATTTTTAAACAGGTAATCGGCTAAAAATTTTAAGAAATTGTCATCAGGTTTAACAATTTAATATTTAAGTTTAACAAGCTTAAAAATGTTTATACAGTATAAAAAACAAAGATATTTCTCTACAAGAAATACTTCACTGCTGAATGTTTATGAATTGTGTCACGTGGTGTGTTTCATGATTATCTTATTGATAATGTGATAGAATAGAAATTTTATAATTCTACAATCACTCTTCAACGGGTTTACAGTTATAGTAATAATAAAATTATTAAAAATTTCTCAGTGGAGCAATTTAACGCAGTAGTCCTTTTTATAAACTGTAGTAGCGAATACTGAGGCGTCATATTTTTTTATTGAATAATTAATGTTATTACTACATTTTCATTGTGTATTATCGGTAATCTAGTGCCGTCGTACATTCAGAGGCTGAAATTATAAAAGAACCAAAAACATAATTTCTTGTCATGTGCTCCATTATTTATTTTTTAACAACTCAGAGTTATGTGATCCATTAGGAAACTTCATATATAGTTACACACCCATCTTAATTATTGCTGTGTAATGTACAATGCGAGTAAAGTTCTTAATCCCTAATTATTATATATTTGTCTTATACATATTTACGTAGACACACGCACAAACAATATTAACTATAAATAGGTGTGCAAAATCGTATATAATAATTTAACGTACAGAATTTATTTAACAAAATTATGTAGGCCTATATTGTTTACAATAACAAAATTATTATATAACAATATACACATATATACATATAATATACAATATACTGTATCTATTACAAAACAAACACAAACGGTATACAAATAGGCCTACTACAACCGTACAACAAAGATGACACATTGAGCAATGGATTATACAGAACAGAATGTAAGACTGCTTTGTATTTGTTACAAAGGCCATGAGAAAAAACAATTTAAAAAATGTTATTTTGAACATCCAAATGCATACAAAAAATATTTGTAAGTCCAATTTAGCCATACACGCAATAAATACAGGACACGAATTCCCAGACATCAGCAATATGAGACTAATAAGACATATACCACGCAGTGGCAGTAAAATTTATATTAAGGAAAATATAAACATACCTAAACATAACAAACAAAACAAGCTAATAACGGACCAGTACAAATAAATACAATATACGACAGAATTTTTAAAATAGTAAACATTGGATATGCTCAAAGAACAATTTTACACACTACTCCTGGTCACAATAACACAGATACGGCTCAGTCGACAAACACCAACGAAATGCCAACAGCAGGCAGCAGCAGCAACCGACCACCACAAAGGTTCCTTACCAATATGGCTGACGATGGTGGTACTACTTGATACTCGAAACGTGTTCCAGTAAGGAAAAAACATATTGATTGTATACTAGTGTAATTAAAGAAATATAATATAAAATAATATATACACAATAATGAATATATCTAATTAAAAAATAGACTTATACACTAAATTTTAAGTAAATTACAGACGCTTAATAATAGGGTCTCCAAATGTTTTAACATTGGGCACTTATAGAGTGTTGCTCCTGCTTACAGACTAAACGCCTGTGTATTTTTGCTGTACGAAAACAGTAGCCTGCAGGAAAACCCACGCTTATTTTGTTTTCACTTGATCTCCTGCAGAAAGGTGTTACGTTTGCTTGTACCAAGGCAATATTCCGAGCCACATTCCCTAGAGTCATATGAATTCAGTTTGTATCTACTCGGATGCCACCGAGGTTGGTCGAGTACCAATGTGTGTTGAGCCGTGACGTAATTAAGTACTCTAGGTGAATACCAATCGTACGATTTATGAAGCCATTCAATGATTCGATTGGAACTTGTAACCTTAAAAGCCAAAAGTACTTGATTACAACTGATATTAATGACTCGACTTTCTGACCTCATCAAGCCACGGATACTGTCCCTGTTGTTTATGCTTTTTGTGAAACTTTTCGCAACCTTTCATTGCAAAGCGTATTTCAAAATTAACAGTCAATCCTCAGAGAGCACGATGGACTACAAGCAACGTCTAAATTCCGTTACTATCATGCTTACAGCCTGTTGTAAGTGGTCACCAATATTCCGTACGACCCAATGTTCGTAGTATCGTTTGCTTTAACGTTCCGTTCGATAAGAAACATGACTGAAAATGCTTAAAACGTAGGTCGACCTGCCGAAACGCTAATTCGTCATAACGGCGATGGGGCGATACATAGTTTAATTAAACACTCTAAACCAACAAGTTCAAATGAAAATTGGTGGTTGGTGGGAATGTCACCAAAAACTTGGCGGTTAATCAGTTCTTTAATTTAATGTGGATAGTGGAAGTCATTTAAAGCACTAATATAATCAAATGACAACGTTGTGTATACAACAATTGGTCAGAATCCAAACATCACTGCTTTCGTTCTGAAACGGATCTGGCAATTAAATAGTAATTGTTGCAATCTTACAATATATCGTATAATTTCTAAATTACAAGTTTGTGATTACGAAAAACATTTTCTGACATAAAGATGCACTTACGCATCCGTACCCTATATGTTCATTGGGCTTCTGAACTAATTAGGGTCCTGGCCTGCTGGCTTCAGCACGTTTAAGAATTTGATTTGTGTTGCGTAACAGCTTCTTGCAGCTCGTGCTGATCGTCTGTCTGCCTGTTCACACACACACACACACACACACACACACACACACACACACACACACACACACACACACACACACACACACTTTTTAAGGACTTTTCATTAAAATTTTAAAGTACACTATTACAGTATTGTGTTCCATTGTGTGTTTCCCAAAATCCGATCAACTAGCTTAATGACCAATCAAAATTTCGTCAGAATTTCAATGTTTGTAGTAGGCCTACGTTATTAGACAAGATATCCTGTCAGTTGACGTTACAACCAATTTTCGTTCCCGTCATGAAATAACCTCCTCCTTTGTTTCAAATTATAAAGCTGTGACGATGTCAATAATTTTAAATTATCTGTTAAATTTTAAGCGAAACTAGAAACACGTTACTGAAGTCTAGCTGCAATACTCTTCTTGGGATCTGTACAAGATAAGGATCTTCTAAATTCGCAAAGCAAAACTTTCCGCAAGTCATTTAAAACTACTAGATCTATCACGGTCTTAGAGAGTAGTTTCCTAGCGATTCTGAGAGTTTTGACGTAGGGTGTTGATGCGGCTGTAGTCGACTGTTCAAACGGATGTAAACGAGCTTAAACAATGGAAACTGTTGTTTTGTGATGCCAAAGACAGAACGATGAAGTGTGAATGAAGTGAGGGTGCGCGAGCAAGTGAGAGACATTTCAGAAATATCGCTTAAACTCGCGACGTTAAGTCTCATTCACATACACTCACATACCTCTGCCAAATACTTTTAAACTTAAAATATGCTTTCATGTTTCAACAGTGAAGGTTTACAGCTGCAAGTGGTGACACACGAAAATGTACTGTCCAATAATTTCATATACATATTGTTACATGACATTCTGCCATGCATCTTGTTGACAGAAATATACTTTATTACTCCTACCAAAAGTACCAAGAAACATGATAGTTTTGTTTCAAGAAATAATTACTTAACTACTTAATTAAATACTGTTTATTTTATTATTTTATTCATGTTAACGAAGACTCTAATAATTATGTTTATTACAGTTCAAAGAATGTTAATAATAATAAGAAAGGAGGACAATGCTTTGGAACTTACTTATAGTGTTTTGTTGTATTTATAAAAACTGTATTGTATACAGAAAGTTAAGAGGAATTGTCATCTATTACTAATAGTTATTAGTAATTAGTTTGGCTATATTGATTAATATTATATGTAATAATATTAATAACACAAATGTTAATATTAATAGGAAAGTACCAAAATAATAGTAATAGAGATTTGTAAAACTAGGCATGTTAAGCTTAGATAGTTAAAGGATTTGGAATAAGAATTTATATTAAAATTAGAATAAACAATGTCAGGTTAAGTTATATTATTACTAATTGTGTCCACTAGTTTTAATAAAGTGAAAAGTACAAGAAGAACTAATAATAAATAATGTTGGGACAAATAATTAAAAGTGTAAAATGGTAACTCAAGAAATATTTAATAGAAAATAAGAAAGAGTGGTATCAAAACAATCAGTGTTTCATCATAAAATCAAAGAAACTAATAAAGTGAAGATCAAAGATCTTATAAAAAAGTTAAAACAATTCAAAGAAAATGAAAGATAAAATATTAGAAGTTTGTTTATGTTGAGGCTCAGAGAGCTCCATAGTAACATAAAATGTTACATTTCAAACCAATAAAAGCTAAGATAGGCCTTAGCAACTAAAATGTTATAAATTAAATAAAAAAGGAGTACATTATTGGATCTAAACTAGAAAGGTTGATATTAAAATAAGAGTGACTAATCCAAGATATTGTAAATTTCATATTTGTGAACTTAAAGAAAAGTTAAATAATACTACTAAATAAAAATAAATAGAAGAAAGAAGAACAGTATCATTCTAAAGAAGTCAACCAAGGAATCTATGAAGAATTACCATCAACCTCTCCAGGAAGAGAAGTATTTATTGATAAATAACTAAACTGAACAATTTTCAGCAAAGCCTAGGCCATTCTTCTCAAATACATTGTTTACACTTTTAATCAAAACAATTTTGAACTTTCACGGCGAAAATAATCACTGAATAATATTATTTTCAGTATAAAAAAACTATTAATATAGAATAATACTATCATCTAAAGTGAACTATACCTTAAAAACACTTAAATCAACATAACCTTGACACTGAACATTGTAAACTATTAATATAATTTTGTTAAGACACTTTGTAATTTATTGTAATCCCATGTATTTTGGTACTTTTCCTAACATATCTGTCGTTTATATCGTAGTCAAAAGGACTTAACGTAAAAACATACTATTTGTATTTTATTTAGTAATTATACAAAATAATGCAAATGTATAGTCCCTGGGTCATGAAGAGCTACTGCTGCCATCCTGAGCATATTTAAAGAACAGCCGGTAGACTTTGTTAATAATTATATTTGTCTTTTCAAACAATTTAAAAAAAGATAATAAAGGATTTGAGTTTAATAACTACAGATAAAAGGTTTTCGTTTCTTTATTTAATGGATACATAAATGTGAATGATATTATAAACACCATATCAGTGACTGTTAATTTGCTTCATCAACTAGCTTAAGTTGGCAACACTCCTAACTAGGAAGTATGGCAGCCGATTTGAATCTGCTTTGATGAGCTTTAGTTATCACAATCGTCTATTAAATAAAAGATTAAAAGAGATTGAATTATAGCTAGAAAAGAAACCTTTATGCTATTTTAAAATAATACTTACTAATTTTCAAATACATTTTATTTGCAACCTTTGATTGCAAATTGGCGCTCAACAAATATTACCCTGACAACATACTCATCCTCAAAATATTAACAAAGTACACATTAAATAACAACCAAGATATAAACAAGGTACAATTTAGATAGTACG
The DNA here is from genome assembly GCA_034769895.1 of Magicicada septendecula. NCBI lineage: Eukaryota > Metazoa > Arthropoda > Insecta > Hemiptera > Cicadidae > Magicicada > Magicicada septendecula. The sequence goes on along the minus strand of CM068367.1, from coordinate 576,159,855 downwards.
GATTTTCTTAACGTTACAATATTCATACACATCCCGTACGTCCGACAAGTACGTCGAAGGCTGGTGGAACGAACCTTCCGTGCAGAATATGTTTATTTCAAGCACGTTTCACGGTTTTAATTATTTTCAGAGGGAATGGTGATTACCAGAAAACTGGTAAAGCCTAACTACTCATGTTGAAATTATGATATTGACAGTTTGAAGTTCGAATCTGCTCCAATTACATACGATTAATGACGCCATAAAAATGTAATGTTTTATTAGACACGATTGTAGTTAAATAAAATGTCTAAAAAAAGTAACTGGAATAGAAATTAGCAACTTCTATTTAGAGGCTTATTTGGACAGAGACTGATTCACGTTACTAAGCAAACGCAGCCTACTTTCCCAGGTCTCTGACATTAGGGAAGACAATTTACATCATGCATTTTATTAATTGTGTACAGTAGTAGGCCTACAATAGTCTGAAATTTACGTACGTAAGAATAAAATAAAACTCTTCTCACTCTCTCTCCATACACTCTCCACACCCACACACACGCGCACGCACGCGCGCACACACACTGACGCAACATCAAAATTATAGTATCTGCGGTAGCTTTTCTTCCACAATACGCTAGAGTATGGTAACTGGTTACAACTATTTTTGTACTGCCCTTAAGTTCAATTTGAAAAGATACAGATTTGGTGGAAAGTTAGATTATTCATGTATGGAATTAAATATCCAACAATATTTTTACTTCCATATTCCTTAAGGAAATGGAAGTATGGTGATGGCAAAAAAATCGTGTTCGAGATTATTGCAGATTCTGATTGTACTACACTCAAAACATGAAAAAAGTCGTTTTTCGAAGTGTGTGTGTGTGTGTGTGTGTGTGTGTGTGTGTGTGTGTCTGTCTGTCTGTCTGTGTGTCTATCTGTAGATTTTTTTTTTCTATGCCAAACGATAACAGCCGCAAATTCAAACAGAATCAAATAATTTTTTGCATACAGCCCTGATTTCTAGAGTACTCACGACCTATTGTTTTTGGTGAAGATCGGTTTGAGGTAAAGGGGTAGTTTACCTGCAACGGTTTTTTTTATCAAGGGTAATTTTTTTTTTTGCAAACGATAACAGCCGCAAATTCAAACAGAATCAAATAATGTTTCGCATACAGCCCTGAATTATGGAGTTCTCAAGACCTATTGTTTTTGGTGAATATCGGTTAAGGGAAAGGGGTAGTTTACCTGCAACGTTTTATGTTTTAACAAGGGTATTTTCTATGGCAAACGATAACAGCCGCAAATTCAAACGGAATCAAATAATATTTTGCATGCAACTCTGAATTGTAGAGTTTTCAAGACCTATTGTTTTTGGTGAAGATCGGTTAAGGGAAAGGGGTAGTTTACCTGCAACGTTTTATGTTTTAACAAGGGTAATTTTTTCTATGACGAACGATAACTGCCGCATATTCAAACAGAATCAAATAATTGTTTGCATGCACCCCTGAATTGTAGAGAACTGAAGGCCTTTTTATTTTGGTGAAGATCGGTTGAGGGGAAGGGGTAGTTTACCTGCAACCTTTTACGTTTTAACAACAGTAAAGTACTTGAAAATTCATTTAAACTTTTTCAAACAATGGTAATTGTTAAAAATAAAATAATTTTGTTGCCAGGCAATAAAATTATAATTTTTTCATTTTAATGTAAATCATGTATGAGAGAAAATATATCGTTCGTGGCCGGCAAGCATATCTCAGTTATGTAATGTTTACGTTTCCATTTTATTATTATGACTACCGCAATAAAAAGGCAGGGAAGACACACACACACACACACACACACACACACAAAATTCGCGTTTCTGGCCTCATTCATGATTATTTTCTTACATTTGCACGCTTTTTAAATGGAAAGTGCCGAAACCCATACCAACACAACGCGTGCAAGCCGAAAAAGTGTCCAGCGTGGGTAGCGATTTGCTTCCTGTGGATCGCTGGGCAGTGTAACTGCACGTGTTTACAGAGGAACCATTCATAGACAGACTTTTCATCTTTAGGGAATGAACCCTCTGCAAGATGCTGAGGGTCCATGAGTGACTTCGGAGCGCTCCTTCTTTTCCGCGTGTTTGTTCTGTGAAACGTACACTGTAGATTCGCAGCTTTACTCTAAGCAACGCTCAATAGGAAATGTTGAAAATTTTTGTCCACGGTGTACCCTCATACACACTAAACCTGCTCTGATGTTTTAATTACGGACATCATAATATTAAAACTTTGGAAACTTGAGCACTACTTAATGGAGATCAATCATTAACTTATACAAGCCATTAATTTTATGCATATTTTTTATATATATGTGTACAACGTTTTCGGCAACAAAGAAGCAGTTTTTGTTAAAATTCCTTCCCGGGATATTTGGCCGTAGTCCAATGTTTTCTACGAAACCAGACGTTTCGGCAATGCCATCGACTTCCATCATCAGTGAAAATCGAGTGCGATAACGTGAGGTGGTATACGTTAGTGACCACAGTACTGTGGTTAAGGCTGAAGCAGTAAGTAGAAAGAAGTAGTTTCTATGGTAATATTTCATTTCGAAAATGATTTTAAATATAAATCATAGAATATGGAAGTCATGTATGGTTCTCCATACCGATATTTTTTTTGTATAATACTTGTGAGTTAAAATTAATGTCATTTTGTATTCTAGTGTTATTTTTTTTTTTTATTTACTACTTTTTCAGTCTCTGTTCTTTTACTATTTATTTCAGCTGTAATGCCTGAATTATTAGCATACTCTTTTGTAAAAACAAATTAAGATCGACTGTAGAGAACTAAGTAAATAAATGTTATAAAAGACATGACATTGCTATCAGATTCTTTAATGATTTTAAGCTACTTGAATATTGTGCAAAATACAACTTGTACACCACCGTACGCGTTGCTCAGAGTTAAAAAAAATATGATTTTAGTTAACCAATGGGTATGCTATTTCACGACTGACTTGGGGATCCGGGGTCTATCCCAGGGCAACATTATAAAATTAAGTGCCCTTTTCAGCCCTCAGAGCGACTCGTGCTAGGGTAATTCGGTAATGCCTAGGGTAATAATAGACCACTGAATAATATTACTAGTTACGTTGTCTTCTGTCCTAAGCAATTTCACCTTTATATAAAGTAATGTATTATTATACAAAAAATTTACATTCATTTCTTTTATCACTTACTAATCTTTTCCTGCGTCCCATATGACGATCACCACTCATCTTGTAGTCTCCTTTCCAAAACATTCTCCACTTGAAACGACCTTCTGACCGTCCCTATGAAATCTCTTGATCTGCTGTCCGGACTAGCTCTAGGTAGAACGCAGGAGATAACTCTCCTCCTCATCCTGTCCGTTCCTGACGTGCATTTATTTCAATAGTTAGTCTTTCTACGTGTAATAGTTCTGTAGTAACTTACGTTTATCGCACTCAACTTAAACATTACTCAACGTCAAACACGTAACATGTGCGAGTAAAACTTTGGAAGTTTGCATTTAATAATGCACACTTAAACTGGCTGTCGAAAAATTAACTGGTTTCAAATTAATCTAAATTGCTAATGGAAAGAATCAGAGTCTCGATGTGTACCCGTCAAAACCGTGTGGATTACAAGCAGTTTGGACGATTCCAGCTGGATATGTTAACAACTGTGGCAAATTTTAGTTACCATTTTACGACTCGTGAAAGGTATTTCCTATTAAAAAAATTGTTATTCGCGCATAAAACAGTTTTGTTTTTAACTAGTTATTCTGTTCGTTAATTTTTATAAAGGATTTATTAATTTCCGTCCGGTGTGGTCACGTGTTATGATCGAGTTATACGTACACATTATTTATAAACGCGGATATTTGAATTCCACTTTTATTGCTTAATTTTAGCACTCGATATTTATACCTATGTGAAACGAAATGTAGAAATATACTAGATCGCTTGACGCTTGTAAATGCTGTTTTCCAACATGCCTGTTCTACAAGAAAATAAGATTTCATAGTCAACAAGGATTGCAACTGTTGCAACGAGCTTTCGGTTTTACTATTTCACATATTTTCACTATACTTATTCCACTTGAAGTAAATTATTATATTAATTAAAACCCATTTTTCAAAGCTTAAGTTTTTTAAATTTTGCAGATAGCTTTTGAGGACCAATTGCATCCCTTTATCAGTGCTTAGCAATCTCTGTCTTTGCTCTTCTTGCTTCTTTGGTTCAGTGCTGTTGGTGCACTTGTAAAACTGATATTGTCAATTTATTTTAAACATTGACTTATTGTTTTTGTAATCTTGTTATGTATAAACGTTTTCTAAGCTGTCCACTTTACCACTTTTTGTTACCGATTTTACAGCTTTAACATTTTCTATATCAGGAACAACTGGTGTTTTGTTTTAATGGCATGTGATGCTAGCTTGTTTTCATATACTGTCGGCATAAGAAGAGCCGACTTGGGTTAAAAATATTGATAAATAATTAAGTTTCCTCTCAGCCACAAGTATATATTAATCCTTGTGGGACATTCTATTTCATAATACCCGCCTTTATTCAGGTGATCTGTTAGGCGATTTGTGGCGATGTATTTATTTATTTTATGTCATATTGTTATGGAGTATTCGTTACGCATTTTTATATTTTATTTCTATTATGATTGATGTAAGTTACAGAAATCCATATTGTAATGGAATTAGAAACTGTACCATTTATTTGTGTTATGTTTTTATTGTATATATTTAAAATGTTCTTTTGTTTTATTTATTGTCTTAATGTTGTAATATTTAATTATTGGTGTATTACTATATTCTTAAAAATATATAAGATAATATGTTATACAGTAATGAATTACAATAAACTCTTACATTTAACCAGTGAAGTACGTTAAACGTTCTCAGAAAAATTAAATATAAAATAGTAAAAACTGTAGAACTGTAGTATGTCCCTATCTGCGCTAATAAAAGATGTAATACACATTATAGATATATTAACTATGGATATATAACAACCAAAAAATTAACGTTTTTAGATTTTCGCAAGACGGTCTACACGAAATCTGAATTGTTATGTAGACAGTTAAAGCAATCTTATTAAGAAGAATTTATTTGCCATAATTCTCCAAAAACGCTTTAAAAGTGAGTTCATTCGGAAAGTGAGTTAGATTTAGATTGGGCGTCCACCGGCGAATGTGTTCTGTCCCTCCAAATGTCCAGGTGACAGAATACTTACACCCACCTCATTATGGTAGATCAGTTTATCCGCTCTCTAACCTGCTACGAGCAATCTTATCCCTCTTTTAATCAACGTAAGTGGTTCATTTGAGGCGGCTTTTCAGAACTTTGTAGACGATGAACGTGCCAATAAACAATGAAAGTCCAAAGCAATTGAAGCACCGCCCTAGTTCACATTGTTGATGGCCGGTAAACGTGTTTTTGTCACGGCATATGTTTCATGCCGGTAACTATTGTGGATATCGCGGGCAGTATACGGCGACCAGTGCGATGGCAAGTGTAGACGCGTGATCCCGAAGCCCATCGTCTTTTCATTAACAATGAAACATTCAACGACTGCAATGAAGTTCAAACAGGCCATAAAATACAGTTCATAATGCGGCTCCATTACAGAAGGAGCGAGTTGAAGACACTTAACGCGTCTGAACAATAAACTGCAGTAGCTACTTTTGCGAGTTGATCGTCGATCTTCTCTTAGATTTATTAACTGTCTCTTAGTTATTCATCGACATGATGATATTTACGAATCCGTAGATAAAGGTGTGATTCCCAATGATTTTGGAGTGACTCATAATTGGAATTTGTAGATTTTTAGCAAAGGCTTTCAGACTGTCGGAATTTTATAATTTTAAAACTTAAGATAATATAACTTTTAATCAACTTTTGTTACTGTTTAACACACAGTTGCATATACAATGTATAAACACGAGTGTAAAACAAAAATTTAACAAGTTAGTTGGTTCTACGTCACAACTTTGCTGTGTATACGCTGTGTGCAATTCGATTACATTACCATATAGATACGATGAATAACAACGCATATTAGTAGCAAACGTGGGTACGATAGACTTTTGTTAGGACGCGTTAGAGTTTTCAAGTGTTATTGTTTCTTGAATCTTCTGTAATTTATGTTACAGATATGATCTACATGTTAACAAAATATTTGTTGATATACTTATAAATAAAAAGGTTTGCTATTGCAACGGTCGGTGACAGTTTGCTTTGTGTTTTATAATCAACTGACCGTTCAAACTACATAAAAATTTTGTTGGTGACCAGGTCAAACCGTTTCTGGTTAACTGGGAAGTTCGCTCTCACAACAACATTTCAAATCTTTACCATCAATTGCTATTGCTCGTATAGAACAAATTATTAGTATTGATAGGTGTGTGTGTGTGTGTGTGTGTGTGTGTGTGTGTGTGTGTGTGTGTGTGTGTGTGTGTGTGTGTGTGTGAAGCTATTAACTTAAAATCATAAGAGGGACGTCATAGCTACCATTTCGAACATTGATTCCGCGTTAAACAGTAATTATTTGGATACGGTTATCGGAAAGAATATAATTATGGACCTAAAAAGTGCGTAATTGAATGTCAGACATATTGCCGTCCATTAAAACTAATTTAAAGAAAGCGATGTACGCAACAACTGATAGAAGATGAAGATGAAAAACGGGGAAATATAGTTTTATTTTTAAAAAAGAATGCATTCTTTCTTCCATAGACAGACTGCTCCGAACACTTCTGTAGGCAAATCATTTTTACGTTATCGAAAAAAAATAAAAATTATTTAAACGAAAAATGAGCAACGACAAAAAAATTACGGATAAAGTATTAACGTAAAACGGTAGAGTCGTAAGCTTAGTTGGTACAGGAAAGTAATGCCTATCCCCGGAAGAGTAAAAAAAAGATGCACAAACTTTCGATTATAAATGATGTGTCCCCGCAGGCCGGTAGACGTGATTCATGTAACTAGTCAGTAAACAACGATTTAATTATTATTAAACGCTTAATGTAAACAGAGATAAATTATGCAGCCCGGACGGTTCGATGGAAATGAATATTATTGTACCGAATATACGTGAATTTCATTAATGTTTACATAGTCATTTTCAGTGTATAATATAAAGGTTAATAGTCATTGTATTACGTTTAGTTTAATATTGGATGGCGGTATTAAATATTAATGTTCACTGGCCGAACATTAAAACGTGCGCGTGCTCGTAGTCTGAAGGAATTTCTGGTCACGTGACGTCCACGTCAGTTACAGACTAAAGTTATTACTTGGTCTTCAACTGAACAGTTTAACGACTTCGTGTGATTGACATCGCCACGCCAAACAGGCGTTGTCGGCACGTCTAAATTAGCTTACGATTAGATTGCCTTTGCTTGCGTCATAGCCTCCTTATGTACACATTTTCTTGACAGTCGTGCGCCGCGCCGCGTACCCAATGAATCACTAACAAAAAACGTGTAGCAGAGAACAGCGAACAGCCTTGACAAAGAATTTCCACCATCAGCGAACATAATGCGTGGGCGTTGAAGTACGTACAGAAAACTACTTTTCGGCCATACTGACGTAAATGCTTTTATAACACTTCCTCATAATTTGATATCTTAAAATTGTCGTAATTCTGTTTAATTTAATTTTAACCACCTGACACTTGAAACCACGTCGTAATACGTCTGCAAGTACAGTAGTGCTTGTCGTCCCAGCGTTATGTTACCGTTTTACGAGTTTATAAACATATACTCATAGACAAAAAAAGAGTTTAAATCACAGTGTCCCACCTCTAGCGCACAAATTCTGTTCCCTTTAAATCTGCATAATATAAGTAAAAAATACACAAAAATTACGGACGACGTGTTCTTCGTCGACCTTTGTTTCGAATCGAACGGCAGATTGTTAAATCTACCAGTTTTACGCAAGAAGGAAATTAATTCGTTGTAGATTAATTATTTACAACCACCATTTGCAACAGGTGCACTTCCTATACCGAACTACTAGAGAAGTACTGAAGTGCAACCTGTTCACATCAGCAAGTCAGTAACCTGTTCCTAGAAGTCAGAGAACGTGATACTATAAGGTGTGTTGTTTTATGTCTTCATATTAAACTGATACACAAGTCGTAAATGATATAGAAGCAGTACTAATGAGTTTACAAACACGATAAACGTAAACGATTCCTATTGCAAATAGGCTACTTAACGAGTACAATGCGAATGAGACTAGACGGCGCAAATAATTTCTAGAACCTAGTGACATGTGGTCAGCTTATGTCAACAGACTGGCTTCTGACTAGATATTGTTATCGAAATTTTGTAAAAGCGTTCCAACAAAATAAAATAAATGTAGTTGTCAACACAGGTTAGCGGTTTAACGTGAAGACAAATAATAATTAAATGCGTCTTAAAAATAAAATATTTTGTGTCGGTCTGCTGTGAAATTTATCAAAAACCATGATTGAAAGGGCAAATGATTAAAATTGTTATTAAAAAGGCAAATAAAAATTAATTTTTAAAATAAGTAATTATGATTTTTGTAAATTATCATTCCAAATAGACCAGTTCAATTATTTAATGCAGCCTAAGTACGTTAAACAGGTGAATATAAATACAAATCAGTAGGCTATAATAACGTACTATACAATATGTTACGTTTTATAGTTTATCGTGTAAAATAAATAACGAGGAAGCTATGAGAGTAGAAATGCAAACTGGAGAGTAGTGAAGGAAGATAACAACTGATGCTGAAGGAGAATGCGAACTAACAGATGCGGACTAAGGAATGGACCAAGATGTGGACAAAAGATTGTGAATAGTAGAGTAAGCCACAGAAAAGGAAACATTCAGCAGCAAAAAATGAACTATGTGTAACAGGGCGACTCGAATCTGAGGAAGAGACTGGTTATAATAAGTATATTATTTTTTTTATTTTGTGGGTCAGAATAATGCACGATTAGGAAAGGGATGGGAAGTAGATAGAAAAGTGGCTGAAAGGGCTAAGGTGGCTGGATAAAATAGTATATTGAGAAATGCTCAAAAAAATCGAGGGGATAAAACACTTCTGCGCGTAATAAGAGGAGAAAGAAAAAAAAATTATATATTTACAAATAACTAGTGGCGTAACTAGGAGCTGCTCCTGGAGGGGGGGGGGGCGAGTATTAGACTAGTTTGAAGGTTGGACCCCTAAATTTTTCTCACGAAAATGAGAAATTCCGGATTCTTCCCATATAATTTTATAAATTCTTCGCGTCTCAAAGCTTTTGAGTAAACCAACGTGAAAGATGAAGGTTGAAAAAAATATAGAAAACCGATGGTTTCAAAATATTCTTCTTCTTCTGATAGTTCCTATCCGTTTCGGATGTTGGATATCATACAGACTATTTTATTTTAAAATATTCTACCTTGAATAATTATTGATCAATTAAAGATAATAAATCTCATGTTTGAGGAATCACTTTAATTCTGAATTTGTGTTCTTAATAAAATTTGTGAAAATGAGTCTTTCTGAAGGTATTTGAAAAATCAGGTTTTATTAACCCTCCCCACTTTAATTTAAGGATGTTGTCGCAAGAACGTTTTAAGCAATAGTTCATGTTAAAGTATGTAATTTTTTATATAAAATAAATTAATAAAATCTTCTCATTTTTCCGAATTAAAATCAAGAAACTGCTTATTTACTTGTGCAAAGTTCGAGCCACAGAGATATCAGATCAGAGGAGTCGTAACATAGACAACCCTGTAAGGGGAAGTGTGGACGAAGCATAATTGTGTTTTAAGGCTGGAAATACGTACGTTATTTACTAAATGCTGAGTGATTGTCACTATTAAGAAAGCAAACTTTATTTTATTAATTTATAAATATTGTAATTCCATTTGTTTCTACAGTTATTTATAAGCCTTATTTTAATACACACAACTAGCTCAAAAATAGGCCTATGTTAAATGTGATTTTGGAAGTTTGCTGAAATTTTTAATAGCTCTGGTGGGACTGACCCCCCCCCCCCCCCGTAGTTACGCCACTGCTAACAACCGTTTCGAGGGAGCAGTAGAAGGAGAGAAGAAGATGGAAAGAGAAGATTGGATCTCCTGGATAACACACAGCGAGGGTGTCGTAGTGTCGTAGATTATAAAGTGCTGAAGACCTGGAACGGATATGAATGGAATTGGCGGGGGTGTCTGGAACCTACCACATGGCAGAATACCATATGATGATATTATCATGTTTAAAATAATATACGTGGAATACGTAGTATACTATGTGTGTGTGTAAAAAAATTTATATACAATTATGTATTAGTATCTCTTCACATTTTTCGGATACTTTTAAAGTTAGATGGAACATGCTGTAACACGAGATGGAAGACCAGATATTTCTGTCGAAAATACGTTCTTGCTAACGGTCTAGTCAATAACATATATCTGAGTGCTAACGTTGTTCCAGTATACTCATTTGTAGTAGTTAGTCTGCGGCTAGTTCGAATCAGCAAGTTCAGCTGTAGTTTATTTAACATTGATTGCAAAACCGAAGCCAAGGGGTACGAAGTGGACAACCTTCCTCTTCCCGTATTTCACTTTGTAGAGAAAGAAAAGAAAACTTATTTGTTTAGTACTTTTAAGCTAAAATGAAACTTCGATGATCGAGATGAGCAAGGCAAAAGTTACTACTGTCTTTCTTCCTTTCTTAATAAATAAAGACTTATGATAGCGTAACTGTAATTATTTTTAACAATTATTTTAATGGCGAAGAAACGAAAATCAATTTTAGAAGTTCCTCCACACTATTTACTAGCCTATCTTTATCTGTATTATTTTCCAAACACAGAAGATACGAGAGAAGAGGGGAGAGAAACAGCATTAGACATTTACTAACAATGGTTTTCAAGGGAACAACGGAAGGAGAGAAGAGCGTGGAGCGAGGAATGAAAAAGATAGAGGCAGAGAGATGAGAAAGATAAACGATTGAAAATTAATTTAAATTTACTGAACTTAGAGAACCTAAAATTATTTATGGTAACTAAATTTTACATGCAAAAAAAATTATGTAGTGCCAAAGTTCTTTAAGAAATTAATCTACATTCTATTAAATATGCAGATATTTATTTATCTTCATCTTTCATTTCATTTTTTACCTGTATTTTTCATTAATTTACGTCCAATACCTCTGATAAACCTAAGTAAGTTACTGAAAATTTCATTGTGCGAGGTCTGCTGTAAAAAATGTAATACAGGATGAAAATAATTAAAAATTTTGAGAATGTACGATTGAAAAAAATGGGTGAATATCGAGAAGCAAAATGAGAAATATAAAAAATTTCCGAGTTCAGAATGTCCTCTCTGAGATCCTTTCGCCACAAAAAATTCTAAAGAACTAGAGAGATCCTCATCTGATTGGGAGTTAGGCCTAAGCGTTACTCTGAATTTGTACATTTTATATTTACGCAATACTATTCTACTACAAGCTAAAATCGAAGTGTGAGAACACAATTTTTGTTATGTGACAACATTCTAATATAGTCGTAAAAATTAAAAACTTTAGAAGTGTGACAACACAATTTTTGTTGTGTGACAACCTTCTAATATAGTTCTAAAGATTAAAAACTTCATTATTAATTTTGTTCCAACTTGTTTCCTTACAGTGACAAAACTAACAAAGAAAATTAATTTTAATAAATAATTTATGAAACATATAAGCACAAAGGGTTTACAATGAGTAACGAATATATTTTGCCACGTATGGGTTTGAAAGATTACGTTTGTCTGACTGAGTAATGTAGTTTTTAGTGCCAGTACGATCAGAAACTGAAACTTTTGCCCTTGCAAATTGCTTCATTTAGAAACGTGTGTTAAACTGTAGCAAATTACAGACGTTTAATAATAGAATCCCGCTCGTCAATATGTTAGCGCTTGTCGAGTCAGGACATGACATTTTACTCTCTCGAGACCTGACTGCTTGTAATTATCACTTCAGCGCTAGCCTATCCACACAAGGTTAGCGTTGCCTCTATGACACACATGAAACACGATTTTTCCAGTCGATGTAATGAAAAATAAAAACCAAAGATTATCGCGGGCGCGCGCGCACACACACACACACACACTCACACGTATAAAACTATTAATAAAAGTTCAGGGGATCTGTTATTTCAAGCAACTTTGTAATTACTTGCTGTGGGAAAAGCAAGTAAGTCTTTTCTGAGTTCAGCTCACAGTACAGACACTCATGTCTCTATGAAATCCCAGGTCACGTATTCCTTCTTACGAGTTTCTATAGTGTTATGGATTTCTCGCCCTAACCCAGTCCGGTTTATCTGCTTGTACCGTCTCCTTTGGCGTTTCTAAATTAACAAGGTCAACAAAACCTCATAGACAATATTAACGCTACGTTTTATCTGGATCCTCTGTTCCTTCAATACTGTTTATTCAGCATTATTTAGACCTTCCTCAGAAGGATTACTTCTTACGTACTCTTAAATCTCATCATTTTCTCGTCAACTGTTAGTCCAGATGTTTGGATTCCTATTCTAAAACTTATTGAATTTATCGTACGCTGAGACTAACTTATTTAATATAATGCAATCTACTTATTTAATCGTTTTGCACTTCTTGCATGTCACAACAATAAGTTCTCAATTCCTGAAACATTTTGCCAGGCTTATATTGTATTACACTTACACGACAACTACATGAACAATAAGTTGGAGATTGCGTGTAAAATTACTGTATAGTATGTTTAGCTGCAGTATGTCCTACCTATGTTAGTCGGGTCAAACTACAATGTGTACTACAAACGACACTAGTTCGTTACATAGCAGTTCATTAGGGACGGCGTCACAACCAAAAAAACGTGACAAAATTTTCTACCATACTCGAAAATAAGAGACGATTAAGATTGTTCAAGTATGGTTGCACAATCAATGCAAGCAAAATAAACTGTATCGGAAGGTTATAAATTCGACACGAGGCAAAACTAAATTAAAAATAATAACAAAATTACAACAGGAATAAATACCCTAGTGGGAAAATAATAGTTTTGCTTAAAAAAAAATGAAACAAAATAATGTGAGAGGAGTAGAGAAGCAGCTGCACGTGCCAAAAACGTGACTGGTTAGGGAGAATGTTTTTCATATCATTAGGCCAAAAATCCAGGCCAAATTTCCGTCGATAAGAAGTAATTCAGTGTATAGGCTATGGGAGGAAACTTTAAAGGTACTAAGAAGGAAAGAAATCACGAAGCATTAAGTCACACTGAATAAAAAACGTCATTTCATAAATAAATGGGTGCGTTTGTAACAAGTGAAAGGGGAAGGGTACGGGAAAAAATATATGACCCTCTCACCCTAACGCTGAATGGTCCCGAAGCTGCTTCGAATAAAAAATTTCGTTTTACAGTGTGTTGCTCACTGATAAATAAGATTTAAAGCCGTCAACATACGAGGTGTTGTTAACAAAGATTAATGCAGGAATACAAACAGTGAACGTGCGATCCGAATGAAGTACGGAATCAACACGACGCATGATGTAAACAGTGATGTAAGAGAAAATTCCGATAAGAAATTATAAAATGAATGAGAACTGATAACACAAAATGACAATGTGCAATATAAAAGAACGAGTTTTGTTACATAATACTTCGATTTTAAAATGTATATTAGTGATGAATTAACAATCCATTTATGACAGCGGACTTTACCAGGAACGTTCTTCTTTGTCAGGATTTGGGCTGAGAAAACGAGAAAACATCTGGGGAAATAAAAATATAAATTATACAAGAACATTCCACTTGTAGACTTGTGAGGTCGAACTGGTAATAACAATACTTTTATCTGTTGTCAAACATTTTTTACTCAAAGTGTTGCTAGTGCAAAACAATACGGCCCATTATACGATACGGCATTCTCGGAGTTAAGGATTTACTAGACCGAGTCTCATCTTACTACGGAGAATGACGCATCATAATAGGCGAAACGTTTGGCCTTAGTAACAATATCAACCGACAAAATAATATTGTCAACCGACAAAAGTGTTGTTACAGTTACAGCTGTTATACTTGATGACGGTTGCAGCTGTTTTTGCATATAAAATGTTGCTTAAGGATGAAAGACTTTAATGAAAGAAACTTTACACGACAGTATGGCACCGTCAGTTATAGTATGATAATGTCTAATAACCATCGGTGCATAGTGTTTGTACGATGATGCGAGTGCTAATATTGAGCTTAGTGGAGCTAACTCTCTGCAAACAGGCACTGATGTGCACAATAAACAACAAACAACACTGTTAATGACTGGCAACGTAAATGTTTACCTCTTAACGAATTTAGTAAGTCACTGTATACTGTGCGCTTTTTATTAAACCCCACAGCACTAGTAAGCTCTTTCAACTCCAGAACTCGGTCACTATTTTGAACGAAATAAAATTGTTATTAGGTAAATTTCGGTAATCAATAATTTTTCAATTATCAGAAAAAATACGAAAAGTCCAATTACTCTACTGTTTTTTAATATAACAATTGTAAAGAAGATAATCCTACAGTATACATTAAAATTCCAAACTACTGCATTATTTAATAGTTAAATTTATAACCATAATGCCTAAATTACAAATAATTTATCCCTAGCTTTCATTTATGTGTTTCCATAGATATCTATAGCCCTGTCTCTAATAGTTTTCACAAACAGCTATGAATAACTGATAACATTATGTTAAGTTTTTACAAACATAGCTTACAAGCTTTTTGAAAGCGGTCCGAAAGTTGCAAGAGTGTTCATTATGCTTCTACCAAATTATTAAAGATACCGAGTTTGTACTTTCAGTAAAATTCCTTGTGATGTGATCCCTCATATAGATTTTGCTTAGGGAAGTTATCTCCATCCCTACAGACTTTGCTTAAGTTCCACTTTTGACCTGTGGTCTCCGAAACGTAAAAAATGTTCATAATAAACGTTACATTCGGATTTGGGTTAAAATTCCTTTTAAACTGACACTCGGCAGTATTTTTATAAGTTTTTCAAGTTTCTGATCAATTTTTGGGGCCCTGGTGTCTTATAATTTTGAAAATTCTTAAACCGTGTACTGCATACAAAGGATGCTGTAAAATTCTCTTTAATTTAGTGCGCTACATGGATTTTGCAATTTTTTCACAATTTTGACCCTCCCACAGTTTTGCCTCTTGTCACCTCAACTGGAGGGGGTATTCATCTAAAAAACAATAAGGTTCTGTAGGGTAAAACTGTGGACACGTAAACCAAATTTTATGAAAATAGGGTAATGCATTCAAACGCTACCGTGAGACATGACACACAAGACGGAACAAAGCCAAACGGTAGAGTTAAAACTGAGACCTGCTTTGCTCGTTCAGAAATACATACAAGATTTTCAGCGTCCTGTCAGCGAGAAATTCACAATTCACAACCTTATGATGGTTTCTGATCTTGTTGTGTATGTTACACAAATGAATGAAATAAAGTGAATTTTTATTACTGTGAAACTAAATGATAATCTTCAGAACACAAACTTGTGTATACAAAATATATCAGGGAGGTGAAAATTGCGCTGTTCTATATTCAGGCGAAAACTGTGCTGGACTATTTATTTTTAACAGGCAGTAAAATCTTCTCCAAGTAATATCTTCAAGCAACATCATCAGACATTGCCTGATGACAGGATACGTAAATGTCACTTACCATCGTCATCGTCGTTACCGTGATGATAATCATCATATCTTGTCGTCGTCGTCGACGTCGTTCCATCATTTTTAGCTTAAACTTACTTGGATCCGACAACTGTTAAAGTTAAAAAAAATTTTTTTGCCATCGTTCACTATTATGTTCCATAATTCTACTGGAGCACGTTCCATAATATGTCTTGGAAATTTTATGCTGAACATGGTTTACGTTACTCAAAGATTTTGTCTTTATTCGTTGATTTTATCATAGGCAAGAAATAGTTGTACGCCTGATAACTAGTATGTACCTAGTATAGCTTTATAGCTTACAAGTCTTAACATATCTAAGGAACGTCATAATCTTTACTTGGAAGTCGCCTTCTAGCTACCAAAGGCGATACGTAAGAACTCATCGCCTGGTCAATGTAAAAACTTAATGTGAAGTTTATTATTATCATGCGTGTAACAGAATGACAGTAAGATGTCACTGAACAATAACATAACGTGTTCCTTTCTATTGGACTGTGTAACAAATTAGTGATGTATAAGTTGAGAATAGCGTTAAGTTACGAGCGTTAGAACTGTTAACGCTGTACTTAAAGGAAATAAGCTAGGGTTGTAAACAACTCAGCAAAACACAAATTTAGTGACATATTTACGAAATATTATATTATTATGAAAATCAGAATAATTGGTGCTGTCACTTACAGTGGAAACTTCTAATTTGGTGCACTGATAAACAATATACCCTACCAGATAAGTAGATAAGTAAGGTGGTATTTACTATTAATGTAGATGTGACTTCTAATTTCAGAACAATACGCACAATTCTGTATATATTTAAAGTACACATGAAATAAGTACACACTTGCAAAATTTGCACATTATGTGAAATGAGTACATACAAACTCTAGAAAATGGAAGTCGTAACAGGAGGGCTTCATACAACTGTGTACAGCTGTTACTTTAAGCACAGAACTCCAACAAACTTCGGCTATAATAAAACACACAGTTGTGCTGCCCGACAGGGATTTAAGTAGTGTAGTGCTTAAGTTCTACCCCTTTATTTTGATCGTTCCTTTTCAGTATTAAAGAAACGACTTTTTACCCTTTTTCACTGTTTAATTATTTCTCTAGACTTCGCGAGGATGCCAGTCGTTTAATATTCCATTACTTCAAGAACGTATTCAACAGATTACTTCGGGAACGTAGTTGTCTCCGCAGAATGTTACAGGCAAAACTGATAGTAATCAGGAAACACTCGCTCTTCTGTAATATGACGGGTTAGGTTTGCTTCTCAAATTAGGCTCAAAAAAATGTTATAAAAAGTTATATCTAAATTTTTATTAAAAGTGTAATAATCCCTGAATACAATGTGAGAAAAGAGTGGTCACAAATTCTAACGGTATTAAATTTAGTTTACAAACAAAAAATAATTTGTGAAAGGAAGTCTTTGTGTAACTCTTCAGTTTATCGATTAGAATTTATTTAAAGAAGTATAAGCGGGGAATATTTGCAATCCCCTCTGTCGGTAATCTATTCAGTGCATAAAATATTCAGAATTGTAGACACAATGTACTGCCGTGACGTGAGCTTTACTATATTACGTAATATGTACTACCACTTTGGTATTAGTTTTAATATTTAATTCTTAACAATTTGATTACCTGCGTTTTTAAACACTTTCATCCATTCTAGGTCTCTATTACTTCAGTCGGCGGGGGGGGGGGGACAAGTGTCATAAAGATTATGAATATAACATAAGGAAGAGGACATAATCATAAAGAATTTATTCTGAAAACTGGACCATTACGTCGTGGCCAGCGTCCTGACTTTGAATTATTCCAATACCGCAGGATCAATTGGTCAATCTGCCAAAAATTTTTTCGCCAGTTGACAATACGTCCTTTGATTTACGACCACATTTACTAGGAGCAGGTGTTTTTTCACGCATGAGCTCAAAAGTGAGTTCGTTACAAACCTTATCAATTAATATATTTTGACGATTAATAGGATCACACGATTATCGCGTCAGTTTAACGACTCGATTAACCACGGCTAATCGGCGTCCGAGTAATTATAAAAGTCAAGGATGACTCAAGTAGTAAAACATACGGACGGGGACGGAATGTGGGTCAGCAGGAGGCGGCGCGGCGGCGGGTTGCAGTAGGTGTGCACTATATGTCGGATCTGTGCACACTGATCGTTCGCCTACCGTGCACAATTATTGATTTTGTCCGCTCTGCATCTCGTCGAAATTGCTGTCATTTCCCTTTTTTCGTCTGCGAAGATTACCTAAACCAAACCGTAGTCGTTTACTGTGCTCGTGCACGCCAACAGTAAATGCGAAGCTACAGATTACCCAGAAACATATATTCTACGTATGTTTCTGCTATCAAAGACGATTTTGCTCAGAAAATTACAAAATGTTTTTGTTGACTAAAAGTAACTGTGAAGACTGAAACAGTATAATAGTAGGTGAAGAAATCAACTGTACGTACTGACAGTTAAAAGCAATTAACAATTAAAATACCAGCGATAATTATGTATAGGCCTATATTTGTAATACTAAAGAGTCGACTACGTCACATTTAATCTTAAACACGATTTATTTGAATTTATCATTAGTAAGTTAATAAGTTTGAATGGAAAGCACAAACCGGTTTTTTTAAGAGCAACCCGGATACACGATTTAAGAAAAAACTCTATTTACGAAATTTAGCATTGTATTTAACTATAAGATTCATCACAAAATGAATTTAATAACACTTATATGACTGCGGTATAACTGTTTTTAATCTATATGGCCTTTACCGTGGAGTGTAGGGCAGTTACAATACCAAAATTCAGTGTCCAGTCCACAAACACCAGATTAAAAAAAAAACATTCACAATACAGTACAAATCAAACTCAAGAATATTAAAGTCCAAAAATATTTATATGAAAATACAGAAATATAAAACAAATTGCACTTCTAGTTCGTCGTCTTTATGCCGATCTAAGACATAAATTTTAATACTTTATGATGCTTTACTTTAGGATCAAACGTCCACTCCGCTTTTATCTTTATCTTTTACCCTAAAAAACCTCTCTATCCCTACTACCTCCCTCCCCTAAACTGTCCCGTCTTATATCTCTATTTTCTGCTTCTTTTGTCCCCGGAATCCAAGCCTTTCTTGTCCTACTTTTTCAATTTTTCCTTAAACATTTGCTGCATACCCTTTTCTTAATTCTATTTGCCGTCATCCTAGTCACATTTCATCCCTTAAACGATACCTTCTTCTCTTTCCCTTGACTTTTTTAGACATATTACCCCATTGCATTTATCTTGTTTACGTTTTTCTTGTTCAGTCTCCATAGTTTAAGAACTACGGAATAATACTTATGTTTATTCTTATATTTACACTTATTACAAATCTGATGATGATAAAAAGGAATGTGACTGTTGCTATAACGAGACACGAATGAGTACGAACTGTGTGTTTTATCCTCTGGATGACAATTCTAAAATAAGTATTTTTCATAAAAAGTGAAATGGGATAGTATACTTAATTACAAATATAATTAATTAATGGGATCTAATCTTTCTCCCCCGCTACAGATCTTACAGGTGTACAGATCTCCGGCCACCGGGCAATGAAGTAATCATCTATCCACGATTTGGATTCGTGCATCTGACTTGTCGTTACAAGAGAAGACACGTTGCTTAAACCCCTTAGATCTAACTGACAGCGGCTGTGTACTGCGATATTTATTCCTCGGGATGTTTGTATACTATTTTAGTATTTTTAAGGTGAATAAGTGTAGTACTTTCATAGCACTTAGTATTTTAGTAGTGGGCAAGTGTTTAGTACAGATATCAGAATTTGACTGTGTAATTAGGAACCAAATCGAACTATTTGGCAACCATGTTACAGGACAAACAGCACGCGGCACAGTACGGAAGACAGTAACGTACTACGGAGTGGAGACGATTTTTTTGTTTTTGTAAAAGAACATTGGTTTAGTTTCTGCTGTGTAGAGAGCGCTAGTGTTTAGGAAGTGGTGCCAAGTTCGGCATGCAGCGGCCAACGGTTATATAAATATAAATACGCCGACTGTCGACTCGACCACGTGATCTGCGTACATACGACATCTGCAGACGTTGTTGTTGAAACGGTAGTTTTAGCAAGCGATGACAAATCGCGAACGGTTTTATTGATATCATAAAATTGTACGCGATGTGCAAAGAAACAAAACTTCGAATTTTTATTCGACGTACAATGTGTGCCCAGTTTATTAGCATGTTAGTTTTGCGGTGCAAATATGTTTGTGTATAATGTGTCTTGTATCGGTTACTGAATACATATCCTCCCACTCGTTCCTCATTTTGTAATGGAGTCTGGCACCAGAGGACACTATAACACGAATGCGCCTTTTTCAGCACCAATGCCAGCTCAGCATGTTCCGCAGAATATAACGACCGGTGGATTGTACCTCGTATGCCGCGTAGTCCTAGGTGAGAGCGATTAGCACCCACCTTCCTATACAAACAGAAATTATCAATCGAATAAGATCGAGCTGGGCTCCCTTTAGAAAGATAAGAAATGTTATGAAGATTAATACGGTGTTTGACGAGGGTTTTACAACAACGTGCTTCCTGCAATGACTTATGGGTCATAAACATGGAAAATAAGCTTTAGAATTACATAAAAACCACTATTTTCACCGAGAAGAATGGAATGCAGTATGCTAGGAATTATAAGACAAAACAGGAAAACATTTAAATTAACACTTAACCAAAATATAATAGATGGCGAAATTTACAGAATTAATAGCACCGAGTGGCTAAGAATAGGACATTCGGTCTGCTCAGAGTAGAAAAAATGGCAGATATTCTCAAAACTTGCTACATTGGAGGTCGAGAGTCACAACAAAGCTGTGTCGACGGCCATGTAGACCTACATGAACTGGTTGAGTAGTGTAGAATTGGACAAAAATGCTGAGAAGAGAAATTACTGGAAAACAATTGGAAAGATATTCTCTCAATACTGGGTAGATAAGTGCTAACCATGATGATGATGATGATGATCTTGATGTTGATGATGACAAACGCTGTAGCTTGTTGTTTTAGGACAGCGACTTCCAATTAGCGCCCGCGACCTTATCTATAAAAAACAACTTAATAATTTGTCTATTTACTTTAATAAGCAAACTAGTAGTAAAATAATGTTTTTACTAAGATTGATCTTGCAGGAGAAAACTGTGGAAAAGAGTTTAACTGATTCATTAATAAACGTACACTAGATTTCACTTTATTATATTTGCTCCAGTCCTCTTTTACATCATACAAAAGAACCTAGTCTATTTCCTTTCACACCTAAGCTAGACAAAACAGACGCGCTTGTCCGATGTTTCGTCCTTTGATTCATAATTAGTCGCATTTGTAATTCAAAGTTATGTTTCAGTGTTTTCAAATTGTAACTCGACAGACAGATAAGACCCGCTCACTGACTTTTCGAAAACCTGAAACTGGAGGTAAGACAAATGAGCAACCTACCACACTACAGTTATATTGATAACTTCAGGGAAGAAATATTGAAACAGTATCCGCGTAGTTCAGCGCCTGAAACAAGATAATACTGTCCGCTATTTATTATTATTCAATAATCTTGACAATAATTTTCATACAAGTAACTTTTAATACTTTTTTTTATTATACTTTGAAAGATTAGTGTAAACATTCGTGTTTTAATGGCTGCAGTACATCAACCTCAGGTTTCACAATGAAGATTTTATGTAAATGTACAGTGTTTTAAATGCTTCTTATATTTTCGGTATTCAGTATTATACTGAGATAATGAAGACTGTACCATTACAGATTACATAATAAGATAAGTT
Source organism: Magicicada septendecula (assembly GCA_034769895.1). NCBI lineage: Eukaryota > Metazoa > Arthropoda > Insecta > Hemiptera > Cicadidae > Magicicada > Magicicada septendecula. Next base: position 576,138,295 of record CM068367.1, on the reverse strand, counting down.
AAATGTGCAAGTTAACATTAAATACTGCCTTATTTAGTTTTACATTACTTGTTAAAAATTGATCGCTTATGATACGGCCTGCCGATAAGTTGTTGATTTTAATTATGAACCTCAGCCTCTTTGAAACTACTGGTAGGCCTATAGGATATACGTAAAACATATTTAACCCGTTAAAAGTTAGTAGAAGTCACTAGGGATTATTTTCAGAAGAAAATTTATTATGCCGTTAGTGGATTAACTTTTAATTTCTTACTTAGGATCTGTAAGATACTAATAGATCTATTACCTCTATTTGTAAAAAAACGTCTACATTTACGTCTGCTCCTGTTACAAACATGGTCGGTATTTTATCAGATCAAACTGCGAAGAGTGACATTCGCAATGACTTAATCGTTAAAGTTTGGTATCTTAAAAAGTGGTGATTAGGAAGTACGACTTGCATATGTTACAAAAATAACAAAAGACTATGTTGCAAAACACAACAAATTTGAGAAGATTTGTATGCAAGATATAAGAAAAGATGTAAAAAATCCTTTTGACACTAGTAAGGAAGTGTTATTAAGTGAGAGTGAATGCAGGATGTACAAAGTAAAGGATTAGTGGAAGGGTACTTTGGTGTACGGACACGTGGAAGCGGTTCAAATGAGATTTGTACGTCTTTATTAGTCGTGTAAGGAATAAATTGCAATCAGCTTGGTATGCAAAGATGAGTCTGCAAACAAAGTGGGACAACTCGGCACACATTGATTATATTATGAGAGCGCTTTCCCCAACTGGTCCTACAATATCTATCCGCTGGGAACAGGCCACTGTGATTACACAGACGAATTGGCTAGGTTTTTTTGCTGTCACGGACGTAATATTGGAACCAAATTCTTAAAATAAAGACGGTAACAAAAAGTCAGGATTCAGCTTCTTCCACTCCGATCTTATATTATTTTTAAACTGGAAAAAACTGTTTTTCCATAATGTATTTTTAATGATATTTAATGTAGTGTGTTGTGTTCAATGGTATGCAATGACATTGTATTGCGATGTTTATGGCATTACTTGTAGCAAGAGTTAACGATAATTTAAAGAAAATAAGCGTATTTAATAACCGTTAATACGTTTAGTGCAATACTTTGAACTTAGAATGATACTTAGAGTATCTCCGTAATACGTTTTAAAACACTATAAACATTTAAATAGTCAAAATATAATATAATGTATGTAATAACAGATGTGTATATTTAGATGGAAAGATTTCTACAGTAATGTTTAAAATTCATTTTATACACACTGGTCACCCCCCGTTTCCAAATACATACATTTACACATTTATATAATTTTAATTTCTGCTGAAATTATTTTATATATTAAACTTGCGGGCTGAACTAAAAATATTTAGCGAAATATTTCATCAGGCCTATAATTATTGCAGACAAGATAATTTATTTCTGCACATAAGCTCAGATTTCTTATATCGTGATACAGAGATTCTTTAATTTGAAACATTCGATGAGAACAGATTCTACACTGAATATCTTATAAACACAGTCGACATACAACAAGGGTCGTAGTATAAAATCCACAAAGAGATTCCTTCATAGTTTTCCTGCCTCGTTATTACTAATATTCTATAGTTCTCAGTACGTAACTAATATAACATACAATTCACGTAATCGCATTTGTAAAATATATGTTTTAATAATTTTGTCAGAATTATACACACCATCCTTACACAGCTCGTTACAAGTTTCATGTTTGTAAACAGATCATTACTCACACATGTAATTATTGGAAAAATCGTTTTTATTTTAATAATTTGAATTAATATTTTCTATAAAAATAATTTTAGCATTTTCTACACAATTCTATGAGCACCCGACTGCACAAATTGGGTTACATGTTTCCTACTTTCTTCTGCACTGGAACCAGCAAGAGTATGGCATTCAATAACCCCTCACTCTGATCAAGTTCTCTTGGTAAATGTTATAAAATGAAAAGCACCGTAATTCTCGGACTCCTAATAGCCTACAATCAGAAGCAAAAACAGAGGACAGATAGAAAAGAAGGATGGACGAAGATAGAAAATAATTTTTGACTCAGCTTAGAGCTGTGTTGTCGCTATCCATGAGTTCACAGAAATGATTACATGGATGGCTATAAAATTCAGAGAAAAAGAGGCAGAGTTTTATTTATGAGAATAGGCGCTCACGTTACCAAACAAGTGAGAATTTACCAAGTTACGTGATACCAAACAATAGACGATAATCAGTATAATACAAGGAATATAAATAAAATTCAATTACAACTGATGTAGAAAAGGGCACACTGCACTGGTTCAGATGTGAAAAGAGTACGTCCAAGAAATGCATGGCCGTAAAACGTACAACACTGTGAGCGAAACGGTAGAGGCAGACTGTTCTTGAAGTGGAAAACGTGTGTTATTTACGATAGTAAGAACAGAGTTGAAAAACGGAAGTCGAACAACGGATAATTATGGAGGCGGCACACGATAATCCTATACGCAAACACCGAAGAAGAAGAAAAGAGGCGATACAGAGTTCTCATTGACGAAACTGTAGGCCTTCACGTGTCAGACGTTAGCTTCCTTTTTAACGGTTGATTATGAAGATTAACTTCCAAGTATGATTCATTAGATTACACAATAGCTGTTGATGATTGTCAATGAATACGTACCGCAGTGTATGTAATCGTGGTTTTTAATTGTTTTGACGTATATTGTAGACTACCTGCTATCTTAGACTACCCATCCATTAGATTGGAGTACACGAAGACCCTAAGAATGTCTTGTCAAACGGAGTGTGTAGTGTGTAGTGGACTGTGCTTCACGAACATCATGAAAATCTGCATCGCCTACTTTTTTTAACTAAGTTTCATATGTATAATTCATCCCTAATACACTTCCTATCCACAAATTAATGTTTTCTCACCCTGAGTACGGAAAGATGGTCGTAAAACGTACTTTTACCCGAAAGAAACAGTAAAGGTATCGATTAAATGGGAAATGGAAAACGTGTGTGAATATAATCTGAGTAGAAAGAGAGCAAACTTTTATTCTTCATAACACTGCATCGAATCTCCCATAAAGGTAATCAAATTAGAACTTCATATCATCATCACTTCAGCAACGATTAAACCAAAAATTGTTTGTTCCGGTCCCAAGAAGACAGACTAGAGGTGGTCATTCCAACATTTCTTCGGACGCCCCGCACCTCTTGTCCTTTCGGCTTGTAATTCCTTAGTTGCCTGGCGATGAGGCAGTCAATCTAGAACTTCATCGATTAAAATTATTTGAACTGTATCTCTATTATTGTTTGTTATGTTACTCAAATATTTCAATTTATTCACAGCTGGCAACTCGTTACTACCAATTTCTGTCTCAACAACTACTGTAGTACAGCCTTTAAACATTATGTTTGCCTTTCCAATATTTTATAATTTTTCTGTGTAGACGCACAGACACTCACACACACACACCTTGGTACAGCAACGTAGAAGTACGTGTAGGAGTGTATTTACAAACCTATTGCGCAGTCTGTATTGATCTCACTGGGAAATACCTGTTTGAATGTACTGAAGTGTACCATCTGGTCACAACGCAGGGAATGTTTGGCACCGATCTGGTGTTTTGCTACCACTGCCAAATGTTCAGTAACGCCTAAGCATGCTTTCTTGTCTGGTCATACTGTGTGTTTCGATAAAACAACAACAGTTCGTCAACGCAGCTACTTTTCCAACAGCTCAGATCGGTATGCGGAAATTAGATGTTCGATAATATCTGTCAGAAATTCTAATATAGTCACTTGTTTACCCTTGAAGTATTATAAATTACAGTTTTCCTGTTGTGGAGTAAAATATCCTGTTCTGTATACATTTGCTATTTGTTCCTTTCATAACACAATATTCGCAACCGGTAATAAGGAGACGTTAATGTTCCGTGAATACCTGTCATCGTTCATAATACAGTGAAAACAGATGCTTTGTAATATATTTCCATTTCCATTAGTGTTATCAAATGCTGTGTTGTGCATACGTACAAACGTAACAGAAAATATGCCGCTCGTTGGTAATTTCTACATTCTACGGCTTAGGAAACAAAATATTTCCAAATTGAAAATCCTTGTCTTTCCTACGCTTTCGGTTCTTTAAGACATGACTTTAAATTTTTTTTAAATTTTAAACCACACTGTTTTTAAATCTCGTAAACCCTTTTTCCTACATTCAAATGTGATTATATTCGAATTGTATGGTAACTATTTAAAAAAAATTCTGTTTAAGGGCAAAACGCTACAGTCGATTCTGATTAATACAGCCAAAATATTTTAACCACGCTACATTGCTGCATCCTCAGTGCCTAGTCCCTAATATCAATTTTATAATTATTCCTTTCATTATACTCAACAGTACTAAATAATCAGTAATGAGACCAAAAATATAATTTATCATATATTTTTATCAATAAGAGATAAAATAATTTTATCAATCAGAGATTTCCACGCAACGTGTGTAAGTAATGTTTAACTTTAAAAATGTTTGTAACCTTCAGGTTTTCAATTTTTCTTCTATCGATTTTCAGCTTATGCTAGAAAAGCAATCTACAGTCTCACTATGACAGTAGTGTTTTCAAACAAGATTTATATGTTCGTATTCTTGCGGTCACTTCCTTTACATTTCAGACACGTACAGTTTACCAGCTGCACGGGACTTTCTTGACAACGATGTCAAGAGTTCCAGTGACATCTTATTTATGTGTTTCAGACATTTTTTAATTATTAAACGAAAGAAAGAGTTTCTATTGTCACTCTAAAGTTTCTGCAAGACTTTAAACAACACTCGAATTTATGCAGCGGATGTTTAAGTTTGTCTATGGGACTTTAAAAGAAAGATGTAAACACAATTAAAAGAAAAAGAACAAAAAATTAAGTTTGTCAGGTTCGTAAAATTGCAATCAGATGTTATCAAAACCTATTGCTAATACATACACTTAATTAGGTTTTACAGTGTATGTGATCTATCGTGATTCGAAATAAATATTTCTACTCTCACTATATTACACATTTATATAGAAAAGGAATTCATTTTTAAACGGCTTTTCTGTAATTTGTTTCTTGTTGGTTTCTTGGTACATCCTCTTCTTGTGACTTGTGCCGAGATCAAATAGACTACGTAGCCTATATGTCGAAAAAAATAAGCACAAATCGGTACAAACGCTAAATTAAACATGTATGACAAGTATAGGGAAACATTAATTATTTACGTTAAAAATTTACTTTCTGCCACTGGCCTACATTAAGTATTTAGTCATGTCCAGTGGAGAAAGAACTCTGATAGTATTAAAGTTTAAATAAAGGTCTACTTAAGAAAAAACACATTACATAGTTTGATTGTTTACCGACTACAACAAGGACAGCGTTTTAATTACTACAAAAAAAGGGCATCTGATTTTTAATAACGCTTTTTGGCCAATTACAATTGGCATCTCGGATAGGTTATTAAAGCGACTCAGTGAACGAATCGCGAAACGATATTTATTGGCAAGTGTAACTGCCGCATCCTTGTTATTCCACGAGAATTGCTAAAATAATCATGTTCGCGTATAACAAGCCTACGGGGAGCTGGGAACACTGTAAACTTGGGGGAGGCACATTTGTCTGCTTTCGCTGCCCTGCACGGTTGCTACACCTGTCGCACTTATCTGTAGGCACTTTGCATATCTCCAGGGAATCTCTTGCCTCGTTTACATTACTTATCGATCTGTAGCTTTTGTTAAGCGTTTATTGATTTTTTATTAACAACATGCTGAACACATCTAACTACCAAACATGCAAATTTAATGGAGAAATTCTATGAATGAATAATAAATTATGAACATGCGCTGATTACGTTCTTTAATATAAAGAAACAAAAACCAAACGTTCAAAAACTCGTCTTACTTTATTCTGTACAAAGTCGAATATACAAGACTACTTAGTTCAAGCATTATGGCAGACAGGTGCTCTACATAAAATCAAAAGAAATCAGCTTACCCACATATCCAAGAATGCCTTCTTCTGGGAGCCGAACACGGGGGCACCAGCAAAAGAGAAGGTACCTTGTGCTCCGTCGCGGCTTGTTCTTTCCCTGGCGTATCCGAGTCGTCTACATCGTGCGTGTTCACAATTCTAACTTCCGGTATTTTTAAGTAATTCATACTGTTATTATCTTTTTTCTCTTCATATACACAGAGAAGCATAAGCATACGGTTTCCATAACTACGGGTATCCGGAAATCTAAGTTGAAGTCGAGTTAACTGTTTTTAAGAGCGTTTGTAGATGTTACCTTAGGTGATAATACTGTACACTTTGTATTTGTTAAATTCAACTGCGAGTCTCTTTAAAAGAAAAATGTGAGTGTTTTTTTCCAGCCATCTTCGTATGTATAAACCGCAGCACAAAAACGTGCTCACATTCTTTGTATGTAGCTGACTAAAGAACGTTGCAAATAATGGTGGTTCAAAATCTGCTTATCTTTCTAGTACTTTTCCCGATGTTCTAAGCACAAGGAAAACATTTCACTATCTAATTTAAAATAAAATCTCGTAGGGGAATACATGTATACACAACAATAATTGTATTTCATAAAAACAGCAAAATGCAAATTAACAAAAGAGAATTTTACGATTAGGTTAAATTTATCAGATTAAAATCGCTATACTCACGGAACACACACACACACACACACACACACACACACACACACACACACACACACACACACACACGTGCGCGTTTACAAACACAGGAAACTCCTATACATGCCCGTTCCTAGTTGAAGATGTCAGAGTCTTCCAAACGTTGTACTAAAAAAACCTTTCAAAATTTCTAAAACTTTAAGTAATACCATTCATTAGGCTGTTTACGTATAAATATTACACATTGTGTGTGTGTGTATATATATATATAAAATTGAAAAGTTGATTTGCCATCTTAAAAACCTTAAATACACGTTTTATAATTCAAATTTCAAATTTTGTATATAAATAAAAATTAACGTTACATGTATGTATGCTTCACAGAAATGGACAACTAAAGCCAACAATTTTCAGTAAGCTGCATTAGTTCATTAAACTAAACAGACAAGCCAATTTGTGGACAGTAGAAAAACAACAAAGCGGATCGAGTCATTGGCAGAAATTACGCACTCTTGACGAGAGAGGGCAAATAAAAATTTTTGTCCAAGCGAAACGAAAATTCATCTCTCGGAGAATAAAAAAACGTTTACTCTGTATCCTAACGAATTTACTTTTCTCAACAAAAGAATAGTGACTTAAGATTGATTGCAGTAGTTTTGCGTAGACAGAAAGATTCCATAACTGCGACGGAGTAATTTAATTACGTAATTACAACCGAACGACAGGACTCAAATACGTGTGAAATTCATTACGACGCGGCTGAAGCAAATCATGCATAAATATGCAAATGTCCACAGTATTTCCATTCAAGCACATTCTGATTTACACGCCGATGAATATTTTGAAATTCCGCTTAACAATCGGTGACCGGCAATGGGGGTCAAAAGCAACACGTAAACATTTCGTACAACGCCAAGTACAGCGCCCCATTTTTATGACTTATGCAACTTTAATAACAGAGAAGCGCGATAGGATCGTGTGAAACTGTCGGGAATTTCTATAGTCGTTCACGTTGAATAAACCAGGAAACAACCCGGAGATATCTTCCAGATAAGCTGTTTTAATGGGATTATATTTCTTTATAATATAAGATATACGCATAATTAAAAATGACTACAGCACGGTTTCGGTTGATTTCATAAGACAGCTCGAAGGCTGTAGGAGGCACAAATACTCTGTCAAGGTTATAGATCGCATGCTCAACATTTGCTTGGTATCAAAAGAAGTGATCTGTCCTGATTATTAAAGTGATTTCTACTACGCTTGAAAAAAAGTACTAAAACGCTACATTGTTTACCTTCCGACATACGGTTTGCGTGCGATTACAATTGTGCAATTTGAATGAATCTCCTCCAGTTGTTCTGGTGTTACTGAATCCTTGTAATAAGCAAATCGATCTCATCCAAATGTGTGCACAAAGTACGACGAATATAAACGTTCTGAATACTACTAATTTCACTCGCCTTGTATGTTATTATTATCCAATGATAGTAGAGTTTTGCATATCAGTTTGGTGTTACATACCACTGATGATAGCAATATGTCTGTACAAAATAAATGTCCGCTTACTTGCTTTTTAAGTAATTAAAACACATTGTATGCAACACAACTTACAAAATGACACGTTTTTTTAATAACCGAGTCTACGATATGTAAATACCAGCACACTCTGTCCACGAATTTTGTAAACAACGCTAAGTTACTACATTAGCGTTGTGTACATTTGCGCTATTTCCAAACAGCGCGTGGTGAACTGTTTGTGCAGCAATGGAATGGCCATACTGTAGTGTGCCTTTAGATGTCTACAATTGCAAAATCACAGTTAAACAGTCCATATCAGACGCCTTTAAGCGTAGCCAGTGAGATAAATAAATCTGAGTGAAAAACGCGCGGTCACCCCGACACACACGCGCGCACATGCACACACACTAAACTAAATGTTTTGTCTGTGGTATGTTGTTAATGGAGTGAAAACATTGGGGACAACGCGAGAAGTTCAATTTGTTGAGTACACAGAAGTAGCAATAAAAAAACTTTTTTATGAATGAAATAATCACAAGACGACTGTAAGAACACCAAGCTGGACCGAACTGTATTATATTTGGAATATAAATCTACTGTGTTATTTTCTTGGTGGACTAGAAAGGATGAACTCGATAACATAAAATCTGATATTACTAACTCGAGAAAAAAAGAAATAAAATTCTGAAAGAATAGTAAACAATTTTAAATTATTTATGTTAAATTTTATGAAAGTGAATGATTTTAACTGAGTTGTGTCCATTGCAAGATAACCGATACTAGAATGTTTATGTTTTTATATATCTTGGTTGCTAACTGTAAATTCCATCGATGCTAGTGGCGACAAATTCATAATAACCCGCGGCTAAAGCATGTTGGCGGGGTCAAGGTCGTAACGTGACCTCGGTTTCCTCATCCCCTGTACGTGCGTGAGCGCGTGCACACCATAAAATTAGGAAAGGCTATTAATTATAAACAAGTGATTTTTAAGCCCATGTGTTTAAAGACAGAGGCGTGACAGTACTGTCGTCGAGTCGTACAGGTTAACATGTTCACAACCCAAGGGCAGACAACATGCGAGCGTCACCAATCTTGCTAATGCGAACAAGCGAGCAACGTCGCTCAGGTGAGTAATTGTGCTTTCATCCGTGGTCAAAGCTCGAATGACTTCAAAGCTTTCAGCCACTACAAAAAGTAATAATTTATTTATAATACAAGTACGTAAGTGTACTAACCCAAGTGTAAATTGCCGTGAATCGCAACGATGGTGTTCAATACAGAAAGCGGTGAAGAATAATCGTATTAAATAAGCAACAAATATTTTTGGTTTTAAAAACACAATTGTATTACGGAAGTAAAACAAAATATGAATCTTGCCACGTAGTACTTCATAACTTCATCAGACAGTACATGTGTGACTTAGCTGGAACAACGGTGTCACGTCTCTTCGGTCCTACTAAGTTTACTGGCAGCACGGAACACATGAGGGACCAATAACCTTTGAACGCTGTGTACGATAACACGTTAACATTCTGATACTTAAACACTCTCACCTCTGGCGTTACAACACTGCGGCAAGACTAACTCCAGAGCCAACTAAACCAACTAATGACTGCCTTGTAATAATTTAAACAAAAAAAGAAAAACAATAGTGTATAATACTACAAGAAATTTCGTTTGTAGGCCTATCCATGCACTCGTCATTGTTCCTTGAAATTGTATCTAGAGTGTTCACAAACATCTTTTTATATTTGTTTCTGCCTTTAAAGAGTAGTACTCGAAAATTTTTGTGTGAATAAAGACCCCAAACACGTTAAAATTCCATAGCCGTATACAAACGTTTATTTTACACAGACAGATAGACAGACAGACAAACACACACACACACACACAAACTCATTCACACGCAGATATAGGCCTACAGATATTGTTTCTTCTGCAAGTAATGTAATGTAATTTGGGTTTTTTTTTATAAAAAATAAAAAATGTTTTAACAAATTGAATACCATCACAGCATTATATAATTGCTGCAAGAAACATCGAGTTACCTATATAGAAAATGATATATATTGTAATGTTTGATTACTAGACAATAATAAGAATAAGAGCTTGCTGTATTTCTTTTCTAGTAGGTTGTTGTTGTTATTTTTTTTTGGTTAAACACCCCAAGTTGTGAATGCCTATTTGTAATATGTGGTGTGTATTTATTACATAAATTTAATATGTAGTTGAATTACTTTTACGCCTCACGTTGTAAGCGCAATAATATGTAACGTGTATTTTTTTTCTTGAGTTTGAGTTGATGGTTGATCTATTTTAATAATAAAATCTTCTTAATTATGTTTTCTTTACGCCTCCCTAGTTGTTTGCACTGATTTGTAATATAATTACCAATAAGAATTATGGTTCTGTTGATAAACAATTAAACTTTCCAATTAATAAAAAAATATTAATTGAGAACTGAGTGTTGTATTCGACTTGAGTTGTGGTTATATTTATACCTTTACTTGTTGATTTGTACCTATAGTGTTCCACTTTTGAGGTTATTTTTCATGAATTAGTATATTGAATGTTATAATTAATTAAAATTATTTAACTTCTTTTAATTCCTTCCTGGATGCTGACTGAACTCACTTACCTACTCAATTCAATACATTAATTCAAATCGCACATGGTACCCGGGCAAGAATAGGTACTACCAACTTATTCTTCGAAAGTTGTAATTAACACTAATTTTTTCGATAAAAAATGTTAAGTATTTAAAATAATTCTACACACAATTAATTCTCTTCAATTTCTTTTATTCCTGTTTATATTTGTTTCTCTTCCTTTTAAAATAAAATAACAACCTTTTCTTTTTAAACAATGGTCCAGGCTGGTTAAAATTTTTAGTTCAGTGGTTGGCAATATGTTCTCTATCTTCAAACCTATGTCTAAGTATTTTTACGTTATTTAAATATAAACTAGGGATCTTTTGACTACAATAATAATAAACGAAAATGTCTTTTACGAAGTACAAAACCTCACAATATAAGAGTGACTACAATAAAACAGAACAATATCTTAGATCTAGAATAACAATTATTTCGTATGTGCTGAAAGATGTCGACTTTTAGGTTAACCTATTTCAATCGGTTATACAGTTTTAACATTAAAAAACAAAGAAATATTGGTTTAAAAGTGAAAAATTATAATATTGATATTATTTTTGTTTAGTGGTTGTGGAATAAATAGTTCGAGTGTACACAAAGTGTTACAATTATATTATGGTAATTTGTTATAAGTCGATTATAACTTTAAGTATGTACACTATACTTTCCTTTTCTTTTAAAACAAACTTTATTATTCACTGTTAATTATTAATGCACTTTAACTCTGCTTTTGCTAGTATGCACTCTCACGACACTCTTTTCACTTTTTAGGTTATGTTTCGATGTTTACGTTCCACCTAACCTAGCCGAGGTTCGACTCTGATGTTTAATTCGCGGCTACGACTGTCGCGGAAGAGACGTTCTTTACTCTATGAAATTCAACACTAACTCCCTTGGCGTGGCGTCACTTTCTGGCTAGTTGGCGTCAGTCTTTGGGTTAATACACACGCCCTTTGGGTTCATACACCCAAAAGTGAAAAATTCCCATTGGTCGATATCTAACTCATTGTCGTGGATTGGCGTCACCTTTCAGAGACCAAAATTACTAAAATTTTTAAATTTAACATAATTTCCTTATGCTAATTACAGTTGTCAATATATTATTACTATTGAATTGCTTTCTTTCTGCTGATCATTTTAAGGTCTCACATGATATGTTTCCATACAGTATTTCTAAAATTGAACAATTTTAATGTTTGGCCTATGCTAATACATTATTTTTTTAAAGTTATATTTTTTATTACATTTTTTGTTTCCTCGGTTGTACCTATTATTTTATGCTACTAACAAACATTTTAATACTAGTAATTGTAATTATGAACCTTAACTTTCTATAAAACCCTTGGCTTGTATAATAGGCCTAAGAATGTGTGTGTGGCCTATTATTTATGTCTTACAATAAAATTGCTTACTTCTAATACAATGTAACATTTGGTATTTAATCCTAATAAACAACATGATCTTTTACTATACACATTATGATTTAAAACATCCTTTGTACCTTGTAATGTCCATGTCTACCATCTACAGTAGATGTAGGGTTTTTGTCCAAGTACATATCTTGTTAATTACCTTCTTATTAGTATATTACAGACATTTAAGATTACTTATACTTTAATCTATTAACATATACCATTTCCTTTTATATTGGACATAGTCTATTACAATTTTTATACATTATATTGTCTCTTTTTATCTATCAAGTAGATGCAGATTTTGGGTAACATTTATTTCTTACTAATTAACTTATTGCTTGTCCATAATCAACAATAGTTATTTCTTATTTTATTTGCTAGTAGTCAGTTTATTTGTCACAGTTTATACTACTAGTTTATTTACATTACATTCTCCCTTACATTTCTATCATTCTTTACTATACCATAGTAATCTTTCCTTCCTACCACACACTACAACATTATTATACAAAAATAAAACTTTTGTAATACATTTATAACATAATGATCTCTATTTGAATTGTTTAAGTGTCTATTAGTTACACTCAGATATTACTGAATCTATACTTACAGTATATATTATACTTAATCTAGGTTTATAGTTTTTTTTGTCTTACATTTTCTTTAGGTTATGTTGCCATGTTCCCAGTTACTGGTTATCCAGCTAGGCTCTACTCTATAGGTTTTGACCTAACCTGTACATGATTTGTTATGCAGTTTACTGGAATTATTCTTATTAAGTTTGTTCTATACATGTTTTATATTGTTATAAGTTTAATGTTTGATATTTTAATTTTCTTTTTACTTTATAATGATTTTAAATTTACTTGTGAAAACATCTATTTCATAAAACAGGTTTATTATTTAAATTCTGTTTTGTACTTCATTATTTTTATGACAAACTTTATGTAGAGTGAAACGTCACGTTACAATATATATATATTGCAACAGAACACAGGATGATAAGCTATGTTGTTTATATCAGAGCACATGGATGACGAGCATTTTCTTGTTTAAATTGGTTTTATGTAATATTTTGTCTTTTAGTCGTAAGTTTTGTATTTAGAAATGGATAAGCATGTAGGGTATACCAAACTCTTCAGAAAAAGGTGTTCTATATTGTCATGTATTTTTTGTGTGAATTTGTGCGCGTGTGTGGGTGTGATAATTTGTGATCGCTATAGCTTCAGTGGTAGTTAACCGATTTACGTGAAACTTTGATAAGGAATTATTTAGGTAAATATCTTCAATTTGTGTATACTCTGAGGGTCATAACTATTTTAGAAATATGTTATTTTTTAAGGGAAGAAAAACTCAATTGTAACTCTTATCAATGATAGGGTAATAAAATTTGTATATAATTTCCATGCAGGACTTTGCTAAATTATACAAAGTTTTTCATGAAATTCGTATTTCTGTTTGTTCCATCAATCATGTGACTTGAAATAGCCTATCAGAATACACTAAATTCAGTGAGATTCAAACGTTGTAGAGCTAGGATGGACACAGTCTGTCTGTAGAAGTTGCAAGGGGAAGTTGTGCCCGGTGAAGAGAGTTGTTCTCTTACGAACGTCGAAATATCATATATAAAATAAACCGTGGTAATTCTTAACGAAGTTTCGCGTTAAGAACCGACTGCGTAAAATATTTAGATAAGATTTAAAATATAATACAGTGCTGTTTCGTGTAAGTTATGATATGCGCTCAGGGAATTTAAAGACACTTCAAGATATCGTGGAAGGTGTATATTAAACGCACCGCATTAAGTAATACCCAGATTAATCCTGAGGTTAAGAAAATATAAGATATAAATTAATAATAAACTGTACGAGTGAAATTTATAATCATTGTGAGTGAACAATTTATGAAGAAACTAATTAATGTTAGCAGTCAAACATAACAACGAGACTCAGTGAAATATCGCCGCTGGCGCCGCCTGCCGTAGAAGAGGACGACAAGACGAAGAGGACGCCAGCCGTAGAAGAGGACACCAGGAAGGAGTGACGCTGTAGAAGAGGACGACGAGACGAAGAGGACGCCAGGACGGGAGCGACGAATCAAGGAGGACGTTGCAGAAACCAAGTAAAATCGATTTATATTATCGAACAATACAAACAATTAATTCTATTATCAATACATGACAATTTAAAAAAACAATATACATCTTTAAAAACTATATTTATGTCTATAATAAATAATTTTTCATCTCCTCCATAATAGACTTGTATGTGATTTTTACACACTCACTATATCCTTATTAGTATAATAAAATTTGATCTGTTGCATAAGGATATTTGACGCTGGCCACCGTTGGGCTCGATTTTTTTGGATTAGTTTAATAAAATGAAAAAAGAAATATTTATTTGAGTGTGTAGAGACTAAATTCATTGAACTATTTGTGGGTGCTGTTCTGTGTTATCAGGGAGTGTAGATAAAAGTTTGAATACTCTCTCTTATCAGATATTTGAATAAAAGTAGTAAATTGTCTATGTGGAGATTGAATTATTATTGGTATTTATGTTAGATTAAGCTTGTTTACATTTGATTGAGAGACTGGACTATAATAATAAATAATATAAACGGACGTTATTCATAATAATAAATCAATAATAGTGCGATTACGATAAATAAACAAATTATAATATTTATTAAATTTATAAGAATAAATAATCAAGATGGCCGAATCAGCAGAATTGCAAAATACATTAGCGGCAATCCTAGCTAATATACAAAAGCTCTCAGAAGAAAATAAGGTTGGTAGAGACGAAGCTAAATTTAGTTGAAGCTAAATAAGTAGCTACAATCACTTCATGATGAGAATAAAAAAATTTATACAGCCGTTCATGACCAGGCTAAACAAAGTAAACAATTTAAAATTTAAACCAATTTAAAAAAACACCGATCTTACCTGTCAACAATACAGGTGTCACAACAGCCACAGGTGATTCACAAACTATTAAAAAGCAAGCACTTATCACAATAAATTCGCAAGGGATGGAAATGGAAATACCTGTTTTTATAGTCAAAAATCTAGTGTACGACGTTATAGTAGGCACGGACACATTAAGGAAAATACACGCTACAATTGATTTTACTAATAAAACGCTTGAATGCACCGTTAAAAAGACAAAACATAAAATTAAGTTGGGTTATTCTCTTAGTCAGGGAAGTGAATGTGACAATGCGGTTGACCGATATAGTCCCGTCGACTTACAGAAGCCAGCTGTTAATCGCTTAAATAAGATAGCAGCTAAGGGTGGTGCGCCTGATAAGAAGATAACGGATGGCCAACGAAAGCATTTAAATAATCTTTTAAATAAATATGAATCGATTTTCAACACACAGCACACAATTACCAACGTTTATGAACATAAAATACAAGTTAGCTACGAGAATAAATTTATAAGAAAAACATATCCGATCCCATTACATTATCAGCAACAGGTTGAAGGCGAAATAAATACAATGTTAGAGAATAATATTATTGAACGGGCAGATAGTAATTTTTTAAACCCGATGGTGGTCGTTAAGAAAAAAAATAACGATATACGCATCTGCTTAGATATGCGAAATCTTAATAATATAACACAAAAATGTTATGATTGTGCTCCCAACGCGGAAAATTTGTTTGTAGAATGTCAAGGAGTAAAATACATGTCGCGTCTTGACCTAAAAAGTGGGTTTGGCAGATTCCTTTAGCCAAAGAATGTCGAAAATTCACAGCCTTTTTATATAAAAATAAATGTTACTAGTTTAAGGTAGTACCTTTTGGTTTGGTTACCAGCCTAGCTGCTATGGTTAAGTGTCTTGAATTGGCATTAGGGCCTGAGGTCGACGATTTTGTGAGTGTGTTTGTTGACGACATACTTATTATATCGAAGTCGTTCAAGGAAAATATGCAGCACCTGGATATCGTTTTCCGCAAGTTAAGAGATGCGAACCTTGCGCTCAACTTAAAAAAATGCGAATTTGGAAAATCACAGATAAAGTTCCTCGGGCACATTATTTTTGCGGATGGTGTTAGTACGGACCCGGAGAAAATTCAGGCCATTACGGAATTTCCAAATCCAACAAAAGCGAAAGATATCAGGGCGTTCCTTGGATTGACTGGATATTTTCGCCGTTTCACACCGGAATATTCAAAAACCATAGAACCGCTGCTGGAATTGTTAAGGAAGAACACCAAATGGAGATGGGAAGAGCGACATGAGGCAGCTTTCAACGCTACAAAAGATTTATACAGCAAGAACTTACACGTGTTCCACCCGGAAAAAGAAGGAACGTATGTACTCAACTGTGATGCTTCAGACTACGCGATCGGTGGTGTGTTATATCAACGAAATAATAAAGGAGAACATAAGGTAATTGCACATGTAAGTAGATCTTTAAAAGATGCCGAAAGAAATTATTTTACGTCTGAAAAAGAGATTCTTGCAATTGTGTATTGTATCAGTAAGCTTAGATATTACCTGGTGATTCAACACTTTGAAATTCTCTCAGATAATCAGGCTTTATCTTTCATGCTTAATTTTAAACAGGCCAATGCGCGGATATCGCGTTGGATCATGGCGATCCAAGAATATGATTTCAGCATCAAATATTGTAAAGCCAGTGAGAATAAAACTGCTGATACTCTAAGTAGATATCCCCCCATCATCGAAGAACAGTACTCCGCGACCAGGAGTGAAATTCAAATTCTAGCAGTCAAGTATACTTTACCAGATGACTTAAAGAATAGGTTGAAATTGGTAAATCTTGAACAACAAAAGGACGCAAAATTAAGAAAAATTAGTGAAGAAATACAAAGGCAAGACAACCCGAAGTACAGAATCGACAGGGATGTACTGTATAAAGTAATCGACGGACAATGGAAGATTATGGTTCCTGATGATCTCGTAGAAGATTTAACGTGGGCTTGTCATGAAAGTCTTGCTCATGCTGGAGCTTATAAATGTTATTTGGCGATGAGGAAAGACTTCGTATGGTTGAACATGGCAAGGAAAGTTAAGTCTATTTTGCGAACATGTCACGTATGCCAAATAGCTAAATACCCAAACCAACACACCTATGTGAGATGGGTAACATCATTACCAAGAATAAGAATGATCTACTGTGTATCGATTTTTTAGGTCCGCTATCACGTGCTGCAAGGGGTATGAAGAACCTGGTGGTTTGCACAGATGCATTTTCTAAGAACGTAAGTTTATATGCAATTGGACGTCCTACCACGATGGCAGTATTAAATGTTGTATTAAATAAATACATTCCGGAATGTGGTCCGGTGAAGAAAAATTCTATCTGACCAGGGTAAGCAATTCACCAACAAGAAATGGCAGTCCGAATTAGAGAAGCACAATATACAGGCAGTGTTGACAACAATCCGGAGACCGCAAGGTAACCTCGCCGAAAGGGCCAACAGGGAGTTAGGGCGTCTGTTTCGCACTTATTGTAATACCAACCAGAGTAGGGGCCCGGATTATCTCGAGTTTTTCGAGGCGTCCATCAACGGGAATTACAATGACACGACAGGATTTACACCTAACGAACTACAAAATGGGGAAATGCCAAAGCGTGTCTGGGATGGGTGCATCAGGAGGATTGCAACGCAGAATTTGCTTATTCCAAATTATTCCAAATGAGGCAAGAAGACGCATTAAAAAGTGTGCCGAAGAACGGACGGAGAAATTTAATGCGGATCACAAACTGGTAACGTTCAAAACTGGCGAGAAGGTACTCTTGCGTGCTTTAAATGTTGGCCACAGGGAAGATAATACGGCAGCAAAATTCTTTAGATTATACAACGGTCCATATATTTTATCGGAGCAAGTGGGTAAAAATACATACATTGTCACTAACCCAAATACAGTCAGGGTAATAGGGAAGTTCCATGCATCATCCTTAAGAAAATATTACGTTAAGGATAATTGAATCTAATATGCCAGGATATACGCGTAGAAGTATGAGTGTTATGCAATTGTATAAAAATATGTGTAAAGTAAGAATAAGTGTAATCATGTTGGAAAATGTATGGTTGAACTGTAGATATAGCCGAATGACGTCAGACATGGACATCCTTATCAGTGTTCAGGAATGTTTGGTGATATCCAGCCATGCGGTTGTTTGTTTACAAAAATAGTGCTGTCAAAGTGACAGTTGGGGAAATGTTGTTTGATAGAAGCTATTCAGTTATTTTGATTTGTGAACTTATTATGTTATTATTTGGATGATTATGATTATTGGGAGGACGTTATGTCATTTTAGGTTTGAAAAAAAAAAATTTGTATTCCATATAAAAAGAAATTTTTTACACGTGGTGAGGTTAATCCTGCAACAGAACACAGGATGATAAACTATGTTGTTTATATCAGAGCACATGGATGACGAACATTTTCTTGTTTAAATTGGTTTTATGTAATATTTTGTCTTTTAGTCGTAAGTTTTGTATTTAGAAATGGATAAGCATGTAGGGTATACCAAACTCTTCAGAAAAAGGTGTTCTATATTGTCATGTATTTTTTGTGTGAATTTGTGCGCGTGTGTGGGTGTGACAATTTGTGATCGCTATAGCTTCAGTGGTAGTTAACCGATTTACGTGAAACTTTGACAAGGAATTATTTAGGTAAATATCTTCAATTTGTGTATACTCTGAGGGTCATAACTATTTTAGAAATATGTTTTTTTTTTAAGGGAAGAAAAACTCAATTGTAACTCTTATCAATGATAGGGTAATAAAATTTGTATATAATTTCCATGCAGGACTTTGCTAAATTATACAAAGTTTTTCATGAAATTCGTATTTCTGTTTGTTCCATCAATCATGTGACTTGAAATAGCCTATCAGAATACACTAAATTCAGTGAGATTCAAACGTTGTAGAGCTAGGATGGACACAGTCTGTCTGTAGAAGTTGCAAGGGGAAGTTGTGCCCGGTGAAGAGAGTTGTTCTCTTACGAACGTCGAAATATCATATATAAAATAAACCGTGGTAATTCTTAACGACGTTTCGCGTTAAGAACCGACTGGGTAAAATATTTAGATAAAATTTAAAATATAATACAGTGCTGTTTCGTGTAAGTTATGATATCCGCTCAGGGAATTTAAAGACACTTCAAGATATCGTGGAAGGTGTACATTAAACGCACCGCATTAAGTAATACCCAGATTAATCCTGAGGTTAAGAAAATATAAGATATAAATTAATAATAAACTGTACGAGTGAAATTTATAATCATTGTGAGTGAACAATTTATGAAGAAACTAATTAATGTTAGCAGTCAAACATAACAACGAGACTCAGTGAAATATCGCCGCTGGAGCCGCCTGCCGTAGAAGAGGACGACAAGACGAAGCGGACACCAGGAAGGAGTGACGCTGTAGAAGAGGACGACAAGACGAAGAGGACGCCAGGACGGGAGCGACGAATCAAGGAGGACGTTGCAGAAACCAAGTAAAATCGAGTTATATTATCGAACAATACAAACAATTAATTCTATTATCAATACATGACAATTTAAAAAAACAATATACATCTTTAAAAATTATATTTATGTATATAATAAATAATTTTTCATCTCCTCCATAATAGACTTGTATGTGATTTTTACACACTCACTATATCCTTATTAGTATACTAAAATTTGATCTGTTGCAATATATATATATATATATATATATATATAAATAAAATAAGATGATGATAGTGTTATATTTTTATTTAACGTAATTTAAGCGGTGTTAGTTAACGTAATTATAGTCTTCCATGTCAAGCCTTTATCTCATGAATGCTCAGGTATTTGACATTGTCCACTTGTGGTAGGTAATGGCCATTAAAAGAGACTTGAGGTGACGCTTCTCTGCACTTAGTGAAAGTGACATGGACAGATTTTGTTTCATTGATCAGGATGCGCCATGATTTCGTCCAACGCTGAATTTGATCCAAGTGTTGTTGAAGCATTTTCGCAGCAATGCCAGGATCTGCATGACTAGCCAGTATTGCTTTGTCGTCGGCAAACATTGCTGATCGGGTGTAGGGACAAGTATGAAGATCTGACGTGAAAAGTAGATATAACGTTGGTCCAAGGACGCTTCCTTGTGGAACACCAGCTCCGACAGGGAACAACTGTGTTACTTCTAGTCCATATTTAACCCTAAAGTACCTTTCATGCAGGTACGACTTCAGAATAAGATATAGCGTGTGAGGGAGTACTTTTTTAAGTTTGTAAAGGAGGCCCACGTGCCAAACCCTATCGAAGGCCTGGCTTACGTCAAGGAAGGCCGCGGTACAGTAACCCTTTTTTTCAAAAGTATGGTTGATGAGTTCAACTACCCGGTGAACTTGTTCTATAGGGCTGTGTTCTTTTTTGAAGCCAAACTGGTGGTCGGGTATCAAGTTGTTTTCCTCAATCACAGTTGTTAGTCTTCGGAGAATACGTTTTACTAGAAGTTTACCGAGTATCGGTAACAGGCTAATAGGTCTGTAGGATGTTACATCATTAGGTGGTTTGCCTGGTTTTTGAATAAGGATGATATCTGCCACTTTCCACTGAGGTGGAAAGTATCCAAGACGTAGAATTGCATTGTATATCACTGTATAAGTAGTAGGCTACTATTCCTTTTCTCGGTAATTCTTTAATAAGACGCCCAGTGATAAGGTCAAACCAGGTGATTTTTTGGAATTCAGATCATTTTTTACCGTAAACATCACTTCTTTAACTGTAAGAAATTTTGGTAGTGGTGACATTTGATACGGTGCCTGTAAAAAGTTTTCAATGTCAGCGTCATCTACTGAAGAATTTTGAGATGGCAGCGGTTGGAACACTTTTTCCAGGTGAAGTCCGAAGGTGGTGGCCTTTTCATGATCTGTACGAGCCCAGGATCCATCCTCTTTCCGGACTGGTGGAATAGGGTTTTTGGGATGTTTCAGGTGTCTCGTTGCTTGCCAAATAGAGTAGTCTGTTTCAGCTGTATTTGTAAGGTTTTCTAGAAAGTTCTTTAGTGATTTGTTTTTTAACTTTTTAATTAGAGTTTTTAGTTCTCTGGAGGCCTTGTCGTAACGTCTTTTGTCTGAGGGGTATCGGGAATTATGCCAAATCCTTCTTAGCTGTCGTTTGATTGCTATTTTTTCTCTGACTGCTACTGGACAGCTCTGATTTCTTCTTTTTTGAGGAATTTCCGGTGTAGCTTCCCGAGCGGATTCTTCAATTATACAGTTTAATGTGTTTACCGCTACCTCTAGTCAATGTTGTTTTTGAGGGGAATCTTTAAGTTTATCTTCCGGTCAACGAGGTGTCTGAAGTACTCCCAGTCAGTTCTATTGTTGAAAAGGGTAGCTGGTTTCTTTGTAGCGGCGAAAGTGCTAATAATGGTTGCAATGACCGGGGAGTGATCAGAGGACAGGTCCAGGTTTGATTCTATCGTAAGGTATCCTGAGGCTATCCCTTTTGTTACGAAGAAATCTAGTAGGCCTAAGTCAGGGGAACGACCTTTCTGCGCAACGACCTTTAAACTTCCAGTCAACGATTACACATTTTTCCGATTCATAATCGATCTGTAATTTTCCCAAACTTTCACAATCCCAGATTTCATCATAGATCCTACCTGTTTGCTCTGATATAAGTCAATTTCATTTTTATGGTCCATTAATTGTAGTTTCTACTTATATTACCAATTTTTATGTATCACTTCTGTTTAAGCCTGTTGCACGTAATGGTTTCAAAACATTTTCCTTGGGGAAACGCTGAAATTTTTTTCAGACCTTGTCGATCTTCTATATGACAATAGTTACAGATCATAAAAATTAATTTAAACAATACGATGTAGATAATATTCCTATACTACTTTTCAGCGTTATACAAATACAAATGCTAATTAAATATTTTTTTATTAAGTTTGTTAATTTTGTCATAATTTTTTTACCTAATTTTTTTAAGACCAATTACCCCAAAATCGATGTAACACGCTATCTAGTGAAAGTTACATGTCTGCATGCAATTCCCTTCAATTTTTGTCTAGTGGTAACGCAATTTTCAATTACTTCGTCGTGACCTAAGCTTTGACACTGTTCGACAACTCTCGCAGAACCTCAGAATCACGGTATCTCTCGACTGACAAATTATCAAGACACTGTCGAGAACCAGACCTGTAGTCCCATACAGCATCGTCTACATTACGAACTTTTTTATCTGTTCAAACTTAGGATTTTGTGTGCAGTCCATCAATCGCTTCTAAAATCGGAACGTGGTTGCGTCGCGTCATTTCTAATAATAATAATTAGTCACTGAAGTGCGTAAGCAGTTTGTATGCCACAAAACAATGCCTTCATTATTGGAATTTCATGGCAACTAAATTCATTTATTTCCTTTGTTTCGTTTTAATAATCTTGATACGCACTACAGTTGCTAATAATTAGTTCACAGACTTCCAATCAGGCCTACTGACTTGATTAGTTGCTCCCTGTCTCTGTGATACAGCCTATACTTTGAAAACCGGTGAGCTCTTTCGTTGGGGCGTTATAACTTATCGCTCTGTTTCATCCAGTTACGTTTTAGATTTCTAATCTTTCTTATTTAGGTGAGCGTTTTGTTATTCATTTTATTTATGTTAATCATTTTGCTTTTGTTGAGTATGGAAAATGAATAAGTGGCCTTCATTTATAAATGTCCACTTGCGCGTGCGGTGGAAACATACTGTAAATTATCATATAAAATAAATTAAACAATTTGCTCTACGAAATACGTACACATACCTTGAAGAATGTACAAAACCAAAACGGCTAACACGATCATTAATTAATGAACAGTCACGACCAAAGTCTATGAGCGTCACTCGTCTTTGCTTGTCGTCCCATAAATACAGTGGATATGAAACTTCTAAAGTATCAAAACATTGTTTCTAATGAAGGAAAGATGGAATTATGTCTTCGATATGTAGTGCTACAAATGTGAGGGGGAATATTCCTACTGAAACCCACCGAATTACCAGAAGAAAAACAACAATTCTGGCTGAAAAAGTTTATTTTTACGTGACATACGTAGCATAATCTGAATGTCCATAGTAAACAGTTATACTTTATTCCAATTTATCTTTTAAAAATAGAGTAATTATTTTTAAATGAAAACTGTAGCAGTCTACTTAAAAACATTCATGCCACGTTTGTTAAAAATTATTTTAGTTTACAGTAAGTACCATCAGTAATTAATAAGTAAGGAACGCTGATAGTTTAAATATAACCTTATTAATAATTCAAAAATATTAAAATAATTCGTATTCAGCTCTCCTTCTTTTTCTCAGCTTTATTTTAGCTTCGTTCAGCTAGTGTTTGCAACTTGGTAACGCTAGATTCACTAATCGGCCAACTTGATGTTGTCTGCCGCCTCTATTTAAATGCTGGCCTTTTTTTTCTTTTCTCGTAGCCTCAAGAGATTCAATGCGAATCTTTGTTTTCACTGAGCACAAAGCATTGACTTTTCCGTTTCAGTTACTTTTACCTACTGAGGGCTACCCCTGCTGAAAAGTCATTGTGCTATGGTGATGGTAATCAAATCAACACTTTAATGCAATGGATTGAGTGTTGAGGACAGGAAGAAATAACCGGAGTTTAGGCAGGCTACGGCCAGAAAGAGAATTTGAGTAAGATTTTGATCACAATGAAAGAGATACTTCACTAGATACTGTGAAATCAAGCGCCCGAAAACACACTGACAAAAAAGTTACACTCCTCCAGGTCAAGGATGAAACGATGACTCGTCCTTTTACAAAAATTGTTGAGAACCAGTTTACATTTCAAAAATGCCTCAGAAACCCCGATATTTAGTTGTTAAGTAGGAGATTAGTATTTATTTGAAAGATGACTCTTCGCCAATTTTGTAAAGGCTTGAGATAATAGTAACGTCACTATATTTACATTAAACGATTAATTGATTACAATCATACGTGAATAGAACGACTGAATCCCGACTCCCCAATGGATACACAAATACAAATCTACTTGTACATTGAATTACCCAACGGATTCGTTTGTTAAGCAATGGTTTCCGTAAATACAAACCATTAGGCTGAAATGTTTGGGAACACGGTGGAAAAGTTGGCTGGTGGTCTGAATATAGCACAAGTCGGCGATCTATACTCTGGAACTGGAAATGATGATAATGATAAACTGATTACAATAACGTTATATATAATTTAAACTCGATGATATAATGTTATATGATTCCACTAGATTGAATTTATCTTGCTGCTAATTCTACCATCGTGGTAGAGGTAAAATGTTTCGCTTCTTTAAGATAGTTCAAAACAAAAAACTATTTAGTCTGTGAAAGTATGTACTTTCATGGAAGTTGTCAATGCCAATTGCCGAAGTGTTGTGGCATTGGAGTGTATCAGGTTTTTCGGTGGCTCAACAGTTTTTAAGATATCCACGACCACATGAAGTTATGGGCCATGGACCAACGAGGCAATGTGCACTACATACGGATATTTTATCGTGATCCGTTAGTCTCAAAAAATAGTAGAAAAACGATGTTCTTGAGTAGGAATTGAAAATAGTGGATGTGTACGCAAGAGCAGTTAACACTGTTGAAATCATAACTGAACGATGTAGAAACAATGTGCAGTTATTGGGCGACTATGACGTCCCAAAACAATCAGTACTACTTAAGTGTTATAGAAACATCTTGAACCACATTTATTATGTGCGAGAGCGAGCGCGCGTGTGTGTGGGGGTGTAGGATATAAGTTACAACAGTACATTACAAAACACGAATTAAGAGAAAATTGACAATCGTAAATCAAACAATTCGAACGTGAAAAGTGAAATATATAAATTAGCTTCATAGTAGAATTCTATAGGCTACAGTTCCAACTATACAACTCACAATGAAAAGAGAACGGCTAACATTACTTCTACAGTATCGTCGAAGTTATTACCGTTATATTTTACTATACAACGACACCAAAAGTTCACATGCCGTTAAAAGAACTTCATACTTTTCAATCCTGAGCAACGTCTGCCAATTGATATACACTGTTACAACTCATTGCATTCGAACGATTCTGGTATTGGCTTTCCAGCTACGCCCTGGATCCCTTAATGGTTTTCCCTCTCCGCTTCCCACATACGTTCTCCATTTTTTGTTTTGATAGGCGCCTTGCCTACCACAGCCTTCGTGATTTCATAATTTGTATTCGGTCCACGTAACTCGCGGATACGTTACGATAATTTATGTTTCTACTAAATGGTTTTAAGCTTTTCTGATAAATACATTGTAATTTTATGACACAGCGCGAGTGAAAATTAAGTGAACTCGTTTTGTACAGCCACGGGCTGTTACACCTTTCAAGGAAAAGAAAACGACCAACAACACTGGGCGTTACCTTATCACCCCCAACGTGGCATTAACTGAATACAAATTTTAAACGTCCATAAGTTTTAGTCTTTCGTGTTTTTTAGTTTATATAAACTAAACTATATTTAGTTTATATAGTTACATAGAGCGATTTTGTATTACTCTATGCTTGCAGCTCAAAACGTGTTAAATCCGAAATAATAGAAAGTGGAAGTCCAGGTGACGAAATGATCAGAGCACTCTCTTTCGAAGTGCGACGTTGTGGGTTGGAATCCACAGCAGGTATTGTTTTCACAAAGTACCAGAAAAATATTTGTTCGAATTTTATAGAGGTCTTAAATCTTAAATTAAAACAGTCTTTTTTAGAAATACAAATACATTTCTAAAATGTCTTGGTGAATTTTTGAATTCGACCTCTTAAACATTTTTATTATGCCATAAATATGTAATTTCGAAAAATTAAATAAAATTAAATTAGGTTATAAGCGTTAACAATACAATTTTACAAGTATTTTTAAAACTTGTTAAATCAATGTGTGTAAAAAGGTTTGTTTCGGTCTCAGATTAAGAATCTCGTGTTATAATAATAAAATCTCAAATGGGGATCCAAATAATGAGCCCAATGAATATAACTTTCAAGAGGGTTTAATTTTTGAGTAAAACGGCATGATACCTATAAGGTCAGAAGTTAGATCTTTAGCCAGGTGGAAAGAGAGACGAACCATCAACGCTTGAATTCAGGTACTTTTGAAACCATTAACTTAGTAATCTGTATTCGTATTGTGTAGACTAAAATTGAAATTCGGGAATCTGATACCCCAAACTTTGGTAAATTATTTGTAAGTATTTATTAAAAATGTTTTTCTAGAGCATCGTACGATGTTCAGTCGCACTGTGCCCCTCTCCGGTCTAACTAATACCTAGGGTAAAGTTAAATGAGGAATGCTTAATTCTATGGACCACCTTACCCTATTTGTGGTTTACATCGTCACTGTCTACCTTGCGGTTAAACAAAAATATGAACTCCGTTAACCCTGCAACCTGTCAAGTGTTATAAAACGGATCACCGTGTCTCTCCCTAATCAAGCATTGAGCCAGTACGTGAATTTGACGTAACCAGGTTTACCAACTAGAAGCTCCAGTTTTCACGTTTCAATAGAAATGACATCTCATTTTTCAATATGTCAGATTTAACACCTTCCCACTACGAACATTGAATTGATATCTGTAGTGACAAGTGTATTAGTAACGATTACTCTAACACTCACAGAGCTGTGCTTCATTGGAGCGAATGATTGTATTACCGTAGCGCACGTGTGTTATATCGAGACGTTTACAGTACGACAGTACAACGACTGTTAATATAATTACATACTTCGGGACAAGATATATCTCGATATGCCTTGTTTAGTGGTGAGATTGCATTACTTTCCTTCCTTTTAAAAAATGAAGGAAAACATTAATTTCGTTATATTAACGCGTAAAGGAGGCTACATAGCCTATTTGATTAAAAAGAAGTTCACGACATGGGGCGACGGGTCCACGACCTAACATTACAAACCGTCTAAATAGGTCACCGACTTGACTTGGATAAACTACGGTTGTGCGTCACAGAGAAAAATCGATAGCAGAGTTAATAGGCAGCAGAGTTAATGGACGTTTGTTATTGCATTATCTCCACTGATGATGAAGTATAATTGTGAATCAACTGGCCGGCTGAAAAATTTTACGGCGACGTGATTCGAGCGGTAATTACGACGGAGACAAACTAATCAACCTTTTGTGCGGAAACTCTCGGAAACTCTCACACTTACAGAATAATTATATTTTCACTGTACAATCAATCTTAGCAGCTTTAGCATTATATTAATTATTATGCGTATTTGTATTTCATAAGAATATAAATGTGGTTACATTTAACTAATTCCATTTATTTTAGTGGACATTTAACATTTTTTTATTCGAAATTCAACGGCGGAGACAGCGTCATTCAGTTAGTTAAACAAAACAATTGAACACAATTAACCGTAATTACAAGTAAGCCACAACATGGGAGCGCGTTACATTCTCCTCTGCTAAATGTTACGGCCTCGCATTCACACTACGTGGGCCTACGTTGCCAGTCTCTCTGTAATGACACCTGAGTGGACGGGGCGTGTTTCATTAATTTTTGTTACTGTAATTAGACAAAATTATACACTATTTTACGCATTTACTAATCGTTTGAGTCTGACGAAGCTGTATAAAACGTGGACGTTATAATCTAAAAAATGAACTCGGCACAGATTTCAGGAAGACGATTTAAAACCTGATTGTACTTCGTAAACGAGTGATAACTTTAAGCAAGAAACGATTCAACGTTTAATTGAATGGCACAGGGATATTACGTGTAGAATCCTTTTACCTAAGTGGTCTGTCTAAAGCATATAAGATTGAATGTTTTCCCTAGGGTAGGTAACACTGTAGCACCCCAAGGTTACAACAGCTGATGGTTATAACGTTTGTTTATATTCAAAACATTTTTCACCTTCATAACCTTACTAAATTTGACTGTGCTATAGTTTTTATGAGCGTTTGTTTTGTCTCAGGGCATAAAACTCGGGTTCGATAATATTGAACTGCTTGTAGAATTACATTTTGTTTCAAACTTCAAGACAGCGCACAGGAAACATTTAACACGTCGACGTACAGAGATGAAGCCGCCATAAAATTTTGGCATCTGATTTGATAACGCATCACGGTAACGCATAATGTCACATTGCTTTTTCTAGCAGAAGTGTTTTGGATCGAAAAGGTAATTCTGTGGTACCCCAGTCCTTATATTCCACTGACTATATTCCATATGATTATTTTCTATTCAAAAAAATCAAAAGTCTATTCCGGGGTACCTGTTTTGAGAGCGTGAAGAATATCCAAAGGATTGTGACTGTCTAGGTAAATGCATTGACAGTTGAAGATCTCCAGTACCGTTTCAATCAATGGGACCAACAGTGTGTGGCTTCCCAAGGGAACTACTCTGTAGGAGATAAAGTCATTTTGTAGTTAATACATTAGTCATTAATTTTGAATGATCGGTTTTATTAATTTTTATACACACCTTGTATATCGATTAAACCATATAAAAACTTGCAATATAAAACCATATCCTTGCCTTATAGAATACAGAATCTGTACAATATGTATCCTTATGTGTTACTGTATACGTTCTAGGCAATTTCTATCCAATTGTGTGATTCTTGATTAATCGCAGGAATTGACCGGAGCTCACCACGCTTCATGGCCTTCAACACGTTTCTCGTTGATAGGTATGTTACAGTTTTATCTGTGCTATAAATCTAATTGGCGAACGGCTCCTTCGCTTGCCATCGACCTTGCTCCGAATTCAAGGTTTTTCAGTTCTTGCTAACACGGGTAAAGGAAATAAATTCCTGCATTGGTAAATTCTATCGGCATCGTATTATTTATGAAATATTTACGTACACGATTGCTCTACTACTTTGAATTATTGGTGGGACTTCAATTACAGTCAGCTTTCACACTGACGTAACTGTCTCCTCTTCGAACTTCTGAACGTGATAAGTGTTATTGTAGAGATAGTTCATGCATATATTTGTTTGAACACCATCAACATCCACTACTGAAACAAGAAGTACTGTCTCTTGATATAAATCGTATATGATTAATACTTGACCTACAGAGATCTAGCGTGACTAAAAAGGACGCGTCTGTACAGACATACGTCCATGTGAGGGGTTAGTTTAAGATATCTATTCCACAAGTGAAACCAATTTACATGTAACAATTATGAAATTAAAAGCAACCGAAATGATCGAAGCGGTGATTCGGTTTGAGAGAAACAGTACACACAACGTGAGAAACAGAAAAGCTCGCACTCGCGACCCAATGTAAACGTCAAAACTGGAAACAAAAGCGCTGCCGAATACCAATGCGTCTGTCAAAGCTATACACGAAAACACTATTAGGTCCAACGGAATAAATATACGACAACGTGTGTCAATAGAAATGAAAATGAGTTTCTCAAAATAACAATAACGGAGTGAAACAAAGAACAGTCAAAAGGAAGGCCAAGGTAACACGCGCGCATGGGTGAGCTCGTACGTATATACTGCACACGTACAGCATATTAATAAACTGTACACATCCCAAAATATTGTTGTTATAATTTTTTATAAAACAACACATTTTATTCAAAACACACTTCCCAAAACACGTAGACGAGATGATATTTTGATGTGTATGCGTGCGCGCCTGCGTGTCTACAAAATTTTGTGATAATAACTGTGACACAGTTCAATTCCGTGTTGGCGGTAGACTGTACCTAACTCACTAGGTCGCGATGTTGGTTGCTCTGAATCCGGCATTCCACGGGTACATCAACAATTTATATTGCAATTGGCCCTTTCCAAGCGAAATCAGTCGTAGTCACTGGCACTATGCCTCGGGCAGTCCTGGTTATGTGTAAATAAGACTCGTCATCCGTGGCGTAACTAGGAGATGCTCCTGGGGGGGGGGGGATGAGACTAGCTTAGATAACACACGCAACTGGCCTACGTTAAGTGGTTACGTGTATGGAATTTTACTGAAAACCTTAACAGATCATGGGGAGGAGTAAATCCCCCTCGTGATTCCCTCGTAGGGTCATCGTCGTCGTCCTCATCCTCCTCCTCCTCCTCATCATCATCACCGCCATCGTCATAATTGTAAGAAGCACATGCCAGCCCAGTTTACGGGCTTCTCAGTCATTCTACGCTGATTTCTCTTCCGAAGATTTTCTTATTCAGTTTACATAGTAGCCTACTCTACCGTATCAATATATCACTCCATCTATCAAGAGATATCGTCGTAGACTATTTACGTTCCTTCGCCAGTATTCTAACAACTTCCTGAACATCTATGATGAACCTCCAGGACGATGGCGTCAGAGCTGACGAGAACGGCTACCTAAAAGGATCGATGACCCATTCAGACAGGCAAGGTGACTCACTTGCGCTAGCAGAAACGCTGCTATGGACACATTTGGGGTGACTGAAGCCCAAGTCAGATGAAGAGATCAAATCGTGGAATCAGACTTTGAACAGGGACACTAAATAATACCGTAACATATCAAGATACAATAAAATTCACAGAGAAGCAGAAGAAGAAAAATAGTTATTTTTTGTGAAGTAGTGCTACTGATGAAGACATAATATGCCTACATTAACAGCACGTGACAAAGTAAGGATGGAACAATTTTCACAAACGCGAAAATGGACGTCTACATATTTAAGGCACCACAAATAAAAAAGTAAAGAACTGGTTCCCAGCTTGGATTTGAAGGACATCTGTCCGGGAGACCTGTAACATTTACTAATCAAGACACGGGTGTTAAATCAGCATCGCTGACAGTCAAATAGTGGAAATGTGATGTAGCGTAAGTTTTGATAATGTACGAAACACGTTGACCATTACGGCATGAAAACGAATAATGAAATCGCGTTTATTTATACGTGTGATTGTGAACAGCGCATGTATAACATATCCAGCTCATAAACGCCTGTCATTATCACTGTAATGAATTCAAGGATAATATAAAATAATGGTGTTTTTACTAGCGTTATGCAAGTCGTGCAATGTCTTCTTTTTATATCACTTTCGCGAAAGAAACAACGCCACTGCCGTATTAGAATTAATTTTCACTAACGTACCGTAGAAATAATTTTTACCGACATCTTGATGGTTCGCTGGTAGCCATGATATACAGAACCTCATTTTTCAGTGAGTATACGATGTTAAAAGCGACGTTATTTACGCAATGTATACAATCGTTATTAAATATTTTCTAATGATAATGTGACGTATTTTATACTTGCACTTATTGTTTTTTATTAATGGTACCTATAATTCAATTTTTTATTTTTTGTATTCTTTTTATATAGCCTAAAAGTACCATATAATGTTATTATTTATATTCTTAAAGCGATCGCTTTCGGTCACAGACCATCGTCAGGTTATATAGCACATTTGTTCACAATATTATAAAAAACAAATATAATATTTGTTATTATGGTTTTTTATAATATTGTGAACAAATGTGCTATATAACCTGACGATGGTCTGTGACCGAAATCGATCGCTTTAAGAATATAAATTAATAACATTATATGGTACCTTTAGGATACGGTATATAAAAAGAATAAAAAAAAATTAAATATTTTCATTTTCTGATTTCAACTTACTTTATTTTACGTAATACCAACAGAAAAACATGATCGACGTCTCTCAATGATTTAGTCCGAAACGAGATTGCTTGGTGTCGAACAGGCGCTCGACTTAAGACAGAAAAGCTATTCTGAAAAGTGTCCTTGGCGCCAAGGTTAATGGCAATACGTAACATTTGACAAAGCGTTTTCTTGGCTAACGTCGGAAGTAATTACGTAGTGGACGTATCTCAGTCTGTCAGATAGCCGTGCTCCGCCTGACACGACGTACGTCACCTATGCAAACCTGGCGACACAAACAGCTGACAACCGCGCACTGTTATCACCAACAGATTTTAATCCATAAAGAACGGTTCCGTCAGCATCTGCCTGCCTCGTATTAATCTCGTCCGCTCTATACTTTTCTCTGTAATGTTTAATACGAATATTTAGTCTTATGTTTTCTTCACGAATCTTAATTCGACAAGAAATGTAACGCTATTTCATTCTTACGCTGTACCCGTATGTGTGTGTGATCACACGCGCGCGTGCGTTTGTGTAAATGTCTATACTTTTAATCGTCATAATTGCACCACGGATTAGATAAACACCTGTTCCGTCTGAATATTTCATCATCCATTCAACATTTCTTCTTTCTTTTCCTCTGCTTTTGCGAGCTTGTTTAGGGAAGGAGTCTTTCATTACCTGCCCTTTCCAATTTTGCCTACGGTCTTGTGAGTGTCTTGAAGCTCTTAGGTTAGCTCTTGTTCACTTGTTCGTTCTCTCACAACTCAGAGAAATTTCACCTCTGAAGACCGTATTTTGTTTTTAGATTTTGTGGTTGTAGTCCATGTCTCAACACCATTCAGTAAAACAGGAGTAGGTTCAATTTTGTAAAATTTAATTATTGTATCTTGACTTTTCCACGTATGATTTGATGTTTTCGTTTTTTTCTTTCTGTACTCCACGTATGATTTAATATTTTCGTTTTTTACTTTCTGTATTCCTGTTTCTATCAAACGTTATAATACTATTCAAGCAGTTAAAGTAGTTTACCTGCTCGGTTGTTAATAATTATCTCGTACCTAAATGTCCCTCTCTATAATTTCCAATAAAAAATAAAATATAACACTAATGGAAATGCATCAGCAGAATATTCATTTGAGCAATGTAATATACGATTTATAATAAAAAGCAGACAGAAATTCAGTAGCAAAAACGTGATGCTGTTATATTAATTTCGGTATATCAATAACTTTTACCGAAAAGCACAATATTGAATGCATCGGATTATGAAATAAAAAACTACCTTCGCTTTTCAGCAGAAATGTAATTACGTTGTCTACTGAAACGTAAATGTTAATGCTTGTTTGTCCGTATTAGCAATCACAAACACGTGTTTACATATTTAGTTATCTAACTAGCAATGAAGACCTTTCACTGATGTCTGTGAGTGACAACATACGTATACAATTTTATAACTTTTGTTTCTACATCCGATGAAACGTAAACATGATCAGCAAGATGTAGGTAACAAACTGACAGTAACTGCCTTGCATGTAAGTTCTTTTTTAAAGAGAATGTGTTTAATCATACAGATTTAGTAGCTCATTTACTACAATTCTGAGATATCTTACAATTATTTTTATTTGATTGTAAGATATCTCAACAGATATCTGTCAATCAACGTGTTAAACAAAGGTGGAGTATGTCAGCTATTCTTTTTAACATTTATGTCGACGATGTGGTAAGGAAATGAAACATCTAGTGAACTCTGGTATTACGCTATCACGAGACAGATATTTAAATGTGCTGTTGTTTGCTGACGACTTGCTTGTAATTCAAAATACAGAATGTGCTTTACAAATATCTGTTTTTAAGCTTCATCAGATTTGCAAACAATACAATATGAAAATCTCCACCACAAAAACAAAGATAATGGCATTTTGATGCAAGACGCCAATGAGAACATAAATAATAATTAATTATCAAACTGTAGAACAGGTAAGCGATTTTACCTATTTGGGAATGACATTAGCTATGATAAGAATTATGATGTTGATGCTGCGTTAGGTAAGTTTCAGACGAGCTGAGGGACAGTCAATCTATTTTTAGTAAGAAGGTACATCGAGATACAAAATTAAAGTTTTAAAGAATGTCCGATTCAAGGCTGGCCAAACAAGACTGAAAATAAATAAAGAGACCTATAGGACACAGGTCTTTGGGTAGACCCAGGAAGAGATGGCTGGAGGGTCTTTGAAGGCGGAACAGGCAGCACACTGCTTACGCCGTGATGTGCACAGATGATTATGGTGATGACTACAATTTTCACCTTGAGCAAACATAAAAAAAATTATAAAAAAATTGTTTTCTACTGGCTCCTATTTTCATGTCTACTTAAAAATTTTATCGCAGGTTGTCCATTATTTTAAAGGCTCGATTTTGCTTCACATTTTCTATTTTCTTTCCATTAGGTACTCACCCGATTGTCATATATGGAGTTGTTTCTTGGAAACAACAACTCCTAGCGCAATTAGGAGAATTCCGCTAAGAAGTCAGATTTCCATAGAAGATAACTAACCAAAAATATAACTGTCTAAAATGGCTATTTTCCAGATTGTGACCATTTCAGACATTTCAATCGTGGCTATTTTCATGGTAGATAATGACTGTTGTTTCGCTATAAAAATCTTGAAGGCGTCTTAAAAACTTAAAAAATCGTATTCCTAATACTTTTTGAATAATGTAAACATCATGGTCGGAAATAACTGTGAAATGGTATAATTATACTGAAAAATATTTCGGTAAAGAAACAGAAATTGTAAACCGACTGAATATAAACATGGAGATTTCTATAAGGTAACGATGAAATAACGGGAGGTAAACTGGAAAAACTATGAGGCTTTTCAATTTCTATACCTTATCCCGGTAGAGATCTGAAAATTTAAAAACTAACGCTAGATGTACCGCTGAATCCCTTAAGAACGTCTTAAGGAATCCAATCCAGAACATAACTTGCACAATTTTAATTTCATAGCATTTTACTTTAACGGAAGAACAATATTTATTCCAGGAGCTGTGGTCAATGACGTAGCAAAGAGGAGATGTAAGGTTAGCACTCTCCTATTGGGTATATCATCAATGGAGTCTTATTGGTAAAATCTGCAGACAGGCAGAGCCAGCTCGATAGCTGCTGCGATATAACGTACACAACTGGCTATAACTGACGAATTCCATACTGTCACGGACATCTCTACTATCTGGTCGTCATCAGTAATCCGCCACCTGGCTACACCACAGGCCATTGTACTGGTTGTAGCAGTTGTAGTTCTCTAATCTAAGTCAACCTTTTATTTGAACCGTGGTAGTAATCCTTACAACATTATGGCAGACAACAGAGTCGTAATATTTTCTAAAAAAAAGAAATGTATCCACCCAAGTGTTTTCTTGGAACCAATAGTAACTGTAAACCAAGTAAACACACATACACACGAGAGGAAGAGCAGAAGTATAGCAGAGCCTGTATGTAGAACGCGTTATACATAATGGAGAAAGGTATGCGTAAGTCCAATATTTGAAACGCAAGGTATTTTTAAAAACATTATATTATATAATGCGCATATTGCAAACGCATTACAAAAAGTAGAGAATTCAATATTTTGATATGTATACTTCTGGTTACGCCGTAAACTTATCTCTTTGGGAACAAAGAGGATGTAAATAGGTTTCAGAATCTGAGGGAGCACGTGTTTATTCACACAGTAGTCGATGTGTTTGTTAGTAGTGTATTTTAACACTGTGCTAATGTTGGCAAAATAAAGGTTGATTTTGAATTGCTGTATAAATTTTACATTTTCAATTTTACAGTTTACATTTGCCGTGATACCACAGTTGTCGATGCTACTAAATAATTTTAAAAGTCATTATTTCCATACAGTTATCATCGTAGTAACGTTCTGATGGTCGTTTACGGTAAGAATTGTCTTATTAGGGTTTGTGTTTTACGTGCCATAGAACAAATAATTACACGTAAAATGTAAACACTTCGTAATTTTAAAGGTTTAAATGTGTTACTTTTGTGTACGGCCAGTTAAGGATAAACATCCTTAACTTATACTCGAATCAGTCTTTAGAGCGTCCTGTAAACCACATATTTTAAATGCCTGTTACGATGGTTGCGTTTCTTGTTTCTTATCTGCTCTATCGTAAATGTCCACAGACACATACTGAAGGCCACTCAGTCGCTCTATCGGATAGTCGCGAAGGTCGCTCGTACCTGACGGGCATGAAACTGTTGTTAATTTTGGTTAAGCGTGTTTACACTTTAGTTAGGGAAACGTGTCCCTTAATTACTGTATTAAAATATCACTGACACATTTACTGAAGGCTTCTATACCCACAACGTACACAGGCAGAAACATAATCTTATTCAGGAAATAATGTGACGAACACACATCTAAGATCTTACAACATACAGAAACGTGAATGTGGACTTTGGAGAATAATACAATGAAACTATATAAAATCCGAATGTATTATTATTGTCAAATAATGAGTCTAGTTTTAAATAGAATGTAAAAACGTATGGATGTGAAGAAGCATGGCCATGCATGTATTTTTACAGAGAACACTAGACACATGGACTGTACAAAAACTAATAATGGATGTGAAGATACTACGTAAACACATACCCACGAAGAAACAATTTGAAGCACCCGTATTACATGCAAAGATCACATTACCTTTTACAGTGTACATAAACACATGAGTACTCACTGATATGGGGTTTGATGGATCATGGCTCTATTCATATTGTGAACAAAAATCGCTGAAAATAAACTGAATCGTGTACCCAGAATCTACGAGAATGCAAAATTGCTAGACAAAGTCGTATTGTACAGTCTCAACACTGGTTAAGTGTGAACATACCGAATGTTGAAAATTTTTAATTTTGTGTCTAACGTGTCTGAGGCAATCAATACAATGTTATTCTCATCAATGAAAGAACTGGATCAGGTGTAAACACATTACATGCACATTTTGATGGCCTTAAAACTATAGTGAATTCTGAAAGTTGCTCCATGTATGTGCGCATGTTTTTGATTTTATTCTTCCTATACGGATTATGAAGACAGTTTGGAGTTTTATGATCTTATGACCAAAAACTAATCTCAGCCTAAGAACTAACTGTTTTTGATTAAAACTATTAAAAAAAATAATTTATAATATTTTTTTATTTCTTGATTGTAATTATTCATTTTCTTTTACGATAGTTTTTAAAATCTTGAGTTTATGAATATGAAGGAAATGCTTTTAACATTATACAGATACCATTTAATGGAAATGAATGAAATAATTGCCAGCTGTATTTTCCCCTTGTTGGTAATTCATCATTATGAATCTCTAGATTCGTATCCGTTGTAAGGTACTCATAACGGATATCGCAGCTTTCGTGTGCTGCCTTCGTGATATAGCCTATCTCGCCCAGTTCCAAAACTTAAACTGATTGATAGTTTTTATTCGGTTATTAAATAAATGTTTTAACAGAATTATCAAATCTTGTAACGTCTTGGCTGTTTTCTGTAGTGTTTTAGAACATACCTTTTTACCCAAAAATTGTCAGATCATGCGGACAATTGTCAGATTGTCAGTTTGTCCAATTCTGCCATCAGTATAAAAGAAGTTTTCACACATACGTTTCAGTTCAGTTTAAATAGAACGAGTGGAAACGTATGGATAAATCAACTGTAAAACTAGAAGCAGACCTGAAACTAGAAATTCGTCAAGGCCTCGATATGTCACATACTTCTTTTCTCAGCGATAACATGATTATAGAGTCAATAGCAAAGATTAATATAGCAGTGTTGAACGTGTAAACATATTATTATTCGCCGGGGGCCACCTTATAATAACGATATTCACAACATTCTGTTGGGCAATACATTCAGCGCTCAAATACATTACAACCAGAGCGTTACCGTACAACTTTAATCACATTAAATGTTTATAGATTTTTTTTTAGTAAAGCAATTTACCTGAATTATCCAAATATACGTTATCCAATGAAATACGTTTGTAATCAATACTTACGGATCTCCAAAACAGGATTTCATGTTTAATAAACGGATACTCCAGTCAATTAGTGTCAATGGAATTTTCCGCATTAAGCTTTTAATTTTATTTAATCGGTACGACGTATGTGAACCGATGTCTCTTTTATCGTTGCCATTTGTTTGCTTTTTCATTATCAACAATTTGTATACAGCTTTGATGTTTATTAACTGACAGAAACACAAACGTAGAACGCGTTCGTGTTCCTTTCGTAACCTATTATGGATATGACGTATATGTCTGTGTGCAAGCATTGTGCATTTTGTCTTTAAAACGACAATTATGACACGAGATTGTACGAGAATTGTTGTATACGGGATTGTAATACAAGTAACATAGAACCTTGATTATCCGAAGTAACTGAAATCGAGAATTGTTCGAATTATCAAAATTGTGGAAGTATGTCAGGTGAGTAGAGGAAAATAAATATTAAAATACTGCATTGAATGAATAACCCGAAAATAGTTCACTATGGTAACAATGTTAGTTAGACTTCTTCTTCTTTTTCTTCTTCCCCGTGGTGCTACAGTCCATACTAAGTGCTGACCCCTCCAACAGTCTCGATGTCTTGCGGCTGCTCCCCGATTCCTCACCCCCAAAACAGTGTCAGCGTTTAGCCGAATGTTGTCCTAGTAGCGGATTTTTGGTCTTCCACGTTTGTTGGTACTCAGCGTCTCTACTTCATTATTTTCTTGGATAACTGGTGTCACTCATTCGCCTTATATGTTCTGTCTGATTTAGGCGTTGTAGCGTGATGTAATCTACACTGCTGGATTCCTTGTACACACAGTACTCGACGCTCAACTATGTCCAGAATCTCTGTACAAAGTTTTCTTCGTAAGCGCCCAAATTTTGCACCAATAAGTGACGATAGACTAGCCTACGTTTAAACGCTTTTTGTATGTAGGCCAACTAGGTTACTACATTACATTTCGAAATTAAAAAAAAAATAGTGAATTGTTTTGGGTTACTTTTTAGTTATCTAAAACATAGGTTTTTAGGAGGCACTTTTAAGTTGTCTACTTTCTCAATTTTTGTTTTGTTTTATTTTTGGATTTTAATTTATGTAAACTACATTAAGATTTATTTACTTATTTATGTGTGTGTTTTTGTGACTCTCATTTTGAAATTTCATTTGTAACTCTCAGGAAATTTAGTATATATACTTATGGTGCTTTCGGATTATCGAATACGCGACTTACGATGGTTCGGCATATCAAGGTATCTGTATCTGTGAATAACGTAAACTTGGATTATATCTGTCTCGAAAACATTTGAAACTATGAGGTTGTTAATTTTAAGCGATTCTTTATTAAACAAGTGAGTGACTCGTTACATGACACGTATTGAAAGTCTTATTTGTGACAATAACTGAAGTGAATGGTTGTTGCAAAAATGATAGGGGTATAATTAGTCGAAATCGTACGCATTCTTGTTGACAGTCGAGGGCCAGATAAATTTGGTTAAATTTTCTCTTAAAATCTTGACTTCAGCTGTATCTAGTCAAACAAAAAAATAACATTATAAATAGAAATGCTGGTGCGTCAACTGGATCATATCATTATACATATTCTTATACATAAATTTTGCCATATATTGTAAAATCTTAAAATCATAAAAATTGTAACAACTAATTTTATTATTATAAGTTGGATATTGTTTGCACAGAACGAAATTATCAAATATAATGCATATCTACTGTGAACAGTGAAACTTTTGTACATGACTACTCCTGTTCAGAGACAATTCCTCTGAAAGACCATATTTTCATAGTGTCTATGTTCAAAGAAATTTCCGTTTAAATTCAAATGTTCATCTGATTAACGTAATAGTGTCCTCCTAAAATGGCTATCTGATTATTCTATGGGTCATGCAAAGGCATTTTAAAAAAATCATATGTACTTTTTTATTTTACTGTACATATTCTCTGGAATACTGTACAACTTTCACAGATGATAATACATACACTGAGAGATACATAAATCCATTCCTTACAAAATACTTCTCGAGGTCGTTTGTTTTTTGTTAACAATGAAGTGAACTTACTGATTACAGTGTACAAACTCATACAACAAACACATTTTTAATGATCCTCTCTTTCATCTCTTGTCTAAATAACAACGATCAAGAGGTAAAATACCTCTTTTATGCAACAGCATAAACCAGCTGTTGAAAAATATGAGTTTTATAAATCCCCCAACAGAAGTTAACATTTTATGGAGGAATAATCTTAATGAGTGTCCGCGACACAACTGAAATTATTTATAAAAGCAGCAGAAAGGGTGTTCGAGCAAGCAGTACTAAATAAAAGAGATTAAACAATCTTTATTACGGTAATAAAATAATGGTTGGCTTGCCAGTTTTACCATGTAGGCATAACACTGTGTTCAGATTGGTTTGCAGTAAAGCAATACTATCAATATTGCAGGAAATGCAAAGAGTGCTGCTGGAGGGACAACAACATAAACTTAGGGACAATCTCTGTACTATACAGTACCTATATACTATACACTATATGTACTATACAATACATAAATGGTGGAGTTTTAAAAACGGAATAACCGGCAAAACGTTAATACAACTAAAGTAAAAATCCTTTTCTTGTGCCCAGAGCCGTGTTGTTAAAACATGAAAATGTGCAGCCATTACGACTAGTCTAATGGAAACTACACTACTAAATGACTACTGTAATTTTTAAGTAATAGTTAAAAACGTGTGATGAAAAAATGAGAATAAGAAAGCAAAGGATTCTGTTGCTATCACACAAGTTAGTCTATTATCTTCTAATGTTTAAGTAACCTGTAATTAATACTTGATTAATAAAACGTCTGAGACAACCCCTCTAAAAGTTCACTGTTTTGTGTAAACTAATCTGTCACAGAGTTCTCACTGTATAGAGGCAGATGTCATACCGCATACCTAGGCCCGTTTACCTGTCCTACATGATTTCCGTAGCTGATTGCGTTCCCGTGATTTCCACTTCGTCAGTTCTTAAGTTCTTCTCGAGCACAGTGTTTCGTCATTTGTCTACGAAAGGTCAATTCGTTAGGCCTTATGAATGTGGACAGGAAAAGAATGTGAACCACGAAGTATCTTTCTAGGGAACACATTCCAGATGGTCTCTTATCTATGAATACGTCGTTAGTATATACACATGAATATTATATTATTATTTATATATATTTAATATTTATAATAACTTTACCTCAAGATGTTTTTTCCTTATTTGGAACATGTTTCGGGACACTTAGTGTTCCCATCCTCAGCCTTCTTAATTTTGAATCTTATGGAGTACTTGTGTGTTGGTTGGTTGTTGTTATGGTTTCCTGTTGGTTTTTGGTATTTTAAATTGGTTTTATTGTGTGTGATTGTGGTGTGTATATTAGTATTTTGTTTATTTTCGATGTTGAGTGCTTTGAAAATTGTGCATGTTTTGTATTGATTTGTATTTGTTCAGGTATTAGTTTGTTTTGTGTTTGTGCATTTGTAAATTTTCCCAAATGTTCATTGTGGTGCCTTTGTGTGGTATGAGTTTTATTAGTGTCATGTTGGTTATGTCTGGGAATTCATCTCCAGTGTTTATTTATGTGTGGGCAAATAAGATTTATATATTTCTGGTTTTTGTATGCGTTTAGATGTTCAAAAAACGTTTTTTCAGTTGTTTTTTGTTTGTTCTATGTAACATTTATTGCAATAATCTTGGGATTAAATTTTGTATATACCATTGGTTGTTGTATTATCTTTGTTTTGTGGGTTATTTAGTTTTTGTAAATTATTTTTATTAGTGAAAATTCCAGTATTCGCAACGTTTTTGGGGGAAGTAAACAGAACTAATGATTTCCTGTAATGTAATAATAATAATAATAATTATTATTATTATTATTATCATTATTATTATTATTATTATTAAGTTTTTAATTGTATTTTTCAGAAGGGTTATGACAAAATAATACTAATAAAAATAATTATTTTAATCACTATCATCATCATCATCTTAATAACAAACACGAGAAAACTCCAAAAGTAAGGTGCACTTGAAAGACACAAATAGAAATTTTATTACAGCTACTTTAAATTACATACCAAAATGAACGTTAGTTGTTGTTTATTTTTCAATATAATCCCCAAACTGAATTAAATATTTGTCTCAACGGGACACTAATTTTAATACACCCTTGTCATGAAAACGTACTACCAAATTTTACAGCCGGTCGTTCGTCTCAATTTTCATTTCTTCGTTAGACTAACGCTGACTTCCTGAAAAATATTCCTTCAGCTTCCTGAACAGATCGAAATCGGGAAACTAGAGCAATACTGTACGGGGCAGTTTCCCACCCCATCTTCCTGATTTCTTGAAGTGTTTTACCGACAGAATGGGGAATTACATTGTTATGTAAAAGCTTTACATCTCGGGTCAACATTCCAACACGTTTTCGATGAATGGCTTCCTGTAACCGCTGTACCGATCAGCGTAACTTTTTTCTTCGTAAATCAAATTAACCAACAGTTCCTTCCTGTCCCAGAACACAGTCGCCATAACTTTACGAGCAGAATTTGTTACCTTGATTTTTCTTTCAACTGTAGATCCTGATTGTTTACATATCATTAAGTCCCTATTTCTTTCTGGAGTATCGTGGTAGATCCACGTTTCATCCCCGGTGACAATACTGTCGAGGAAGTCCGGTTTTTCTCGATAACGTAAGAGTTGTACACTGAAATACCTACTCGTTCTGCTTTATGTTGCTTAGTCATAAAGCACAACCCATCGGGCTGAAACGTTCCGGTAGCCTAGAGTGTCGTGAACAATCCGATAACAAGAAGTTTTTATTAGATTATGCGTGTATGCAGTATTCTTTAGTTTAATGCGACGATCGATTATCAAAAGTTCTTTAACACTATGTTCATTTTCAGCATTACATTAATTTTGAGATCTCCCTGCGTGTTCTTCGTCAAACAGTGATGTTCTTCTTTTTTTAAATTGACTACACCACACTGGCACTTGTGTAAAATTACACTCTCACCGTACACTTCCGTACAACAATTTCTCTGTGGGTTTCTGTTGGATTCTTTTCTTTTGCGTTCGTAAATAGAATAACTGCGTTTCTACACTGGACGGGTTTTTAATCAGAAGCATTGAACCACAAACGACACATTGAACCAGACCTCAGACCTCACCACAAACGAGAACAATAGACAACCACTGCCACCTACATTGGGTGGGTCTAAATCTTGGAATGAAACATGACC
This sequence comes from Magicicada septendecula, assembly GCA_034769895.1. NCBI lineage: Eukaryota > Metazoa > Arthropoda > Insecta > Hemiptera > Cicadidae > Magicicada > Magicicada septendecula. Next base: position 576,095,092 of record CM068367.1, on the reverse strand, counting down.
GGGATCATAATTGCATTTCTATCCGCGTGGTAGCGCTAGTGTAGCTTATTTTTGGAACCGCCCTTGTACATACGCCTATACAATATACAAATACATTTATAATATAAATAATTATAATACTAATAGTATTAGTAGTAGTAGTAGTAGTAGTAGTGGTAGGAGAGGAGCAGCAGCAATAGCAGCGGCAGCAATTATGCTGGAATAGTAGTGTACTTCATTTGTGTGTGTGTGGGGGGGGCAAAGACACGATAACATTTATCATGTGTGTATAGCTACTATGCAAAGACACGATAACATACATTTTTCTTTACGAATATTTTTAAAGTTGATAATATTAAAAATATAAAATCAGTACCGATAATGTAAATGACTTAGCCTATAATTAAATTGTGTAACAACTTGTTCCACGGAGCTTATCGATGCCCTTGTAGTAGTACGTTGTGGGTGTATCATGTAAGTTTGTTGGGAACGGTTCAATTTATTGTTCACACAGAGTAATTAACCTCCCCAACAAATGAAATCACTAAGTAGGTCTGTTCCTGTAATTGAGCACAAGTCAATATAAAGTTGCCCCCAGCTCTAACATATGGTAGACTGCATGTACATGAGTTCGCAGATAAGACAACAAACATAACTTGTACCCGTTCGGTAATTGCTAGCAATCAAGTCTGTATAATCGTTAGTAATTTTGTTATTAAAATACAATCACGATAGAAAATTAGATATGCAGAATAAGGCAACAAAGTAAACGTTACGAAGGAGTGAATGTCTTGTGGTTACCAACTGTTACGCCACGTTCATATGTAATCAAACTTTTTACTATTCAAGGAATCTTGTAAAGTTCGCAGAGTCAATCCAGTGGCACATATTTCGGCAATGAGCTTTGTGGCAGGAATACACCTCTGTGTATTCGTAATATGTTTTAACATAAATAATAATACAAACGAACAGTCTTACATAACCGATCCTCCGCTATCGTTTTCTTTTATAACGATATTAAGTAAACCAATACTATTTTAGTTAACTTTGCACATAAAAATGTTACTACGTTAAAATATACAAAAATGCAGTCGAATCTACAGAATGGAGGATGGACGACTACCTAAGGTTGCGTTTTAATATAGACCAAGAGATGTAGGAAGACGGAGAGTGAGATAGAGAGATACTCTGTGAAGACGGAACAGGCAAAGGGCGTGAAGAGGAAGAAGAAGAAGCCTTCGTGAGTCCAATCTGCGTGATGCAAAGAGGACTGTCGATGTACGGAGCGCAAAGGGACTACATACAAATTTTATCTATCTGTTACAGTGAACAAAGGTTTTTGTATACGCAATCTGTCTGAATCGTTCGAGTGTAATCAAACATACATGTTACTATTACGTAGTTTGTATTCAGTGTTATATTCAATAAATCGCAGTTATTGATTTTTGATTCCAGTTTTTTAGATGAAACATGATAAATTAAAAAAAAAAATTCACCGTCAGCGAGACCTGTGCGCTTTATATTCTGTAGTTCTTCCATCCACAGATCTGATTACTTGTCTCCGTTTCGGTGTTATAATATTACAATATTAGGCAGTTAGTTTTATAATTTCTTTTTTCCGAGGATTTTACATCCTTCTTTCTATGTACTATAGTGATTATTCGGGTCTATTTAACACTACTGTTTGGGGGCTTAGTCTCACGACTCTTGGAACTTTGCCTTATACCGTTATCAGAATCGGCTCATATTGTCTAGATTAATTTCGTACTTAAATTAACGTAACGATTAGTATAACTGGTTTTATGCGACACATCTCCCACGTAGTTAGCGCGGGCAGTTGGTAGAGGATTACAACATGAAAAGCACAAATACTGGTTCCTTGGGTAGAATAATATGGTTGTGCTCTAAGTGCTCTTAACTTGATCAGAGAGGTATGTAAAAGAAAAACACTCTAATAGCCGCTGATAATACGGGGTGTACCACTATAACCAGAGAGCGGTTGCCGGACTATTCGAGGTTCTGAAAGAAGAGGCGGAAAAGAAGGGATGAAGGTAAATGAAGGAAATACTAACACCACGATAATAAATATAAAAGACAGGACTCGACAAAATATAACAGCAGGAAATGACACTGAAGCAGTCAAGGACTGGCACTGAAGAGTAAGGTTAAAAAAAAACTAACGACGTCATACAGGAAATAAAATATACGCCTGGGAAAGCAAACCGTGCACTTCTTGTGTATGTACCGTAAGACGTGAACCCCAAGATAGTACCACCCAACACAAAGCTGACACTATATAAAACAATAATACAACTCGCAGTTAACTATGGTTGCAAAACTAGGACACTCACAGAAAGGTTTGAGGAAATGATTGAAGTTTTCTAAAGAGAGATCCCGCGAAGGATATGTGGTCCAGTTAAAGCAAAGAATGTCTGAAGAATACGCTTTGTTTTGTGAGTTGAAGCAGTTACACGAGACCACAGCTTGGTGAACTTAATAAAGTCGCAGAACCTAGGTGGAAGAAGTATGATGCTAAGATGAAAGGGCCGCTTTCTGGGAAGACCACGGCGGGGCAACATCAGAATGCTGACGAATGGAACGAAGGTGTCGATGTACGAGGTGTGATAAACAAATAATCAACAAATGCAGTAATTCTGAGTGCAATACATACGTCATCAATTTACAATATTTGTTCCTTACGTTGGTACCACTCGCCTCTCCGTGACGTGTGTCAACTGTTGGGAACTTTAGACGCTTAGTTTGTGTGGGAACATTGACGACACATTTTACCAAGCTTGGCGATTTTTGTATTCTCGAATTGACGGAATAAAGAATTCTGCATTAACTTGGATTAAATTTTGTGTTAAAAATAATATCAAGTGCAGTGAAGTAGATAGTGAATGGTGGTGGATAAGGCTTTTGCTGAGAATGATATGTCCAAAAAATCAGAGAGAATCATATGGGTTTATGAGTGGTAGATGCGTTTCCAAGAGGGTCGTGAATACGACAAGAGAGTCGGGGGTCCTACCACAACAACCACCGAAGAAAACATGGAAAACTTAAGGATATCGTGCTCATTAATCGCCGATCATTACTAGAAAAACTGCTGAGGAAATTGGTATATCGTACGGGTCATGCGAAGCAATGTTTACTAACGTTTTGAGCATGAAACGAGTAGCAGCCAAATTTGCTCCAAAGTTGTTAAGTATTCAACAACAGCAGCATCACAAAAACATCGCTGAGCAAATGTTGGCTGAAGTCACTGATGACCCAGCTTTACTAAAACGCGTCATAACAAGTGACAAAACGTGGGTCTATGGCTACGACTCTGAGACAAATGCTCAGTCGTCCCAATGGAAGCTTCCTGAAGAGCCAATACCAAAAAAAAAGCACACCAAGTGAGATCAAATGTGAAGGTTGTCCCTACTGTTGTCTTTGATTGCAACGGCATAGTCTACTACAAATGCTTACCGTCAGGCCGTACTGTCAATAAAGAGTATTACCTTGAAATCTTACGTCGGTTGCGTGAGGCAATCCGATAAAATCGACCAGAACTGTGGCAACCATGATAACGCACCTGCTCACATTTCATTACTAATTCGCACGTTTTTTTGCAAAAAATAACACCGTTGTAATGACGCAGCCACCCTATTCACCAGATGTGGCCCCGTACGACTTTTTATTGTTCCGGAAAATGAAGAGCAAAAAGAAGAGTACAGGAGTAAAAAGATGAGAGTCCAGAAAACAAACTTTTGAGAAAACAGTGTTTTTAATTTTAAAACTAAATAACTTAATTATAATCTAAAAAACCCCAATTAGTTTGATGTTACTTTAACTAGTACCTATACTAACTTATCTGGTACATGTACATTATGTTTTTGGGTTTTTATACATGAATGTAGTACATAAAAAATACTTATGTACAAAAACCTAAGCAAAAAGAATAAATGTCCAGTCATTTGTAGTGAAGTCTATTAAAATCTGTAGGCTAGTTTGAAACTATTAAGAACTTTACTTGCATACATTGGCCTATTCATAAAGTTATGATCTGAAACTAATATAGGCTAGTAGAAATACACAGAAAACTTTACAAATGAGGGAGTGCTTCAAAATATTTTTGAGCTTTTACAGAACAAAATTTTTCAAGTGCTGAATGTCATCAAACTTTGCTTTTGAGATAGGTATAGGTCCATCATATGCTAGTTCAGGAAGGTGAAAGCAGCCTTCTGGTAGAGATATTTGTTTCCTCTTGGGTTTGATAACAACACTTTCTTCGTTCTTGCCATTGTAGGTTTGTCGATGTAAGATCATTCGTGGGTGGTGACTGACGATCTTCAGTTGTCGCACTGGTCGAGTTTTGAAGGGACACATTTTTTAGTACAGAGGGGAAAGGAATGTGGTCCACGACCTGAATATTTCTTGATTTTCGCAAGAAATTACTTTAAATGGGTTGGTTTGGATCTGAAATTTTCAAGAACTTCGTTCCACTCGGAAGGAAGTTCAACCACAGATTTTTGATTAACCAAACCCATGTTCTTATCACATTCTAAAAAAGAATGTCCTCTAATAGGAAATACCATTGTTATTGTTTCTAGTCTTTTGGTGTAATGTACAATGTAGTGGAGCATTCGAAACATGGCGTAGTTTTTGTTCTGACCACTACACGAGTCACAAAAAATAGTAAGTTCTTTTACTTGAGAGTCAAGATGGTTAAAAATGAAATCCCACAGCACGGAACAAACCCCATCTCCTCCCTTCTTGCCGTAGATTTGAGCATAAGTGTAGAAAATAGCTTCAGAGTTTGATAGTTGGTGTATGTTAAACATGTACAATGATAACTGCCTTCGGTAGTAAACATCGTTTGTGCTAATGTTTGGGAGAGGCAGGTTTTTTTGATAGTCCACGGCGATTGCTTCTTTGGTCTTGTCTTTTTGCGCGTCAAGCTTAGCTTTTTTTTAAGTTTGTAAAAAGAATCTGCTTTCCTTAAGTGTAATTCTTTTTGTTGAAATAAGATCTTCAGTTCAGAGCTCAGTTTTGAAGGTTCATTTTGAGTAATAGTATGTAGGCTTAGCTTCGACTGAAATGACTCTATTTTCACAGTAAATTCGTCACAGGTACTACAGGTGTCGCACCTTGGATAGCCAAAGGACAAATTATAATTTATGTTAAATATTTCTCTGTACTTTTCCAGTGAAATTTTATTGTTAGGAAAAGCTTTTTTGTAGAAAGAAAATATTTTACAAACATTAAGTTCCTCAGGTAAGTAGCGCTTTTTAGACTTTGCTAAGCCATAGTGAGACTTTCTACTTTTAAAGGATTGAATATGTTCGATTGGAGAAGTTACAACATCATCAGGTAGCTTGTTAGGCCTGGAATTGTGCTTTCCTCGCATGTCCAATGGTGCTAAACCTGTTGTTTTTAGACTCTTTTGTAAATTTTGCAGCCTTTTAACGGTAATGCCATGAAGTGACAAAAATGCTTTGTAACATACTTTTCACTAACCTGTTCATTCCTTACTACTCTTACCTTGTAAGAATATGAAAATGTGTGAAAATCAGCTTCAGATTCTGGTTTCCTAGGCCGATGGCGGGCGACAGGAGAGCCTCAGATCAGACCACAAAGATACATAGACTGTTTTTCATGTGATTGAATTTGGTTAAACTTGGAAATAATATCATTTCTTTCACTTACACTTATGTTTTTAAAACATTCTAGTTTTAGGCACTTGCAGTCTGGTCCTGTTTCGTGGCTGCATAACCTCAACTTTTTCATTACGTCTTGCATGCGACCAAAGGATTTTCTTTTCTTCGAACTCTTTTCAAAGGTTGTAACCTCTTCATTATCAGACATTTTAAATACGTTATAAAAAAAACAAGGTTCAAAAAACAATAAGCCAACACTGGGTTAACACTGTAGAGCACATTATTTTACACAACAGTAAACAATCAACATCTGGATGAATTGAAAGCAGAGCACTCTGCAGTCAGCACAGCCAACTAAGTGGACCCTCATCCTTTTAGCTCACATACACTGGCACCTGAAGCTTTATATCTCTGGACATTCATCCTTTTTGCATTTTTGGAGTAATTTAAAATATTCTGTTGGGGTTAAACTATACAAATTCACTGCCAGCTCAATTTTGATAACAATTGGACCCTCATTCTTTTTTCCGTGTACTCTTAATGAAAGGACAACGTTTTGCGACTATAGGAGGTAAAGCGAAGACCGTTGAGTGAACTGAAGGCTATACCAAAACGAGAATTTCACAAGTGTTTTACGGACTGGAAAGAACGTTGGCATAAGTGCATTTAATCTGATGGAACCACTTTGAGAAATAAAAAATAATTTGATTAAGAAAATGAAAATTCACTTATTGTTTTATTACATATCGTATGTCAGCAAGTGTTCCAAATCGAGACGATTGCAGGAGAAAGTCGAAGGCAGCAAGGCCCCAGTAAAGGACTGTCGTCACGCCACAGGAAGAAGAAAAAAAAGTGTCTTTATACCCTTGCCAAACACTGTGGGTTGCTAATAATTTTAATCACTTCGGGGCAAGTAGACAACCCGTTAGCAAATTAACATTAGCAAAACGTATAACCTAGTATTATCGCTTATCTTCTGAACGATGTTCTATCGTATGTCTGTAACCTTTATTTAAATGCAATGTATGAATGTCGTTAGAACAAAACTAAATCCAAATCCGTTTTCTATCCAACCAACTAAACTTTCTCGCTTAGTGTTTGTCTAACAATTTGCTTTAACTTACTTTCAACTAACGATCAAGTGAGTTTAGTACGGACTTAAAATTTTGGAACGCTTCTCACATTCCCCCTAATGTTAGCTTAACACTACTAACATTTGCAGACACTTTGTGTTTGTAGAATAATCCGACGTAGACTTGTACGATGGCTGCGTTTTTGTTTAGATATCAAAGAGATAGTGCGGTAACATTCTCTTGGCTCACCTTCATGCAGTGGGGTTACCACTCTCAAAAGATTTACACGGAATATAGTATAAAGTGAACTAATCGCTTGTCTTATTATGCAAAGAATGGCAGAATGATAAAAATATGTAGCACTTATAAAAGGATTTACGTAAGGGTCATTCTGTTGTTTAGTGGTGACAATTAACTGGCTTATTTAACTAAAATGCTTGCGGTTCTGCCAAATTCACACCTGGTAGACAGTTAGAAAGCTATTGACACATTTTCTGTTACACTGATGTTGATCCATAATTATAAAACTATTTTGCTTACGTCACGTTATAGATATGACAAAGTCCATTAGCTCATTCTGTACCCACAGTCAAACTGGCAAGTTAGTAATTTATAAAACAATAGATTATTTATTTTCAGTTTTACAGGTATTTTTAATATAAGACTGTATGTTTCAAATCTAATATTGTTTTCAACTACCCTCTAAGCTCATGTGAACACATGTTAGAAGGGGGTATTTGAAATCGTTTTAAGCATGAAATTTCAGTATCATTTTTATTATCTCTAAACATCTGAAAATATAACGGATGAAAGTTAAAATGAACTCGGACTAAAGTACAATGGTAGAATGTTTTTCTGTGTGTTACGCAATGAAAGATTTCTTAAGTTCTTTCACATAACTGGACACCATTTTAAAAGATTTTAATAATTGACTGAACCTCACAAAAAACTGTATCAGCTTGTACACAATATTTTTCAATGACTGCTTGAAATTGAATGATCCAAAAACGAATCAAATGTCAACGATATACCATGAGATTTGACGAGCTCATGTTCTCAGAATTGGAAGTACTATCTCGTCTGATAAACACTGCACTTAATTAAGTTATTTTACTACTTTTCGAACCACATGAATCTTGTTAATAACCCCGACATAACTTGTACGAAAAACCTACAACTCACCTATAGCTCAGTGGCGGATTCGGGGACGCGCTGGCCCCTTAGAAAAAATACTATATTGCTAAAATGTCGAATTTGTATACAACGCCAAAATGTTGCACGAATAATTTGTCTATTTGTAATGTATGAACAAGTAGTTTTCTTATAAAAGGGATAAAAAATAACAAAACACGATTTTTGAAAACTAAAAGAGCCTTGTGATAATTTCGTAAAGACCAGTGGAAGCCCGTCGTAAAAATTTTCCATTTAAACTCCACAATAAAGAATAGAAGAAAAATATCAAGGTTATTTTTTAAGTACAGTGTTTCAAAAACCTGGTGCACGGTCCGGGTTAATGTAAGTCGTGTGGGCAAGAGCTCTGATAACTAAGCAGTAAGAAATTCGTGTCACCATCTTTTGCAGTTTCAAAAATAGAAGCAACTTAAAATGTACTTGTTTGCAGTATTTCGTGTGTCTACAAAAATAATTTACATGAAACGACAATCCGATCTTGGACACCTCACCTGATTTCCTCTATTGAATAGTATTTTTATTACAATTTGTGGGAATTATGTGACTTCTTGAACCTAGTTTAATGATATCGATGAAGGAGGTCGGGTAAGATAATGATAGTTCCCCTCAGATAAATCCTAGATCTGTACGAGAATATGAGCTCCTTTAATTACTGTAAATAGATGACTGCTCCTACTGGTATTGCTGCTTACGAACTGGTAATTAAAGATGAAGATGTATCATCGACATGAACCGGACCGATGTATCATCAAAAACGGAAACCGATGTGATCAGAAACTGATGTGAACATAAAGTACTATTTACATAACAAAACGTAATGTAAGTACTTAAATTATAAATTTTAGCATCAAGTATGGTACGAAAGATTTCAGAATCAACGGAATTGTAGCATCACCCCCCTTTACGTGATACGAAAAATGGTGTGCGACTTCGCATTATATAGGGCAACCACGTGTAATGGTGTGCGACTTCGCATTATATAGGGCAACCACGTGAAATGGTGTGCGACTTCGCATTATATAGGGCAACAACGTGTAATGGTGTGCGACTTCGCATTATATAGGGCAGTCACGTGTAATGGTGCGCGACTTCGCATTATATAGGGCAACCACGTGTAATGGTGTGCGACTTCGCATTATATAGGGCAACAACGTGTAATGGTGTGCGACTTCGCATTATATAGGGCAACAACGTGTAATGGTGTGCGACTTCGCATTATATAGGGCAACCACGTGTAATGGTGTGCGACTTCGCATTATATAGGGCAACCACGTGTAATGATGTGCGACTTCGCATTATATAGGGCAACCACGCGTAATGGTGCGCGACTTCGCATTATATAGGGCAACCACGTGTAATGGTGTGCGACTTCGCATTATATAGAGCAACAACGTGTAATGATGTGCGACTTCTCATTATATAGGGCAACCACGTGTAATGGTGTGCGACTTCGCATTATATAGGGCAACCACGTGTAATGGTGTGTGACATCGCATTATATAGGGCAACCACGTGTAATGGTGTGCGACTTCGCATTATATACGGCAACCACATGTAATGGTGTGCGAATTCGCATTATAGGCCTATAGGGCAACAACGTGTAATGGTGTGCGACTTCGCATTATATAGGGCAATCACGTGTAATGGTGTGCGACTTCGCATTATATAGGGCAACCACGTGTAATGGTGTGCGACTTCGCATTATATAGGGCAACCACGTGTAATGGTGTGCGACTTCGCATTATATAGGGCAACCACGTGTAATGGTGTGCGACTTCGCATTATATAGGGCAACCACGTGTAATGGTGTGCGACTTCGCATTATATAGGGCAACCACGTGTAATGGTGTGCGACTTCGCATTATATAGGGCAACCACGTGTAATGGTGTGCGACTTCGCATTATATAGGGCAACCACGTGTAATGGTGTGCGACTTCGCATTATATAGGGCAACCACGTGTAATGGTGTGCGACTTCGCATTATATAGGGCAACCACGTGTAATGGTGTGCGACTTCGCGTTATATAGGGCAACCACGTGTAATGGTGTGCGACTTCGCATTATATAGGGCAACCACGTGTAATGGTGTGCGACTTCGCATTATATAGGGCAACCACGTGTAATGGTGTGCGACTTCGCATTATATAGGGCAACCACGTGTAATGGTGTGCGACTTCGCGTTATATAGGGCAACCACGTGTAATGGTGTGCGACTTCGCATTATATAGGGCAACCACGTGTAATTCTATTTGGTACACACGAAGGGATATAACTTTGGTGTTAAAACCAGATTACCAAAAGAGATATACTTTATTAAACCCCAGCGCGGAGAATGGGATTGTGCTCGCTTTTAATTCAACAACTTGCTATTCACCGCTATGTTTTGTTTAAGACCTGTTCCGGTACACTTTAGTGTTTTACAAGGGAAAATTGAATAAACAAATAGAAACTTTTATGAGCATTACTGCAGACAGAGTTTTATACAAACAGAGTACAGGACTGAAATAAAATAGTTACTGCGGTAGTATTTGTTTATCATTTTAAAGAAAACAGCGAACAAGACAGATACTTTCTCATCTTCAAATAACAAACAAATGATTAAATGTCATGGTAGGAACTGTTGATTTCACGACCAAACGATAAGTAAATCTAAACCGATATATCGATACCAGTAGGTATGCATTTCTTCAGATCCCAATAATGTTTTCTGTTGGCTTCTGGTTTGAATGTTTCATCGATTTCAATTAACAAAGTTTGGTATAGACTGGGTGTGATGCTCCTTGAATCGTTAAAAATAAATTAAGATTTACAAAATAAATGAATTATAAAAACGCATTGTATCTACACTACAGTAAAGAAAGTAAAATTATTGCGATTATTTTATTAAGATAGAATATTTGTGTTAATTTTCTAACAACATTTTAAATATTAACAATAACGTTTTAAAAACCTTTAACAACGACAACAACAAAATCTCATTATTTAACGACAAAAAATAAAGAACTGTCAACCATGGCAGTCATATTTCATTAGTTGCTGTGTCCTATGCTGACTGCATGTATTAAATGCCTCTCTTTTCCAGATCCTTTTATCGGAATAATGTGTTACAAAACAAAACCGCAAAAAGAAGTGGATAAAGCAAATTCTATCTGAAGTCTCTAAAGACGAGTGTTAATTATTATTACACGTGGACGTCTATATTAATAAGTCACATAAATGCTTTTCTGAGCAGTAGACTATCAATACGTTTACCATTCACTTTAGCAAATACGTTGATTTTTTCATTTTGTTTCTTCTGTTGCAGCATTGTTACTTTTGGTTTTTCATTAAAATTCCCGTTAGTCCTTTCGATGACACATTAACTGAGATGTACGCACATTTCTTTTGGAACATACATTGAAATATTACATACAATTTAAGATAAATAAACATATACGTGAGTACACTTTATAGTAATTGAGCAACAGATGTTAACGAGAGAATATTTCAGACTTAAGTTGTTCGTATAATGATGTCGGTTTCCAATGAATAGTTTTTCAGATACCATTTACCAGTAGAAGCATAAGTACGTCCTCTTTATCTTAACATTAGTTGCAACAGACAGAACAAAACAAACATGATCATTTAACTACCTAACGGCATTTGTATAATGAGGTATTACGTAATTTTAAATTGTTTAAAAATATATCACGATTAAATTCGATAAGTTTTGAGCTGTTAGTTTCTGTAGAAAACGTATCTGAGTTCCATTACTGGAGCAAGTTTGCTAAAGTGTACTGCACAAATAAACACGACAGGCTGCCTGAACCATTTTGAATAGTACAAGCCAAAATATTTTACACAGTTAAGCCCAACAAATATACAGCTGAAAAACATTTGCACTTAAAAAAGGATTGCTTTTTTCAGTATCCACGATCTGCCTTACCATTTTCAAGGAGTCTGCCATAATTTTCAAGTTTACGAAACAACTAGACTTGGTTCAAATCCGGTACAGCGCAGTAACCGTACATCGGAAACACCAATCACCCAATCGTAAAAGAGCTAAAAGGCTATCTCAAATTAAAGAAATCTTTGCAAATGGGTTCCAATGTTTACATTATAGAGACAATGTTTACGTTATCTGCTTTATTATCGTAACTATAACACAGTGTTTCATGTAATAACACTCTCTGTTGTGACGCGTAAAATACATCGTAACGCGCCAACAATAAAGTCAATAATTGTAGCGTAATGTCAGCAACTCAGTAATGCTAATACACACAGTAACACAGCAGCGTGGCCGCACCAATCCGTACATTCCGCAGGACCAGAGTGCCAACCTATTCGTTTTTGGTACTGAATCTTTTCGACTATTAAACAAGAAAACGTCAATGGAAGCTCTTAACACGGGCGAATCCCTGACCGACAAAAAGTAGAATAAAATATACGTGCATTGTTTCATCAAAACAGATTATCGGATTCCTTAAACTTTGCATACACAATCATTTAGTAAGTGTGTACGATTGGAATCATTACTGAAATCACAAGGCTGCAGAGCCGAATAAAGCGAACAGAAATTCGATTGAAGATTGCATTATTATATGTAAAAACAACATACAGTAGTAGCAAAAGAATCTATGTCCGGCGTGTTTGTCCGTGGTTGACTACTTTGATCTGGCATTGTCTAAACGTTTCGGCTACCAACCTAGGGCCTTCTTCAGTAGAAAAATGTTTACAAAATGTTCGACAAAGGGTGGAAACCCGAACGTACCCCTGACCGCGATAAAAGCAAAGGTCAAGGGTATGTTCGGCCTTCCCTTCTTTGTCGAACATTATGTAAATTTTTTCTACTGAAGAAGGCCTCCAGTGAGCATCCGAAACTTTTAGACAATGATAGATCAAAGCAATCGACCACGGATCAAATCAACAGCCCGGACATAAATTCTTTTATTAATGACTCCGGCCGTGATAGACTACGAAACAAAGTAACAATTAGACAAACTACGTTTCTCTATGGAAAACAAAAATCAACATGAAGAGGTGGAATGCAAGAGGCCTGACAGCAGCTGTGAAGTTCCCGCGACAGAACTGGCTTTTGTGGTGGCAAAAGTGAGGTGCATTTAAAAGTCCAGGGTTGCGTACGATAATGTCCAATTTTTAAATTATCTTTATTTGTCTATTATAAACCTATCGTATATTTCATTATGTAAAGCATGTTATAGTGTATTACTAATATAAATATTTTAATTAGAAAGTCATCAGGAGACAATATCATACATTTAAAGAACTGTTCTACGTTAACATTTGCTTTTAAACATTTTAGGAAGGTGTTGGTTACAAAACATGCGTGATGCGTTCTTTACTAATAATGGTTTACAAGACTAAATACTTTTATCAGTATCAAATTATGTGACGTAAACCAAATTCAAGATAAAGGTCAACAGCTTTGTAAAGTCGTATACATGTAATGTATAGTATTACATGTTATTTCAAAAACCCAGGAAGCTATCGCGAAATACAGTCCAGTGAGACTTATCGCTGGAACGTGACACTCTGCATACTAAAAAGAAATACTCTTTGAAGCGCGGACTACTAAGTAAGGATCCAGTCATAACGGTGGAGGGTTTGTAGAAACAAATCTGGGTCCACAGAGGATATGCACGAAAAGGCTTCACCCCGCTGAATTGGGAAAAGTCTATTGAGCTGAGCAAAAAAAGAAATAAGGCGCTTACAATTCAGACCTACCCTAAAACAAATCTATACTGTTTACAGAAAAGTACGAATCACGCAAACGTTATCTGCACGATTATCCTCAATTTAAAACAGTATTCTCGGACAAAAAAAGTTACTGTATAAACAGGGGCGCTCAAGGCCTCCTAACGAGGGCATGAGAATACACGTAGAAACTCTAAAAAGAAACACTCACACAGACAAACGACATCCAATAGAATTTGTATTATTGCTGTATATTAACGACAGATGTTTTTGTTTGTTAAGCGACCGAAAGCTAGGTAGAATATTTTGTAATTTGAATTGTTTTATAATTCTTTTGCACGTTAGTTTTGAATAGACAGTATTAATACATATACGTATATTAATACTGTCTGAATAGACAGTATTAATACATATACGTATATTAATACTGTCTATTCATACTATAAATATTAATGTATTCATAGTAATCAGGTTATTTGGTGCCGCATCAGATCAGTGATGCAATGGATGCACTTAGAACCTCAACAGTAATCACGTTTCGTTTTAATGCTGACTATGACGTACACCATTACTCGTTAAAGCCAAAAAACGTAAATCTTTAGTATCAGCTCTATCAGTGACTGTTGAGACGAATATACACTTACCAATGGGATGAGCACTTTCAGACCGCAACAATGTGACTTGTGAAATAATATTAAAATAGTTACATTTGCGAACAAAAAGGCTGTTAAATCTTAAATTGCTTTCAGTTTTTTACCAAACCTCGTTCCCATAAATCATTTCAAATGATATTAAAATAATTACATTTGCGAACAAAAAGACTGTTAAATCTTAAATTGCTTTCAGCTTTTTACCAAACCTCGTTCCTATAAATCATTTTACATCCTAAAAATATGACACGTTCGTTACTATCCAAACTAAAATAAATTCTAAAAATTCCAGGTCGTTTCTGGTTAATTAAATGGTCACTAAATATGATTTGGAAGTGTATTTTGCAAACATGCAAAGGCGGATTTTGCTATGCCGTTGCGTATCCAGGAAAGAGTTACTTCAGAATGTAACAACTTTATTTCTTCTTGGTGACAGTTTTAACTTGTTTATGTTGTAAAATTGAAGCAAAACTTCAATTTGTGTATGTGTGTGTGTGTGTGTGTGCACGCGCGCGCGCGTGTGTGAGTGAGTTTGTGTGTAAAAGTTTTTTAAAATTCACCCGGAACCTCAAAACACTTTTTGCATGTGTGGATCACAGATCAGCATAATGTGAAGCAGAGTATATTAATTTATTAATGCAAAAAGTTTAAAAATTTAAGTGGGCAATACTTAAAGTTTAACTTCTATCTAACCACACCTAAACGTCTGCGTTCTGTTGTGTTATATAAAACATGTTATTAATTCTCTATCCTTATTCGTATGATAACTCGAATAGCGCATCACCTCTTTCATCCCCTTCCCGTACTATGATAATGGAAATAAATCGTGACCGATCCCTCCTGGAGTACAATACGTTAATGAGATTTCGTGCCAATGTCTCACAATGTTCGAAGGCTATCGCAGAAGTATGCTTTCAGAGATACAAAATGTTTTGCAAAAAGCTTTTTTTTATCAAGACTCACGATATTTTGAGCTCTTTTATGAAAAATTTTGAAATGTTCTGCCGAACAATACTTTTCCCCACTCACGTTTGTGATGCAAAAGTAAAAGTAAAGTATATGCAAATTGTTTCTGTAAAGACAGGCCTGTAATATTTTGCGAAATTTACATACGGAAAGGGCTTTACGAATGTTGGCTTTTATTCTCTTCTTTAAAGAAAGCATTACACTACAGTGCTGTTCTGCTAACACTGTTACTAAGAATATCTACAATTAAAGTAAAATAATTTCAGGCGAATCATTTACATTGTTCACACGACGAGTTCCATCGGATTCCGTTTGAAACCTCTCACAACTCTTAAATGGTATAGAACGTTTTGTAGTTTGAAAATCGATTTAATATACCGATCGATATTTATTTTATCGTCATAGGTTACATCGATTTAATACTTAGAGTCAAATTTTGTCAATAGAAACAAGAGTTCCTGATGATTTATGAAGGGGAATAACGTAAGAAACCATGACGAGAATCAAAAAATTGAAGCTTGGTCTGTGCCCCTCTGCACATATAGGCCTACGTTTCTTCGCCTAATTTCCCTTACACGTTTACGTGATCTGGCGTTCAACGTCACCTGCTGCTTAAATATAGCTGTTACAGGATACAGCAACATCACTTGCTGATTTAATATTGCTCGCTGGGAAGTGAACATCTAAACACCAGGTCATCTTTTGTACATGTATCACTGCAACGTAGTAACAACAACGACAATAGTGGCTGCAATAACACGGTATCAGTTTGTACGGTACGGGCCATGGTCAGTTGCGACCCACTCGTACAAAACCCGGTCAGTTGCGACCAACAAAATTTTGATGTTATTATAATAATGTAGGAATTACAATTATAATTCTATCCCTTTCCTAGCCTATCCGAACCTAACCTAACCCCTCCTAACGTAACGTAACGTAAGGTAACCTAACCTAACCTAACCTAAACTGACTTAACCTAACCAAACGTGACCAGAACATTGGAAGAAAGGTTATTCGCACAAGTTAATTGAAATCTCATCGAAGTTCAGAATAAGAATGTTTCTAAATAACAGATTCTGTCAGTAAGTGAAAGTGCGGGGCGCAATTAACCGCGTAAGAACAGGTAAAAACGTTGTATCGTCGTAACTGACCGAGACCAACGGTTACGACCATTCTTAGCATGCAAATGCACACTTCTCAAAGCAGTAACGCAGTCCGCCTTTCTAACTCGTCACTGGGAATCAACAGATTCATGCTTTAACGGGATCTATAAAACAAGAACAGAAGATATGATAATGAATGTCGGTTGTGAACCGGATCGTAGTATCTCCCTATCTTTCTCTAAGGGTATAATGTGTGCGCGCGCGCGCTCGTTGAGGTTAATACTTCTCATTGTACCGAAAGGTATTTAAATTATATTTTAAAAAAATATATCATTAATATTAATTTTTAATTACTGATTCAGTAGAGGCGTGTTATAAACGTCTAAGTGGTGTCTTGTTTATAGTCATAAATTCGCTACCAACATTATACTCTTCTTGTTCACGCGACACGTACTTCGTTATCATCACGTATATCTACAAAAAAGCACACACGAAACAGGTTTCAGTAGATTGCACGGCGTTCCAGTAAATTATACGTTACAAGAAATTGGTTTCGTAATCAGAAACGGCGGCGCCGTCCTTGTGGACTGCGTTCAGACTGCGGCACGGATGACCGAGCGGCCGGGTATTTGCTTGATAATTAATGAGAATTTAATTGGCGACCAAGTGTGTGACTTATTAATCAGCGTACACACGAGCACGTTAGCATCTGATTAATGCGTCAGCGTTTAAAAAACACTCGTGATACTTAGGTAGTGTTCCGGATGTACAGAAACTCGGTCACAGCGTCCGAATAACCAGCGGGGCGTTACGGGAACTCCTTGTTCCCCACTGTAATAACCCTAACGGGAGTAACAATAAGTGGACATAAAAGAACGTCGTCAGAGAATCCCAGAAGCCTACTATAAAACAAATATATTTTCTATCGTGTGTAGCTTACATTTTTATAGTTATAGTTATGTTATGTTATAGTTACATTAAAACTTTCTGTTTCTTATTTTGTACCTTGTTATTTACTATTGTTATGTAATAATACATTGAGCCCGTTACAAGATGGGTTAACTATATCTGGAAACTTATCTGCCCTACTACGTCTTTCGCAGTAATTTTTCTTTTTCGACATTCCGACTACAATATTTGTGATCGTCACAAATAAAAAATTAAAAAATCACATCCAGTAAGAAACTATAAAGGTAAATTTATGTTAAACTTAATCAGAATTAGCTTCAAACAATTAAAACGTAACCGGACATAAAATATAATTAACATTTACAGAGTGTTCGAGAGGGAAGAGAAAACTCCTGGAAGTGATTCTAGGATATAAATAATAATGTAAACGCTAAAAATAAGAACAAATATTATGCAAACATAGGTCCATAATTTTGTTTAATTGCTACTAAACAATACAAATTTTGTAGTCAGATCTGTATAGAATTTTATTTTAGAAAAAATTATGGGAATAACGTCAATGAAAAAAAACAAATGTTTGAGAAACTTTACTTTTTTTGAAATAACGACACGATTGAAAAATGTTACATTTCTGTATCAAAAAGCGGTACAGATATAGAAGAAAATAAATATGGATTCATTTTTACGTAGCGATAATTCGAAAACGAAACATTTCCAGAAATGTTTATATAACATTTCTTTTTCTTTTATTTTAGTTGAAGAATCACCTCCTGAAATATTTTCTTTTCCTCCCGCAGCACCCTGTATAAGTATACAACCACATATAAATGTTTCTTAGTGTGATTTCCGACATACACAAACAAATGCTGGCTGCTGAGAATGTGATTTGTAATCATTAACGACAAGCCGTGTACCATCTCCACTCCAAATCAACAGTGACCCAAACAAAGGTGGTTATATCGTACCGATTAATCCATTTCAAAAGAAGATAGTACTGCACCCTTTGAACGGAGCGATTCGGTAACGAAGCGAGAGATAAGATCTTGTCAAGGCAAGGAGTTTGTTTCGATCTGTCTTCACAGGATGATATAAAGTTCGTTTCCAGCTCCGAACGGCTTAGTAGGGGTATTACTAGTTACGCATATCAATGTCTGTTTTGCAATCGAATCGAAAGAAGCTAGTGGTCGTCTAAAGCCACATCATGTGTTTCCTAATGTGTAATCGAATACAAACCTACCAACACTACATCACGGCAGAGTTCCACTCCTAAATCTCTCCTAACAATTTCATAATTGATTTAAATAAAAGTTCCCATATTTAATCAAATACTAGTTTTGTCTGTGATTTTGTGCAAAATATTTCATAAGACACAATTAATTGGCACAATTATAGACTGAAATCAAATGTCACTGTATGATAAAACTAACATATTAAAGGGGCGTTAATAAGAGTCTGTTGGTAAAGGATGGTTATTTGTGGCGGTCTTTGAATTGTCGCGTACGTCCAGAGGCGATTAATCTTTATAATAGGTAAAACTTATTACAGTAAGATAAATATTTAGCAGGTGCTTTTCAGTACAATCTGAAGAATGTAAATGAACACGCGTTCCTCATTTGTTTCTTCGTCAGAAAACCGCGCGGTGTAATAAAAGTATACTAAATTACACAGTTTTATATATAAACAACTATACGTCTGGTACTGTCGCTAACAAGATTTCGCGGTTTTGACGATTAAAATAAAAACGTATCAACATAGGTTTTGTTCTGATTAACAGAAAACGTTTTGTCCATTCTACGATATGGCACCCCGAGGCTACACCGAGACAGTCTTTTGATGTTTTATACTCGTTTTTATATTTCGTATTATGAATTCTTATAACCGACAGAATAAGCCTACATTATATCTACGAAATGTTTTATACATATTCTAATGTGTTTAACTATTTTCTCAAATGTAAATTAGATTATACAAGGCGGGACGGGTTTTTGAGAAACATAAGAACTGCAGATTTAGTACAATCTCGACAGACGCAAACACTCTCATTAGCTCGTTCCACTAAGTCACTGACAGATCACAACAGCCAAACTTCCCTAACTATTTGCAAGTTAAAGCACACTGCCTCATTCTTCAACGTTTATACGCTGCCTGCATACGGGATTTTCAGAGCATATGTCGGCTTTACAACTTAAGAACACTCGTGTTATGTATTTTTTGCAGTTCCTTCATCCATACTGTAGAACAGGAGCAAAGCAAATTCAGGTCACGGAGAACAAAATCCTACTTCATACGCTATGAGCTTCCAACAAAATCTAATTCGTTCAGGTTTTATTGACAATAATATCACAAGTCACGCTGATACTGCACTACGTTAAAAGTTCTTTAGTCTTTCAAACCGCGATGTTGCTACCTTAGTACGTAATAGGGCATGAACATCATAACCGTAATTGCAATGCCTTGTGATCCGGCTTTAACGTTACACGACCATTTACTATCTACAACATTAGATTTTATGTTGACGACACACGATGCTAGTGTTTTTAGAGTCATTTATTGGTAGCTTATTCATGACCAGTTGTTTGATTGCTTTCTCTCTCAGTACAGTACCACCTATAGCCTAAGTGTGCTGCGACACAAAAGCCACAGTTAAGAGGTTTTAGAAGCAATGAAAACAAATAAATAAAGCCGCTATTAAACACTTTATGAGGAGTACTTCGGGTTGATTTTGGCAGCGTTTCTGGCAGTTAATCAAAGAACCGCCGGTTTTATACTTTATACACATTTTTGTTTATTTACATTGCTCTTCAGCATGTTGCTAATGCAAATATCTGTTGTGTATATATACAAGCCCTAACTTCCACACGATGTATCAACGTGTTTTAAGAAAACCATTAGTTCATAAGCTTCTTAACTGCTGCGGTTGGTCCCTCCCTTCCTTTTCCTGTTGATACACTGTTTGCCACCTGTTTAACTTTGTTTCCCGTTTCCTTGTTACGAAAAACGTTTTAACAGGGAGATAAATAAATACATCAACACTTCCGATTCGGTAAAGATGAGTCACAACAGCGATCGTTTTGAACGATTTGTTCTGCACGATATTATTATTTTTAATTTTTTCCATTTGTTTGTCATATGCGATTTTATTGTTTTACGAGTAGGGCCTATTCTATATTTATTTAGTGCCTTCTTTTTCAGTTTTGGTGTTTTTAATTTATTGTTTTGCCAATAATTCAATACTCAGGTTTGAGGTAATCGGTAAACATTAATAATATTACCATTGGTTCGTTCCGTATGTTTATGGATATATTTGTTTTTAATTATTGTGTAATTTTATAGAATTAATTTATGTGTATAACATAAGTAAGAGTAATTTATATCCAAAACCGAAACTGGAATAGGCGCTGGGAATATCATTTAGCCTACACAATACGGAAACAAAAGTGAGTAGACAGGATATATGAGATGTCTATCTATTAGGCTGGACGAGACATCAGCAGATGCGCACAGAGCATGTTAATCTGGAGACTACGAGACGTAATAACTCCATATCGCTTTTCAAGAGGGAAGTACCATGACTCTGTTAAGTACCGTAGTTTTGTGCAATGGATAAGATTTGAAGAAATCACTGAAGAATGACTAGGGAGGAAAATTCTCTCAGCAGGCAAAGATGACGAAATTCTCTAACGAAGATGATGGCATTCTCTTTGTGTGTGTGTGTGTGTGTGTGTGTGTGTGTGTGTGTGTGTGTGTGTGTGTGTGTGTGTGTGTGGCGTTTTTGTTTTTAGTTTACTGTGTCTTTATCTCTTTGGTCGTCAGTCTGGAACTATTTTTGTAATCTCTTTCCATGTACTCGTAGTAGATTATCTAGTAGATCGTAGTAGATACTATGAAGATTTTCTCAAATGTAAACGGAACCTACACTTTAATTCTGGCTCCGAACGATTAAGGATAGAAGAGTTTTAGGAAACGATAGAATTCGCTATTTTTGTCAAAGCTTACCGTACTACGGAAAAGTGACCCTATAAAGCTGGCACACTGAATCTGTTCAGAAAGGAACAATCAGAATAGAACAAATCGGAATTTTTTGATAGAATGGATTTCAGTGGGGCTTCGCACACTGTCTCAGGCGAATCGGAAATATTACGTCGGGTCGGAACAGAACGAATCGGTTTGCGAGGAACGAATGTTCTGACGGATTCCGATGTTATGCGCATACGCTGCGTCTACTGTACTTCATCCAGCTGTACACGCTTGATTCGTTTCATATCCTCGTGTTTGCGATTGGGTAATACTCTACTCAGACTGCTTGCATCGTAATATTGTTTGCTTGAAGTTTCGATCGTCCTCAGCATCTGGGCTTTTCCTCAGAAGCGGGGGGTTGAAAGACCCAATGCCCTATTGAAAGGGAACCACCACTCTCAGTTTCTGAGGACGATCCCCCAGATTCTAGGGATCGAAACGTCAAGCAAACAATATTGTGATGGATCAGTCGGAGTAGAGGATAGAAATTACCCATCGGTTAGGAGTTGTGAACAGTGTTTGTGGATGTGTGTTTTCAAAATGAGTGTTATGTTTTACTTTCTGTGTTCATCGTGCAACCAAAATCTTTCTGAAGATGTGCCTTACGGGCTCTTCTTTATTTGTGGCAAAGCAAAAAGAAACCGCCATCGCTTTTCTTTACTGCTGCTACCACTCAACTCAGCGAAGCACAACGATGTAGTATGGGCAATGTTCGTTTCCGTTCCGTAAGGTTCGGATTCTGGCCGTTTCTTTCCGTCTCGATTCAATCTTATCTTGATAATAAGATATTATTTTGCCCTCGGCGCGAATCGAACCCAAGCTGTGGGTTTAAAGGGGTCGACACAGTATCGACTACACCACGACTTCTGCCTACTTATTGTGTTAATAATTTAAAATATTATTTTAATTTGTACCAGGATGTGCTTCAAAGAGGTTTCCGACTCATCATACTTTTATAACACGATATATCAAGTTATGATATGTGTGCGCTCGCGCGCGTGTGTGTGTTGTTTGCCTTTCTGTATACATTTGTGCAGGAGGAGGAATACTTCTAAAAAATTGTAACAATGATTATGGATATGAGAGACGCGCTAGAGTTAAGAGAAATAAACTTACGTAAAAACTAAACGCACTGAATTGTATGTAGAGCATATTGTGTTTAAAAATTGAAAGAAACAAAACCCGGAGCCATGAACAGAAAAAACATATGGAAGTAATAAGATTACTCGAGCCCATACGGGGGCTGCGAGTTTAATATAAGACAGTGGTGTAATAAATCAGGACAAGGCACCAGTACGCACAATGTTTATAAATCAGAAGACCGAAATGAAAGCAAACAGCGTAAGTGATATTGATAGGAAACGAGAGTGCGGGGAGACACTGTACACGTACATTATTTAGGTCTAATACATGCAGTGACAAGATAAATGGAGCCCTTTCGCAGACAAACAGACAGAGATCACTATCACACGAGTGTATTCAAATGACCCAATAATTCTGACGTAGACATGAAAACGAATACACAACACTTAAACTAGTAAGAGGAGAAAACTACTGTCTAGAAATAAATATTGGCAGGACGTAAGTAATGAGAGTTTTTGGAAGAAAAGAAGATTTCCATCTACAGTAAGTAGAAAAAACATTCAGACAGGTAGAAAAATATATAGCTTTGGCATTAAAATAAATGATTGCGATAGACGTATAAAAGCTGGCATACTAAAGAATACCCTACTTCCAATAAAATCTACTTTACTGAAGAAAAGAAAACAATTCTAAAAAGTAAAATAAATTTGCAAGACTTGCGAAGCTCACAGAATAATGAATACAATCACGGGTTTCTGGTGTCACTGAGTTGGAAAATTGTCACCTTATCACCACGCACCTTTCGACTAATACGTCTCTATGTAATCTGCTAGATAACAGTTGAATGCTGATTGACAATTTTCAAACGTTGCAGGGTCCGCGAGGTTTTATTCAAGCTAAGCATGTGTTGAAGAAAGTAAAGGGATTTTTGTACAGTTAGATGTGCTGCATTATTATGTGGCACAAATGTATTCCCACAATAGGATAAAAAAACATTTGATCGGAGATAAAACACATTTGTAAATCCTTAACGCTGGAAGTGGAATGAAACTTGTTTTGAATGTGCAGTTACTTTCTTAACGTAGAGAATGGGCTGAATTGTTTGGTGCTCCATACGGATAGAGACGGTTTCGAGTCCTAGAAACAGTCTAGATTTTATAATGAAATCCCGTCTTCATCGGCATTATTAATCTTGGTTATCAGAAAGTCGAATATTAGAATTAGGTAAATAATTTCCCTTTGACATAGGAATAATTCATTCATTAAGCTTGCGGAAATATAGATGTGCTACGGCTATCACACACACACACACACACACACACACGCGCGCGCGCGCGCCAAAATAATGTTTACCTATTTTTAAATAACCAGAACTGTCGATACTAATTTACAATTTTATTAAAAAAATAAGCAGCCTTTGTACGTTTGCTTTCCTGGTAGACAACGCAGACATGCCACGAAGATGCAAAAGGAGAACATTCTTGGAGTCAGTGTAAAGTGCTAAGTGCTAAACGTCAAAGAAGCAGAGTAGTGCCGTACAGTATGCAAGGTAAACGTGAATTTAATGTGCATAAACGAAGCTCAGAGGTACTAATGAGAAACTCTTGTAGATTTAAGTTAAACAGCAGTTTAGGTTAAGTGAAAATTTCTCATTAGTCGCACGAGTACATTGCAATTATATATATATATATATATATATATATATATATATAAAGAGTTTACTGACTGCTCCATATACATGTATAAAATAAATATAAATATGTGTTAAATTGTTAATTTATTATTGTATCCAATGTTGTGTTTGGTGTTAACTTTTATTTGTTCAAAAATTAGTCTAATAGCCCTAAGCGTTTTGTGTGTGTGTGTGTGTGTGCGCGCGCGCGCGCGTCAATAATATCACTATCAATAATAAATAATATTTTTATTTTTACAAGACTATTTAAAAAAATTTTTATTTGTATTACAATATTTCAACAGTTTTGTGTACTGTCAATATATAAAAATATAAGCTTGTTTATATTATATTCTTATTTACATTATATTTTTATTTTTATTTTAAATATTTTATAGTAAGTTTTATTTTAAGTTCGAGTACAACTTTCCAAAGATGTCGATGTTCTTTTGGCAGGTGAAGGAAATGTGGATTGAGAGTTGGCTAATTCACGCGTATGTTATCACGTGGTTTTTCTGGTTATGATACAAGTATACATATATATTATACATTATACAAGTATAATAGTTTACAAGTAGGCCTATATGATAGACGTATTCAAAGTTTCGGTTTGATACGAGAAACAATTTCCATTTATTCTTATTTTTATCACTGAACGATTGATTAATTGAATTTATGAAATTTGACAGCAACAATTTTTTTTCAATTCTATGTCGATCATTTTAATTATATTAATTGACCGCGAGCTATTCAGCTCTTGCCTAACACAATATGGGGTTAGTGGCTGCATGAAATATTACTGTATTTACATAAAGTGAGTGGCCCATTCAGACAAGATGTGCTGAGCAAGGAGTACTCTGTACTAGCCAGCCTACTTTATGGCTTTATGGCCCAATGACTGGCTGACTGCAAGCAAGCTTGCCACACAATGCATTGTTCCTATTCAAGCAGCACTGATTGTTTCTACGCTAAATTTACTATGTTTTTATTCTTTCCTGGAACTTTTCATCACTAATAAAATACGTACGCTCGTATTGTTATGTTCAGACGGTCTGTAAACTGTTACGTTCTATTCATTCAGCGTTTCAAATCATTATTTATCCAGCGTCTCTACCTTCCAAGTTTTTACTTTAGTACCGCAATATTTAGAATGCACAATACAATTCCAATGAAAATAGTTGGGGACTTACTGTCACCCTTTCACTTTCTACTTGTGTGTTTCTTCTGTTTCCTACATTTGATCACGGCAAATTGTTTTTTGCATTTTCAGGTATTTCTTTCAGTGACGAGTCAGTAGCGGAATGTTTTTCATATCGACCGCTGGTGAAGTATGGTAACCAGAAAATTTAAAAACAAAAACGAGTTTTCTGTGATGAGTAAGATTTTCCTTATTATCTGGAGACAACGGAAAGTTTGTCACTGTCTTTTATCATGTTACTGTTTTTTTTTTTTACTGATGGGAATCTACTTATTTTTAGTTTTTCGGAAAGGAATGACAATTTTTAATGTTGTTTTCTGTAATGTTTTTAGTATCTCGGTTTTTACATCAAAACAGAAAAAGATTTTATTTATTGTAATTTTTTCTACGACTCTAAAGTTAGGGCACTCTAAAGTTTGTACCCTACAAATGTAAGCTCTCTCTAGAATATGTAAACAGTCTAAAGACAGAAAAATAAAAAACAAAAAACACCAAATACAGAAAAATTGTACACATATATATATATATATATATATATATATATATATATATATATATATATATATATGTTACCTCTGTAATATAGTCTATATGTTACTACACGAATCTTTACGAAATTTGTAGAATAGGGCTAGCAGCAGCAAATTTGTATACCCAATTTCAGGCCAAAATCTCATGTAGAAAGACCGTAAAATATGATAAATACGATTTTTCTTGAAAATTGGCACGTGTTTAAGATTTTCTTGAATACGTGTGATCACGTGTGTTGCACATATTCTACAGGAATATTTTTAACGTTAAGTCACTCTACGAGTTTTTAAAACAAATTACAGAAGCTTAATATAAGCTTCAATTTTTTTTCTTTTATTTTGGCTTTTGCACTGCAGGTTTAACTCGAGTGAAGAAGTATTGACTATACTACTTATAAATAGCCTGTACCTTATAAATTAAAGTATCTATGAGACTGTAAGTTATTTTAAACGATAGATACATGCACTGCATTCCATTTGATGATTCTGAGGCGCTTACATTCACATAAAACACATCTAAGCACCTGCCGAAATTTCAATTTCCGATATTTTCCACACCCCCGTCTGACTTAGCCGATTCAACGTTTTGGATATTGCAACCGACACAGAGAGACAAACGGGTTAGATAAAGGAGAAGATGAAGAATTATGGATACTGTCTACTGCACAAAGCGAGACTAAAAAAGTAGCAAGGTTTGTCACGCAAGCATTCCACACGTGCACGTGCACAAAGTCATACATAAATGTGCGAAGTGCGCGTTTGCGTCGCATTGATGTTTCTGTATTTTTGTTTATTCCATCTAATCTGTCCATGTTCTGTGCGTTACAGAAAAACGTTATATCTCTATGTGTACTCTGTTCCGAAAACGCTGATATGCAGAAGTATAGATGCGTCAAACATTTTTTGAGTCCTCGTCGAGGGTTCAATCATTACAATTCGTATCAACCTGACGAAAGAAAATACAAAACATCGTCACAGAAATCCAAAACTATATGTATTGTGAGCAGTCTCACTGAGGAAATAAACGTGGCCGTTAAAAGGATTCTGCGTAAAACACAGTAACATTTTGTAAAATGGTAATGTACGAGGTCCGAACAAAATGTTAGTGAAATTTTTGTTCATTTCAAAAATTATGTCTTATCCATCTACATTTTGTATTGCTCGTTTCAAAATAGTCGCAGTCGAATATAACACGATTGTGTCAACGTTTTATTTCAGTTTTTAAAACATTTCTCTAATGCACTTTTTGATATAGCTTTGAGCTCGCTCAGCGATTATTGTTTTAGATCTTCAACAGTCGCAAAATTTGTTTTCTCCTGGCACTATTCGGAAGAGGAAAGACAGCATCTGGACATATCTGCCAAATGCTCCCAGATGTTGCGATGTCATTACGATGTTTTTTTTGCTCAACATTCTTAACAAGTAATGACGTGCGTCCTGGTGCATTAGGCCTACCGGAGTTCAATTGCGTAGATTATTGTTCTTCACAAGCAGAATGATCACTGTTGCACACCACTATATAAAAATTATCCCGATTAGCGCTTTCAAGCTTCACAGCTCATCGTCAGATCGGAACAGACAGAAATTCAATCAAATATATTGCAACTTACCGTCTGCGGCTTCCAGAAACAACGTCTTCACAAAGTTGACATGTTTCGGGACACTTGTCCCATCATCAGAACTTAAAATAATCGTGTATCATTTAAGTTGATACATTTGTCAATTAATTAAAGTATTAAAATTCAACATGAAATAAATAATTTAAAAACAATATAAATATGTAAATGTCTAAAAGCGAGCGCGAACGTTTAACGATGTACATCGTACGGAGATTGACCGCGCACTGAATTACGTTTTGCTCCCACCACGACAATAGCGCAAAGCAGCAGTGTCGTACAATACATTTGATTTGAAAAGCAGTTTATCATTTAAAACACGCGGCTTGGTATCAGTATTGTTATATGCTTTATAAATTTCATACTCTTCAAGAGCGTTCAAATATCGCCCTTTCTTACATATGTGAAGAGGTATTAAATTAGTTTTAAAATTTGTGTAATTATGATTCTCGGAAATGAGGTGTTCTGCAAATTTTGACTTGATACTGTCCAAACTGTGAAGGTGTGTAGGCGGCCTATGTTCTGTAAATCTTTTTAAAAAACTACGTCCTGTCTGGCCCACATAAAAGGCGTCACAATCGTCACATATCAATTTGTAAACACCAGTTTTGTGTTCAAGGCTGGTAGTTCTGCGGACACGAAGATTATTCATAATATTATTAGTGGTTTTGTAAGTGACCTTTATATTGCTGGTATTATTAAAAATTGACCCAAAAATCTTAGGCATAAGGTATGTGTACGGTGTTGCAATGTATTTGCGTACATGTACATCGTTAAACGTTCGCGCTCGCTTTTAGACATTTACGTATTTATATTGTTTTAAATTATTTATTTCATGTTGAATTTTAATATTTTAATTAATTGACAAATGTATCAACTTAAATGATACACGATTATTTTAAGTTCTGATGATGGGACAAGTGTCCCGAAACATGTCAACTTTGTGAAGACGTTTCTGGAAGCCGCAGACGGTAAGTTGCAATATATTTGATTGAACAACACGTGGCTTGGTACTAAATATTTGTAATTATTCCTTTTAAACATGAATACTGCAAGTCGTGCAAACTTAGTACGAAAATTTCAAAATATTAAAATTCAATTACATAAAACTATTTTACACATTAAGTTCAACAAATCTTGTTTGAAGAACAATGTTATACCGAATTATGCTATTATAAGACTTAAAGGTTCATCTATTGCTGAATCAAAAACCAAAAAATATGCAGAAATTTACAGAGTTAAAGAAGAAATTAAATCTCTATACATTAAAAAGTCAAATCTAAATTATACATTATACAAATTACATTTACAATTATTAGATAACACGCATCCAGCCGTACTGAATCATTATCTGGATTTTATAAACAATGACGTCAGGCGAATAGTTTATCAAATGCGTATAAAGCAATCAGATAAACTACAAAGGTTGTTGAATGATCAGTTACCGACATCCAGCAATTTCAAATGTAAACACAAATTTTATACGCGGTTGCAGAATTTAACTTCCCTTGTTTTAAATACTGATGAAACTGATTTATTGAGCAAAGGTTTGAAGTATAATCTTCCCATACACAAATCGAGTCTCAATCGTAAGCACATTATTACAGAAATTATCAATGCAGAGACTGTTGTTAAGGCAATGGTTGACCAAAAAGATCAAGACCAGACACGTTTCTTAATAAACGAAAAATTCAATAAAATCTTAAAAATCGGTATAATAATGTTCATTCCTCTATTCTTTTAACAAATACTAATTATAATAAAGAACGGAAAATTTTAATAGGATTAAAACAAAAATTATCTGACAATAAAGCTCTCGTCACTAAAGCTGACAAAGGTAACACTGTGGTTATTATGGACAGAGAAGATTATAACAATAAAATACAAAATTTCATTATTAACAACAACATTGGTTTACTAAATTCTGACCCAACTGAAAATTATCTAAAACGATTAAATCAGTGTATAAACAGATGCACCCATTTGTTTGATGAACAAACAAGAAGATCTTTGAAACCTATAAATTCAAAAGCACCCGTTTTGACGGGATTACCCAAACTCCACAAGGATGCTATCCCCTTGAGACCATTTGTAAATTTCACCACTGCTCTGGGGTATAAAACGGCTAAAAAATTAGTTAACATAATAAAGCACAATATACAAATAAACATGATCATAGTCTAATTAATAGTGTTGACTTTGTGAATAAGGTTAAAAACTTAATAGTTGAACCGGCTTACAAACTTGTTTCCTTTGATATTGTAGACTTATATACGAATATACCAGTAGCTGAGACCCTGCGTATACTTAAGATTAACCTTATTGATACTAATAAATTAGATATTGATAGTATAAATGAATTGATGCACATTTTGGAGTTAGTTCTTGATCAAAATTACTTTACCCACAATAATCAATATTTCAGCCAAAAAAATGGGTTAGCAATGGGTTCTCCACTTTTAGGTCTTCTTGCAGATATATACCTGAATAATTCGAAAATTCATTCATTCTCACGAATAACAAACACAAGAATAACATAATATTTTACGGCAGGTATGTTGATGATACCTTTTTAATATACAAAGGTACACAAAGGCAAATTGATAATTTACATAGTTATTTGAATAATATCAATGACAAAATGCGGTTCACACTTGAAAGTGAAAACAATGGTAAACTGAATTTTCTAGATTTAACTGTTGCCAAGGACAATAATAAAAAATTACATTTTAACATCTATAGAAAACCCACAACGACTGATATTGTAATACATGCTAAGTCCTTTCATCCTTTATCCCAGAAATTGGCTGCCTTCCATAGTATGATTTATAGACTTTTATCTTTGCCCCTCGGTGATAAAGAATACCGTGAGGAATTAGACACCATTAAACACATTGCAGTTGCTAATGGTTATGATGTCGATATGGTGAACAACATCCTTCGAAAACATAAGAAAAAACATAGAAACATTAACGGACATAAAACACGCGAGAATACAACACGCAAATACATTGCAACACCGTACACATACCTTATGCCTAAGATTTTTGGGTCAATTTTTAATAAAACCAGCAATATAAAGGTCACTTACAAAACCACTAATAATATTATGAATAATCTTCGTGTCCGCAGAACTACCAGCCTTGAACACAAAACTGGTGTTTACAAATTGATATGTGACGACTGTGACGCCTTTTATGTGGGCCAGACAGGACGTAGTTTTTTAAAAAGATTTACAGAACATAGGCCGCCTACACACCTTCACAGTTTGGACAGTATCAAGTCAAAATTTGCAGAACACCTCATTTCCGAGAATCATAATTACACAAATTTTAAACTAATTTAATACCCCTTCACATATGTAAGAAAGGGCGATATTTGAACGCTCTTGAAGAGTATGAAATTTATAAAGCATATAACAATACTGATACCAAGCCGCGTGTTTTAAATGATAAACTGCTTTTCAAATCAAATGTATTGTACGACACTGCTTTGCGCTATTGTCGTGGTGGGAGCAAAACGTAATTCAGTGCGCGGTCAATCTCCGTACGATGTACATCGTTAAACGTTCGCGCTCGCTTTTAGACATTTACGTATTTATATTGTTTTAAATTATTTATTTCATGTTGAATTTTAATATTTTAATTAATTGACAAATGTATCAACTTAAATGATACACGATTATTTTAAGTTCTGATGATGGGACAAGTGTCCCGAAACATGTCAACTTTGTGAAGACGTTGTTTCTGGAAAGCCGCAGACGGTAAGTTGCAATATATTTGATTGAACAACACGTGGCTTGGTACTAAATATTTGGAATTATTCCTTTTAAACATGAAGACAGAAATTATGTGAAAACAAACCCTTCACCCCTCTCACCCCACCCTGCTCACACACAACAAGCTAAAATATAAATGACCCTTCCCCACCCCCTAAACCCTGTCCCACCATCTGTACAGTTACGTATTTTTCTAGCAAATTCCTTGTGTTTCAGTGTTCTGTGTGTGTGTGTGTGTGCATCCTTTTAAACTTACCCTCTTCCTCTCCACACACATGGGTCAGTCACACACCCTTATTTTAAAACATCCAATTAGTACTATGCAATATAATTATTAATCTTATCTATCTGTCCTCTATTATTGTTCTTCAGAAAACCTGTCCACTTTCTGTGAATAACTTCACACGACTGGGGAAAAATGCCGGATATAAATATAGTGATGAAAATTCATGGAAACAACAATCTTCATATGACTATTACGATCTTCAGCTATTCAGAACAGTGTTTGAAGTTTATCTTCTGTTTGTAAACCGCCTGTTCGTGCATAACAAGCTCAGCAGAAGATTTCTCCAACACCTTCGCCAATATAGAGCAGTTTATCTCATTCTTTTACACGAAATTTAATCTTGAATTTTGCGTTGTAGAATAGCAAAAAATCGCTGATACACCAAAACATTCCCCGATCACATAAAACGGTGTTTCAATCGGACCATTATACAGCGAGAAATTCAAAAATTTCCTGTAATTTCGGATCAAACCTTGTATACCGTGCATTCGTGCAAAGAAAAAACTTTAACAGTTACACGAGTATAAAATATAGCATTTTATATTGTGTGTAATGACCACATACACGTATTTGGTCATACTTCGATGTTTGTAATTATTGGTTTTAAAATCTTAACACCGCGTATGCTATATACAGGCGCTTTCTATACCGTACGCACGGATGGTTTGAAATCCGTTGCACAATGGATAGTCGTTTTTGCACAGCATAAATGGATTCTCCCGTGACCTCATCAGTTGGGCCATAATATAACTTGTGTGCTGTCTGGCGCGAGGGATGTACTCTGACCTATATTAGAACCAAAACGCTGTCGACCGTAAGAAAGGCAATTTTAAATATAATCATTTTCTGATAATTTAAAAATGACACAAATATACAATATGTTGACAACTGATATGTTGGTATCTGATAATATGTAATGGGCTCACACACACATGCGCGCGCGTGACCAGAAGATGACGATAAATTACGTCAAAACGTCATTAAGAAACATTTAAATTGTTACAAGCAGAATTATCACTGTTGCAGACCACTATATAAAAATTATTCCGATTAGCGCTTTCAAGCTTCACAGCTCATCGTCAGATCGGAAATGAACAAATTAACCTGAAAACAAACCCTTCACCCCCACTCCACCCTACCCTACTTACACACAACAAGCTATAATTCAAATGTCCCTTCTCCACCCTCTAGCTCTGTCCCACCATCTGCACAGTTACATATTTTTCTAGTAAATTCTTTGTGTTTCAGTGTGTGTGTGTGTGTGTGTGTGTGTGTGTGAACCTAACGTCTTTCTCATCCACACATGTGGGCCAGTCACACACCCTTATTTTAAAAACATCCAATTAGTCCTATGCAATTTAATTCTTAATCTTATCTATCTGTCCTCTATCATTTACTTCTTAATTATGTTATAAAATATTTCTTCATTATCAAATTTAATTTTAGTATTAATTAAATTGTCTAACCCTTTTTCTCTTTCTTTCAATATTTCTAACTCCTCCCTAAGCTTCCTTTCAACTGTGTTATTTACTACTTTTACAATTTCGTAGTCTTCCAAAGGATTAACAAACTTATGGTTGTCTTCTATGAAATGTTTTGCATATAAAGAACGGAAGAATTTATAAGTGAAGGACCATATGAAGAAATAAAGTATGATTATACAAGTAAGTACCAGTCAAGGATAAAACAAATGATGAAACAGATAACATTTATAGAAGAAAATAAGGAAAAGTATTTATTGGAAAGTAATCCAACAGCACCAACTTTTAAAAGTCAGGTTAAGATACATAAAGAAGGAAAACCAATTAGACCGATTGTTTCTTTTATTAATGCACCTATTTATAAATTATCAAAGGAAGTTAGTAGAGTACTGAAAGAGAAATATGAATTTCGGACAAAATACAACATAGAGAATAATGTAAAATTTATAGAAAAATTAGAAAATATTAGATTTAATGAAAATACAAAATTGATATCACTGGCTGTTAAGGACATGTTTACCAATATCACAGTAAATAAAGTTAAAAAGTTAATAAACGATAATAATATGGGAGAATACAGGTATATAAAGCAATTGATTAAAGTAATTAAAGAATATGTAAATCAGAACTATTTTAGGTTTAATAAGTTTTATATACAGAAAAAAGGATTACCAATCCTTCATTCCCCCCCCCCTATTCATTATCCCCTATTCTTGCAGAAATATAATGAATGATTTTGAAAAGCAATTATTAAGTTCCACTAAGTACAAAGACAATATAAAATTATGGACTAGATACGTTGACGATGTATTAGTAATTTGGGAAGGAAGCATAGAAGAAGTGCATGAGTTTATAAATGAGGTAAATAATAAGAATAAAAACTTACAATTTAAAGAGGAGATAGGAGGTAAGAAAATAAATTACTTAGATTTAAACATAGAAATTAAAGATAATGAGAAACTACATTTTGGGATATTTAGGAAAGAATCGTATTCTGATATAATTATACCAAGAGAGTCTTACCACCCTTATAGATATAAAATGGCGGCAACCAATTCATTTTGTTATAGAGCTCAGAAGTGTTTAAAAGAGACCGAATCAAAAGATAGGGAGTTAAAAACGATAAAGGGAATTGTAAGGAATAATAACTATAACACCAACATAGTGGATACAGTTATGAAAAGGGTTAACATACAAAAAGCTAAAATAGAACCAGAACAAAAGAATTATGCAGGGTCACTGACATACATAGGTTTACATACTAGAAAAATAATAAAATGTTTTAATAAATACGGAGTAGATATAGCTATTAAAAAATGTGAAACGGTACTCGATAAGATAAGGAATAAAAATATAGAAAAAAATCCCAGTATTACAGAAAAGCGGAATTTATAAATTAAAATGTAAAGACTGCAACAAAGTGTACCTAGGTGAGACAGGACGAAAATTCGTATGCAGGTTGTCTGACCACAGACAAACGTGGAGAAGGTAATAGAATAACGAATTAATTCTATGCAAGACATTTCGTAGAAGACAACCATAAGTTTGTTAATCCTTTGGAAGACTACGAAATTGTAAAAGTAGTAAATAACACAGTTGAAAGGAAGCTTAGGGAGGAGTTAGAAATATTGAAAGAAAGAGAAAAAGGGTTAGACAATTTAATTAATACTAAAATTAAATTTGATAATGAAGAAATATTTTATAACATAATTAAGAAGTAAATGATAGAGGACAGATAGATAAGATTAAGAATTAAATTGCATAGGACTAATTGGATGTTTTTAAAATAAGGGTGTGTGACTGGCCCACATGTGTGGATGAGAAAGACGTTAGGTTTAAAAGGAATGCACACACACACACACACCACTGAAACACAAGGAATTTACTAGAAAAATATGCAACTGTGCAGATGGTGGGACAGGGCTAGAGGGTGGGGAAGGGACATTTGAATTATAGCTTGTTGTGTGTGAGTAGGGTAGGGTGGAGTGGGGGTGAAGGGTTTGTTTTCAGGTTAATTTGTTCATTTCCGATCTGACGATGAGCTGTGAAGCTTGAAAGCGCTAATCGGAATAATTTTTATATAGTGGTGTGCAACAGTGATAATTCTGCTTGTGATTTTAACCACTAACACAACTTTCTTCATTAAATTTAAATTGTTGTCACTAATTGACGGAATCTCACATAATCTTCTCACTCTTCGGCTCACGACGGCTTCTTATGAAGGTACTCGATTAACGAAACATGTGAATGAATAAAATAAATATACTGAAACCATTAGGCTACTTAAAAGTATTTTGTGCGACGTCTTGAAAAGAGTGTACACGTTGTTGGAAAGTGTTTATTTTGACACACTTTATGTTACATGATTTATACCAATTCCGCCTAAAAAACTGAGCCACAAAAAACACATACATATTGTCTGCATCACTCTCCCTCCCCCAACACACACTTGTGCCCGCTGGTTTCCAGGTAATGTTCAAAACAGTGTCAACTGTAGGTCAGAAACATGTTCTGAAGGATGATGTGGCCAGTGTCATTTTTGGGTATTGGTACACAGTATTATATTATATTGTTAAAGAAGAACAGATAATGCAATTATTCCTAATACGTTGTTAAGAAAGCAAAACAAGGAACTTATGAAAGAACTGATTAATGATAAGAAGAAGAAGAAGAAGAAGTCGGAGCAGCACGGAGTCGACTCCATTTCGGCTACATGTTGCAACATGTGTGTCAACACGTATATTAATATTTTGTTAAACAGACAAGAAAATGCAGGAAAAGATAAAAAACGTTTTATTCATACTAATATTTAAAGAGATAAAACTACATTAATGGGAGTATAAACTATAATAAGATAAACGAACCACAGAAGATCAAGAGGCGATTAATTAAAAAAGTTTTTAGTTAAGGATAGCGAAAAAAGGAACACGCCAGTAA
This sequence comes from Magicicada septendecula, assembly GCA_034769895.1. Taxonomy (NCBI): domain Eukaryota; kingdom Metazoa; phylum Arthropoda; class Insecta; order Hemiptera; family Cicadidae; genus Magicicada; species Magicicada septendecula. Next base: position 576,059,286 of record CM068367.1, on the reverse strand, counting down.
CACCAGTCTTTGTGGTTTGCCGGAGGCTGAGAGGCGTGGCTGAAAACTGTACAGAAACCCTGGCTACAGTTAAGGTTATCTCCGTCTAATTCGGCGTCATTTATGCGTAGTCGAACATAATTTGGCCCCTCCCGCATAAAAATACTTCCAATTATGTGATAAAGAGGCCTTCATCATACCACATCATTAATCTATCACGTTATAGAACTAAAGTTATTATATATATCGACGTAAAACCTCGTGATGTATATTGTCATATAAAATTAATAGGCTGAATACCGTGCCAATTACATGCTAATACGCCTGGTTATGCCTCCTGCAATTTTTTTTCTAATCATAAAAAAATCGTCTGCAGTATTGTAAGGACAATAAAAGTTGTAGAATCGGAGATGGCCTTAACGGATACTAGAATGGGGCTTTCCAAGCAGAAGCAAAAGTGAAGATAGAAGATAGAAAAGAAGAAAACTGGAAATTCTTGAAATGAAAAACTGCCAGAAAATTAATGGATTGATCGTCAGTGTTGACGAGAGACCCCACAATTGTCGGCAGCTCACGCTTATATAATATTCCAAACTTTAAAATATTATACTTTAATGTAGGCTACATATTTTAAAGTTTCTCTATAGTCCTAAAGCTAAGGGTTTTAGGGGTTAGGATTAATTTACACATATAAGGTAATGAAACAACAACCACAACTCCAGGGCCTGCAAGTGTGTGTGTGTGAGCGCGCGTTAAGAATACATTAAGAATATGTACATCCTTATGAAAGGTCGATTCCATGAAGGTCAGTCAGAGCTAGACATCTGTAGTCTGGGCTTCGGCCTGCTGAAGAAGACCTCTGCTTACTGACTTTATCGGGCGCTGACGCCTCAAATTCAGATTTCTATCAATTCTCTCATCTTATTTTACATTTTGTTCCTTGTACAGATCGTTAATATATATTTTCTTCTGCTACCTTTGTAGGAATACACGCTTAACATCCATACGCCATCTAAGCCACAGGTCTACAGTTTTGAATTTCACGCTACAATATATATACATATATATACATATATATACATATATATATATATATATTATACTTTAATATTTATACTAAATTTACCTCAAGATGTTTTTTCTATTTGGAACATGTTTCGAGAGTTCCTGTTCTCTCATCTTCAGCCTTCGCCATCTTGTTTCTGGTGAAGTATTTGTGTGTTGGCTGCTGGATGTTATTAAGGTTGTTTGTTGGTCTTTGGTCTTTTAAAGTTGTATTATTGTGTGTGGTTGTGGTATATGTTTTTGTATTTTGTGTATTTTCGATGTTGAGTGCTTTGAATATTGTGTCATGTTTTGTATTGATTTGTATTTGTTCTGGTATTAGTTTGTTTTGTGTTTTATGTTTGTATATCTGTAAATTTTCCCAAATGTTCATTATGGTGCCTTTGTGTGGTATATGTTTTATTAGTGATACATTGGTTATGTTTGGGAATTCGTGTCCTGTGTTTATTGCATGTGTGGCTAAATTGGATTTATATATTTCTGGTTTTTTGTATGCGTTTAGGTGTTCAAAATAACGTTTTTTCAGCTGTTTTTTTGTTTGTCCTATGTAACATTTATTGCAATCTTGGCATTCAATTTTGTATATACCATTAGTTGTTGTATTATCTTTGTTGTTTGAGCTATTTAGAATTTGTAATTTATTTTTATTAGTTTTGTATGCTATTTTTATATCTGTGTTTTTAAATAGTTTTGTTAGTTTTGTCATTTAATAAATGTCATGTAACAAAACTAATAAAAATAAATTACAAATTCTAAATAGCTCAAACAACAAAGATAATACAACAACTAATGGTATATACAAAATTGAATGCCAAGATTGCAATAAATGTTACATAGGACAAACAAAAAAACAGCTGAAAAAACGTTATTTTGAACACCTAAACGCATACAAAAAACCAGAAATATATAAATCCAATTTAGCCACACATGCAATAAACACAGGACACGAATTCCCAAACATAACCAATGTATCACTAATAAAACATATACCACACAAAGGCACCATAATGAACATTTGGGAAAATTTACAGATATACAAACATAAAACACAAAACAAACTAATACCAGAACAAATACAAATCAATACAAAACATGACACAATATTCAAAGCACTCAACATCGAAAATACACAAAATACAAAAACATATACCACAACCACACACAATAATACAACTTTAAAAGACCAAAGACCAACAAACAACCTTAATAACATCCAGCAGCCAACACACAAATACTTCACCAGAAACAAGATGGCGAAGGCTGAAGATGAGAGAACAGGAACTCTCGAAACATGTTCCAAATAGAAAAAACATCTTGAGGTAAATTTAGTATAAATATTAAAGTATTATATACATCAAGAAACGGACTGTAGCAGAAAGTGATTGAAATATATATATATATATATATATATATATAGTATGTAATATAAAGTGTGTGTGTGTTTGGGCGCGCGCGCGCGGTCGAGAACATACCACCGAATACAAAATTGCAAAAATACCAGGTACAAAAGAAACGAATTATAGATGACAGTTGCAGTCACGTTAAAGGACAGAACTTGAACAGACTTCCTTCACGACTAACGGGAAAAATATAAAATTGCATAACGTCTGCTCTCTCTGGAATATTAAGCGAAATTTTTACACCATCTGCACAGGGAAATTAAGCGTTTATACTTGTTACTGACACGAAGAACTTCAATTTAAAAATCGATCTACATACGTTGATGAATGCCTGTGCACCAGCGGGAATGATATTACGGTCATAAAATCTTTCATGAAGAGTTAAATTGTGCGCGCGCGAATATTTGCGATTCATATTCGCGTGTCAATGGGGCAAATGGATTGAATAAACTCCACAGGCGTAACAGTCAGCAAAAAATAACAATGGTTCTGTGAAGAATCGTCGTAGACATTATAACGAAAAGAAATGATTGGGTGTTGTAATTGTAAAAGTGTTGTAATCTGTCGGGCGTTACCTCCGCGCACTTTTGTTACTTACTCTGTTGACTGGATCCTCTGCAGTGATGTAGTCCTGTAACACAACTTAAAACTATGCTTTTGTGGGCGCCACTTGGAAACGTTTGTTCCAAGAAAAAATTAAATGTGATTGCTAAAATTTTTAAATCTACGAAAAAATTTAAACAAGTCAGTTTAGCTTTGAAAAATCAGTTATGTTTAATGATTCTTTAAAAACAACAAACAAATCGTCTGAAGGACTATCATTCATAAAAATTATAAAATTGCAGAGAAAAAATTTTACAAGTTATTATTATTGACAATTTTTTATATGTCCAATCAAGTATCGGCTAGTATTTCAGATTTTGACTCAGTTGACAAGCATGAGTTTAATATGTGAAAAATCTTTACTCTCAGGACGTGACTCCTTTGAACTACCAAGACATATCAATTAGATGCCTTACAAGAAAAAAAACTAAGTGATTTGAAGGTGTATGTGTGGCGTGTAAAGTACAACTGTGTGATAAATGTAACCAGGTAACAAATGACTTTAATTTTGGTAACTCACGTTCCAATGGTCGTTTATTCTCTCACTGGACACTTCCTTCGGGTAGTTTCTCAATCTCGCCTCTTCGGGTGTACACTGAATCTATTTAAAGTCAAATTTTTGCGATCATTACTTTTTCCGCACTTTTGTCAAAACGTTTGGCAGTAAAATCTCGTTCAAACGCCGCCACTACGAATCATCTGTTTAGCGTTGATTCAGAAATCTGCCACCGCAGCGCTGATTCCCATGCAGTTTTGAGAAAGGCTTGGTGTATTGTTTTGTTTACGTTCGGGGGAATTATTTGTCACGTTAGTCAGTCAATGCGAACACAGCAGAATTCGTTCTCTATTTAAATTTGTTGGTCCCTCCTGGGCCGTCGACGTTCTGGCTGCGTGATTTCTATTAAAATTTGCCGTATCGCTGCTCTATTTCAGCGATACTTTTTGGAGACTCTCGTTGAGGTTAAGTCAGTCGGGTATGTCTATGTACGGGAAAAAGCCTTCCTGCCGTGTCTTGTCGATTTCTCGCCTCTCGGTTTCGCCTTAGCTGCGTTGATCAGTGTTGTGTGAGATGCATCAGTTCTGGAGTTCAATCTTCAAGTGTTTTTTGGTCGAATTTGGTCTCGCTTTTATACTAAATCGGGATGACTGTTTTCGTCGACTTCCGGTATATTTGTGTAAAAATTCTTTCTAGATTGTTCGAGAATAAACGAAATGGAATGTCATAGAACAATTTTCACTTCCGTAGAAGCTTTTAGAACGAATTTCTTATTCTTCATACAAAGGATATTTCAAAATTTACACTGGTATTTATCAAACAGTTTCACATTAGTACTTACAATTTGTATGCCATTAATGTATTTAGATTTCTTGTTTTTTACTGAATCTAGCGATACTAAATATGATTGGTATCTAATTAACTTAAGTCTAATAAACATTACAATTTACAACCCTCACCTTGAGTTGTAGTCATTAAAAACTCAATATTTATAACAAAAATTGTTGTGGAGTTATAAAGTTCCCTTCACAAGCTGGACATCTACTACTACTACTCTCCTACAACAAAATAAACAAATTTTAACATCAATAAAACACAAATAAATACAATTTTATATGGCCTCTGCTCATGGCCTAAATTCTTGTCAGTTTTCTAATACAATGATTAGTCTTTTTCCTTAATATATGTATTATTTCACCACTATACACACAGAGTTTATTATTTTGTCTATCTTTTGTGATACCTGGTTACTTTGTACATATATTATATTTATCACAAGATGACATAGCATCATTGATTGGTCTTGAGATGTCATTTTCTATGGTGTGACAAATCTCACTCTAATTAGTTAAATTCTTTTAGAATTGACTTTACTTTCAACTGAGTTTGTTTCTTATTAAGGTATTCTGATGTATTGTACCTTTCTATCTTATTTTTGTTAGTATTATGTAAGTATTTAGCCAGATATGATTATTTTTGTACTGGATAATGGGCTTCAGCCATACATGGTATAAGTAAATATTTTGCTGACTTGACTATTACAATGTTAAAGTTGGTCAGGTATATTAGTATAGTTGCTTTATATCATATTACAGCTTTCTAATACAGTTTGGTTGCATTTTGGCAATATTAAATTCATAAATTATACAATATTAGATGCCTATTACATGTTTTCAGTTAACACTGTTTTTGGCTATTTTGACTGCTTCTTATTCATTTGACAGCTTCCTTTATTTAAGATAAATTGTTCACTATTGTCTGCTTGACAATTACATATAGTTTTTATTTAAATCTGATAATAATTAATTTTTTCATGAAATCTTGGTGTATGGTCTCAAATCCAACACATTAATATTTTTTTTGTCATTGCAAATATACAATTTTTATTTTAACTTAAACTCTTTCTAATAATGTATTTAAGTCATTTAATACATTTATTTTATTTACATCACATAATATAATGATGGATCATGTCCATTTATTCACAAAAAATAGTTTTTAATACTATATTCATAGTTATAAAACTTAATAATTATTGACTTTATTCTGGTGGATTCTGACATTATATCTCTCTCTTATAGTGTCTTATGGTTTTTTCACTCTTATTCACTTTAAGAATATATATGGGGTTTTGTCTTAGTCATAGTTTGGTCGTTTTTTCAAGTTGATAGAAATAATTATTATACAAAATTACACAATTTTTTGGGGACTACTTGGGTTCGATACTGTTCACTTCACTTTCCTCTTATGCTAACTTACTATATAAATGATTTCTTTTATGGAACGTTCTGTGACGTTACATATGCCTCACCGTTAAAGTTGATAATTTTGGAAAAACATATCTTTGGTTTTGATGAAATTATCATCTCTATAATAACCCTTTATTATTAGCTTCTTTATATTTCATTCTTTTATCTTATAATTAAATTCCTGTACTACTCCTTTAATATATTAATCCAACTCAATATTCCTAGTTCGTTCTTTGTCATATCACCTATTCCTTTTCTTTTTACCTTGATGTTTTATAATTAATCTTTGATATAATTCCCTATCAATTCCCTAACTTACATAGAGGGTTGGGAGTCAGAGTGGCTCGCTATGGCATACATTCTCTGTCCCTTCCTGTCTATCACTACTGAAATCAGAGGCAACACATCCCTGTTCAGAAAATAATAATTGCACCTTTGCAACAAATAATAATAATAATAAAAAAAATACAATATTCAAAGATCATAGGCTCCTACACATAAATTCCCTTTCTTAAACTCTTCTGATTAATTCACAATTATATTAATATATCGTTCTCCGCAGGTTAAAATTATCGTTTAAAATCATTCAATGTTAATAGCTATATTCATATTCATCATTACCTCCTTATGTAACACACTGTTTTCCCTTTTTTTTTTTATTTTTCATTTATCATTTCCATTTAGTATCAAATATATGACAGTATTTCTCCTTCTTTCTCCTTTACTAAGTGTCCATCTAGTAATATTTATTTATTAATAATCTCTCTCCTTCTCTAAGTACGGGTAAGCTGGTAAATATACGTTGACATGGCTATTGGAAATAAATCTATATTTTATATATATCTTTATGCCTTTGGTGGAATGTGTCCATCTCGTAATATTTATTAATAACAATCATAATACAATAATATTTATATTTATTTAAAAATCTCTACCTCCTTTCTAATTATGGCTAAGTTAAAAAATTCACGTTGACACGTTTAGTCAAGGTACCTTCTCTATGATGCTGTATTTGACTTGGGTCTTTGGTCATGGTACTTGGTCACTGATTGCGTATTCGACTTGCGATTTTTTAATCATGGTACTTTTTTAATGAAGTCTGGTTATACGTTCCTTTTACCTTGTTCCTAATTGTGTCAGTTACCTCGTAGGTATTGTTTTCATGTTTGATAATATTTGGGTTATATTTGTCAGTTTGGGTTAATTACGTTGATTATTTCAACCCCTTTTGGTTGTGTTCCTTATATATGTCCTTATTTATCATTCCCATTCCTTTTAATTCCTTCTCTTTTCAATATTCGACCTTCGATGTTTATCACCTCTACTCCTTCAAATGCCTGGTCTATGACATTTATTCTGGATGACTGGTTTCATGGCCTTACCATCTCATCACATGTTTGGGCCACAATTTTTCTGCATAGCGGAATTCCTCCTCTCTCTCACTCTCATTTTGGGGATCATTATCTGGTTCTCGGCCAGTTTCTGCCAATACATGGTTTACATAAAATACTCGGGGTTTTTCGTAATTATTTGCCTGATTATGCTGTAATGAAAAACTCGGATTTTCGTGAACTGTTACCCGATTCTCATTATTATTTTGATTAGCGTTTGGCTCTTGTTGGTTGTTACTTTCGTTTCGGGGTGGTTCGCTACTCCTACCCTCTGAAAACTGCTGACGGTTATTCGCCGTATCACCCTGGCTACCTGGCGCCTGTTGAGTCATATACCCGTAACTTGGTAAATTGGGTGGATATGGTCGTCGGTTATTGGCCATTGTATAATTTACCTGGGGCCTGTACTCATTTTGGTTTCTCCTATCGCTTCCTCCTTGGTTTCCCCCGTTGCGATAACCATTACGTTGACCAAAACTACTTCCTCTATAATTATTCCCGCGATAACCGTTTCCCTGGTGGAAGTTCCTACCGTAGTTATTCCCGGTGTAATTACCTCTGTTTGGTCCCGGATAGTTGCGGTTAATTGGGCCCTGAGTGTTATCATTTCGGCCATTTGGTGGGATATTATTATTCTGATTATTGGTGCTTAGATTATTACTGTTCCCACCTCCATTCCGGTTTGGTCCGTTATTATTGTTGTTGTACTCTACCTTACGATTGGGGGGTTGGTAATCCTGGAACCTTCCTGTGGATTCGCAATTTTCCAATAATTTGGCCAGATCTGCTATTTTGCTAATCTGTTGGTATAATTGGGCATCCTTGATCCCATAGCTGTAATGTCCAGCTAACTGCCTTACCAAACATTCTTCTGGGATCGGCGGTATCAACTTCCGTGCTAAACATACCTTTCCCAGGAAATAAGACGTCGGGGACTGTCCATAGGACGCGTCGTATTTGCCATAGAAAATGTCCATTCTTACCCTGTTTTGTGCGGTCTCTGACCAATACTTTTCCTTAAACTGGCGTTTAAACTCTGCTAAATTCGTTATTTCTGGTCGTACCGCTATCCACCAGTTATCCTTAGTATTTTTAAATGTCTCGTCAAGCATCTCTCTTATCCTGTCCCACCTTGTTTCTCTACTTCTCCCAATAACCTCCTCCATTCTTTCCAAAAATTCCATTGGGTTTCGTCGGTAGTCCTGGAAGTTGATTACTTCCCTGTTTTCACCATGACACGTATGAGTGTTTAGTATTGGTGTGTCTCTCAGCGCCTCTAATCTTTCCTGCAGGTTTTTCTCTCTCTGGTCTATTTCCAGTATACTATTTTTGTTAGTTTTTATTTGTTCGTCCAGCCTGTTAGCGATGTCATATGTTTCCTGCATCCTCTCGCTAACGTCTTTCTGGACTTCCTGCATGATGGCGTCTTGGTTCTGCCTTACCTTGTTTTCGAGATTTCTAACATCTTGTCTGGTCTCTACTGTTTGTTCCTCTATACTTTCGAAACGTGTATTGTTTCCCTCCTTTAACCTTTCTAACTGTTTCTCCATGTTTTCGACCTTCCTATCACTATCGATTTTATTATCATTGATCGTTTTGTTTACTGTTTCGTACTTTATGCTAATTTCTTTTTTCAGGGACTCTATACTTTTTTCATTCGCCTTCTGAAATAGCTCTAGCTTTTTCCCATTGTCATCTATTTTCTCGGTTATATCCTTCCTTAAAGATTCTATGTTTTTGTCTAATTTCTCCTTATTTCTGTTCATATTTTCTTCCATCCTTTGGAACATTTGTTCATTACTTTTTTTAGTATTTTCGTTCATATCCTCCTTCAAGGATTTGATTATTTCCTCCTTATCTTCCTGTCTCTCTTTTCTCAGCGTTTGGAACATCATCATTATTACGTTCGCGTCAACGCTCTCTGTTATATTTTCTGGTTCGGGTTTCTCTGTTTGTTCTACCATTTGTATGGGTTCTTCTCCCGTTTGTTCTTCTAATTCCTCTGCCGTTTGTACCGGTCTTTCCATTTCTAGTGTGGGCGGTTCTAATTCCGTTTCCTCGACCTGTACTGCCTCTCCGTCTTCCACACTTAACTCGGGTTCCGCAGTCTTCTTCACCTTCTTTCCCTTTGGTTGCGGCATTTTAATATGTTGGTAGTTGCCGGGCTTGTTCCGTCTTTTTCAAGCCTCACTAGTTGGGCTGCCAATTTATAACGAAAAGAAATGATTGGGTGTTGTAATTGTAAAAGTGTTGTAATCTGTCGGGCGTTACCTCCGCGCACTTTTGTTACTTACTCTGTTGACTGGATCCTCTGCAGTGATGTAGTCCTGTAACACAACTTAAAACTATGCTTTTGTGGGCGCCACTTGGAAACGTTTGTTCCAAGAAAAAATTAAATGTGATTGCTAAAATTTTTAAATCTACGAAAAAATTTAAACAAGTCAGTTTAGCTTTGAAAAATCAGTTATGTTTAATGATTCTTTAAAAACAACAAACAAATCGTCTGAAGGACTATCATTCATAAAAATTATAAAATTGCAGAGAAAAAATTTTACAAGTTATTATTATTGACAATTTTTTATATGTCCAATCAAGTATCGGCTAGTATTTCAGATTTTGACTCAGTTGACAAGCATGAGTTTAATATGTGAAAAATCTTTACTCTCAGGACGTGACTCCTTTGAACTACCAAGACATATCAATTAGATGCCTTACAAGAAAAAAAACTAAGTGATTTGAAGGTGTATGTGTGGCGTGTAAAGTACAACTGTGTGATAAATGTAACCAGGTAACAAATGACTTTAATTTTGGTAACTCACGTTCCAATGGTCGTTTATTCTCTCACTGGACACTTCCTTCGGGTAGTTTCTCAATCTCGCCTCTTCGGGTGTACACTGAATCTATTTAAAGTCAAATTTTTGCGATCATTACTTTTTCCGCACTTTTGTCAAAACGTTTGGCAGTAAAATCTCGTTCAAACGCCGCCACTACGAATCATCTGTTTAGCGTTGATTCAGAAATCTGCCACCGCAGCGCTGATTCCCATGCAGTTTTGAGGAAGGCTTGGTGTATTGTTTTGTTTACGTTCGGGGGAATTATTTGTCACGTTAGTCAGTCAATGCGAACACAGCAGAATTCGTTCTCTATTTAAATTTGTTGGTCCCTCCTGGGCCGTCGACGTTCTGACTGCCTGATTTCTATTAAAATTTGCCGTATCGCTGCTCTATTTCAGCGATACTTTTTGGAGACTCTCGTTGAGGTTAAGTCAGTCGGGTATGTCTATGTACGGGAAAAAGCCTTCCTGCCGTGTCTTGTCGATTTCTCGCCTCTCGGTTTCGCCTTAGCTGCGTTGATCAGTGTTGTGTGAGATGCATCAGTTCTGGAGTTCAATCTTCAAGTGTTTTTTGGTCGAATTTGGTCTCGCTTTTATACTAAATCGGGATGACTGTTTTCGTCGACTTCCGGTATATTTGTGTAAAAATTCTTTCTAGATTGTTCGAGAATAAACGAAATGGAATGTCATAGAACAATTTTCACTTCCGTAGAAGCTTTTAGAACGAATTTCTTATTCTTCATACAAAGGATATTTCAAAATTTACACTGGTATTTATCAAACAGTTTCACATTAGTACTTACAATTTGTATGCCATTAATGTATTTAGATTTCTTGTTTTTTACTGAATCTAGCGATACTAAATATGATTGGTATCTAATTAACTTAAGTCTAATAAACATTACAATTTACAACCCTCACCTTGAGTTGTAGTCATTAAAAACTCAATATTTATAACAAAAATTGTTGTGGAGTTATAAAGTTCCCTTCACAAGCTGGACATCTACTACTACTACTCTCCTACAACAAAATAAACAAATTTTAACATCAATAAAACACAAATAAATACAATTTTATATGGCCTCTGCTCATGGCCTAAATTCTTGTCAGTTTTCTAATACAATGATTAGTCTTTTTCCTTAATATATGTATTATTTCACCACTATACACACAGAGTTTATTATTTTGTCTATCTTTTGTGATACCTGGTTACTTTGTACATATATTATATTTATCACAAGATGACATAGCATCATTGATTGGTCTTGAGATGTCATTTTCTATGGTGTGACAAATCTCACTCTAATTAGTTAAATTCTTTTAGAATTGACTTTACTTTCAACTGAGTTTGTTTCTTATTAAGGTATTCTGATGTATTGTACCTTTCTATCTTATTTTTGTTAGTATTATGTAAGTATTTAGCCAGATATGATTATTTTTGTACTGGATAATGGGCTTCAGCCATACATGGTATAAGTAAATATTTTGCTGACTTGACTATTACAATGTTAAAGTTGGTCAGGTATATTAGTATAGTTGCTTTATATCATATTACAGCTTTCTAATACAGTTTGGTTGCATTTTGGCAATATTAAATTCATAAATTATACAATATTAGATGCCTATTACATGTTTTCAGTTAACACTGTTTTTGGCTATTTTGACTGCTTCTTATTCATTTGACAGCTTCCTTTATTTAAGATAAATTGTTCACTATTGTCTGCTTGACAATTACATATAGTTTTTATTTAAATCTGATAATAATTAATTTTTTCATGAAATCTTGGTGTATGGTCTCAAATCCAACACATTAATATTTTTTTTGTCATTGCAAATATACAATTTTTATTTTAACTTAAACTCTTTCTAATAATGTATTTAAGTCATTTAATACATTTATTTTATTTACATCACATAATATAATGATGGATCATGTCCATTTATTCACAAAAAATAGTTTTTAATACTATATTCATAGTTATAAAACTTAATAATTATTGACTTTATTCTGGTGGATTCTGACATTATATCTCTCTCTTATAGTGTCTTATGGTTTTTTCACTCTTATTCACTTTAAGAATATATATGGGGTTTTGTCTTAGTCATAGTTTGGTCGTTTTTTCAAGTTGATAGAAATAATTATTATACAAAATTACACAATTTTTTGGGGACTACTTGGGTTCGATACTGTTCACTTCACTTTCCTCTTATGCTAACTTACTATATAAATGATTTCTTTTATGGAACGTTCTGTGACGTTACAACATTCTCAGGACCCACAATTGTTACTGCATATATTAGTGCATTACATTATTATTGTTAACGCAATTAATAATACAAAGAGCGCTATAGAATAAATCTCAACAGACTGTTTCCAAAAATATTCAGTAATATAGAAACAAAGATAATAATTAACAGAAGTAATTTTAGAAAAGAAGACAATCACACCTTCATACTTCTTTTTAGGGCTATTTCTGTATGAACTTGATGAGGGCCATGTTTATTTTGTTGAGAGAATTGAGCCTATGAAGTGTGGCAGAAATTTCCTGAATAAATTTACCCCCCCCCCCACACACACACAACATATGTATATTATATTAAGATAAAATTAAAAGATATTAAAAGAAAATTATATTAAAATAAGATGTAATTATAATAACTATGAACGAATTACTGCAAGTATTAACTAAACTTAACAACGTTAAAATGCATCACATTGGACTAAACGACATCGGACGTGATCACATAACAAAGATAAACCAGGCTGGAAATATTTTATCACTGGATAAAAAGCGTACCATAATTAATTCTGTTCGATTCTGTATCGTTGAAAATTTTTGTGTATAAAAAGCATAATATTAGTAAAGTTTTAAACAATGAAGACGTGAAAAAACCAAGAAAAATAACATAGGTTATAGAATCGATAGGGTAGGGAAATAGAAACCCTTTAACAGACAGTGGGTGACGAACCACAGAAGTCTACGAAAGAAAACGGTTTTTTCTTCTCAGATCAAACTGTGTCGCTCCATTTACAATAATAAGTGTGCAAGAAATAAAACTGTGAATGAAATAATCGTCACTTTATCCTTGTATTTCTCGCAAAATCAATTTTCTCCGTTTCTAAAGTGATGTAGCCGGCTGTAAAAAAGACTAGCTAACGGTAACTTACTGACGGTTAACATTTAAATCATTTTACTTTATTTATGTTTATGCAATGGTTTTAATAGCCTCTACGAATTTTGAAAAAGAAGTCATTTGCGTAACTGGTTCGGTTTATACAAGCTAACTTATTCTTAAATAATTTTCCGATAATGACTCAGTGATAACGCTGCCTTTGTTTCTAAATAAACATTTACCGCGTTAACGTTCCGATGTGTGAGAAAGAAAAAAACTGATAAAGAGAATTACTTTTGTTTGTTTTATTGTGACTGTGTGCGCGTGTAAGTGTATCCGTGGGTGGGTATGTGCGTGCGTGCGTATGTTGTGTGTGATAATGGTGTTTATGTTATTTTGTTCGCTTTAGTGACTTGGCTATGAAACAAATGGAATTCCAAAGCTAATAAAAACGAACGCAGACGATGAGTCTTAAAAACCAAATTGTTATTAGAATTAAAATATTGATCAATAAGTGTTGTAAATAAGTGTCAATTTTGTACCCGATGAGAAAACTAATGATACTTTAGTTATCAGATGCACAGAAAAAAATCGCACCTGTGTGTGTTAAAATTAGTAATTTCAAAATAATGTGTTAAAATGCTCTACTTCAACTTTTGTCTTACTCTGTTTAAGAACAAAACTTGAAAAATATTATTAAGTTAAATCGTACTTATACAATAGGCCTACTTGAATTTGTGGTACACCAGAAGCATTCGTTATAAAAATAAATGTATGCCTATGTATATTACACTTTACAATTCTTACTACGTACATTTTTGCAGTAATTTTATTTTTAGTAATAAACATAACGGATTAACACTCTAGTATTGTGGGTGTGAGAAAAACCTTTGAGTTATTACTCTGCGATCGCTAATTTATTAATAACGTATTTTTTTTAATTTTAGGTAATACATTATGTATCACAACATATAAAGCATTGTTCACTTAAATGATTTTTATGTATACTAATAGATTTCCTAATATAAAAACGCAAAGAAATATATGTAAACAAGAGACGTAAATGAACATATTTTGAGTAGAGGAAGTTTTTATTCCACAATTTTTCTACTTTTAAGCAGAAAAGTCTTATTATTTGCCTGCTCAAAGTGGGAATCATGTCACGTCTCTGAGTGTCTGACGTTACGAATAAATTGGAAGACTGTTACACTGACATTTCGTGTCTTATTATTTTAATGTTGGATAACTGAATACTCACTATCTCTCCCTTCCCCCAGGAGTGTTAAATAGATGAATTACATATTTCAGTGACTGATTTCATGGCACAGCTTAACACACGCTGTGAGCTTACAAAAACAAAAATGACTTTTCATCTTTAGGATAATGCAGTTAGGTTTCGTACTATCTGGTCTTATTGTGTCTGGGAAAACTGATCAGCTAAAGAGGGCCCTTCCTTCCCAGCAAATAATGTAAATGACGCAGTAATAAAACTGAATGTAACGTAATATAATAAAGCGAATATTATGTTTATCGTTACGACTATAAAATGCGATTTATGGTAGTGAATTCCTAAAAGTCTCATTAGGATCTTTAATAATTTTTTTATTTCATTAAAAAAAATCAAAAAGTGACAACTTTAACTCACTTCCTGAATAGTAAACCGCACGCGAGCGCAAGCACACAAACACACACACACATCACATGAGCGTCCGTATCCACATACATACACGTCGGTAGACATAAATGTTAGTATTAGATTAATTAATAGAATTAGAATTGTGAGGTAAGGCCTCACAATTAAACTCTCCGTGTCAATCTCTGCACTCCACCGTCTTCTTGAAGCCCTCAAAAAATATTAAAGATACTGTGATAAATCTCGTATAAAATTTGTAAAAACACACCAATTAAATGTTTCTCGTCTGCGTTAATGTAACTACTGTTTTAATTCTTTTACGAAAAGTTGTAATTAATATTTAAAAGTTTTATTGTTATTAGATGTCAGTTATCTGAGCTAATAATTACACAAACATAAGATGTCATAATACTGTAATATACCATACTGCAGCTAAAGTATAATATGAACAAAACCAGAAAATCCTGGAATGCTCTTCATCGGTGTATATGATTTTGAAACAAATTTATACCGTTGCCATTTGTGTAGTGCTTCGGTTTAGGGTCGAACCACCTGTCGATACAGAATGTGTTTATTTCCGCACACGCGCGTCCGTGCGCTTTCCCAAGAGATTATACTCCAAAAATTCACTTTGGTTCTTTTAGTAATACTGAAATGCGAAAACAGGTTCGACTTTCTTGATAGAAATTACCCTCCTCTCTTGCTCGCTTTCTTCATTTCGCTCACAAGACACACACACACACACACACACACACACACACACACACACACACACACACACACACACACACACACACACACACACACACACACACACACACACACACAACAAATATTCGCACAAATGTACACATACCGCTGGCGCACCCAAGCTCACAGTCTTCTTTCAATTGCTTAAATCGTCAACGTAAGTAACATATTTTTTTAATCAGGTAAGGACGTTTTTATATTTACTGCTATTGTATCTGTGGCGTGTGTCTGGTCACTTTACAACTACACGTTCTTGTTAAATCACAGTGTATGTAAAACCAGAGGAGACATTATGTACTACAGATAGCGACGCGAGGTATAAACTGCTACAGCCCACATCACCCTGATGGGCATTTATAGTATGTTCGTCACTGAGCCGGTAAACATTGCTATTTGCTTGAAGCGTCAGTAGTTAGATTTTACGGGAAGGTCGTGGGTAGTTATAGCGCGTCTGAGGCAACGTGAATACCGGTCGCGCGGCTAGTTACCGGCTTCTAATGAATAACGCTCGTTCGCCTTATCTACGTTTTGCACTATGCGGTTTCCGTAACTACCGACCACTCTTAAGCATCGTTTTCAGCGTCTTCCCGTACACAAACATCGCCATTGTAACGCATAATCAGGCTTCGGCTGAACGACGCCCAACACACTGTGCAATTGCCGGCAATACTGTCCCTTCTTCATATTCGTCAGATGCCGCAGCTGTGCTTCCCTTTTTCTATTCAATAGTCAACTTCCATAGGTTTTTTGCTCAAAATGTACTCAGTCTGGCTTTCTTTTCCTCATTCGATTTAAAAATTTCCTTCCTTTTGTTATTCGACTTAGTACTTCCTTATGCCTGATATAAGTACAATACTGAAATGTGTTTCATTGCTTATTTCAGCTGAGTCATGGCTGGACAACACTCCAGACAAAGTATTTGACAAACCGTTTTTGCGTATTACTATACAGTCTTTATAACTCCAAGAGTGAGGGTTAAGGTCTTATTTCTTAACACGCTCGTATAGGTGACGCCTGTAACTGTCATGGGCGTTACGGGTAAACTGTATTATTTTAACCATGCCTAAATCGTACTGAGTATCTTGAATTGGGCAGACATTCGTTAATACACGGAATACTTTGACCATTTACTGTAGTGTTACCAGACAATATCTCTTGAATACTGCGACAGCCGTAGCAAACAAATAACAGCTTTTGTTTAACGGCCTGTGTCGAAAACGACACACTAGGCAGATACAAAAATTAAGGCAGAGTTATAGATTGTTTGTATCAGCAGTGTTACTTCGCATAAATTACTAAATTTGAAAATCTTAATAACTTATTTTGTTACTGAAAATGTTACAGTGCACTGTCATCAAAACTGTACATCCAGTTTGATGCTGTTGAAACACAGTCTGTTTGTCATAAAATGCCATAAATTGTCTAAATCCAAAAACTGTATATTTTTGTTTTGAGTTGACTACAAAATATTTTAAAATTTAAATACTAAATATTAATATACATTTTAAACATTTAATCACATCGTAATTTTAAAATGTTAATTACCTTTTGCAGTTTTACTTGAAATATTCATGTAGGGCCTAGTTCATATTAGAAAATATTTTAGATTACGCTACTAGATCCAAGTTGTCCAGAATCGTTCGCTAACTAGTACGATATAATGCCAACGAAGGGAAAGCTTAGGATATTACAGTTGAACAGCGAACATTGTAAACTTCACGAATAACGCTAAAGTGGTTGAACTATTGGCCAAGAAGGACAAGAATACGATAGAGGAAACATTTGGCTGCGACAGATACGAACCCACGATTGGCTGTTTTGGAAGCTCGCCATAACGATATCTGTACTGATCCTGCTGTACGAATATACTCTAGTACCTTAGAGTATAATCGAACACTATAACTTGTTAGATATGTTGGGACCCTTTAATCTGGTAATTGTCTAATAGACGCAGTATCTAACTAATAATTCACTAATATCTGAATATTACCAGGACGCAATTCAGTTTGTTTTATTACACTTTCAAATCTGTTTGACGAGATACAGTAAGTAGTATGTACCAGGAATAGTAACAGTAAATACAGGTAATAGTATGTAATAGTAAATACAGCATTAGTATATGGTCCGTCCTTCGGATAGGAATCGTCGTGTTTTTATTTCTTTTGCGTTTGGATCCGTCACAATCTTGGATCGTCTTCAAAATAATATCTACAAGTGAGGCAAGTGGATACACCGTATTTATTTCAGTACGATATTATTATAAAGACGATTCAAGCTTTTGACGGATCGATAAGTCAATGAAAATAAAAACTGGATGGATACTGTCCAAAGTAGGAGTTTTACTCTTACGGAAAAAATGTGAAGAACGTAAATAGTGTTAAGAGGTATATAAAGTCATAATACCACATGGGAAATCATTTTTTACACACGATTTTTTCTTAAAGATGCTGACTTTTTACGTTAACATGAGAATTTTAACGATGCTAATGAGAATTCTTAAGTATGAACTTATAATTTTTAGTTTTATTGTTACGTATAAGATAGGTACTTGGTTTATTTAATTAAAGGAATTTAGATTCTGCAAAATTCATATTTGGTAAACAGTTTAAAATGTATGGTCCCTCTTGTTACATCTTTGTTTACTCATAATTATGAAATCTATGTCTTTGTGTAACATATGGGTGAGGAAAATATACAATTTTTGGCTACTAGGCTACTTGATATGGCGTAACTAAACAGTAACTCGTCTCCGCAATGCCGAAGTAAAATCCGCTCTTAACTTGAGGGACGTAACTCATGTAGAACAGTTCGGAACACAACTGTCAGATATGCGTTCAATTTTATGTAGATTAGCAGAAAATATTGTAAAAGAACTGCTCTAATGACGGTAGATAAGACGTCTATAAGGGAACAAACAGTCAAGGTGACACAGCCTCTTAAAAGAAAGAAGGAGTGGGATAGATATAGTGGTAACTCACAAACGGGACACTATAAAATGATGTTGGCTAGAAACGAGAAATATAATTGAAAAGTCGATTTACTTTCCACGTAGAAATAAATTCTTTGAAAATACAGAGGCGAGCGAGACGTTCGGAACGTACCAAGAGGAGGGTGAAAATGTAGTTCGCCCACAAAAGTTCTTAACATAAATCATTGTCTACAAATGAATGTTTGTCTAGACTTGTCTAAAACTTGTGAAAACAAATTCTAAAGAACATAAATCAGTTAAAACGATTCAGAACTAGAAAAACAGATTTGAACAGAAAATATATTATTTAGAGCAGAAATCGGTTATTTTTCTCACAGATTACACAGCGGCAGTCGATGCAAAACGCAATGGGCTGTAGACAACAAAACTGGAAACACTTAATCCACTGACACTGTAAACTGAATGTTGTTATTAAATTTCTCGAAGTAGCTGACTTTAGGAGCCATAAAATCGCCTTTTTAGATATTCAGCGATATATCTGCCGAGAATTTATGGGTCTGTCAATTGTTATTGCCATCGTATATTAGTATGTGTTTATCCTTTGTGACATTACTTCTTTCATTTAAATATGTTGAATTAGCATAAAATATGGTAGAGACATAATACAGCGTCTTATTCCATTTACCGATTCTATACCGATCGCTCCCTCTCTCCTTCTCTCTCTTTACCTGTCTTTCTATTCCTCTTCCTTTCACTCGTCACTGCCTATGTGTATGTCTGTGTGTGTTTATACACTTATATTAATTCCTATATAAATTGAGATTATGTTAAGTACATACTTAAAATAACATCACAACGCATTTTTCCACCAATACATTATTCTAACGCAATCATTATGTTAAAAAGCATTAAAATCATCAGTAATCTTCATAATCATAATCGTCGTTGTCATCATCATCATCATTATCATTATCACGAATTTATACTCTCTTCAGAATTGTAACAGTTTTCGACTCTTCAAGACGATTGGGCGTGATGAATCACGTCATCCCCGGAATATTTCAATACAAGAAGTAAATAAATATCTGTGTACTAGATAATTATCGTGTAATGTCAGAAATTTGAGACGTCAAGTGGGTTGATTTATTTAATTTACGAAAACGATGGTTTTGTATTTCTTTATTTAATATTCACGTATACGTGTATGTCTGCGTATGTGTGAAACAGAAAAAGGGGGAAGAGAGAAAGTAAGAGAGAAGGAGGGAAAGGGTGAAAGACAAGCATGAGACTGTATACCACTTTAAATAATAACTTAGAAGTCGGGTGTCAGTAATTTATAAAATGTGTTGGCTTTTTAAAGCAGAACAACGCCACCTCATGTGTAAACTGAAAACGGTACAAAAATTGTGAAGTTTTGAGAACAGAGAACAGAGAGGTTAATCATAAATTCTCGTAGCTGACACGTATACTTGTGACATTTTAGAGGAAAATTAAGTCTCAGGTGACTCGACATACAAATGTTTACGACGGCAGCCAGCTATTTGGCGAAGACAGCGTGTGACGCAAGCAAACTTACACAGATTGGAATGCAACTTTAGACCCGCCGCCGCTAGCTAGCTAGGAGCCTAGGGTTCTCGTGCTCGCTGGGAAAACACGTGACATGATTAGGTTTGTCACAAAGTTATATTTCAGACAGAACACAGTAGTCGAGAAGTAATCATCTGTGTGTGTGTGTATGTGTGTGAACTACAGCGAATATATTTACTTTCATGTATACCTACTAAAACATTTCGCCTTTCGTTTTTCTATTTAACTATTACTATTACATAATATATTTTGCGATAGTCTATATGTGTGTTTATCCACACACACGCACACGCACACACACACACATGCGCGCAAATATAAATATAAAATGTTTATATAACATTTATTTAAGGTGTATACATAATACTATACAGGATGAGACTAGCCGATACCGTACAATCGAGTTTCGTTGATGCCTTTTGCAGTTTCTAGCTCTACTATATTACATATTCTAGTGAGATTAGATTAGCTCTCAGCTCCTCTAACCTTATGTGAAAAAATTTAGTAAAAAATAAAAGAAAAAGTCCATACATACTGCTTGGAAGTACACTTCATTAAAAAAGTGTATTTTAATCTTTGCAATGAATGCATTTCATAGCCTTTTGATTTCTCTGTTATCATTTTATGTTACTGGAAGACTGACTGCATTTTCTATCAGTGGTGGACCCAGGAATTAAAATCGAATCCGTCCTCTCACGTACACAAGCACACACGTGTTCTATACACACGCCTCCCCTATTACATACATGTTCTGCTTCTAGTTTGTTAGTTTACACGGGTACATTTTCTGCTTCTAGTTTGTTAGTTTACACGGGTACATTTTCTGCTTCTAGTTTGTTAGTTTACACGGGTACATTTTTTACAACCAACTTTTAAATGTATTTAATTTGCGTAGTTTTGTTAATATCGTCAAAAGAAATCTTTTACGATGTCAGAAGTCAATTTACGTCTAACGAAAGCTTTGAACATTTGTAAAAAAAAATGAATCTTCACAAATAAAGTATTTTCTATAATAGGTTTAAGGATATCAATTAGTAAATATAAAACGTTACTAACACGTACAACACACATGCAATGAATATAAATTGTTATAAACTGTATGAATACCTGAAAATAATTTATGCAACAGGCATTAGTGTACGAATCGAAATACTGTAGCAGCTACTTACAGGGCACTCCGGCTTGAGCATTACATTCCGTGTCATTTCTGTGCATCCTTTGTAAGTATACATCCTTTTAAGGACGTATTATTCATTTTAAAAAAATATCACTTCTTTATAAAGGGGTTCTGCTTAGTACCATAAAATTTTATTTGAGCAAAATTAAACCCTTTTTTTTTTAGGTTAAACAACTATCTTCTTATAATGCTGTATTTTAAGCTTATTAAAATCGCGTTGTTGTACTACATTTATTAGATGACAAATAGTTAACCTACTTAATAAGTGCAATAAAATATACCTCAAATACATTGTAGTGTCTTCAGCGTAGAAGAACTTCACTAAACAGAACCCGGTGTTACTTGGAAGACTGGCAACATTATTGACAATGTGTACATATTAGTGTTACTGTATTTGGAAACTAATCAGAATCAGTTGTTTCAAGGATGTGTTTGGCCGCTGAGTTTCGGCGTTTTCCACTGTCATCCACAAGCGTCATTTTTCTGTTTCCATTATCACTGCTGGTGCACGAAGGCGGTTTTCTAAAATCTTTGAGTTTACAATAAATCGTTTAATACTTTTAAAGAAAATTTGTGGAATTCTGTCAGTATACAGACACATTAAGTATATTCGTGTTTTACCGTTTCTGGAAAGATACCTGAACCTTATTTTAAAAAAAGGGAATGAACAGATTGTACTCTTCCAATTAAGTACTATCAATATTAAAACGAAAATGTTCGGTTGTTACTATCCTTGCAACTTATGGGAAGTTGTACCTGCAGTCTTCCCCTATCTTAATGAACTCCTATTCCTCAAGTTCCCCCTCTAATATTCCACAAATATTTCTGCTTCCAACGTAACGTTGTTCAACTCGAAGGCTGAGCAAGAAGAAGATCTAAAGATCCTTTAAGTTGTGGAGATGAGAAACTGTGTTAAGTTACTCATAATGCTGTTGACACAGAATAAGTGAAAATTATAGGCTACGTACGAAACAACGCATAGTTCCATAACAAAATGTTGATACTGTTATCGATAAATTATTTTTAATTACGGGCAACAACTACATCATGTTTTTCTCTCTGGTTTCAGTAAGCTAGCTACATATTATACTTACCTATAAAATAAAACAATTCTTATTTTAAATTTTGTGTTTTGCTAAAATTTCCAGAATTGTTCAAAGATATCATATTTCTGAAAATTCAGTTAAACTTGAATCAAAGCAGAGCGTATACAAAATGTTTGAATTGTCCATTTCAATAAGAGACTAAGCTTCATTATTCAGAATTAAACAACTAATGTAATAAAAATTTGTATTTCAGAAGTGCCATTGTAACATTGACCCTGTACATTTGTATTTTTAAAACTATAAAACTATCTCTTATAGGGGGGTGATTTTTATTTGTACACAGATTGCAATAGCAGTTACTTATAATAATGGGGAAAGGTATAAGAAATTTCCTTTCAATCCTGTAACGTGACAAAAAGCAGAAACCATTCAGTTGAGTTAAGTTTTAATGTTATTTCCGTACACATAGTTTTATATATTCTTCCCTTGGCTTTCCTTTGTAACGTAGAGAGAGTCGGAGACTTTCTAATCTAAATAGGAGAACTTATACGGACTATTGACGCTGAAGTTTTAACTCGTTTTGTGAGGACGGCACTATTGCTTTGGGTCGGTAAAACAATAACACTAAATATTATTGCCGTTATTAAATGTGTCGTAATTCATATCCTTACGTTACGGCACCGTGATGGTAAATCTTTCCTTCTGCAGGATATTTTTATTGCATGTTCACATGTCTTTATGATAGTCATGTAACTGCAACATATGATATTTATATATCTATACATGCAACTTTCTACTTATGAGAACGTTTCAGATTTCTTCACCAAACTCTCTTCTGACTGATGGAAACATATTTATATTTACTGCCAACATCACCACGTATAAACGGAGCATGCTGTTAAAAAAATGTCGCATTAAACTCTGACAATATGCTACACTGTGACAATATGTAACAGTCATGTAACTGCAACATATGATATTTATATATCTATACATTTTAGTTTCTTGCTCTTCTGTGTGTAATAATTATTCTTTACACGCTTTGCACACAAAGTAATACACATTTTTAGCTAGACTTGACATTTCATGATAGAGTATCGTGTAATGTATTTTTGCAACTTTCCACTTATGAGAACGTTTCAGATTTCTTCACCAAACTCTCTTCTGACTGATGGAAACATATTTATATTTACTGCCAACATCAGCACGTATAAACGGAGCATGCTGTTAAAAAAATGTCGCATTAAACTCTGACAATATGCTACACTGTGACAATATTAATGTAAACATTCGTTTACTTGAAGAATACATGTTATTAACCAGAAAATTTGAAGCAACGGAGGATGTCATTCTATTGTCGATACACTGTGACAATATGTAACAGTCATGTAACTGCAACATATGATATTTATATATCTATACATTTTAGTTTCTTGCTCTTCTGTGTGTAATAATTATTCTTTACACGCTTTGCACACAAAGTAATACACATTTTTAGCTAGACTTGACATTTCATGATAGAGTATCGTGTAATGTATTTTTGCAACTTTCCACTTATGAGAACGTTTCAGATTTCTTCACCAAACTCTCTTCTGACTGATGGAAACATATTTATATTTACTGCCAACATCAGCACGTATAAACGGAGCATGCTGTTAAAAAAATGTCGCATTAAACTCTGACAATATGCTACACTGTGACAATATTAATGTAAACATTCGTTTACTTGAAGAATACATGTTATTAACCAGAAAATTTGAAACAACGGAGGATGTCATTCTATTCTCGATCATGTTTTTAATTAGTCTAATCTTTCTCCGAATAGTTCAATATGAAATTTACCGTCGCCTTTGTGCTGCCCTCTTGACCCTTGAATCAACATCGACGTAATTTAAGGGTAATCCTCGCAATCCAGAAACGATCTCACGTAATTATATTGTTTGTAGAACCTGCCCGTTCCTCCCCTACAAATTTCCTTCGTTAACCTGAAATTATAAACATAAGATAATTTATTTGTTGACAACGAAGAAATATAAGATTCTGTAGTTCTTAAGTATTCTATTTGTTATTAGAATATGATTGGCAACCGTCTTTTCAAAATCTGACTGTATTACGTATTGTGTTTACTTTATTTGGCTTGGCCTTTGATTCTCCAGAGTTATTAAAAGGTAAGAAAAAATTAATTTTTAAAACACTAAAGTAGTTCATAATTTGCCGCATACGACACAAATACGATGTTCCAATAAAGTTATGTAACAGTTATAACTTTGAACGTTTATTAAACGAAAGAAGTAAATTCATCAAACTAAATGGAATTGAAGATCCACTCTATAAGTTTATTTTTCTGTCTAATTTCACTGCGGGCTCTACAGGTGGTTCTAATCAGCAATCAGTACATCTAATCATATACATCGGTGTAGGTTTATCTCTTTAATCGTACAATCATACATCTAATCAGTATCAATTTTGTTACCGTACACAGCAAAGAACATCAGGAGTACAGGATATTCCACTGTTTCCCTTATTCGTTGTTTCAAGTATTGAATACTTCGAACTAGTTCAAAGTACATCTTTTGCTTCATAAAATCTATAGGTGTTAAGCCCGAAGATTACGGAGGCCAAGGCCTCCATTTACCTTGCCAATACAGCGGCAAATTTTTATTTCCTGCGGGCAATTTCCTAATCAGTATAATGAGTAGGGGAACCACTTGTTGGGAGATCACTTTGTAACCATGGATTTGTAGCAAGGTAAACCATCTAAGCATGTCGCGATACTTGCCGGCTGCTACTGTGAGTTCCGAAAAGAAAAACGGACCAATCATACAATTTTTAGCCAGGACGCACAGCACATGGACTTTAGAACTATCGAGTACATGGTTAGTAAAGACATGAGGACGTTCATTAGTCCAAATTCCTCCACAGTGTGTAAGAAGATACCAAGTCGTAGCATTCAACACTTGAAACAGAGTATAAGAGAAGCAGTAAAGCTTATCACTTCTGAAGTTTTTTTGTCGCATACGGCAAGAAGTTGGCTACTGATTCGGAGTCAACTGAATATATTCAGAGTCAACTATGGAGTCCAAGTCCACGTGGAACTTCTCAAAATCCATAGGAAATAATTTGTTTAGTTGTTCTTTAATTTCATTTGTGTTTCATGTGTTTAATATAATCGGTTTAATAAAAGTTCCAATTTTAAAATATGAGCACGACTTTACGGAAATTCTTTTTGGGGTACGCACCGAGGAATTGGTGAAATTGAAAGGGTATTACTTCTATAAAATAACGTTGTTGTTATTATGTTAACATATTTTGTTAGCAGATCAGCTACTGGTATTATGATTTATTGATTTTGGAACCCTGCACTGATTGCTTATACAATAGAGTATAACACACACGTTACAATTAAAAATAACTGTCTTATTCTCTTGCTTTAATTGAACGTAAACGTATTGGCGGCAGTTGGGGGCTCCGTATTGTCCACAGCGTTCACAAGACCAGAGAGATTAGAAGTGGTTGTTAAAGCCGACGTGATCGGCAATCGTGCCGCAAACATAACGTTGCTTAATCGCGTACACAGGCTGCTGGAACAATAAAGACAAGTTACTGTTGGGTGCTGATAATAAAAAACAATACTGCACTTCCATTGTTCCGCGATCACATCATACCTACTGGTATTCTGTGTCCTTTGTATTTTATCAATAACATTTTTTAACCGTTACTCGAAAAACAATCTTTTTGATTGGGAGGTGAGCAGGAATTGTAAACGTGTGTTACGGAACGTTCACAAACGGTGAAAACAAAGTCAAAAGTTATCGTAGGAATGATGTGTACTTTTTAGTAAGCAGTGGTTAGTCTAGGGGACACAACACCCACACTCGTACACGTCTACATATTAATGAAAAACTGTTAGGGTTTTGTTTTTCACTGTCTGGATTGTGTTTTTCACTTGAGTCGATCGTGTAGGATGTGTCTCGGTCCAACTGAGCGTGAGATTAGTTTCTCTAAGCGAGCGGGGCGCTAATGTAGGGCAATATTTTATAGTTTTGTCTCTAAAAGAAGTTGTTTGATAGTCCCAACTACGTCTCGCGTCAAGGGCATGCAAACAACAACAATATTCGTCTTCGTTTAG
This sequence comes from Magicicada septendecula, assembly GCA_034769895.1. Lineage (NCBI taxonomy): Eukaryota > Metazoa > Arthropoda > Insecta > Hemiptera > Cicadidae > Magicicada > Magicicada septendecula. The sequence continues at coordinate 576,032,905 of CM068367.1, read as the reverse complement.
AGGACAATATTCAGGTACAGACACTAGAATTACATCATACATACTACAGTTACACCAATTGAAAAAGTTTGGAAACGATTTTATGTAAGTGGACCTTAGGATTAAAAACGTATATCAATAACTTAAAAAATCTAAATGAACCCTTTTGAACGTAGCCGTAACTTTTTGATAATGTGCTGGATATCTGGCTGTAAGGTCGTCAATGTGTAAATGTTGCTCAGCGTGTCAGTTATCAAATAAATATTTGAAAATTTTGTGTGTGATGCTGTGTTGTGTTAGAAACTGTTACCCCACTGTAAATTATTTGGGTCTTCCTTTCTTTCTGTGCTCTCTAGGTATCCATCTCATTGTTTTCTTTGGTAGTCGGTGTTGTCCCATTCTTTGTACGTGTCCGTACCAGATTAGTTGTTGTTCTTAATGCAGTCGATGATTGTCTTTTGTACGCCCATTTCTTCTCTGATCGTTTCTTTTCGTATTCGCTCTAGCCTTGAAGTTCTAACAGCTCGTCTCAAAGATCCATTTCTGTAGCTTCTAAATTTCTTTTGACCTGTTCTTTTATTCTCCTTGTTTCGGATCCATATATCAACGTGCTTTTAATCATATTATCGTATATTCTTTTCTTCCTTTCTTTTCCGATTTCAGTGATCCATAGAATCCTATTCAATGATCTAATTATTTGTTTTGCTTTGTTATTCTTGATTTTATTAAACATAATCTGTTCTTCCTTCATTAAAGTTTATTCCTAGTATTTGTAGCTGTTGAATTTTTTTATACGTTCATCGTTTTCTAAGATTAAATCTATTGTTTCTTCTCCGACACACAGATACTGCGGTTTTTCCATGTTCATCAGTAATCCCCATTTTTTCATACTCTTCTTTCAGTTTGCGCGCCATATATTCCAGGTCTTCTTTTTCATTTGCACATATCACTTGATCGTCTGCAAACTGCAGGGTGTACAAATGTGTCATCGCCAATTCAATATCCATCCCTTTCCATTTTTTCTTCCAATGGGTTAAAGCTTTTGCAACGTAAATTTTGCGTGGGTGAGTTACAACATTTAGTCTTTAGGTGAGTTGTAACCCCTTAGTTACTCCGAACTCTTCTGATACTCTATTTCCCACTTTTATTGTGGACGTCATATCATTGTACAAGTTCTGTACAGCCCTAATAAGTGTATGGTTGATGTTGGTATCTTGAACCACCTCCCATAGTTTTACGATAGGTATATTATCGTAAGCTTTCTGTAAATCTATAAATATTAAGTCAGTTGCTCTACTTCTTTCTAATTTCTTTTTAATAACTTGTTTTAGACAAAACACTTTGTCTGTACAGGACCTACCCGCTCTAAAGCCACATTGCTCTTCTTCTTCATAGCCCTTATATTCGTTTTCTATCTTATCTCTGACAATTCTTCCGTATACTCTACTAATTGTACTCGTTATCGATATTCCACGATAGCTGTTGCTATCTAGGATGGTGCCTTTCTTGTATATTGATATAATATAAGCTGTTTTCCATTCGTGTGGTATATTTTCACCGTTGATGTATTTTGTAAAGATGTACGCTATTGATTCGTATAAGGCTTCTGTCCCATTTTTAGAAGTTCTGCGTTTATGCCATCGGGACCCGGGGATTTTCCATTTTTGAGTTTTTTTATAGCGTTCTTCACTGTTGTTGTATCTATTTGCACTACTTCTCCTTCTATTTGAATATAAGCTTGTTCATCTGCTTGTTGTCTATATTCTGTTAGTAAGGCTGTAAAATGTTTAACCCATTTTCCTGTTGGTATAAGCTGCAGTGGGCTATTTGATTTCTCGTTAGTTTTTACTCTATTTACGAACTTCCAGGCTTCCCTACACTGTCTTCCACCAATGTAGGTGTTGAAGATATTTCTCTACATTTTTATCCCATATTTCTCTTTTTCTTTCCACGATCCTGTATTTGTTTCCCTTTTCTTTTCATTAAAGATTTCATAATCTTCTTCACTTTTAGTGTTGAACGTGAGGAGCAAGCCCACTGTCACAACCCCCTGCAGGGGGACCCAGATTTTCTGTTGGGGTTTCTTCCCATAGCTGATCGGTTCCGGTTTTCATGCGCCGGAAGCTCTCCTTTCACCCTCTTCCGTTTGCTACGTAACGCACACCCATTGTACGCCATGTATTGCCCAGTGGTCACGACGTGGACGTGGTAGTGGGATTTGTTGGCAGAGCTGATTCATCAGTGAGCGTTTCCCAGAGTTTTGTTGCTATGTAGACCCTACGCATCGGCAGCACACATAACCTCCGAGAATCTTTACCAAACTTTTGTACAGATATAAAATACAAAAAATAACATTAAATGTACAAGTCTTATAGAGTTTCATGGAAGTTTGTAGCGTGGATTATACTGTGACAAAAAAAATAAATTAATTAATTAACCGAATTTAAAAAAAGCTCCCAGGAGTTAACCAATTCCTCTCAGTCCAAAAACCTGTCCACCCAAGTCACGTCGCTATCATAATCACCAACATCCCTCAAGCATTAGGGCAGTGAACTGTTTTACATTTTAGCCGCGATACAGCTCATACAATACCACCGCCAGACAGAATCAGTTTGCTGCTTGGTATGGGCGTGGATTAGTACTCTTGCGTGTGTTCATATGAAGTGTTGTCCTGCCTGCCTGTCTCAACCAGACTGTCGTAAGTTTCAACAACACTAGATAGAAGTGGGGGAATGGTCCGAACCCACAACACAGCACGTCCACTGTCATACAAAGCGAATTATCTTTCACTGACTGCCCTGCCGCCACTAAAAAATTTGCCATTTTTTAACTTATATTAGCAAAATACACGCCTATTCCATCCCTTCTCATACTAGGTCTTCACGTATTGTGTAACGATACAGGTCGCCTGCGGAAACGAATACAATCGGCTCTTTGTCTAATGAATGTTCTTAAAGAAAAAATGTAACAGGTGGAAAAACATACGACTAGATACATACACCGTCCTATGGGGAAATCTAGATACATTAAAATCTAGATACATTTTAGATGGTCCTATGCGTCGTTCAACGTGTGGAAGTCAGGATATTAGAACAGCAATTATGTACCCCTTCCACACTTGTTCGACTAAAACTTCATCTCTCCCTCCTTTGAGTTTTATGTTCCCGCAACTGATGCGGCACATTCCAAGCTATATGAAGAAAATTAATTTAAATTATTTTTAAATTATCATCCATCCGACCAAGTGCCGTACTCCTATTTACGAGTAAGCAAAATCTGTGCGCATACTCTTGGTGGCTATGTTCATAGGTCCTCTCACAGGCACGTACATGAGACCTAAACTTTAACGCCGGCTCAGTAGAGAGGTTCTACGTAAGGATACCACATTGGATTGCAAGGGTAGTGATCGCTTAAAAGCCACATTAGATTTTTGACTGCCGTGGGAACTGACCTACGTCAGTGTGGTGTATCCAGCTAACTCCTTACCCACTACGGCAAACGTTTGAGTGAGAACTCCAAAATTAATATAGTGCCCTCTAATCGCCTGTCTTTCAAGTTACGTCACTTGTTTCCAAGAAAAAGAGTACTACCTCTAATCGTTATAAGTTATTAAACACACGCATAAATTTAAGTTACTTATATACACGTAAACATAAGTTACTAGTCATTTTATACGTAATATAGCTTTAAAATAGAAATGAGTAAAATATGCCGATCAACAAATTAATATTTTATTGATAATTTTTCCAGAAAATGTAAATCCCGAGATGTTGCTGAACAGCGTATTATTTAAACCTGTTTCTGAACTAAATATATAATGTACATGGGGCATTTTGTTGTATAACCGATTCCATAAATCTAGTTTGACTACACTCTCTCTGTCCACTGCATTAAAAATTGTTAAAAATACACTTTCCTTAACATTATTCCATATTGTGCTTCAAAATTATCCTACATTATATACCGCAAACGACATGGGCGTTTAAACTTGTCTATTCTGTCACATTATAAACCGAGCTATGCAAATAATGCTAGCTAATGTGCTCATTCCTTGTAAAAATTACTATTATTAATAAATCAATTACGTTTACCAGTGCGATCACTTTTAAATTTATTCAATTATCGTTTTTAATTTTATTCGGGTTTCCAATTTTGTGGGATGGCTGGAGCTCCCATTCTATTAGGGAGGATAAGCCTCTGCAGTCTGTTAAGGACCACCTTCACAAAAGAGCGCTCTGTAGCGACCGACGATTCATCCACGGCACGAAATAATATTAAGTCGCACTTACGTAACACCCTTCATATTTTTGGTCACACGCAACATGCTTGTACAGTTATCATTGTGTTTTTCTTTTTCCCCAGGATAAACTCATGTCTCACAATGCACAAAGCTGAGCCAGAACTACAAAATTTGGCACACTTAGTTCACTCTAACGCGTAGCTGAACTTACTTTTTCAGGAAAATTCAACATTTATTGACGGTAGTTCTGTTAATAACTGAAATGTATATGTTTAGATTGTTTTATACTCTTTAGACGAAGATTGATACGAAGTATGCAAATGTTCTTAAATTATTATGTTTTTATGTTCTATGGCTAACGTAACGTATTCCGTATTTTTTCAACGGATGAGAAATTGATATACAAAATGAAGTAAACCATTTTCTAGCTTATTAATTAAGTGTATTAGGTATATTGTCACTATTATTTCAGTATATTATTACTGTTAGTAACATATAGCGTAATTATTTTATTATTTCGCCTATTATAAAAGTAGTCTATTCTTAAAATTTTTCCCTTGAAATTATGGTATTACTGTAAACGATGTAGGCCTATATATATATATAATCATTATTTTTGATTAATCAAATAATTACAATAAATGTAGGCCTAATGTTATTATCCTGATATTGCAGTTGGTACCATTATTTTGTTGTGTAAGTTCAATTCAGCTATCATAGAAAGGTCAACGAACTAAACCTAAATGAAACCTTTAAATTCCGCCCTTCACAGTATCTCGTCTATTTGATTAGCGGCTTAACCTCAATTAAGCAGACATAACGTAGCGTTACGTTAAACGTTATTACTTACGTTAGATCGCTTACTGACTCTGGCCCGGTATTAAGTTAGTCGTTTCACTAAGACTAATGAAGAGAAATAAGCGTTGAGCACAAGTATTTATCATTTAGCCTATTTGTTTCATGTTTTTATCATTCCGCTGATATACGCCCAACAGAATCAAACAATCAATATAGCGTCAAAGTCGTTACACGATACGCTCTGTCTTCAGCAGTTACTGTCAGTAGGCGGACGTTTCCAATATAAGCTGTAAGGAGAAACAAAATAATCCGGGTCAGAAGAGTTTCCGCTTAAGAGACTATAGCCTTAAAAATTGCTTTATGCGCAGTTTTATTTCCTGCGTACCTGTCCTACCAACGAATTTCCTTAATAAATTTACGTAGATAGTGGAGAACGTAAAGTACTATAAGACATCCTTACTCCAAAAACTTGAGACGTTGGATCAAACACTGATTATTGCGGTTAACTTTCTAGTGGATTCCCGTTACCGTCTGCTTGAAATAAAACGTAAAGTGAACAAATAAATGAAATATGTATATGCAATAATAAATATGCAAATAATATTTACATGTATTAGTGACACATTCTATAGATTACTCTGGTACACAGTACTATATACTGTACATAAGTCCTCCAAAAGGCAGCATGAGAGCTCTTCCTGTGAAGAAACCTCTTGCATCTCATTTGATGTCGATAGATAGGCATATTTTCAATCTTCTTCTTGTATGCTGATGTAGAAGTTAAGCATTCCTCTAGTGGTTCGGGGTCGCTGCTTCGCTCTTGTATTACACCTTTGGTGAGTGGTATGCCAATTGTGTCATCGAAGTATACTGAATTAGGGTCTTTGAAGAACGGCAATGCCTGATTTGCTGGTCCAAACCAAAGCTCTGTACCTAAAGGCCATAAGCGTTTATGACATCCTTACACGTTAGGATTTTATTATCCAGGGATAAATGGGGACTTCTTGCTAACAGCCAGTATAACTGTTCAAATTATTGATTTGATTACTTTCTCTTTTCTTTTTTTAATATATGATCATTACGCTTAGTTTTTATCTACATGTAATCCCAAGTAACGTAGCCTACTTGGTTGATTCCGGTCTTATGATGATATTAATGGGGATTTCAGAGCATTGAGCTTCCTGAAAATAAACAGATTATTGGCTTAGTTTAAACTCATTACGGCGTACAAATATAAGCGAAAAAGTTGTGTCTCCGACAGAGAGATTGGTAACGGTCACAAAGGCTATTATTTCTTCAAAACTTAATTGTTTCATCACTATTATGCCTATAAACACTAAAATCATACTTTTAAATACATTTAATCTTCGATTGTCGTGAGACATGGGATGAGAACACATATAATGTTTTAAATATTAGAATACGGGTAGGAAAAGTGCGGAGAAAGTTTTCAGCAATATAGACGTCCGTCAGAGCAGCTAGAAATTAAAGTAATGACAGAGTCATTTGCATGAAAGCGTACCGTCGTTAAGGCCTGAGACGGAAACCGTGGAATACGCTCATTTTGAGAAAGGAGAATTTAATAAAAAGGAAGACTTTGGTACATTTCTCCTCGCTGGACAGGTAAAAAGCAACTGAAAGTAGGCTAAATGAGAGCGTGGACGGGAAAACAAATTAAGAATCCGCACTAAATTAAAGGTCAAATCGTTGTGGTCCTGCTGTGTGAAGTAAGACCAACGTGAAATAAAGGCTATTGGATAATTACAACCGAGGTTATTGGCGTAATATTACAATGTACGTGCTTTATTCAGTAACATAGTAACCATGGTGCAAGAATATTATAACGTTTGTGTACCATACCTGTGATTACACTGTACATATACAAATTAATAGTTTTACATTTATGCGCGTGCGCGCGAAATGTTATCATTCTTGCCTCATATGTTTACCTCTGTAATGGGATTCAGAATTTTATTTAGTAAATTCTCTGGCATGTAGTGTCATATCATTTAGCATTTTTCTAAAAAATAACTGTAATGGTATAATATGTCATGAAAGAAAACGTGTAATAGGTTGTAATAGTGTACAACATATAAATTGGTTAACTAAAGTAACATGAACTGCTGAAACGGATTTGTTTTGTAGCAAGCTCGGGAAATTAGAGGTGGTTCAATTTGTAGAGGCGCGTTGCTTTCGGTAGCACTGTGAATGCTTCTGACAGCATGAATAAGAATAAATTATAGGATACAATAGAAAAGGCAGACCTCTCCGGAACAGTTGGTAGACGCTAAGAGAAGTTCACATGTTAACATTACAGATGTAATTAGTAGAGGACATTCCAGCATGAAACTAACTTTAGTAAACAATAGTAACCCAGAAGAAACTTATGTTACAACTCCCCAATTACGATAATACGAACCCCACAGTTATGATTGTCACATCAATATGACATACATTAATACTGAGATATGAGTATAAGTAAATATTTATATTGGAATATAAGTAGCCGTGGGTAATACAAACTAACTAATAACACGAGAAAAAAAGTTGATTAATAAAAACATCGAATTTAGTGTCACTTGTTAGAGCCATAATGGGAATTATTTTTACCTACATAAAAACGTGTAAGAAAAGAACGACGTGAAAGAATAAAGCGCGAAGATTGCGGAAACTCTGAAATATCGATCGGACAAGTACCGCGTTCTAAATGTCATGACCACGAAAGGCACGAACGCGATAAGCCAAATAGCAGTAAATTTTAACAGAATAATGAAACGAACGGATAAAACAGTGGCTTTCACAGCTAGTCTTATATATCACTGTTTTCATCCCACACGACGACTTTGTCAGTAGTAGAGACTTTTTCTTACTAAGGATTTATAAACAGCAAGAAGTGTATAGTCCACGAAGTTTTTACACAGCACACATACTTCATTTCTTATTTCCCTTTATTTCACAGTTCTGGTGTAGTTATCACAGCACCTGAGGTGAAACCACTTATTTGTTACAGTCGTGAAGAAATTATAAAGCCTGAAGGAAGAATATTAACAACTGTAACGTACATTTTGCCTGGATTTCACAGAAACTTTATGATGTAAACGCATAAAATTGAAAAATGTTACCTTTGGTTTCCGTAACACAAACTTCTGTTGCCAAAATTGTTTTCGAGCGACTGTACAAATCACCAGACTTGTTACAGACTTATCATTAGAATATCTATTATTTGTAATGACTCAGTTGTCAAAGTAATTGCTACTGCAATCACCTGTACATTTTTTCCTTTCATTTCCACATTATAATGACAGTATTCGGAAAACTCGATTACAAAGGTTGGAATGCAAGAAGAGATTGATGGCTGTTATCCGTGCAGGAACGGGAAATTTGACACGTGGAAAGAGACATAAAAACCTTCGAAATGCTTACCAATTTTTATGACATTCGGAAGCTGTTGGAGTTATGGACCTACGGTGATTTCACACTCACAGGATTAAGAAGTAATTTTAGACAAACGACGAACACCAAAACTGTAAAACTAAAACAAGTGAAAAATAAAAATATTATCTCATCTGTCATAGACGGTGACTGAAATTTTTTGAAGTATTAATATTCAGTGAATTTCCATTAATAATGGAATTTTCTATGAACAAATAATGAAGCAATAATTTACAGTTATGATATCAATTTTCACAGTCTTACTTTGTATTATTAACCTTGCGGTTTTGTCTCGCTTAAGAGTTCTTAGTCGTTATATTCTCCGAATTCAGGACATGGAAATAATTAAGGTCATGAAAATACATACAGTTCCCAATTAAGGGAATACACGGGTTCAGCTGTGATATGCTAATGAAATTACTTTGGAAGCGCCAAAGTCGTGTGGATATTACACGACGAGCGGACAACACTATTTGAATATTTTACTGTCCGCTAACAACACAGTAATAGTGGGGACAACACAGACAACTACACAACGTTTCAGCAGCCACTTTTTCAGACAAGAAAACAAAAAATTGCACCCTTGGTTGAAAATCCCAGTCATTTACATTTTAAACTGACAGACAAATTTGTAAAAGATATGACTGTACAATTAAGTTACAAATTAAAAGTCTTATCGTCGTATGAAAGTACAAAAATTCAAACTTGTCCAAGATAAAATTATACTTTAATTTACTCGTGTTTCAGGGAATTGCCATAGGGACCCTATTATTTCTCCGTATAGTAATATACTAGTTTGTTTTTTAACTTCTTATTTTGCTTTAAAACTTCATGTGACTGTTTTTTTTTTTTTTAATATGGAGGGAAATGCTATCAAACAGCCGAAACCGTCCTCCACCCGTCCCTCCTCTAGTCGAGCAAGTGTAACTTCAGTGAAGGCCGCACAAAAAGTACGTTCCAGAGTGTTCAAGAACACTTGTGAGACGCATTAAGCAGGTGTGCAAGTGCAGGAAGGATGGAAAGTTATTCTGGAACTCTGCGCGACCTATAAAAGCAAGAGGGTCTAGCTTAGTCAGTCAGTTACCGTTGAGCGATTTCCTTAGTGCGGATCGAGTAGTGGTTGAAGTATTGTGGCGGAGTGTTCTTGTATTATAATTAGTGTGGAATTTTAATAGTTGACATTATTATTGCGTGTGGACAATTTAACTTGAATTGTTGTAAGAGACTGCCTTGTAGATTACAAATTAAGACTTGTTATTAATTAAAGCTGGTAATTAGTGATGTCATTGGTGTCTGTACTTGTTTCCACTGTACCATACGACGATAAGTGAGACCGTCGTCACAATATCATTATTACTTACACTTATAAAATCACTAGATAATATATTATATAAATCGTTAGTGTGTTGTAAAAATAATTTAAGTTACAAAAAATCATATTTCCTAGGTAAAGAAAACTCGTGATCAGTTTTGATATGCCATGAAGCCTAATAAGCCTAATGAAAGCGTAAGTAAGTCTAATATTTGAATGTATGACACGGGTGTTATTAACTAAGTACAGAGTAATAAATAGTTCTACTCACAATTATCAACAGCGGTAGAAATTAGCGATTGACAAGAAACCAGTAACAACTTGTATTATGACGGTCGTACTGCGTGCAGCACGGACGAAAATAAAACGTTAAGTTTAATAGTTATTTCCGTTGAAGGATACGAGATTATGATCTTGAGACAATGGCTACGACAATTATCGTAAAGCAATTGGTTCACAAACAATGCTGATAAGATTATAAACGTCAGAAATGAATTTTTACAGAAAACACGGTCCGCAGTCATAACCATTGTACTTGATGTTATTACTTACACGCTGAGAGTAACAATTTAGTACTCGGCGGATAAGGCACGAAATTGATGGAAGAACTCTGTTACAAAAGTCGGGATGCAATTTTGAAGGCTACAGGAATAACAGATATTGGAAGACTAAAGTCGAACTGGGAGAACCCACTTTTCAATGAACTGTGGAATATTAAAAATTATTATTTTAAAAATAAGTAAATGGAATAATTAACAACTATTTCTACTAAAAATAATAACATAATTCGTATACATGCTCATGATATTGTGTGCTTAAAAATACAATAATTATAAGTATGAGTTTGTGTGTGTGTGTGTGTGTGTGTTTATCCATCTCTCTCTATAATATAGGCCTAGATATTGTTTTTCTATACATATGCACACGTGTTCGATTCTCCGAAATCATTAGTGTGTGTGGCACATAAACTCGAATACACATTTATGGAATAATTGTAAAACACTGTTCACAAATATAACTGCGAGATGTTTTTTTTTAATGTGCATCTTGTCAGCTTTCAGTGCTGGCGTTTTCAAACATACTGCTATATGCGCACACAAATCGCGTTTAATATGCAACACGAGCTTAGCGCACTCGTTACAGTGTAAATTGCTGAACATCTTGCAGTTATAGTAGTAGGCTATATGACACACTTTACATCGCGATCGTTTCACGGGGAGACTCATAAACACACGCCCACGCACGCACGCTCTATTGCACTTATATGTTCATAATGTTAAACGTAAGCATTTATGATACGACAGCTTTCATAATAATAGCAATGAAAATAAAACAAAGATTTACGACGGTGGACTGGTGCAATTAGGAAGGAGGATTTATTTGTTTTATAAACATTCTGAAGCTGAATATACCATATTTATTTCTTCGGGTTAATAAACGAGAGCTGCGGTTTAGAAACATTCGACGTATAGTTCGGTGCTTTGCAGAACCACACATTCGAACCTACTTACCGCGGTCACGAGATCCTAGTGACTGCTCTGTTACTATTCGTAAACTGAATTTAAAAAATATATATATCAGCTATAAAATGTTAGAACTACGGCGCTTTGGCTAAAAACTCAAAAACTCAAAGACTACGTCACAGCAGAAAATAAATTTGAAAGTCTACAGGAGTATTATTAAACTTAGATGTTTCGTTTCGTAAATTATTAAATAGATGTAGTTTGGTCCGGCCCACAGTCTTGTTTGTTTTACGCGGATTTATGACGGTCGCCAAGGTTCCCGGTTGCGTAACTCCTGTCCACGATATGGAGAAACGGTAGCGGTAGCGAGCGCGTAATGACTGACGTAAGCACATTATCCGGTTCGTATACAATGGAAACAACATTGTGGGAACGCGTTTTACTGTCCACTGCAAGTCATCCGACTGTTCGCATATATCACGCCGTTTTCAATTATAATATATTTACATAACGCATACATAATGTCACGGCCGGCGCCGAGCTCGGATTTTGGCAAACTACTAGTCAGCTTCGAACAATGCAAAGATTATTAATTACCTAAGTTAGTAAATATTCGAAATACTATTCCGAACACATAACTTTTTGTACTTTATACAAACATTGTATTAATCGTGATGGAAAATAGCGGCAATATAATAGTATTGAATGACAAACATAATAGAATGTCAATTATTTATAGAAAGTTGATTCTCTATTTTAGAACGGTTTTTGATCAAAAGAGTCATATATTATTTATCGCTGATGATATCACTTGTTTTTTTACGGTTCATTTTCCGTATCATAAACCCCAAATCGTTAAGTAATCGTTAAGCTCTTATGACTCTCCGATCGTCTTTGTGGGGAGACATTTCCGATAGGTCTTCTTCATACCCAAACAAAAACGTTTTCTGTGAATTTTTAAATAATTCCATTGTGTAATCATATGTCGCTCAAATTGAACGTTCTTAATTCTATTCTAATTTTATAATTTTTGATACTCATTAGAACTTTAACAAAAATCAGTTTTAAGAATTAATGTGATTTATTTTAAAACTTTTGTACGTTGTTCAACCGTGAAGGTCATATTCTCAAACCCTTATAGTTTGTAAGCCAACTTCAAGTTAAAAACATTTAAACTTTTATTCCTTATTTGTTCTACAGATCATGAATACGATCTACTCTTGTCATCATGAAGGTGTGACGTACATTTCAGTTCGTGGATATATACATTTCAGTTCATAATGTACGGAACATCACATAATCAAGAAATTTTTAAAGTACCGTCTATATGCAGTTTTTTACCATTTTTTCGCGCAATTATTTCAATAGAAATAAGAAAACTCATTTTTCATCTCAGCATTTGTGCCGATAACCTAACTATATGAAATCACCCTTTCGTCTGATGGAAAACGGATTCCTCGAACGAATATACGAACATTAACACTCACCAGCCTTACTACCGTCAATACTCTATTGTGGCAACCATATGTACTTAAACACGCGTGTTGTCAAATGAGAAATATGAAGTCAATTATTAATTAATAATTTTCCAAAATGAGAAATAAATAAATAATACTGCTGCCATACTGTAATTCTACAATTTATTGTAGCCGCGTCAATATTTCTATTACGTTACTGATAAGAATTCGTTTATTCAGTGTTTTGGCACTTAGATTACTCGTGTATTGTATTTTAAATTTCAGTCTCTTTCATTGCAGACCAAATTTTAATATGTTCACGACACGCAAAATCACGAAATTTGATTAAATGTAAACATTCGTCGATATTGTTTAGAACTCATCGGCTATGACTAAGCCTGTATATGTGTGTAAGGTTGTTACAAGTATGAGCTTGGTTAAATTTTGACGGGAAGAACCGGTGTCACTTAGCAAGCAGAACGAAAATTGCAACCTGCTCTTCTAATCAGATACTAGGAAGAGTTAATTCTGAATCTGTATTTTAAATATGTGATAATTAATGGAAGGAAACACTTTTTTTGTCGGTTAAAAAAATCGGATAAAAATAGTGTTTATCTATTAAACCGTAAGGTTGGAAGCGTTATGATGTTGGATTTGCTTCGACTAAAGTGGAAACGATTTGCTATCCGACCAAAAATTATTTCGCGACCGGTCTGGAAAACTTAATTTTCATCTCAGCTCTTGCTCCGTAACCTCACTCTGCCTTCTGATGGAAAACGGATTCCTCAAAGCCTGTCCCAGATGAAAATAATTTGTTGTTGCCCAATGCGTGTTTCGCTTTACTCAGTGTGTGTATAATGAACGCGATTCGCAGAAATGTTTTTATATAAACATTTTTTAATTTATAAGAGTCAGTCGGTAGGCTACACTGACTTCTGATGTGCACGGGACCTCGTTTGTCCTTAAAACCGATCCTGCGCGTGCCACAATATTCCGACCTCTCTTTTTCGCCGTCATGCACTCACCCGTGCGTACACGGCAATGGAAAAAACAAAATTAAACCCCACACCTGTGTGTACGTAATAAATCACTAGCGAAACATTTGTTTTAAAATAAAACAAAACGCATGCATATCTGTCTACAATGAATCGATAAAACGTTGGACAACGTGTATTTGAAATCATGGACAAACTGTTTTAGTATTTGGGGAAAGTGTTTGGACGAAACAGATGTGGACTCTCATGCTGGCGGAACCACCGTTCAATTTCAGCAAGTTCAAACCGCATCGATATCGAGGTTTTTCATACGACTGCGTCATTACTAATGTCGAGCGACAAACTGTGATAAGCTCCTGCATCCTGTGATACTGTATTCAGGCCACGGGCACTCAACAATCGAACCATAACTTTTTTAATTTACTAATTTATGATTGTGTAAAATCACAGCCTAGCACGCCACGCATACAATACGTCAGGTTCTAAACAGGTACGAGTATTATGAATCATTTCGTGTACGAAACATTTGTTCTGTGTCGGACACTTAGGCGTATCTAAGGAAAAGGGGAACAATGTAAAGGGCCCCTTGACACTTCGAAATCCAATAGAGATGTTTCCAATCTTCAAGTAAAACGTTTTCGGCGTATAACAATCTTGTACGACACGTGTCTATAAAATCATTTACAGTATAAGTAAATCGAATATGTAAACCATCGTATCGTAAACTACTACCATATTAAAACTGATTTCTTAGAACTAACCCGATTGTTCTTTAGACAGAATGAACAGAAGCGTAGAAGTAGTAAAAAACAAATAATTTTCTTAATTAAAAATAGGAAAAGTAGAATAAGTTAATAATTTAAAAATACATTTGTTTTCCATAAGTTCGCTCAACGATAAAATTCTGATTTATTATAGATTCTCGAATCTGTTCATGAGAAAGTGAAGGCGGTGAAATGAAAAACGTTTAAATCGGATGTTGTAGGCTAAGTAGACAGAATTATGCGCTTTCGAAGAGGAACATTGTTAAGAAGTACGGCTAAATTTTACAAGCCCTCCACCTTTGATCACAAACATTTCTTAAAAATAAATCTACTTCACACTGTGAAGTAACTAAGGATTCACGAGTTACCGCAAAAACTCCGATAATACTTTCCAATCCACGCAACCATGAAGATAGCGACATGCCAAAGTCATAAAAATTTATATTTTAAAATTATTATACAATAATGTGTTTGATTTCATTTAAAACCCGATTTTTTTTAGAAAAAATTAGTCAACATAACTATTCAGTAATTAGTATTAAAGAAAATAATAATCTTGTTTTTTTTCTTTACTTGAGGGATAAGACAATTTTCCTGTTCTCCAACTCTTCATGCCACCACTGTTTTGATTTACCAACATCTGTTTTTTCTAAAATTTTCAACAATATTTGATAGTCTTGTTTCCACCAACTTGCAAGAAAACAACTGTAAGTTTACAAATATTTTTTGACTTTGGCTGGTATGTCTAATTAATTACTATGACAATTTCATTTCTTGCTGTGGACCAAAACAACTAAGGGAGAATAAAATTAATGACATATTTACGCACATTAACAATATATACAACTGCGAATTTTGTAAATGAAAATTCTAAAACGTAATTGTTCAATTATTTAGGACAATCGAAAAATTATAAAAGAATTTGATGCCAGGAATGTTATAAATGATGTTCGAAAGTAACGTCTTAAGTAAGCCTCCTAACTCAGTAGTCTTCCCCATATTTTGGGCCCTGAACGCGGTTTAGTTATTCCACTAGCTGTATCGTTAGATTTCAGAACCAAAAGGTCATCTCGACTGGTAGGCTGATATGTTTGATAGCTTACCCCGTATATTCTCTTGTTAGCATCCATTGGAAAAAAAAGGTGATATGTTGATAGTATAATTTTTATACTGATATAAAATTACAAAAATTGTATATCGAGTTTTAAATTTTAAGGTTTACCTGATTAAATATAGGCTATTAGTCTATATGACCACTTTGAAGCAGCTTACAGAACAAAGTATGAGAATCTCAGCCACACAAGTAACCTACAATATTCTTAGTACATCGATTTTAGTATAATTGAGTGTTAATATTCGCACCCGCGTATAACTAAATATTTTTTATTAAAAAGAAAGACAAAATAAATTTTCATGTACCTGACAACAAAGATAAAAAACAGAAGGGCAACTCTCCAATCAAATCTTAAAATTATTTTAAAATAACGTGATTAACTCATAGTTCTGCCCCAATATTAACTTTAATTAATTTAAAACGCGATATTTTTAGCAAGGTTTATCAAAACTATTTACGTAACTTCTGGTTAATTAGGACTATTAAAAATAATCATCTTTTTTTCCTACTTCGTAGACAAGGCAATTTTCGTGTTCGCCACCTCCTTAATGCGAACGCTCTCTTGATCTACCAACATCTTTTTTCCTTTTTATAATTTTTAGAAATATTGGGTAGTTTTTCTCCACCAACCGCTCTATATTTTGTTTCCGATTAAGTTGATTTTGTACTATTCTGTCATTCATATAGCAGACTAGTATATAGAGTCCAGTTCCCTAAGAAGACTTACTTGGTGTTCGGTTTCTCGTTACCATATTTTGGACGCGCCTTAAAAATCTAAATTCAGGAGTCTGGATTTTTGAACTGTCTAGGTTGTCATTAATAATAATAATAATAATAATACTTTGTGAAAGTATATAATACATAGTATCCATGTGGATTATAAATACGCAACAATAATGTATACAACGAACGCATGTGTATTATATACATGATGTAATTCTTAGGCGCAATGAACAAATTAAACAGAGAACTATGTTTTGGGGATATATAAATAAACCGAATTAAACCCGAACAAATGTTACGAATTAATTGATGTAATAATTTACACGAATAAATTACTGAAACTTAATATCTGTGGTTTAATTTTCTCTATAATAGTTTTCATGAAATTGTTTTATACAGTTGTAATTTCAGAACTTTGGTGAATTCAATAAGCCAGTGTTGGAAATTCATTTATCTGAAATGTAATTAAAAAGACCGAATACAACTACTTTCATTGTACGGTTTCATGTAGTTTTAAAAGCAGTAAAATAACCAGTTGTTCAGCCTCTCGTTTAACGCTACATCGCCTGGAAGAACATTTTGTGTATTATGAGAATTGTTTTAAATTCGTTCGCAAAGTTATCGCCTGGGAAGTAAGGTTCCAGTAACAGTTAGCTAATACGCAAAGCAACATCAGCTGAGAATGATCAAAGGCGCTAGAGAATATAATAAGCTGCGAGACATCAGATCCGTGGCGTTTCAAATTACGGCTAACTTAATTTATTAACCGATTCATTACTTGTGTTGCAATACACTCACATTGTTGTAAACAGCGTAAGTATTTTAATACTACAGAAGGCTGTGACGTCAACAAATTCTGTTTATTTCAAAAAAATTTTATAACCTATCTTCCAAACATTACTGTTTGTTGTGTTATAATACTGTCACATTAGCCTATTATAAGTTGAAAAGTAGAAAAATAAATTGTAAAGCTTCTTGTTTGCATTTAAATTATAAATTTTAACGTTTTGAGTTAACAGTGGCAGTGATAATATGACATACGGTACATACTCTTAATTCCAAAATCAACTTTAGAATAATTTTGTCGTAGGGCACCATGTTAGTACCCAAAAAAATGTGTCTTGAATTGCGTATCATAAGCTATTTTTTCAAAGTAAATTTTAAACACATAAACACACCCACATAAACTATATATATGTGTGTATGTATGAATAGATCTGTATCCCCCCCCACTCGCAATAAACGTTATTTTATATCTTTTAACAGAGAATATATATATATATATATATATATTTAATTATGTTACATTCTTTCGGTAGTGTAAATGAAGATGACGGTAGTGAAAACTATCAAAACAGTGTAAAATAAATTAAAAAATGCATTCTTGTTAAAAAAAATATAAAATATTGTTTATTATTAACGTTTAAATAACCAGAATGACAAGAATAATGTGAGAAATTATGAATATATTGCCATTTATTTATTTATAATATTTATAAAGATAAATATTCATAAATAGATAGCTATATACCGGTATCTTTCTAAAGTGTGTACATTAGCCTAAATAGACTTATTATGTGAATATAATACTAAAATTAAATATTAGCCCTCATAGTAACAATAGTAGGCTATAATTTTAAAGAAATCGTTCAATAAGACTATAAATTCCAGAATATTAAATGTTTCACATTAAAATACTACGAAACTAAATCTTCATTGTTTATACGCGACATACAGAGACACGCGAATTCACACACATACACACGCGCTCGCGCGAACCACACATCGTTCCTTTCAGTCACTCTCCCCCATGCAGTCAGTCTTTAACTGTTAAATGCATGAAGAAGACGAAAACTAATTTATAGTAACAACAGTTGTTACTTAGCAAGTTAACAATTAATGTACTTACTTATCTTAAATAAACTATCTTATCTACGTCAACTAATGTTCTTAAATTAATTGTTTACTTAATGCGTGAGTGTGTGTGTGTGTCGACGCGTTCACATGTGTATGCTAGACAAATGCTAGAGGTGCAGGTATATACAGGACTTATGAATTACATATATTTCAGAACAAGAAAAGTGTAAAATTTGAGGAGGTAGTAAACTTCATAATATGAAGTTCAATATTATTGAAGCTCATTACTGCCGGTATCCACTAATAATTAACGTTAAATCTTTACATGTCAATACACATGCACACACGCATACACAAACATTACACACATACACGAGCTTAATGAATATATGCTGCTAATTAATATAATCTTCTGATAGTTCAGGAACAAGGTGTTTTGATCGCAGAATTACCAACATATATTTACTATAATTTGCGCTAAAAATTTTTCTTTCTAACATATTGACCACACAAAACGAGAAAAAACACTTCTTAACGGTATTCGAACGAAAAAACGTCGCTAACGTGTATCAGATAACAGCTTACAGAGACGACGTGTGGAACAATGAACAACGTTTAGACTTTGTTGATAACACTTAACTTTGGCTAGATACTGTAACTTGTACACAGGTGTGTTTTGGTTACCAATGTTGTACGATTTCTCCGTAGTAATTTGTCAAACACTTGTTTAAATATAATTATTTTATTCGATCACCCGAATATTGTTATCCAAAGCACCTGCTCGATTAAAAAGGTGTAACGAATTTAGAACGTTTCACAAAAAATTGTAACGTATATCGTAGGAAAACAACTCGACTATGATAAGAAAGCGTAAGGAATGATAACGGCATCGAAAATTTAATTTCATATATATGTCATGTCAGCGACAAAAAAAATTGTACACAATCAGAAATACTTTTTGAGTGCTTGTTTCGCGGCACTCGAAGTTTCGTCATTGGAACAATTATTTGTTTACTATCTACAGCAGTCATAAAAACGCAAGAACATGGATGAATGTGACGAATAGTCAAAAATCGTATATGGAAAGGAGATAGCAAAAGTTCACGTTCCTGATGAGAAAAATAAATACGAGCCTGTAGACTAAACTAAAAAATGAGTAAACACAAACGAGTAATATTTACATTACTGTCGGCTTGAAGAGAGACATACCTTAGGGTTATCTGAGCTTCACAGCACAGGAAAGTTAATACATCTTACTAAATACAAAATATTCACGAAACACTAAATAACTTCATGTAAATTATTAAACTAATTTAACAATTCAGTTACACAATTGGAATTCAACAAAACTAAAAATATACGGTAAATGAAAATTTTAATAACATAATCAGACTCAACCAGATAAAGCAATCAAAATGCTCACGATAAAAACTGTATGGAAATTCGGGTGAACAGCAGTATTAGTACAAAATAGGGGATATTTTGTACCTCTAGGGGATATTCATCATTCTGAATGTGTGATGCGCCCTGGGGAAAAATAACCATTAAATCAGTGTTCATTTCTCATTACCTAGGGCAGAAGCGGGGGGAGGAATATATTTTATTATTATTTTTTGTTAATAGGGTACACAAAAAGCAGCATGTTACGACCTGAATGTTATATGCTATGTATGTTATGAGCTTGTTTGTAGAGCTAATGTGTAGATTTCATAGTGCACCACACTCACCAAGTAGTATTTCCCAGACTGGAGGTCCGGAAAACTTGACACTTGCAAATATAAAAATAACTACGATGAAAACAACTGTTAAAAGTTAGTGATAACAGATAACGTGAAAAAATTCATGTGACACGTAAAATATGCTACGTATAGACTTTTCGAGGTTAATCACATCGTTTTGATACGTCCATCACATGACATTGTTGATACAATAATAAAAATTTAAGCAGATTTTGAACCATGTTTTTAGCAGTCGACACTTCAAACATTTACTAATTTTTTAAACTATTCCGCCTAAACTACATAAACTTTTATTCATTCAACTAAATTTTACAGAAACTACACTTCACAGACTAAAGGCAAACGCGTAAATTACAAGGCGACACTGAATTCTGCAATGTGAAGAGAAGTCAACAGATAAACTGGCAGTAACAGGTCCTTTTATTTAAGAAGTTAATATCTAACCAACGTATCTGAATACGGCGGGAAACTAACTGAAGAGCATGCACTTCGTGATGTGCGGGAATTCTGTTACCAACCTAACGTTACGAAAGTTCCCGAACCGTGTCGAATCAATAAACGATTACCGCACCTTGTACAAATATTATACTTTTGTTTTACAAATTAGTCTGTGTACTGAATAATGATTTTTTTGTTTATTTGTCTGCTAGTGATTTGTAGCACGTCCCTCACAGTAAGTCAGTAAGGCATGCAATATACAGCACAATTTAGGTGGTTATTGATATTTTATTTAAACGTTAAAGTGTTAAATACATAATTTGTAACTACCAAAAATTAATTACTTAAATTTAATGTGTTTCTATATAGTAATACTTAATACTCATACATTTCCTAATGGAAGGAATGCAGGCTATAGATAATCTCAAAACCTCAATACAAAACAATACACAGCACAAACAAAAGTTTACGTAAAAATTAAAAATATTTTTCCCTGAGTTCTAATCAGTATTATGTGTGTTTAATAATTAATAACCCTACACACAGAGTTCACAACTACAGGTCTCCTAACCTCGGAAATGTCAGGTAGGAAGAAGAAATAAATAATCACACAATAATTCAGAACCTCTGACATTAAAAATTAACAAGCGGGCGTAACATAAAGTTTATCTTCAAACTTGATTGTGTCGCCTGTACTTTTTTACGCGTTCTGGGCTTCAAGTGTTTTAGTTGTTTTTGGCAACCTAAATTATTTTAGTTATTTTGCCATCAGTTTAATTAAGCGACATTTTGTCGGCGCTTCTGTGTATCATAGAGTTAGTCTAAGAAATATTTTCATTATCCAAGAGTTTCATTACATTCGTAAAACGAACTCGCTACTAATCAACTCGTGTGAAAATCACAAGTAAATTATTTAACGCAGAAATTATTCAGAAACGGAATAATTTGAACTTAACATTCAGTGTAGCTCTGCGGTAAGTCGCTCACAATGGGGAAGTTAACGCGATAGTTCACCACTGCTTGCAATTGTTGTAATAACTATTCATTCATACAGCACGGGCAGAGAGAACGGTATGGAAATCAACGTGAGCAGGGTTTGCATTGAAGAAAGAGCCTCACGTTTATGACTGATCTTGGACAGTTAAACGCCAGCTAAAACTAAACATTGCATTCATTTACGGTCGATTTTTATTACCGAGCGGACGGCATAAAAAAAAACATTTCATCGCCCTGCTTGTCACTAAAATCAGGCTTTGAAGTAATTACACATGTATTGCATACCAAAGCTTTCACAGGCTATTAGTTAAACGTAGTTAAGTGTAGTTAGTTATTTAGGTAAATGTAAAAATTAAATTGTTACAGACTTACATCAACTCTCGTCTGTGATATAACACTTTTTATCAGTTAGATAACCATATTCGTACTTAAAAATACTATGATTGTATGAAACGTTTACGAAAACTGATACTTTCTGAAGATGTCTACGCAGTGTGACAGTGTTTGTTTTGTCGAATGTCTACTCTACACAAGAATTCGAGTAGATGTCTTTCAATTAGTGTTCGAAATTGGACAAAGCTTTAGAGGAACTATTCATTGTTTCTGTGTCAACGTTTTCAGTAACTCATGTGCGTTTGTGTTACAGCTCATCAAAGAATTGTGAAAGGAAACCGTTTGTAAAGGTTACAAGTTCACCATTCGATTAACTCAACGTGTCACTATATTTTAATGGAAACGTACTTCGTAACAAAACACATATCACACACACACACAGACGAACGCAAGAGGTACAGAGAGTTGTTGAAACCCTCTCATTCAATGTTTGACAGTTAACCTTTACAGAGAGGTTAGCGTTGGAACGAAAGCGACAACTTACGGCTAAGCTGCAAGCTATTTCTTTATCTGTCCACTCGACGCGGTTGGTTTACCGTTGTACGAGAGAAAGCAAAAACATTTTATATATATAGTACGCGTGGTCAAAGAAAGATATTCTGACACCTGACACCATACATTATCCGTTCGGCGTTCTGGACGTCTCTGAAGTCTGCATATCAACCGTCAAAGACATTAGTTAAAAACCTCAGAAGAAAACAATTTGTTACAACATACGTTAAGACATTAGATTAAACGTAAAAGTAAAAACAAAGTCAAATAAGATGTTTGTGTCTACATGTGCACGCAGTTACGTTATGTTATTTAAATGAATACTTTGTGTATAAATAAAATATACCATAAAAACAAGAATTATTTGAATAACACGTTTACCTTGAGCGGTGGAGTTAATTCTAGCGCTAACGAACGTACTAACCGGTATGCATACTCGGGGCAGAGTTAAAAAAAAACGCTGTTTTCATTTTGTCGTCACTTTGTCGTTGTTGATGCCGTGTCTTCAACTCGGTATAGGTGACTGCTGTAATCACTCGACAAAATCAGTCAAGATTTTTGTTGTCAGGTATTGGCAATCGCCAGCGCCGTCACTACTGCCGGAAGTTTTATCACACGGCGGAAGTAATAAATTCACTTTCAAGTAACACTAGGTTCGGTGTTACGACACTTGTGCGGTTGCGTCAGTCGTATGAAATCATTACAGTTTTGTAGCCGATACATTCCGACGTGCGTAGGGTAACGCTGTCGGTAGTATTCAAGGGGCCCCGCGTTAGGACGGCAGGGAATCCTTTTCACCCGGGGATTCAGAAACTTCGGCAAATTAGACGTCTGGTATTTCTGCTGAAAAGACTACTGATACACTTCGGTAACTCTGGGGAGATCACTTTAGAGGCTTTATAGTTTTTGAAAATTGATGTAACAGTAGACTGGTTGGCTGGTTTGTGATATTTTCGAACAAACGGTAGTGTCGTTATCGAAATAAAACTTTGTAAATGGATTCTGCATAGTATCTAAAATTAAGTTTAAAAGTTGTTATCTAAAGCCGAAATCTGCGAGTTACAAGAATTTGATAATTCTATGTCGTAGTAATTGAAAGGCTAATTCGGGAGGATAAGATCAGGTGAAATATAATGTTTGTATCTTGAACACGTTTCAGACTATTTTTCATTATCTAACTTGTATTTTGTTAATTTAATGAAGGCTGTATCATTGATATGTGTGACATGTACCGAGGTAATAACTGTTCAGAGCCATAGGCAACAGTTAACGGTGGACAAGGTGACACTACAAAGAATACAAACATTTATATTTATACAGGATGAGAAACCTCATAAACGGTTTATTAACTATTGATATATTTACGGTTAAAATGAAATAATAATTATTATATTTAAGTTAAGACTCTACACATTAAGTTGGTTGTGTAGGTACTTAATTTTAACACTGAATTAAGACTGTTTGATGTCGACCTTCCTCACAAAAGTTTTTCAGTGATAAATTCTAAATTTTACGTACACGTACAAATGTTTTGTGCGATGTTGTCCTTTTCATTAGGCACTGCAGGTTGTTGATGGGACAACCTCAGCCGGGAAGCGAACAAGGAAACAGTCTGTAACGCGTAACAGGTTTGGTAAGAACGCGATCCGTTTCAGTCCCCAAAACCTACTTTTTCTAATAGAATCGCTCCTTATATTTGCGGCCGGGAGGGTGGGTCACAACCTGGCAGAGTCATTTGTCATGGACGTTGAGGTAGTCAGACGAAACAAAGTGTGTTGTACGTCTTCCGCGCCACTTTACTTTTGTTCCCTTCCCTTTGACTAATATTCCGGTGTCAGCTGAAATCCCTGACTTCGATTTCTTACCGACAACACCGACGCCTCAAGATGGTAAAGAGATTATATAAAATACAAATTACCAAATTAATTATTCGACGTACATGTATCCTTATAAGTTAACGTTTGTTTTAACAGATGTAGGCCTAGACTATGTAGATGAAAAATATGCTGGCGGCTTACGACAAATGATGCTTTAGCTTTTTGTACGTGCGTTTCCAGCCATCCAAATATCAAGCTCAATACAGAAAAATGACTTGAGGTTATCTTGCATTTTTCAAAAAACCAGACACAACACACACGCAGACTTACAATAACATGTATAATGTTTTCTTTAATTTATAAAAGGAAATAATTATGATTTACATTATATTCAAACTGATATAGTGCTATACATAATCACCTTAGAATGAATATCAGTGATGAATATCAGCAGTAGGTCTATAAGGTATGATACTAAAAACCGAATGAGTATATTAAAATATGACATGAAATACACAAATTAATTAAATAAAAATTTTAAATTAATGAAATTAAGATAAAACAAAATAAAAATACAAGAAAGATTTATAAACGCTCGCCCTCGCGCGCGCGCGCACACACACACACACACGCAGGTCTCTATCTATTTATATACACATACTTGTAAGAATATAAACAAGTAAGTTCCCTGAGCTGCAGGATTAGCCCACTATTTTGAATGAAGAAAATTTATTATTACATAAATTTTAATATTAGATAATTTTTAAATTATGGAAAAAATTTCAAAAATAATCCAGATTAGTCTATTTCTTTAGTAATATAGTCTATCAATTGCAGACATACAATCATACAGTAGACACATTGAATTTAGAAACATTCGAGTTTGGGTTACAGTTCCTTTTAGCCTGATATTCTGATGTCTTTTGTGGGGCAAAAATTGTAAAAAATTATCACTACATTCTGACGTTAGTTAAAATTCTCTTTAATTTGATACCCCACCTGCATTTTTGCGATTTTATCAATATTTCAAAATCTTCACCCACTTTTTGGGCATTGACGTCCAAAAATTTGAGATTTTCAAAAATGAACACTATATTGAGATTGTGGTTAAAACTCTCTTTAATCTGATGCCATACATGGACTTTTGAGACTTCTTCACAATTTTTTGACTTCACATTATTGCATCCCGCCCCTTATTTTTGGAGTTATCTGAAAATATAAAAAATAATAGGTTTCTGTGGGGTGAAAATATGGATACAAACGCCAATTTTTACGAAAATCGGTTGATGAGTTCAAAAGTTATCATGAGATATACCCCAAACACAGACAGATAAATATGTAGAGAGATAGATGGATAGATAGGCAGAAAGACAAATGCCAACACGATGAGTTATAACTGAGAACTGACTTCGCTCGATCAACAAGTAATACTGTACGGAATAATAAGAATACATGGACTATAGGAAGTAGAAAAAATATTTTAAGTCCAGGAAATTCGTATTGATGGGTGCCGGAACTCGTTTATATAACCTAATTATTCAAGAGAAGAAGAAGAAGAAGAAGAAGAAGAAGAAGAGTAAGAATAAATCCCTATTGGATTTTTATAGAAAATATTTAATCTCTCAATTGATAAGGATTTTTTTTAAAAATAATTATCTTGCGTAGTGGAAAAGTGCGATAAAATAAGACTTCATGTACACATAAGACTTCAACATACGATACACTCAGATTACATAAGAAAAATTTATCTAATATTTGGTTTGGATAAATCTAATGTTGACGACTATTTTATGGTATAGCCTATCATATGAAACAACTAACGCTTAATTGGAACTATATTATATTGTTTACTTCTTATATTATATTTATTAGTCTTAGGTTAAAGATTAAAGGTCTAAAGTCTAAGGTTTATTTAGTTTAGGTTAAAAGAATAAACTACGTATATAATTGGTTTTGTTGTTGTTACAAAACTATCAAATTGACGATAACCTGCAAGTAGATGGCAATTTCAGTAACAAATGCTCAGATTCACCCTCAGACTTAGATTCCCTTCAAGGTATCCATGAGACCAAGATAAACCCCATTTCAAAGAGGTTTCAACCTTATTATCAGTCTTAACTTCCATATCTGTCTTGCGTGGATATCTGGGTTACTCAGGCTATCGTTGAAATACTGTAGCCGATCAAGCAGCCAAAGAAGCGCATAATTAGTTCCAGTCCCTAATTTCATGTTCAGATGACTGACTTCAAAACAGCCATTAAATAAAAGTTAAAATAAGATGTAAATGTAGGGAATTAGGCGATGTCTGATCTTCATCTTTACGACATAAATTAGGAGACAAGTATTCTCTGTCGCTTGAGAAATGGTCACACCAGACTAACCCGCTCCTATCTCTTTGGAAATTCGCCACCCTTCATGTCATGTGACGGTCACTGTTCACTACATATTGGTGGACCGCCCTCTATTGCCACAAGGAGAGACCGTTACCGAATCTCTGATGACTTGCGGAAATGTTAACAACAATTCGGAAAGTGCTGATCGACTACTTCTCTTCTCTTCTTGAAATCGACAGACATTTTTACTACGATTTAACAGAACAGTGTCACGGACCGT
This sequence comes from Magicicada septendecula, assembly GCA_034769895.1. Classification (NCBI taxonomy): domain Eukaryota; kingdom Metazoa; phylum Arthropoda; class Insecta; order Hemiptera; family Cicadidae; genus Magicicada; species Magicicada septendecula. The sequence continues at coordinate 576,006,283 of CM068367.1, read as the reverse complement.
GCCGCTAACCTCGCAACTGTACACGCTACGAAAAGTAAAACCAGTTTATGTTAAAACTAATTTGTTAGGCCTAGTCTGCATGTTTATGTTAATATACTGTTTGTGAAAGTATAGATGGTTTTAGATATGTTTGTATTTTTTATTTTGTGATATATATGGCTTTTAACCTAGTAGGCCTATTAATAATTAGTATATGTGAGTGATAATAATAATAATAATTAATATGTGAGTGACAGAAATAAGTTTTTAAAATTCATTAAACTGTCTGTACCAAAATAAGTGACAAAACGATCCTGAGACAATTCTTTTTTGTTTTTAATATTGTTGACGATTTGTCATAAACTGGATTTAGTACTGTGATGAAAAGTAGATTTTCTAAAAAAGGCAGATGTGTCGTTGTCTTGTGCAAGGCAGCAATCAGGATCATAAAAAGTTTTAATAAGAATACAATTAAGTATATTTTATTTTGATCACACACACACACACACACACACACACACACACACACACACACACACACACACACACACACACACACACACACACACACACACACACACACACACACACACACACACACACACACACACACACACACACACACACACACACACACACACACACACACACACACACACACACACACACATTTTATACTATTGTAACTTACATGCAATTAACTGATAATATCAAAATAAAGGACACAATGAAAACAAAACACTAAATGGCATAAATACCACATAGCAACATAGCAATAATATAATATTCACATTTAAAAAATAAAAACAAAACTAGATAACTATCTAGATTTCACAATGACAATCGAAAACCGAAGATTCTAGTACACAGTACGTAGTACTACAATGCAAACAAATTAAGCACTTCCAAATCTAACAGCCGCATGAAACAGAACATTAATGTATTTACACGAAGTGAACATTGAAAAACCGTAGAAATAAAAATAACACACTGTATAGCTGAAGATAGTTGTCACCAAACTAGAACCTCCCAGAGTCTCTAAATACACTGTAATAAAATTTAAACAAGCAAACAGGAACGTAACACAATTAGTTAGAGTGAAAATGACGTTACACAGAGATATGTCACTGTCACGTCCGGATGTGCGATAACCGAAAAACTACCTACAACTATTTAACAGTCAAATAAAGAGACACAGAACTCCCTGCACAGACAGTGTTTGACGAGTTAGAACATTATAGAGGTGTACAGAAAAAAATTTGCCTAGACTGGAACGCATTTAGTACGGCCTGAACATTTGCTTGAAGTGACAGTTGGTTCCAAATTCAAAAAGGTTTTATCGTCACTAATTCGCCACACGGAATATATGACATGACATTTATAAAAAAATATGCACAAGAAAATATATTTTTCCAAATATATAAAATTTAACATTTGCAATACAATTTTAATGTCAAATGACGAACGACGCTATCGCTAATGGATCCTAACATGGTAACTCTTTCAAACTTTTATAAGTGACGTTATATTCGCAACACGCCTACTACCCCTTTTACACATACTAACATGGCAGCCAATCCCCTGAAGAACATATATTCAACAAAACGTGGATTTAAAGAAGACAAGTCCACTGCGAAAACCGCAAATGATTTTAACTGTCTGAAGTTGCAAAGGTGGTAATACATTACGAAACATATGTATCGCACAGTAAGGGTGAATGCCTCACGATAACGTTTGAACGCATCACCCAATTTTCGTAAACCTTGGCTTGAGTTTCTGTACATTTATCGTACACCCATGTTGTTTAAGGGGGTCAAAATTATTAAACATTCGAAAAAACCATGTAGGGTACCGAATAAAAATGAATTTTACTCAGAATCTGAATTTAGTTTTCATTTTTGAAAATTTTAGTATATTGAGACGCCAACGGACAGAGAGTGGCAAGAAGTGGGTGAAACGTTTGATAAAATCGCAAACTTTTGCCGCATATCAAGGGAACCAATGTTCCTTTTAGTTAAGGAATTTTATCTAAAATTTGAGTGTAGGTTAATTTTAGGAAATTTCAAAATGTTGGGTCTCCAAAGCCCAAAAAATGCGGCAAAAGTTTCATAAAATTGCAAATTCCATGTACTTGTAAATATTTAATAATTTACTAAAAATGTGAATATAGTATACAGTTTGGGAATTTTTAAAATGTGCTGACCCCAGCACAAATTTTGTAATTTTCCCATAATTTAAAAAATATCTAATACCAAAATTTAATGTACTCTTGAAATAGAAGTTGAGTATCAGTCCTATCGGCTGTCTGCCTTCGTGGGATCATTGTTCAGCGTCCATGGGCGGTTCATGGGTTCTGGCTTTGGGGAAGGCTTGACAGGAGCAGGCTTTTACTAGCTACACCCGACTAGTTGGACAGAGGCTATGGAGATCTACCTCAGAAGTGTTTTCAAAACTAAAGTTAAAATAAGGCCTATAACACTATTTCAGTTGGCAGAATACCGTTTCAGTTCCTATTTTTTAAATTATTAACAAATTATTCCCCATAGTTAATTACTTTGTTTCACTGAAATTAGTCTCAAATATTTGGGTTCTCCCATGCTCTCCCCTAAATCTGTTTATGCCAGTCAACTGTTAATCATTACACATTATGTAACTTGCTCATCCTTGGTTTAATGTTTAATCCTTTCATACGATGATGATGATGATAATGATTATCATGTAACTACTAACAATTAATTCAAGCAGTGTTGAATGGCACCTGAATAAATGGTATACGTTAATGTGATTTGACTACGTCAATTCTGGCTCTGAACACAATGCGCAGAATTTTCGAAGTACACAATACTGTGTGAATGCATAGAATTTGCTATATTACACAGCCATCGCGTCGGTTTAATTCCATTAAATATGATTGAAACTTCAAAGCGCGACTGTATAAATTTAAACTAGGAACAGAGAATGCGTACAGGAAAGTAACAAGTGTCAGTTACGGAGGCTGACGAGGTGAATTAATTAAGGTTCTGAAAGAAAGTGTGCAGTGCGAATAAATCCTTTACGAAAACAGAAATGGCGGCAGGATGAAAACGTGATCGGAATACTGACACGTTGAGCTTTCTGCCCGTACCCACAGGCTGTGTTTACAAAATTAAAATTTGGACGATGCGTAATTAGAGGGAAAGAGGATTTACCGAAGACTGGGAGTCCTTCCGTTAGAGAGGATTTAAAAAAAGTAAAGTGTCTGAATCACAAACGTTATAAGTCTGGTGTTTTCTGTCACATGACAAACAGATTTACGTTTGAAGACGATTGTGTAAAGCGATATCCTGAACTCTTGAACTAATATTACGTACTTTAAGTACGGTTTCATCGAGATTTTAAATTATTAAATATTGGTACAAATTTAAACCGACTTTTATGTAACATAGACTACACACATTTCACGATGTAAACAATTGGCATGATCTCTTATATGTCTCCATTAGCAACCATTATGTCAATGACAATAGGCGTGAATGAATTAATTTTCTGATACGAGACATTCTTACACGTGTCTAAACGCATAATACGTGAGCTACGGTGCGAGTAATAACTAAGACATGCACAGAGTATGAGCGTAAGCACAACACTGAGGACACACACACAGACACACACACACACGCGCGCACACACACACACACACACACACAAATTGTTTGTTCGTTTTTTATTTGTTTGTATTACAGTACTTCACTGAATTAACTCTTTCAAGACGGTTGCTTCACTTCTAATTGTTTCCTACTGGAGCACAGACATCACATCATAATAAAATGAATAGTTTTTTTTTATTAAACATATTAAGTATATATTAGTATAATATAGGTATATATATATGTGTGTGTGTGTGTGTGTGTGTGTGCGTGTGCGCGTGTGCGCGCGCGCGCGTGTGAAATATAATAAATATATTTTTATGTTTATAAATTTATGTATATGAGACATAAATATTTCACTACGTGTGACTTTTGTACTAAACAAAAGAATTAAATAAAAACAATGCCTACATGAAAATACATTTTTAATCCAACAAAAATATAATGTCGCACATATTTTCACACAAATATGCATTTGTTTTGAACACAAGCTCTATGATGTCAAAAATGTAATTAATCTAAACACTTATTAGAGATAATAAAATATGTAGCTGTTCGGCTAAGCGTGTTTATTCTGTATCAGAATTTGATTTATATCCAGAATGAAAAACAACTGCAGTCAGTGATTAATTAATTTTCCTTGTTGCCTTGTTGTGACAAGTTATTATTTGAATAAAAATTCTACTTCAACTAACCAGAACCAATAAAACTAAGATACGTTTAAAAAAAATGTAAAGCTTGAAAACATCTAGATAGCGTTAAATATATAGGCTATTAATGTTTCAAAACAGTGTGTCATATACGTTGAAAGCGTGTCCCTTAACCTTTGTTTAACCGGTATTAGTTATATAAACACAGCCTTATTAATAATTTTTCGTTCACCAAACATCAGTGTTACAGAATTTATTTCCTCTAAATGCAAACAAGAAAACAAGAAGAGATGTTTAAAAACTAACCGATACATGTATTTCTTAGATAAATTAGCAGATAAATGATGATAACGTGTACTTTGCAAAGGACGCGCAAAGCGACAGAGTAAATATTTGTTCCGATATTGAAGCAAACATAAACAGAACCATATTTCTGTCAGTTTGGATTTTATGACAAGGCAGCGCGTGGACAGAGTATCCATTACTGTTCGCTGCACTACCTTCATTACTGTACAACATAAATTTATACCGCTGTGTGTTTGTGTGTGTTTGTAAATAAGCACAGTCACACAAGTTATGATATTTCACCCGCGTCTTTGGTTGTTTAGTTGGTTGTTTTAGCCATTAGGCGTAAATCTGTAGATGTGACGTTTCCATATCGTCACCGCTACCTTCTTTAAGATATCCAATGTACTCCTGAGACTGTATTCCAGCAAAAAAGATACTACGTTGCTGCAGCTGCAAGTCACATAAGCACGTAGAGGTATTGACCATTTTAAGAACAGAAACCTGCGTTACTACATCATGAAGCAACACACACACACACACACACACACACACACACACACACACACACACACACACACACACACACACACACACACACACACACACACACACACACACACACACACACACACACACACACACACACACACACACACACACACACACACACACACACACACACACACACACACACACACACACACACACACACACACACACACACACAGAGAGAGAGGATATATAGGAGTCAGTATTTAAAATTGTGGAAATTAATCACACTTTTGAGCACAATGTGTTAAGAAGTGTAAAATGTTCTAAATATCACCCTTTTATGTCATTAAAAAAAAATCTCTATATTTCTTAAAATAAAAAATCCTTTGAGTTTTCAATACATAAACATTTATGTGTTAAAAACACTGTAAACCTAATTTTCTGACAACATAGTGTAAGAAAAGTAACTATATTATTATTATTATTGGAAAAATAACAAAAAAGCAATGGCATGAAGGAAGTAGTAAATCGCTGTAATAAAGGAAATTTTGCTTTTTTAAGAAAGGTATTGAAATTACTAATAGATAAGGCAATACAGTTAAGATAGGTCAAGAAATACGTAATCGGCATTCTGAAGACGTCTCGTCATTTTTCTGTTATTAACTTGTTTAATTCCTAATATGTTTCAATTGTAGGCCTATGTGGATAATTAGGCTACCTTGAAAATAGTTCTACGGTATGGAGACAAACACAAGGAGTCTGGAAGCATAAACCATCAGCCTATGAAAGTGCTTTTCCCAAACCAACGATTTAGTATGTTCTCTCAAAGATTTTTAACACTATTAGAAAATATAGCGAAAGTGACATCTTTGCGAATAAAGAATAAAATAAGCTTTGTATGCGAGCTGTTATATACATAAGTCATCTAATAAAATTTGGTCTTCCTTGATTCTATGTGATCTGAGTAGGACTACTTCCTACAGTACCGTAGTGGTATGTACTCTACATAACACTCCGAACTGGCCTTCATTTCTAAACTCGTGATTAGAAATCTACACAGCTCTACTGATCATGGACCGGATTCTTAGAAGCCTATGGATGTGTAAAGACGTTTTAAGACTATTTATGAGTGCTGATACTTTTCTGAATAATCCTGGGTATTAGGAGATTTTACCGATGACGCATACACGATTCCATTGCATGACAGAATTGGTCATCGACGGAATTTTCTGTTTTCAGCACGCGTCACTGAAATTAAAATTTTCTATTCTTACAGATTGTTTTGCGAGAGGATCGTGTCTGGATATTATGTAGGTCACTTTACGTCTAGTCGCTCTTTCAACTCACAACTTAGTATCGAATCGACAATCTGAGTGCTGGTTTCCACGTATTAAGTTGTGTGAGCTCTTCACGTTTACACGGCTTACGTCTTTAAAGCTTACTGTGTGTAGCTTAAAACTTATAGCTTATAACACCGGAAACCAAACAGTTAAGTACACAGATTTATGATGAATAAGTAATATTCTCTGCTTAGCTGTTACGAAGAACATTACTAAAATGAAACCAAATTGCTAGAAGCGGGAGTGAAAGAACTACGTCAGTCCCACGAAATACCCATTACGCAGATACCGTACTTCTCTCTATCTATCCATTGTAGGCCTTCCGTCTCTCTCACTCTCTCTCTCTCTCTCTCTCTCTCTCTCTCACACACACACACACACACACACACACACACACACACACACACACACACACACACACACACACACACACACACACACACACACATTACTCAGCGTAATGCACTGCTTAAGATTACAAGAAAATTCATTTCTATTGCAACATAGACTCGGTAACACACATTTGTAAATAGCCTACATCAGAAAGTTGTAATAAAACTTTATGATTAATAACGTTCAACTGGTATAAACGTTTTGCGTCAACTAATGAGAATATAATGTTTGTATAAAAGCGTTTTATTACTGCAAACGTGGCTGAGCACAGGGTATTAGCCTACCCTAATGTGATTGTTGGCTGAGTACGGGATTGTAAGCAATTAACTAGAGATATCGTTGTTGTTAGGCGTGCTGATAATGAGAACTCGTCACTGTCGGAAAACAATCCGGCAGGAAGAAGCTACAAATAGACAAGGATACAGGCTTTCCGTGATGAATCCCTTTAATTTTCAGTGAATTTGTGAAAATTAGGAACACAAATTCACGGGTAAATGGAAACATGTGTAGTTCTGTATAGAGATGTCGACAGTCAGACCGCCTTGTACTCAGGGGTCAAAAAGGAAATTTGATAGCCTATTAGCCTCACATGCATTGTACTGTCAACATTCTAATTTGAATAAACAAATAAATAACAATGTTTAGGAGGACGATTCTCGCGCATAATTGTTAGGTTTAAATACAATATTAGTTGCTAGTCTCAAATAATTAAAATTCTGTCAAAATTACGTTTTAAAATGGTTTCATTTTTTCGTATTGAGAATCGACTGATACTGTAATTAATATTTAAATAAATAATAATAATAAAGCCAATAATGTTTATATCAACGATTTAATAGGCACTGCGAATACTTATTAATAAATTATTTACCTTAAATTATCCGCCGTGTGATTTATTGTGCTTCGTCTATGACGCGTTTCAGAGCTTATGAACTTATGCAACCGCTCAGTGGCAGAATGAACTTGAACGGGTGCGCACCCAAATCCGCGTACGGTTCACATGCAAATTTTGACATTTTAACTTCTTAACGATCTCGCAAGAGTGATAGTTTTACCTTTTTAATATCTGATGATGGAGCATAAGCTCTGAAACGCGTCATAGACGAAGCACAAGAAATCACACGGCGGATAATTTAAGGTAAATAATTTATTAATTCGTACAAGTGATTTGGTTACCATATTAAACATGAATATTAAAACAGCGAATACTTCGTCGGAGTTAATATTTTAATCTCTCACTAATCTCAATAAATATTTTTTTTACATCGTAGGATTTAAATGGACAGTGTATTTGACCTAGTGCGAACGATACATTGTACAAGGCTATACACAATCCTCTACTCCCAGCACTTAGTAAAGTAAATATTCGTTTTTTATTATTTTACTTCCATATTCCTTAAGGAATGGAAGTATGATGGCAAAAAAAATCGTGTTCGAGATTATTGCAGATTCTGATTCTACTACACTCAAAACATGAAAAAAAGTCGTTTTCCGAAAAGTGTCTGTGTGTGTGTCTGTGTGTCTGTCTGTCTGTCTAACTGTAGATTTTTTTTCTATGGCAAACGATAACTGCCGCAAATTCAAACAGAATCAAATAATTTTTTGCATACAGCCCTGATTTGCAGAGTACTCGCGACCTATTGTTTTTGGTGAAGATCGGTTGAGGGAAAGGGGTAGTTTACCTGCAACGGTATTTTTTAGCAAGGGTAATTTTGTTTGTTTGGCAAACGATAACAGCCGCAAATTCAAACAGAATCAAATAATGTTTCGCATACAGCCCTGAATTGTAGAGTTCTCAAGATCTGCTGATTTTGGTGAAGATCGGTTAAGGGAAAGGGGTAGTTTACCTGTAACGTTTTATGTTTTAACAAGGGTATTTCCTATGGCAAACGATAACAGCCGCAAATTCAAACAGAATCAAAAGATTATTTGCATACAGCCCTAAATTGTAGAGTTCTCAAGACCTATTGTTTTTGGTGAAGTTCGGTTGAGGGAAAGGGGTAGTTTACCTGCCACGTTTTTTGTTTTATCAAGGGTATTTTCTATGGCAAACGATAACAGCCGCAAATTCAAACAGAATCAAATACTGTTTTGCATACAGCCCTGATTTGTAGAGTACTCAAGACCTATTGTTTTTGGTGAAGATCGGTTAAGGGAAAGGGGTAGTTTACCTGTAACGTTTTATGTTTTAACAAGGGTATTTCATATGGCAAACGATAACAGCCGCAAATTCAAACAGAATCAAAAGATTATTTGCATACAGCCCTAAATTGTAGAGTTCTCAAGACCTACTGTTTTTGGTGAAGATCGGTTGAGGGAAAGGGGTAGTTTACCTGCAACGTTTTTTTAACAAGGGTATTTTATATGGCAAACGATAACAGCCGCAAATTCAAACGGAATCAAATAATGTTTTGCATACAGCCCTGAATTGTAGAGGTCTCAATGACTTTCGATTTTGGTGAAGATCGGTTAAGGGGAAGGGGTAGTTTACCTGCAACCTTTTACGTTTTAACAAGAGTAAAGTACTTGAAAATTTATTTAAACTTTTTGAAACAATGGTAATTGTTAAAAATAAAATAATTTTGTTGCCAGGCAATAAAATTATAATTTTTTCATTTTAATGTAATATAATATTTTTCATTTAATACAGCAATAAAAAGGCAGGTAAGACACAGCCTGGCTGTTTGGCTGAAAATGATTTTAAATATAAATCTTAGAATATGGAAGTCATGTATGGTTCTCCATACCGATATTTTGTATAATGTATCATTTTTTGGTGTTATTTTTGTATTTCATTTTAAAATAACGTGTTTTATTTTAAGTTATCGTGTAAAAACAAACTAGATTTGCAGTAAGGATCGTGTATGAACGCAAGCAGCCATCTACACATCGGACACATGTGTACGACCATGTTTGTGCTTACTTAAATATAATTATAGTGTGTAACTCAGTATAGAAGCGCAATAGTCTGTGAGATAGTAGCATTCACTGACCTGATGTGTCATATGGTGTGTTTTGCTTTATGGTTCACAGACATGGACAGTGAGGAATATGGGATAGAGATACGTTTGAGCCGCTGGTAATGGAATAGAGTTGTGGGAAGGAATAAGATGGGTTGATAAGAGAATCAAAGAGAGATGTAACCCTCTTTTTATTTGTGTAAGAGTTTTATGAATTTTTTTTTTATATTTTCCTTTTACCTTTTTTTTGTTTTTTTTGTGTAAAAAAAGGGTTACATAATATTTAAGACTAGCCTGAAGGCCTAGAAGGAAGCATAAAGTGTGCTGGGTCCAATGAGACGTGACTTGCAATTAATACTCTCTGTTAACAAGCAAGATAACAACCTTTATTGGGGTCTAGACGATTACACATAATTTAACATACACGATACATATAAATCACAGATACAATTATATATATATATTTACAGGGCCTATGGGCAACCTGTGTAGTTTCATCAAAATACAATAACCCCCAAAATTACTCAAAAAGCAATTGGCCATCATAATAAGAAAACACAATTTATAAGTTTAAAATGCCTTGTGAATAGCCTGTATAGTTTTATGAAAATTCAATAAGCACCAAAATTACTTAAAAGGCACAATTGGCCATAATAATAAGAAAATACAATTTATAAATTTAAAATGCCTGTAAACAGCCTGTATAGTTTTATCAAAATACAATAACCACCGAAATTATTTAAAAGGCAATTGGGCATAATAATAAGGAAATACAATTTATAAATTTAAAGAAAATAACCTGGATTGGCCCGGCCGCTGACATGTTCCACACGGCATCCGAAAAGGCAATTAACCATTACAAAATTTAGGACAACCCCCCCAAAGCCAGACAGGGTAGTAGAAAGCTGGACAAGAGCCAGACCCGACATAAGGTAACATGTCCGGGTGGTTCCATACATATGCACAAAAAGGTGACTACCCCTGATTTTAAAATGTAATCTGACCTAATTGCAGACTACGGAAAACTCCCAACCCTTTATGAAATAAAGAAAATAATTATGTGCGAAAAAACCCGAGATTATAATCAATACAACTATCCTTTCTCTACAACACAGGACGCCCTTGGACAAGAAGTAAGGGGCCTGTATGTTACCCTCCTTGTGATTTTGGATGATCGGACCCAGCTCTTCGTCCTCTAACTGATGGGGATGGGGTAACACATCAGTGAAGGCTAATGGAAAATCTAGTAGAACTGCGCAGGGTTGCTCAGATTGGGCTTCACTGGGCTGGGAAAACATGCGTGACAAAGCATCTGCAACCACATTTTGAGTTCCCCGGATATGTTGCACCTTGAATTTGAAGGATGAGATCTTGACCACCCATCTACCAATTTTACCCAGTTGCCGGGGATGAGCAAGAAGCCAAGAGAGAGCCTGTTTGTCGGTCTCGAGCAGGAACTCAGCATGTTCCAGAAAACGCCTGAATTTGTCTAGAGCGTACACTACTGCTAAACACTCCAGCTCATACACTGAAGATTTTCTTTCTTGCTGGGTCAAAGTTCTAGAAATGAAAGCCACAGGCTGCCTAGCACCGTCAACGACCTGGGATAGAACCGCCCCGAGCGCCACCGAACTAGCGTCCGTCTGAAGAACAAAAGGTTTGGAAAAATCGGGCATCCGTAACACCGGTGGGGAGATGATGGCTTCCTTAAGGGTGTCGAAAGCCTTCTGTTGGCCCTCATCCCATGTGAATTTAGTTCCTTTTTTTCTCAGTTCGTTCAAGGGTGCAGCGATTTCCGCAGCATTAGGAATGAATCTGCGATAGAAATTGACCATTCCCACGAATCTAGCTATCCCCTTTGCATCCATAGGAGGGGGAAAGTCACGGATGCCCTGGGTCCTCTCGGGGTCGACAGTAACACCCCGGTGTGAAACTAGATGCCCTAAGAAAGAAATGCTTTCCTGGGCAAAACGAACCTTCTCTGGATTGACAGTGAGGCCAGAATTTCTCAATCGACACATCACATCTCGCTAATGACACAGGTGTTCCTCGAATGTTTTACTATAGACCAGCAAGTCGTCCAAGTAACTGAACACAAACTTGAATTTTACGCCGTGAAAGACGGTGTCAAGTAGACGAGTGAGTGAACGACGCGGCGCGGATACTTCGTCTGGGCTTGTCGGAGGAGGAGGTGGTCCAAATCATTCTTGAAGGAGTGTCCCCACAGGAGAGATTAAGGCTGTTATTTGCCGAGCGCCCGCGCCGGTTTATCGATTTGGACAAATTATGTGTGGTGTCAAAAGCTATTCAAACTAACGATGAGGCGAGGGGAGGTAGTAGTTGTGATCTCCCGGAATTTCAGAGAGGAGAAGGACGGGGCGGCCCTCCTCGCCCCCGACAGGTTCAGTCCAGCAGAGAGCGCGAAAACCGGGGTAGCACGTCGACGGTTTTTCTTGGGTGTGGCCTTTTCTGGTTTCTCCGGCTCTGGGAGTAAGTTGCATTGTTGGTGCCGATTTCATCGCTAAAAGTGGTCTCGTGTTAAACATCCATGGGCACCAATGCTATTTTAAGTTCAATCGGGGATTCGTTATTCCTTTCCTTGGATATCAGGGAGCTAAGGAAGATATCCAAGAGGTGGCGTGTCCGGATTCTTCAAAAGACCATCTCACTCAGTCCCAGCAGAAGGCATTAGACCAACTGTGTGAAGAATTTCCCTCTGTTTTAACTCCTACCTTGGGGCTCACACATTTGTTGGAGTATAAAATCCGCCTTCCAGACTCCAAAATAGTGAGGGCACACCAATACAAATTCGCTCCTTCGAAAATGGCCGTTCTGAGAGAGAAAGTTCAAGAATTATTAGAGCAAGGGGTGATTGAACCTTCTAATTCCAGCTATGCCAGTCCAGCGTTTCTGGTACCCAAGCCTGGGGGTAGGCACCGTATGGTAATAGATTATAGAAAATTAAATGCCAATATTGTGGTGGATTCCGTTCCCCTTCCGTATCTACATTCGGCTTTCGATTGGTTCAGTGGGGCCAGGTATTTCACGGTTATTGATCTTAACGCCGCTTATCACCAGATTCCCTTAGCAAAGGAGAGTAGACCGTACACGGTATTTTGTGTACCTTGGAATCTATATCAATATACTAGGGTTCCCGTGAGCTTGGCTGTGGGGGCCCAGGCACGAACGCCTCCAACACCTCCCGGTGGAACTCCGCCACGCCACCCCCACATCGCATTATGCCAGCCACCCTCCCAGCCATGGGGCCGCTACAATATGCATAAATGAGCGCGAGGAGAGCGCGATCCGACATGCCCGGAAAATCAGCTGTCTGAAACATTATCTTGAAAAACGGTATCAATTTGTCGACGTCCAGACCATCCACAACCGGTAATTGCTGGATGATCTGGGAGAGGGGATTGGGCAGCTTGTGGTATGATGGCGCCACCATACCGGAAAAGACCGAAGTACTCATTGTAGGCTCCCGAGAACACTCTAAACCCGAGCCGCCGGACGCGGGAACTGCCTCCGGGGTGTGTACCTCACTAGTTTGAGCCACCTGTAAGGTCGAGGTGACCTGTTCAATTACTGCTTTAATCTCATTTACGTGTTCCAGAGCGCCCCATTGATCGCAAAGGTTTTGTAGTCTCGTACGTAAATGGGTCAGGCGCTGCCGAATCCTCCGGGCACCCCTGGAGGAACCCGGTCCTGACTCAAAACGTCCGACACATCCGGCTAACTCTCTCAATTCCTCCCACTTCTCCAAACACAATTCTAATTCTTTGTTTTTGTCTTCTATATCGACAGCAGAGGGCATGTCGCCGGCGGACAGTGCCTCTCTCAGCTGTTTTCTTAAAGCCGTTACCCCCCCTTTCGGGCTCCTGCCCCGGGTTCGTAATTCATATTCTAATTCCTCGCGGAGAAACAAGTCCGGATCCACGCCACCCATCCTCGAGCTCCGTGGCCGACCAATGAAATCCAAAATACGTCACAACGAATCACAAATCACAAAATCAGGAAAAACCTGTGTCACCAAGTGACCCCGGGGTCCCTAACGTTGCGAAGACTCGACCATCTATCCCGAACTAGCTCCCGTTAACACTACACAAGGGGACAAATAATATCCGACACTAACACAATACATAAAAATCAACAACACCTAACACCTATCACAACATGTTAAATTTCACAAATACATACGCAACAACCACCAAAGACCAACATTGCCATTCAAAAAAAAAAATTTTCAAACAATTAACTATCCGTCGGTATGCCCTACAATACCGACTCCCGATCTGGCCATACCGCATCCCGCCAATCCAACACGATATTATTTTAATATCAATTAATTATAATGTCTATTCAACATCACAACGCCCCAGATCTCCGGTAAATCAAAAGTCTCAAACGACCCCAAAAATATTTCAACTAATGTGCATGCATGACTCGTGGCGGCACCTAGTTTACCATGCCTTACTCTCTATACAAATTCAAAACAGGCTGACAAAGCATACATCAACAATAATAATCACTATTCAAATCTTAACCTAAACATTGAACATAACACAAAAAGATAGACATGTATGATGGTGCCTTGCTTCTAAGTCCCTCTTAAATTCTCTAAGTTATTTTATTTTTCTTTTAAATTATTTTTCTTTTAAACTGTTTCCAAGTTTGCAAGTCTCGTCACACCAAAGGACCCACGTGTTCAACCATAGATTTTATAAACCACGCTCTGCTACCATTTGTAACCCTCTTTTTATTTGTGTAAGAGTTTTATGAATTTTTTTTTGTATATTTTCCTTTTTCATTTTTTTTGTGTAAAAAAGGGTTACTTAATATTTAAGACTAGGCTGAAGGCCTAGAAGGAAGCATAAAGTGTGCTGGGTCCAATGAGACGTGACTTGCAATTAATACTCTCTGTTAACAAGCAAGATAACAACCTTTATTGGGGCCTAGACGATTACACATAATTTAACATACACGATACATATAAATCACAGATACAATTATATATATATTTACAGGGCCTATGGGCAACCTGTGTAGTTTCATCAAAATACAATAACCCCCAAAATTACTCAAAAAGCAATTGGCCATCATAATAAGAAAACACAATTTATAAGTTTAAAATGCCTTGTGAATAGCCTGTATAGTTTTATGAAAATTCAATAAGCACCAAAATTACTTAAAAGGCACAATTGGCCATAATAATAAGAAAATACAATTTATAAATTTAAAATGCCTGTAAACAGCCTGTATAGTTTTATCAAAATACAATAACCACCGAAATTATTTAAAAGGCAATTGGGCATAATAATAAGAAAATACAATTTATAAATTTAAAGAAAATAACCTGGATTGGCCCGGCCGCTGACATGTTCCACACGGCATCCGAAAAGGCAATTAACCATTACAAAATTTAGGAAAACCCCCCCAAAGCCAGACAGGGTAGTAGAAAGCTGGACAAGAGCCAGACCCGACATAAGGTAACATGTCCGGGTGGTTCCATACATATGCACAAAAAGGTGACTACCCCTGATTTTAAAATGTAATCTGACCTAATTGCAGACTACGGAAAACTCCCAACCCTTTATGAAATAAAGAAAATAATTATGTGCGAAAAAACCCGAGATTATAATCAATACTAGACCAGCCGGTCCAGATCTACATGTTACATACTGCACCTACCTACTTAACTAACATACCAGCACCCAAACTTCTACAAACCAATCAGTACCAAGGTAAAAATAATGTATAGCATAAAAAAATTAATGAGCGCTGGTCACATGCCAGCGAACGGGCCTACAATTGCTCTCTAGACTAATTACACATCAAAGCAATGTTACATGAAAGTTTGAATGCAAAATTATGTCCAGCAGGGCACGCGCACAACTGAAATGGTTTTATACTGTAGTAAGTCAATTAAGTTGGAACTTGAGTTTTTGTAGATGGTTAACGCACGATATCAGCTGTTTTATCCAGAGGCCAAATTTATCTAAATATTGGATGAATATCACCTTGTTTTATGCAGATGATTCCCAGGTGGACTTCTGCCTTGCTGTACTATCACTAGATCATGATGAGTGTGGTTACGGTTGCATCCTTACTGTTTTTTTTTTCTTCCTCCGGCAGGCGAGAAACGAGAGTCTGAGTGTGTGTCGTCAGTTCAGGACATGGTAGAGGATGGGATTTCTACCATGCTATGGTCAAGTCTCCGTCGCTCCGGGAGCCCTAGGCATGAATAGTAATTAATTCACTGACAAACTAAATCGCTCCCGAGCATAACACACATGTACAACTGCCCAACCTTGCATTGACAAAATCAAACATGAATCAAACGCTTGCCGCCATTGACCATTTACACTGATTTCTTTATAATTAGGTGTAACTTTCTTTCTTAAATTAATGATTCACACGCAAGGCCTCAATGCCTCATTATTTGGTTTAATTTATAACGCACCCCTACATGCGTATGCAAAGTTGACGTTCTTCGACATGTTATAAGTTTATAATGGACACGTGCTCTCACAATCACTTCATCACCGTTCCCCAGAATTACATAACTTTTACACCCTTTTTAACATGGGCAATTACTATTACTAAATACACATGTATAAGGCTGTTTCAGTGGTTAAATAAATCAAGATATATGACAATGAACATACTTTAGGTCACACGCACACGAGCCATGCCTATCAAACATTATCCGTTCACATCTACGCCAATTATTGTTTAAATTAGTACTTTTTACAAGCAAATGAATAATATATATATAATTTACTTACCGGAGGTCTGTAAAAGTCTACCTACACAAGATAGGATAGAAAATACAAGAATTAACCAAAACTCTGTCTGCAGAAGGAAAAGCTGTTTACACTGCAGTTGACGAGGACCGAATGGCCAATTTTGCCAACAGGTGAGCTGTAGTCGGGGACACAATTACCTGCTTCCGCCAACAGATAGGGCGAGCATGCCCCAACGCAAAACAGCGCTTGCTACATCGCGAAATGATAAATTCGTAATTTTTTTTTTATACTGTCGCCCGGTTTCTATGAGAAACCGCGGCACACCCCCACCCCAAAAAGGCAACATGGTTGCCAACCACTTGAACTTGGGTACCCTGCATAGTACCCCCAATCTTCTAGACCACAGAGCTTCTCCGGGGAATCTCAAGAAAACTCGCACTTAGGAGAATAGAGGCTCAGAAGGAAAACGAAAGAGATGGAAAGAAGAAGTGTAGTGGGTATACTTGTGTGCATGTAAGTACTTGTGTAAGTGTGCGGGCACTGCATGCTGACTTGATCAGGGTCAGCATACAGCAAGAAGGGACAGTAGAAGAAAAGAAGAAAGAGAAGTTCGGGAGCTCCCTGAGTTCTGACCTCCCAACTTATATTTTGAGACACCAAAGACTTATCAACTTTAACAGAGACTTATACCACATATTTGTTTTAGCTAACCAAACAACTGAACAACTCCACACTATCAATCCATCGTACACTCTCAAGACCGGGAGAAAATGATGGCCTCCATGAGACTATAATCTAAGGGTATGCCAAAACATACAGAGTGGACGAAGTTCACAACCGACCTCATCAACAATGTAAGTTTCACTCTTCTCTCTAACTCTTTTTTTTTATTTTACATTCCTTTTCTAATTTTTTTTTGATATTTTCTGTTTTTCTATGGGGAGGGTTAGGAAGATCGGGAAGACGAAAAGGGCACGGATCATTGAAAGGTCAATATCTAGGACTAAAGGTAAGGACATGGCTCCCTCCGAAAATAAGGATAAATGGAGAAAACCAAGGCTCGCGCAGGCAGGGGCGCGTCCCTGAAGTAGACGAACACCACTGGGACTGTGGGGGACGTCTACCCACTACCCGTTTCTCTAACTTCAAGGCACCCTTGCAAGACGCTCTACTCCCTGAATGATAACTTCCTCTACACACAACGGAGACCATCTAAATTCTCCCCCCATACCAGCCTGTCTATCCCCTGCGACAGAGCTTCAGTTTAGAGATGTGAGTCGTTATCTTTTCCGAATCGCTCCCCGGTTCTCCCAACCTAGCCGTTACCGGCGATGCGAAACCCAGGATGCGATATGGTCCCGACCAGCGATAACACAGTTTTGCGGCTCTCTTGTTCGCGGCCGAGCTGATCGGATGGCTTTGGTAGTAGACCCAGTCCCCTGGCTGGAAGGGGTTAGGAATTCGCCCCCGATTATATCGACGACGGACACGCTCGTGCGCTCGCAGCAAATTCTTCCGAGCCTCCTTCCACCTCTCCGCTGTTCCACTATTGGGCTCCTGTGGCAGAAGATCTTCAATGTTCCACAAGTTAGTCAGCGGGAGTGCGGGCGAGAATCCAAACATAATTTCAAAAGGAACGGCCTGGTGACTGTCATGTAGGGCCGTATTAAAGGCTAGCTGTAACCACCTAAGATTCTGGTCCCAGGTGTTCTGTTGCTCAGCATGATAGGCAATAAGCGCGGACCTGAGATTCCTGTTGAATCTCTCCGCGTGGGACGGCTGTGGGTAATAAGGGGAAGCGGTTACATGCTTGATCCCACTGGCAAAACACATTCGCCGAAACTCACCCGAAATAAACTGCGGACCATTGTCCGAAACAATGAAGGTCGGAAGACCGAAATGCTGAAAGACATGGTTCTGAAGCGCGAGAACGGTCAAACGAGCCGTTGCCTGCCGTAAGGGCAATAGCCAGGCAAACTTTGATAAAGCATCCACACAGACAAGTAGGTAAGCATTACCAGCCTTGCTACGTGGGAAAGGTCCCACGTAGTCGATGAATAGCTTCTCCGTCGGTCTGCTCGCCACATCAGATGACAACAATCCTAACTTGGTGTTCTGGGCAGGCTTACTCAAGCCACAGAGATGACAATTCTTCACACGAGTCGCAATATCCCTATCCATGCCCTTCCAGATGAAATGTCGCCTAACACTGGAAATGGTCTTCGAAATTCCCTTATGACCCCCTATCGGGGAATTATGATAGAAACTGAAGACCATGGGCACGAGTTTGCTAGGCAGCACTACCTTCGGGGCACGTCCTTTCCTTTCTCTACAACACAGGACGCCCTTGGACAAGAAGTAAGGGGCCTGTATGTTACCCTCCTTGTGATTTTGGATGATCGGACCCAGCTCTTCGTCCTCTAACTGATGGGGATGGGGTAACACATCAGTGAAGGCTAATGGAAAATCTAGTAGAAATGCGCAGGGTTGCTCAGATTGGGCTTCACTGGGCTGGGAAAACATGCGTGACAAAGCATCTGCAACCAAATTTTGAGTTCCCCGGATATGTTGCACCTTGAATTTGAAGGATGAGATCTTGACCACCCATCTACCAATTTTACCCAGTTGCCGGGGATGAGCAAGAAGCCAAGAGAGAGCCTGTTTGTCGGTCTCGAGCAGGAACTCAGCATGTTCCAGAAAACGCCTGAATTTGTCTAGAGCGTACACTACTGCTAAACACTCCAGCTCATACACTGAAGATTTTCTTTCTTGCTGGGTCAAAGTTCTAGAAATGAAAGCCACAGGCTGCCTAGCACCGTCAACGACCTGGGATAGAACCGCCCCGAGCGCCACCGAACTAGCGTCCGTCTGAAGAACAAAAGGTTTGGAAAAATCGGGCATCCGTAACACCGGTGGGGAGATGATGGCTTCCTTAAGGGTGTCGAAAGCCTTCTGTTGGCCCTCATCCCATGTGAATTTAGTTCCTTTTTTTCTCAGTTCGTTCAAGGGTGCAGCGATTTCCGCAGCATTAGGAATGAATCTGCGATAGAAATTGACCATTCCCACGAATCTAGCTATCCCCTTTGCATCCCTAGGAGGGGGAAAGTCACGGATGCCCTGGGTCCTCTCGGGGTCGACAGTAACACCCCGGTGTGAAACTAGATGCCCTAAGAAAGAAATGCTTTCCTGGGCAAAACGAACCTTCTCTGGATTGACAGTGAGGCCAGAATTTCTCAATCGACACATCACATCTCGCTAATGACACAGGTGTTCCTCGAATGTTTTACTATAGACCAGCAAGTCGTCCAAGTAATTGAACACAAACTTGAATTTTACGCCGTGAAAGACGGTGTCAAGTAGACGAGTGAGTGTTTGGGCCCCCACAGCCAAGCTCACGGGAACCCTAGTATATTGATATAGGTTCCAAGGTACACAAAATGCCGTGTACGGTCGACTCTCCTTTGCTAAGGGAATCTGGTGATAAGCGGCGTTAAGATCAATAATCGTGAAATACCTGGCCCCACTGAACCAATCGAAAGCCGAATGTAGATCCGGAAGGGGAACGGAATCCACCTCAATATTGGCATTTAATTTTCTATAATCTATTACCATACGGTGCCTACCCCCAGGCTTGGGTACCAGAAACGCTGGACTGGCATAGCTGGAATTAGAAGGTTCAATCACCCCTTGCTCTAATAATTCTTGAACCTTCTCTCTCAGAACGGCCATTTTCGGAGGAGCGAATTTGTATGGGTGTGCCCTCACTATTTTGGAGTCTGGAAGGCGGATTTTATACTCCAACAAATGTGTGAGCCCCAAGGTAGGAGTTAACACAGAGGGAAATTCTTCACACAGTTGGTCTAAGGCCTTCTGCTGGGACTGAGTGAGATGGTCTTGTGAAGAATCCGGACACGCCACCTCTTGGATACCTTCCTTAGCTCCCTGATATCCAAGGAAAGGAATAACGACTCCCCGATTGAACTTAAAATAGCATTGGTGCCCATGGATGTTTAACACGAGACCACTTTTAGCGATGAAATCGGCACCAACAATGCAATTTACTCCCAGAGCCGGAGAAACCAGAAAAGGCCACACCCAAGAAAAACCGTCGATTTTAAATTTGAAGGAAATCACCCGGGAGATGGGCAGGATTTCCCGTGATGCAGTACAGTATACCACCGAAGACAGATCCGATCGCTTTATTAAGCCCCGTTTCTCAAGGTCCGCACATACTCGAGATGAGACGATAAATCGGCTGAGCTGACTCCCCTTTAACTCGAGCGATAGAAAGGGGCATACGGAAGTATGTTGAGGGATCGTAGTCAGGACCTTGATGCCAGAAGAGTCGGGTCCTATCACTGGCCTGGAGGTAATAGGATATGAAAAAGACCTAGCTCGAGGAAAGACATCCTCCGACATATCTTCCCCTGGTAGCCTAGTGTTTTGGGGAGGGTCCCTGCGATGGAGGTGTTGGACGCGCACGCCCTCGGGGACAGAATCGAGCCACATGATCCGGCCGACTACAATTATAGCATATAATGCTACCCCGGTTTTCGCGCTCTCTGCTGGACTGAACCTGTCGGGGGCGAGGAGGGCCGCCCCGTCCTTCTCCTCTCTGAAATTCCGGGAGATCACAACTACTACCTCCCCTCGCCTCATCGTTAGTTTGAATAGCTTTTGACATCACATATAATTTGTCCAAATCGATAAACCGGCGCGGGCGCTCGGCAAATAACAGCCTTAATCTCTCCTGTGGGGACACTCCTTCAAGAATGATTTGGACCACCTCCTCCTCCGACAAGCCCAGACGAAGTATCCGCGCCGCGTCGTTTATGCTATGTACAAATTGGGCCAAACTCTCACCCCTAGACTGCACTCGGTAGAAGTGTCTATGTCGTAATTGTTTAAGAAGCCTCCCAGGCACGAACGCCTCCAACACCTCCCGGTGGAACTCCGCCACGCCACCCCCACATCGCATTATGCCAGCCACCCTCCCAGCCATGGGGCCGCTACAATATGCATAAATGAGCTCGAGGAGAGCGCGATCCGACATGCCCGGAAAATCAGCTATCTGAAACATTATCTTGAAAAACGGTATCAATATGTCGACGTCCAGACCATCCACAACCGGTAATTGCTGGATGATCTGGGAGAGGGGATTGGGCAGCTTGTGGTATGATGCCGCCACCATACCGGAAAAGACCGGAGCACTCATTGTAGACTCCCGAGAACACTCTAAACCCGAGCCGCCGGACGCGGGAACTGCCTCCGGGGTGTGTACCTGACTAGTTTGAGCCACCTGTAAGGTCGAGGTGACCTGTTCAATTACTGCTTTAATCTCATTTACGTGTTCCAGAGCGCCCCATTGATCGCAAAGGTTTTGTAGTCTCGTACGTAAATGGGTCAGGCGCTGCCGAATCCTCCGGGCACCCCTGGAGGAACCCGGTCCTGACTCAAAACGTCCGACACATCCGGCTAACTCTCTCAATTCCTCCCACTTCTCCAAACACAATTCTAATTCTTTGTTTTTGTCTTCTATATCGACAGCAGAGGGCATGTCGCCGGCGGACAGTGCCTCTCTCAGCTGTTTTCTTAAAGCCGTTACCCCCCCTTTCGGGCTCCTGCCCCGGGTTCGTAATTCATATTCTAATTCCTCGCGGAGAAACAAGTCCGGATCCACGCCACCCATCCTCGAGCTCCGTGGCCGACCAATGAAATCCAAAATACGTCACAACGAATCACAAATCACAAAATCAGGAAAAACCTGTGTCACCAAGTGACCCCGGGGTCCCTAACGTTGCGAAGACTCGACCATCTATCCCGAACTAGCTCCCGTTAACACCACACAAGGGGACAAATAATATCCGACACTAACACAATACATAAAAATCAACAACACCTAACACCTATCACAACATGTTAAATTTCACAAATACATACGCAACAACCACCAAAGACCAACATTGCCATTCAAAAAAAAAAATTTTCAAACAATTAACTATCCGTCGGTATGCCCTACAATACCGACTCCCGATCTGGCCATACCGCATCCCGCCAATCCAACACGATATTATTTTAATATCAATTAATTATAATGTCTATTCAACATCACAACGCCCCAGATCTCCGGTAAATCAAAAGTCTCAAACGACCCCAAAAATATTTCAACTAATGTGCATGCATGACTCGTGGCGGCACCTAGTTTACCATGCCTTACTCTCTATACAAATTCAAAACAGGCTGACAAAGCATACATCAACAATAATAATCACTATTCAAATCTTAACCTAAACATTGAACATAACACAAAAAGATAGACATGTATGATGGTGCCTTGCTTCTAAGTCCCTCTTAAATTCTCTAAGTTATTTTATTTTTCTTTTAAACTGTTTCCAAGTTTGCAAGTCTCGTCACACCAAAGGACCCACGTGTTCAACCATAGATTTTATAAACCACGCTCTGCTACCATTTGTAACCCTCTTTTTATTTGTGTAAGAGTTTTATGAATTTTTTTTTGTATATTTTCCTTTTTCATTTTTTTTGTGTAAAAAAGGGTTACTTAATATTTAAGACTAGGCTGAAGGCCTAGAAGGAAGCATAAAGTGTGCTGGGTCCAATGAGACGTGACTTGCAATTAATACTCTCTGTTAACAAGCAAGATAACAACCTTTATTGGGGCCTAGACGATTACACATAATTTAACATACACGATACATATAAATCACAGATACAATTATATATATATTTACAGGGCCTATGGGCAACCTGTGTAGTTTCATCAAAATACAATAACATCAAAATACAATAACCCCCAAAATTACTCAAAAAGCAATTGGCCATCATAATAAGAAAACACAATTTATAAGTTTAAAATGCCTTGTGAATAGCCTGTATAGTTTTATGAAAATTCAATAAGCACCAAAATTACTTAAAAGGCACAATTGGCCATAATAATAAGAAAATACAATTTATAAATTTAAAATGCCTGTAAACAGCCTGTATAGTTTTATCAAAATACAATAACCACCGAAATTATTTAAAAGGCAATTGGGCATAATAATAAGAAAATACAATTTATAAATTTAAAGAAAATAACCTGGATTGGCCCGGCCGCTGACATGTTCCACACGGCATCCGAAAAGGCAATTAACCATTACAAAATTTAGGAAAACCCCCCCAAAGCCAGACAGGGTAGTAGAAAGCTGGACAAGAGCCAGACCCGACATAAGGTAACATGTCCGGGTGATTCCATACATATGCACAAAAAGGTGACTACCTCTGATTTTAAAATGTAATCTGACCTAATTGCAGACTACGGAAAACTCCCAACCCTTTATGAAATAAAGAAAATAATTATGTGCGAAAAAACCCGAGATTATAATCAATACTAGACCAGCCGGTCCAGATCTACATGTTACATACTGCACCTACCTACTTAACTAACATACCAGCACCCAAACTTCTACAAACCAATCAGTACCAAGGTAAAAATAATGTATAGCATAAAAAAATTAATGAGCGCTGGTCACATGCCAGCGAACGGGCCTACAATTGCTCTCTAGACTAATTACACATCAAAGCAATGTTACATGAAAGTTTGAATGCAAAATTATGTCCAGCAGGGCACGCGCACAACTGAAATGGTTTTATACTGTAGTAAGTCAATTAAGTTGGAACTTGAGTTTTTGTAGATGGTTAACGCACGATATCAGCTGTTTTATCCAGAGGCCAAATTTATCTAAATATTGGATGAATATCACCTTGTTTTATGCAGATGATTCCCAGGTGGACTTCTGCCTTGCTGTACTATCACTAGATCATGATGAGTGTGGTTACGGTTGCATCCTTACTGTTTTTTTTTTCTTCCTCCGGCAGGCGAGAAACGAGAGTCTGAGTGTGTGTCGTCAGTTCAGGACATGGTAGAGGATGGGATTTCTACCATGCTATGGTCAAGTCTCCGTCGCTCCGGGAGCCCTAGGCATGAATAGTAATTAATTCACTGACAAACTAAATCGCTCCCGAGCATAACACACATGTACATCTGCCCAACCTTGCATTGACAAAATCAAACATGAATCAAACGCTTGCCGCCATTGACCATTTACACTGATTTCTTTATAATTAGGTGTAACTTTCTTTCTTAAATTAATGATTCACACGCAAGGCCTCAATGCCTCATTATTTGGTTTAATTTATAACGCACCCCTACATGCGTATGCAAAGTTGACGTTCTTCGACATGTTATAAGTTTATAATGGACACGTGCTCTCACAATCACTTCATCACCGTTCCCCAGAATTACATAACTTTTACACCCTTTTTAACATGGGCAATTACTATTACTAAATACACATGTATAAGGCTGTTTCAGTGGTTAAATAAATCAAGATATATGACAATGAACATACTTTAGGTCACACGCACACGAGCCATGCCTATCAAACATTATCCGTTCACATCTACGCCAATTATTGTTTAAATTAGTACTTTTTACAAGCAAATGAATAATATATATATAATTTACTTACCGGAGGTCTGTAAAAGTCTACCTACACAAGATAGGATAGAAAATACAAGAATTAACCAAAACTCTGTCTGCAGAAGGAAAAGCTGTTACACTGCAGTTGACGAGGACCGAATGGCCAATTTTGCCAACAGGTGAGCCTGTAGTCGGGGACACAATTACCTGCTTCCGCCAGCAGATAGGGCGAGCATGCCCCAACGCAAAACAGCGCTTGCTACATCGCGAAATGATAAATTCGTAATTTTTTTTTTATACTGTCGCCCGGTTTCTATGAGAAACCGCGGCACACCCCCACCCCAAAAAGGCAACATGGTTGCCAACCACTTGAACTTGGGTACCCTGCATAGTACCCCCAATCTTCTAGACCACAGAGCTTCTCCGGGGAATCTCAAGAAAACTCGCACTTAGGAGAATAGAGGCTCAGAAGGAAAACGAAAGAGATGGAAAGAAGAAGTGTAGTGGGTATACTTGTGTGCATGTAAGTACTTGTGTAAGTGTGCGGGCACTGCATGCTGACTTGATCAGGGTCAGCATACAGCAAGAAGGGACAGTAGAAGAAAAGAAGAAAGAGAAGTTCGGGAGCTCCCTGAGTTCTGACCTCCCAACTTATATTTTGAGACACCAAAGACTTATCAACTTTAACAGAGACTTATACCACATATTTTTTTTAGCTAACCAAACAACTGAACAACTCCACACTATCAATCCATCGTACACTCTCAAGACCGGGAGAAAATGATGGCCTCCATGAGACTATAATCTAAGGGTATGCCAAAACATACAGAGTGGACGAAGTTCACAACCGACCTCATCAACAATGTAAGTTTCACTCTTCTCTCTAACTCTTTTTTTTTATTTTACATTCCTTTTCTAATTTTTTTTTGATATTTTCTGTTTTTCTATGGGGAGGGTTAGGAAGATCGGGAAGACGAAAAGGGCACGGATCATTGAAAGGTCAATATCTAGGACTAAAGGTAAGGACATGGCTCCCTCCGAAAATAAGGATAAATGGAGAAAACCAAGGCTCGCGCAGGCAGGGGCGCGTCCCTGAAGTAGACGAACACCACTGGGACTGTGGGGGACGTCTACCCGCTACCCGTTTCTCTAACTTCAAGGCACCCTTGCAAGACGCTCTACTCCCTGAATGATAACTTCCTCTACACACAACGGAGACCATCTAAATTCTCCCCCCATACCAGCCTGTCTATCCCCTGCGACAGAGCTTCAGTTTAGAGATGTGAGTCGTTATCTTTTCCGAATCGCTCCCCGGTTCTCCCAACCTAGCCGTTACCGGCGATGCGAAACCCAGGATGCGATATGGTCCCGACCAGCGATAACACAGTTTTGCGGCTCTCTTGTTCGCGGCCGAGCTGATCGGATGGCTTTGGCAGTAGACCCAGTCCCCCTGGCTGGAAGGGGTTAGGAATTCGCCCCCGATTATATCGACGACGGACACGCTCGTGCGCTCGCAGCAAATTCTTCCGAGCCTCCTTCCACCTCTCCGCTGTTCCACTATTGGGCTCCTGTGGCAGAAGATCTTCAATGTTCCACAAGTTAGTCAGCGGGAGTGCGGGCGAGAATCCAAACATAATTTCAAAAGGAACGGCCTGGTGACTGTCATGTAGGGCCGTATTAAAGGCTAGCTGTAACCACCTAAGATTCTGGTCCCAGGTGTTCTGTTGCTCAGCATGATAGGCAATAAGCGCGGACCTGAGATTCCTGTTGAATCTCTCCGCGTGGGACGGCTGTGGGTAATAAGGGGAAGCGGTTACATGCTTGATCCCACTGGCAAAACACATTCGCCGAAACTCACCCGAAATAAACTGCGGACCATTGTCCGAAACAATGATGGTCGGAAGACCGAAATGCTGAAAGACATGGTTCTGAAGCGCGAGAACGGTCAAACGAGCCGTTGCCTGCCGTAAGGGCAATAGCCAGGCAAACTTTGATAAAGCATCCACACAGACAAGTAGGTAAGCATTACCAGCCTTGCTACGTGGGAAAGGTCCCACGTAGTCGATGAATAGCTTCTCCGTCGGTCTGCTCGCCACATCAGATGACAACAATCCTAACTTGGTGTTCTGGGCAGGCTTACTCAAGCCACAGAGATGACAATTCTTCACACGAGTCGCAATATCCCTATCCATGCCCTTACAGATGAAATGTCGCCTAACACTGGAAATGGTCTTCGAAATTCCCTTATGACCCCCTATCGGGGAATTATGATAGTAACTGAAGACCATGGGCACGAGTTTGCTAGGCAGCACTACCTTCGGGGCACGTCCTTTCCTTTCTCTACAACACAGGACGCCCTTGGACAAGAAGTAAGGGGCCTGTATGTTACCCTCCTTGTGATTTTGGATGATCGGACCCAGCTCTTCGTCCTCTAACTGATGGGGATGGGGTAACACATCAGTGAAGGCTAATGGAAAATCTAGTAGAAATGCGCAGGGTTGCTCAGATTGGGCTTCACTGGGCTGGGAAAACATGCGTGACAAAGCATCTGCAACCAAATTTTGAGTTCCCCGGATATGTTGCACCTTGAATTTGAAGGATGAGATCTTGACCACCCATCTACCAATTTTACCCAGTTGCCGGGGATGAGCAAGAAGCCAAGAGAGAGCCTGTTTGTCGGTCTCGAGCAGGAACTCAGCATGTTCCAGAAAACGCCTGAATTTGTCTAGAGCGTACACTACTGCTAAACACTCCAGCTCATACACTGAAGATTTTCTTTCTTGCTGGGTCAAAGTTCTAGAAATGAAAGCCACAGGCTGCCTAGCACCGTCAACGACCTGGGATAGAACCGCCCCGAGCGCCACCGAACTAGCGTCCGTCTGAAGAACAAAAGGTTTGGAAAAATCGGGCATCCGTAACACCGGTGGGGAGATGATGGCTTCCTTAAGGGTGTCGAAAGCCTTCTGTTGGCCCTCATCCCATGTGAATTTAGTTCCTTTTTTTCTCAGTTCGTTCAAGGGTGCAGCGATTTCCGCAGCATTAGGAATGAATCTGCGATAGAAATTGACCATTCCCACGAATCTAGCTATCCCCTTTGCATCCCTAGGAGGGGGAAAGTCACGGATGCCCTGGGTCCTCTCGGGGTCGACAGTAACACCCCGGTGTGAAACTAGATGCCCTAAGAAAGAAATGCTTTCCTGGGCAAAACGAACCTTCTCTGGATTGACAGTGAGGCCAGAATTTCTCAATCGACACATCACATCTCGCTAATGACACAGGTGTTCCTCGAATGTTTTACTATAGACCAGCAAGTCGTCCAAGTAATTGAACACAAACTTGAATTTTACGCCGTGAAAGACGGTGTCAAGTAGACGAGTGAGTGTTTGGGCCCCCACAGCCAAGCTCACGGGAACCCTAGTATATTGATATAGGTTCCAAGGTACACAAAATGCCGTGTACGGTCGACTCTCCTTTGCTAAGGGAATCTGGTGATAAGCGGCGTTAAGATCAATAATCGTGAAATACCTGGCCCCACTGAACCAATCGAAAGCCGAATGTAGATCCGGAAGGGGAACGGAATCCACCTCAATATTGGCATTTAATTTTCTATAATCTATTACCATACGGTGCCTACCCCCAGGCTTGGGTACCAGAAACGCTGGACTGGCATAGCTGGAATTAGAAGGTTCAATCACCCCTTGCTCTAATAATTCTTGAACCTTCTCTCTCAGAACGGCCATTTTCGGAGGAGCGAATTTGTATGGGTGTGCCCTCACTATTTTGGAGTCTGGAAGGCGGATTTTATACTCCAACAAATGTGTGAGCCCCAAGGTAGGAGTTAACACAGAGGGAAATTCTTCACACAGTTGGTCTAAGGCCTTCTGCTGGGACTGAGTGAGATGGTCTTGTGAAGAATCCGGACACGCCACCTCTTGGATACCTTCCTTAGCTCCCTGATATCCAAGGAAAGGAATAACGACTCCCCGATTGAACTTAAAATAGCATTGGTGCCCATGGATGTTTAACACGAGACCACTTTTAGCGATGAAATCGGCACCAACAATGCAATTTACTCCCAGAGCCGGAGAAACCAGAAAAGGCCACACCCAAGAAAAACCGTCGATTTTAAATTTGAAGGAAATCACCCGGGAGATGGGCAGGATTTCCCGTGATGCAGTACAGTATACCACCGAAGACAGATCCGATCGCTTTATTAAGCCCCGTTTCTCAAGGTCCGCACATACTCGAGATGAGACGATAAATCGGGCTGAGCTGACTCCCCTTTAACTCGAGCGATAGAAAGGGGCATACGGAAGTATGTTGAGGGATCGTAGTCAGGACCTTGATGCCAGAAGAGTCGGGTCCTATCACTGGCCTGGAGGTAATAGGATATGAAAAAGACCTAGCTCGAGGGAAAGACATCCTCCGACATATCTTCCCCTGGTAGCCTAGTGTTTTTGGGGAGGGTCCCTGCGATGGAGGTGTTGGACGCGCACGCCCTCGGGGACAGAATCGAGCCACATGATCCGGCCGACTACAATTATAGCATATAATGCTACCCCGGTTTTCGCGCTCTCTGCTGGACTGAACCTGTCGGGGGCGAGGAGGGCCGCCCCGTCCTTCTCCTCTCTGAAATTCCGGGAGATCACAACTACTACCTCCCCTCGCCTCATCGTTAGTTTGAATAGCTTTTGACATCACATATAATTTGTCCAAATCGATAAACCGGCGCGGGCGCTCGGCAAATAACAGCCTTAATCTCTCCTGTGGGGACACTCCTTCAAGAATGATTTGGACCACCTCCTCCTCCGACAAGCCCAGACGAAGTATCCGCGCCGCGTCGTTTATGCTATGTACAAATTGGGCCAAACTCTCACCCCTAGACTGCACTCGGTAGAAGTGTCTATGTCGTAATTGTTTAAGAAGCCTCCCAGGCACGAACGCCTCCAACACCTCCCGGTGGAACTCCGCCACGCCACCCCCACATCGCATTATGCCAGCCACCCTCCCAGCCATGGGGCCGCTACAATATGCATAAATGAGCTCGAGGAGAGCGCGATCCGACATGCCCGGAAAATCAGCTATCTGAAACATTATCTTGAAAAACGGTATCAATTTGTCGACGTCCAGACCATCCACAACCGGTAATTGCTGGATGATCTGGGAGAGGGGATTGGGCAGCTTGTGGTATGATGCCGCCACCATACCGGAAAAGACCGGAGCACTCATTGTAGACTCCCGAGAACACTCTAAACCCGAGCCGCCGGACGCGGGAACTGCCTCCGGGGTGTGTACCTGACTAGTTTGAGCCACCTGTAAGGTCGAGGTGACCTGTTCAATTACTGCTTTAATCTCATTTACGTGTTCCAGAGCGCCCCATTGATCGCAAAGGTTTTGTAGTCTCGTACGTAAATGGGTCAGGCGCTGCCGAATCCTCCGGGCACCCCTGGAGGAACCCGGTCCTGACTCAAAACGTCCGACACATCCGGCTAACTCTCTCAATTCCTCCCACTTCTCCAAACACAATTCTAATTCTTTGTTTTTGTCTTCTATATCGACAGCAGAGGGCATGTCGCCGGCGGACAGTGCCTCTCTCAGCTGTTTTCTTAAAGCCGTTACCCCCCCCTTTCGGGCTCCTGCCCCGGGTTCGTAATTCATATTCTAATTCCTCGCGGAGAAACAAGTCCGGATCCACGCCACCCATCCTCGAGCTCCGTGGCCGACCAATGAAATCCAAAATACGTCACAACGAATCACAAATCACAAAATCAGGAAAAACCTGTGTCACCAAGTGACCCCGGGGTCCCTAACGTTGCGAAGACTCGACCATCTATCCCGAACTAGCTCCCGTTAACACCACACAAGGGGACAAATAATATCCGACACTAACACAATACATAAAAATCAACAACACCTAACACCTATCACAACATGTTAAATTTCACAAATACATACGCAACAACCACCAAAGACCAACATTGCCATTCAAAAAAAAAATTTTCAAACAATTAACTATCCGTCGGTATGCCCTACAATACCGACTCCCGATCTGGCCATACCGCATCCCGCCAATCCAACACGATATTATTTTAATATCAATTAATTATAATGTCTATTCAACATCACAACGCCCCAGATCTCCGGTAAATCAAAAGTCTCAAACGACCCCAAAAATATTTCAACTAATGTGCATGCATGACTCGTGGCGGCACCTAGTTTACCATGCCTTACTCTCTATACAAATTCAAAACAGGCTGACAAAGCATACATCAACAATAATAATCACTATTCAAATCTTAACCTAAACATTGAACATAACACAAAAAGATAGACATGTATGATGGTGCCTTGCTTCTAAGTCCCTCTTAAATTCTCTAAGTTATTTTATTTTTCTTTTAAATTATTTTTCTTTTAAACTGTTTCCAAGTTTGCAAGTCTCGTCACACCAAAGGACCCACGTGTTCAACCATAGATTTTATAAACCACGCTCTGCTACCATTTGTAACCCTCTTTTTATTTGTGTAAGAGTTTTATGAATTTTTTTTTGTATATTTTCCTTTTTCATTTTTTTTGTGTAAAAAAGGGTTACTTAATATTTAAGACTAGGCTGAAGGCCTAGAAGGAAGCATAAAGTGTGCTGGGTCCAATGAGACGTGACTTGCAATTAATACTCTCTGTTAACAAGCAAGATAACAACCTTTATTGGGGCCTAGACGATTACACATAATTTAACATACACGATACATATAAATCACAGATACAATTATATATATATTTACAGGGCCTATGGGCAACCTGTGTAGTTTCATCAAAATACAATAACCCCCAAAATTACTCAAAAAGCAATTGGCCATCATAATAAGAAAACACAATTTATAAGTTTAAAATGCCTTGTGAATAGCCTGTATAGTTTTATGAAAATTCAATAAGCACCAAAATTACTTAAAAGGCACAATTGGCCATAATAATAAGAAAATACAATTTATAAATTTAAAATGCCTGTAAACAGCCTGTATAGTTTTATCAAAATACAATAACCACCGAAATTATTTAAAAGGCAATTGGGCATAATAATAAGAAAATACAATTTATAAATTTAAAGAAAATAACCTGGATTGGCCCGGCCGCTGACATGTTCCACACGGCATCCGAAAAGGCAATTAACCATTACAAAATTTAGGAAAACCCCCCCAAAGCCAGACAGGGTAGTAGAAAGCTGGACAAGAGCCAGACCCGACATAAGGTAACATGTCCGGGTGATTCCATACATATGCACAAAAAGGTGACTACCTCTGATTTTAAAATGTAATCTGACCTAATTGCAGACTACGGAAAACTCCCAACCCTTTATGAAATAAAGAAAATAATTATGTGCGAAAAAACCCGAGATTATAATCAATACTAGACCAGCCGGTCCAGATCTACATGTTACATACTGCACCTACCTACTTAACTAACATACCAGCACCCAAACTTCTACAAACCAATCAGTACCAAGGTAAAAATAATGTATAGCATAAAAAAATTAATGAGCGCTGGTCACATGCCAGCGAACGGGCCTACAATTGCTCTCTAGACTAATTACACATCAAAGCAATGTTACATGAAAGTTTGAATGCAAAATTATGTCCAGCAGGGCACGCGCACAACTGAAATGGTTTTATACTGTAGTAAGTCAATTAAGTTGGAACTTGAGTTTTTGTAGATGGTTAACGCACGATATCAGCTGTTTTATCCAGAGGCCAAATTTATCTAAATATTGGATGAATATCACCTTGTTTTATGCAGATGATTCCCAGGTGGACTTCTGCCTTGCTGTACTATCACTAGATCATGATGAGTGTGGTTACGGTTGCATCCTTACTGTTTTTTTTTTCTTCCTCCGGCAGGCGAGAAACGAGAGTCTGAGTGTGTGTCGTCAGTTCAGGACATGGTAGAGGATGGGATTTCTACCATGCTATGGTCAAGTCTCCGTCGCTCCGGGAGCCCTAGGCATGAATAGTAATTAATTCACTGACAAACTAAATCGCTCCCGAGCATAACACACATGTACATCTGCCCAACCTTGCATTGACAAAATCAAACATGAATCAAACGCTTGCCGCCATTGACCATTTACACTGATTTCTTTATAATTAGGTGTAACTTTCTTTCTTAAATTAATGATTCACACGCAAGGCCTCAATGCCTCATTATTTGGTTTAATTTATAACGCACCCCTACATGCGTATGCAAAGTTGACGTTCTTCGACATGTTATAAGTTTATAATGGACACGTGCTCTCACAATCACTTCATCACCGTTCCCCAGAATTACATAACTTTTACACCCTTTTTAACATGGGCAATTACTATTACTAAATACACATGTATAAGGCTGTTTCAGTGGTTAAATAAATCAAGATATATGACAATGAACATACTTTAGGTCACACGCACACGAGCCATGCCTATCAAACATTATCCGTTCACATCTACGCCAATTATTGTTTAAATTAGTACTTTTTACAAGCAAATGAATAATATATATATAATTTACTTACCGGAGGTCTGTAAAAGTCTACCTACACAAGATAGGATAGAAAATACAAGAATTAACCAAAACTCTGTCTGCAGAAGGAAAAGCTGTTTACACTGCAGTTGACGAGGACCGAATGGCCAATTTTGCCAACAGGTGAGCTGTAGTCGGGGACACAATTACCTGCTTCCGCCAACAGATAGGGCGAGCATGCCCCAACGCAAAACAGCGCTTGCTACATCGCGAAATGATAAATTCGTAATTTTTTTTTTATACTGTCGCCCGGTTTCTATGAGAAACCGCGGCACACCCCCACCCCAAAAAGGCAACATGGTTGCCAACCACTTGAACTTGGGTACCCTGCATAGTACCCCCAATCTTCTAGACCACAGAGCTTCTCCGGGGAATCTCAAGAAAACTCGCACTTAGGAGAATAGAGGCTCAGAAGGAAAACGAAAGAGATGGAAAGAAGAAGTGTAGTGGGTATACTTGTGTGCATGTAAGTACTTGTGTAAGTGTGCGGGCACTGCATGCTGACTTGATCAGGGTCAGCATACAGCAAGAAGGGACAGTAGAAGAAAAGAAGAAAGAGAAGTTCGGGAGCTCCCTGAGTTCTGACCTCCCAACTTATATTTTGAGACACCAAAGACTTATCAACTTTAACAGAGACTTATACCACATATTTTTTTTAGCTAACCAAACAACTGAACAACTCCACACTATCAATCCATCGTACACTCTCAAGACCGGGAGAAAATGATGGCCTCCATGAGACTATAATCTAAGGGTATGCCAAAACATACAGAGTGGACGAAGTTCACAACCGACCTCATCAACAATGTAAGTTTCACTCTTCTCTCTAACTCTTTTTTTTTATTTTACATTCCTTTTCTAATTTTTTTTTGATATTTTCTGTTTTTCTATGGGGAGGGTTAGGAAGATCGGGAAGACGAAAAGGGCACGGATCATTGAAAGGTCAATATCTAGGACTAAAGGTAAGGACATGGCTCCCTCCGAAAATAAGGATAAATGGAGAAAACCAAGGCTCGCGCAGGCAGGGGCGCGTCCCTGAAGTAGACGAACACCACTGGGACTGTGGGGGACGTCTACCCGCTACCCGTTTCTCTAACTTCAAGGCACCCTTGCAAGACGCTCTACTCCCTGAATGATAACTTCCTCTACACACAACGGAGACCATCTAAATTCTCCCCCCATACCAGCCTGTCTATCCCCTGCGACAGAGCTTCAGTTTAGAGATGTGAGTCGTTATCTTTTCCGAATCGCTCCCCGGTTCTCCCAACCTAGCCGTTACCGGCGATGCGAAACCCAGGATGCGATATGGTCCCGACCAGCGATAACACAGTTTTGCGGCTCTCTTGTTCGCGGCCGAGCTGATCGGATGGCTTTGGCAGTAGACCCAGTCCCCTGGCTGGAAGGGGTTAGGAATTCGCCCCCGATTATATCGACGACGGACACGCTCGTGCGCTCGCAGCAAATTCTTCCGAGCCTCCTTCCACCTCTCCGCTGTTCCACTATTGGGCTCCTGTGGCAGAAGATCTTCAATGTTCCACAAGTTAGTCAGCGGGAGTGCGGGCGAGAATCCAAACATAATTTCAAAAGGAACGGCCTGGTGACTGTCATGTAGGGCCGTATTAAAGGCTAGCTGTAACCACCTAAGATTCTGGTCCCAGGTGTTCTGTTGCTCAGCATGATAGGCAATAAGCGCGGACCTGAGATTCCTGTTGAATCTCTCCGCGTGGGACGGCTGTGGGTAATAAGGGGAAGCGGTTACATGCTTGATCCCACTGGCAAAACACATTCGCCGAAACTCACCCGAAATAAACTGCGGACCATTGTCCGAAACAATGATGGTCGGAAGACCGAAATGCTGAAAGACATGGTTCTGAAGCGCGAGAACGGTCAAACGAGCCGTTGCCTGCCGTAAGGGCAATAGCCAGGCAAACTTTGATAAAGCATCCACACAGACAAGTAGGTAAGCATTACCAGCCTTGCTACGTGGGAAAGGTCCCACGTAGTCGATGAATAGCTTCTCCGTCGGTCTGCTCGCCACATCAGATGACAACAATCCTAACTTGGTGTTCTGGGCAGGCTTACTCAAGCCACAGAGATGACAATTCTTCACACGAGTCGCAATATCCCTATCCATGCCCTTACAGATGAAATGTCGCCTAACACTGGAAATGGTCTTCGAAATTCCCTTATGACCCCCTATCGGGGAATTATGATAGTAACTGAAGACCATGGGCACGAGTTTGCTAGGCAGCACTACCTTCGGGGCACGTCCTTTCCTTTCTCTACAACACAGGACGCCCTTGGACAAGAAGTAAGGGGCCTGTATGTTACCCTCCTTGTGATTTTGGATGATCGGACCCAGCTCTTCGTCCTCTAACTGATGGGGATGGGGTAACACATCAGTGAAGGCTAATGGAAAATCTAGTAGAAATGCGCAGGGTTGCTCAGATTGGGCTTCACTGGGCTGGGAAAACATGCGTGACAAAGCATCTGCAACCAAATTTTGAGTTCCCCGGATATGTTGCACCTTGAATTTGAAGGATGAGATCTTGACCACCCATCTACCAATTTTACCCAGTTGCCGGGGATGAGCAAGAAGCCAAGAGAGAGCCTGTTTGTCGGTCTCGAGCAGGAACTCAGCATGTTCCAGAAAACGCCTGAATTTGTCTAGAGCGTACACTACTGCTAAACACTCCAGCTCATACACTGAAGATTTTCTTTCTTGCTGGGTCAAAGTTCTAGAAATGAAAGCCACAGGCTGCCTAGCACCGTCAACGACCTGGGATAGAACCGCCCCGAGCGCCACCGAACTAGCGTCCGTCTGAAGAACAAAAGGTTTGGAAAAATCGGGCATCCGTAACACCGGTGGGGAGATGATGGCTTCCTTAAGGGTGTCGAAAGCCTTCTGTTGGCCCTCATCCCATGTGAATTTAGTTCCTTTTTTTCTCAGTTCGTTCAAGGGTGCAGCGATTTCCGCAGCATTAGGAATGAATCTGCGATAGAAATTGACCATTCCCACGAATCTAGCTATCCCCTTTGCATCCCTAGGAGGGGGAAAGTCACGGATGCCCTGGGTCCT
This sequence comes from Magicicada septendecula, assembly GCA_034769895.1. Classification (NCBI taxonomy): domain Eukaryota; kingdom Metazoa; phylum Arthropoda; class Insecta; order Hemiptera; family Cicadidae; genus Magicicada; species Magicicada septendecula. Next base: position 575,969,698 of record CM068367.1, on the reverse strand, counting down.
CTCGGGGTCGACAGTAACACCCCGGTGTGAAACTAGATGCCCTAAGAAAGAAATGCTTTCCTGGGCAAAACGAACCTTCTCTGGATTGACAGTGAGGCCAGAATTTCTCAATCGACACATCACATCTCGCTAATGACACAGGTGTTCCTCGAATGTTTTACTATAGACCAGCAAGTCGTCCAAGTAATTGAACACAAACTTGAATTTTACGCCGTGAAAGACGGTGTCAAGTAGACGAGTGAGTGTTTGGGCCCCCACAGCCAAGCTCACGGGAACCCTAGTATATTGATATAGGTTCCAAGGTACACAAAATGCCGTGTACGGTCGACTCTCCTTTGCTAAGGGAATCTGGTGATAAGCGGCGTTAAGATCAATAATCGTGAAATACCTGGCCCCACTGAACCAATCGAAAGCCGAATGTAGATCCGGAAGGGGAACGGAATCCACCTCAATATTGGCATTTAATTTTCTATAATCTATTACCATACGGTGCCTACCCCCAGGCTTGGGTACCAGAAACGCTGGACTGGCATAGCTGGAATTAGAAGGTTCAATCACCCCTTGCTCTAATAATTCTTGAACCTTCTCTCTCAGAACGGCCATTTTCGGAGGAGCGAATTTGTATGGGTGTGCCCTCACTATTTTGGAGTCTGGAAGGCGGATTTTATACTCCAACAAATGTGTGAGCCCCAAGGTAGGAGTTAACACAGAGGGAAATTCTTCACACAGTTGGTCTAAGGCCTTCTGCTGGGACTGAGTGAGATGGTCTTGTGAAGAATCCGGACACGCCACCTCTTGGATACCTTCCTTAGCTCCCTGATATCCAAGGAAAGGAATAACGACTCCCCGATTGAACTTAAAATAGCATTGGTGCCCGTGGATGTTTAACACGAGACCACTTTTAGCGATGAAATCGGCACCAACAATGCAATTTACTCCCAGAGCCGGAGAAACCAGAAAAGGCCACACCCAAGAAAAACCGTCGATTTTAAATTTGAAGGAAATCACCCGGGAGATGGGCAGGATTTCCCGTGATGCAGTACAGTATACCACCGAAGACAGATCCGATCGCTTTATTAAGCCCCGTTTCTCAAGGTCCGCACATACTCGAGATGAGACGATAAATCGGGCTGAGCTGACTCCCCTTTAACTCGAGCGATAGAAAGGGGCATACGGAAGTATGTTGAGGGATCGTAGTCAGGACCTTGATGCCAGAAGAGTCGGGTCCTATCACTGGCCTGGAGGTAATAGGATATGAAAAAGACCTAGCTCGAGGGAAAGACATCCTCCGACATATCTTCCCCTGGTAGCCTAGTGTTTTGGGGAGGGTCCCTGCGATGGAGGTGTTGGACGCGCACGCCCTCGGGGACAGAATCGAGCCACATGATCCGGCCGACTACAATTATAGCATATAATGCTACCCCGGTTTTCGCGCTCTCTGCTGGACTGAACCTGTCGGGGGCGAGGAGGGCCGCCCCGTCCTTCTCCTCTCTGAAATTCCGGGAGATCACAACTACTACCTCCCCTCGCCTCATCGTTAGTTCGAATAGCTTTTGACATCACATATAATTTGTCCAAATCGATAAACCGGCGCGGGCGCTCGGCAAATAACAGCCTTAATCTCTCCTGTGGGGACACTCCTTCAAGAATGATTTGGACCACCTCCTCCTCCGACAAGCCCAGACGAAGTATCCGCGCCGCGTCGTTTATGCTATGTACAAATTGGGCCAAACTCTCACCCCTAGACTGCACTCGGTAGAAGTGTCTATGTCGTAATTGTTTAAGAAGCCTCCCAGGCACGAACGCCTCCAACACCTCCCGGTGGAACTCCGCCACGCCACCCCCACATCGCATTATGCCAGCCACCCTCCCAGCCATGGGGCCGCTACAATATGCATAAATGAGCTCGAGGAGAGCGCGATCCGACATGCCCGGAAAATCAGCTATCTGAAACATTATCTTGAAAAACGGTATCAATTTGTCGACGTCCAGACCATCCACAACCGGTAATTGCTGGATGATCTGGGAGAGGGGATTGGGCAGCTTGTGGTATGATGCCGCCACCATACCGGAAAAGACCGGAGCACTCATTGTAGACTCCCGAGAACACTCTAAACCCGAGCCGCCGGACGCGGGAACTGCCTCCGGGGTGTGTACCTGACTAGTTTGAGCCACCTGTAAGGTCGAGGTGACCTGTTCAATTACTGCTTTAATCTCATTTACGTGTTCCAGAGCGCCCCATTGATCGCAAAGGTTTTGTAGTCTCGTACGTAAATGGGTCAGGCGCTGCCGAATCCTCCGGGCACCCCTGGAGGAACCCGGTCCTGACTCAAAACGTCCGACACATCCGGCTAACTCTCTCAATTCCTCCCACTTCTCCAAACACAATTCTAATTCTTTGTTTTTGTCTTCTATATCGACAGCAGAGGGCATGTCGCCGGCGGACAGTGCCTCTCTCAGCTGTTTTCTTAAAGCCGTTACCCCCCCTTTCGGGCTCCTGCCCCGGGTTCGTAATTCATATTCTAATTCCTCGCGGAGAAACAAGTCCGGATCCACGCCACCCATCCTCGAGCTCCGTGGCCGACCAATGAAATCCAAAATACGTCACAACGAATCACAAATCACAAAATCAGGAAAAACCTGTGTCACCAAGTGACCCCGGGGTCCCTAACGTTGCGAAGACTCGACCATCTATCCCGAACTAGCTCCCGTTAACACCACACAAGGGGACAAATAATATCCGACACTAACACAATACATAAAAATCAACAACACCTAACACCTATCACAACATGTTAAATTTCACAAATACATACGCAACAACCACCAAAGACCAACATTGCCATTCAAAAAAAAAAATTTTCAAACAATTAACTATCCGTCGGTATGCCCTACAATACCGACTCCCGATCTGGCCATACCGCATCCCGCCAATCCAACACGATATTATTTTAATATCAATTAATTATAATGTCTATTCAACATCACAACGCCCCAGATCTCCGGTAAATCAAAAGTCTCAAACGACCCCAAAAATATTTCAACTAATGTGCATGCATGACTCGTGGCGGCACCTAGTTTACCATGCCTTACTCTCTATACAAATTCAAAACAGGCTGACAAAGCATACATCAACAATAATAATCACTATTCAAATCTTAACCTAAACATTGAACATAACACAAAAAGATAGACATGTATGATGGTGCCTTGCTTCTAAGTCCCTCTTAAATTCTCTAAGTTATTTTATTTTTCTTTTAAATTATTTTTCTTTTAAACTGTTTCCAAGTTTGCAAGTCTCGTCACACCAAAGGACCCACGTGTTCAACCATAGATTTTATAAACCACGCTCTGCTACCATTTGTAACCCTCTTTTTATTTGTGTAAGAGTTTTATGAATTTTTTTTTGTATATTTTCCTTTTTCATTTTTTTTGTGTAAAAAAGGGTTACTTAATATTTAAGACTAGGCTGAAGGCCTAGAAGGAAGCATAAAGTGTGCTGGGTCCAATGAGACGTGACTTGCAATTAATACTCTCTGTTAACAAGCAAGATAACAACCTTTATTGGGGCCTAGACGATTACACATAATTTAACATACACGATACATATAAATCACAGATACAATTATATATATATATTTACAGGGCCTATGGGCAACCTGTGTAGTTTCATCAAAATACAATAACCCCCAAAATTACTCAAAAAGCAATTGGCCATCATAATAAGAAAACACAATTTATAAGTTTAAAATGCCTTGTGAATAGCCTGTATAGTTTTATGAAAATTCAATAAGCACCAAAATTACTTAAAAGGCACAATTGGCCATAATAATAAGAAAATACAATTTATAAATTTAAAATGCCTGTAAACAGCCTGTATAGTTTTATCAAAATACAATAACCACCGAAATTATTTAAAAGGCAATTGGGCATAATAATAAGAAAATACAATTTATAAATTTAAAGAAAATAACCTGGATTGGCCCGGCCGCTGACATGTTCCACACGGCATCCGAAAAGGCAATTAACCATTACAAAATTTAGGAAAACCCCCCCAAAGCCAGACAGGGTAGTAGAAAGCTGGACAAGAGCCAGACCCGACATAAGGTAACATGTCCGGGTGGTTCCATACATATGCACAAAAAGGTGACTACCCCTGATTTTAAAATGTAATCTGACCTAATTGCAGACTACGGAAAACTCCCAACCCTTTATGAAATAAAGAAAATAATTATGTGCGAAAAAACCCGAGATTATAATCAATACTAGACCAGCCGGTCCAGATCTACATGTTACATACTGCACCTACCTACTTAACTAACATACCAGCACCCAAACTTCTACAAACCAATCAGTACCAAGGTAAAAATAATGTATAGCATAAAAAAATTAATGAGCGCTGGTCACATGCCAGCGAACGGGCCTACAATTGCTCTCTAGACTAATTACACATCAAAGCAATGTTACATGAAAGTTTGAATGCAAAATTATGTCCAGCAGGGCACGCGCACAACTGAAATGGTTTTATACTGTAGTAAGTCAATTAAGTTGGAACTTGAGTTTTTGTAGATGGTTAACGCACGATATCAGCTGTTTTATCCAGAGGCCAAATTTATCTAAATATTGGATGAATATCACCTTGTTTTATGCAGATGATTCCCAGGTGGACTTCTGCCTTGCTGTACTGTCACTAGATCATGATAAGGGTGGTTACGGTTGCATCCTTACTGTTTTTTTTTCTTCCTCCGGCAGGCGAGAAACGAGAGTCTGAGTGTGTGTCGCCAGTTCAGGACATGGTAGAGGATGGGATTTCTACCATGCTATGGTCAAGTCTCCGTCGCTCCGGGAGCCCTAGGCATGAATAGTAATTAATTCACTGACAAACTAAATCGCTCCCGAGCATAACACACATGTACAACTGCCCAACCTTGCATTGACAAAATCAAACATGAATCAAACGCTTGCCGCCATTGACCATTTACACTAATTTCTTTATAATTAGGTGTAACTTTCTTTCTTAAATTAATGATTCACACACAAGGCCTCAATGCCTCATTATTTGGTTTAATTTATAACGCACCCCTACATGCGTATGCAAAGTTGACGTTTTTCGACATGTTATAAGTTTATAATGGACACGTGCTCTCACAGTCACTTCATCACCGTTCCCCAGAATTACATAACTTTTACACCCTTTTTAACATGGGCAATTACTATTACTAAATACACATGTATAAGGCTGTTTCAGTGGTTAAATAAATCAAGATATATGACAATGAACATACTTTAGGTCACACGCACACGAGCCATGCCTATCAAACATTATCCGTTCACATCTACGCCAATTATTGTTTAAATTAGTACTTTTTACAAGCAAATGAATAATATATATATAATTTACTTACCGGAGGTCTGTAAAAGTCTACCTACACATGATAGGATAGAAAATACAAGAATTAACCAAAACTCTGTCTGCAGAAGGAAAAGCTGTTTACACTGCAGTTGACGAGGACCGAATGGCCAATTCTGCCAACAGGTGAGCTGTAGTCGGGGACACAATTACCTGCTTCCGCCAACAGTTAGGGCGAGCATGCCCCAACGCAAAACAGCGCTTGCTACATCGCGAAATGATAAACTCGTAATTTTTTTTTTATACTGACGCCCGGTTTCTTTGAGAAACCGCGGCACAGAGAGAGTAGAACTTTTCTGAGGTATAAACGTGTATATAAGTCTAATAATACCTACATAGCCTTCGTCGACTTTGAAAGGCCTTTGATTCGAAAATTATGGAAAAATTGGCTTTGAAAAAGTTGTGGGAATTTATGAACCTTAGAGGTTTAACGACATCTGATAAGAGCAAAAAAAGCCTCTATAGATAAAGTTATAATTATTAGGACAAATGGAAAATATATCCAAAGTATAAATAACAATAATAGGCCTAATTACAACACCAATGCCACAACATAGATGTAAAACTAAATACTAATATTAGTAGAATAATGTTTATTTTATATTTTAACTTCATATTATAACTTGACTAGAGACAAACCGTTACTTCGGTTCTAAAAATTCATCACAAATTCTAAATCAACAGTTCACACAATAAAGCTTTGTAGTTACGTCTAACATGCTGGGAAACTGTTCCATTCAATTCTTATGATAATAATAATAACAATATTAAAATCAACAGAAATAAGAAATATATACGGAAAAGCGGCGGAGGACCAGATTCTGCATGATCTGAAAAGTAAGGAAGCCTAGTTCATTGACATTATTGGGCGTTCACCACGTCGTGATATGAATAAAGCTGAAAGGGAAAAATACAAGGAAATATGCTCCGTTTGCTGGTAAATATATGCTGCTAAATGAATACCGCTGCTAAATACAGCAATACGTCTTGTAAACAAAAACTTGGAGAAGAATCCATCTTAACTGAATTTAAATGCAAAAAGTATAACAGCTGCAATTAAAAAATCGGTCATCCTGTAAATCTTCCGAAAATAGTGAACACATTATGTAATATGTCACCGTAAGTACTGTGGTAAAATTTCTCACAAGATACCCAGTGGCACAGAATAATCAGAGATAATACGTGAGGATCAGTATAATAATAGTTGTTATTATTATTATTAACATAGACCCACAGTAGTGTAGTAGTAGTAGTAGTAGTAGTAGTAGTAGTAGTAGTAGTAGTAGTAGTGGTAGTAGTAGTAGTGGTAGTAGTAGTAGAAGTGGTGGTGGTAGTAGTAGTAGTAGTAGTAGTAGTAGTAGTAGTAGTAGTAGTAGTAGTAGTAATAGAAGTAGTAGTGGTGGTAGTAGTAGTAGTAGTAGTAGTAGTAGTTTAGATTTTTTACCTAATCTAACCTACTACAACTACCACTAATAAGTATGTTTTAATTATTGCTAGAGTGTGGCGGTTATTTGTTTTTGGCACTTTAAATAACCATCCACATTAACAATAATGAAACCATGTTTTCTGTGCCTGTTATTTAATTAGACAATAATTCAGATTCGAGTGGCTGCATTGGACACTGCTACATAGAAATTACCGCTGAGTACCGGTTTCGGTTATCAACGAATCGTCGTTATTAATAATGTGGTAGATAACGGAGCAACAGAGTTACTAACATTAATTAACACTACCTACAACTGCCCGAATATGAGTATGTATCTGATAATACTGATAACGAGTTTTATTCAAACAAATCAGTGGTAAAGATTTATTATTGTTATTATTTCTACTTTAAAGCGAATGTAATCGTTTTCTGTTCTTGGCAGTTGTAAATCGTATTGTTAAATATATATTTGTAGAACCGAGTACGAATGTAACATAATTATACTCAATTTTCTAGAACAACGCCATGATTAATTTCATATGAGATTATACTCAGAGACGTGTGAGTGCGCTCATGCACTCACACCCAACCGTGTTTCCTTTGTGTAACAAATAGTTTCTCATTACGTCTGGGGGGGGGGGGGGTGTTTGTTCCAGCGGCAGAGCGGTGTTGCGAGCTGGCGAAATTTTGTACATCTTGCGAATCGATTTTCTGGTCGGTGTGCCCTTACAGCCTTGCAACGCGGATTGTGCACCAGCCCTGCACAGTCCGCAGGCCAACTTTGGTTGACACAATTCCCTTGTTTGCAAACTCCGTTGCGCGCGAGTTTGCAAATATTAACCTTTTTAAAATGAACTCTTTGATTACTATTAATTGAGATTAATTGATCTGCCTGATTAACTACAAAATATAAAACAGAATTTTTGCAAACACCTACGCGCCGCTCAGCCTACCACCTTAATTAATGTTTAATATTATGAAGTTTATGGTTTTATTTTGTGATTTATTAAATCTGAACCATTTCGCGCACTCGCATCAATCATGTGTACGCACATATAATTTCCATATATTTAATTTTTTTTGTAAGTAGTTGTTTTTATTTTAATGTAATACAATGAAAAAATATCAGATGTGTTATCTTTTAAACGATTTTCCACTTTGGTTACTAAAGTCATTGTGAAGTATTTATTAAAAAGTCACTAGGAGCGAAGTGAAGACTGGCACTGGGATGATGAATATGTAGCCTGCAAGAAAAAATATAAACCGCGTTGGAATATATATTGTGTACAATTTAAACAAATTTTATGTGTTTTGAATTTTGTAGCGTACAAATTTAAAAGACACGTACAACTGGACGAGAACAAGATTCTTGAAATTACAGTAATTATGAAAGACGGCAGGCGCGCGCGAAAATAATTGAACAACACTAGAGCTGAAGTTTGAGTGTTAACTATAACTAGATTTGTGGTTTTTAATGGATATACATTTACCTATTGTTTTGTTGGCGACAGGAAAAGTATCTATAACCTAAGTACTTCATATATTATGAAGAAGTATACATTTCGCGCGCAATTTTTTTATTTTTGATTTTACAGTTTAATGTGCTTATATGCATGCGCACACCTTACTCACGCTACCATAAAACCTCCATTTTAAATGCTAAAATGTTGCTAATTGCACGTTGTTGATTTATAATAATTTATTATTAGATTATTTCAGGTAATTTGCATGAATTAACATTATTCAAAAATATCTTTTAAAACCAAAAGTAACACTTAATAAAACCGCTGGTTGGTTCTGCGTCACATTATGTGAGGCAAACTTTCCATACGCACAATTATGACACACGTAGACCTATATAGTGAAATGTTTACCGTATTGCTTATAAAATATAGTAGTTACTTTCTTTTTCTCACACAGCATAAAAATGTGAGAGGACTTGCTGAAACTATAAAATTAGAAACGAAATTTCTCAATATCTAGAAAGCAACATTGTTACGTCATAACGAATAGACAGTACGACTATTACCGTTTAGGATTTTATAATATTATGTAATGTATTATATATTTTTATCATATATATATTATTAATAATGTACTAAATATATTTTCAAATCATGAAATTATCATATTGTTTACAAAAGCTTTATAATGCCCATGGGAATAGAATCCCACTACAAAGTCAGTGAGACAGAGTCATGGAGTATCTTGTTCCATAAAAACTGTGATTTGAATAACGTAATAAGTATTTATTTAGTCAAGTGTATTTATATTGCAATGAGGCAACATTCACACTGTGGTATATGGGAACATATTTACAATAAACATTAGTTTGTATCCTGTGCAAAGAGGTCTGAATGTTGTAAGATAATATTGTTATTAGGATAAGTACTGCATGTGAACGTAGTTTAAGACGATAATACACAATAAAAAAACAGCAATGCAGTGTAGAGTGAAAGTGAATAAGTGTCGCGCGCGTAATGAATTGTGTCAAGATAATTAACAGTAAGCCAATTAACAGACACACTAAAAGTCAGTTAGTGCACATTGGAATAACTATTAATAGCTATTATTTTAATGTTAAATAAATTTTAACAGTATTTATTCAACTGACAAAGTAATTAGCTATGCAAGCACATGCAGTTGAAAACACGTGGTTTGGAAAGGTCTAGAAACCGGAAGTTCATGTCCACCAACATGTGGTCGTTTTCTCGTACAATCTAGAACGTTTGAACATGTAAAAATGATGGCATGTGCATAGATCTATAAAAGCACGGTGAGCCGTGAGTTACGCAGTCTTTCACATGGTAGTCTCTGATAGTCTCTAATAAGGAGTCTCTCAGTCTCTGATAAGTCGGAGTGTATCGTCGAGGGAGCGACTGAAATAGATTACGAAGTCAGGCACGGCGTTCGAGATCGTCAACGACCGATGACTGTCAACAAGGACTGAATCAGGAGCAACTTAGACGGACACAACACTCATGAGGAAACCCTGAGATCGACATCCCACTTAGAGGACAACAGCCGGTGTAAAAGCAGGAGCATGCCCGCGAGATCGTCCCATTCGATGCAACTAAACCCCATAAATCCAGGGAAGTGGAATTTGAAAACTATATATAAACTATTAAACAAGCAAAGACTCCTACTTAATTTGCTAACTGTCGAATATTTCAAAATTTATCTATTTTCAAACTCATAATTTTCAGATATAACTCGATTATTTACATAAAAAAATGAATACCCAATAAACGTATTAATGCGAGCAATTAAAATTTATTTCTGGAAGAGCAGTCAGCTTCAAACCCGTTACCTTGCAATATATACATATATTTGGTTCCGCGTCACATGTGAGGCAAAATTTCCATACGCCTACAATTATGACACACGTAGACCTATATACTGAAATGATAACCATATTGCTTATCAAATACGCCAGTTACTTTCTTTCAACTCACATCCAGTTATATTCATTTCCTCTCACATTATTCTTATATATTTTTCAGTATTATTAATAATAAATAACACTTTTCTTACAAGAATATATTATATAATTTACGAATATGTCACAATCTTTGGATAGTTTGAACTATCACCCATCAGAAAATTATGAAAATGCTGATAATAATAAGTACAATAATTTGGTAATTGGTTTATCTGTTCGTATAATGTTACTGAACAGCAGTGCATTTTCTAGTAACATAAAGATTAACAGTTCAAAATATTATTGGCAAAATAAAATAAAATAAAATATCGAATTCGTCATATATTTTTTATGACTTTATTGCTGATATAAGATTTTTGTAGTATAATATCATATTATAATTTGTTATAATAGAGTTTTTAAGTAATTGTTTATAAATCTTAAATAAAATTTTATCAGAAAATGTGTTATTTTGTAATGGTGATAGTTCAAACTATCCAGATATTGTAAAATATTCAAAATATATAACATGTTCATGTAAGAAAAGTGTTATTTATTATTAATACATACATACATGTGTATGTATTAATATGTATTATATGATGTATATAATAAATCACACACACACACACACACACACACACACACACACACACACACACACACACACACACACACACACACACACACACACACACACACACACACACACACACACACACACACACACACACACACACACACACACACACACACACACACACACACACACACACACAGAGAGAGAGAGAGAGAGAGAGAGAGAGAGAGAGAGAGAGAGAGAGAGAGAGAGAGAGAGAGAGAGAGAGAGAGAGAGAGAGAGACACGCGCGCACGCACGCACGCACAACTTAATATTATATAAATCTAAATGTACAATGGAGCGCTTTTTCCTTTAGACTTTAGACATATATCGCACATTACTCAGAACGCTCATTAGTACAGGAAAAATAGACGAAAAAAAGGTGTTTTCGGGAATAAAACTGCCCCGGTACTTTTGTGATTGAAAAAGGTAGACTTTAGCTTATATTTTATGAATCTGAAGAGTCCTGAGCAAAATCGCACCTATGGGTAGTTTTATAAGGGTTGGGAGGGGTGAAAATACGGTTTTGTGGGAATAAATTATTAATGGTTAATGTTATTAAAAAAAATACAAACAAAAGTGGTAGCTTATAATACAATGGTGCGCTTTTTTCCTTTAGACTTTAGACATATATCGCACATTACTCAGAACGCTCATTAGTACAGGAAAAATAGACGAAAAAAAGGTGTTTTCGGGAATAAAACTGCCCCGGTACTTTTGTGATTGAAAAAGGTAGACTTTAGCTTATATTTTATGAATCTAAAGAGTCCTGAGCGAAATCGCACCTAGGGGTAGTTTTATATACGTAGGTTTTATATACGTATACCTAGGGGTTGGGAGGGGTGAAAATACGGTTTTGTGGGAATAAATTTTTAATGGTGAATGTTATTAAAAAAAATACAAACAAAAGTGGTAGCTTATAAAATTCCGCGTATTTGGTGTTTTGGACGACTTTCTACGACGAAAATTGAGGGAGGTATGAATTTTTAAAAAGTAGGTATTTTTCGAGATTTTGAAATAGCGCAATTTTGCGCGTGCGCTGTTTGCGTGCCAATTAAAAAATAATTCGTTTGTTGAAAAAACAGAAATACGCATTCTTCAATTTTTAATTCTCTACAATTTAAGCTTTCACTTATCCCGATACGACGAAAATTGATAAATATACGTAATAAAATATAATCGTAGGCTATATATCGAGCGCGAAAGCTTAAAAGAAGGGCATCGCCGTTTGAGCAATTTGAGAAGTCTGATGACATGATTAACGAGTAATTACTATTAGTTTATTTAAGAAACATTATGACGAGTAAAATATAGTAGGTTTTAGATTATTTTTATAGACTTAGCCTATATTTACCAAATAATACAAATTTTTACATGAATAGGCTATTTTCACCATTATTGTTAATTAATTGTTATAAATAAACAACAAAATGATAATTCTTATTATTATAAGAAACTACATACAATTAGCTGTAAAATGAGCCCAAGGACGTTTCCTTTCAACAAAAACTGTCGATGTTATGACGGTTTCAATGTTGGTCAAAACCAGGTAAAAAGGGTAGTTACTCTGAAAAAATGCTTCTGACACCCCCAAAAAAGGATGTAGGGAGAAAATGTCTGGCAATTTTTTAAGTTTAAATAATGACGATTTTTTAAATTTCGTGAAATTTTTGTTTATTAATATTTTTTCAAATGAACTTTTGCAATTAATTAGGTTATATTTCAAAATCTCGAAAAATACCTACTACTTAAAAATTCATATCTCCCTCAATGTTTGTTGTAGAAAGTCGTTCAGAAAACCAAAATACGCGGAATTTCATAAGCTACCAGTTTTGTTTGAAATGTTTTTTTATAAAATTTACCATTAAAATGTTATTCCCAAAAACCCGTATTTTCACCCCTCCCAACCCTTATAAAACTATCCCTAGGTACGATTTCGCTCTGGACTCTCTAGATTCATAAAATATAAGCCAAAATCTACCTTTTTCGCCCAAGAAAGTATCGGGGGAATATTTTCCCCGAATAATATCTATTTTTCCTGTATTACGTCAGCAGACATGTTTCGTTAAAGCATGGTGAAGTATTTGTGCGTTGATCACAATAATATCAGTTTTATGTACTACTGCTGTTGGTTGGTGTTGCCTTTTGGTTGGTTTTTCCTAACAGGGATGTTTCGGTTTAACTGCTGTAAATGTGAATAATTTTGTATTGTGAGTGTTTTCGATATTTCGTCTTCTAAAAATCGTGTTGATCTGTACTCCTAATTGTTCAGGTATTAATTTGTTTTATGTTTGTATATGTTTTGGTTGTTTATAAAGTTGATTATAGTGTTATATAGTGTGTTTTGTATACAATTTATTTGTGTCATATTATTACCATATGGAAATTCATGTCGTATGTATATCGGACGTGATGTTTGTTGGATGCGATGTGACCGGCAATATGGTCTTACAATATGTCTAGTCCAGTTGTATTTGAGTACAGCTATAACTTTATGGCTTATTCGATGTGCCATTTCTACTAAAAGCAGATAAATTTTAAAGTTGAAATTCACAACTGTAAGGTATAAAAAATTTCTTTTTGTGTCATAATTTAATTTCGCCCCGTGTCTGTCCGTGAGTTGATTTGTTTAAGTTGACTTTCAATAACAATTTCTATACTGTTATCTACACCGATCAATTGGAGAATATTCCGATCAAGAAAAGTAACGTAAAAAAAATAGAATCAGACTTTTAGAAATATCCGAGCGGCAACACCTTCGTTCAGTTATGTGATCAGAAACAAATTTTTAAGGAAGCCTTAGAAGGAACTGTCAAATTATTAGAAATTTTACTCGCAGTCATGGCCACAGCCGAGATAGAACGATGTTTCAACTTCGTATGTTGAACGATGTTTCAACAATGGATGAAAACTTCGTTCTACGTTCTCCACAACCAGAAAATCCGAAATAAACTTAATTTTTAAATTTGTATAATGTCTTCTTATTAATTTAGTTCACGTAAGAACAACTAATACTTCTACCCGCGAGCCGCGACTAATGTAATGATTATTCAATCATTATTTACACTACGAACAAGTATATATTGTATTTATTGTAAAGTGGGATATGGTAATATAAGTGTTCAGAGCGCAGAACGTGTTTGACATCGTTAAAATTCTGAGCCGGTTAAGAAAATGTTTCATTTTTTTATAAGCCGGAAGAAGAAATGTGCTTTCCACTGTAATTTTCAACGTTAGTTCTCGAGTACCTTTCCAAAACGCTTTTCCTTTCATACCGGACAGTGTTTCTATTGTGTATAATGTATTTTGTACAAACGAACACGCAAAACTCAGTTTCGAATGCTATGTGGTCAATGTTAGCCGCGCGAAACTAGGAGGTACCGTTGCTCTCATCTCAAGGGAGCAAGTATTTTTATTGGTCGGCAGTTAACTAATGCTTGGTGCTGTCGTAAAGGACGTGGTTTAGTGTTCATAATGGTGCTATAGACCGTGTTAGAGGCATTTATATACAGCGAAGCTTAACATGCGTGATCAATGAGGAAGGGATGCCGTCGGCTTTCTCGAACCGTGGGAAGCCGAATATCGATTTTTCCTCAGCCAGGTACTGTAACTGCTGTTATATGTCGCCCTGACGTCTGCCAACGCAGCCTTGAAAATAATCTTCCCCCTTTAAAAAGCGTTTCTTGCTCAGATAAAGAATATTTTCTTGTGCATCAAAAGGGAAGAATAATCGCCATGAATGTCGAATAAATGTATATTGAAAACTACAGAACTACTGAATGGATATCGTTAGCTTACCTGTAATCGTTTTTCGTCATGTGTCTCAAAAAGTTACGTTTTGTTAGTGACACAGTTGATTTCACAGAAGAACTGTGACAGAGGTAGGAAAGAGTGCCTGTCCTAATACAGAGGAAGCTACACGGATATCCAAGTAGTCAGGCATGTATTCGATAGCTGTAAACATGTGTTTATTATATTGTCTTTAAAGAAACTAAAGTAAATAAAAGAGTCTGCTTAGAATGTCTGCTCATAAACAAAACAGTTCCCTAAAATTTCTTGATTAAAAATTTATGTCAATATAGAGCGCAATATTTCAATCAAGTTAGTGTGTAAAGTGAGAAAAGGCTAATCCACATTTTTTTAGAAAACCTTACATAATTTAATGACATCATTATTCAATAGCATTACTTCGCGTGGTAATATTTTGTGGAATACTATATCCTTAACATATTTAGAATTAATGTGCACGTAAAGTCCTAATACAAATCATTGGAATAATGTATTATTCTAATGAAACACGTCCACGTGAACATAAAAAAACAGTCGAATTATATATTTTGAACTATGGTGTCCAAAATTTCAAGGTATTGAAAAAAACTGACGTTTCCAATGCTTTGTAGCACATAACACAATGCACCAAGATTACCTCTAGCTGGCAGACAAACGATTTTTCAAGGATATTAATTGCATCCTTATTGGAATGAAGGATGAGGGTTTCGATAAGAGTTTCAAGCATTATTGCCATATTTAATTAAATTATATTTATATTTATAATTTATAAATTTACAAATTAAGTTATACTGTATTTGTAAATGTTAGAGTTACGTATGTTCAATACAAATTAAATTTGGAATTTAATTTAGTACTATATGCCGTTAATACACAACATAGTGTCCCAGAGAATAACGTGATACTACTTAACCATGTAATATGCACACTGTACTGTGTCATGTAAAGGCACACTGTACTGTGCCATGTAAAAGTACTCTACATTTAAGAAAACCTACGTACATACAAATATAAAATGCAAAACAAATTACAAACAGAATTATCACTGTTGCACACCACTATAAAAAATGTATTCCGATTAGCGCTTTCAACCTTCACAGCTCAGATCCTTCACAATTGTTATTTCCGATCTGTAGATGAGCTGTGAAGCTTGAAAGCGCAAATCGGAATAATTTTTCTATAGTGGTGTGCAACAGTGATAATCCTGTTTGTGATTATAATCACTTATTCAACTTTCTTAATTCAAAACAAATTAATATATGAACAAATTAAAGACAGTAAAAAAGAAGATGGCCTGCAATTTTTGAATCACTAAATAACGAAAATATTCACTAAACAAGAAATCTACAAAACACAATCAAAACGCCACAACCAACAAATTCATATTACATTCATACCAACCAGCAGTAATAAAACTAAAAGCCATATTTTATCAGACAAGGGAATAACATTGCGATGATGAGCATGCAGCGTAATGCTCGAAACATGTTTTTACTACTTAATACATCTTGACTATAATTTCAAGTAATATTTATTATAGGTTGATATATTGGTATGGAAATTGAGAGAAACGTGCATGAAGTTTTTGAAATGTAGTGCTGGGGGAAGGCCTTAAGATTACCGTGGACAGAAAGTGTGCCTAAAGGTTTTGAAGAGAGTGGACTAAGGAAGGATTCTGGTTAAAGCCATTGGGGGAAGGAGAAGTAGTATGGTTGGTCAGCTCCTATGCCATTCAAACTGGTCCACCACCCTGATCGTGGGAATGACTGAGAGAAGACCCAGAGAGGAGTTCATGGATGAGATAAGAGGAGGAAGAACGTATTTGGTGATTACGAGACTGTCTTCAGAAGGGGTGAAATTTGAAGCCCACCAACCTCTGGGTTGTAGAGAAAAAAAGAGAAGATATTGAGATGGTGCGTACGTTAATTGCTGATATGTTTACATTAAAAAAAACGAAGTCTCTCATTGGTCAGGCAGAAACCGAGTTCAATTTTATCTTTGTGACGTCATTTTAATAAGACAAAAATAATTATATTTAGTAGTTAAGATATAACACAGTGTGCGCGGTTTTTGCAGTATTTATATAATTAATACGATGTACATAATTCATTTTAATAATATACAATTTCTTATGTATTATGTAATAATTTTGAAGTATCTTGTAGGATTTTCTCAGGCACTTAAGAATTAATTGAAAAACACTTTTTTTAATAGTTTTCAGTTAGAAACGTATTATTTTTATAATTTATAAAAGGAAAAAGTATCATTGCCCGTGTGATAAAAAACAAGCATATTATGGACAGTTTTAGACATTCCTTAGTAAGCTGTGTATTTTTACTGATTAAATCTAGAGGCTACTAGAATTATTGGAACCAATGAGAGTGTATACATTTCAGTGATCAATACACGGTTGACCAGCGACGAGAAGATCGTCAAAAACGCCAGAGGAATAAGACTGCGCTCCTGGGGCAGGTTAAGCAAGACTCCTTTGCTAATGTAATCACAGGGTAGCTTTTATATACCTTGTGTGTTTGCTTACTCACTGTCAAATTTGCACACTTAAATATCGTGTCTGTGTGGGCACTAGCCAGCGAAGATCTCCACCCTGTTAGATGTTCTACTCGTCACAGGGTTTAAAGAAATCCCTCGCAACGGAGGATCTACGCTTCCCACGGAAAATAAAGTTTACTATTTCACAGTGCACATATAAAAATAAAAGACTCCTTAGATCCACTTCTATACTTCGAGAAATATTGTTTTCTAACCTTTATTGAGTACTTTCTGCTTCTTCTTCTTCTTCTTCTTCTTCACTTCAAGAATTAGGCTTGCAGCCTGTTCCGTCTTCACACCCACCGTTTTCTTGGTCTGCTTCTACCTCGTTCACCAAGAGGCTTATACTGGATTATCTTTTTTGGTATTCTCGAGTCACCCATTTTATATGTGTGTTGTATCCTGTTTTCTTTATTTTGTTTAATTTTATCGTTTATCGAGTATATATTCAGCTCTTGCTTTATGTCTGCTTATCTTATATGATCTTTTAGGGTGCATCCTTTGACTCTCCTTACGAATTTCATTCAGCAGCTTCAATTCGTTTTCTCTGAATTTTGGTGTGTCCTCGATTCACTCCCGTACATCAGTACCGGTGCCGCCATTACTTTATAAAATGTTACTTCTGTATCTTTTCGTACTTTCTTTCCCAGAGTCTTATGAATTGTGCCACACATCCTCTGGTATCTGTATCGTTATTGTGTATTTTAAAGTACATAAAAGGACCAATTTTATGTTAAATTTCGTTTTAGAAGAAGACATTTATTCTGCGTGTGTGTGTGTGTGTGTGTGTGTGCGTGCGGCGCGCTTACGCGCGAGACAGATAACATTTGACAGTTTTGGGGGACATTTAACATGTTACTTTAAAACAGGTGTCTATTCCACATATGGCTTGGATTTGATTTACACTCAACCAAATTTACACTTCCTAATATTCTAGCTGGTCATCATCATGAGGTCAACACACACACACACATATATAAATTTTTTCATATATAACCATATAGGTTTGTACGAACACATAGATTGTATTGTTTACCGTAACTTGTTCTTGTAAGGTGTTAATTTAAATGCTTTTGGAAAAAGTTCCGTATATTCACTAGGCCAGAGAAGTCTAGAATATGGTAGTAAAACTGGAATATATCTGGAATATAAATTGGAATTGCACAGGAGTTTTTACGGTGAAGGGATCAAATAACACGTCTAATTGGCAGGATGATTTTTGAAAAGCGGCCTAACAAATCTGTGACGGCACATCTTCGATAGCGAGGAAAGATGCAGACCAAGCAAACCTGCAGTGCAGATTTAGTATAGCAGTCTCATCTGGCAGGGCTGGGCTAGAGGAGTAACAAAGATACTCTTCCACCTTCCTCTCCTGTACGCATGCAGGCCGCAAACCTAATGCTTGAAGGAAAATAATCATAATTTATTGGGGTACCGATTTATACAGTCACACAAATGCTCATTTTTCATAAGAGCATGGATGGGCACAAAGTAATAACTTACGATTGTAGACGGCTGTCATACCGGTTCATAACCTTGTCGTAATTTGCACAGTATTCATTGAATGTATTCGTTCATACTAGATGGCGGCGTCATATTAAGAAAAGTTTTCATAGACTAGGTTATTGTCTATACGATGTTACTCTTCCTTGTCTGCAAACTCGAGAGTCGTTGTCTGTAAATATTTGAATATATCATGCTCTCTTCACTAGAGAAAAATTTAAGAACATTTTCTTATAGATTAGTATAAATATACCTCATAACAGCATGAGTCAACATTCTCTCCTAGTTGTATTCACTGCTTAAAGATTCTTCAACAACCATAAAGCCCCAAGGGTTACCGATTCGTTACAGTCGCTAATGATAAAAATCAATTTGTTTGAATTTCAAATAACAGGCTACAGCGTACAAGGTTTACCGCGGGGAAGCGGAGTTAAGCGAATCCCTGTGAACAGAAACTTCTCTGTCCTTAATACAATATACGTTACAGATATACTTCTTTTGTTCTGCTTTATTTTATCTAGAGCACAATGTACGAGAGTTCTCATTAGTTGACGTCTTACCGTCCGTCGCCTCGGGCAGTCCGCAGAAATCATAACTCGGTTGACACAATATGTCGCCGCTGTTCTCCTGTCAGCCTCCATTCACCCCAACCCACAGAACAAGGCCAAGCTGTATAATCTCGTACATGAAGTGTAAGACTTGGTCCTTTATAATAATTATCAGAGTTCAATAAGACAAATCATTTAAAATGATTTATTTTGTTGTCTGTTTCCAGGATTTGGAGATAAGTATTTGACTTTTGAGACGCGATCTAAACATTAAAATCTATGTAATCGTCCTATCGTGCTTCCACAGCTAGTTTCTTTCGTTTGCAAAAGGCCCAAGGCCATTGCTTTGGAAGCTTCTATATTTTAATGAATTTGGACGCGAATCAGAGACTTAATATTTTATTCGTGAATACATACTTAATTTTAAAGCCAATGTCTTGTTTTTCATGGTTGAGATTAAAGTTAGATAAATTCCTGATCATTTTCGCTTCAACTATGCAGTGGTAGTTTTTGTATGAGCTATAAGTGATCAGATTTTAAAGTCGAGTAAAGCAACTAGAAAGCGATTCATAGTTAACTTACAAAATGAGAATCCAACTGCAAACTACCAGTATTCAAATCAAGGACTGAAGAATTAAGTCGTTGTGTTGTTAGTAGAAAATCAGTGTAATGAGAATTTTGAATACAAAACAGATTACGTTCTGTAGAAATATTTTTGCTAAAGAATATATTCTTGAGTAAATGTATTCAGCAAAAGCATGTATGCTTCCGAGAAAACGACTTTATAACTTGAATAATTAATTTAGAAAACGTAGTAGTTAGAAAGGCTACCGGAGGTACGTAACTAAGGCGGTAAGAATTATGTATTTACATATTTTGTTGGTTCAGAACAATTCTTCTCATAGAGTAGATAACAGTGATTTTATCGTATTATCCCTATATTTATCTTGGCAGATGTTATGATTTTACAAGTCAAAATAAAATGATCGCTTCTTTTCTAATCACACCTATTAAAAATAATCCCGAAGTACAATAAAAATGTATAATCTGAAATGACACTGCTCGGTGACTGTGTTTTGATTTTTGTTCTCTCGTTTGTGTCTTAAAATTTACAGATAAAGTTGAATTGAGAAGACAAATTTTAATGCACAGTAGTAAACGCAATTAATGTATTAATGTTAGCAACAAATAGTAATGAGGAGCAATGTTAAACTACAAAAACTACGTTAGCAAAGGCAAAAACAAGAAGCTAGCCAGACGTAAGATGGACGTTATTTCGGTTTACAACTTAATAAACTCTATTAATAGAAGAAGTTGTAAACACATTTATGCTAGTCAACTTTGAATTCTCTCTTATGATTATATTCTACTCCGTCGGCTAGACATTAGCACAGATGTGGTTATAAAAAAATAAACTGTATCTGTGGCCTTTAAAAAAATTTCTGTTCATTTTGCAGTAGCTGCTGAAGATACTAATTTATCGTATGACTACGTCTTACAAGGAAAAAAACAAATAGAAAATAAGTGGATGGTTTTGTCTTTTCTTGGTTGTTCGAACGATAATTCCTGATGAAGCAAATTACGATTGCCCTTTATGACGTTTACTTGCAGATAACGTTTTGTTCACAATTATTACAGAACGTAAAACACATGCTGTTTTATTACTACTATTAGCCATGCTGTATGGTCATCGGTTTCTAAACATTACGACTATTTACTTCAGATGAGTAATTGTTTTCCATCCGGGATTTACGTGGTCTCAGTTGAAAACAGATGAAAAGGAATTATTCAGTATTACTTTAAAAAACTAATTTTGATTTTGTAAAGTATCAATAATATAATTTTAAATGAGAGTCGTATACGATAACAACACAGAGCGTAACTCACCTCTATGACTCCAAGAAAAGAATATGTATTTAATTAATTTTTGAAAAGAAATAAGCGATTGTGTACATCGCTACAGCCCACATATTTATCCCAGGTAATAATTTAT
This sequence comes from Magicicada septendecula, assembly GCA_034769895.1. Classification (NCBI taxonomy): domain Eukaryota; kingdom Metazoa; phylum Arthropoda; class Insecta; order Hemiptera; family Cicadidae; genus Magicicada; species Magicicada septendecula. Next base: position 575,948,437 of record CM068367.1, on the reverse strand, counting down.
ATTTATTGTATATTAAACATGTGATTATAAAGTTTAGTCATCGTGTCAAGATTAACGTTTAATGATAAAAATATTTATTTGCAGGTATGTTTTCAAGCGCTACTTCTGTCATTCATGAGCTCCGAGAATGGACATTTTATAACTTATTTGGTTTCCTTCCTTGTACACTTAGTATCTTCTATTCACACTAAAGATTTATAGTCTTATAAAATAAATAAAAGGAAATATTTTAGTGTTACGGAACATTAAAAGTCTCAATTCAACTTCCAACAAGAAATAACGATGTCCTTTGGTGCGGTGTGAACTAAATATTCTTTAAGTCGACCGCAGCATATAGAAAACCAACATCCTGCCACGACAAAAAATACTAATTTAAACACTTAAACATTTCTTCATGTTATAATACTTATAACAGCTTTTAAAACGAGGAGACAAGGTAACATTCGATGTGCCGAGCTTTTTGACATTTGTCGCAAGGACGATTGTCGTAATTTACGGGGCACCATTTTCACAGTTAAGTTAAACCAAAGTTACTAACTGGACTTATAAACCGGAAATTGGAACAGAGCAAAAGTGAACACGATGACCAGTGGCATTTATGAACGAGTTTTAATTCATCAGTAACAGAAATGTGTGCTACAAACAGGTGTATAAAGTTCACATAGCACACACATTTTCAATATATAAACGTGCACATGAATAAGAGTCGTAAGATAAGAAAAATTCTGATACAAAAGTCAGGTACTGTACATCATTTACTGAATGTCTGATAGTGAAACCGGTGAAGTCTAAGGTCGGTGCTTTTAGTTACTTGGGAACACAATCTGTTTTACGATTCGAGGCATTGCAACTTATAAATTGTTATCCAGTAATCGGTTTCGATATCCACGGTGATTCAAGAAGAGCTTTTACACAAAGACTGTGCAGATTTGGTCTTGCATTTCTCTCAAGACTTTGTTCGCTATAGAAAAATAAAGTAGACTGGTGACCGAAACCAGTTTCGTGAAGAGCAAGCTTTGGAACCTACAGTTAAAGTTGATTACATCCATCGATTTCTGAAACAAGAAAGGAAGAAAGATAGTGTTGTCTAGGTAACATTGATGAAAATTTTGAGAAGTGATTTCTTACAGTTTAGTATTAATAGATCTTACAATAGCACTAGTCAATCAGCATCCTCTCTTGCTTGTATTCGGTGCTTAACGGTTCTGCTAAAATCATAAAAATTCCGATGGTTACCAAAGAATTTGGTTAGCTTTACGCCTGAGCAAGAGGAAATTCTTGAAAATAGGAATTACAACATTTCCTTACAAAGTAAGGTTCATTAAATCAGGACCTGAGACTTTAATATTTTCATCACGGTCTCAGCTTCTTCTCAACAATATATTTAGATCTCGAAGTCAGCTACATTAAGTTAAGTGGCTTTACCAAAATACTTTCAAAAGAAAGTTTATTGTGTCCGACAATTAATTTGTGTAACGATTTTTTACTCAACGAAATAAGTAATTCTTGTAAGAAATTCTATAACACTTGTAGCCAAACAGTTTATTTATTACTTTATAATTTATTGTTTTTTCTGATGATGTTGTTATTTGGACATTTTTATTAGACGGGCCTTCATGGTTGAAGCAACTCTAAAGAAGAAAGTAAAACAATTGTAAATTTTTCTTACCAAAGTATTAAAATTTACATTTAATCCAATAAATTTTTCTTTACAAATGCAATAATGCAGTACATTGATTCAAAACTTATGTAAAAGTGAACTAATCACCGTTGTCAACAAATATAAATAGTACCACGTTTCACGAACGAAGCAGCATCTAGGCTGCTGCGACTCACATCGCTTTACTATTGATATAGCATTCCAATATTGACAAATTTTGTCAGATTACAGGGTTAATTATTTCGATTGTAAACAACCGATCTTATTCGGGCAACCGTAGAGATAGTCAAAGCTGTTGTTAGTCTGTTATTATATCCAGATCTCAAGCCTGGGCACTTTATAAACAGATAACAACGTACTTGACAGTCACCAAAAAACTTGCTGAAAAATCAGAGTTAAGCATTTCGCTCTGTGATAAGAAGAGAAGTACCTGGATTAATGGAGAACGAGAGTTTCCGTTGTAAGACATTAGCATAATTGTTCAGGGAATTTGCAGGATACTGCGCAAACTGAGACGGTAGATAGAATGTCGAGGTCTTCAGATAAAGGCCGAGACGACATAAGACGTAGAACAAGGACATCGTTGATAATATAGAGTGGCAGAGCTTCAATGTATATAAATTGAACAAGGAAGAGACAGACAGTAAAACCCAAGGGAGGCCTTTGTTGAATACTGGGTGAATAATAGCTGAAGAAGAAGAAGAACTTTGGTTTTATGCACTGTATTACTTTCTTTCAGTAAGAATTTATTCTACTGCGTCCCAAAAGCGAGAACGACGTTTTACGAGGTTCTGAGGAGTTCTTTGTCTTCTCTTAGGTTCCTTGCCATTAGTTTTAGACTTCAACCTGCATTGAATAGAGATTCTTAGAGTTACAGATCGAAATCTTATACCTATCAGTACTTGTACTGTAATTCTGAAAAAGAAATGAGGCGGTGTTACTGTACGCGACAGTAAACTTTGTACACTCTTTCACTGAAAGAGTGGCAACTTGTACACTACAGACCCCCAACCTACATTCAAAGTATTGTGTGTATATATAAATTATATCAATATATATAGGCCTATACTGATGCACACTATTTACAGAATACACTAAAATGTTCTGTATCAATGTTCAAATTACATTTATATTTAACGGAGTTTTTCTGAAATGTTCTAGAATAATATAGAACCCGCCTGGCGCCTGGGCAGGCGCCTGGAAGATTCTGGGCAGTAGTAGTAAATTACGCATGTTGATGAATGTCATTACCATACTAAATATAAAAGGTAGTTGACAGTTTTGAGTCAATCTTTATTGTGAGTTCGGTTATGAGTTAAATTACAGAATTAATGCGTGTATTTGTTTCCACATTTGTGGATCAATATTATATTTGTGCTGTATAAGTTACGATTGTGTTAATAATCGACATCACAGTTGCGAATCGAAATTTGTATTTTCTGTGTTGTATATTTACTTGTGAAATATTATTTGTGATAACGATATACAAACAAGGTGTCAACAGTCCGTTTCGATTGCTGCCTAGAAGATGAAAAGGTTTAGACTTTTTTCCTTCAAATGTAAAAAACAAAGTTCCGAGGATGCCCCAATAGATTTCGATATTCCAAGAACGCAGATAACGTTGTCTTTATATATTATTTTTTTCAGTTAACTGTACTCCACGCCCAGAAGAAGACCAAAGAAATTCCTATTGTAAGAAACGCGGATAATTACAGTTAAGTAGATTCTCTTAAATAATTATAAAAATCTGTTTTAGGATTTCGTGCATCGTGTATTTGATCCTTCACAACTAATAACATAAAAATCAAAATAATAAATTGTTTGTATTGAAATTTTTCAAAATAAGTACTTCAATAATTTATTTTAAAAACGTATCAGTAGTGTTTACGTATGTAGACAGACTTCAATTTTGTAAGCAACCAATGGACACAATACACGTCTGTTACGTCTTCACGACAACCGTCTCGTACGAAATCGAATGTTTCTTGAGTTGAATGTTTCACCGAGTACAGACAGCTTTCTGTCGTTTATCAAGTACCTTGACCAGTAAACCTTAATCTCGTTTTCCAGAAAGCACTTCAACATGGCCTACCCCTTCATACGTCTGTTCTTTTTCATGTTTCGTTTAACTCTTGTAATATATTAAAATAAACATGGTTTGACCGTGATCAATATTGCGTGTACCGCAGTATATCAGCAGCGATTTTCATTTATTTTAATGTGCATGCCTTGTTTGGTTTGTACTATATTATTTGAGCGCAACTAGGCTATTAAGTTCGACTTCACCTTTTGAATATTAATTGTCATACTGTGATTTTTCTTTATTTGACCTTGCCCTATACTCCTAACTACTCTATATAATTAGGTCTACCTGCATACAATTATTTAAACGAGTCTGTGACTTCTAGTAGTCATGCTCTAGGCAATTCACTTCTTGGTTTTGAAACGCTGTTCACTAAAGTCATACATGTTAGATTTGTTTCCTTCATAAATGATTAACACTAATTACTGTTTTTTATATTGCATATTTCATTAAATTACAGTTTTTTGCTACGTTTTATCTCGTACGTTATCCTTCCAGTGAGCGTTGTACCCGTGACGATCGTATGTGGTAAAATGTTCAGCAAAAAAGCTTTCTGTCCACATTACTTAGCCCACACACCTGGGGTCATGTTAATCCCTGTTTTATAATTGCATCATGTCAGCAGCTAGTAGAGAACGCCAGAAGTTTTCTAAAAACTTTCACACGACAAAACCTGCTTTTTAAATGCAAATATGGGATAAACATTTCCAAGCCTAACGCGTGTCGTATGTTTTACTTATTTTGAAAATTTCTAGAAAAATAACTGCTTTATTCAGAACACGTGGGAACATAAATAGGCCAACCACTATTTATTTTATATTATATTTTGAGAGTAAGAGCTACAGGGAAAAATTGTGTATAAAATGTCTTAAAAAATGTATATAAATTAGTTTTTTCTTTACTTTTTTAGCCATCAGAATACTAAATCTTCGATCTGAAATTGAAGAAATAGAAATTAACAACTTGAATACACACACTAACTTGAAATTGACACACTAACTTTTTGAATAGTGGTTTGTTTTTTGTGATTCTAACAGTCATAAGTTACTGCAGAATCTCTAGCTGCTTCTGACTAGACGAGGACTTTCGGTGTCTCCACATTTACGAAGTCCTAAACGACAAGGTGAAGTCATTGTACAGTATGAAACGATTAGCAGTTGAGCAAAACTTACTACAAAGTACAAGTATTATATATTTCAGGCCCAATATGGAAAGGAACTCTTTTAACAGTCTGTCAGCATGTTTTCCCGCTTTCGTTTTACATCGTCTGTAATAATTTGCACACCAAGTAATTCGTTGCCAATTAATTTCTTATACTTTCCTTTTTGCGGTATTCAAGTGCAGATAAAAAATCTGACACAAGTTCCTTGGAAGTGCGTCAGTGCGTGGGGGGTCTTCATAGTCCCAGCGTTATTGTGATATTGTAACACCGACTTATAGAAAATGAAAGCTGACTCATAAATATCTCTTCAGGAAAATATTATCGTAACTTCTTTCCTTATGCGGAAAGTAAAAATAAATAATACACAAAACAGGAGACCAGTCACAAAAGGCGATACTTATTTATACTTAATAACATCATACAAAATATGAGCTAAAGATCTCTTTACAGTATCAAGAACTATGGCATTTGTTGGCAAACATACGATTAGAACAAAAGTAATAGTCGACAATTAAACTTCCTAGCAAATTTTGTCATTTTACTTATTCATAATGTGATACACGTACAACTACATTGACTGAAGTAATAAGTTGAAGTAATTAGTGGCACCTGTGGAATGATCCACAAAAGCCTAATGAATGTAAACAAGTAAAGACACCCGGATGAAATTTTAGAAAACAGTAGCTCTTTCCACATTATTTCTGTCTACAAATAAAAGATGGGCTAGTTAAAAAAAGGAAAATAAAATAAAATCAATGAGTCGAAATAAAATATTTAAGAAATTGCACTAAAATTGTCACTCACAGATTCGAAAAGAAATGAAGGCAGTAGAAGAGAATTAAAAATCACATCCTTGCAGATGAAGATTAGGAACAATAAGAGGAGACAGTGTGAGCACTTCAGTTGCATGCCAAATAAGAGGCTACTAGTAGCAATGTTCAGAAATGAGGTTATTATAGACTGAGGACATTACGGGTTTGGAACAGGTCAACTACAGCCTAGTCTTTGCAGCTGAAGGTGAATGATGATGAAACTACTTCTAAAACTATATGCATTAATTCTATTTTACTTTTCAACATTTTGTTTTACTCCCGTTTTACGTATATCGCATATCATACTCCTAAAATTTTGAGAGAAGAAATTTGCTAATTTCATAAATTTGAAAAATCATCTTGAGCAATCTGTTGAGAGTTAGTGTTCGTTCCATCCTATTGGCCACATTTTCCATTTCATTAATATTTTGGAAGCTTTCTGTAAATCATTCTTCATATCAGTGTCAGATATTCTGATCATATAAACGTATTAACTTTCACAAATAACTAATATTTACATAACTTATTACAAACAAATTTATTTTTCTAACATATAAATAATTGAGACATTGTTTAGATGTAGATTTAATTACTGCTATTTTCAATTTTTCTCTTTCTATTGTCTTCCTTCACACTGTAAAACGAATTATGTTGTCACCACAAATGGCAGGCTAGCAGGTCAGTACTATTGTTTTGTGAATTATGTTTCGGTGTCGGAGTAAATACTTCCTCTACATACGTCCCTTCCACTGATGTATGATAGTGGAACCTTGTTATCCAACCAGCGGTAATCAAAACGTCTGAATGCGTCCTACGAAAATTTACGGAGAGTTAAAAAATTGCAACAAAGCACGTAGAAACAGTAAGTAAACTTCAATGTAATTTAAGTAAATCAATTTGTAAAGTAAAAAAGTCATATACATTGAGGAAGGGAAAACAAATATATAAGATATAAGTGGTTGAAAATTTCTATTGTAAATGTGTTAAACGACAAGTAAGGAAATTGTACGATCAGTACTGGTAAAAACATAAGACAAATGATGACTATTTTTCCAGGTTTCCAAAGAACTATTCGAACTGATATTTTTTTCTGTCGCGGGCCTACGCAATGGTTTCGTTTGCGACTCACAATATCAACGGCTGTACTACTGCTGTGGCATCGAGTCAACGTCATGACTCGGTCTGGCTGCCCACCCCTACCACTGCGAACGAATCGTACAGCGGTATTGTCTGGCATGCCTCGGCTAGACTAGTGACAAAGGCACAGTTACACTACCCAAGAACGCGCGCTTGACACCGCACCGCGGTGGTGAACATGAGTTGTAGCGAGGTTGCAGGCCTAATGATTGAAGACGGAAGATTTATTTTTTATTAATATAACAGTGTACTAAATAACGCATTTATTGGTAAAATATAAAGAAATATATTTGCTTTTTATGTTCAAAATGTAATAAAATGTTCTAACACATGGAAAACGATTTTCTTGTAGGCTAGACTAATTATTTTGATTACCAAAATACATTGTCTTCGAGGAAGTTCATTGTATTTTGGAGGTTCATTCCTTTACCCTTGTATAGTAGATGATTGAATCAGTACCCTACTAACTTATTATAAGACTGTGTTTTAATGTTTACTGCTTGTTCAACTGGGGGAATCTCATATGTTTGATAATTTTGATAATTTAAAAAACCGCAATATGATATCAAATATGGGAAAGAGTCTCGGTTCCAATTAATTGTGATTATTGTAAGACTCTACTGTATTAACTGTTTTGTAACAACAAAGTTTTACTAGCTGTTTTGCAATAAATGTGAAAATGAACGTTTTCGTGTGAGAGTGCTTAAACGTAAACTTATTAATAATTTTTAATCAAAACGTGTACATTCTATTCTTAGTAAATTTATTGTAAATTATTTTTTAAAACATCTTCCTTTTGCAAAAATTAAAACCGTTGTGTACGTACTGGATTATCGAGAAGTATACACTTGACTCCCGTGGGATTTCTATGTGCCTGGAGGCAGTAAAGCTAATTACAATGTGTTTGTTTGAGATGCGGCTTTCTGAGTTTTAATGTTTAGAACTGTTTTGTGCGAGCAAAATAGATTTTAGGAAAATAAGAAATGTTCTTATTCAAATTTAATGATTAAAAACATTTCTGATAAATTTCATCCATTATCTCCGCGGTTTATTTGTAAACAGATTATTGTAAACCAACGAGACCTAAATTACAGCTCGTAAAAATATTTTCGTAATCGTAAAAACCTTCTCGTCTTCGTTAATATCATATTCGTTTCTGGCTCTCCAACTGTTAGAATGTACATTGCCTTTGTTACAGATTCAGATAAACGTAATTTTCTCTCGGCATCTAGTTTCGTTCTCAGTTCACAAAGTTTTTTTGTCAAATATTGCAGACAAGGTCAGTATAAATGTACTGAGGCTTGAGTTCGCGCACAGACACACACCCATACGTGCTTATGATGTCTTTCTTCACTGACGTAAACATGATTGTCCCATACCATACCATATTAGTAGTTACAAAAAACTATATTAATAATATATTAAGTCGGCTTGAAAGGCAGGGTTTTTGGTTTAGACGTCTTGATATACAGCGGAGAAGTTATGAGACAAGAAGAGGGACTTTCGAGCATCCTATTTGAAATAGATTTATGTTGTAATCAGGCAGATAGAGAGAGAACTGAATATGTAAGGAAACGATGGCAGAAGAGTGAAGGAAATATACAAACGATAATTTTGTCGTGTGTGGAGAGAATGAGTGAACAGGAATTACAGTTACGTGTAGTCAGCAATAAAAAAACGTGATGAAATGTCACGAGAACGTAGAAAACAAACGTGGCTGAAGAAATTTGCAAGGAATAATATTAAAAGATTCCGTCAACAACTCTCGCTTGCTACAGCCAGAGCCGAATGAAGGAAGTGCACAATGTCATCATATAATCAAAAGACAACACTGCACAACGACCTGCAAGGTAAGTAATTAAATAAATATGTTAAGGAGATAAAATAATACACTGTAATATAAAAAGTTAATAATATGAGACAAATATCAATTTTTTTCGTCAAAGTCGAAAAACATGACATCTGTTGAATTATGAAAAGTATCCGGGCTGTTTGGCCGTGGTCCATGGTTAAAAACAAAACCAAACGTCCTGCCATGCTACCTGTACATATAAATTCAGCAAAGTCCCACGTACAGGTAAAAATGACACCATCAACCAATCACAACAGAGATGGTATATGATTGGCTCGCACCAAGATACGCCATTATGTGACACTTGTTTTCCAAGAAATACTGTGGGGAAGGCTGCTGATTTCCCGTGTTGGTTCTCACTTCACTCGAAGCACTGGAACTGAACGGATCTCTTCTGGACTGCTCTCTCCAGCTGGAGTTTTCGCTGCTATCAGCCACTGCCCTGCTGCCTGCTGCTTCGCCGCTGGACAGCCAACATCTTGGCCCGCTTGCTGCCTTTGTCAACAAGAAGACAGAAGACCACAACTCAGCTGGCTGGTGAATTGAGTAGCCAGCACAAGCACAGCTGAGTGCGTCGGACCTTCTAAGGGCCACCAGCCAAGTGACCCTTTTCAGGACCACCACCTTGCCGCTGTTGCAAGTTGCCTGCCAGAGCAGTTGTAAGTTGCGCAGCGCATCTAGCCCGCTGACGCTCAGGCTCTTAGGTAGCGCTGCCTAGGACGATCCTTGCGAGCCCCCACCAGTGGTAAGCGAGCTTGGATATCGCCTAGGTAAAGAGGCCGGTGGACACCTCTCTTGGTAAGGAGAGGTATCTAACGAAGCCGGTCATTTGCCCAGCTCGTAGTAAGCCTGAGCGTTCCAGAAGTCCCGCAAGCGATCCGGCTCGGGCCGGACCCTAGGTCCCTGGTTACCGCCGGAGGCAGCCTGGCTGCCTCTGGACGGCGAACCTCCCGCTCGATGGCGGAAATGCCCGCTCCGGGCGCGTCATCGAGCTCGCAGTCGCTCGCCACTGCCCCGCCCCACACGAGCGACTCGCCGTGCTCTCCGCTTATGGATGCGGACCAAGTCGATCCCCGGTCGGTTCCGCTGCCCGGTGACGAGACCGACGCTTTCGTGGCGGTTGGGCCACGGGGGCGCCCGGTTAAGAAACCGAGGCGGAACCGATCGTCCTCAACCTCTTCCTCGGCGTCCGCCATGGAAGTTGTCCCCGCCGATGGCGAATCCGGCCCGGGGCCGACTGCGTCCGGCGGTGCCCAAGCACCGTCGGCCGCGGTTCGCATCCCGCCCGTTTACGTTCATGGCGTGAACAACGTCACCGGTTTTTACCGGCGATTGATAGTGGCTCCCGGACTTTCCCCGGCCAACGTTGACCTGAAGCTCCTTGGGGGCGATACAGTCAAGATCGTTGTCCGCGGAATGGACGTGTACCGCAGTGTCGTGGCGTACGTGGAATCCCAGCAATTCCAGTACCATACCTTCTCGACCAAACACGTGAAGCCTCTGTCGCTTGTCCTCAGAGGCTTGGACGTGGAATCCCCTCTGGAGGAGATACTCGATGAGCTGCGCGAGCTGGGCTATCCTGTTCGCGCGGTCCATCGGGTGTTTACTCCTGCCGGACCAAGGCGTCCAATTCCTCTGGTCCGCATCCTGGTGGAGAATAGCGAGGCAGGCACTAGCCTACTCTCACTTACGCGGCTTTTTGGTTTCCGCGTAAAAGTGGAAAGAAGCCGCGCTCCCGGGGCTCTGCCTCAGTGTCACAGGTGCCAACGCTTCGGGCACCACTCAGACTCTTGCTCAAACGCTCCGGCGTGCGTGAGATGTTCTCTCCCTCACGCCTCCAAACTTTGCGATGCACCTGCATTCAAAAGATGCATCAACTGCGGCGGGAGTCACCCCGCCAACTACCGGGCATGTCCGGTGTTTCAGCAGGAGCTCGAGCGGCGAAAGCCAAAAGGGCGCCTGCCACCACCGAGGCATCCGGTAGCTGGTTCAAGACCTGCAACCGAGCAGCCAGGCCCTGCGCCTCCTGCTACGGCTGCCGTGTCTTCCGCCCCAGTCACTAACAGGCAACAAAAACGCTCAAAAGGCCCGAAGCAATCACCTGCAGCACAGGCAACCCCAACTCAGGCTCCTTCACAGGCCCCTGTCCCGCCTCAGGCGAAAAAGCGCCGTAACCTCGTGGCATCTAAAAGTGAGACCACCCAGCCAACAGAAAACATCTCGGTTGTGGAGCCTGAGCCTTCTCAATCCCCCCCAGCAACGGAGAATCCTGCCCCTGCTTTAGAAGCAGCCTCGCCTGACCTCCCGCCCCCGCGGTTTCCCAACGCAGGCAAAAAGAAGCGGCATAGAAAGCCCCGTGGCGCTAGATCCCGGGCTCCTGCCAACCCGGCCGCACAGTCCAGACAGCCTGCACAGCGCGCGAAGTCCGACGCAATCGCATCTGTCCCTCTTCCTAGCACCTCCGCTAGAGGTGCTACACCTGGCCCCAAGAAACCCCTGGCTTCCACCAATCCCCCGATTGATAAGCCTCGGCGCTCTTATGCGCACGCAGTCTCCGGGCAATCTGCCTCAAGAACCGTTCCTGACGACTACCAGGTCGTCAAAGACTTCCTTGCTGAGTTCGACCTCAGCAAAGTCGCCCAGACCTTCAGGTCCATCCGCTCCCGCTTGGAGACTGCCGACATAACTGAGAGATTCATGCTCTTGGTGGAAGCCGCCACTTGTGTAGGTCTTCTATGAGTCGGGTCCTCAAACGAGATCTCTCGATTCTTTCCTGGAACGCCAACGGGTTGTCCAACAAGATCCAGGAACTCCAAGAATTACTGGCCCGACTCAAACCCGATGTAGTACTTCTCAATGAGACCCACTTGACTCCTGCGAGTCGGTTACGACTGGCCAACTATGTGTGCTATCGAAACGACAGACCGGGCACTGCTGGTGGCGGTACTGCCGTCGCGGTGAGGCTCACTCTCGAGCATCACCGAGTCGTCTTGCCTGCAATGACTCACCTCGAAGGCACCGCTGTGGAGTTGTTAAACACTCTAGGCGGTGTACAGATGGTAGCGGCGTATAAACCGCCGCAAAAAGAGCTCCTTCACCCCGATCTAGCTGTCGCGTTCGATGCACACAGGAGGGTCATCATGGCCGGCGATCTGAACTGTAAACATCGCGATTGGAACAGTCGCTTGACTGCCCCAAACGGGAAACGTTTACGCAGGTTTGCCGATTCTCGCAGGATACAAGTGATTGGGCCTACCCAACCTACGTTCTACCCCTCACAACGCAACGCGGCTCCCGATGTCTTGGACATAGCGGTGATTCAAGGAATTGACTGTCCGGTCCATGTGTCCGCGCTAACGGAACTATCGTCCGATCATCTCCCCATCCTGATACACGTCGCTACCCAGCACGTCGTACGCAGAGATGTCAGGAAGGTGGTAGAATGGGATCGCTATGGCCCGGCGTTAAGTCGCCGATTGCCAGACGCGGGACCACTCGAAACCTTCCGCCAAGTCGACGAGGCAGTTGCCGCGTTTGATGAGGCAGTCGTATCTGCGATCGACGCGTCTTCCAGAATGAAGCCTGGCGTCACGCCCCACTGGCAGCGGATCCCAGAGGAGACGAGTGCTCTCGCTTGCGAGAGAAATCGCCTCCGGAGACGCTGGCAGCGGACCCGTGATCCGGCCGACAAGGCAGCGTACAACCGGGCGACCGGCATTTTACGTCGTGAAATGCAGGCCTACCGGAGACGCTGTTGGGAACTCGCCGTGGCCCAGGCAGGGGACGGATCGGACGAAAGTAGCCCTTACCGGATACCTTCGGCGTTGGTAGGGAAGAGGCGCCGGCCTCGCATCCCGGCCATTGCTGGACCTTTCGGTCAAATCCTGGCTCGCCCGGAGGCGAAGGCCGAGTACTTGGGCGCGTGTTTTGAGCGACAGTTCGCACCTAACCCGCCCATGGACTGGGACTTCGACGAAGAAGTCGAGAACGAAGTGGAAGACTTTCTGTCTCTTCCGATCACTACGGAGCCCGAACCCATTACTAGGGAAGAGGTCACAGATCGGCTCGTTGCACTCGTGCCAAGAAAAGCTCCTGGCCCGGACGGCGTCTCGAACGCCGCTCTTACTCGACTCCCGGAGCGAGGAGTACTTTTCTTGGTCGCGCTGTTCAACGCGTGTCTTAGACTGGCCTATTTTCCCCAGAAATGGCGTAAGGCGACGGTTATAGTGATCCCGAAGCAGGGAAAGGACGCTTCCCGTCCCGGCAACCTCCGGCCAATTAGTCTACTGTCAGCCACGTCAAAGGTCCTCGAACGTCTCGTACAACGGAGAGTACTAGATCATCTACGAAATTTCGATGTACTGGTCCCCGAACAGTTCGGCTTCCGTGTGGGGCATTCCACCACTCATCAACTGATGAGACTGGTGGAATACATCACGGACGCCGGGTGTCGGAAAGAGCAGACTGTCGCCTGTTTCCTAGATGTGGAAAAGGCCTTTGATAGTGTCTGGCACGACGGGCTCTTGTTCAAGCTCCGGGAAATCCAGCTCCCAGATTGCTACCTTCGCTTGATTGCTAGCTTTCTGACGGAGAGGACTTTCTGCGTGCGAATAGACGACCACGTCTCTTCCGAGAGACGTATCACAGCCGGGGTACCTCAAGGTAGCGTGCTAGGGCCTCTCCTGTTCTCCGTGTATGTCAACGACGCACCCAGAGAGCCTGGAGTCCAGATGGCTTTGTTTGCCGACGACACGGCGGTCTATACCGCCGATCGGAACGCAGACTTTGCTATCCCACGACTTCAGCGCGCACTCGATGCGTATTCGACGTGGACGGAAAGCTGGAAAGTTGCCGTCAACGAAACCAAGAGCTCCGCGGTGCTATTCACAAAGCGCCGGAAAGAACCGCGAGGCCGAGTGAGACTCGGTAGAACGTACCTGCCCTGGTCGAGGGAAGTTAAGTACCTCGGTGTCCACCTAGATCGTCGGCTCACCTGGCGTACCCACGCTGAGACGATGCGAAGGAAAGCGTCCGCTCGACTCGGTCAACTGTTTCCGATACTTGCCAACAAGGCTATGACCCGCAAGCTGGGTAAGTTGATTGTCAACGCGTATCTGTTGCCGATCATTACCTACGCTCTTCCCGTCTGGGGTTACCTCGCAACCGTTCATAAAAGAAGGTTGCAAAGCGTTCTCGATAGAGGGCTTCGGCTAGCGGCCAAAGTCCCCTATCGGTTTTCTTCTCGTCTCCTGAGAAGAGGACTCGGTGTCCGCTCCTTGGATGACACCGCAAGGCGACTTGCACGTAAATTTTACGTCCGAGCTGCGAGGACCCAGACAAACCCACTCATAGCTGGCCTTGGCAGGTACCGAATACGTCCAGGTGAATCTTGGAAACGGCCTCGACAAATACTGTACTAGTCGATCTAGTACGAGCATGTCGTTGTAACGACCAATAAAATTTAATTAATCAATATTCCGTCTGGACAGGACCACTAGGCAGGAGCCCCTCATAGGAGGCTCGGTACTAGGATACCATTGGGTCGTCTCACGACGCACAACCCAACAGCTCTGACCACTGATTTCCCGCGATGCCACCTGTGCTAATTGTTTACTAATTGCAACCCCCGCACAGGTAAGTAAACATCACCGGCCAATCAGAAACAAGAAGGTGTGTGAGAGGCTCGCATCGCGCCATGCCATAATGTACTTAATGAGATGCTTTCGCCCCGTCGATTCAGTGAGAAGTCTACCTAGAGCTGTTGCCAGGGTAGGCTGCGTTCGTTGTTACTCTCCACAAGTGGAATTTTCCATTGTGCAACGCTGGCTCCAGCTTGTCTGGAGCTCTATAACTCAGTTATTACACAGTATATTTCACTCAAACTTTCACATAGTGTTTAACATCATTAGTGCTGTGTGTTACAATTGTGCGGGCAGTGGTGAACTCGAGTTTCTGGTGTTAGTGGTGTTTTGGTGTTCTCCGCTGCTGTCTGTTGCCTGGTAAGTGTTGTAGCTATTAAGTAGTATACCTCACTACCCAGCTAGCGATCCGTAAAGTCTCACCAGCCTAGGCGTAGGTTAACCTCGCCGATGGCCGCAACCAACATTCCCGTCGGTCCTTCTCAGGGCCACGAAATCCCACCTGGCGCTTTGGCGCAACCTCTACCGACCGAACCCGAGGCGGTGTCGGCTGGGTCGAGTGCAATGGACACTGAGGAGTGGCAGACTGTAAGTAGCCGGAAACGGCGAAACAGTGGCGACTCTGCGGGGTCCGGGCGGTCTTCCCAGCTGGGTCCTGCCACGGATAGACTTGCTACGGCCACCTCGCTACCTACCCCGTCCCGGCGGTTGCCGCCTCTGATCTTTGACCGGCCTATTGACTGGGATAAGGTCATGCGGCGACTTCACCGGGCCGCTCCTGCGAATACCCTGACTGCAGTTTGTCAGGGTGGCCGCTCCGTCAGAATTGAGACCACGACCATCGACAGTTTCCGGCTCGCCCAGAAGCTGCTGACTGATCGTGGTATCCCGTATTACACCTACGCCCTGCCGGAGGAGAGGGAACTCAAGGTCGAGATCATCGGCATCCCCGCCGATGTTCCCGTGCCTACAATTTCTCACGCCCTTGAACTTTTGGGCTTTACTGTCAGCTCAGTGACTCCTCTCTTCTCCCCCGGCAGACGCATTCCCAGAAATGCCTTCCTTGTGAAAATCCTCAAGGTAGGGAATTTCCAGTCAATATATCAGGTAGACTCTCTCTTTTACCTCCGGGTAAAAGTTTCAGCTTTCGAGTCCCGACCCGGACCCAAGCAGTGCTACAACTGCCAGAGGTACGGACACAGCAGTATCTATTGCCACTACCCGACACGCTGCATTCGTTGTGGTGAAGGTCATCACAAGGGCGATTGTCCTCGTGAACGCACCGCCACTGCCACGTGTGCAAACTGTCGTGAACCACACCCGGCAAGCTCTCGCCAGTGCAAGCACTATCATGACGCCCTAAAGCGCATCACCAAGGCCCAAAAGCCTATCCCACCTGCCCCCAAGAAACCCTCAGCCCCTGCATCTGCCGCCCCGGCGGCCCCAGTTCCGGCTTCCTCGTCTGCGCCTGCAGCCGCTGTAGTCCCCCCGACCTGCCCAGCGCCTGCCGGAGCGCTCAGTTACGCGGCAGCCGCCGCCTCCGATGCATCTTTCCCTCCTTTGGCCTCGTCGCGAAAGCAACCCGCGCCAAAGAAGAAAAAGTCATCGACCACCATCCTCACGCAGCACAAGCCCGCTGCAACTAAGTCAGCATCTGCCCCAGCTCCCAAAGAGCCTCGGCAGCCTACAACTACACCTCGGCCCGATAATGGTATTATGTATCGAGTGCCCCCGCCCACGCCGCAGGCGCCATCGACGGAGGAAGGGTCCTCGGATCCGATCTTTGCCGATCGTTTGCGTGTCTGGGTTGAGACCCCCATCCCTCAAATCTTGGCTGCCAAGGACGTCCAGTCTCTGCTAGTCACCATTCTTACCTCCCTCATGACTCTCCTGCCTCTCAATGTCTAGGCCTCTTCGGCTGGTGGCATGGAACGCGTGTGGTGTTCCGTCTCGCCGAGCCGAATTGGCTAACTTTGCCACTGAATATGACCTCGATGTCATCCTCCTCTCCGAAACTTTCCTTACCCCTGCTGCTTCCTTTCAGCTTCCGGCGTACACTACATATCGCACGGATAGGCCCCGGCTACAACCCCCCGCTCGTCCCAGCGGGGGTACTGCTATTCTCGTCCACAGGCGCATTGCCCATCGTCTCTTACCCCCTCCAGATACTAGGTATTTGGAGACGACGGCGGTGGCCCTCTGGATCGGGGATCGGGAGGTTCGCCTAATTTCGGCGTACCTTCCTCCCGGGCCCGGAGGGCCTCCGCCGCCTGAGGAGTGGGACGCACTCCTCGACCACGAACTACCTACTATAGCTGCCGGAGACTTCAACTCCAAGCATCCCTCTTGGAACAGCCGTGTCACGAACCCGCGTGGCCGCTCGCTCTACAGCTACGTTCAGCGTCATCTGCAGGTCTCAGTCATTGGTCCTGACTCACCGACCCACGTGCCCACTAGGGGCCTTCCGGATGTCCTTGACATTGTCATTGTCAAGGACCTGGCCATTCCTATCACTGTCAGTGCTGTATCGGACCTCTCGTCCGACCACGACCCGGTACTCATCACTCTTCGTCCCCTGTTGGACACTCCTCTCCAACCCCCCTCTCGTCCACGGAGAGTCAACTGGCGCTCCTATCATGACGAACTCCAACGAACAGTGCCATCTGACCCCCCGGCCCCCATCGCCTCTACGGCTGATGCGGACCGTATGGCCGACTATCTTCAAGAAGTCGTTACGTCCGCTATGGACACACACACCTATCTTGTCCCGGAGACAAATCGCCGGTCTCAATTACCTGCAGAGGTGCTCCTCGCCATCCAAACTCGGCGCCAACTCCGCCGGAGATGGCAACAAACCCGGGATCCTGCTATCAAACGCAGGCTCCACGCCCAATCTGACCTTGTCAAGCAGCTTCTGCTTGATGCCACTGCACATCGTTGGGACTCGTACCTCGAGTCTCTTGAAGTCCGGCCCGAGTCTGTCTGGCAGGCTGCGAGTCGACTTAATGGCGACAAAAGGACCCGCCATCCCCTCAGATCACCGGACGGCATTGTGTACTCCGCGGCCGGCAAAGCTGAAGTCTTTGCCGCAACCATGGAGGAGCAATTCACCGTCCACGGAGGCGTCTGCGACCCCGTCCACTCGGCCGAGGTCGCAGACTTCCTATCTGGATATTTTTCCCGCCCTCCAGCTGACATCCCTGACCCGTTCGACCGGGCCGATGTTGTCTCGGCTATTGGTCGACTTCGCCCTAAGAGGGCGCCCGGCGATGATCGTATCGGAGCGGCGGCGCTACAACACGCTCCCCCTAGCCTCATCAACTTGGTCCACGAGCTGTTCAATGGATGTCTCCGGCTTCATTACTTCCCCAGCCTGTGGAAGCGTGCGAAAATCATCATGATCCCCAAGCCTCGCAAGCTGCGTATTGACCCCTCAAATCATCGACCCATCTCACTGTTGCCAGTCATATCGAAGGTACTCGAGCGCCTCCTGCACGGTCGGTACGCGCCTCTGCTGGATGGTTTCATTCGGCAGGAGCAGTTCGGCTTTCGCAGGGAGCACTCGACGACCCTTCAACTCATCCGGGTTGTTACCCATTTGACGGACGCCTACAACAAGCATCTGTCCTCCGTCGCTGTATTGCTCGACGTGAGTAAGGCCTTCGATCGAGTCTGGCACGAAGGCCTTCTCTACAAACTGGCCCCCTCCCCACTCCCTGCCTCATTCGTTCATTTTCTCCGATCGTACTTGTGCGATCGTATCTTTAGGGTATGCGTCGAAGGGTCGTACTCATCCGTCCGACCAGTCGCCGCAGGCGTACCTCAGGGATCTGTCCTTGGCCCCGTTCTGTACCTCGTGTACACGAACGACCTGCCTGTTCAGCCTGGAGTCACTCTCTCGCTCTATGCGGATGACGCTATGTACCACGCCAGCTCAGCGAGTCTTGATTTCGCAGCTGGCCTGGTGCAGCGTCAGCTCGCCGTACTTCCGGACTGGCTAAGGAAGTGGAGGATGGCGGTCAATGCGGAGAAATCCGAGGCGATCGCCTTTTCTCGTAAATTAACTTCCCGCTGCCAGTCCCTCTCCCTTGAAGGGAGCCCAATCGAGTGGAAACGGACTGTAAAGTACTTGGGCGTCACTCTTGACCGACGCCTAAGCTTTGCACCTCATGTCTCTCTGAGTCTCCAGCGCGCCAGAGGCGTCAGAGCCAAACTATTTCCCTTTCTCTCTCATCGGGGTTCAGTGCCTGTGCGCACTAAACTCACCATCTACTTGCTCTTTCTTAGGGCAATCCTGACTTACGCAGCCCCCGCCTTTTGGGTACTACTCAGCCCATCCGTTGTCGCCCGTTTGGAAGCTTTCCAATCCCGAACCCTCCGCTACATCTCCAACTCTCCCTGGTTTGTCAGAAATGATGCCATCAGGCGAGGGTTGAAGGTTCCTTCACTTACCGAATTCGTTCGGTCCCTAGCCCTCAAACTATTCTCCCGAGCCTATGTCTCGACCCATCCTCACATCCGTCGACTCAGCACAGATGTCGGCCCACCACCTAGACGACACAAACGCCCCCGAGCGTTACTCGACGACCCCCCATAAGCACTTACAGAACATCTGCCCCACCCCCCCGACCTTGAGTATTTTCACGCTCCTCCTCCTTCCTTCTTTCTCTTGTCCGTGCTGGCGCTCGGCGACAGACTAGAGGGGGGTCTGCGCTCGCCCTAGGTGTGCCTAGTGCCACCTCTGGTGGACGCTGCCTCCTCCTACGCTCTCTCCCGTGCGCCGACATTGCCGCCTGGCAGCCCTCGGCGACTTTTCCTGAGCGGCTAGGGGCGCCCTACCCGTTGTGGGAGGGTCATTCCTGCTTCTCACGCGAAAGGTCTTCGAGGTCTCCCCCATTCTGCCGTCACGGGTCTCTTCGAGGTCCCAGGGTCCAAGTAAAATCGTAACATCCTGTCCCTCCAAAATAAAATTGATGGAGGTCCCATTCCTTTCAAAGCGCGAGATCGCTAGTCAAGGTAACAGCAAGGCAACATGCAGTCATCGGGTATCACCCGGACACTGGAGTGGTGTAGAGTCTACCTAGAGCTGTTGCCAGGGTAGGCTGCGTTCGTTTGTTTCTCTACACAAGTGGAATTTTCCATTGTGCAACGCTGGCTCCAGCTTGTCTGGAGCTCTCTATCTCAGTTATTATTCAGTATATTTCAATCAAACTTTCACATAGTGTTTAACATCATTAGTGCTGTGTGTTACAATTGTGCGGGCAGTGGTGAACTCGAGTTTCTGGTGTTAGTGGTGTTTTGGTGTTCTCCGCTGCTGTCTGTTGCCTGGTAAGTGTTGTAGCTATTAAGTAGTATACCTCACTACCCAGCTAGCGATCCGTAAAGTCTCACCAGCCTAGGCGTAGGTTAACCTCGCCGATGGCCGCAACCAATCTTCCCGTCGGTCCTTCTCAGGGCCACGAAATCCCACCTGGCGCTTTGGCGCAACCTCTACCAACCGAAACCGAGACAGTGTCTGCTGGGACGAGTGCCATGGACACTGAGGAGTGGCAAACTGTGAGTAGCCGGAAACGGCGAAACAGTGGCGACTCCGCGGGGTCCGGGCGGTCTTCCCAGCTGGGTCCTGCCACGGATAGACCCGCTACGGCCACCTCACCACCTACCCCGACTCGGCGGTTGCCGCCTCTGATCTTTGACCGGCCTACTGACTGGGATAAGGTCATGCGGCGACTTCACCGGGCCGCTCCTGCGAATACCCTGACTGCAGTTTGTCAGGGTGGCCGCTCCGTCAGAATCGAGACCACGACCATCGACAGTTTCCGGCTCGCCCAGAAGCTGCTGACTGATCGTGGTATCCCTTACTACACCTACGCCCTGCCGGAGGAGAGGGAACTCAAGGTCGAGATCGTCGGCATCCCCGCCGATGTTCCCGAGCCTACAATCTCGCACGCCCTTGAACTTTTGGGCTTTACTGTCAGCTCTGTAACTCCTCTCTTCTCCCCCGGCAGACGCATTCCCAGAAATGCCTTCCTTGTGAAAATCCTCAAGGTAGGGAATTTCCAAGCCATTTACCAAGTAGACTCTCTCTTTTACCTCCGGGTAAAAGTTTCAGCTTTCGAGTCCCGACCCGGACCCAAGCAGTGCTACAACTGCCAGAGGTACGGACACAGCAGTATCTATTGCCATTACCCGACACGCTGCATTCGTTGTGGTGAAGGTCATCACAAGGGCGATTGTCCTCGTGAACGCACCGCCACTGCCACGTGTGCAAACTGTCGTGAACCACACCCGGCAAGCTCTCGCCAGTGCAAGCACTATCATGACGCCCTCAAGCGCATCACCAAGGCCCAAAAGCCTATCCCACCTGCCCCCAAGAAACCCTCCGCCCCTGCATCTGCCGCCCCGGCGGCCCCAGTTCCGGCTACCTCGTCTGCGCCTGCAGCCGCTGTAGTCCCCCCGACCTGCCCAGCGCCTGCCGGAGCGCTCAGTTACGCGGCAGCCGCCGCCTCCGATGCATCTTTCCCTCCTTTGGCCTCGTCGCGAAAGCAACCCGCGCCAAAGAAGAAAAAGTCATCGACCACCATCCTCACGCAGCACAAGCCCGCTGCAACTAAGTCAGCATCTGCCCCAGCTCCCCAAGAGCCTCGGCAGCCTACAACTACACCTCGGCCCGATAATGGTATCATGTATCGAGTGCTCCCGCCCACGCCGCGGGCGCCATCGGCGGAGGAAGGGTCCTCGGATCCGACCTTTGCTGATCGTTTGCGTGTCTGGGTTGAGACCCTCATCCCTCAAATCTTGGCTGCCAAGGACGTCCAGTCTCTGCTAGTCACCATTCTTACCTCTCTCATGACTCTCCTGCCTCTCAATGTCTAGGCCTCTTCGGCTGGTGGCATGGAACGCGTGTGGTGTTCCGTCTCGCCGAGCCGAATTGGCTAACTTTGCCACTGAATATGACCTCGATGTCATCCTCCTCTCCGAAACTTTCCTTACCCCTGCTGCTTCCTTTCAGCTTCCGGCGTACACTACATATCGCACGGATAGGCCCCGGCTACAACCCCCCGCTCGTCCCAGCGGGGGTACTGCTATTCTCGTCCACAGGCGCATTGCCCATCGTCTCTTACCCCCTCCAGATACTAGGTATTTGGAGACGACGGCGGTGGCCCTCTGGATTGGGGATCGGGAGGTTCGCCTAATTTCGGCGTACCTTCCTCCCGGGCCCGGAGGGCCTCCGCCGCCTGAGGAGTGGGACGCCCTCCTCGACCACGAACTACCTACTATAGCTGCCGGAGACTTCAACTCCAAGCATCCCTCTTGGAACAGCCGTGTCACGAACCCGCGTGGCCGCTCGCTCTACAGCTACGTTCAGCGTCATCTGCAGGTCTCAGTTATTGGTCCTGACTCACCGACCCACGTGCCCACTAGGGGCCTTCCGGATGTCCTTGACATTGTCATTGTCAAGGACCTGGCCATTCCTATCACTGTCAGTGCTGTATCGGACCTCTCGTCCGACCACGACCCGGTACTTATCACTGTTCGTCCCCTGTTGGACACACCTCTCCAACCCCCCTCTCGTCCACGGAGAGTCAACTGGCGCTCCTATCATGACGAACTCCAACGAACAGTGCCATCTGACCCCCCGGCCCCCATCGCCTCTACGGCTGATGCGGACCGTATGGCCGACTATCTTCAAGAAGTCGTTACGTCCGCTATGGACACACACACCTATCTTGTCCCGGAGACAAATCGCCGGTCTCAATTACCTGAAGAGGTGCTCCTCGCCATCCAAACTCGGCGCCAACTCCGCCGGAGATGGCAACAAACCCGGGATCCTGCTATCAAACGCAGGCTCAACGCCCAATCTGACCTTGTCAAGCAGCTTCTGCTTGATGCCACTGCACATCGTTGGGACTCGTATCTCGAGTCTCTTGAAGTCCGGCCCGAGTCTGTCTGGCAGGCTGCGAGTCGACTTACTGGCGACAAAAGGACCCGCCATCCCCTCAGATCACCGGACGGCATTGTGTACTCCGCGGCCGGCAAAGCTGAAGTCTTTGCCGCAACCATGGAGGAGCAATTCACCGTCCACGGAGGCGTCTGCGACCCCGTCCACTCGGCCGAGGTCGCAGACTTCCTATCTGGATATTTTTCCCGCCCTCCAGCTGACATCCCTGACCCGTTCGACCGGGCCGATGTTGTCTCGGCTATTGGTCGACTTCGCCCTAAGAGGGCGCCCGGCGATGATCGTATCGGAGCGGCGGCGCTACAACACGCTCCCCCTAGCCTCATCAACTTGGTCCACGAGCTGTTCAATGGATGTCTCCGGCTTCATTACTTCCCCAGCCTGTGGAAGCGTGCGAAAATCATCATGATCCCCAAGCCTCGCAAGCTGCGTATTGACCCCTCAAACCATCGACCCATCTCACTGTTGCCAGTCATATCGAAGGTACTCGAGCGCCTCCTGCACGGTCGGTACGCGCCTCTGCTGGATGGTTTCATTCGGCAGGAGCAGTTCGGCTTTCGCAGAGAGCACTCGACGACCCTTCAACTCGTCCGGGTTGTTACCCATTTGACGGACGCCTACAACAAGCATCTGTCCTCCGTCGCTGTATTGCTCGACGTGAGTAAGGCCTTCGATCGAGTCTGGCACGAAGGCCTTCTCTACAAACTGGCCCACTCCCCACTCCCTGCCTCATTCGTTCATTTTCTCCGATCGTACTTGTGCGATCGTATCTTTAGGGTATGCGTCGAAGGGTCGTACTCATCCGTCCGACCAGTCGCCGCAGGCGTACCTCAGGGATCTGTCCTTGGCCCCGTTCTGTACCTCGTGTACACGAACGACCTGCCTGTTCAGCCTGGAGTCACTCTCTCGCTCTATGCGGATGACGCTATGTACCACGCCAGCTCAGCGAGTCTTGATTTCGCAGCTGGCCTGGTGCAGCGTCAGCTCGCCGTACTTCCGGACTGGCTAAGGAAGTGGAGGATGGCGGTCAATGCGGAGAAATCCGAGGCGATCGCCTTTTCTCGTAAATTAACTTCCCGCTGCCAGTCCCTCTCCCTTGAAGGGAGCCCAATCGAGTGGAAACGGACTGTAAAGTACTTGGGCGTCACTCTTGACCGACGCCTAAGCTTTGCATCTCATGTCTCTCTGAGTCTCCAGCGCGCCAGAGGCGTCAGAGCCAAACTATTTCCCTTTCTCTCTCATCGGGGTTCAGTGCCTGTGCGCACTAAACTCACCATCTACTTGCTCTTTCTTAGGGCAATCCTGACTTACGCAGCCCCCGCCTTTTGGGTACTACTCAGCCCATCCGTTGTCGCCCGGTTGGAAGCTTTCCAATCCCGAACCCTCCGCTACATCTCCAACTCTCCCTGGTTTGTCAGAAATGATGCCATCAGGCGAGGGTTGAAGGTTCCTTCACTTACCGAATTCGTTCGGTCCCTAGCCCTCAAACTATTCTCCCGAGCCTATGTCTCGACCCATCCTCACATCCGTCGACTAAGCACAGATGTCGGCCCACCACCTAGACGCCACAAACGCCCCCGAGCGTTGCTCGACGACCCCCCATAAGCACTTACAGAACATCTGCCCCATCCCCCCGACCTTGAGAATTTTCACGCTCCTCCTCCTTCCTTCTTTCTCATGTCCGTGCTGGCGCTCGGCGACGGACTAGAGGGGGGTCTGCGCTCGCCCTAGGTGTGCCTAGTGCCACCTCTGGTGGACGCTGCCTCCTCCTACGCTCTCTCCCGTGCGCCGACATTGCCGCCTGGCAGCCCTCGGCGACTTTTCCTGAGCGGCTAGGGGCGCCCTACCCGTTGTGGGAGGGTCATTCCTGCTTCTCACGCGAAGGGTCTTCGAGGTCTCCCCCATTCTGCCGTCACGGGTCTCTTCGAGGTCCCAGGGTCCAAGTAAAATCATAACATCCTGTCCCTCCAAAATAAAATTGATGGAGGTCCCATTCCTTTCAAAGCGCGAGATCGCTAGCCAAGGTAACAGCAAGGCAACATGCAGTCATCGGGTATCACCCGGACACTGCGACCACCGGAGCACGACTAGCTGCTGCTCCGTTCAACTCTGGACTCTGGACTCTGGACCCGGACACTGGAGTCTACCTAGAGCTGTTGCCAGGGTAGGCTGCGTCACTTTGTACGGCAATTTTGCCAGTGAATTTTACCGTTGTTTGTAATTCTATCAAAGTGATTTCTTCACCATATCTTCTTCTGTGTTCAACTTTATCATTGTGCATCATTTTATCAGTGTATTGTGTCGTGCGCGTGTGTTTTTGTGATTCGTGTGCAGTGCGCGTCTGGTGTTCGTGTTCTTTGTCTGTCAGTGTAGTGATTCAGTGCTGGTGAAAGTTACTCTATCCTAGCCCTTTTTTGCGTCTTCGACGTTCATTTCGGTTAATCCCGAGATGGCGTCGAACGCAACTCCCGTTCCTTTGCCGGCACCGCTGGTAACCTTAATGGAAACCTGCGGTACTGGTCCTCGTTCTACCCCGTTACCTTCCCATACAATCAGTGATAGTGAAAGTGAAAGTGATTGTGCGTCGATGTGTAGTGTGGGGACGGGGGAAGGTGAATTTTCGCTTGTGGAGGGCAAGTCTGCCAAACGCAAGCGAAAATTGGTCGCCAGCCCGCCACCGGCCGCTGCTACGCATCGGGTATCTAGTCCCGGTAACAGCGCCAGCCAACCGACTCAGTCTCCCTCTCAATCTGTGCCCAAGCCTAAAATTCCTCCGATTGTCATTCCCGACAATCGCAATTATAGGGAAATTCTTCGTTCCCTCCAGAATCTGCTTCCTTCGGCCAAACTCGAGGCCAGGTGCCAAGGCTCCTCGCTTCGAATTGCGGCCACAACAGTCCCGGACTTCCGATCGGTCCAACAGTTTCTTACCGATCGGAAGATCTCCTTCCATACTTTCGCGCTTCCTTCAGAGCGCGAAATTAAAGTTGTTATCTCCGGACTTCCTTCCTGGACCGCCCCCGATACCATCAGGCAGGAGCTTGTCGCTTTAGGCTATTCGCCGACGGCGGTAAGTGTACTGCATGCTGGCAAGGGGGAAGATCGCCGTCCTGTGAATAGTTTCCTCGTGAAACTACTCAAAGTAGGCCAGTTCGAGGAGGTTTATGGCCTCCAAAACTTCCTGCACCTTTGGGTGCAAGTCCGTACTTTTGACCCGCGGCCAGGCCCCTCGCAGTGTTTTAACTGTCAGAGGTTTGGCCACTCCAGCTTGTTCTGTAATCACCCTCCGCGTTGCGTGCGGTGTACTGAACCTCATCGTGGATGTGATAAGCCCAAGACGGGGTTCACGGCCATTTGCTGCAACTGCGGCGGGGACCATCCGGCTAGTTATAGAGGATGTAGGGACTTTATATCAGCCATGAAGCTGCAGCGGACTCCTGCTCGCCCTGGCGCGCAGGCAGGCCGTGTTGCAGGTCCCCTCCCTAACCGCAGAGAGGCCTTCCCACCTCTCTCCGGAGCATCATCTCAGGCCCCGGCAGCAGTTCCGGCTGCTCCCAGGGCCCCAGTTCCGCCTGCAGTCGACGTTTCGGCGCCCCCTGCAGTCCCTTCTGTCCCGGCGCCTGCCGGAGCGCCCGGTCCTTCATACGCGGCTGTGGCCGCTACATCAGTCCCACCTTCCGCTTCTCGGAGCTCCAAACAGAAGCGCACTCGTCGCCGTCAGCGACAAGTTCCACAGGCCTTGCCTGTAAAACCTCAGCGGGCCCCGCCCGCCCCCAGCCATCAACCTAAGCTCCCAACTGAGCAGACCCCACGTCCGTCCCCGAGCCCTGCGCCATCTGCAACACCGGCCGAGGCCAGCCAGGTCCGTCTTCCGGAATCTCGGGAATCTTCCCGGGCCCCGGTGGACCCCCTGACTGCCTGGGCTGAAACTTTGGTACACAACATCAGGTCTGCTCCAGATACAACCACGGTTCTTGCCCTGGTGTTTCAATCACTGTCTACCCTCTTTCCTCTTCTTCCTTTGAATGGCTAGGAGTCTTAGGATCGTTGCGTGGAATGCCCATGGGGTAGTCCCTCGACGATCTGAACTGATGACTTTCGTAACGGAGTACGACGCTGATGTCGTCCTCCTTTGCGAGACTCATCTGGCTCGCTACCATACCTTCAACCTGCCATCTTACATCTGTTTTCGTCAGGATCGTCCCCAACGGCCTGGCTGTCGCCCCTCGGGGGGGGACAGCCGTCTTAGTCCACAGGCGGATATCCCACAGGCCACTACCCCCTTTAGATACATCTCTTGTCGAAGGTTGTGCGGTGGCGATAGACGCTGGCGGATCGGAGTTGCGCGTTGTTGCGGCGTATCTCCGGCCCGGCCTGCGGCTACCTCCACCGCCCGAGGAGTGGGACGCTCTCCTCGATCATCCCCTACCAACCATTGTAGCCGGCGACTTAAATGCCAAGCATCCCTCCTGGAACAGCAGAGTAGCCAACGCCTACGGAAAATCTCTGTATCGGTTCGTCTCCGACGACCCGGTACTTCAAGTCATCGGCCCAGAAGACCCTACTCACTTCCCCTTTTCCGGTCATTGACCGGACGTCCTTGACATTGTCATAGCCAAGGACGTGACCCATCACATCCAGGTCTCGTCAGTGTCGGATCTCTCATCCGATCACAATCCCCTTTTTATAACTGCCCGTGAGCTGTCGGCCTCACCCCGACCTCCCGCTCAGATTGTTAGGAGAGTCAACTGGCGCTCCTACCATGATGAGCTCTCACGGCGGTTACCATCACTCCCCGCGGACCCGATCGTCACTTGTGACGATTTGGATCTCCGAGCCACTCATCTTCAGGAGTTGGTCCAAGGTGTCATGGATCGACACACATATACTCTCGAGGTGAACCATCGTAAATCGGCCTTACCTGCGGAAGTACTCCACGCCATCTGGCTCCGGCGCAATCTCCGCCGCAGATGGCAAAGAACCCGTGATCCCGGCGTCAAAAGGCGCTTTCAGGCCCAGTCTCTTTACATTCAGCAGCTACTGCGGGACGTAAACTCTGATCGATGGGACTCATACCTTG
This sequence comes from Magicicada septendecula, assembly GCA_034769895.1. Classification (NCBI taxonomy): domain Eukaryota; kingdom Metazoa; phylum Arthropoda; class Insecta; order Hemiptera; family Cicadidae; genus Magicicada; species Magicicada septendecula. Next base: position 575,921,052 of record CM068367.1, on the reverse strand, counting down.
AGTCTCTTGAAGTCGACCACGCCTCCGTCTGGAGAGCGGCGAGTAGACTGACCCGCGAGAAGAGAACTCGCAACCCACTTAAAACTCCGAACGGGGTTGTATCTTCATCAGAAGGCAAGGCCGAGGTCTTCGCCGACTGCATGGAGGTGCAATTTACTGTTCATCAAGGCGTCTCGGACCCTGCCCACTCGGCAGAAGTCCGTGACTTCCTATCTGGACATTTTTCACGCCCTCCCGAACTCCCAGCCCTCCCGTTCGACAGGGATGAACTAGTTTCATCTATCTGCCGACTAAATCGCCGTCGCGCCCCCGGTCCTGACCGGATCGGGGCCGCTGCTCTACAAAATCTCCCGGCCTCAGGCGTTGACCTCGTTCTTGAGCTGTTTAACTCCTGTCTCCGGCTACAGTACATTCCCCGCCTGTGGAAATCAGCCAACATCGTAATGATTCCGAAGCCTCGCAAGCCGCGCATGCTTCCTGAAAGCTATCGTCCAATCTCTCTCTTGCCAGTCATCTCGAAGGTGTTCGAGCGTCTCCTGGTGGCTCGCATCTCGCCGCTGCTAGATGGTTTCATCCGCAGCGAACAGTTCGGGTTTCGCAGAGAGCACTCGACCACGCTTCAATTGGTCCGCGTTGTTACGCACTTGTCAGACGCCACCAACAGGCGCGCGGCTACGGCCGCCGTACTGTTGGACGTGAGCAAGGCCTTCGATAAAGTCTGGCACGAAGGTCTTCTCTTCAAACTTGCCAATTCCCCTCTACCATCGACCATAGTGTTTTTCCTCCGGTCGTATCTCAGCGACCGAACCTTCAGGGTGAGCGTCGACGGGTCCTGTTCTACAGTTCGACCCGTCGCCGCCGGCGTACCTCAGGGATCTGTCCTCGGCCCCGTTCTGTACCTTGTGTACACGAACGACCTGCCTGTCTTGCCCGGAGTCACGTTGTCTTTGTTCGCTGACGATGCTATGTATCACTGCAGCTCCCTGTCCCCGCGCTTTGCGAGTACAAAGCTGCAGCGTCAGTTGAACCAGCTTCCGGACTGGCTACGGAAATGGCGGGTGACGATCAACACGGAGAAATCCGAGGCGATCTGCTTCACCCGTAAGTCCATCTCCCGATGCCAGCCCCTCTCCCTAGCAGGGAGACCCATCGCCTACAAAGAATCGGTGAAGTATTTAGGCGTTCGGCTAGATCGTCGCCTTTGCTTCAACGCCCACGTGACGGAAACCCTTGCCAAGGCTCGCGGCGTCCGAGCCAAATTATCTCCTTTCCTCTCGTGTCGCAGCCGCCTGGCCATGCGCACGAAACTTACCATCTATCTACTATTTCTCAGGTCTGTATTGACCTATGCGGCACCCGCCTGGTGGTCTCTTTTATCCACCACCAACAGATGTAGGCTGGAAGCTTTCCAGTCCCGAACACTCCGATCCTTGACGGGGTCCCCTTGGTTTGTAAGGTACGACGTGATTCGAAGGGGTCTCCGTGTTCCTACCTTGACTTCCTTTGTCCGGTCGCTGGCTCTAACTCTCTTTGCTAAAGCCTCGACCTCCACCTTCCCGTACCTACGAACCATCAGTGCATCAGAACCACCACCGCCCATTCGGGTCAAGCGCCCTCGGGCGCTTCTTGATGACCCGCCATAACGCCATCCTCTTTAAATAAACAAAAACAAGTAATCATCAGTCCTAGACCAGAGTATTTCACCAAACTGTCCTTCTTTCCTTCCTGTCCACCTCCTAGCACGCTGAGCCGGCTGCTTGTCGCTGTCATCATTCACTGGCACGGAGGCTCTCCGCCTCGCGGGGAGCGACCGACGCCCTCAGGGCGTCTGCTGACTGGACTTGAAACGGGCAACATCTGTTGCTCGAATCGGTACCAGCGGCAGTGCATTAAACAAATAAAAGTTATACTCCCCCGCCTTCTCAGTTAACTGGTTGGCGGTTTCCTTTTCCAGTTTTAGGTAACCTGTCGACATGTACCAGCACTATGTTTACTTCTGGCAGCCATTGGACACGATCCAGATGCTGCAATCAAGCCACGGGTGCAAAGACACCCCGCATCCATAATGCAACCCGGACACTGCGACCACCGGAGCACGACTAGCTGCTGCTCCGTTCAACTCTGGACTCTGGACTCTGGACCGTCGATTCATAGCGATCGCAGCATGCTTCTGAATCAAGACGGACTCCATATGAAGACGAGGGACGTAATCACTCACCGCCGACAAGAGTTTCGTCTCATCGAAACGGATCCGATGGTCGGCATTGGCGAGCGCGTGTTCGGCCACGGCAGACTTCTCCGGCTGTCCCAGTCTACAGTAACGGCTATGTTCACCCACGCGTGTGCGGACGCTGCGCTTCGTGGTACCAATGTACACCTGGCCGTATGAGCAGGGAACTCCGTACACACCGCACGATGACAGCGGGTCTCGGACATCCTTCGTCGGCCGCAAGAACTGGTGTATCTTCTTTGTCGGCTTGAATACTGGCCTCACACCGTGCCGACTGAGCAGCCTACCAATGCGGTCCGTCACCCCATGAATGTAGGGCAACGCCGCGAAACCGACGGTCTCACGTGAATCCACTTCCGGCCTGGCTGTTCTTCTCGGCCGGACCGCACGTCTCACCTCCCCGACGGAATACCCATTGGCCTGCAGCGCTAGTTCGAGGTGGCGCAGCTCATCATCGAGGTACCGGGGCTCGCATATCCTCCTAGCCCGGTCCACCAAGGTCTTCAACACCGCCCTCTTCTGGCTGGGATGGTGGTTCGACTGTTTATGGAGATAGCGGTTAGTGTGCGTCGGTTTTCTATAAACTTTATGTCCGAGGCTGCCATCGGTCCTTCTAAGGACCAACACGTCGAGAAAAGCCAGCTGATTGTCGGTCTCTCTCTCGACAGTAAACTGTATCCGTGGGTGAACCTGATTGAGATGTGCCAGGAACCTGCCGAGTTCTTCCTCACCATGGCTCCAGATAACAAATGTGTCATCAACATACCGGAACCAGCACCTCGGCTTCAGCGGAAAAGATGTAATTGCCCGCTGTTCGAACCGTTCCATATAAAAGTTCGCCACCACAGGACTGAGTGGACTCCCCATGGCCACACCATCAATCATTTCAAAGAACTCACCGCCGTACTGAAAATATGTAGTTTTCAGAACATGCCGGAAAAGCGCTGTAATGTCTGCCGGAAAAAGGTTAGCTAAGTGGCCAAGGACATCATCTACGGGCACCATGGTGAACAACGAAACCACGTCAAAGCTGACCATTATGTCTCCAGGCTGCAACGACAACCCACCGAGCCTTTCAAGAAAGTGAGATGAATCCCTGACATATGACTCCGTACCACCTATATGTGGCCGGAGAAGCTCGGTCAAGTGTTTAGCGAGATGGTAGGTTGGAGATCCTATGGCGCTGACGATGGGTCTGAGCGGGACGTCCGGCTTGTGGATTTTTGGGAGGTCATAAAGCCTAGGTGGAAGGGCTTCCGAACACCGGACGACAGCCTTCACATCAGGCTCCAAGGAAGACCGCTTAACCAGAAACATCATCAGGACATCTTTGCCAACGTTGAAGCTGGAGTGCGGGGGAGTGCGGCGGCTGCCGCGTGAACAGGCAGATGAAGTCAGGATCGAAGCATCGAGGATCCTGGCTAGAGCGAAACCGCCGCGATGCAACATACCAGTGAGTGAGCTTCGGGCACTAAGGTCATTAAGGCGGGATGAGTCTGTCATCATATTACCGGCGGATAAGGGGAGTGCGACTGTTGTAATGAACACCGAAGACTACCAACGGAAGATCGGAGAACTGCTGGACCCAGAAAACTACAAAAAACTGCGGAGAGATCCGACCGCAGTGGTCCTAAAAAGGACCGATTTTCTGGTTAAGCGGTCTTCCTTGGAGCCTGATGTGAAGGCTGTCGTCCGGTGTTCGGAAGCCCTTCCACCTAGGCTTTATGGCCTCCCAAAAATCCACAAGCCGGACGTCCCGCTCAGACCCATCGTCAGCGCCATAGGATCTCCAACCTACCATCTCGCTAAACACTTGACCGAGCTTCTCCGGCCACATATAGGTGGTACGGAGTCATATGTCAGGGATTCATCTCACTTTCTTGAAAGGCTCGGTGGGTTGTCGTTGCAGCCTGGAGACATAATGGTCAGCTTTGACGTGGTTTCGTTGTTCACCATGGTGCCCGTAGATGATGTCCTTGGCCACTTAGCTAACCTTTTTCCGGCAGACATTACAGCGCTTTTCCGGCATGTTCTGAAAACTACATATTTTCAGTACGGCGGTGAGTTCTTTGAAATGATTGATGGTGTGGCCATGGGGAGTCCACTCAGTCCTGTGGTGGCGAACTTTTATATGGAACGGTTCGAACAGCGGGCAATTACATCTTTTCCGCTGAAGCCGAGGTGCTGGTTCCGGTATGTTGATGACACATTTGTTATCTGGAGCCATGGTGAGGAAGAACTCGGCAGGTTCCTGGCACATCTCAATCAGGTTCACCCACGGATACAGTTTACTGTCGAGAGAGAGACCGACAATCAGCTGGCTTTTCTCGACGTGTTGGTCCTTAGAAGGACCGATGGCAGCCTCGGACATAAAGTTTATAGAAAACCGACGCACACTAACCGCTATCTCCATAAACAGTCGAACCACCATCCCAGCCAGAAGAGGGCGGTGTTGAAGACCTTGGTGGACCGGGCTAGGAGGATATGCGAGCCCCGGTACCTCGATGATGAGCTGCGCCACCTCGAACTAGCGCTGCAGGCCAATGGGTATTCCGTCGGGGAGGTGAGACGTGCGGTCCGGCCGAGAAGAACAGCCAGGCCGGAAGTGGATTCACGTGAGACCGTCGGTTTCGCGGCGTTGCCCTACATTCATGGGGTGACGGACCGCATTGGTAGGCTGCTCAGTCGGCACGGTGTGAGGCCAGTATTCAAGCCGACAAAGAAGATACACCAGTTCTTGCGGCCGACGAAGGATGTCCGAGACCCGCTGTCATCGTGCGGTGTGTACGGAGTTCCCTGCTCATGCGGCCAGGTGTACATTGGTACCACGAAGCGCAGCGTCCGCACACGCGTGGGTGAACATAGCCGTTACTGTAGACTGGGACAGCCGGAGAAGTCTGCCGTGGCCGAACACGCGCTCGCCAATGCCGACCATCGGATCCGTTTCGATGAGACGAAACTCTTGTCGGCGGTGAGTGATTACTTCCCTCGTCTTCATATGGAGTCCGTCTTGATTCAGAAGCATGCTGCGATCGCTATGAATCGACGGTCCAGAGTCCAGAGTCCAGAGTTGAACGGAGCAGCAGCTAGTCGTGCTCCGGTGGTCGCAGTGTCCGGGTGATACCCGATGACTGCATGTTGCCTTGCTGTTACCTTGACTAGCGATCTCGCGCTTTGAAAGGAATGGGACCTCCATCAATTTTATTTTGGAGGGACAGGATGTTATGATTTTACTTGGACCCTGGGACCTCGAAGAGACCCGTGACGGCAGAATGGGGGAGACCTCGAAGACCTTTCGCGTGAGAAGCAGGAATGACCCTCCCACAACGGGTAGGGCGCCCCTAGCCGCTCAGGAAAAGTCGCCGAGGGCTGCCAGGCGGCAATGTCGGCGCACGGGAGAGAGCGTAGGAGGAGGCAGCGTCCACCAGAGGTGGCACTAGGCACACCTAGGGCGAGCGCAGACCCCCCTCTAGTCTGTCGCCGAGCGCCAGCACGGACAAGAGAAAGAAGGAAGGAGGAGGAGCGTGAAAATACTCAAGCTCGGGGGGATGGGGCAGATGTTCTGTAAGTGCTTATGGGGGGTCGTCGAGCAACGCTCGGGGGCGTTTGTGTCGTCTAGGTGGTGGGCCGACATCTGTGCTTAGTCGACGGATGTGAGGATGGGTCGAGACATAGGCTCGGGAGAATAGTTTGAGGGCTAGGGACCGAACGAATTCGGTAAGTGAAGGAACCTTCAACCCTCGCCTGACGGCATCATTTCTGACAAACCAGGGAGAGTTGGAGATGTAGCGGAGGGTTCGGGATTGGAAAGCTTCCAAACGGGCGACAACGGATGGGCTGAGTAGTACCCAAAAGGCGGGGGCTGCGTAAGTCAGGATTGCCCTAAGAAAGAGCAAGTAGATGGTGAGTTTAGTGCGCACAGGCACTGAACCCCGATGAGAGAGAAAGGGAAATAGTTTGGCTCTGACGCCTCTGGCGCGCTGGAGACTCAGAGAGACATGAGGTGCAAAGCTTAGGCGTCGGTCAAGAGTGACGCCCAAGTACTTTACAGTCCGTTTCCACTCGATTGGGCTCCCTTCAAGGGAGAGGGACTGGCAGCGGGAAGTTAATTTACGAGAAAAGGCGATCGCCTCGGATTTCTCCGCATTGACCGCCATCCTCCACTTCCTTAGCCAGTCCGGAAGTACGGCGAGCTGACGTTGCACCAGGCCAGCTGCGAAATCAAGACTCGCTGAGCTGGCGTGGTACATAGCGTCATCCGCATAGAGCGAGAGAGTGACTCCAGGCTGAACAGGCAGGTCGTTCGTGTACACGAGGTACAGAGCGGGGCCAAGGACAGATCCCTGAGGTACGCCTGCGGCGACTGGTCGGACGGATGAGTACGACCCTTCGACGCATACCCTAAAGATACGATCGCACAAGTACGAACGGAGAAAATGAACGAATGAGGCAGGGAGTGGGGAGTGGGCCAGTTTGTAGAGAAGGCCTTCGTGCCAGACTCGATCGAAGGCCTTACTCACGTCGAGCAATACAGCGACGGAGGACAGATGCTTGTTGTAGGCGTCCGTCAAATGGGTAACAACCCGGACGAGTTGAAGGGTCGTCGAGTGCTCTCTGCGAAAGCCGAACTGCTCCTGCCGAATGAAACCATCCAGCAGAGGCGCGTACCGACCGTGCAGGAGGCGCTCGAGTACCTTCGATATGACTGGCAACAGTGAGATGGGTCGATGGTTTGAGGGGTCAATACGCAGCTTGCGAGGCTTGGGGATCATGATGATTTTCGCACGCTTCCACAGGCTGGGGAAGTAATGAAGCCGGAGACTTCCATTGAACAGCTCGTGGACCAAGTTGATGAGGCTAGGGGGAGCGTGTTGTAGCGCCGCCGCTCCGATACGATCATCGCCGGGCGCCCTCTTAGGGCGAAGTCGACCAATAGCCGAGACAACATCGGCCCGGTCGAACGGGTCAGGGATGTCAGCTGGAGGGCGGGAAAAATATCCAGATAGGAAGTCTGCGACCTCGGCCGAGTGGACGGGGTCGCAGACGCCTCCGTGGACGGTGAATTGCTCCTCCATGGTTGCGGCAAAGACTTCAGCTTTGCCGGCCGCGGAGTACACAATGCCGTCCGGTGATCTGAGGGGATGGCGGGTCCTTTTGTCGCCATTAAGTCGACTCGCAGCCTGCCAGACAGACTCGGGCCGGACTTCAAGAGACTCGAGATACGAGTCCCAACGATGTGCAGTGGCATCAAGCAGAAGCTGCTTGACAAGGTCAGATTGGGCGTTGAGCCTGCGTTTGATAGCAGGATCCCGGGTTTGTTGCCATCTCCGGCGGAGTTGGCGCCGAGTTTGGATGGCGAGGAGCACCTCTTCAGGTAATTGAGACCGGCGATTTGTCTCTGGGACAAGATAGGTGTGTGTGTCCATAGCGGACGTAACGACTTCTTGAAGATAGTCGGCCATACGGTCCGCATCAGCCGTAGAGGCGATGGGGGCCGGGGGGTCAGATGGCACTGTTCGTTGGAGTTCGTCATGATAGGAGCGCCAGTTGACTCTCCGTGGACGAGAGGGGGGTTGGAGAGGTGTGTCCAACAGGGGACGAACAGTGATAAGTACCGGGTCGTGGTCGGACGAGAGGTCCGATACAGCACTGACAGTGATAGGAATGGCCAGGTCCTTGACAATGACAATGTCAAGGACATCCGGAAGGCCCCTAGTGGGCACGTGGGTCGGTGAGTCAGGACCAATAACTGAGACCTGCAGATGACGCTGAACGTAGCTGTAGAGCGAGCGGCCACGCGGGTTCGTGACACGGCTGTTCCAAGAGGGATGCTTGGAGTTGAAGTCTCCGGCAGCTATAGTAGGTAGTTCGTGGTCGAGGAGGGCGTCCCACTCCTCAGGCGGCGGAGGCCCTCCGGGCCCGGGAGGAAGGTACGCCGAAATTAGGCGAACCTCCCGATCCCCGATCCAGAGGGCCACCGCCGTCGTCTCCAAATACCTAGTATCTGGAGGGGGTAAGAGACGATGGGCAATGCGCCTGTGGACGAGAATAGCAGTACCCCCGCTGGGACGAGCGGGGGGTTGTAGCCGGGGCCTATCCGTGCGATATGTAGTGTACGCCGGAAGCTGAAAGGAAGCAGCAGGGGTAAGGAAAGTTTCGGAGAGGAGGATGACATCGAGGTCATATTCAGTGGCAAAGTTAGCCAATTCGGCTCGGCGAGACGGAACACCACACGCGTTCCATGCCACCAGCCGAAGAGGCCTAGACATTGAGAGGCAGGAGAGTCATGAGGGAGGTAAGAATGGTGACTAGCAGAGACTGGACGTCCTTGGCAGCCAAGATTTGAGGGATGAGGGTCTCAACCCAGACACGCAAACGATCGGCAAAGGTCGGATCCGAGGACCCTTCCTCCGTCGATGGCGCCTGCGGCGTGGGCGGGGGCACTCGATACTCATACATTATCGGGCCGAGGTGTAGTTGTAGGCTGCCGAGGCTCTTGGGGAGCTGGGGCAGATGCTGACTTAGTTGCAGCGGGCTTGTGCTGCGTGAGGATGGTGGTCGATGACTTTTTCTTCTTTGGCGCGGGTTGCTTTCGCGACGAGGCCAAAGGAGGGAAAGATGCATCGGAGGCGGCGGCTGCCACATAACTGAGCGCTCCGGCAGGCGCTGGGCAGGTCGGGGGGACTACAGCGGCTGCAGGCGCAGACGAGGTAGCCGGAACTGGGGCCGCCGGGGCGGCAGATGCAGGGGCTGAGGGTTTCTTGGGGGCAGGTGGGATAGGCTTTTGGGCCTTGGTGATGCGCTTTAGGGCGTCATGATAGTGCTTGCACTGGCGAGAGCTTGCCGGGTGTGGTTCACGACAGTTTGCACACGTGGCAGTGGCGGTGCGTTCACGAGGACAATCGCCCTTGTGATGACCTTCACCACAACGAATGCAGCGTGTCGGGTAATGGCAATAGATACTGCTGTGTCCGTACCTCTGGCAGTTGTAGCACTGCTTGGGTCCGGGTCGGGACTCGAAAGCTGAAACTTTTACCCGGAGGTAAAAGAGAGAGTCTACTTGGTAAATGGCTTGGAAATTCCCTACCTTGAGGATTTTCACAAGGAAGGCATTTCTGGGAATGCGTCTGCCGGGGGAAAAGAGAGGAGTTACAGAGCTGACAGTAAAGCCCAAAAGTTCAAGGGCGTGCGAGATTGTAGGCTCGGGAACATCGGCGGGGATGCCGATGATCTCGACCTCGAGTTCCCTCTCCTCCGGCAGGGCGTAGGTGTAGTAAGGGATACCACGATCAGTCAGCAGCTTCTGGGCGAGCCGGAAACTGTCGATGGTTGTGGTCTCAATTCTGACGGAGCGGCCACCCTGACAAACTGCAGTCAGGGTATTCGCAGGAGCGGCCCGGTGAAGTCGCCGCATGACCTTATCGCAGTCAGTAGGCCGGTCAAAGATCAGAGGCGGCAACCGCCGAGTCGGGGTAGGTGGTGAGGTGGCCGTAGCGGGTCTATCCGTGGCAGGACCCAGCTGGGAAGACCGCCCGGACCCCGCGGAGTCGCCACTGTTTCGCCGTTTCCGGCTACTCACAGTTTGCCACTCCTCAGTGTCCATGGCACTCGTCCCAGCAGACACTGTCTCGGTTTCGGCAGGTAAAGGTTGCGCCAAAGCGCCAGGTGGGATTTCGTGGCCCTGAGAAGGACCGACGGGAAGGTTGGTTGCGGCCATCGGCGAGGTTAACCTACGCCTAGGCTGGAGAGACTTTACGGATCGCTAGCTGGGTAGTGAGGTATACTACTTAAAAGATACAACACTTACCAAGCAACAGTCAGCAGCGGAGAACACCAAAACACCACTAACACCAGAAACTCGAGTTCACCACTGCCCGCACAAATGTAACACAGAGCACTAATTATTTATAACACTTTGTGAAAGTTTCAACTTGATTAAAGAAGGAATAAATGAGATATAGCACTCCAGACAAGCTGGAGCCAGTGTTGTGCAATGGAAAATGCCACGCACAAGAACAAGAAAACGAACGACGCAGCCTACCTTGGCAACAGCTCAGGGTAGACTGAATCGACGGGGCGAAAGCATCTCATTAAGTACATTATGGCATGGCGCGATGCGAGCCTCTCACACACCTTCTTGTTTCTGATTGGCCGGTGATGTTTACTTACCTGTGCGGGGGTTGCAATTAGTAAACAATTAGCACAGGTGGCATCGCGGGGCTCGTTCGTTCACGTACTGGAAGGACCTGCTCTCTTGAACCAGCTCCCTCTGGACGCCTCCGGAAGATTGTCGCTGTCAACAGCTGCTGCCCTGCTGCCTTCGGCCTGCCGAGGACAGACGTTCTTTATCAGCTGCCCTGCTTGTTGGACAACACCTTGCCTTGAAGAAAGAAGACTGCAACTCAGCTGGCTGGTGAACTGAGTAGCCAGCACTACAGCTGAGTTCGCTCGTCGGACCTTCTAAGGGCCACCAGCCAAGTGACCCTTTTCAGGACCACCAACCGCCGTGGGAAAGGAAGCAATTCCAGCCTGCCAGAGCTGTTGGTTGCGCAGCGCATCTAGCCCGCTGACGCTCAGGCTCTTAGGTAGCGCTGCCTAGGACGATCCTTGCGAGCCCCCACCAGTGGTAAGCGAGCTTGGATATCGCCTAGGTAAAGAGGCCGGTGGACACCTCTCTTGGTAAGGAGAGGTATCTAACGAAGCCGGTCATTTGCCCAGCTCGTAGTAAGCCTGAGCGTTCCAGAAGTCCCGCAAGCGATCCGGCTCGGGCCGGACCCTAGGTCCCTGGTTACCGCCGGAGGCAGCCTGGCTGCCTCTGGACGGCGAACCTCCCGCTCGATGGCGGAAATGCCCGCTCCGGGCGCGTCATCGAGCTCGCAGTCGCTCGCCACTGCCCCGCCCCACACGAGCGACTCGCCGTGCTCTCCGCTTATGGATGCGGACCAAGTCGATCCCCGGTCGGTTCCGCTGCCCGGTGACGAGACCGACGCTTTCGTGGCGGTTGGGCCACGGGGGCGCCCGGTTAAGAAACCGAGGCGGAACCGATCGTCCTCAACCTCTTCCTCGGCGTCCGCCATGGAAGTTGTCCCCGCCGATGGCGAATCCGGCCCGGGGCCGACTGCGTCCGGCGGTGCCCAAGCACCGTCGGCCGCGGTTCGCATCCCGCCCGTTTACGTTCATGGCGTGAACAACGTCACCGGTTTTTACCGGCGATTGATAGTGGCTCCCGGACTTTCCCCGGCCAACGTTGACCTGAAGCTCCTTGGGGGCGATACAGTCAAGATCGTTGTCCGCGGAATGGACGTGTACCGCAGTGTCGTGGCGTACGTGGAATCCCAGCAATTCCAGTACCACACCTTCTCGACCAAACACGTGAAGCCTCTGTCGCTTGTCCTCAGAGGCTTGGACGTGGAATCCCCTCTGGAGGAAATACTCGATGAGCTGCGCGAGCTGGGCTATCCTGTTCGCGCGGTCCATCGGGTGTTTACTCCTGCCGGACCAAGGCGTCCAATTCCTCTGGTCCGCATCCTGGTGGAGAATAGCGAGGCAGGCACTAGCCTACTCTCACTTACGCGGCTTTTTGGTTTCCGCGTAAAAGTGGAAAGAAGCCGCGCTCCCGGGGTTCTGCCTCAGTGTCACAGGTGCCAACGCTTCGGGCACCACTCCGACTCTTGTTCAAACGCTCCGGCGTGCGTGAGGTGTTCTCTCCCTCACGCCTCCAAACTTTGCGATGCACCTGCATTCAAAAGATGCATCAACTGCGGCGGGAGTCACCCCGCCAACTACCGGGCATGTCCGGTGTTTCAGCGGGAGCTCGAGAGGCGAAAGCCGAAAGGGCGCCTGCCACCACCGAGGCATCCGGTAGCTGGTTCCAGACCTGCAACCGAGCAGCCAGGCCCTGCGCCTCCTGCTACGGCTGCCGTGTCTTCCGCCCCAGCTTCAAACAGGCAACAGAAGCGATCTAAAGGCCCGAAGCAAACACCTGTAGCACAGGCAACTCCACCTCAGGCTCCTTCACAGGCCCCTGTCCCGCCTCAGGCGAAAAAGCGCCGTAACCTCGTGGCATCTAAAAGTGAGACCACCCAGCCAACAGAAAACATCTCGGTTGTGGAGCCTGAGACTACTCAACCCTCCCCAGCACCGGAGACTCCCGCCCCTGCTTTAGAAGCAGCCTCGCCAGACCTCCCGCCCCCGCGGTTTCCCAACGCAGGCAAAAAGAAGCGGCAAAGAAAGCCCCGTGGCGCTAGATCCCGGGCTCCTGCCAACCCGGCCGCACAGTCCAGACAGCCTGCACAACGCGCGAAGTCCGACGCAAACGCATCTGTCCCTCTTCCTAGCACCTCCGCTAGAGGCGCTACACCTGGCCCTAAGAAACCCCTGGCTTCCATCAATCCCCCGATTGACAAGCCTCGGCGCTCTTATGCGCACGCAGTCTCCAGGCAATCTGCCCCCAAAACCGTACCTGACGACTACCAGGTCGTCAAAGACTTCCTTGCTGAGTTCGACCTCAGCAAAGTCGCCCAGACCTTCAGGTCCATCCGCTCCCGCTTGGAGACTGCCGACATAACTGAGAGATTCATGCTCTTGGTGGAAGCCGCCACTTGTGTAGGTCTTCTATGAGTCGGGTCCTCAAACGAGATCTCTCGATTCTTTCCTGGAACGCCAACGGGTTGTCCAACAAGCTCCAGGAACTCCAAGAATTACTGGCCCGACTCAAACCCGATGTAGTACTTCTCAATGAGACCCACTTGACTCCTGCGAGTCGGTTACGACTGGCCAACTATGTGTGCTATCGAAACGACAGACCGGGCACTGCTGGTGGCGGTACTGCCGTCGCGGTGAGGCTCACTCTCGAGCATCACCGAGTCGTCTTGCCTGCAATGACTCACCTCGAAGGCACCGCTGTGGAGTTGTTAAACACTCTAGGCGGTGTACAGATGGTAGCGGCGTATAAACCGCCGCAAAAAGAGCTCCTTCACCCCGATCTAGCTGTCGCGTTCGATGCACACAGGAGGGTCATCATGGCCGGCGATCTGAACTGTAAACATCGCGATTGGAACAGTCGCTTGACTGCCCCAAACGGGAAACGTTTACGCAGGTTTGCCGATTCTCGCAGGATACAAGTGATTGGGCCTACCCAACCTACGTTCTACCCCTCACAACGCAACGCGGCTCCCGATGTCTTGGACATAGCGGTGATTCAAGGAATTGACTGTCCGGTCCATGTGTCCGCGCTAACGGAACTATCGTCCGATCATCTCCCCATCCTGATACACGTCGCTACCCAGCACGTCGTACGCAGAGATGTCAGGAAGGTGGTAGAATGGGATCGCTATGGCCCGGCGTTAAGTCGCCGATTGCCAGACGCGGGACCACTCGAAACCTTCCGCCAAGTCGACGAGGCAGTTGCCGCGTTTGATGAGGCAGTCGTATCTGCGATCGACGCGTCTTCCAGAATGAAGCCTGGCGTCACGCCCCACTGGCAGCGGATCCCAGAGGAGACGAGTGCTCTCGCTTGCGAGAGAAATCGCCTCCGGAGACGCTGGCAGCGGACCCGTGATCCGGCCGACAAGGCAGCGTACAACCGGGCGACCGGCATTTTACGTCGTGAAATGCAGGCCTACCGGAGACGCTGTTGGGAACTCGCCGTGGCCCAGGCAGGGGACGGATCGGACGAAAGTAGCCCTTACCGGATACCTTCGGCGTTGGTAGGGAAGAGGCGCCGGCCTCGCATCCCGGCCATTGCTGGACCTTTCGGTCAAATCCTGGCTCGCCCGGAGGCGAAGGCCGAGTACTTGGGCGCGTGTTTTGAGCGACAGTTCGCACCTAACCCGCCCATGGACTGGGACTTCGACGCAGAAGTCGAGAACGAAGTGGAAGACTTTCTGTCTCTTCCGATCACTACGGAGCCCGAACCCATTACTAGGGAAGAGGTCACAGATCGGCTCGTTGAACTCGTGCCAAGAAAAGCTCCTGGCCCGGACGGCGTCTCGAACGCCGCTCTTACTCGACTCCCGGAGCGAGGAGTACTTTTCTTGGTCGCGCTGTTCAACGCGTGTCTTAGACTGGCCTACTTTCCCCAGAAATGGCGTAAGGCGACGGTTATAGTGATCCCGAAGCAGGGAAAGGACGCTTCCCGTCCCGGCAACCTCCGGCCAATTAGTCTACTGTCAGCCACGTCAAAGGTCCTCGAACGTCTCGTACAACGGAGAGTACTAGATCATCTACGAAATTTCGATGTACTGGTCCCCGAACAGTTCGGCTTCCGTGTGGGGCATTCCACCACTCATCAACTGATGAGACTGGTGGAATACATCACGGACGCCGGGTGTCGGAAAGAGCAGACTGTCGCCTGTTTCCTAGATGTGGAAAAGGCCTTTGATAGTGTCTGGCACGACGGGCTCTTGTTCAAGCTCCGGGAAATCCAGCTCCCAGATTGCTACCTTCGCTTGATTGCTAGCTTTCTGACGGAGAGGACTTTCTGCGTGCGAATAGACGACCACGTCTCTTCCGAGAGACGTATCACAGCCGGGGTACCTCAAGGTAGCGTGCTAGGGCCTCTCCTGTTCTCCGTGTATGTCAACGACGCACCCAGAGAGCCTGGAGTCCAGATGGCTTTGTTTGCCGACGACACGGCGGTCTATACCGCCGATCGGAACGCAGACTTTGCTATCCCACGACTTCAGCGCGCACTCGATGCGTATTCGACGTGGACGGAAAGCTGGAAAGTTGCCGTCAACGAAACCAAGAGCTCCGCGGTGCTATTCACGAAGCGCCGGAAAGAACCGCGAGGCCGAGTGAGACTCGGTAGAACGTACCTGCCCTGGTCGAGGGAAGTTAAGTACCTCGGTGTCCACCTTGATCGTCGGCTCACCTGGCGTACCCACGCTGAGACGATGCGAAAGAAAGCGTCCGCTCGTCTCGGTCAACTGTTTCCGATACTTGCCAACAAGGCTATGACCCGCAAGCTGGGTAAGTTGATTGTCAACGCGTATCTGTTGCCGATCATTACCTACGCTCTTCCCGTCTGGGGTTACCTCGCAACCGTTCATAAAAGAAGGTTGCAAAGCGTTCTCGATAGAGGGCTTCGGCTAGCGGCCAAAGTCCCCTATCGGTTTTCTTCTCGTCTCCTGAGAAGAGGACTCGGTGTCCGCTCCTTGGATGACACCGCAAGGCGACTTGCACGTAAATTTTACGTCCGAGCTGCGAGGACCCAGACAAACCCACTCATAGCTGGCCTTGGCAGGTACCGAATACGTCCAGGTGAATCTTGGAAACGGCCTCGACAAATACTGTACTAGTCGACCTAGTACGAGCATGTCGTTGTAACGACCAATAAAATTTAATTAATCAATATTCCGTCTGGACAGGACCACTAGGCAGGAGCCCCTCATAGGAGGCTCGGTAGTAGGATACCATTGGGTCGTCTCACGACGCACAACCCAACAGCTCTGACCACTTGGCATCGCGGGAAATCAGCAGCCTTCCCCACAGTATTTCTTGGAAAACAAGTGAGTCACATAATGGCGTATCTTGGTGCGAGCCAATCATATACCATCTCTGTTGTGATTGGTTGATGGTGTCATTTTTACCTGTACGTGGGACTTTGCTGAATTTATATGTACAGGTAGCATGGCAGGACAGCTTTAGTCTATACCACAGTACTGTGGGCCTGCACGTAAACACCCCGAGTGCAGAAATCTTATTCCACTGATGATGGCAGCCAGTGGTGCTGCCGAAACGTTTGGTTTTGTTTTTAACCATGGACCACGGCCAAACAGCCCGGATACTTTTCATAATTCAAGTGACACCGGCCGTGAAAGCCTAAGGAATAATTTATGACATCTGTTGGTATGTTTGTGATCTGTGTCCCCGCACCCAAGGTGTTTTTACGTGGGTACCGACGAAACGTCAGTAAGTGAACGTACACAATCTGACGTTGTGATCATTTTGTGTCACCGTTAGTAAAACAGGATATTACGCGTACTAGTGCAATTGGTGAAAAATTGATTTTAAAAAGAAATAAAACTGGATGTGTGCACGTGCACAAATCAGTTATATTTAGTCCTGATATGTTAGTAGTGTTTACGTTTTTTTTATTCTTTGTGGTTTTGTGACATTCACTTCTTGCTATAGAAGTGTATGTTATACTTTTCCTTTGCAATACTTTTGCCACTTTGTAATGCAACATTTATATCATTTTACAATATTTTTGTCAAAGCCTTCCTCTTTTAATCGAGCATAACTAACTATAATATTTGGAAAAAGTAATTCTCTGGGATGACCAATTTTTTGTTAAGAAATTCTGGGCTCGACAGGAAGTATACCCTAAGTTATCAAAGTATCCCATGACCAAACTCGTTTAATTCTTTTATTATGAGGATATTTCCATTGTTTTGTGCTGTATGTTTGAACACCAAGGTTTTGTGCTGGGATTTTAGAACCTAGGTGCTGTGTATTTATACATATAGGATCAAAAAAAAAAATGTTTGTTATCACTGTCATCAATTTTATATCACTTTTATTATCGATCTGATGAGTTTCCAACCTTTAGATGGTAACATAACTTCTCTCCAATAAAAAGTACACAATAAAGAAACCTTTCGAAAACTATAACTGTAATAATTCAAACTATACTGCATAAACTTTCATGAAGTTTAGGAGAACGCAGTGAGTGGGTTTGGCTAAGGAAAAAAGTAAATTCCACCATTTATTTATAAAAATAAGCAGCTGCTTGGGTGTATAAAATGATTGGACGTCCCTCAGACTGTATGTTATTAGGCTACATGTATGTAATTTACGTGTAATTTTCTGTTTCCTTATAAATTATTCAATGGTTTTCCCGTTTTTTGTTTTATCTTTGTCTTGTGCTACATGTACTAAATAAGTGAGCGTTACAAAAAGTGTGCAGCATTAAGATCACCTATCACTAAACCTATTCTCAGCATTTTTAGAGGGTGTGTTCGGACGATCTGAATACAGAATTACAACAAACATAAGTTTTTTAACAAAAGTTACCTGGATGACCTACGTTAACTTAAAAAAAAGCAGTCAAGATGGAAAAGACAATTACTGAGCTGGAACGTGCCATTTTTGTAAAAAAAAGATAAATAATTCTAAAGTTTTTATCTTATAAGGTTGAGAGGGTTTTTATAATAATTTACTTACAAAAAAAATCAAGTAGATCTCCTTAGACTAGGAGGTACGCCTCAAGGTTTAAAAACTATCGGTATATATTTATTTTGCGATAAGAAACTGGCTCGTATTGTGAGCTTGTGATTTATTCAGTATCAAAATATTTAAATCACAAAAACTCTCTGTTTCGTCGGCAGTTCCCTAGAGTCGTTTTATTTTATTATTATTGTTTTGTTAATGTGAGAAAGCGTCGAGTGTCCCAATTCACAATGACGTAATATTTAAAAGCGCATGAGAACAGGCAAATGTTTTTGCTAATTCACGATATTCAAAGATGATAACAAACTGTAGAAAGTTTATAATCAAAATAAAAAGTATAAATAGTTTCAATTCAAAATTATAGAATAAAAGTTTAATATCTATATAAAAGGTATAGTAATAATCAAGGAATCGGGTGTTGGAAAGTGGTACGTGATCCTTCTAAGCGCTGAAATTCTTTTCCATATTAATACAAAACATTTTCTACAATTTGAAGCAAGAACGTTTACAGCATTATGTGCAAAGAGTTGAGTGATGAATATTCAGTTGTATATTCAGTTGAATATATAGAGAATAGTTCAAGGTTTAAACAAACACAATATTAACATTTCTAGAGGATTTTGTTCAAATAGTTGTTGATTTAACGATTCAATTCATCGTTTCTGGAAGTAATAAATAATAACATTACATGTACTTTTTTTTTACAATGGAACTCACTAGAATGGAAAAGTTTTTGGCACCTTTTGTTTTGGAAGTGTAACTAAATCAACTGCCACAGCGAAGGGAAACTTGCGTGTGAGGGTGAGTTTAGGATTATGCTGTTTAATTTAAGAATTTTCTCAACTTATGTTTATTTCAAATAATTTTCAAGTGTATTTAGTAATTTAAATACAATACCCAATTAGAATACTATAGGGATAGGGTGTCTTCCTTTTTCCATTTCTTAACTAATTTCTAGAGCAGGTAATGTCTTAACTGCTGCCTTGCAGTCCGGTGTTGGTTCGTCAAAGGTTAGAGGAAGAAAACCTCGATAAAACATTACAAAACTACTGCCTTGTGGTCTGTAGGGATCCTCAAAGGCTAACGGAGAAACCCCAACAGGCACGTTGGGAAGCTTTAAAGTGGCAGCCACATCATCTAACTACCTAGCTGGAGGCTGGTTACCTCTGATAGGGAAAGTACATCTACGCATAATCTTCACAGGAATAAGCTGGACGGATTTTATGGCAATAGACCTAGGCATGTCAAGCATAAATATATCGGAGTTATGGATCGATTAAAACTAGCTACTTCGAATGTAAGAGGGATAGCTAAAGAAGAAGAAGAGTTGAACAGAGAACTAAAAGAAAGAGTAATAAACACTGCTGTAATAACAAAGACAAAGAAGAAACTTAAAGGTACAAAAGACCTAAATGATTATTTGATGCTGTACTTTGGCGTAGACTCAGAAACAAGAGTTCAGAATGGAATGGCTATTATGATTGATATGAAATGGAGAAATGAACAAAACTATACTTATTTCAATGACAGAATAATAATAGTGAGATTTAAGATAGACAGAGGGTATCTTGTCGTGGTAGGTGTATATGCACCAGAAGAACGAAGAAAGGATGATATGGCAATATTTTATGAGGAATTGCAGAAGCAAATTAATAAAGTCAACCCCAACGATTACATGGTAATAATTGGAGATTTAAACGCCAGAACAGGATATTCACCAGTTCAAGAGTTGTAGGCACTTTTGGAGAAAAGACTTTTAAACTCTACTGGACAGGAGCTGAGGTGCTTTGCTTCCTATAATGGATTAAAAATAACAAACAGCTTTTTCAGAAAAAAGGACATATATAAGTATACGTAGTGTGCGAGAGGACAATAATATATAATATAATAGATTATATTATAGTCAATAAGCCCTACTGTACATGACATTAGAGTTTTTAGAGGGAGTGACATAGGTTCTGATCACTTTTTAGTATTTGGAAAGATAGCTTTACTGTCGAGGTAGAAAGAGCTCTATCTACAAGGTTATATACCACCCGAAAAAGTATTCAAGGTATATTTATTACAAGACGAAAGTGTTTGGAATTTATACCAAAACAGGATTAATCAGAATCTCAAAAATAGATTAAAGGTAGAAGACACTGACGTACAGTGGGAAAAGATTGAGGGATGTGTTAAACATCCAGCTACAGAAGCTATAGGTACAAAGAAGAAAGTCGGAGAGGTCTCAGGATATGGAATGAAGAAATTGAAAATGCAGTTACAGAAAAACAAAAAGCATTTGTAGAATATCTCCAGAATAATCAGCATCGTCTCCTTAACCGTTTTAGGCTTTAGCGGCCTGTTCCTATTCCACGGTCCACCTTTACTTAGGTCTACCAACTTTTCTTCTGCCTCTATCTCCAGAATAATACAGAGGAAAATAAGGCAAGATATAAGGACAAAAGGAACTATGCAAAAGGGTTTAAATAGTAAAGCACACCAAGACTCCTGGGATGCACTGGTATCAAACGTAGAAGCAGACGTTCATGGAAGACAAGAAGCAGCGTATAAACTTCTGAAACAGCTTAACAAAAGATAAAGCACGATTACACATAATTGACAAGAATTCCTGGATTAGACACTATAAAGACCTTTGGACAGATGAAGAGGTAAACAACACAGGAGGACAAGATATAACTATCACTCTTCCGGTTGTTAATGGCAGTATATACCTTAGGGGTAACATAACATTAGAAGAATTAACAGAAGATCTAGACCAAATGAAGAATGGAAAGTCAACAGGACCGGATGAAATTAACACAGAACTCCTAAATGTGGTGGAAAACTACACCTTTGGCATTTGATTAATGCATGCAGGAAAACAAAATCAATTCTAGATTCTTGGAGAATAGCAAAGGAATATCGCTGCTGACTGTGGAAAAATTACTGTGGAAATTATTCGAGGCATAAGCCTGTTGAATACGGTCTACAAATTATTGCAGACGCTCTCCTTCTTGAAGAGAAAACTGGATTTGAAAAGGAAGATCCTGTAGTGACGATGTCACAATTATAAGCCTCTTGGAGAACGAGGCAGACCAAGGAAACGGTGGCTGTGAAGATAGAACAGGTTTCAAGCCTAATCCTTGAAGTGAAGAAGAAGAAGCAGAAGCAGAAGCAGAAGCAGAAGAAGAAGAAGAAGAAGAAGAAGAAGAAGAAGAAGAAGAAGAAGAAGAAGAAGAAGAAGAAGAAGAAGAAGAAATACAATATTCTTTGTGTCCTTTGGAACGTGCTAAAATGTTTGTTTTAATAGACTGTCTTTCTGTCGTGAGTTGCTAGTTCACATAATACGATTGACGTCAATCCTGATCCACACAGTTTTGATGCATGTGATCGTGATGAGATTTCTTAAATAAGAACGAGAAGATGCTAATCTAATAAAATATTTTTTAGCTTATTCAAAAAAATATTGGATTTGGAGCTGTCAGTAACCTACAACTAGTGGCCTGCTTTCCTCCAGACGTTTTAGAAAAAATGCAATATTCCCAGACTAACTTGTCACTGGGAATTCCCGAAACGTTTTATTAGTCGGTAAACTAATACTAAAGTAACTAACCGATAAATAGCGTTAAAAATTAAAAACGTACAAAATAATTATACCTCCTATAGGTTAAACTGTCTAAAATTTGTATGATTTTTAACTATATATCATAAAGCGACCTGCTTATGAATATTTCGAAGATGTTTAGCTAGTTAATACAAGAATGTTTACGTCCCATTAAACTCGCCATCTTCTAAAAATTTAGATTCCTTTCGCTTAGTAAATTTTGGCGAAATGATAAAAACTTGATTAGATTTCTGCTTTACATCCTGCTGATACATACCACGTAAGTCATGATAATCCACCGTTATCATATTTAGAGTCATGAAAACGAATTTCTTTGATTGGAAGAGGCTCTTTGGTGTCATTATCAAGCCATCACTATTGTCACCATTATCAAGATCTATGGTGGAACACGAAAAGTCTCAAATGCTACGCACTTAGTGGTTCAGAAACTGTGACGGCGTCGGGATTATAAAACAAAATAATAATAAAATAAATCTGACTGAGAGCTATGACGTTGATAAACGTTGACATTTAGTAATACCAATACTAGCCCTATCATAATACATATCGTAGCCCTATACATAATATCGTAATACCAATACATGTTCGAAGTCATAAACAAAAATTTCAGCTTCTGCACTTCATCCTAACAATTTAGGACAATAGGCCTATAGCCATTTAAGATACTAATCAGCTTAACAGATACATACAGTAATAAAGTATGTAATTTCCTTAGTAATATATATTTTTTTATATCATTCTCCGAGAATATCGTCAAATTTGCCGTTACTTAACGGCTTTTTCTTGAATCTTTGCGTTATTACGAAAGTTTATGAATATATTTTATTCTGCTTTACTCCATTTGTTGCTTATGTCAGTTGTCAGTTTCGTTAAACTGATAATTCAAAATTAATATAATTAAAATTTTGACTTTCATAGTTTACATCTTTCCTGTCAACCTTATCCTTAATTAAAGTGTTGATCGCATGGTCGCTTCATTTCTTTATTCATTTTAAAGAACCTGTCAAGGTTGGCATTAATTTCACTGGTATTTGTATTCATGAAATTCATATTTATCCAGTTTAACTGTGGAGCTATAAGAACAAAACTCAAGAAAATGTTCACCTTAAATGATACCGAAAATTACGTCATTTAAATCTTCGATTTGTCCTTCTGCGAACACGGGTGTCATTAATTTGTTTGTCCACAGTAACGCAACTTACCAGTCACCTTACGGGCATCTATGAATATTTATATATATACATATCATTAGGTTTGAGGCAACTATTATATATTTCTCTTCGTCCATCTGTATCAAACTGTACTTGTTGGCATCCATAACTTCCGAAATCGTGTAGTAAATAGTTTTATTTTTATATACTTTTCACTGTATGTAAGACAATAATTTTTAACTATTTATATATTGTAGGAGACACTATCCATTTATAAGTTCCTCAACTACTTGTAGACGAATAGAGAAAAAATGTATTTCTCTATTTCATGTTTGAGAATTTAAACTTGAATCGACATAAGAGGAAAACTTGAATGCTAATATTAAACGTAGTATATGAATGTGAATGTATGTTAAAACGTTTTTAAAGTTCTGATATGACACTGAATTTAAGTTGGATTTACAAATATTCAAAAACATGCATTCAAAGAAGACAATTTCATTGGGTACATGAACAAGACAATGAATTTTACATGCTACACAATGCATATTTCATGGAGTATTATACATATGTTATAAGTTAGAAGTGTTTTTAAATAGAGGTTTCAAAGTTTGAGAAAAGAACAGTAAACCTTAAGGAACCCCCCTACCGTCTCCATTCTATTAATTTTTTTGGCGTTCCGACCCCAAAAACCTGTGGACGGAACAAACAACTAATTAGTTGTTCCTTCAATATCCATTCTCAGTTTAGGGGGCCACAAATTTTTGGGTTCGGAACGTAAAAAAAAAAATACGTTTATTACAGTGAACTAAAGCCGGTAGTCTGGCAGACAGTTCTTTCCGGAAGATTCACCCAAAATCTAGGAGATTTCAAAAAATAGAAGATTTATTTGTACACTTCACTACTATCCCCACTTATGTGATTTAGTGTTTGTATAGAAATATTTTTACACAACATTGTGTAACTTTTCCGCCGTAAGAAATATGCATAATACAATCCATACATTGAAAAAGTATATAGGTTCAGAAAGGCGAATAAATTACAAATCAGATGTATGGTCACCAAAATCATTAAAAAGCTCATATGCTAATCAAAATCGTATAAAATTTACAGTAGAGACGCAGGTGTCGGCGTTAGAGTTGCTGTTGCTGGTCATTGCTCCGTGAGCACCATTATCTTGCTCTGCTCCGCTATCTAATTCGTTAATCACATAAACTTTCAGGAGTATGTCTGGATAGGCCTATACGCTTTTGGCTCCGTGGCTGTCCTTCGAGAGCTTACGTTCGCACTTGCGTAGGCGACAGGTTGCAGCCACTTGTTAAGCGTTTGGTGCGGTGCCATGAATGAATCTTCTGGAGATAACGGGCCCGGTCGATAGCTCGCATAGTACGTGGCAGACCTTTCTTGCTGCTGAGAATGTTGTTGCGAGCTCCGCTGCAACCCCTCATTTCGGAGGGCACGGCTCCGAGTCACGCTAGCGTGGGGAACAAGTTGCGGCCCCCCTCCGTAGAGAGACAACCGTTTAAGAATCGGGTGCTGAGACTAAGAACGTTGTCGTTCAGAAGGAAGCCTGAGTCGAGTCAACTTCACAGAAACCTAGGCCCAGACGACTGCTGAATCAGCAGTTATCTGATTTTGGTTGCTTAGGTCAAGCACAATTGTGAGGCGTAGACAGTGCTGGTGTTGGCGATAAGCTATGGCCGCCTCATAGTTTCAACCACTGTCGGTTGGGTTTTGTGACCGAGAGGGAGCAAGCAGCTTTCGCAAACAAGCTGCCTGCAGAGCTTAGGTAGGCCTAACATTCAGCGGGACGTTATCGTGTAGTTTTAAAAATTCGTGTTACATTGTTCATCAAACATATTATTGGACATTATTTTAATTTATGTGAGTCTCGGCAGACAGAAGTGATTATTTCTGTCGAAACAATAAAGGTGGAAATCATTATTCATATCATGACTGCCATTAAAAAACAATAAAGTCATTATAACTGACTATAATCATTGAAGATATTGTAAGTGATCTGCTAATTTAACAACAACAACACACAATTGCAATGTGTGGTATTGCTCTAAATTGAAAGAATCGATGTTCATTAAAACATTTCAAAGTCTTGAACTTGGCTAAACACCAACGCGACTCCGCAAGATAAGACACGTACTTTCCTCAATGTCATGCAGTACAATGGACATTTTTTGCGATTTACAAGTCTGAAGAATTTACGAGCAGTAAACATGAAGCAAAGATTAGTAAAGTGTTCCACATAAAACCAAATGAACTCTGGGAGACGTCATGAACAAGAAAAATTACACAGCGTTCTGAGACATGCGAAACCTTTACGAAGTGACGTTACTGCCTATCGCTGGACAAATTGTGTTGTGGGAGAGAACTGTAATGTTCACCTCACGCAAACCAGATACTTACTTAAAACTCACCTACAGACAAAGAAAAATGTAAAATTGAGCTACATTCCTGGTATAAAAACTTTTTCAATTCATTATGCGTTATCGGTATGAATATTAGCTGATTAAAACGGGTACAATCATTTCTAAACATCTGAGGAGTAAATACAACAAGTATTAGTACTCTTGACCACAGAGGAAGTAAGACCAAGATGGGGTTTATTAACAAAAAAGACTACAAATTTCATGGCCTAGAATAAAGTCAATGGTCAGTAAAGAATTCACTACAAGGAACAATCTGGTTTATTTACATTGGCTTAAATCGAAAATTAATTACTTTTATTAGAGAAAACTATATTTTAATCTTTTTTTGAATAAATGATTTTTTTATCACGAACACTATTCGAATATTAATTATGTACTGGTAATCTAAATAATGACAATCTAAACGTAAAATTTTAGTGTACTGTTTACATGAGAAATTAATGATTCGCTGCACAAAAGTAGATGTAGTATGTTATTAGATAGAAGTGCTGGTAAAAAAAGCAATGGGTTTTCTCATGGTTCAATCTCAAGATTCGAAAATGAACCTTCATTACTTATCTCTAAACTTTAAATGTTCGAGATCATAAAGCTTAAACATTGTGAAACTGAAAATAGTGAAATGTTACCCACGAAAAGTAAAAAAAGAGTATCCAGCTAAGGTATGCATTCGAATTTTGCCGAAAGAATGGATCAGAGTCATGGAACAGAGGATAGCTTAAATACAATTTGTCTTGCATTTATATGGGGGACAAGTATAAATATCTTTGAGATTTCTGTAAAAGAAAAATTCAGCTAATTTGACGATACATATTGTAAGGGTACATATCTTAAACATGCATTAATGAAGCAACATGATAAGAATAATGCACTAAATGATTAACACTATGAATAAAAAGGGATGAGTCAGAGATGAAGGAATGGGTAATTAACATAATTATGCGATCAAACAAATAAAAGTAATAGTAAAACTAACCAAATAAATAGAGAGTAACTATGATAAATCACTCTAATATGACATGAACTTGTTAACAGTATAATTAACCAATGTAAAGTGAGAGGTAGAGAGATAGAGAGATAGTGAACATTGTAAAGTGAGAAAGAGAATTTGATGTTAGGTAATACCCACTAGTAACACTTAAATAAAACATAAAAAGTGCAAAGTGATAGTGTAAAACCCCAAAATTAAATAGAAACCCTATTGATAGGTAAGAACACCTAATAATCAGTGACAAACACTAAAGATTTATTGGTGAGATGTGTTATTAAATAAGACTTTTGTTATTATTAGTAGTAAGATTAATTATAGATAAGGAATACAATGGTATTCAGGGAAGGAATCCCATGGAGAGTCAAAACGTTGGTGTTACCATGGATAGAAGGTAAAGTTTATTTTAGAAAGAATAGGATAAAGAATGTAAAGACAAATTCAATAAACATCCTATGTTTTAAGGGAGAGTTAGTTAAGTAAAGTTAAACGGTGTGATGATGTTAATCACCAAGAAGTAAATAAGAAGTAACAAATGTAAACAAGAGTAGTATAATAACAGTTAAAGAATTGTTTGACTAATTTTAAGTATAGGAATATGGCTGAAACGTTATACAGACCATAAACCTAAATGTTATATTTTATAGAGGATAGTAAATAATACACCAATTATAAACCATGGCAATATAAATAAGAAAAAAGATAAATTAATACAAATCTAATAATACTGAAAAGGCAGTTAGAAAACAATAGACAAACCATAATATGGAAACTAATAAAAAACATACAATTATTATAAAACAGACACAAAACCATTCAACAAGTAAACAAATCATGTGTAACACAAAACAAAACATGTATAAGGGTAAAATAATATGTAATCTTTATAAATTAAGACAAAATAGCCAATTACTATCTAGGCCTATGAAATACCTAACTGTAAGAAACCATTAACAACAAATTGTAAGAAATTAACTATGATATTAGCAAATCAAAGGCAAGTAACTAGTCAATGGTAATTAGTGGATCATATTAAGAGATAAATGTTAAATTAAGGACAAAATAAGAAAGAAATGTAATTAAATAATATCAATATGATTGTTCAAACACTAATAAATCAGCAAATCCAGCTTTGTGGGATGTCAAAATGATCTTTGAAAGATAATACGAACAGTTGTGATAATATCTCATACTTAAATAAGAAGACTAAAGAATAATAGCAATCAGAAGATATTTAATCATTTTGAATAAAAATTCAAATATTCTAACAATGGTCTTAAGTCATGCATAGCCAATCAGAATCAATCAGTTACCATGACAACTGAACGTTAGGTATGAATATTACGTTAAAAACGGTTAATCTAATAGTGACGCTCACGAGGAAGAGACGCCAAGCCGTAAAGGGCCCAAATTTTTATTTAAAAACAGTCAAAGTGACCAGTTTTCTTGAAGTGAAGAACCAAATACCTGATGAGGGACTAATACATTCAACCCAGGCAACAGACTAGCTTAATTAATCCAAAATTAATTAAAATCGATCAACTAATACGGAAAAGACGCAAGGCGTACCTAAATCCCAAGATGATTGAAGACTGAAGACCCAATCGATGAACCCAACCTATTTCAACTGTATGACACTACACCTCAAATCAACTGATTGATAAGTATTGCTGAGTTAACCGAATTCATGAAATACATTCTCTTTAAATTTTCTCATAACACTTTGAACTCTCACTATAAACTGACGATATTACTTCTTTCAAAGATTAATTAATAAAACATATTTATGAATACCAAGTAACTGAGTTATAACCTATGTATTAAACGAATAACACTGGCACACACTTTTAACACCACATAGTTGAATTCAATGTAAACCTCTATCATAATTAATTACCACAATTGTAAGGTGGTGTACTTTATTTAATTATCTTGTTCTAAACTTTTTTGTCGTACTTAAAAGAATTCATTGGCAATTTTATTTTGTATAAATAAGAAAAAGTCGTCCATCATGGCGTCTGATTAACTTGTAATGCCAACCCTGCTTTCTGCTGAGTGAACAATTAATTTATTGCCGAGGCTAAAAACTATTATATTAATCTGATTTGTACAAACATTATTGAAAATTAATAAGCTACAAAGCCAAATAAATAAGTGTGAATCGTTACTAGCTGTCCTGTAATTATTTCAAGTGTATTATGTATGTTGTGTTCTGTAGCAGTGAATAGAATTAGCCAACAACATTTTATGTTGGTAACACGTCCCCCCACTCAAGCGAGATTCGAGTTCCCGCCAGTCGGCGAATAATTCGAATCAAACACTACAGTACCGTAAACAACTGAGATAGAATCTTTTGTTATCCTGCAAAACAATTTGGCGCCTATCGGGAAGAAACAACTAGTGAGTAAGGACAGGTAAGGACACACAGGCTACACGGAGCGTTCGTAACACAGTGACGCATTCAACGTGCGATTAATAAACGCACCGACAGATCGAGAGTTATAACGTGTGATTTAATACTTATCACAAATTAACACCGACGTCAAAGACTTTACTTACAAAGTGGCGCACCAACTAGTGAGGCTAGATTTACAAGAAGAAGAATGTCTAGCGGCAAGTACGAAAAAAGAAGAACAAGATGCATAAGAGGGCGTCATCACTGAGACGGACGAAGGAGGCCGAAAAAGAAGTTAGAGTGGGCGACAAGGAAGTGACTTCGGTCGAGGACGCCGAACAAATGTTACCCCCCAGGGAGCCAGTCACACCCGTACAGCCAGAGAACGAACCGGAGAAACCCACACAACCAGTGGACGCAGATTTCATGGAAATGATGAGAATAATGATGGAAGATAACCGGAAGAAAATGGAAGAAATCTTGAATAAAAATAAGGAGGAATTAAAAGAGGACAACCAAAAAATCAGCCAGCAGATGGCCGAGAAAATGGACGAGAACATGGAAAACTTAAAATAAGAATTGAAACAGAACAACCAGAAAAACTTGGAGGAGTTGAAAGAAGAATTGAGCAAAACTATCGAAAATAATAATGAACAGATAAATAAGAAGATTGAGGAGGAGATGACGAAGATCCGACAAGAGATTTCCGAAATAAACGGAAAATGGGAAAACACAAGTCAGGAATTACGACAAACGAAGGAAGACTTCGGCAACCGAATGACTAACATTGAAGAAGACAGTCAGATTCGAATGGAGTCCATACGAACCGCAACCGAAGAAAACATAACCCAGGTGCGGACAGATTTCGGAGAGAAATGCCGGGAGATCGACACCGCCGTAAGCGAAGTTCGCGGGCAAGGTCAACATAACAAGGATAAAATTGAAGAGATCCAGAAACGGGAAATCGCAAAAATCAGAGAGGAGTTGGAAATCATTAATAACAGACCACCCATAATATCGCAATCCCAGCACATGGACAACCGGGAGGTCATCAATTTTAAACAATACAAGCGAAACCCGATGGAATTCCTTGTGCTGGCAAAGACTCGGGAGAATCGATGGACCATCATCCGAGGATACTTGGACGAATACTTCCGGGACATAAATGATAATTGGTGGACGGCTATGAGACACGACCTCACGAGCTACGAAGAGTTCAAAGACGTGTTTAAGAGGAAATACTGGTCGGAGGCAACTCAAAACATCGTCCGAGATAGCATATGTTTCGGCAGGTATGATGCCAGCAGAGGGACGACTTTCACAGCATATTTTTTGTGGAAAGTCTGTCTAGCAAGGAACCTGGAGCCGAAAATTCCTGAAGACAGCTTGGTAACAAAACTTGCCTTTCACTATGAAGAGGGTGTCTCCAGAGCGCGATTGGGCAGTCAGATCAAAACAATACAATCGATGGCAGCCCTGTTGGAAGACTATGAAAGGGAGCGATACTATTGCAGGAGTCGACAGCGGGACGACAGGGGTGACAACAAAAGCTTCCTGAACGGCAACCACTTTAATAACAACAATTACCGCTCAAACTATAACAGCCGTAATAATACTAACAACCACCCAAATGAGTCATATAATAAACCAAATAATAACCATCCGGCCAGTCAACCAAACAACGGTTATAATAACAACAATCGGACAAACAACCAAAATAACCAATACAACCGGCTAAATAATCCACAACATCAACCCTATAGGCCGAATAACTCAAACTACAACCGGCCAAATTTCAACAATATTAATAATAACGATAATAGGAATCGCAATAACCAAGAGCGTAACTATCGCCAAGTACATTATGTGAGGGCCGAAGATGACGGGAGAAGTAGGTCGTGTTATCAAGGACGACGAAGTACCGACCGAAACGCCTACGGACACCGGTACAGTAACAGCGACTACGGACGGGATACCAGAACCAATGTAGGCCGAAGTCGTAGCCAAGAAGTATACCGGCGTAAACGCTATGAAGAAGATCATAACCAGCCTGAACCCCGACCGTCAACAAGCGGAAGTCAGCCTACAAGCCAACCAGGCAGGCGTGACGAACAGCCCGAGACGACTTTAAACTAAGAGCGGCAGTGAAAAATCTACTTGTACCCTCACTGAACCAGTCTATTGGGTTAAATCGCAACGTTGTCAAGCAAACGATGAACTCACAATTACGATCGTACGAAGTAATTATTTAAAGAATATAAGAGAAGAGTTGCTCGAGGAAAAAGATAACCAATCTGATAATAACCACAACAGTGAAATTGCTTATATCTCGACGAAAGTTAATGGAGTACCAACGCGAGTAATGATAGACACGGGATCAAACATTTCATTAATCGACACTATCGAACTTCATAAAATCCAAGAAGCGAGTAAGACGACAATACTTACGTTACCCATCAGCAACATTGTCCTTGTAGGAGCGACCGGACGACAGAATAGAACCGTCCGAAAACAGGTACAACTCGAACTGACGAGCTTCAGACAAACCGTAACAATGACATTCTTAGTAGCCAGTGGATTACCATTCCAGATGCTAATTGGTTGCGATATGCTGCGCCAGTACTCAGCCATAATTGACTTAAGTAAATCTAAACTATTCTTGAAGAAGGGTGACTTGCAATGGACAACAGAGTTAACCAGTAGTGACGAAATACAGTCGAATAAAACCATGTACCATATCCAGAAATACCGAGACGTTGGGGAACAAATACCTAACAATGGAATTTGCGACGAGACCGACAATGAACAACTATGGCGCGAAAAAATCGAAGAAATCCGAACTTTCCAGAGAGAGAAGACGAACGCACAGTTAACCGTTCAACAAGCGGAACAACTTATAGACGTGTACAATAGATACCGACACGTATTTTCAGATACACCTGGGAAGGTCAGAGATTATCAGTGCGAATTTGAATTCCGAGAGCCTGTCAACTTTGATAAAAAAATCTTACCCGATCGCATTTTCATGGAAGGAAGCGGTGAGAAGAGAATTTTCCTCATTAATCAAATTTCCCAATGGAGCAGAATACCAATTCGATAACGTGCAATTTCACAACAAGGTACTCGAGAAGACGGACAAGATCAGACGACGATATGAGCAATTACAACCAAAACCCTTAAAATATCAGATCGAAGAGCAAATACTAATCAAAAACAGAGAGTTACCAAGTACCATGGAAGGGATAGCCAAGAAGCTATTACTACTTTACACCGGACCTTATATAGTGAGTAAAGATAATCAGAATAATACATATGAGATCGTAGACCCAAGTACACAAAGAAGAAAGGGAACATATAACCAGTCCTCAATGAAAAAATATTATTAAATGCAAGAAAAGCATCCTGAACCCGATTAATAAATAATTAGTGTTGAAAGAGAAGTAATAAAAAACTAATAATAATAATATCATGTATATCGTACCCATCAATAATATCGTATCACTAAGGGCTAAGGAGTATGAGTCAGAAGAAAAAGAAAAAAAAGAGAACCTATAATTTTAAATAATGTATTGTATAAACTAAATAACAATAATGTGAAGAATCCCATAATGATATTTATTTATTTATAGTCGCACTAAGACTACTTATATAATTTTGTTAATGATTGACTGTAGATGATCCAGCAATCATATGCCTGGGCAGACGATACGTTCCTCTGTACCCAGGTGGTATAATTGACGGCGGAGCAAAGGAGTCAAAAGTACCCTCCTCCGATCCGATTCAATATAATGTTAGGGAAGAAATGTTAGGGAATTAGATATTAAAGGGATAAAAAGCATTAAACAAGAATATAATACAAGAAATCAAGCAGAATACTGACACTAAATAAAGCATTAAGAACCGATAGCTCAAAACTAACAAGTGATTAATGAAATAAATTAAATAAATGATTGATGATTTCAATCAAGCACCTGAACGATATTTGCTGAAATAATCAATTTTAGTGGCAGGGCAATATGTAAGGGTACATATCTTCAACATGCATTAATGAAGCAACATGATAAGAATAATGCACTAAATGATTAACACTATGAATAAAAAGGGATGAGTCAGAGATGAAGGAATGGGTAATTAACATAATTATGCGATCAAACAAATAAAAGTAATAGTAAAAGTAACCTCTGAGAAGAGAAATGTACCAAGCAACGAAGCAAACATTGAAAACAATAGTACAATGCGATTTAACCAAAATAACCCAATAGATATGGTAACCCAATAAAGTGAAAAAGTAGAACCAGCCCCAATACCAGTGATAGGATATATCAAAACAAACAAAATAAGTGAGAAAGTAGAACCAGCCAATACCAGTGAAAGGATATATAAGACAAATAAAATAGGTGAATAGCTAGAACCAGTCCCAACACCAGTGATTTACCAAATAAAATGAAACCAGATGAGAAGGTGAAAACCATAATATAAATGAAATGAAATGAAAAGAGATAAAAGGACACAAACAAATAATATAGAACAGAAAAAGGAGAAATGTTACACTCAAATAAAGTAGTGAAAAAGAAACCAATAAATGATAAATGTAAATGATAATTATTAGTATCAACCAAATAAGCAATGTAAATGATAAGTGTTAAAATTCAATAACTTAAAGATAAACAAAGTACACTAACCAAATAAATAGAGAGTAACTATGATAAATCACTGTAATATGACATGAACTTGTTAACAGTATAATTAACCAATGTAAAGTGAGAGATAGAGAGATAGAGAGATAGTGAACATTGTAAAGTGAGAAAGAGAATTTGATGTTAGGTAATACCCACTAGTAACACTTAAATAAAACATAAAAAGTGCAAAGTGATAGTGTAAAACCCCAAAATTAAATAGAAACCCTATTGATAGGTAAGAACACCTAATAATCAGTGACAAACACTAAAGATTTATTGGTGAGATGTGTTATTAAATAAGACTTTTGTTATTATTAGTAGTAAGATTAATTATAGATAAGGAATACAATGGTATTCAGGGAAGGAATCCCATGGAGAGTCAAAACGTTGGTGTTACCATGGATAGAAGGTAAAGTTTATTTTAGAAAGAATAGGATAAAGAATGTAAAGACAAATTCAATAAACATCCTATGTTTTAAGGGAGAGTTAGTTAAGTAAAGTTAAACGGTGTGATGATGTTAATCACCAAGAAGTAAATAAGAAGTAACAAATGTAAACAAGAGTAGTATAATAACAGTTAAAGAATTGTTTGACTAATTTTAAGTATAGGAATATGGCTGAAAAGTTATACAGACCATAAAACTAAATGTTATATTTTATAGAGGATAGTAAATAATACACCAATTATAAACCATGGCAATATAAATAAGAAAAAAGATAAATTAATACAAATCTAATAATACTGAAAAGGCAGTTAGAAAACAATAGACAAACCATAATATGGAAACTAATAAAAAACATACAATTATTATAAAACAGACACAAAACCATTCAACAAGTAAACAAATCATGTGTAACACAAAACAAAACATGTATAAGGGTAAAATAATATGTAATCTTTATAAATTAAGACAAAATAGCCAATTACTATCTAGGCCTATGAAATACCTAACTGTAAGAAACCATTAACAACAAATTGTAAGAAATTAACTATGATATTAGCAAATCAAAGGCAAGTAACTAGTCAATGGTAATTAGTGGATCATATTAAGAGATAAATGTTAAATTAAGGACATAAAATAAGAAAGAAATGTAATTAAATAATATCAACATGATTGTTCAAACACTAATAAATCAGCAAACCCAGCTTTGTGGGATGTCAAAATGATTTTTGAAAGATAATACGAACAGTTGTGATAATATCTCATACTTAAATAAGAAGACCAAAGAATAATAGCAATCAGAAGATATTTAATCATTTTGAATAAAAATTCAAATATTCTAACAATGGTCTTATGTCATGCATAGCCAATCAGAATCCTGAACGTTAGGTATGAATATTCCGTTAAAAACAAACGAGAGAGAGAGAGAGAGAGAGAGAGAGAGAGAGAGAGAGAGAGAGAGAGAGAGAGAGAGAGAGAGAGAGAGAGAGAGAGAGAGCCCGAGGGGGAGGTGAGATAGAATTAGTAAATTAGTATTTGTGTTTGTAGAAATATACATACATGATTCAGCTGTAGTAAACTGGAAAGTAATTATTAGTTCACAAATACGCAGCTTGTATGGTGTGTGTGTGTGGGTGGGTGTGCGCGTGTCCATTTTTCCCTGCCGTTTCTCACGTTTTTCAATGAAGTATGGTTGCAATTTGTACAAGCATATATCACGATCGCAGTGGTATACCATGTAGGCTGTATCAAGAATGTATTCATAAGAATGTAGCATATACAGTCTTATGTAGAGTGTTTTAAATTGCTTATGTTATTTCAGATTAGGTGTAGCCAGTTACATTTTTTTAACTAGAATTAAAAATAATTTATAAAGTAACTCAATTAAATTTAACTCAGTTATGTTAACACATGTATGTCATATCAGGAGTCAACTGCATTCTATACAATACCGCTTTGCATACATTCTTGAAAACGCAGTGAAAACGTTCGGACGCACCTGTAAAGCCTACATGATTAAGTAACACTTACAATATTTATGATCTATAAAACTAATATTAATAATACTCATCCATCTGTTTTATATAATCATTTTTTGCCTTCAAGGTCGCCTGAACATATCCTCTAATAATGCCAAAAATATGATGACAGGCTTTCTCAATGCCATACATCCTTCTGAAACGGTTGTTTATTTGATAATGTGTATTGGTAAGAATTTTGGTGAATACTTGTGTATTCTCAATAGAATGTGTGTGTGTGTGTGTGTGTGTGTGAACTGGGATCTAAAGCTTTCCTTTTTCATAGCGTACTGAGTTCATCGTACATATAGACAAAAGTACTGTTACTACAGTCTACTGATCGTCGTACGGTACAGTGGAAAACAAAATACAACACACCAGTTACGTCACTAATCACCAGCTTTAATTATCACAATTAAACGATTTGCAATTGACAAGACAGTCTCTTACAACAAATCAATTACAAATTGTTCACATGCAATAAAAATGTTAACTGATATAAAACACAATTGTATTACAATAGTCTCGCACAATTATAAAACACGTAATACTTCGCCATAATACTACAAACCGCACTCCAATAATTCGCAACTCAAACTGAAACTGAATGTC
Source organism: Magicicada septendecula (assembly GCA_034769895.1). Taxonomy (NCBI): domain Eukaryota; kingdom Metazoa; phylum Arthropoda; class Insecta; order Hemiptera; family Cicadidae; genus Magicicada; species Magicicada septendecula. Next base: position 575,885,815 of record CM068367.1, on the reverse strand, counting down.
GCCGAGTACTTGTATTTATACCCCGCCGAGGTTCCAGAATATTCGCTAATAGGCGTCTACTAGAAAACACTACACATCAGCTCTACACTAGGACGCAATTGATTGCGGCCTTGACACAGTGCGCGGGGCTGGCGACGTCCAGAAAAGTCTCGCGAGCGCATGTTGAAATCACGTACGCCACAACATTCAGCCGGACTCCTCTGGAACATCTGATAAATAAGTAGATTGTTCTGTAATGTCGTAACAGTATTTAGAGTTGTGTGTGTGTGTGTGTGTGTGTGTGTGTGCAAACAGTAACGCTACTAACAGTGTGTCGCTATTAATGTACTAGAAAATATGCCATTTACCTGTGATACACCAATTTAATAAAGGCATAACAAGTTAGTCCCTTAGTGGAGTATTATGTCTAAATTATTAAGGTGTCCAAATATTTAACATCGCGCAGCGCTATATTCCAATGATCTCACTATACCCGGTGATGATATAGGCTGACAGGACGTTTAGAACCTCAAACAGGTAAACGCTAGAGTTAACAGAAAGTTGGATCACCTGGAATAATGGTAAGCGTTTGTCCGCACGGTGCACCGAACCAAACTGATAATACTCTTTTGTCAGCGTGCATCAGCAACGACGTGTCATTAATCATATATGGCTGTATCCGGTTGACGGGACACAACTCTAGTCACGGCAGATAGGTCTAATGACGTCGTTGGCAAATTAACAATACTATTTAAAGGTACACCATTAAAGGCTGGATTGTACACGTATGGACAAGTCCGTCTTACTCGTTTAATCGTGTAGGCTTTACAGGTGCGTCCGAACGTTTTCACTGCGTTTTCAAGAATGTATGCAAAGCGGTATTGTATAGAATGCAGTTGACTCCTGATATGACATACATGTGTTAACATAACTGAGTTAAATTTAATTGAGTTACATTATAAATTATTTTTAATTCTAGTTAAAAAAATTAACTGGCTACACCTAATCTGAAATAACATAAGCAATTTAAAACACTCTACATTAGACTGCATGTGCTACATTCTTATGAATACATTCTTGATACAGCCTACATGGTATACCACTGCGATCGTGATATATGCTTGTACAAATTGCAATCATACTTCACTGAAAAACGTGAGAAACGGCAGGGAAAAATGAACACGCGCACACCCACCCACACACACACACACCATACACGCTGCGTATTTGTGAACTAATAATTACTTTCCAGTTTACTACAGCTGAATCATGTATGTATATTTCTACAAACACAAATACTAATTTACTAATTCTATCTCACCTCCCCTTCGGGCTCTCACTCTCTCTCTCTCTCTCGTACAACATGAAAAATTACTTTTAAAATTAAATTGTACATTATTAATGTCCACACATATCAGGCCTAGGTAAACGTATGAACAAATTGAGTTCTTTCTGATTACCGTTAAATGCGATTATTGTGAATAAAAATTTTAAATCTGAATTCTGTATCGAGTTGCAAGCAATTGATTTTCTAGCTTACGAAGTTTTAACAATTTTGTTTGTTTTGTCCGACGTTGTGTGCGTCAATTTAACATTAATTTTTTAATTAATTAAGCCCCACCTTGTTGTGGTGCCAATTTAACAACGTTAATTACCGCTCTTTTTAATTATCACTATACTAATACAACATTATCTTTACTGGATGTTAATTAATCCCTTGTTTGTGTGTAAAATATGATGTTTAAGACAATGTTAGTTAATAAATTATAGGATTTATATCCAGCAACGGTAATTAATGTTAACATGAATTCTACTGAAGCTCCAAATAATTTTATTTGTTTATATCTGCATTATGCATTTGTTTATTTAATGATTATGCATACTACGTCATTCTGTCGAATAATGATATTTGTTCCCTACCTCAGGTACGTATTAAATAAATAAACGCATACACAAATTTCAGTATACTTGAGGCATTTATTATTTTCATACTAGTTCTTATTTAACATATTATGCTCATTTGAAATATTAAATATCCTCTACTTCAATAGCAATTCATCTTACGAGCTCTATCACAAGGTTTTAATTTGAGTTTCAACGTTAAGTCATTAACTTTACTAATTACACAAAATTTATTTAAAATTGGATTCATGTTTTTTTATGAAATAAGAATTATCTTTACTAAGACACACATGAGTGTTTTAGTATGCCAAAGCTCTTACGTGAGTTCTTTTAATAGGAGAGACAGGTGTTTGTTAAGTATTAATTAATACATACAATTTTACTTTTGGTAAGTTATTCCTTTCTACGGCGTCTGATCTACGTAGAGTTCATCGCTCACTCCTTCGATTGATGATGTCATTGAAGATACATATCTCATCTCGTAATTTATCCTTGTACACACACTTCACTTAGAATATCACACCCCGGCATCTTCCGATATTACAATAGAATACTGACAGGTAACCAGTTATAGTATTAGATTTGTTGAAATTCAATTTACTGTTTTCACAAGACTGTTATAGACACATATTGCAAACTTATTCATTTTATGTTATGTACTACTATATTCTTAGTTCGCACTTGTTGATCTCGATCGTATTGCATACGTTGTTGTCAACTTTGTATTATGAAATAACGTATAAGTGACACTGCTTCACAATCATTTATACATCTCGGATCTTACACTATGTCCAGTCCCGGAAGGCGGCTAGAGGACTAGGAGACCCTCACTCACACACACACACACACACTGACAGGCCGCCTAACAATAGACAGCGACAGGCCTTTGACCTGCGCTGCTGTCTTTTTAGTTACAGTCCACTACAATAAATTAAATTTTATTGTCGTGCTTAAACTTTTAATTTTGATTGTTCCATTGAATTCAGACTGTAATTTCATTTAAAATAAGTCCAAACACGAAGTTTTTATGGCGATATTCAAATGTTTTACATTTATTTGTTTATTTTGAACTATTGTTATTGTTAAACTTTAGAACACCATCTAAGCGACTATTATTAAAAATGATGATTATTAAAAACTAAGTTACTGATCATCTTATTTATTTTTCAACTATTTTTCTGTGACATTCCCTTTAATATGTAATATTTTTACAAATTGATTTTTGATTTTACAACTTGACCTCGAAACTACGAGAATCTTAAAATTCCTGGCGTCGGCCTTGGCCATTTTTTTTTTTTTTTTTTTGCTGTTCCGATTCACCGATTGTGATACTCGATAAAGAGCAGATTGACGACCCACCTCTTTATTGTTATAATACTGAAAAAATTAATCAACATATGTAACAGATTTTAATATACAGATATAAAGATTATTTTCAAACCTCATAATTTTATTTCAAATAAACAATATATGAAATAATAGTTGTTATACGTAATCGAAATAATTGTTTGTCTTTTTACTAGCACGAACTTTTAAAAATGTTATTTATTATAAAAATATTATATATTATTGTTTTACAGACACACAAAATGAAATGTGATATGTATCTATGTAAATATATTAAAAATTTACTGTCCATGTTATTAAACTTTAACTATAACGTGAGAGGACGAGGTAGCGCGTCAGGAATTAAATGTGTATTATTGTATCACGTAATGTGGAAAATAATTACCGGTATTACAGATTTCAGTAATATGCAAGAGAGACGTCCCTTCCTTACTTGGTTTACACTTGGTCGCTATAGTCATTTTTCCAGATAGAGAGGGTGATTCACCCTCAAACGAACAAACAGTAGAGGTCATTGCTCGTGTACCGGGTACCCCGAGTGAGTCACTGATTACCCGCTGATTAGTCGTTAAATAGCTTGCACGGGGTAGTGAGACCAGCCAGTCTTGTCAGAGAGCAGATCTGTCGCGTATATTGTGAGTGAATCAGTTCATTTGTGGTTAGTGTATAGTTGATTTGTGATTATGAGTTCTTGTAAAAAACGCCAAGTTTTACATACTCAATGCAGAACAATGATTGCTTCTGTTCTGTTCTATTTTGAGAAAGAGAAGAATAACGGAGGTCCTTTACTTGATACTAAGAAAGTAATGCAGAGAACAGCAGATGCTTGTGGCATTTCGTTGAGAACAATACAACGTAGCAACGCAGAGATTAAAAAAAGTTTGGAAAATCAAGAAGATCCCTGTGTAGTTGAAGATATTGATTTAATCACAGCTGAGGACGATCAACAAGATAACACCTTAAACAGCATCAAGAGAGAAAATATTATTAGTCATACTCCTCGGAAGAAAAGTTTGAAGAGAAAGCGGCCAGTAACAGACATGGATGACTTCGACAAAGGAGCTATTCGACGTCACATATTGAGCTACTATGCTCGAAAAGAAGCTCCTACCCTCAGACAACTTTGTGTGTCACTTCAAGAAGCTGGACTGTATATGGGAGGAAAATCTTCACTGAGCTCGCTATTATCAGACATGGCATTTCAGTACAAGAAATTTAGCAGCAGAAAAATCCTCATGGAAAAGCCGTCAGTGGCCCTGTTAAGGTGTCGTTTCTTAAGAAAGATGCGTGAAGTAAATATTAAAAACACTATATTTTTGGACGAGACCTGGATCAATGAAAACACGAGAAAGGACACTGGTTGGACTGATGGCACTATCCAAAAACTCTCGGCGGCCCTCTGGGTAAAGGCAAACGATTGATCATCTGTCATGCTGGTGGCTCCAACGGATGGATTAGCGATCCGCCTTTTGTGTTCCAATCTAAGAAGACTGGAGATTACTATGAAGACATAAATGCGACTGTTTTTAATCATGGTTCTTCGATACATTACTGCCATCCATTCCTCAAGGAGCAGCTATTGTTATGGACAATGCTCCGTATCATTCCAGGATTCTAAACAAACCACCGACATCGTCATCAACAAAAGCGGAAATGATCAGCTGGTTGAAAGCTTGAGGCGTCCCTTTCCCAGATAACCTTCTTAAGGTGGAACTATATGCGTTAGTTCGGTTACATAAGCCACCAACGCCTACCTATGTGATCGATAAAAAAGCATCTGAGTTGGGTTTCAAAGTAATTCGTCTACCGCCCTATCACTGTCATTACAACCCTATTGAAATGGTTTGGGCGAATCTAAAAAATTACGTAAAGGTTAGGAATACAACCTTTAAACTGGCAGATATTGAAAACCTATTTAGAGAATCTGTTGTCAACTTTACTTCCTACATGTGGACTAAATACGTCGACCATGTAGAGAAGCTGATTGATGAAGACTGGAGGAACGAGGGGTTAAATGAAGCAAGTGTTCAGGAACTGATTGCAAACGTAGCACCTGATGACTCCGATGAGGGTGAATATGACGACACCACTGATGAAGACGATTTTGGTTGTGTAACCCAAGTTACATTTAGCAAAACAACAAAATTGCTACATTTTGTAAATATTTTATTAGAATTTTGATTTTTAATTGTTGTAAATTTGTAAATATTGAAAAACTTGTATATAACTTTTAATGCGGCCATCGGCAGTCTCAAGCCTGCAAAATAAGCATCAGAGCTTTGAACGCAGAGAGAAAGTTAATTTTAAAATTCCGAGTATATACTTAGTTGAATTTTGAGCTCGAGTTTAAAGCCTTGTATAAAAAAAGTATAGTAGCCTAACTATTTAGCATTAATTTGGCGTGTAGTATAAAAAGATACTACAAGTAATGCATCCGCTACGATGAATATACAAAAAGCCAGCGAGATCGGCCGCTGGCAGTTCTGTGTCATTTGACGGGCCGATTTAATCGGCCGCTAGCAGTTCCAACAATGAACCATAGGACCATTTAACCGGCTTCTGGCATCCAAACGGAGTGTCTCAGAAAAATAGTTGAAAAGTAAATTAAATGATCAGAATCTTAGTTTTTAATAATAACATTTTTTTAATAACAGTCGCGTAAATAATTCTCAGAAGTTTAGCAATCACAATATTTCAAAATAAACAAATAAGAGTAAAACATTTGAAAATCGTCGTATAAACTTCGTGTTTCGACTTATTTTAAATGAAATCACAGTCTGAATTAAATGGAACGACCAAAACTATAAGATTAAGCAGAATAACAAAATTTAATTTATTATAGTAAACTGTATTTAAAAAGACAGCAGCGCAGGTCAAGTGCCGGCCCCTGTCTATTGTTAGGCGGCCTGCCAGTGTGCATGCGTGAGCCAAGGGTCTCCTAATCCTCTAGCCGCCTTCCGGGACTGGACATAGTGTAGTACGTTTTCAGTTAATTCGCGGACTTTCACTATCAACGAATTATGAACATCCGTCACGACTCCTAACTGTTAAGTTACGCTTTTAAAAACTTATATCACACTTCGTCAACACTTCTGATCGTCACTCCGAAAATTTACTATTAGACTTCTGACTCTCTCACTCTCTCGAAAATTTATCTTAGACTCCTTGTTTGCGTTCTCGGCTTATTTTATATACTCAATCCACCGAATTCCCACTCTAGATTTTCTTCGCCCATCGGTTCCTTCCCATTGGTTATCGTTTGTCTCTTCCACGAGAATACCCTCCTATTTTTCCTCACTTGATAATCTGCCAAATTCCCATTCGTTGTCGTTCTAGCTTTCTTAGAAACTTGCTATTAAAAACCCGCCTCCGTCGAGCTCTGGCTTCTGATAGGATATTTCATTTCCTACTCCATCGCCTTCCTTTTTGGATACACCCTTCGTCCCTGGCAGTCGTCAATTTTCACGCATTTCAATCATCCTGACATTTGTTATTCTGTTCCTTTCAGATAAATTTCTCTAATTGCCACAGCTGCATCTGCTTAACAAGTACACTTAACGTCGCTATAAATTTCCCAGTCTTCCCTTGTCATGTCCCCGCTGACTTCTGCTACACACAAGCGTGACCAAGTTCTGCATTGTCTTATTCTGTCCATCTTCGTCCTTGTTAGTTCACACGCGCTTGGTGTGGTCGTTTCTAAGTAACGTCACCTCTGCTACTGTTTCTCTGTGTCTTTGCTAGAAACCTCTCACTTTACTTCACTCCCCGCCGTCTTTGTTAATTGGTTCACCCATTGTACCCGTATCTCACCGGATATGTCATTTGTTCGTAATACATCTGGTCGATCTCTTCCTTTCATTGAGAACAGTGTCTCGTTGCGTCGTTGATGGTTTCAGACATGTGGAGTGGCCTGTTATTCTGTATCTGCTTCCCGCGACGATAGCTTTCTCAGTAATACTCCCGTGACTCTGATGTCTTTGTTTTCTTAGTTTACAGCTCGACACCCCTTAATTTCTTTAAGTGACCATCTGCTATCTCGGATTTATGGCCTGTCCAGAACCATGCTCGGCCGTAGCTAAAGGATTTTACGCTCCTTCTGTCCTAACTGCATCTGGTAATGTCCTTTCATTCGTCATTGTCAAATCAACAGCTGCCTCTTGTGTCATCTTTCTTTTATACAAAACAAATTTTTCAGTTTTGGCGTTACAAAGTGTTATCGTAACAATAATAATAATTGTATAATATCAGATACTGATTTAAGAGTTTGCTATGCCATACCATGGTACAAAAGACAAATTAATTCTACTAAGTTTAATGATTTTTAATCATCAGAGAATCCATTACTTATTTCGAGCCTCTTAAACACTCACAATAAATAAATAATTTCAATTGTTCTGTTGCATGTATGCATGTATGTATGTATGTAATGTATGCATTTAATACTGCAACAACTCACGTTATCTTTCTACAATAACATAATTATCAACGTTATTTCGCTACATGAAATATTCTTTATTCTTAATTATCAACATTTTATGACGTTTCAAATTTGGAGATACTTTCACACTCTCTAAATATTTCTATCACGCGTTTCTTCTTTTATATTTTCCCCACCGTATATTCATCTTCACTGATTTCTCCGTTATCCTACTTCAAACGTTTCCTCGGTCTCCCCTTTTATTTTCCTTCCAGTCGGGATCCTCTTTCGCCCAAATATATGGGCTAATCAGCTCAACTGTCCCCCCGTCCTATTTTCTCCTGGTTAGATCTTATCCCAAGCTGTTGCCTAATTTTTTCATTGTGTATACGGTCTCTTCTTGTCTTCCACAAAAGCCTACTAAGAACCATTGTATCATCCTAGTTATCCTTCCCCTGCAGGCCCCATATCTCACTACCGTACGAAACTCTTCACTCTTCCCTACCAATCCTATCGTCCATTTTTTTATCGACTATTCCATTTTTATCTATAGCATATCGCAAATTGTTAAAACATTTTACTTGGTCAGTTTACTGTCCATTTATTGTTACCTCACGTACTTTATGCCTATCAGATATTACCATTTTGTTTTATGATTTATCAAACGTAGATTTCATTTTACCTATTTTTATTCTCATTTTAATTTTATTGACTTCAGTTTGAATATATAACCTAAATTTTATCAATGCATTATATTATATCCATTATATGCCAATTATTGGATTTGCACATTCTCATTAAAGACTGGTTATTTACACGTACGTAGTAAATATACAAAATAATGCGAGCACTTGACTTCAGTACTGCTGTGTTGTCTAGCATTAACAATGTTAATAGACAAGTGGTAGGTCTAATTAGTACCATCGCCTTGTAAATCCGAAAAGAATAAATATTTAAGTACAAAGACAACTAAAAGAAAAACGTTTGTTATAAAAACTATACTATAGATTATTATAGAAAAAAATCCAATACAGTATATGTATATAAATTGACATGGTAAACTACAAAATACAGATTCACGATGCATCTTTTTTCACTCCCAAGTAAACAACTAACTTGTTTTACGTTTATCAAATCAAATTTCGGCAACATCACGAGCTGAATGTATTAAAAAGTAATTGATTTCTACGTATTTTGATACGCAGAAATACATGTCGATTTTTCGTTAGTACATTCTGGCTCTGATGATGCAGACATTGGTGAAAAGTAGGCCTACGTCAGACAATACGATTTTAATGCTTCATAAATGAAAATAAATATTGTTGTGATATGACCGAAGGAAATTTGGGAGTCACAATCAATTTAACAATATATATCAAAATTATAAGGGTTCATATTGTTACGTAATTATATTTACTTAAATTAATTTAGTTTAGTAACACGCGTTGCTTTGTACTGCTACTGTAGTTCTGCACACTAACAAGGCCGGTAACATGGAAACTGCAAGTTACACCCTACTTATCCAGCACTACTTAATCAATACGATAGCCTACGTAACCAGACACGTTAAATGTGTCACATTTATTCCTGCCCCCGCACAGTGACACCGGCTACTCCAATTTTAAAATATCCATTTAAACATCCGGTTTTAGAAGCATTTTTTAGAATGAGGCTTTAGAATTTTTTCTCAACTTAGACTTCTAAGATTTTTCCAATAAATTTTTATTGTTCAGAATACACCTTTAGAATCATGTGTCTCAGTTTATTTTATTTACCTTTAGGTTGCTTCAATGAAAGGATAGATTATCAGTAAAAATAACGAAAATGTTTGTAATTTTCTTGTGAAATATTTTACGATTTCTCTCTTTACTAGGGTAAATATTCACGTCGTTGTAGTATATATCGTAAAGGTGTTCTATTACCATACACTCTGATATACAGTGAAACTCTATTAATTCGAAGGGGACCGTATAGTAGGCCTACTCTTTAATTTACGAAGTTGATGGTACCATAATAAAACTTTGAATTATATAAAACTCGAATTAACAAAGTTGCAACGTTGAAACTTAACGTTTGTAGATACACAGTACTCTTTCACATTATTCAAGAAAAATACGTATGTATATTTAAACCATGTAAATTAAGTCAACAATTAAACAGGGCGTTAGAGTATATTTCAACAATCAAGTCTATAACTACAGACCTTTTAATAGTAATTTACAGGAAAGTATAAAATAAACATTGTGCTGTACGCATTTTTAATAAAAATAAATATTACAATATTTGTAAAGTATTATTATAAGCTTGTTTATAATCTTACCTCACTTGACACAAGATTAACACTTGATTTCATAAATCTGCACTAAAATTTAGGTGATGAAAATTAATCACCTAAATTATTTTTTCTGAGTAAATTAAACGTTTTATGTATAGAAAACTTTCTTCTGACACGAGCAGTGACAGTTAAAAAAGGCCGGCCATTCGTCTTTCGTCACTCAAAAGAGAAACGCTACGGATACTGTTTAAATTTGTTTTCGAAGAAAACGATGTTCATAAGCTATCTGAAATACATACAGCATCAATAGATCGTAGATTTTTATGTTTGTATTTGCGAAGCAAAACAATGAACATGTGTAATTCTATTGTTACGATGATTGTTCAAATTAATCAGAAACATCAAAATGGACTTCAGATTAAAAGGGAGTCTTGTACATTATTGTTAAAATAGAATTCAAGGGGCCAAAACTAATTCGAATTATCAAAAAGTACAAATTACCCAAGTTTGAATTAACTAAGTTGTTGCTCTATTATTATAATACTTTTTCTAATAAATTTAATAAAAAATATTTTATAGTGCTCATTTTAACATATTATAATAGGAAACCAACAGAGAGTAGTATTTCCTATTGTTTAGTACCGGCACTACTAATAGTATCATCTATTAGTTAACAATTTTAATAATTGTTAGTTAAATTAGTTAAAATAACTAACAATTTTAATAATCTTACTTAAAAGTTCGAAACCGGGCATTAAACTCTAAGTTACATATGTCTATGAGAGGACTCATCTCTACACATCTTGGAAATATATAGGGGTCTTGAAATCAAATAGAAATTATACAACGGTGTCATATGTACTCACTATTACGTTAGACAGCTAAGCAACAAATGATAATAAAAAAAAGGTACCTTTTTTGTTTCCAAACTGTAAGATTATTTTGTCACCAGCCCCACATCAGAAAGGGATCATTGTTAGCTCCAGTGTTGTAATATGATTTTTTTAAGGATATTAAACACAAAAGCCTAAAAAAATTAAATGTTTCAATACATAAAAATGAAGGAATTAGTGTAATTGTTTTTATCTTAATGACGATTTCACTGCACATGTTATAGCCGCAATAAGTACATGAAATTTTACAATAATAAGAGTGTGAAGTAACTGTAAATTTCGTAGTTAGTATAGTTAAGTAACTTCGAAGTACAGTATTATATTTTAAATATAAATAAGAATAATCCTCAGACTATACGTACTCATTCCTCCAAGGGAGAAATTAAATACAAGTTTATCATATTACGAAGGTATGTTTTATATGCAGTAGCCACAATAACAGGAATTGAATAGTCAAAAGAAAGTGTTCAGTAAGTAAAAATTACATTAATTTCTTTTTAATAATTTGGCAACAAATAATGAAGTTTTTACGATTTTAAAAATAAATAAATTTTCTGTATTTTATTTTAATGAAAAAAGTTATTATATGAATATAATAATTTAAATTATGTACCGTACTAAAATTAAATAGTAAAATTAGTACTTTCAGATTAAATAATTTAATTTTTCAAATTAAGAAATTTTTAGTTAAATATAAATTAATTTTATTTTGCAAAACATTTTGCGGACGATTAGATTTAAGAAAACGTTCACAAAATGAAATATAACAAGAAATTATAAAAGCTATTTGTCAGTAGATTTTAAAGATATTGAAACATCCATAAGAAGCAAACGCTCTACACCACGCAAAACATGATTTTTACTTAGATTATTTTAAAACAAAAGTAACATAATCAAATTAAAAAGCAGTAAATTCTTTTGTAAACTCGTATTAATAGTCAGTTTTTTTAAAGTTTGCAAATACTTGAAGACACCACCTTTGTTTCGTATTTATTACGATAATTAATAACATATAATAAGTATATTTCCGTATGAATAGTAGGCCTATTCTGTGAACATTTAGTAACAAAATCCAAATCTTGGAAATCGAATAAACTTAGTCATGGAAAGAGGACAATCGGAAATCGAACAAATTATTGGAGTAATTATTAGTTCATGAAAAGGTAATATGGTCACGGCGCTAAGCCTACTCAGTTTCCGCGAATACAAGTCGGAAACGGCACTTCACGATACTGCAGAAAGCAGCAAACTCTGGTTGTCGTTTTATGAGACTAAAATGACTGACATAACACAAGACAGCAGTAATTTTATTTAATATTCTTACGTACTTACTACTGATGAATTACAAATTTCTTCCCTTCCAAAATCTGAGGATGTATATTTCCACTGACCCACTCATGACTAACGTCACTGCAGTAGATAACAACCATAAACAGTAACAGAAGCCTATCGTAAATCATAAGTTACTAATTGAATTACTAAACATTTCACAGCGTTGTTATATCTTATTTGTTTAGATTTTAAAATATAAATTTGAAATCTGTTTGTTTAAAATTCAGCAAATTGATACAGAATTTAGAATGTATTCTCAAATGAATTAAATTTTGAAAAAATTGACCGATATTACCAAAACCTGTTCTTTAACCAACACATAAATATTTTGATGCACAAAAAATTATAAATCGACTAATACATTTTCTCATATTTCGGAACAGTATTGTGACGTACATGTTTTAATGCATTATCGTAATTTATAAAAACATAACTTGTTGCAACTCTGCAAATACATGTCATCAACAAAATTTTTGAAAAGCATATTTTACAGTATAGTACGAAGCTACCGGAAAACATCATTGCCAAAATAAATAAATATGTTTGTAATTATGTATCCGAACATATAAAATTTTCATGTTTAGAACTACATGAAATCCAATTACCTATGTACACGGTAGAATTTATGAAAGTCAATACTTGTATTCCATGCTTGTCACCTGCGCGCTATCTAGTAGTGAATATTACAACTACGCAGGTCCAGCGATCTGGTGGTGAACTTTAGAACTGTAATAAGGCGTTGGTCAAACGGAATGCCTGTTGCGCGAATGAAATTATTAAACATTTTTTAATACTGTAGATTATGCGACACAAATCGAAATATGTAATCGTAGATTTGTATATATTTACGATGCTTATACTATATCGATGTATAATTCTGTGTGCCATGTACAACAATGTGCTAATGCGTTTTTTCCAGAAGTACAATTTTTTATAATTAGAATCTAAATATTGAAAATAACCCCACCTTTTTACTATAGAAAGAGTTAATTCTTTTAAATCAATATACGCTTATGGACAGATGTTACTGACGTTGAATATAAAATAATTGTTTACTCTCTCTCTCACTTTCTCTTTGGTTAATATTTTAGTAATTTTAATAAAACAATGTTATTTTATATAGTTAGTTTTGTTATTATTAACTTATTTACACGCATGTAGTCAGCTGGTTCATCAAATGAATTTCTTGTGAACGATACATTTCATATATCAAATTTTGGTTTGTTGTCTTAGAGAAATGCTTCTTATACTCATTAAGAAATTAACTAAGTATTTCATTAAACACTAAATATGCTTAGGCCTACTTATTTACATAACTTCTTTGATACCAGATATACAAAGGTATACACTAAATTTGTAAACTGTTATTGTGTATGTAATTAAAGTGTAGATTTTGTGGTTATTTTTGAAGGTCGTACATCACATACACTGCGCGCATGCGCGCGCGCGCGTAAGTACTAACAAAATTTTAACCTCATGAGAAGTGAAATTTTTGAATAGTTACAAACTTTTAGTATAAATAATATGATATGTTTACGGTAAATGTCTACCTATAAGGTTTTTGAAATCGCATCTTTACTGTAAAGACAGAAGTTTGTGTACTTGGATAATTCCTGTACGGTTGTAGAGACTGACACGAATAGCAAATGTGTTCAGTTTATTTTTATTTATTTGTTTTCCTAATAAACAGTTTTTAAGGTCGTCATAGATATGTATTTTTCAGTTAAAATAAAGTAAGAAGGTAAAGTCGGCTTCATATTTTTGTTGACCACGTACGCGGCCTTGTGTGCTTAACCGAGGCGAGGGTTTTGTATCGTAACGTCTTTTATATATCAACAAGTGTACGAAGCCGGCGTTCGACAAACGGGCACCTAAATAAAGTGGATGTATCAATGGGATGTGGACGTGCAACTTGTACCAAAGCAGGCAGCCACGACTGTCGTAAACAAACGACTTTATGTGCTCTCTATTCTTACAACTCCATAATAAAAGAAATTCTAATAATTATATTCGACAAAGTTTAAAACAAATCTGTGTCTTAAACTAAGTAAGGATCAATAATGAAGAAGATAACCAATAAGTGCAGAGAAAACAGAAGACACGTGGTAATCGAAAGAGGAATATTTTTACTAAGTATAATGATTTACATTAGAAAGACTATCTTAGACGATACACTCAGTGACAAGTGAATATGGACTGATTATGCTAAAAACTTACTTCATTCGATATTTAATTGTCAGAAGAGATATGGTATTTTCGATCAAGATCAGTATCATGATCGCTTTAGAAGTTTGTGTTTCAAAATGAAGATATAGGCTACGTACAAAGTGCCAGGGAATGAAAAAAACGGGGAGGGGGAATGGAAGGATTTGAATCCGCAAGGAAGCCTACTAGCAACTGTAAGAATACATTTGTACATTTGATTGATCAGAATGTCTGATCAATCCGTACATACATGTCCGAAATACATTAACTGCTGAAAGTCAAATCATTAATGGGGTCTTCGTCAGCTTGAAAACGTCACATATCCATCGCCTATTTATTATTAAATGTATAAAAGGTAGAATATAGAATGTAGAATGTTTATTCCTTCAGTTGCTTGATTAACCAAATAGGACAGTATAACACACAGAACCGTCAGGATGTTGGAGAGACAGTAAGAAACCTTACACCTTATTTCAGTTGAATTTTTTATATTTCGTCAACTTTATGATAGGCTAAAAAATGGCTAGCTGACGAAGAAAGACACGGACAATCTGCTAATTATATTCTTGATTTTGTAATTTTTTCTTTATGTTCTTTAGACGTCTACGTGCATTGTAACGGGCACACTTAGACGGCTGGTTTATCATTTAATTTGGATTTTGGGTTCCATTATAATTTTCTCCCACTTTTCTCTGTCCAACACCAGTCTCTTCCAATTATCATGCCAAAACCGACCTCATTCTCCACATCAACGTAGCCCATTTCCTTTGGCCTTCCTTTAATTTTCTTTTCAGTTGGTTAACATATTATACCTTGTTTATCATGCGTGATTGATTCACACTTTCAATGTGACACGAACACTCGAATTTTATCTTGTAATGAATCCTATATGATGACTTCCTTCCTTATGATCTACATAACAAGTACATAACTACATAACAAGTATTCCTTATGAAGTACAGCATAACAAGGTTCACGCATAATAACCATTCGTTTCTGCAGGCTCAGTTAAGTTCTTATATATTTCAAGTTAAATACTTCCACTTAAAAGCATGATAACATAAAGAGTTTGTGCGTATGATAGGATTTATTTCCACATTGAATTCTTGTTTTTATTTCATTTGGCACAGAGTTTATTTTATTTACGCGTATATGTGACTCTCGCTTATCAAGAAAATTAAATAACAAACTTAAATTATGTATGAAATTCGGTAAAAGCTAAAGTCTCTAGTATAATTAAAGTTCCGCAGTGGATCAACACTACCTACTAAGTTAATTGGAGCAGAACCATAAAGGCGTCGACATTACTGTTAAAATAGGGTTCGTAACAATGTTCATGTTCTTAGCCACTGCCAGTTTAATAACATGTAATAATTTCTGTGTTACTAGAAACCGTTTTTCTACTGCTTACATCTCAGGAGGAATTACGCTAATTAACTTTTTTAAATAACTTTTCTATAAACAACGCTTTTCAGAATGCAATAGGATTTCTTACGAAGTTAAATTACCAAGGCAGTGTTAATGTAAATATGCATAACTGACAGCTTTCTCGAAATAGATGGCATCCATGACACTTGAAATATTGAAGTTGTTTAAATAATTGTGTGCTCAGGTCATCAGCAAAAATAGACTTAGGGAAGAAGTGCTGGTAAGAAGTTCAAGGCACTTTTATAGTTGAATTTTGAAATATTGGCTATTTTACTTCCAAAAAGGTAACATCACTTTCTGCTAATTACGCTGACAATGTGGAATATAATTACCACCAGATTGTCCAATTGTCAAATCAAGCTATTTTAAATCTATATAGCTAGAGTGGTGCTAGTTACTGATATCGTGAGCATTTCATTTGCAACATGTTGTAGTTGAAAACACAAGTGGACAAGTTTTTGTCGGATTCTATCACATGATGGTTCGGTTTGGAGTTCAAAGACTTTTCTCGTAAATCCACTGTGAGTGTTCAACAAATCGGTTAGAATATCTGCTTGCACAAGTAAGCAGTCTTGATGACAATATTTGATACATCGCGTAAATATGTGTAAATAAATACACGGTATAAATACATAGTATAAATGCAGAGTACATAATATGATACATAAATAATACGCACGAACACTGTATAAATATAATAAATATGTATTATATTGTACTGTAAGTATTTTGTTACTGTGATCCGAAATAAAATATCGGTATGGAGAACCATACATGACTTCCATATTCTAAGATTTATATTTAAAATCATTTTCAGCCAAACAGCCAGGCTGTGTCTTACCTGCCTTTTTATTGCTGTATTAAATGAAAAATATTACATTACATTAAAATAAAAAAATTATAATTTTATTGCCGGGCAACAAAATTATTTTATTTTTAACAATTACCATTGTTTCAAAAAGTTTAAATAAATTTTCAAGTACTTTACTCTTGTTAAAACGTAAAAGGTTGCAGGTAAACTACCCCTTCCCCTTAACCGATCTTCACCAAAATCGAAAGTCATTGAGACCTCTACAATTCAGGGATGTATGCAAAAAATTATTTGATTCTGTTTTGAATTTGCGGCTGTTATCGTTTGCCATAGAAAATACGCTTGGTAAAAAAACGTTGCAGGTAAACTACCCCTTCCCCTTAACCGATCTTCACCACAAACAATAGGTCTTGAGTACTCTACAAATCAGGGCTGTATGCAGAAAATTATTTGATTCTGTTTGACTTTGCGGCTGTTATCGTTTGCCATAGAAAATACCATTGTTAAAAAAACGTTGCTGGTAAACTACCCCTTTCCCTCAACCGATCTTCACCAAAAACAATAGGTCTTGAGAACTCTACAATTTAGGGCTGTATGCAAATAATCTTTTGATTCTGTTTGAATTTGCGGCTGTTATCGTTTGCCATAGGAAATACCCTTGTTAAAACATAAAACGTTACAGGTAAACTACCCCTTTCCCTTAACCGATCTTCACCAAAAACAATAGGTCTTGAGTACTCTACAAATCAGGGCTGTATGCAAAACATTATTTGATTCTGTTTGAATTTGCGGCTGTTATCGTTTGCCATAGAAAATACCCTTGTTAAAAAAACGTTGCAGGTAAACTACCCCTTTCCCTCAACCGAACTTCACCAAAAACAATAGGTCTTGAGAACTCTACAATTTAGGGCTGTATGCAAATAATCTTTTGATTCTGTTTGAATTTGCGGCTGTTATCGTTTGCCATAGGAAATACCCTTGTTAAAACATAAAACGTTACAGGTAAACTACCCCTTTCCCTTAACCGATCTTCACCATAATCAACAGATCTTGAGAACTCTACAATTCAGGGCTGTATGCGAAACATTATTTGATTCTGTTTGAATTTGCGGCTGTTATCGTTTGCCAAACAAACAAAATTACCCTTGCTAAAAAAATACCGTTGCAGGTAAACTACCCCTTTCCCTTAACCGATCTTCACCAAAAACAAGAGGTCGCGAGTACTCTGCAAATCAGGGCTGCATGCAAAAAATTATTTGATTCTGTTTGAATTTGCGGCAGTTATCGTTTGCCATAGAAAAAAAATCTACAGATACACAGATAGACACACAGACAGACAGACAGACACACACACAGACAGACAGACAGACAGACACACACAGAGACACTTTTCGGAAAACGACTTTTTTTCATGTTTTGAGTGTAGTAGAATCAGAATCTGCAATAATCTCGAACACGATTTTTTTTGCCGTCACCATACTTCCATTCCTTAAGGAATATGGAAGTAAAATTGCAGGTACGTATTTTGACATTTGACAACTCATTTGTCACAATTAGATTTGAATCTTGTATAAAAGTTTAACGACTTAGCGATCTGCAGCTGACACCTGGAAGAGTTTCGAGAATAGTCGTGCCGCACGAAAGGACCAGAATATGACTTAGATTAAGTTTAGATCAGTTAAAAAAATGAAGAATAACAAACAATGACGATAATCGATGACAGTGGGGTTAATATCACGATTTACGAGAAGTGCCTGGACAAATGGAGAGAAAGCGTGTACGTAATTGATTTGGGCAATGTTGCCAGCTTATCCGAAATTTAAGATGTTCCGAATTTTATTAAGATTCCAAAAATTTTGGAGGAAATCTTACTAATTTTGTGCAAGCTTAGTTTCAATGTTTCAAGTTTTGCTTTTGTGTGTGGTGTCAAATGCGATTTTTCCGTCTAAACTGTGAATAAAATTGCTTTCTATAAAAGTTTATAGCGTCTTTCTTCTGTAACAAACAATTATGAAGACCACCCAGACACAATCACATAATAGGCATTTTGAAAGAATTCTGTTTAGTTGCAGACTTTCTTTAGACTATGAGTTAAAATAAATTCCAAAATTGATTTTTTGTAATGCATATTATTATTAATGCGCTACGTGCATACAAAGATAAAACAATGAAAATACATCAAATTTAAATAATTATTATTGATAAATAAAAAAATTACTAGTTACACTTAACTGATTTTAGTGTATAGTCCATCAATTTTATTTAACTGCACAGTACTGTACCCCTCACTCCTCTCTCACTTCTTTATTTTCATAAAACGGAATATACCCGTGTTTGCTTTTTGCTTTCATGTGCGCTACCCTTTTTTACAAAAAGAAGAGGCTTAGGATATAAGACAACGCTGGTAAGTGAAAGTTAATTTTTTTATCATTTATACGAGTTAACCATTTAAGTTCACTATCTTTTTTGTGATTTATCAAACGTTCTGATTTTTTTCAGTTACCTTCCAAAGTTTTTGAGTTCGCTCTTCCGAAATAATTTTTTTATACCTAGCAACACTGGATAAGGGAGAGATATACAGTTATAATTTACAAAAATTAAATTTATGACATATTTTATGATATTTATCATGATATTTTCTGATGTTGGAACATGAGAAAAACAAGAAAACCAAAAGGCACAGAGCAACAGAATGAAATGAAAGACGTAGTATCTAGCACCACTGGATGAAAAGAGATAGTGCACTGTAGACTATGTAGAGCGGAATGAGAATTACTATTGAGAACAAGACCCACTCTGAAGCAGGATATGAATAAAACGATTCTGAGTATTGAATAGCCTTTTACAATTAATATGCTGAACGTGAATAACTATATAACGGTTAATCAGTTACTTCAATTTAATATTCTAAAACGAGCAATCTTCCGTCCATAAAGTATTTGCGCGCGCTCGCGTCTATGTAGTAAAAAAGAAAGGAAATTGCAAAATTATTATAACACGTTGTCGGGGACATTAGCTAGTAATACAGGGATAATGTGCTTTTGATGAAGATTTCTCGAGCTCGTTATAGACGGTTAAGTAAGCGGAACAATTGCCAAGGCCACGTTGTACAGACTTGCACAATGTTACCTAGGTCACTACTTCCTGCAGTTCCCTAATTGCTCATCGTCTTAGAAGTTTTGACAGGCGCTTTTAAAGCACACGCACGCAGAGGCTCTGTCTATCTATCTCTCCACACACACACACACACACACACACACACACACACACACACACACACAGAGTTTGGAACGATATACAATTCGATGTTATACAGAATATGAACGTTAGTGATCTGAAATCGCCAGTAACAGCTGGTCACACTCGCTTTATTTGTAAAGCCGAGTCATTGGTGTGTTATCTATGTGCGTAAGTCTGGTGGTATAGGCCTAGGTGTATACGTCTGTATGTGGACGAATAACGCAGCCTCTACGAAATTGAGACTCAGCTTCACAATCTAAATTCTAAGAAGTGGATCGCCTGGTAGACTATGTCGGGAATACCAAGGCGAGAGCCTGGAACCTTAAAACTGTGTCCTGCCAGTCGACTGACACAGTTTCTGCTTCTACGTTATGGGGCCCGACCGCAGTTCCATACTCGCGCTATAAGCCGTAAGACTGAAACGTAAAAGCGAACGTCAGTATCAGATAAATGTCAGCGCAAAGTAGGCATAGAACACAGAAAGGCGAATGAAAACACACGTCTTAACAAATCCAATCTCTAGTCCACCAACGAAAGCAACAAATGCCATTTCTGTTATAAATAAGCAAATGAAGGATCTCCATTACATCGTAAAGGAAACAAGGATACCTAATGTGGCTCTGTCTGTCTGTCTCTCTCTCTCTCTCTCTCTCTCTCTCTCTCTCTCTCTCTCTCTCTCTCTCTCTCTCTCTCTCTCTCTCTCTCTCTTTGTGTGTGTGTGTGTGTGTGTGTGTGTGTGTTGCGTGGTAACAATTTATAGTACTATGTATAAAGTAATCCTCGTATCAGCCATATGATTCTGCTGCTATCATTCTACGATACGATACGATATCGTAGCGACGAATCTTTTAAGACTTTTTGTATTTAGATAATATTATAGGTTAATAATGGTTACGATGCAATCAATTTTCTACGTTCCGAGTGTTCTAGTTCATTGCTAACCAATCTCTGCATATATTTCCTGCCCGCTTTTACAACGTCGGTTATCGGTTTAATATCTTCTTTCTTCGTTTTTTGTTGGATCTACCGAGAATTCGTTGTCTGATAACATCCACATTTTCGATACCGCACTGCAAGACTGAACGTTCGCTACAACATTATTATTCCCTTCTTATCAAACCGGTGTTTTCTTCATGGTACTCACTATTGCTCGTTAAGTAAAAGCGCCCTCTTTTATTTTGTTTCAACCGAGTTATTGTATAATAATTTAGTTTCGTGTCGTGCGTATTGATTCTGTCACTGCCTAAAACTCAGTCAAGGAACAATTTAATTTAGTCAGTGATAAAAGATATTTATGTTATGATTTTATTCAAATTAAAATGGTTATTCACAGTAGTAGCCTATTATAAAATCAAATCACTTCCAGAAAGAGAATAACCAACTATAGAAAGAGAATGGCAGAGATCATATGTAACCAACCATTTAATATAGACACTGACATCACAT
This sequence comes from Magicicada septendecula, assembly GCA_034769895.1. Lineage (NCBI taxonomy): Eukaryota > Metazoa > Arthropoda > Insecta > Hemiptera > Cicadidae > Magicicada > Magicicada septendecula. The sequence continues at coordinate 575,864,540 of CM068367.1, read as the reverse complement.
GTAATTCAGAAAGGGGGGAGAAAAATTTACGTTTAAGGAATTTTCTTTTTTCAAATTTCTTATAAAAAAATCACATTTTCCTTTAAAATAAAAATTTTGATATTCCTGAAACAGAAAATAAAAAATGTAATTAAGCTTGAGAAAAAAAATAACTTACTCGATGTTATTGTCAAAATTTTTTTCAGTATTTTGAGAGAGAATGAATTTAACAGATTGTCTCACCGTGGATTCGCCCCTGCTGGCACAACACGTTACCCGGGAGAATCGAATCGTATGAATTAGTGCTTGATACCTCTGCTATTTTGGTTTCCCGAAGGGGAGCTTTTATAACTGCCAGTTACTTCATAAGCCACTCGACTGGCGGAGACTGATTCGCCTCCCCAAAGGTCAGGGATATCTCGAAAGCTGTGTACAACAATTTGGAAGCTTTAGTTTTAGTGAGACTAGTCTGTTCAAACTAAGCAAGCTAATACACAGACACTCGTAACAAGCCAAACGACACAACTGTATAGACGCCGCTTCTACGACAGTCCAGCAGAACAGCTCAGGCCCGTGAGTTTACAAATAATTAACGTTAATCCATCATTGCATAGGTTTAATTACGTTGATTCTCAGTGCATATTTTGGGGATATTACCAAAAGAAGTTGTTATTGTTTTATTTATAACAACTCATTTTTGCTACTCAATACTGTCTGCTACGTATAAATACGTATAAGCAGAAATATGATAACGATGAAAAATCACAATGAACAAGCAGTGATCGACGTTACCCAAGACGATTATAATTCAACGTAACATTCCTGCCTAGTTAGTCAAGTTTCAGGTATTCCTAGAGAGACAGCGCATCTTCAGTTACATGACAACATTCAATAAAGATGGTGTTACTAATAATGAACATTTTCTTATTATATCGTTTAAGTGCACTTTGGAAATCATATTTAGGGTCATTAAAAATTTATTTAACTGTGTTTATTTAATTAATGAAGTTGTGTTAGTTGTTATGCCACAAACAGAATTAACATTGTTGCACACCATCACGGAATCATCAGATCATTTCCGATCTAATGATGAGCTGTGAAGCTTGAAAGCGCTGATCGGAATAATTTTCTATACTGGTGTGCAACAGTGTTAATTCTGTTATCTGTGTTTAGTTAACTCTGTATGTTCGCTCAAACGGCGATGAAATATCGTTAATGATAAGGCATCAACTATGTCTTCAGATAACGATCGTAATTTGCAAAACATATGTTTCGGTCAATCTATGGTGGTCCATCAATATTATTATACAATAAGTATTGAGGATATTCTCCTTTAATTGAGTGTTATAATGTTATATAGTATTATTAATAAAAGTTTTAAATGCGTTTTGTTTGTTGTTATTTATAATAGTTAATCTCATAATTTGTTTGTTTAATTTTTATTTACCGGTACTTTAAAACAAGAAAGACTGATTACGGTGCTGAATACTGCGATTATATTATCCGTTACAGAAAGTTATGTTTATTAAATTATGCAATCACAGATATACAGGTATTATTTTAATTAACTTCAACAAGCAGAACTGAGGACGTCTGTTCATCAGTTCATGGGCGGTGCACGACGCGTGAGCAATGAAGCATATGTTAATGGATTTCGCCAAGTACGCCTCTTCAATTTAGAGCATAGTTTACATTTGCTATAGTCAAAAGCAATGTTAGCCCTGTTTACAGTGAAGGTGTAGGGTTCGCATTACTTGGTTCATTATTCACTAGGTTCACTGAACAGAAACAATCGAGTAGTAAATTCATTAGCGTAACTTAATTAATGGCAGACATAATAAAATACATTGACTACCATTGATGATACATTGTGTCATGTCAACCAAATGTTGTACTGCCTGCAACAATTACTGTATGTCCATTTAAGAACCAACCATAAACTAGGGCAAGTGGTTGGCTTAATTTGCAGCTGATATTGTGTTTGAAATAGTGTAAAATGTATTGATATAGTCAGTTTTGTGTTGCTACACATTTTACTGGTAAACAGTTATTTGTACCCTTTTCAAGAGTATGTCCTTTTCCACACTTGATTTCATATTATTCATACATTATAAACCCTTAGAGTAGATCTTTCAAAGATGTTCCGGCTCTTTACGACCCATTCTTTATTTATGATTTTAGTCAGAATAGTGCAAAAAATACAATAAATCGGCCCTTGAGTTTCGTTTTCTTTTAATTTTTTAGTCCTCAACATAGAACACATTGCTATCCGTCATTTATTGGCATTTGTTATTGAAAATTTGGCTTTCAAGTGCACTAAAACTCAAGTTGAGGGTTCACTTTGAATGAATTATTTTGGATATGAATGAAAGGTCTGTACATCGAGAAATTATTTAGATTGATTATAACCGAGTTTACTGCATCGGTAACAATAAAAACTATGTTCTCTTTATACAGAGATAACTGGTAAATCAGTTACTTAAGAGAAATCAATTACAGTTAGCAGGTAAGAAGTTGTATGTAACGTGGTTTTTAATGAATACTTACGGCGAGACACTTTTCATCATAAATTACAAAAGATTACGTTCTTATCAAAAAATCTTAAACAGATAAGTATATGACCTCTGTATATGCTGTCGTTACTACTTTCAATACTACCAATATGTCAATGTCTTTCCGTGTCATTGTAACTTAGTTTTGACGTATGGTTCTTTTTAAAATTTAATTAACGTCTCACTGAGCAAAAACTTATTTCATTAATGTATGATCTTTTTTGAAATTACATCATAGTGGGAGAAAATACTTGTTCATGACATTAACAACAATTCAGTCATTACGAGTGGATCTAAAATGGCATAATTAATTACGTGTACCATAGTACCACTGGGATTGCGTTAACATTCACCGGTACACAACATAAAACACATCACCAGTTAATGAATTTATGGTCAGTCGTTCTACAGTCCAGCGTAAAACGCCATCGTTAGACATAAAATCACAAATTTATAAAGAAAATAATTATTGTGTTATATTATGTACATGGCAATCTGGTGACTTTACAGATCCACTACAAATCGTTAATTTGACGACTAAAATCATGAAACATGGTATGCACTCCACACAATCGATTTATTCTATGAAACCTTCGAATTGGTATTGTACTGCATTGATACTGCTAATAGCTGTATTTGCTTCCGTATATATCCTTCAGTGATTTAAGTGATATAAGATTCAAACCTTCAGGACCTATATAATAAGATCAATACAAAATCTGGTAGTGAAACTTGGCTCTTAACTCAGAAGATGGGAAATTACGTACATCAATGCTTCTCATCGATGCGAGTGACCTAGGCTATATCGTGACTTGGAAAAACAGGGTGGCGAAAGTTAGACGTCACACTGTCGAAACAAAATTTTTACATCGAGGAAATTATTATACGATTTGACGTGATCTCGTCAGTCACTTTGGGTTGAAAGACATCCATGGAAGATCATTAACGTTGATTAAGATTAATCGAAACGTTTTGTTTGGTGCTCGCCGGTGATCACCTGACTACGCAAGGAAGAACTTTTATGCGTCTGCTTTGCGTGTTTCAATATTTTTCCTGCCTGTGCCCTGATTCCACAACTGCTGAACTGATTCTGTTGAATAAACATTCCACTGAATTCACTTTGATAATGCGAGTGACAATGAATACAAGACATCGTCAGTGGTGACTTACAAAATACTGTATGCAACAAAGCGACAACACGCTCATTTCGTAACTGCAGTTTATTATAAAATAAACGTAGTGTAGATCTGACAATACTGCCCGCAAACAATTCAGCATGCAATAAACGCGCACTCAATTCGCAACTATTGTACACATTCTTCGCTCACATGTTGCAGTAATAAAGGGTAAGATTTCACAAAAATATCTCAGATCAACATTAAAAAATACTTGGTATTTGTTACACTCGGCACGTGATAGCAAAGGTGGTACGAAAGTGGTAGCAAAACGAGGAGACCAGACGAGAGGTTAGAGGGCTAAGTAGAGTGTCTTTCAACAATCACCATGCGCTGGTTTGGCGACACTGTATAGAATTCTTGACTACAATAGAATCTTGACTGACCGGCATGTGACAATCTGACACGTTCGGTAATCCGACAAGCCTTCGATAGTGCACACTGAAAATAAAGAGACAGTAATGGGGAGGGAAGGTAGGTGGATTGTTTTTGCCTATCATAACGTGAATTACAGTGTTTACAGCTGAACAGTGGCTACTTGAGGCAGAACTAGACACTAACCTCACAGATCGAGAAATAATCGATGAAATGTCTCAGACTCATAAAATGTGACAATCTGAAACGTTTGGTAATCCGACAAGCCTTCGACAGTGCGCACTGAAAATAGACAGTGATGGAGAGGGAAGTTAGGTGGTTTGTTTTTTCTTATCGTAACGTGATATACAGTGGTTACAGCTGTGTTAACTGGTTTGTATTATCGTGTAAGTGTCATGTGATCACAGTGGACTCTCGGCCGATATAAGGTTTTGACGCTAACTAATCAGTGGGCGATTATTCAAAAACACGAGCGTGCTGAGTCTTCTGTACTTTAAGCAGCAATTGCGGGATCGCACAACCTATTGTTTACAACATTAAGAAGTTCACGATATATGTAGCTAGTGAACGAGTAAGTGAAAACCGTTTAAGTCTGTCGAATTCTGAAGGTGGAAACAAGCATTGTACACTTAGTTTCACCAGAAAAGAGAACGACACGCTCTCATTTCAGGAGATATTTTAAAGGAAAAAGCTAAATTGTTTTACAAAGCTAAATCACGAAAAAAAGATTTCCGTGCCATTGATAGGTGGCTCGATAACTTCAAAAAAGAAATTTGGTATCTATTTTCTTCAATTAAGTGCCAAGAAATTATCAACAGATGACGTAGAAATCGCATATTTCATCTCCAAACTAGAAAATAAATCATCAAGCACAAATAAATTACAATGTAACAATTAATTAATGTAACAATTACTCCTTGCATTTTTGGTAGTAGTAAAAGTAAAAAAGCCACGATAGCGTAAAAATGAAAAATTGCCATTTGTTTAAAAATCACAAAGTCATGCACGGGTACGGCGAGGGATTTTGACGAAATGGTACAATGGTACAAACTTCGTTCCGGCTGTGAAAGAATTTAAAAAAAAGAAATTGTCATAATAAAAGTTGCACTTATTGGATAATCTACCTGATGATCTTTTAGATGACGAAGGATACATGAAAGTCAGAACACGACATGGGTCCATTGAGATAAAATTTTCCAAAAAAGCAGCACCTAGTCGGTAAAACACCCATTTAAAATCATGAAGACGCCCTACAAAAAACGTACGTTAATGCAAATCTAAACCATCCACAAAGTGCCATTTCTTCCGTAATAAGTAATTCCAAATAAAGATGTAATCATTAATGTCGCTTAAACCTGGGGACAAGTTACAACAATAAATCTTTTGAAGTCATGAAATAATGTGTTGCCAAAACATCCTATCCAACCAGATTTGGTAGACGAACAGTAAAAAAATGTTAAGACTTCTACATTATAAAAATGTAGGTGTGAAATTTTAAAAAACACATTGTGGCATTGCCGCGGTTGTATGAATAAGCTCATAGAGCCTGTTCCGCAAAAATCAATTAAGTTTTCATTCTGCAGAATGTTGTGCTCATTTCGTATAGTATTCTCTGTCTTCACATTCAGTATTCATCAAAATATTTTTCTTATTACTTAACGTCCGATTGTTAATAACAAACAATTAGTTTTTTAAGGAATTACACAATTTAAGACTCACTTTTTTCACTACAGATTTCGCCAGTTAACAGATGTATAAATTGATTATTAAACTCCTATTTTTAATTCCTGGCATTGTTTCAGTTAACAGCGAAATATTCTACAGAATTCCTGCCGTTTCACATTATCCAAGATACAATTTTAATGGGCAAGCCAGGCGAGTCTGCGCTCCTACGCTCTTTCGTGAATATTTGCTTTAAAATTTGTTCATGTTTATCTGCGGTCTGTATTTTTCGCAACTTTTTCTCAGTTTTTTCACATATTTTTCTGTTAACTCACTTGTGTTCGCCTCCGTCGGCACGACCGACACGAGTCACATATTGATAAACATTTCCCAGCAATAGTAGCAGGTTAAGCCATTCAGTTCACGATGTAATAAAACTAATTGTAATAAATTTTCACTCAGTTATTAAAATGATTTTCTATCACAAGAAGCAATGTTATGTGATGTTTTTTAACTACTAATAATTCACAACGCGTGCCATTTTGTTTACTACTAAGCAGACCATAGTCTGCGTGTAGAAACTACCTTGAAAACGTTGGTGTAGGCCTACATGAACGACAGGGAATTTATTCACAAATCTCCGGTAAAGTTTATCGTCTAGGATTTTTAATAATGCTTGCACGGCTACGTTCTAACATTATTATGTACTGTAGGTTTCATTTTTTCTTATATTCTGTCTACATGTGAAAATACTTTGTACTTATTTCCATGAGCTTTTAACAAAAGGGTGCAACGGTGCGCAAGCTTTGTGTTTACTGATAATAACATTCATTAATACGGAATAACGTATGTAAACAACACTGATAGTAATGCTCATTAGTAAAATAATAATTGTAAAGTATGTCTGACTGCATAGCAAGCAGTAAATTAATAATAAAAAACGTTCTATATGTTACTACAAAGACTGGTACTTTCCCATTGGCTGTATCAGTACTACATTATTCCATATTTCAACTGCGCTACAGTCGGTATCAATATGTAGTGAATATCGCTTGTACGCCTACTAGAATAAGCCCAATTGTTTTATCTAATTAAATTATTTGTTTTCGACCGCTTTTTATTGACATTTACTTGCGCTTCTAGCAGTATTGTAGGTTAAACCTGCGTTACTGCCGGCAGAGTGTGTTGTCGTTAATTTAACACGCAAACTAAGCAAACACACAAACCAATGCACTAAACTTTGTAAGAGAGTACAATAAAAGTTATACTTTTTATTTTACAATCCATAAAAAAAGATATTCAAAGTGAAGCAGGTTACTATGTTGGACTCCCATTGTGTAACATAACTCACTTTTCGCTATAAAAGTTAAATTTTCTATCCTTTTTTCCTATAACCAATGTATTGGATTTCACATTATCTATGCCTAAAACAGATATATTTTGTAGTTTTCACATGGGACGTACATACGAGGGTCATTCAATAAGTAAACAGACAAACAGTTGTAGAAAAGAAGTTAATTGTAGCAGCTGATTGAAACTTTCAGGAGTGTTACCTGGCAACGTCGTTGTGAGTTTTGATCAGCTGTTCAATAATATATTGCATAAACATAACCAATACAGTTTTATTTACGATGGCGTGTCCTCTTGAGGACAGTACTTTCGAAGAACAGCGTCCTGTTATAAGATTTTTGGATTTGGAACCACTATAACCACTAACTTGGATTCACTATTTTGAACCTGAATCAAAGTGACAAAGCATGGAGTGGAAGCATCCCAGTTCACCCGCCAAAAAGACATTCAAAACCCAGCCATCGGCTGGTAAGGTGATGTTAACCATCTTTTGGAGCTCCCAAGGCTCAATTTTCTGTGATTACCTACAAGACCAGCGTACCATCAATAGTCAGTACTACTCTGACATGATTGTGAACAAAGTTAAGCCTTCATTGAAGAAGAAATATCCGGGATGGCAGAGGAAAGGTGTGATTCTTCTTCACGATAATGCCCGCCCACACACGGCAAAACTGACGCTCGAAACAATAAAAAAAGTAGGTTTAGAGATCCTGCCTCACCCCCCTTATAGCCCTGACCTTGCCCCATCTAACTTTTTCTTGTTTGGCCCACTCAAGGAGACTTTACGTGGTGTCAAGTTCAACAGCAATGAAGAAGTGAAGGAAAAAGTCCAAAACTGGCTTCGACATCAAGGTAAAGAATGCTTTGCTGAGGGAATAAAAATGCTTGTAAAGAGATGGGACAAGTGCATAGACGTTGCTGGAGATTGCGCTGAAAAGTAAAAAAAATTGTATCGATTGAATAAAAACTTTTTGCTCCACAGCTGTTTGTTTGTTTACTTATTGAATGACCCTCGTATAAAAATACGCGATGTTTTCGTGCATAAGTTCAGGTAGGCCTACTGTAGTATAGATGCTAATTGTTAATTTGTTAGGTTTCAGTTTCAGTTTGTTTCATTTTTTAAGTCTGTGAGAATTACAACATGAAACTTTCCGTTCATAAGACAAAAAATATTGCGTTTACGGAAAAATATGCTTTTCGAACTAAAACTGTACCTATTAGATAATAAGAGAGTAGAACAGGTTTAAAATTTCTGCCATCTTTGTTGTGACATCACGTGTGATGTAAATGAAGATGTTGATCATAGATTGGCCAAGTTTCAGTCAATATGTAGAACAATTCGTCAACCGTATTCGAAGAAAACAAGGAAAGAGACTCGCTAAAATTTTGTAAGGTCTAATGTTTGTGCCAATGTTGTTGTGTGGTTCTGAAACTGAAGAAACTTCTGAGAAGGGTACAGGCATCGGAGGTGAGATTCCGGCGACTTGTTAAATGTTGCACACGAATAGACAGACTACATTGAAGTCATACGCGAAGAATTAAATATTTTATACTATCCAAGATTGCGGAAAACACAGAAATAATGAATTGCACATTTGAATAGGCTGCCGGATAAGAACTAGGGAGCGTTATTGAAGTGGCGGACATTTATTAATGTTCTAATTAATTTTTAAACGTTCCAGTGTTACTGTGTTAAAATCGTTCTATTCAATGCGTTTTTTAATGTTACAATAATTATATTTACTTAGTAGGCTAACCGTTTTAATTAGCCGTAACATGAGTATTTTGTTTGCAAAATACAGTAAAAACCAAAGCAATCTTTCATAATCTTGCGTATGAAAATATGTGCATATTTAATGCAGTTAAGCAATTCAGTTTTTCATAAATGACACCCTTCTTCACACCGCGACCTCACACTGCCGTGTAATGAAAACAATGAAAATATAGTGCGCGTACAGATAGCCAAATATCTGCAATGCGGGAAAGTATTTAAGAATTAATACAAGAACGCTGAAGATTTCACAGAGTGACATGGAATTTGCAACCTAACCTAACCTAACCTAACCTAATCTAACGCGAAAAAATGTAACAACATTTTACAATTATGAAAATGTTTGCAGCCTGTAGATTGCAAATTGAACTTAGTTCCTGTACTCTACAATTTGAATTAATTTGCATTTTACACTTAGGCTTTAAGAATATTTTTATAAAGTTAAGGAAACGCTGGTTACTAGCAGAGTAAGAGGGTCTTCCAGCACTGCTTTTTCAGACAGTTTGAAAGGGCGTCGGCAACCCATAACATTAGAAGTCGTTATTATAACACTTCAGATACTTTTCACTTCAGATTACTTTTACTTCGGATCGCTTACTTTCGCTTACTTACTCAGATTCCTTTTCGCTTCAGCTTTTTATTTTAAGTAAATGAAAGTAGCGTAGTTGTTTGCTTTGTATATGAAGTTTGTATTTTAATGGAATTTTACCAGGGCAATAACAGATTATGTAACCAGACACAGGTCATAAATAATTAGAATGTAGATGGCGAAAAGGCTGATTAAACACCTATATAAAGTCTTATGTTTTTTTCTTTCATTAGAAAGTAGGCCTATACTTTCCTTGCACTTCACTTAATACTTTCCATATTGAAGAAATAATAGGTATGTTTTCAGGTTTACTTGTTTTAATTTATTTAAATTTGGCAAATAAATTTAGATCGAATAATTAAAATGATTTATATAACATAACTATACGAAGTTATATTTTATGCTATAGCATGGTATTTTTGTTGTCATCATCAGCTGCTATTGAGTTTACAAATTGCACCAGCAGTTGTTGAAAGCGCGAAAATTAGACTTTATTAAGGCATCGAGTGTGCAGCCTGTTATGTTTAAATTAGATTCTGTGTTTATGGATGCTGCAGCGAATATGCAAAATGTAATCTCGCAAGCAGTTCAGTTCAGCTGAAAACTTCTCTACGCTTACAGTTCTAATCCGCTCTCATATAAACTTTTTTCTCGCACATGTGCGCGTCCAAAACAGAACACAAATACAACTCGTGAAAGGTAAGAGAAGTGGTTTAAATATATTTCGTTCATTAATTACATTCCACGCGTCGCCGTTGGGAAGCACAGCTATTTCCAAGAGGTGTAGAAGACTGACTGCAAACGACGCCCGTATTTCAACTCTAAACGGATTCCTTGCGCGATATAAAAACCTGTTTTCTAGTGGACTGTAAAAAACTATTTCTGTGCAGTTTATTATAAATCATTATCATACATGTATAGATTATCGTGTATAGTTTAAGCGAGCGTCGTAGATATTACCGTACTGCATAAAATAAAATTGCAGGCAGAACTATAATTTAATCATTTAATGCAAATTTCACCGTGCAGCGTTTCTGCGCTACGTTGTCACGCCTTGCCTACGGTAACGGCGGGCTTTATCATTTTTATCTCAGCGAATGCCGCAACTCCATTTTTTTATTAGTTTTATGAATTTATTCTTAATTACGTGACATCTAATTGGAAATAATTAAGTCCAATTTACTAACCACAGCTTAATAGTAGCAAGTTGAATACTTTAAAATGTATTCTGTGAATCGCATTTATTTATGCTACCCAATTATACATTTAAATTTAAGAATATACACGTAGTGGGTACTTATCTGCTTTAGAGGACTATTATTGAAAATGACTTGTTTACGGTTATCACAAGACAATACAAACCCGTGATGCATTCAATACAAATAATACATGCTCCGTGATACGGAGTTGTGCAAGCGACGGGCAAGCCATTACAACGCATCCCGAACTTCAATAGAGCTCCTGCCGCAGGAACAACGATATGTGGGGGTTCTAGGTGTGGCTTGCTACCGGCCGTGGACTTTCAGACCTAGCAGTTGTTACCTACAAATCGTAGCTACGCTCTTTTCCAGTATACGTACAAGGTGTAGCTGCGAACTTCTTTTCGTTATTAGTTTCCGAAATACAATACGTTCGTACTGTAACCTCATCACCCGCGATATTAAAGAAAAAGGCATTGCCGATTAAAGGATACAGTTGTTACTTTATAATTATGAAAAGTTGAAGAGCTGAATGAATTTTTGAAGTTACAGAGCTCAAAGAAAATGTGGATTTTTTTATACTCATGATCTCATATGAAATAATTACCTGAACGATGAAATCCGAGCCGTTTGGTTTTGACATTTATGTACCACTGGATAACATTAATTCAGATCTCTCTCAGAATTACTGAAGAACAAAGTAGTAATACTGCATGATACGATTTTGAAATTTGTTGCTTTCGTACAGTTTTGATTTTATTAAAAATATATACATTTCAAAATAGACAATACATACTACATATATATGACTTATTAAACATTGATTTTAAGAATGAACTCTTAAACAGTGTTTTAAGTTGTTCAAAATTTACTGTTTAATTAAAACGTGACACATAGTGTGAAACGATATGTAGGTAGCTGGACATATTGGAAATTTTATGAACTTTCATCTGTGTATTATGAGTCGTAAGACAATGTTTTACATGTGTCGAATAATAAGCCGGTAAATGCATATTTGTATGTGTATGTGTAACGGAGATGACATACAGCAGTCACCCTATTAAACAGAATTTAGAAACACGTGCAACACAGTAGGTCATCAATCAATAAGTAAACTTGAAGAACAATGTAATGAGTATGGAAAACTGTTTTGCTTAATATTTGTTGCTTACAAGAAACGTTTTAATTTAGTAAACATGACTCTTTTAATCAGTGCTTTGTAAGAAAAGGAATAAGGATAGGGATACTTGTAGATGCTGTCTGAAATATAAACAACATAACAGCTCAAGTCAAAGTGCACACATTAACAGAAAAAAATGCGAATTGTAGAGAGAGTATACAGGATATCACTAAATCCTGTTCTTGGCAACGTCGGATATACAAGGGGAACATACAGGAATTCAAACAGGCGTAATATGCATTTAAAATGTGTAATTTTCAGATAACGTAGTGCTGTTCGGTGAAGACGATGGGAGGTAAGGAAGACAATTAATGAGTTCTTCCACGAAATTTAAAATGTTGGCAAGAGAATAAAACGGAAAAGACGAACTTAATTTCTAACAACCAGAGGAGGAGGAGAAATGTAGGAAGTCTGCACTTCACAGAGAATCAAAGAAAAGAACTATGCTCCTACTTTATACGGATAGAATTGATAGAAAAGTCGGCTAATCTGGATAAAAACTCTTGTACCAGCCGTCGTCAGTTAGTGATGAAAACGTAATGGCAGTTACACGTTTTCGTATTGATATGCCGTACATAAGCAGTAATGAATATTATATGCACGTATAGGCGTACTTGTTTAATAATTTACACATAATTAAACAAGATTTGTTGGGTCATATTGTTGAACGTGCGCGCGCGCATGTGTGTGTGTGTGTGTGTGTGTGTGTGTGTGTGAGAGAGAGAGAGAGAGAGAGAGAGAGAGAGAGAGAGAGAGAGAGAGTGCGTTAAAGGAAATTGCAGTGCGGTAATCACAAAAGACTTTCTAACAGACATGAATCCTAAGTTTACAGACAAATTTTATTTCTGTCATGTCTGTGAATGCACAGCCACCCGCGCAGGAGTAATATATTGAAGTAGAACTGGAGGCGTGATCGTTTAGTTGAAGGCCACAAACCACTTCAATTATTTTTACAATACTTTAAACTTTTCTACTGTAGGAAAAATTGATTTAATTGTTTGAAGTGGAATACTCAATCTTACAGCCGAGACGCGTTGCCGGTGAAAAGCCTAACAAAGAAAGGTAATAACATAACAATTAATGCCAACTATAATATTGACGGCACGAATCAGGGGCATTCTGTGGCTTAAAGAAAATTATAAACTTAGGAACGCACAAGTGGCACGCACAGATTCCGTGACCGGCATGACTGGCATTCAGAACAAGGTTACACGAAAAGCACATTACGCAATTCGTGAAATATTTTATGTTAAAAGTCGCATTCGAAGCTAACGATTTTACAAGTGCGAACACTTACATCGCCTCTTTGGATCGTGGTTCAGAAAATAATAACGTTTGCAGAGGAAAAGCGTCAGGCAACGTCTAGCCGATTCACGGAACGTTGAATCATTAATTAGGCGATATTAAAAAAATGTTTTTTTCGTACTTTTTATATATACCTTAACGTATAGTAATTTTTATTGTTTTTATCTTTATGGCTTTCTTTTCAGTGCGTTCTCTCATTGGTTTCGCTTTATTTTCGACAGGTGTATTTTTCTGCGTACTTACACATTTTGGTAGGCTCATTCTTTAACATTTTGACATAATTTTAGTTGTTCTGGTAAATATCGATTATAATGTAGAATGTTTATTTTTATTTTTATGTCTGACATCGAATTGTGAGAATTCAATGAGATTTTATTTGCATTGACAATTATTGCATTTATTTTACATTACGCTATTTACTGTCAGGCTGAAGATGGTTGTGGAAAGCAGTCAATAAAACTTTGTTCCATTAAATACAATTGACTTCTAACAAAACATAAAGATAGCTTGTTAGTTGGTCGTACTGCTAACTGCAATCGATTAGACTACTGTACCTCATGCATGTAGGCTATAACGTCGGTCTAGCCTTAGATGATTTTATACCCAGGTCGCTGTGTTTTATTTCGTGTTACGCGTCAAAATCTGCTACACATCGTTTTAATACTGATGTAGAACGGCACGGCTGCGATTATACGGGGGTTACGGTTGTAATTTGCAGTTCAGTGTTCAACTATTCACATTTGAAAGCTGTTCGTTTGTAAACATACACAAAATTCGACACAACATTCTCATTCAGCGTCAAGCTTTCATTATACGAACTTTCATTATGAAAGTCAGACTTTAAGTCTTGTCGTGAAACCAAAGGAAACAGCAAAAACTCTCACTTCAAAACGAGTTTCTTTTATTTATCACACGTTTTTTTGGCGTTTCGAGAGACCCTAAAATATTTTGGATGATTTTTGGTTTAAATGTGACAGTCATGAGCGCAGGCAGAAGGGAGTTTGGGGGGCCTTTAACCTCCAAGAATTTTTCCGCTCGACTATAAAACCGTAATGTTGTGTCATTTTATTACGTTTTAAGATTGCTCTAAACATTATTTACAGTAACCACTGTATTACATTATGTGTATCTATAGATATATTGTTAAGCAATGGGTGATAAAAATATGTATCCCCTCCATTCTTTATAGGACCCTCTCCCAATTCCCTCTCGCATTGACAGTAATGATTTTATGCGCAGGCGACAACAATGCTTACGAAAATTGGTGTCCAGTTGTTTCCTCTTCATCCAAATGTGGTTGCGCCATGTTAGTTGTTTGTCAGGTGGATGCCCAAGTTTGTCCATTTTTCAATCCCATGTAGCGAACTCTGTATCTTTGTAATGCATTCATAAAACAATTTTAATCTATTCAATCTTAAGAAGAATTTTACAAATTTAAACAGTTTTTGAGCTGCGACTGATCCAAAAATTTCTTCTTTTTTGGTAACAATAATAATAATAATAATGATAATAGACAATATGTTGTACTGTCCAAATGGCTTAGTAGTGAAGCCATTACTGATATTCTAAGTTTTCCTGTCCTCCCACTGTTTCATTTATTTGAAGTTACGTACGATCTCTAATTAGTTATAATTTTTACAAAAAAATATAACGAAATTTTGTTATTGTTTTCAACCCACATCACACTAAACTCGAGATATTAGAAAAATTCTGCAGAGAACACTGTAAACAGTCATTTTAAAGAGAAGTAGAAAAAGTGGTTTCTAGTAGAAAATTTAGGTTCTGCGACGCCCGGAATATTAAAAAAAAAAAAAAAATGGGTTATTACAGAGAAATTCCTTTTATGTAGACGTAGTCCACTATACAGGGTCAGCACTGCCTTTATTACATTAGGCGTTTCCCTAAGCATTCACAGGCTCAGTCGACGTCGAGAACTGAAAAAGGCATCTTGATTTTGCACGCCCGAGAATCGAATCCGGGTCCTGTAGGTCAGTACCCTAATGCCATAACCAATGATCTACTAAGTTTTATTGGTCTATAAATTTTATTGTTTCACTGGTGATAACGTGATAAATCAACTACATTATTCCAATACGAGAAAATCACAGAGTAATGAAAATCGTTTGGTGTAATATTCGATAAAATAGCCTAGACACAATACATTTTCAACCAATCACACAGTTTCACTTAACCAATATACAAACTCGCGAAACGATTCATTACTTCAGGTCTTTTCGTTACAAGCAGCTTACGTTTATGTGGTTACAAGAAAACAGTCGGTATTCTTTACTATTCGTTCTAACCTTTGCAGCCGCACTGATTAACCTTGTAGATTAACGAGTCCAACCGTCCGTTTGACTTGGTAGCTTCGGTTCGAAATTCGAAATCTATATCTCTTAACACCAAACAAAATAAATTTTTTGCTCGGCTAATAAATCTACAAAATCAGATGGTAGTTATGCTAATCACAATAATTATTTCTGCTCGTTAGTGTTTATTACTGGATGTTTGTTATTTTATCAGATTGACTAAGGCTCGGTTGCTCGATGAATACGCTGACTCATTTGCAGGTTCAGTCTCTAATCATGTGTTAACGTACATAATATTACTAAAACACTCTGGCAGCTGAATTTTGAGTTTCTCAATATAAGTAATAATTAATAAAGCACTGTAAACTGTTTACAAAACTTTCTTTTTGAAATCAACACTAAAAATGTAGTATTGTCTAAATCTAATAACATTAATATGTAACGTAAATTGTAATAAAGTAGAAGTACTTCAAATACCCTTAAGAATAGAGAAAAACTAATTACCAATTTATTTAAAGCTCGAATTAAGGTAATCGTTATATAATTTATTTTTGAACTATACTAAGAATACTAATCGATTTATGAAATACGGAAATATCACTTGCAGGACGGTAAAGATTCGTTTCAACTAGTCCGCCAAAATACGGCATATTGTTCATCGTGTAGTAACAAAAATGTCGGAATAACCTGAAAATACTGTACTGTAACATCTGCTAAACAATGATAGAATTATGGCTTATCAGATTGGGAAGGTAAAGACAGCGAAGCAACAGGTAACCAACGTTTTCTGCAAGGAAACACGTTTGCTCAGAGTTAATATCGTACCTCATTTGCGCACGGAACTCATCTCACACGGAACTGTTCAGTCTCGAAAGTAATTCCAAAACCTGTCCACTTTACTCTTCAGGTCTGCAAACAGTGCAGACTTAATATTTTCCATACTTCTGTATTCTGACTTTGATAAAGATTTATTAGAAACTTGTCTTGGTACTATACTAAAAAATATTGTACTACGTGTATAAAGATGTCTGTCGCTGTCTTGTCGTGATAATGTGGTATGCTTCCAGCAAAATAGTACTTCGTAAAATTGTAAATTCTATAAACCGTAATTCTGTGATTTGCTTGTCGCTCAGGCAGCTAAAAATTATGGAACAAACATTTGTTATCAAGGCTCACCAGGAGTGATAATTTCAGAAAGACGTTTGGACACAAGACAAGGTTAAGCAACAGATTCCGGATTTTATAAGTATCTATTAACCAAATTTTTTACGTTATGTACTGTCAAAAGACAGCGCATTATTCGTACGAAAAACCGGTACCTTTATGCCACATCCAGTATTACAGGAGTGTCAGTTTTCCTTTTCATTCTGTGCAATAAAAGAATTTGTTATTCTTTTTGTACGCGCTGACGTTACGGATGCATAGGTTTCTGTAAAACAGAAGGAATTTGTTTATGACAAGGCACGATATTATAAACTTTAGTGTAGCCTTGACTTTAGTGTAAGTACAGGGAGTCTTAAGAGAAAAGTACTTAAGCGAACAATAAAAGTGATATTTCAGTAAGAGGGCAAAAAGAATACTGAAACACTGGCACTACAAATAGTTGCAATGAAGGATTCTCGAGATAACAGCACTATTCAGTACGGCTGTAATAAAAAATGGACGAATTATTTAAGCGAGGGATCTAGCGTTTAATTTTGTATTGTGTTTACCAAATCCTAAAAGAGAAAAGTTTAATGAACTCAAAACGTCGTAACGAATATTTTTACAGCGTGTACAGTGAATAAGTCTAAAATGTGGAAACCCTTGTCTCTGGTTATGAAACATTAGTTTCTTTATTGTAAAAATGTTTCCGGAATAGAAATATTTTTAAGGAATTTATACTTCTAATACATGTCACCTTTAAATTATAAAATCATTTATTTAGTTTTAGTTTTTGTGGATCTAACACAGTATTGTTTCACTTACGAGGATTACTTACTAAAACACACACACACACACACACACACACACACACACACACACACACACACACACACACACACACACACACACACACACACACACACACACACACACACACACACACACACACACACACACACACACACACACACACACACACACACACACACACACACACACACACACACACACACACACACACAAAAGTCCTTTGAAGACATTGTGTTTGTACTACAGTACTACATTAAGTAATAAACAAATAGCTGTTTCAGTCGAAGAGTCATTAGTAGGCCTATAAAGTTTTCACACTGATAAAAAGATGTTGAAAACAACACTTTCAATTAAAACAACGTGTTGTTTATTCCAGTTGAATACACTGTGAAGTACAATGAACTGCAAGAAGTACAATTATATGCTAGATGTAACTAGTTATGTACTAGGTGGACGAAGCTGCACAGTATATTATGAATATATTAAAATATATCATTTTCTGTATACGTAACTCAAATTTTCTTGCAGCAGTTATATAATATTGTGATATTGTTCCGTATGGTTTCTTCTGCAAGTAGAAATTGTTGTTTAATACCTTACGCACGTTTCACTGAAAAAAGTCAGCATCATCAGAGGCTTTTAAGTTAATAACAATCGAAATAATTCTATGTTAATATAGAAACTAAAGACTAATCGAGTTTGTTTATATTTTAATGTAAAATAACGGATAATCGACTTAAGTCGATTAGTTAACGATTGTTATAATGTTTATTTTCTTAAGCAGCTGTTTTGTCGGTTATCCTGGAATATTTAATGTTTATATTTTGTTTATTTTTATTTATTTTAATACATTTATAATTTTAAATAGATCATCTTGTTTTGTTTTTATTCGAGTTTGTTCTTTAATTAATAAATGATTGTTATAGTGTTTGTAAATATGAAGATTACCCCAAATATTCATTTTTTGACCTTTTTGTATGTTTTAAATTAAATTAAAAACGCTTCTGATATTAAAGGCTTCACATACGATGACTTACAGGTGTAACAGCGTTTTTTTAATTTGTTTTTTTTTTCTTCAGAAACAGTTACTAAATTTTAGAAGTCCATTTGAAAACTGTCGAATAATCGCTGTCGAAAATAGGCTACGTTAATTTCAAGCCTGGTTCTGTTATAACACATTGAGTTTCCATGTAAGAGAATATATTTTCCATCTTCAGATAGCGATGAACTTACTGATGTACTTGGCATTATTTGCTTCTTTCACTTTGCACATTTCAAGACCCCTGTATATTTCTGAATTGCCTGAAGAGTACGGCACACTCGTTATGGTTCGAAGCATTTTAGATTGGAACTGGAAACTTTATATTATTGCTATATTAGATGGTGACTTCCTTAGGACTGCATCTTGTGTTCTGCTTCAGGTGTTTGTATGGCTATCGTGTACTGCAGCTGTGGCTCGTGATAGGTCGGTGTGAGTGCTGTTACTGGCTACCGGCTTCACGTGTGGTTCCAGACCGTTTTCCACATTAGGCCTACATTAAGATTCTCACTTTTTTCTCTGTTGTTTAGTTAGTTCATTTCCATGACTACTTTGAATGTTCTCTTAGTCAGTTATGGTGGTTATTGTTTTGGTGTAAACACAGGACGAGAACACAAGACACTCTTTTGTGGAAGACATTAGAACAGATGTCAAAACGTAAAGAGAGAAGAGTGAAGAGGAAGGACTCGGCTTCATCAAAAAAAGTCAATACTGAAACACGCGGCTTTCGAACAAGCACGCACACGCGCATGCGAGCACACGCACGCGCACACACACAAATATGCCTGAATTATACTGAATCCAGTTTATTTTCACATATTTGTACAATAACACACATATTTTATAACTTTATTGCTGTATCACTCTACATTCTTCGATATTTAGTACAGTAATAATAACAATTTTATTTATTTTTAACGTAATATATAAAATAACTCAAAATCATAAAATAACATTTAATGTATTTGAATTTTTCTTATCATGATTACCTTGAATGTAGTTCAAATGAAATTATTCACTTTCAGAAATGCATTTGTAACATTACACTAAAAAATTTGGAAACTTACGTTAAACGTTATTGAGAGACTGGTTAATTTATTAACACCTTCTGAACTAAATTTGATTATGTTCTTGATTATATTAAATTTATTTACACTTTATAATTCATCTCAGACATAAGACACAGCTGGAGCTAATTAATATTGCGTTGGAAAATATGTAAACTGTTTATGTGGGTTGATATGTCATATTAACGTGTAAGCTATATGGATTAGGAGAATTAGATGAGTACTTTGTCACTGACTCAAATTCAAATTCGGTTACTCAAATTTGTCAAAAAATTGTAGTGCTTTGTTTCCTTGCAAAATCGTGTAATTCTATTTTTACACGTGTCTTTGTAAACTTAAAGTAAATGGAAATTCTGGCTGGTAAAAACTCTACACCAAAAATCTAAACTTCACTGCGTTCAAGTGAACTGTGTTAATACGGACTTCTACTCTCAGTTTTACTTCCTGAATTTATAATAATGTTTACAGCAAGGGAGTTTAACGTTTTAATTATTAAAACCGTTATTGCGGAAACCTCGTTATCATCAAGGTTAGTTGTACAGTAACTTAATTAACTATAATTATTTATATCATTCGGTTTATTTTTTATAAGGACAGTGGCAGATTCACAACCCCATCATTAAGTAAAAATGTGTCGACAGTGACTGTCAATATTGGCAGTATGACGAATAGGTAACTAGAATGAATAAAGTTCTATGGAGTATTTGAAGGTAAGGGAAAGTGAGTAATATTTTAAGTAACCTGAGCCCTAAATGAACGACTAAACATAATGTAATTCCAAATGTGACTCCATTTAGATCAAAATTTACGGGTTTAATACTACTGTGTCACAACATTTGTCAAACCACAACTAAGGAAAGGTGCGAGTAACAAGTACATTTACGAGTCATATGGTCAGCAAATTTAAGGTATGCGGCTATCTAGTACAGACGCCCACCATACTATTAAAAAAACAAGTTATAGTATTGCTATATTTATAGCAAGTTTTGCTTTCTTATCAACCGCTTACATTGTACATTCCGTGTTTACGCATATATACAGCTGGGGTCTCCGACTCATAATCGTATTCTACTTTATTATTTACAGCTGTATATAGTCAAATTCTGTTATTTCTTCTCAGTGCGTTCGTCCCAAACAAATGAGAAATTCTGAGATAATGAAGAGGATTATTCGCTAAAGATCCATGTGCGAAGGCACTATTACAGGCATAATAAAACATTTCAAAATGAAATTTGCAGATTTCTGAAAAAGGTAAAGGAATAAGATAATATTCATCCGTTCCCTTTAAATAGCAGTAGGCCTATATCTGAAGTATTCAACTACTTTAAGACTTCCGCGGAAATAAGTTATTTTATTTCTCTTTGAATATAAGAGATTGTGCGCGCGCGCGCGCACACACACACACACACGCATGTGTATTCAGTTATATACAGAGTCGGTTCTAGTAAGTGTAGATGCGTGAAGCAGAGGTATTCGTATAGGCGTACCTGGCTGCTAAAACGTAAAGAACCAACCCTACATGAATATTATCTGTACCTACAATATGTGGAATATTCGTAATTGTGATTTGAGTGTGATGGGGGGGGGGTCTTTATGTGTTTTTGATAGGGAGCGAGAGAGTGAGAGAGAGAGAGAGAGAGAGAGAGAGAGAGAGAGAGAGAGAGAGAGAGAGAGAGAGCATGCGAGTGAGACGGAGGAAGAGTGTGAATGTCGACGTCTACATAATTTAACAACAAACTATATTATTTTTATATAGAGGTTATAATTAATAACCATTGTCACTTGATTGATTTGTTTACAATCATTTTGTGTTTGTAATATCAGTAGTTCTGTTATTTTGTACATAATTCTCTAATTTATGGATAAGTGTGTTCAACACTAGTATAGTAATAATAACTTTTAATAAAAGAAATAACTAGTAAAAAAACAGTACCAAATAAAAATAAAACCCCCAAAAAGGTAACATAGGAAAGGTACAATACAATAGAATAAAAACTATGTAAATTAAAAATAAGTAAAAATATTAAATATATGATGGAAAGCGCACAAAGGCTATTTATTTTGAGTGTGAAAAAGTGACTAACAATAATCCCATTTAAGTGATGTTCCTTATTCCCCAATGACTAGATAAATTGACTAGAAATCAGATTTGGGAATATAGTGAATAATGAGGGAAACCAGGGTAAATCCCTAAATTAAAACAAAAACAGCAAAGGACTGAATAAAAATTAATTTAAAGAAAATATTTAAATAAAAATACATTTGTTGTTGTGGTTAGCAGTTCATTGAACTCATAGCCTTGAATGCTTGAGATTGGATTTATTTTTCAATTGATATCTTTATTATGTTTTAATGGTATCAGTTAACCAAAAACCATATTGTAATTGAGTACTGTTGTAATTAAGTTGATAAGATTTTATTAGAATTGTATGTCAGAAAGGGTATTAGCAAGCTGAAAGAATAATAAACTTTGTAAATGAACTAACATAAACATATAGGCCAAATTGTAAATCTCAACATTATAAATTAAAAGTAAATAAGAATGAAACTAATTAAATGAATGAAATTTGTTGAATGTAAATCAATAACCATTTATAATAAATGTAACAACACTTGGTGAAAAGAATGAAGGAATGTATATGATATTATTAGGAAAAATGAAAGTGTAATGACACTGGAGTCTGTAACGTTTTTTGGCCACGTTACAAATCCAGGGAACCCATCCTAATTGACACCTGCCAATTATATGGGCTGCCTACGTTGTAACGAACTGTTATTAAACTCAACACAATTAACAAATTTAATTAAGCTAATTACTAGGAACCAAGGGAAGGTATTTCACTGATTTATGCACTCATTTTCATGTGTAATAAGATGACTTCTCTTTATTAACAACTGATATGAAAAGATCCCATGACATAATTAATTAGATTAAAATATTTAAATGGTTTTCTGAAAAACTAGGGATCATAATGATTATGTACTTTTTACCTCGGATCCGAGTTTACTTTAAATATATCTATAGCAAAGACTTCTGAGTATTATTATGTTCATCTAGATGCTTGCAAGACTTCTTTTACCATTTGAAGAATGGTATTATTAACTAAAGTGATTATAATTTACATTTACATATAATGCGTTACAACGTATGATATTCAATATTACAGTAAACTCTTAGTTGGTCTCATTTATAGTTTAAAGAAAATTATAGTCTTTGAAAAGTCTCTTTCCTCTGTAAGTTATGTCTCAAATATAATTAACTCTCGATAGGCAAGCTATCGAGTCACCTTTACAATAAGTCGTGGTGACCTCGTCCTGGGGTGTCTCTCTTGGGAATTCGGGAAGTCGGCGTCGTCATCTGAGTCGTGTCTTCGGCAAGGACTAGATACCTGGTTCACTGCGGAGTTGAAGTTTTTCTGGTTGAAGTTGGTATAGGTCCACATAGGTCCTCGTCAGCGTCGTATGGCTCGTATACGTCCACATGTGAAGTTTATTCAGGTCACATCTTCATATGTAAAGTTGTACTTGAATTTACCTCTTGAGGGGAGACGTCATCTTGCTTACTACTTGTTAGTTTTTGTTTTGTTTTAACTTATAACATTTCTTAACACAACTTTGAACATTTCACATATTAAACTTGCTCGCCACGTATAGTAGTGGATAGCTAAAAGTTAAGATTTAAAATTAACCAATGCATTTTAGTGGAGCTCTCGCTCGTAGTTGTATACGGTCTGACGGCTGCATTGTCACTCTCTTCTTGATTCGACTGGCACATTACAACGGAGCGGGGCGAGTACTCCGCGATAATATAGTTCCCATTTTTATTTAAGGTGACATTCTTATTACAAAAAACAATACATTAATTATACATATATAATTTAAGTGAATTATTTTAACTACTACTCGTGCCTTCAAATTACTAATTACAAACATTATGATTTTTATATTTTCCTAAGTTACAGACGACTCGCTAAACACGTTGAGTCCGGAATTAAACAGGTCACCGCATGATGACTAGCAAAAGGGTTAACTGTGGTATTAATAGCTTTTTACAATTCGATTTTTTTATAAATGGTTTAGTTAGATTTTCCATTTACATCTCATACTCATTCTGAGTTAGTACAGGGGCTTTAGATTTAAAAGTGCGATTTACAAATACTTAATTGCTAGTAAATTAATTTTTATTTATTTATGATTCTATTATCAATTAAATCGTCACAAGTCTAAAGAAAAGCCTAAATTGAAGATAGTATTTAAATTAGATAAGTAAATCATAAAATTACTAAGAATTAGAGAAACCAAATAATAAGAATTCAACCAATAGTCTTATTTAATACTAATAACATAGATTGTAAACCATTTAATGTGGGTGAAGGTAAATTAATTAAGGCCTACAACCAAATATACTGCAAATGTGACTTTTGAGTTAAAAGATACTATAAAATATATCATGTATGGTCTTAAATTATTCAGAATCAAGTAAGGAATTTGATTAAGTAATTGGAATTAAATAATAATAGATAATAAACAAAATTTAATTAATAATATAATGTAAAATTCAATTCTTTTGTACAAAACCCAAACTTGAGGCTTCAATCAGCTGACTGAAACAATGTAAATTTACTAATAAATCAGCCAGGACCTTTTGTATGATGAAGAAAAATACTAGGAGTTAATTGTTAAACGTTGAGGTGAACACATCAGAACGAGAGAGCTAAAAAAGATAAAAAATATAATTTGACATGAACTAAACCTATAAAAAAAAAAAAAATAAAAAATAAATAGGATTTATTCACACTAAGGTCAAATAAAAGAAATCCAACCATTACATGTAGGAAGATTGGAAATAGTAATCAAGATATTAGAACAATCCAGGCACTAATTCAGAATTTGCCGATGTGAATATTACCATTACAAAACTGTAAGAGATATTTGAACGAGGACACTTCTACACACTATTGCCGAACCAAACAACGGATCATTAATACGGAATCATCACTCTAAGACGAAGAAAACTGATCACTACTACTATGATGAAGGACACATAAAGAATCAACATTTATTTGGAGGAGAATCGACTGGGAATCTTGGTGTAACTTCGTAGCAAGAAGGTGGCCATCTTGAATCCTATACCTCGAGCATCACGTGTGATGACGTCAGCCTACGCAGAGCTGTTGGTTTGAATAATTTAATTTTTAATAACATTTTTATAATAAATATTATTTCTATTTTGTCATTAAGAACTTTTTAATTGTAAGTATTATACCTTTGAGCATTACCCTTTCTCTGACTTTTGATAACAGTTAAAAGAACCAATTAATTTTTAAATGTTAATAGTTTAAATAACATAAACGAAAACGACCTGAGATAAGAGTTTTCAAGCTGTGAAACAGTACTTCGACTCAAAGTCGATTAATCGCAACAAGGTTAATAAATTCATTTAAACATTCCATTTTTTGAGTTTTATTTCTTTGTGGACATATATTTAGAAGAATTTCAGGTAGCACTTGAAACCTGGACTTTAAGGAAGAAGAGAATAACATCGCAGAGGAGTACGATCACCAAACATCCAAATACCACTAATCGATTATTATATTTCATAAACTATTTAACGCGTGAAACAAAACTTTAATAAACAACCACCGAAAATAAAATAAGAAAGGAATTAATATAATAACGAGGGATAATCTAATAAAAAATAAACTGATAAATAAATAAAAAAAAAATTATTTAATTTAAACAAAATTTTTACACATTCATAATTATAATTTTTGTAACACCAAGAACGAAGGATCCGTTGCAAAATTGGCGCTAACAACGTAGAGCTTAAGAAACACGAAAGGTCGGCTTATAAAAAATAAAAAGATAACAAAGTAAGGCTTCACTATTTAAGTAAAATAATGTGTAAGAAATGTTATTATTATGCCGATGTAAAACAAAACTGTCTCACCCAATCCACACACGCACGCACGCACGCACGCACGCACGCACGCACGCACGCGCACGCACACACACACACACACACACACACACACACAGGTATATACTTATAAACCCTCTACGTAAGCGTAAAATATGAAAGACGCGGATTGACAACTGCACCGAGTTTAAAACTAATCGAATATGTGTCATTATTAATTACTCATACCTACTTTGAAACTAACTGATACTAGATAATATTATGACTGCCTACAATTGTAAGGTGCCTACAACACACACCCTATTTATAAACACAAACCAGAAGACATTTGTACAGCGTCCTTTTGACCTGTAAAGGTAATTAAAAGAACACATGTTTAGAAGGCAG
This sequence comes from Magicicada septendecula, assembly GCA_034769895.1. Classification (NCBI taxonomy): domain Eukaryota; kingdom Metazoa; phylum Arthropoda; class Insecta; order Hemiptera; family Cicadidae; genus Magicicada; species Magicicada septendecula. The sequence goes on along the minus strand of CM068367.1, from coordinate 575,838,725 downwards.
TAGGGTGTTCTGGTTGGTAGTTATGTGTTTGATTTTTTTCTATTGTCCGTACACAGATCCTGATGATGACAATAAATATTGTCGAAACGTCGATACAACAATGTAAAATTTGTATTATATTTATTGACGATCCTCGCTAAACCTTCCATCGTTAAAATTTATTGATCGACGGTCACTACTAAATTAAGAATTTTATTATTATTTTCATTTAGTATTTTTAATATTATTTAATAAATATAAATCACACTTGACTACAGAAATCACAGATTCGTTCTCAAACTACAGGTGTGTGTGTGTGTGTATTTGTGCCTGTCAATGAGAAATAAAATAACTTACATCCGCCGAAGTTAAGTATTTCAGGTCTACTGCTGTTTAAAGGAACGCATGAATGTTGCCTTACACATTTTTCAGAAACCTGCAACTGTCACTTTGAAATTTTTTATTATGAAGTATGGTGCCTTTACACATGGATCATTAGCGACTAATCCTATTTATTATCTCAGGATTTCTCATTTGGTTTGGACGAACAAATCTGAGGAGAGAATAAAATAAAGTAATTAAATACAACTGTAATTAAGAAAATGAAAATACGATTATGAGACGGACAGCTGAGCTGTACATAGACTATGCGTAAACACAAAATGTGCAATGTGAGCGGATTGATAAGGAAGACAAAACTCACTAGTGTGGTTATCTAGCCGCATACCTTAAATTTTCTGACCATATGACTCGTAAATGAGCTTGTTACTCGCACCTTTTCTTAGTTGTGGTTTGACAATCGTTGTGACACAGTAGTATTAAAGTCTTGAATTTTGAACTAAATGGAGTCTTTACTTCCAAGAAAGAAAAGTCTCTACTTTTTCACGAGGAATATGAGTACAGCGTGAAACGGTCAAATGAATGTATTACGTTCTGGGTGTATACGAAGGAAAAACCTCAGTCAAAGGTACGTCAAAACAAAGAGCTAAGAAGCACCAAGGGCCGAAACTAGAACTCAAAGTTTCAAAAAAATTATTAAAGTTTATTTGGGGTTAAAGTTATGAGGCAGTTAGTTAAAATATAAAATTTGTATCTGTAGTCTCTATATTTTGTATGTGTTGTAGTTTGACAGAATTAGCATGTCTCAACACTTATTTTGGATCGCTTTCAAAACGTTTGTGAACTATGTCCAAAAAAACCTCATATTTTGTTATCAGTTATAAGTGTCTGTGAATAACGTTAGATATAGATCTGCAGATATCTGTGGAAACATACATAAACTGAAAATATATGACTAAATTATTTATCATTTAGTTACTATGGTTACAATTTTAACTAAAAATCCAATGGAGAAGTTTGGAAATTTTAGTACGGTATTTATTTTATGACTGTCTGCTTTAAATTGTTATGTAACTAATAAAATAGTAGCGTAGTGGGTTTTCATCATTTTTCTAATAATATAAGAAAGTATCTAATATTGAAATTTAACTAACTTAATAATAAATGTATTTCGTTCAAAATAGATAGAGAGGTCTGCAGCTCCGGGAGCTTACTAGTAGTGTGATAATTCCTCTTAGCAATGAATTGTACAAACTTTCATAGGACCGCAAATGTTGGCTACGGAGTTAAAGTACAACGGACAGAGAGATATGCAGCCACGTGTTACCGCGTCTAATGTTGCACAGATAAGCTTGGCGCACAGAACACGGGCTTATCAGTGTCGGCGCTCAGAGCACGGGCACTCTGAGCACGGAGCCGTTTCTACCCTGTAATACGCTGACTTTAATTTTTATAAACATGGGTACTGTGTTGGTAGTTCTTAAAAATCTCATAATATAAAACTATTGGAAAATTGAACCTAAACTAATATGAGTTAAACGTGGTTATACGCAACATAGTTGGCTGAGAAGGGAGATGGAAATTGCCCGGTCAGCATCTGGAAAAGCATAGCGGGGTTAGCAAGGCACAGGTTAACCTAGCTTACCTAAGCCTTCTGTGCAAGTCAACATATTTTATATAAGGTTTGTTATGTTTATAAAATCTTAGGTTATTTTGCATAAAATCTTAGATTACCTTAGTTTTAAGTTCTCTTTACGGCTTTACAAGCTCTGCTTACGGTTTGTTTCAACTAATAAGTAACCGTCAGATGTCAAATGTGCTACTATCTGCAACTGTTCCGTTTTTATTCATAAATCTCCTATAATTCTAACGCTCATTAATGTCACCATCAATCGGTCACTAAAGATACTCACTTAATACGAACAAATACGCATTTACGGCACAGAGTTACTTGCTTTACCACAGACCAATACGCACTACGGCGTTTTCGCCGTAAGCGTGTTAACTACACAGTGCAGATTTCACTGTGATTAATGTTATCTGGCCAACTGAAAATAAACATACATTGTAAACGAACTCTACAGAAAATTCAACCAATCGTTGCGGTCAGTCAGAATGTTTGTATTAGCAGTATTGGTCGCAGCTCTTAATCGCTTTGTACCGGGACAGGATAGGACGTGAAACGCCAAAAGGCGTACAGTACGAAGCGACAAGCAGTTGGGCAACTAATATTGACAACGTTGCGATTGAGACTGCTAAGGCAAACATTCTGACTGACAGTTCACTGATTGTTTGAATTTTCCGTAGCGTTTTGTTTACACTCGCTGCGTTTATTTATTTTTGTTCTACGTATGCAGTATAGGTCTACTTTGAGCTTACTTCTTGATCGCAAGGAACAAGATGTCCGGAATACGAAAAGTCATTAGTGACGTTCCTAAAAAATCAACCGGGTGGCAATATTATGTTCAGTCCGTATGCTGATATATATATTGTAACAAATGGCTGAGTACTCTCTTGATTAAGCCCCGCGATGGAAGCCACTTTGTAACAAATAAATTTGTACGTGCTCTGTAAAGTTGTATGTATCGTGTGTGTTCGTGCGTTCGCCTCACACGTGTGGTCGTTACTTAATGTTTACGCTGACGGTGTCCGCAGCGATCTTTCGAATTACCGGTACACACGAGTGGAATCCTTACCTGTTCTTCTATAAGTATTTTATTTCCCGGGTGGCACCAAATTGTTTTAACTGAAAACAATTAAAAAATGAAAAATAGGACGATTGAGCGTTTGTGGCTATGACGGTATGGTGAATTCAATCATTCCCGCCGCGTGCGAATTGATTATGTAATTCGCAGAGTTTCCGATGTCTAGCGTTTATCGCCACCGTCGCTCGTCCCTAGTATACAAAAATCATATAACACTATTTCCTATGGAATAAAGAACAGTGGCTACGACTCTGTACTGGTTTATTAAATTGTGATTAATAATTATTTAGTATTATACAATAATTATATTTTGTTATTAAACAAATTTGCTCCGACAGTGAGACAATTATTCTCAAGGCTTGGCGAAATCGATTTTGAACGATTTTAGTTAGTCAGACATGGCGTCTAGAGAAATGTTTATTTTTTACAATTTTTCGTTCAATAAATCTGGATTCTTTTGGCTTACGAAAAAAAGGATCAGTTATGATTACAATAAAGTACACTACCTTACATTACTGGTACTTATATACTATAAGGAGTAGTTACAATTTGTTCTTGGAGTGTTATAAATTGTGTTTCTAAAGTTCGTAATTTTTGTACAGGTTATTTTTTTCGTTCACATAAGTTTAGTGTTTTGTTTTTCAATTAATCTTTGAAAGAAATAAGATCATCAGTTTATAGTGAGAGTTCAAAGTGTAGTGAAAAAATTAAAGAGAATTTTTAATTTGAATTCGGGTAAGTCAGCAATACTTATCAATCAGTCGACTTTTGGTGTAGTGTCGTTCAGTTGAATTAGGTTGGGTCATCGTTTGTTCATCAATCTTCAATCATCTTGGGATTTAATGACGCCTTGCTTCTTTTTCGTATTAGTTGATCGAATTTAATTAATTTGGAATTAATTAATCTGGTCTGATGCCTAGGTTGAATGTATTAGTTCCTCATCAGGTAGTTTGGTTCTTCATTTTAATAAATTTGGTTACTTTTGATTGTTTTAAATTAAAAATTGGGCCATTTACGGCTTGGCGTCTATTCCTCTTGAGCGTCATTTTGGAATTAACAGTTTCTAACGGAATATTCATAAATAACGTTCAGTTGTCATGGTAACTGATTGATTCTGATTGACTATTCATGACTTAAGCCCATTGTTAGAATATTTGAATTGTTATTCAAAATGATTAAATATCTTCTGATTGCTATTATTCTTCGGTCTTCTTATTTAAGTATGAGATATTATCACAACTGTTCGTATTTTCTTTCAAAGATCATTTTGACATCCCACAAAGCTGGGTTTGCTCATGTATTATGTTTTGACAGTTATGTTGATATTATTTAATTACATTTCTTTCTTATTTTATGTCCTTAATTTAACATTTATCTCTTAATATGATCCATTAATTATCATTGACTAGTTACTTGCCTTGGATTTGCTAATATAATAGTTAATTTCTTACAATTTGTTGTTATTGGTTTTTTTACAGTTAGGCATTTCATAGGCCTAGGTAGTAATTGTCTATATTTTCTTATTTTATACAAATTACATATTGTTTTAGCCTCATACATGTTTTGTTTTGGTGTTAGAAATGATTTGTTTATTTGTTGAATTGTTCTGGGTCTGTTTTATAATAATTGTCTGTTTTCATTAGTTTCCATATTATGGTTTGTCTATTATTTTCTAACTGCTTTTCTAGTATTATTATGTTTGCATGAATTTATCTATTTTCTTATCTATATTGCCATGGTTTATAATTGGTTTATTATTTACTATTCTCTATCAAATATAACATAACATTTAGGCTTATGGCCTGTATAACTCTTTCAGCCATATTACTATTCATAAACTTAACTTAATCAAACAATTCTTTAACAGTTATTATGCTACTCTTGTTTACAATTTGTTACTTCTTATTTATTTTTTGGTGATAAACATTATCACGTCATTTACTTTAGTTAATTAACTATCCCTTAGAACATAGGATATTTATTGTTTTTGCATTTCTATTCTTACTATATTTTTCTATTCTAATCTTTACTAGCTAACCATGGTAACACTAACTTTTGACTTTTCCTGGGATTTTTTCCCTGACTATCCTTGTATTCCTCATCTACAATTAATCTTAATCCTAATAACAATATCCTTATTTACTAACACTGCTCACCATTAACCTTTAGTGTTTATCACTAGTTTTTGGGCGTCTATCCCTATCAATAGGGTTTCTATTTATTTTGTGGGGTTTACACTTACACTTTGCACTTTTTATATTATTTAAGTGTTACTAGTGGGTATTCCCTAACATTAAATTCTTGTTCTCACTCACTCATGTTCACTATCTAACTGTCTCTCACTTTACAATGGTTAGTTACACTGTTGATAAGTTCATATCATTATAGAGTGATTTATAATATTTACTCTCTATTTATTTGGTTAGTGTACTTTTAGTTTGTCATTACTTTATTGGATTTTAATACTTATCATTTACATTGATTAATTAGTTGGTACTAATAATTATCATTTACATTTATCATTTATTGGTTTCTTTTTCATTACTTTATTTGAGTGTAACATTTCCCCTTCTCTGTTCTATATTATTCGTTTGTGTCTTTTCATTTCTTCTCATTTTATTTCATTCATATACTGTTTGTTTTCTTTTCATTCACCTTCTCATTTGATTTCACTTATTTCGTTTATATGTCCTATCACTGGGGTTGGGGCTGGTTCTACCAACTCACTTACCATCTATTGGGTTATTATGGTTAAATCGCATTGTACTATCGTTTTTTCAAGTTTTGTTTTGTTGCTTGCTACATTTCTCTTATCAGAGGTTACTTTTATTATTACCTTTATTTGTTTGATCGCATAATTATGTTAACTACCCATTTCTTTATCTCTGACTCATCCCTTTTTATTCATAGTGTTAATCATTTAGTATTTTATTCTTATCATGTTGTTTCATAAATGTATGTTGAAGATATGTACCCTTACAATATATATATATATATATATATATATATATATATATATATCACGTTCAGTCTTGTGTGGTTCAAGGATATATTTACAATAACAATAATAACATCAATTAAAAACGAAGCGTATAATATGTTACATATTAAGGATTACGTATAGACTTCTATATTTTATTTCTACCAAACTGTTTAAACTAGAACAGTAGAAATAAATTGTTGTAATCGATTACATTTTATCAATCGCTTTCGGAAGGAGCACGAGACGATTCTAGGCGTTACTCTTGTTTCTTTTCCGTTGCTTCTGTTTCTTTTCACGTTGAAATGACAATATGGGGTTTATAAGAAGCGGAAACTCAAACGAGTCGTGAGCTGATACGAATACTAAAATATACATATTTGGTAATAACATTTCTTTTCTACAAAAAAAGTGTTTCCAATTATTGTTACATTATTGAACACGTTACTAATCACTATAAGATAATGTACCAAGAAGCGTGGGCATGTGTAAGTGATTCCGAGAAAGGTGAATATTATCTACGTGTCAGGTTTTATCAAGGTAATATCGAGATTGAACAACAGATAGAAAACGCAGTTACTATCCAAATAATTTAGACAATTTGCTGACAGCACCCAAGGTTAATAGATAAAAAACATTTCTTTTCCGTACAAGTAAATGCTACAAAAACGGTGAACAACAAATACGGAGATATCGGTGACATGTAGCAAACACTATGTTATAGTTATGAAATGTTCTTAGGCGTATTGAGGAGGGGTTCTTAAGAAAGGTTTTTCTATGATTCCGGAACATGGACTTCCAGTGTAAAGACTGTGTTTTATGGTACATTATTGGGTAACTTGAAACATATACCGTAATGTACCGCTGAATGCTGGTTGTAGCTGATAAAAGCCGGCTATGCGAGGTTAAAAGCCAGCAATGCACCGCTAAAAGCCGCAATATGCGGTTAAATCCAGGTATGGACCGTTAGAAGCCAGCAATATGAAGTTAAATCCAGATATGTACCGTTAGAAGCCAGCAATGTGCCGTTAAAAGCAGTAACGTGTAGTTAAAAGCTGTAATGCACAGTTAAAAACCAGCGTGTACCACTAAAAGCCGCAATATACCACTTCAAGTTAGCAATGCCCCGTTAAAAGTCTGCAGTGTGCCATTGAAAGCCGGTAACGTGCACTTGACACGCAGTAATGTGCCCTAGAAACGGTAAAGAACTGTTAATTTTTCCCGGTAAATAGCTGGGATTATGAAATGATGTACGACATGTGAATGAGAAAGAGGAACAAAATCTGAAGATTAAAATAATGCTGCGCCTTTCGACACTTTTCAAGCTAGGTTCGTTCAGTGACTTCCTGTTTTCATACCAACGTGTAGTTCTGGAATTAGTGACAATTTTAATGTTACCAAAGGCATTCTTTCGCATTGCGTTATCATTACAATTGCAATTTATGACTTCATTGAGCAGAAATACACCGTGATTAATTTATTACATTTGGTCAGTACGAAGTATTTAACTGAGACTGCAAGAGCCAACATTTGAATGACTTGTGAAACTCGGATTCTGCGTCTAGAAAAACAAACTGGTGGGGAGAACCAGGCCTAATGTTTGTCTGTGAAATTAAGTATATTGTTAGGTTTTACAGTTTACGTCAATTCAGTTATATTGCTGCAAGTTGTATGTGAACTCGGGAGTTGCCTGACTACAACTTCATATTCATACGTTATTCCGCCTTACGGCAACTGCTGCAGTTTTCGTAACGGAAACTATAGTGTTTTCATGCATTCCGGCCTGCTGCTGCTCGTGTTTACTGCAGCACGCAAAAATATTGTTTGTTGCGTGACCTTATCTGGCCAATCGTTAAGCAGTGACGGAGCACCTATAACATCGCTTACACTTTATTTTGTTTTTATATAGTATCCAAGTCACTTTTTCACAATAATTTAATTACCTTATATCCGTCAGTGACTTCGTTTTAGCGTTTTTTATGTAGACGCGTTTCGTGACATGTGTCACATCATCAGTAACCCTCGTCAAATGTTAAAATTCACATAAAACACATAAAAACACATTTGCACATATTTACTAAATCACAATAACGACACACACATAACACGATGTGACATCGGCTCCGTTGGACCGGTCCGACCGCGCGTGTAGTTGCCGAGCCACTAATTAAACTAAGTCAATCCTTATCACCAGTCATTACCGTCATGCGCGATTATATTTAGGGCTGTATCATATAGTGATTGAGATTGAAACCTTAATTGTTCGTTTAATATACTGTTATTGTTGATATTCTTGTCTTTAAATGATTTATAAATCTCAAACTCCTCGAGAGCGTCCATTAACCTACCCTTACCGCATACATGGATTGCTTTGAAATTAGTATTGAAATCTGTGTAATTATGGTTATGCATCATTAGATGGCGCGCATAATTAGATTTGGTCTTGTCTAAATCATTCCTTGGTAGATGTTCTTTGTATCTTTTCAAGAAAGACCTGCCAGTTTGACCCAGATAGAAACAATCACACTCATCACATGACATCCTGTAAACACCTGTTTTCTCTTCTAACGGGAATGGTTGTTTTATGCGTAACAAATTAGAAATATTATTATTTGTTCTAAACGCGACTTTTATATTAAATTTAGAAAACACGTTGGATATAATGTTAGGTAAAAGGCTACCGTACACTGTCGTTATATACTTTTTATTATTATTTTTATTTTTGTTAACTTTATTATCATCGATGGTATTATGGTGTGATATAGTTTTATATAGGTGTCGCTTAAGAAGTCTATCTATCATCGAACTCTTGTACCCATTCGCTATTGCTATGTGCCTTATTATATCCAATTCGTCCTGAAAGTCCTTTTGGTTAAGTGGAATCGTTACCAACCTATGAACAAAACTGTTGTAGGCCGCCATTTTCTGACTATATGGGTGATGAGAATCGGCGTGTATTGTAATATCTGTGGTAGTGGGTTTCCTATATATTTTATATTGGAATGTATTAAGATACTTTGTAACAGTCAGGTCCAAAAAATTGAGTTTATTGTCAACCGCTGTTTCGAGGGTAAATTGTATGTTCTTGCTAAGGCTGTTCAAATAATGTTTCAATTTCTCTATCTGTCGTAGCGTGCCATTAAAAACTATAAAGGTGTCGTCTACATATCGTGCATAGAATTTAATATTATTATAAAATTTGTTATTCTCTGAGAACATGTAAGTATTTTAAAAATGATGCAAGTATAAATCCGCCAGCGGTCCTGAAAGTGGTGAACCCATTGCGAGACCAAACTCTTGTAGGTAAAAGTTATTATTAAAAGTGAAGTAATTCTGCTTCAACAGGACATTCAACAATAAAATTAACTCATCTATTTGTTTGTGATTCAGCTTCTCATCTTCAATGAGAAGATCTTTTACAATTGAAATTGTGTCATGAACCGGCACGTTTGTGTATAAATTAACTATGTCAAATGAAGCGATTTTGTACGTAGGTGAGAGTTCGATATCCTGGACCCTTTTAATAAAGTCAATATTATTTTTTATGCTGTGATTATTTTTTAAAACGATACTATTTTTAATAATATGATATAATTTCTTTGCCGTCTTATAGGCAGGTGCAGATGTGTAATTTATGAGGGATCTGACAGGAATATTTGCCTTATGTATCTTCGGTAGTCCCGTGAGCTGCGGGGCACGTGCATTTATTGGTTTTATATAACGGCGAACATTATCATCAAACAAACTACCGCAACGATTAATAATGCCATTTAGCTGTTTGACGTATTCATTGGTAGGGTCACTGTTCAATGTCCCAATGTTATTGTTATCTATAAATTCAAGTACTTTGTTATTATAGACTTGTGTATCTAACATGACAATCGTGTTCAAATACAAAATATACCATCAAATACAAAACGAATTACGTGCGTTAATGAATGTCAAACTCAATAAACGTATTAAGCTTAATAAAACACTGATAGCATACCGTAAACATGCCACAGAAACCAAAATATTAGAACAAATTAAAGACAAACTTACTTCTAATAACGCCGTGATCAGAAAAGCCGATAAGGGGAACACGATTGTCATGTTAGATACACAAGTCTATAATAACAAAGTACTTGAATTTATAGATAACAATAACATTGGGACATTGAACAGTGACCCTACCAATGAATACGTCAAACAGCTAAATGGCATTATTAATCGTTGCGGTAGTTTGTTTGATGATAATGTTCGCCGTTATATAAAACCAATAAATGCACGTGCCCCGCAGCTCACGGGACTACCGAAGATACATAAGGCAAATATTCCTGTCAGATCCCTCATAAATTACACATCTGCACCTGCCTATAAGACGGCAAAAAAATTATATCATATTATTAAAAATAGTATCGTTTTAAAAAATAATCACAGCATAAAAAATAATATTGACTTTATTAAAAGGGTCCAGGATATCGAACTCTCACCTACGTATAAAATCGCTTCATTTGACATAGTTAATTTATACACAAACGTGCCGGTTCATGATACAATTTCAATTGTAAAAGATCTTCTCATTGAAGGTGAGAAGCTGAATCACAAACAAATAGATGAGTTAATTTTATTGTTGAATGTCCTGTTGAAGCAGAATTACTTCACTTTTAATAATAATTTTTACCTACAAGAGTTTGGTCTCGCAATGGGTTCACCACTTTCAGGACCGCTGGCGGATTTATACTTGCATCATTTTTAAAATACTTACATGTTCTCAGAGAATAACAAATTTTATAATAATATTAAATTCTATGCACGATATGTAGACGACACCTTTATAGTTTTTAATGGCACGCTACGACAGATAGAGAAATTGAAACATTATTTGAACAGCCTTAGCAAGAACATACAATTTACCCTCGAAACAGCGGTTGACAATAAACTCAATTTTTTGGACCTGACTGTTACAAAGTATCTTAATAAATTCCAATATAAAATATATAGGAAACCCACTACCACAGATATTACAATACACGCCGATTCTCATCACCCATATAGTCAGAAAATGGCGGCCTACAACAGTTTTGTTCATAGGTTGGTAACGATTCCACTTAACCAAAAGGACTTTCAGGACGAATTGGATATAATAAGGCACATAGCAATAGCGAATGGGTACAAGAGTTCGATGATAGATAGACTTCTTAAGCGACACCTATATAAAACTATATCACACCATAATACCATCGATGATAATAAAGTTAACAAAAATAAAAATAATAATAAAAAGTATATAACGACAGTGTACGGTAGCCTTTTACCTAACATTATATCCAACGTGTTTTCTAAATTTAATATAAAAGTCGCGTTTAAAACAAATAATAATATTTCTAATTTGTTACGCATAAAACAACCATTCCCGTTAGAAGAGAAAACAGGTGTTTACAGGATGTCATGTGATGAGTGTGATTGTTTCTATCTGGGTCAAACTGGCAGGTCTTTCTTGAAAAGATACAAAGAACATCTACCAAGGAATGATTTAGACAAGACCAAATCTAATTATGCGCGCCATCTAATGATGCATAACCATAATTACACAGATTTCAATACTAATTTCAAAGCAATCCATGTATGCGGTAAGGGTAGGTTAATGGAATCTCTCGAGGAGTTTGAGATTTATAAATCATTTAAAGACAAGAATATCAACAATAACAGTATATTAAACGAACAATTAAGGTTTCAATCTCAATCACTATATGATACAGCCCTAAATATAATCGCGCATGACGGTAATGACTGGTGATAAGGATTGACTTAGTTTAATTAGTGGCTCGGCAACTACACGCGCGGTCGGACCGGTCCAACGGAGCCGATGTCACATCGTGTTATGTGTGTGTCGTTATTGTGATTTAGTAAATATGTGCAAATGTGTTTTTATGTGTTTTATGTGAATTTTAACATTTGACGAGGGTTACTGATGATGTCACACATGTCACGAAACGCGTCTACATAAAAAACGCTAAAACGAAGTCACTGACGGATATAAGGTAATTAAATTATCGCTTACACTTTACGGTGATGTGATCTGTGTAATACGGGGTAGTAGTAGTAGTAGTAGTAGTAGTAGTAGTAGTAGTAGTAGTAGTAGTAGTAGTAGTTGTTGTATAGATGCAGCAGCAGTAAGTTAACAGAATATGAATTATCATGGAACTATTTTATTTCTTTTCTATTCATAAATTCATACATATATTTGCAATTACAACAGAAATGAAACATGTGATACTTAAAGAAGTGTTTCAGAAGTGATCAGACTAAATTTACCATTTGTTTCCCAACTTTTATGTAGCGAATAATCCGAAATGAGAGAGGAAAGGCATAATTCAAGATGTACCATACTAAGTAAAACGTGTATCATATAACCGGATAAAACCATTTAGTAAACTGAAAGCACATAATTGAATTCCTGTGTAATTAACAAAGCGGGCTCGTCTGTGGAATCGGGTGGCAGAGTGTAGATAAGACGCAACGCTGAGGTTTGGTTTGACGCGCGGATACCGTAGTTGCCGCGACAGGCGACCAGAACAGAAGACAGCCAGATAGGCGTTCATTGTGAATTACACCTTGCCGACAAGCCCTAGTAGCGCACACGGGCACAAACAAACAAATCTCTAAATCGAACGTTACTAGTATTACTCATACAGTATTATAACTAATTCTAAGTTTATTTACATAAACTCTACTTGAGGATACGGTGCCCTCATGTTGAGCACTAAGTAATTGAAAACAAGACAGTTTGTGTATTTTGGCCACATGTAACATTTTTTATGCAACGATATGTTCTGACAGTAACAACTTTAAAGCAGAAGATATAAAGAAATATGATACAAAGAACTAAAAGGAAGCATAACAATCTACCTTATGATACTGATCCGCCCTACAACCTTTATTGCAAAACAAATATGATTTTATGTCAAATAGAATTTTCGTGTCACAAATTTTTAACATATGATTTTTAACTTAAAAATTTTATAAGAGTACACGGATATAATACATTAAATTAATAGGGTTGAAGAAATCAATTTAGGCGTAAGAGTAGGGACGGCTGGAACTTGTCGCCGTTTAGTTTTAAATTAGTGGATTGATAACTTTACTAGACAGTGGACAGCAACGTAAACATTTTATTCAGATAATTTTAATCAGAGACATGTAATGAAATTTAACTTTACTAATAACCAGAAGATGACCTGGAACTGTCATGATAATCTACAACTGTAAACATACGATTCATCAATATACTAAATAATTAAACTATACAACTACGAAATTTTACTTAAAGATTTTTACCTACAATAGGAAAGTAATTGAATTTCACGATAAATACAATATAAGATCTACATTTACAATTGATGACAATAGTATTGAAAAAGTTAGTGTACTTGAATGCTAGGATGGCGATAACGTATTTATTAATAGGTAATTTTTATGAAGAAGAATAAAGACATTAATTATAGTGTATAAATGGTATTACAAGAAAAAGATACAACCCGAATAACTGTTATCGGATATATCAAATGTAGGCTGTTGTTTGTTTTTACACTTAAGATGTTTTCACCTAAATATTTTGATAATAAATGGAATTTTATGAAAACAATCTCTTTGTTTTCAGGGTATTTATCAAAATTAGGCCAAAATTTTATAATTTTGTTAATAAAAATTCATTGAAAAATCGGGAAATAACGATTGCTTTTAATTAAACTCTATGTTTGTTTACTAAGGGCTCACAAGTGTTTCAATTAATTCAAACAAGAAAAAACATCTGTGGACAGAGTACTTACGATACTATAAACAATTTTACATTAAATGAAATTGTAAATGAAGTATTTTATTTTTTTGGGATGTCTAACTTTTATAAATCAATGGCAAACACAAAATGGGACGTATTCTATGCGATAATCAGTGTAACCACAATAACCATCGCACAAATTGGCAGTTTACGCAGTCCCGAGCGCCGACGCAATGTACGGTCTCGGCTAACTAAGCTCCAAATATTAACAGTCATTATTTCCTAAGTAGAAAATAATAAATAAATAAAGCAATAAACTTTACAATGCGAAGTATTAATTATTTGCGCACAATAAAAAATGTACATCCTTTAAACTTCAACCAATGAATTACGTAAATTTTTTTAACGCTTCCTACTTTAACTATATTATCCTGTTTCGGTTTGTGGCCAAAAGGTCTCTTCTGTTTTTTTATTGATACATTTCAATTAGAACCAAATGAAATTCATTTCACAAGCGCTACGTAATATACTATTGAAACTTGTTACATTTATTGTTGAAACTGAATACTGTTTTGCTTTAATAAACCCGAGTAGCTAACGATGCCACACAACAATAAATTCAACAGACTGTCGATATGGCAAACGAAAATTTTATAGCGTACAATATTCAGGTCGTCAATCGATGCGGCCATAATTAAACCTGTACTGCGTATTGTAAACTGTAATTACATAAAAAAACTGAAATGTGGATAAATAATAAAAAACCACTTGGAAGTGAGGTAGCCAGTAGACTACAATTACATCTATTCACTTCGATATAAACGAACGTGCCTCCATTAGAGGTGCAAATGTTCTCTAATCACTCCTCGTCCACATTAATGTAACCAACCGTTCCCTCTTTATTCTGATGGAATTATCCATGAGGTAATTTGGTTCTTTTTGTATGTGGGTGTGAACAGAGAACCGATGAGCGGTAGAGAGTGCATTCCTTCAACAATGTAATTTTCTAGTTATCGGAACCACAGTTCGTTTTGATAGTATTAGGCCTACTTTTGTAATGAGGAAATAATTGTTTCTCACAATGACGAGGAATAAATGAGTAAGGTAAAACGAATCACACACATTTCTTTGAAATGTATATTGTAGTAATGTGACCAGCAACTCATACTTAATTAAATGTGGTGGACTGCATACCCAATGATGTAGTTAGGTCGCACTGTCATGTATGAGACACTTTTGCAAGCATGTGTGTATATGCAAGCCTAAAGGCAAAGATCGAGCCTAAGCCTGGACCACTCCTCACATGTAAATGAGATCGCATCCGCATTGCATCATCATCATCATATCGTTACCACCACCACTTCCACCATCACTATGATCTTCTTCTTCTTCTTCTTCTTCTTCTTCTTCTTCTTCTTCTTCTTCTTCTTCTTTTTTTTATCCTTAGGCCAAAGACGTCAACGAAGCTTAAGGATCTACAATCTCATTACCTCCTCAATTCCTGGGGCGAAAAGAAAACATTGTGCATGCGAATATCTTGTTATGACTTGGATAGCCAAGCTAGACTTTAGAATTGTTTGTGTCCGATGGTAACAAAAGGGTTCGACTTACGGCAGAATCAGAGAGAATGAACTCGTGTCAGTCCGGTTTAACCACTGAGCCACCTTGCCACACAGCTGCATTTGACCCCTATAATAATCATTACGGCCATTATAGTGGTCGATATAACTGTCACGTAACAATTCAATTGTATATACGCATTAAAAATACATGAACACATTCAGTTACTGTGATAAAACGGAATTATATCCCATATATACTTAGTCAGTATAATAAACTTATAGCCGTATATTTATTCGCCATCCTAATAAGTACTTAGACCATAATTATCGACCATACATAAAGTACGCATATTCAACTTATATTACTTAATTTTCTGCAAGTTTAATGAATATATTTGAGGTACGAGCGTTTCGTACTGAGAATATAATTTAATCATACTAGGGTGATGACAATGTGACTACTTGCTGAGATAATCAAACCAGCGTCATTGTCGTCATGTACGCCTGCATAGGGGGCGTCTGTTCATTGTTGCTTATTCTGAAGTTCACTATAATAGATTCAGTGAACCCCCATTAGCTCATTCATGAAACACATTTTATAGCATTTGTTTGTTTGTAGGCTTCCGCGGCCGGTGTCCATTCTGTATTTGAAGTCTTCTTCCGATATGAACCGCGTGGATGTGTCCTGACTGGCAAGACATATTGAATGCAGTCGATCGATACAGTAAGAAGACTTCAAGTACATAATATACGCTTACAATCTGTTTTTGTAGCGAAGAGAGTGTGCTTATTAAAACTCTAAGCTAAGCTACCAATGCTGTTCATATGCTGTTATAACGCGTTCTAATTTGTCTTGTAGTTCCTAGTAACGTGCCGGAAAAAACTTCGTTCCTGCAGTGTGAAAGACTCTTAAAACATCTTGCTAGCCGAATTATTCAGAATGTTGTATAGCCCATCATCTTCTACGATGGCATAAGCGTTGCCTTCCGGACCTTTTTCTTAATATCGTCAACAATTTATAACAAATTCGTCAAAGCGAAATATCATTTTCTTCTGATGGTTTACATTTACCCTGTTCGGTAATTGCTAATTCGCAGTTGCCGTTTCGATAGGACTAACTAAGTATTCACGTCTTGACACTACGTGCTTACAACGTTGTGTGGAATATTAAGTTACAAGAGAGGTTTGCAGTTTCACTTCAGCTAGCGCGACAAGCAAATCTTAGTGTCCCATAAAAACTTAACAAAGTGAATGCACACAATACGTCAGTAAAGAAAATCTGTAGCCGACATTTCTGTTACGCTTTCACGTTACAAGACAAATTACACCGTCCCCTTCTGCTTAATGAAACCGTTAACGTATCGTACCTGCGGGGGAAAACACATTAACGTATTATGTAGGTCGTGCAGTTCTCACTTTAGCAAATTAAAATCTCATAATGCGACTGCGACGACCGGTACTTGTTAACTTAAACATTATAAAACAACGTCGGAGTGAGGAGAACGTAAATTATTCAACGTTTGATAATAATGTCAGTGTGACGTTGAAATTACTGTTAGTATGAATGCAGTGTATAATATCTACGCGTTGGAGGGTAGATTAAGGAACCTCAACGCCGATATAAAGGATAAGATTGAAAGTGTGTCAATTATGAAGTCGATGAGATAAAGAAAATTAGGCTCTATCTTCCTGGCGCCTGTCTCTTAAAATATATGCAACATGAAAACAGTCACGTAAACGTTTTTAAAAACTCAGAAATGTTTAAAATTAAAAGATTACGGAAATGGTTGGTCCAAACTCACATCATAGACCGAGTCTTGTCACATCGTAGAATGTGTCTATATGAACGAATCTTGATGTCAGTTATATTTTCACTGACGACTTACATTTTCTGTGAAGGTCCAAGGACCCAGGGCACAAATGGTTAAGTGTGGATTGGGATGAATGTGATGGGGAACACCTACAGAGGCACAACAAAGGAGGCGGTAATAACAAGATAAACATAGTTTTTAATTTTTAATCCGATAGAATCCATGTCGAGTTTTTTGTGATAAAATTTTTGAGACAGCATCATAGATATTATTTTATCTATTCTTAAACTATTTTCTTCTTGCCTATATGCCATATATTCGGTTTTTGAATGAAGCATTAACCCTGCCTACCATGTGCCACCCGGCTACAGCTACAGCAAAGCTGTTACAGCTCTTAGCAAACCTTTGCCTCTTTCACGATCATCCTCTGTGTATTCCTATCTTAATCGCCTCTACACTGCCACTCACTTTCATGTCTTCATATCCTCTAATACACATTCACTTCATCGGAATCTCGGTCTTCCCCTCTTCGCAGATGAAAAATTCTGGGCTTCAAAAGTATCATAGAATAGGCATAAAATTATCATCCCTTCGCTCCACATGATCCAGCCATTGTGCTTTTACGTATCTTGCAATATCTTCCTTTTAAACTTTATGTCCTTAGTGGTCATTTTTGGCCACTGTTCACGTTTTAGACTCACAGGTACCTAAGAGCTACTCATAGGTATTAGGGTATTCTATAAATTTGTGTTTTGAGGTCCTAGTTTTTTCTTTGTAACTTAAAACTATTGTAATTGACATCTTGTATCGTTTTTACTCATTTTTTAAATTTAAAGTTAACACTTCATTAAGTAATCACGTTTCTTATCTTGCAGGGACATGTGATTTATATGTCTGTTATTGATTATGTGTGCTTTTAATCACACGCGCGCGCGCTCACACACTTAAACGCGGGGTTGTAATTAGCATCACGTTTTGCCGATGGTAACAACCGCATGAGAAACAGATTAGGAGGCCTCAATTACATAATTCAGTCTTACTTATTGTGTTGTAAATTCCGTTCCCGTTTGGAATGGATTGAGTTGTGTAAAAGTCGTGGATAAACCTGAGCAAAGATCATATGCGAGTACACAGAATGACAAGAGAGCAAAGAAGTGGTGGTGAGAGAGGTCCAAACATTTGTTATCAGCTGTCTTGCTGAGAAAACTAGATATCGAAGCGGTTGAGTTTTCAGTCTCCATAAACTACTATTTTTTGTGAACAAACGTACAATCTTGTTTATTTTTGAGAAATGATCCCTTGTTGTTTTGAAGTATGTGGAATGTTTTTTACACAGTGACATCCCCATAATGGTTATACTTTGTCATTTTTACTTGTATTTAATCTAAATATTTTAAAAATCGAGTCACCTATGTAAAACTAAGAAAATTGCTGTCATAAATCTAAAATTTTCAAATTGAAGTGCTTCGTCTCTCTTTGTGTACCTAGAAAGACGGGTTTGTTTAGAAACATGGCAGCCATATTGGTGCTTACAGTTAACCGCATGAAAAAGACATAAATTTAGATATTCGACATCGCATTGAACTGGTAATGCTAAAATACAAATAATTATTAAACTAGTATAATTCAATAGTAATGCATTGTAATGTTTGTTACAATAAGAAATAATAATGAAGAAGAAGAAGAAGAAGAAAATAAGAAAAAGAAGAAGAAGAAGAAGAAGAAGATGATGATGACGATGATGATGATGATGATGATGATGATGATGATGATGATGATGATGACTAGTCTCTAATCAATAATAATCGTAATTACAGAACAATAACAATGATGCTCGTAACGAAAAATGATAATCAGGAATATCTGAGGAGAATATCTAGTGTAGATATCGTAACTTTAAGCGTCTGTTGCACGTAGCCAATTGACTCGCTGGCTGTTACGCTGGATAACTAAAATATCGTAAAATATAAGGTAATATTAAACAATTTTGAAGATTGTATACAGTGACAGAGTGAACAAAAATCTCAAAAATATTTGATTATTTTAATAATTATAACGCAGCCTTATCTGAAATTTGAAATAAAAAATGTCGTTTGGCTGCTTGTTGTGAATACTGGCTACTGGTAAATAGGTAACAAAATGTTTGAACACCAGATGAAAGTTAACATACTTCATCTTGTTTCAGATAGCTTTATATGTTTTACATCTAATAAATCTAATAATATGTAGAAAGTGAAGTGACAACTTTTTTCTATTATCAATTTAAAGGTGCCAAAATAGTCGTTGGCGAATACTAATTCACGAGATGGAAGGACATCACATAGCTAGCGAGAGCAAATGCAGATGTTTTTAAGTTCTTACAAGGCAATACTTTAAACAAGCGACGTTAAAGGAAACTAATAACGCGAGTATTTATAGTTACTTATAAACGGTGCTAGTAAGGGACTAACAAACGAGAGCATCTAATGATAACAATTTATCCAAACGTTTAACGTTGTCTGTTCACACTGTGCATAATTAGCTCGATACTAATAACGGACTTAGTAATGTGCGGTAGTTACCATCTTAAATGTAACACTTATTCTTATCATTCAGCAGTGAATCGCTAGTTAGACGATTTCTTCTTTTTCCTCTTTCTTTCCACTTCAGGTTCTGCCTGCTTTTCCTCATCTGTGCATCTTCTGTGTGTCTACCAACATTCCATCTGTTGCGTCTACCACTTAGTGCACCATCTCATGCTATTGTGACAACTCTGCAGTCTACTATTATTACTACTATTAGACTCTGCAGTCTACGTCGTATCATCGATGTCTTATGCCTGACATATTCGGCCTGATTTCATCGTTCCAGAGTCAGTTCCGGCTATTTTTCTTAATATTTTTATTTCGGCGGATTCCATTAGCCTCTGAGTTATTGAGGCTAATACAATCTAGCCGTTTATATATATATATATATATTCGGTTTTTCAGATGACATATTTAAGGATCTTGCTTGTCTGGTAGCTTTCTTTATGTGGTATTTTATTGTCTTTCCTAAATCTCCACGACTTGTTATGCTACGCCCAGATACTGCACTTCTGTGACTTGGCCTGAAATATTTCAGTTTACTTCTAATTTATGTATTACCGGTTCCTTGCATATCAGCAGTAATTTGGATTTTGTTCTAAAACAAGCATGTTCAGTGAACCAATGAAGTAGTCTGCAAATCATCCTCTCTTTGAGTAGTTAATCAGCGATGCATGACGACCACACCATTTTTTTTTAATTTCTTTCTAGCTCATTCAGAATCCCTTCTCTGCATTAACGTTGTTGATTAGTCTATTATCAGATCAAAGAGAAAGGGGTTCAGAGAGTCATCCTGTATTACATCTGTTCACGCACCTATTGACTTTGTAAATTACCTGTTATATAAATGACTTTCTGTTTTCTGCCACACGTTTTCTCCTCATACGTTTAATGGTTTGGATAATGTACAAGGTGATTTATCGGCTGTAGAGCATCGCTGGCTAAATTGAGTAGTCAGTGTTGTTGTTGTCGGTCGTAAGTCCGGATAAAAGAGGGAGGAACTGGGTTAAGTCTAGCTGACAACCTACCTTTGGTAAAAAGCAACATTCGCAGCTCCATTGTGCCTCGGATAAGGATTTTTGGCTCGGTAAAAAATACTGGAAATATATTTGTGTATTTGGGGCATACCTTTCTACTTTTTACCAATTTCAGCTAACAAAACCACAAACGAATATAGAAATGTTTCAAATTAAATATAACAAGAATTACATAAAAATAGAAGCTAGAAGCTAGAGGACTGTAACTATGCAGTATTGTCCGAAAACGAAACGGTGCTGAAAACGGTCGCCTTTGATTCAGTGTTTCGGCACAATCCTATGGGAATTACATACAGTAATGCAGTATACTATATTCATATTACGTACGATAACTATAATAATCATACATAAATGAAGCTATGTATTTAGAAATACATTCTAACTTACAGAAATGCCGCTAAGAAGAGTCTGTGTTAGAAATCTCCGTAGATTCTTACCTGCAACAAATAGAAAAGAGGACGTTATAGACTACTCTCACAAAGTTTTGCTTAGGCTTATAGATAGATTATTTGTAAAAGAATTTGTATGTTTGTCTTATCATAATCATAATACACAGTTATGTTTACTACAAAAATATCATTCTTTATATACTTAGTCAAAGTAGGCCTATCTAAATCCAAGCGACTTGGATTTGCTGTTTCGCAGTTATTCTTACATAAATAGACAGTCTACATTTACACGTTATATAATATATACATTACATGCACATAACATTATACCGTTGATGTTACTGGCGTAGAATTAATGAAAAATATTTTATTTATAGTATGGTTTAACAAGTAAACGACAAAAAGTGCTCCTAATTTTCTGTCTCTCTGTGATTTACCAGCAATATAAATCTCTTTTAGATCCAGTTGAATAAACCCATCGTGGTTTGTGTGTGTACGCGCTCGTGTGTGTGCAGAAACTATTAAAGGCATTTACGACTTACAGTTAACGAAGGATTATACACCTCCGGTGGAATATCACCAAATGTGCGCAATCATATAACTAACTACGACACCACAGTCACGAGTTCTGTACTTTGCAGGAAAATCACCGCCGAACAGCAGTCACTTGTTCGCATACAAGTTTGATAATAATCATTAATGCTAGAGATGTTTTTTACCTTTACGTATAGCCGAAGTGACAATCAGACTTTTCAAAAATGATTTTATTTTCTGTTAGTGCACATTGGCCACATGTACTCCTTTGTTTTGCAATCCATACCGGTATTTAGATACTGGTTTGCTGTCTCAACATCACTCTTTTTTCTTCTTCTTCTAAACCGCGTATTTTGTGCAGATTGACAGTTATTAAACCACCGTTTTCTCAGATGTCTCAGGCTTCTCTGCCCATCCACTTTGTATCCAAATTTTTAAATGAAATCTAAAAAATTTACAGGCATTGCACAAATGCAATGCATAGAGAAGAGAAGGGCATTGAAAATGCTTCAATAAATCTAAAAAATATATATATATATATATTTATGTTCATTCACCAATCAATGAATTCATTCTTCATTTACCAATGTACAGATTATAAGTTAAATGTAGTCGCATTCATAAGCGAAGTTTTATATGTGTACTACGTTATTGACAACAAAGAAGTAGTTTCTATGGAAACTCACCGTTCCCATTTTCGATCACGCACCAGCGATCGGCCGCAAATGTGCGGCACGTCCTTATAAACATTTTCAATGTTAAAAATTCTTGCGGCCAAGTGATGGATTCAAGTTATGTCATATTTTGTTATTCGACTCGGCGCGCGCGCGCGCGCGAGCGGATGTGCGCTAAAGACATTCAACTCGTTTCTAACGTCTCCACTTGCCACGCTATCCGCACGTCTGTTGCTCTTCATCATGCGAAGAAATCGTCTTCACTTATACGATCCTTTCACTGTTTGTCCAACACTCCAATTTAGGTCTACTTAAATGTAACAGAGTGGGTACTGCTATTGTCTTATAACTCTCCGCCCAGCATCGGCAATATGAATTAACCGCTGTGATATCAGATGAATGATATCAATTGCAACGCCACTCGTAATTCATTATAACTGGAGGGCGAAAACAATAACAAAATTATATATTTAATAATAAAAATAGTTCTTCTATCAAATGTGCCATCTATAATGCTAAGCCTGTGTGTCGAATCTTTTAGTTAATTCTACTAATTTGTTGTACTCTGACCTTTAGTAGTAGTGACATAGGCCTACACTCTGTTGAATAATAATTACACATCTATATACACTTATACCGATATTTACATTTACACCTACTCCCTATATATTTAATTTACCACTTAGTAGTGGGTGCGTGAGGAGGATTTTCAGTGGCATTAACCTTAATAAATACAAAATCATAGTTGCAATAAGTAACCAAATACATTTTATTACAACCAAGAATGTTCCAAGCAACAAAGTAAATTTTGTTTCAGTTTCACTATAAATGGTGCAATGCTGGTCAAACGTAGGAACTGCATGTATATGAACGGAACATAGGAGTCACTGATTTTCAATTGTTTTAATGAATTATACAACTGGAAAGTTGTGTAAATATATTAGGTTAATAAGGAATACTGGAATACGGAAAGTATGTAAATACTGCACATAAATAAGCAGTAACTTTACAACTTTGCAAATGTTGCTAGCACCATGTATTGTGAGCTTCAAAACCATATATTTCATGTTTTTGATTGTATTTGTGTGGTTGACACACTGTCAGTATTTACACGAGTAAGAATACGGAAAATCTAGTCCCATAAAAATATAAATTTTAAATTATGGTAAACCAAAAAAAAATGAAAAAATATGGTACAGAAACTTAGCGTGTATACAAAAATCTGCACACACAATGTTTCAGTTTTCTTTAAAACTGAATATATTTAAAATGTTATAATATTTATAACAATTACAAAAACATTTACCTTTAAACATTCTCTTTGTTCCGTAATAGTTACGTCGCAACAAATCGCATTGAAGCGAAAGAAATCTGCTCACTAAACTAAATGAAATGTTGGAAAAAATCAATAACTTAACAACCGTTCAATCAACTCAACCGTTTTACAATCGAGAGTAAACCTGTCTGTTAGTTTAAGACGCAAATCTGTCGCTGGAATACAGGCTTCCACAAAGAGTCCCCTGGTGTCGAATACACGGACTGATTCGCATAGGTTGTTGGCCGGCCACGGAACCGAGTCATATACAAAATTCTTGGAAACGATAGCATTGTAACGACAAACATGACGACGCTATGTATTAAACAAATACGAAAAATAAATGAATATTAATATCAAGCAAATATGTCGCATCACATTAAACACAAAAAGTAATAATCCAATTACAAGAAAATGATTTCTAAAGTATTCAGCTGAATCTATTAGGATGTAGTACATTTTTTATCATAAAAAAATAAAATAAAATAAAAAATAAAATTATTTTTAACATTTACGTTATTCTATTAATTTATACAACAGTTAGAATATGCTCATGTTCTTTAAAATTTTATGCTTTGCTTACAGCACACATATTTGTGGCAGTGGGGAAATTGTGGGTTGCTATGTGGGGAAAAGAGGTTAGACTGACTTGGCACAACTGCTTTTCTTTTTATCTATTTCGTTACACGCTGAATCAGTTTACTGCCCTAGGAGAGCAAAGTGTACGGGAGTGAGCCGGGTACTATAGTGCCGTATATGAAGTTGTCACTTCAAAAAATCACTAGTTTTACAATAGTTCTGTTTATTAAATTGTCCATTACACACTATCACAACATTAATACGAGTCAGCAGATTATAATTGTCCACACAGAATAATTAACATTAAACGCTTGTCACTTACATTAATATACTGTCTAATAACACGCACAGAATTCTACTACTCGGTGGTGTGGTGTTTGCTTATACGTACACAGACAGTGGCAGTTATGCGACGTAATAACGTAGGCCTATCTGCCTCAGTTGAATTTGTACCAATCGACCGGCCTCTAGAAGGCGCAGAAACTGTTTCAAACGACCTTGCAACCAGCGTCGCGTAACCATAGTCACGAGACTACGAGTACTACGCATGTTGCCAATCACAGTCACATTAAAGTCCAAGATATTAAAGTCCTCTACTTGTTCAATTTTCTTCTTTTTATCACTTCATTGTTTTCACTAGATCTTTTCTAAAAAGGGTATGACCATCGTTTTATTTTCGGAAATCATCAGTTTGAATTTGCTTATCTTATGTGACCGACAGATTCACTTTCGCAGATCATCGTCACTCTGCCAAAGAAACAAACTGTTTGCATACAAGACAATAAAAAAAAAGTATCCGTATCAATTCATGCCTTTAATCTGAACTGAGCTTTTCATTTACGTACTAAAACATTACGTACATACTCTTTAACGTTGCTAGTAACAAAGACAAGGGACATATTCATTACTAAATTGTCTCAAATAAGGTAGCGGCTGAAATGAGATTTCTCAAGCACGTAGCAGGGTGTGCTCTCCATGATCATAGAAGAAACACAGATAAATATGGCAGAAACTGAATATTATGAGTATACTCGACAGGATTGCCCTGTATGGGCTGAATTTGTAGGAACAACTTTGCCGAGTGGATGACTGCCGCATCCCCAAACAGCTATGGAACTATAAGCAGACGGGATGGAGAAGTGTGAGGCGTCCGAGGAAGCGCTGGAGTGATCAGCTCTAGACTTTACCTGTTTGAGCCCGAAACAAATCATCATTGGTTTAATCCTGGCAGATGATGATGAATGATACAACAGTTCTGCCTTACTCCATTATTTATTGGTACGGAACGCAATAAACTACTGTTAATATCCAAAGCGACGATTGCACCCCCATAAAGATTCTTATAATACGTATTAGATGAGATGGCTATCCCCTTCTCTCGGCTGGCACTATGAAACCTTTTTCACAGTCAATAAGGACAATATGCGTTAACCAATTAAATTGCATATGTTTTCAGTAACGTATTACAACAGTAAAATTGCACCCGTGGTATCGGGGTTTTATTAAGTAAATAAAGATTTGCAGTCTAGCACTCTACGTCGTGCAGTTTAGCAGTTAGTTTAATTGATCGTTCCTTGTTAGACGAAGATAACAACACAAAATCAAAAAGTTACAAAACAATCAAATCTTTTACCAATTAAATTGGGCCTCATTAATGCCACTCTTTTAACATTTCCTCCACTACGATTTTCAGTGAAGTTAAGAGTTAGTGTGCTTAGTACAAAATTCTTCTACCAAATACACTATCAAACGGTATTGTAATCGGATGTGGAGGCGCTTTGGTATAGAAATAGTTACCAGTTGTGATTTTCTATTACAATAAAATAATTATTTTACAGCTTGTAAAACGGCAAAGACACCATGCAAACGCTGCATAACGTGGCACTCAGTCTGTACTAGCTGTGTAATACTACGTTTGCTTGAAAACAATTTAAAATTATTATAGTTTATTATAATAATCCCATATCCGCTACTTTTCCATCTCCAGGATATTAGTAATGGATAAGGGATATCCTCGTTTGAGAAAGGAAAAAGGAAAGCTATTATGATTAATTGAAAGAACACTTCCAATTTTGCTGTGTAGTGGACATATATTTTGTTCTACTTAATATAATCCACACAGTGGAATACACGTTCCATTTCGCAGCATTAGAAAGATTTTATATTTTAAATTTGTGTTTTTCACTTTTTGAAACATATTCTGATGCAGCTTAAATGTATATCTCCTTTGCAGGTTACAAATATATGAAATACCCTATATTCGTTCAAGTTGGAATACATGAACTATATTTATTTGTTTACACACGCGCGCGCGCGCGCGGGCGAACAAACAATTCACTTACTTTTGCTTCCCTTTCCTTTAATCCCTCTTTTCTTTTCTTTCTTTCCCACAATACAACGAATTGTACTGTTGTATAGAATATGTACGAAGTCAATAATCAGCTGTAATTTATATTTATATTGTTAAAATTACATTACCAAATCTGTAGGTAAGTTGTAGCTAAAGTAATACTTTCAGCTGTTGTCTTTTTGCACCATGATGAATTTTAGATTCGCTGTTTACTGTGAACTCAGGGGAATTTTCTGTGTACATTATAGCCTTTCAGATTCTGGTAATGATTAAGTACTTTAAGTGCATAACAATTCTTCATACCACAAGAACGTGAGTTGGATAAACAATTCTTTAACGATTGTGTAAAAAATTCATATCAAATTAATAAAAAGAAAAAAAATGTACGGAAATATGTTTTTGACCGCGTTTAAGTTAAAACACGAACAGAAACGGTGACGAACGCAGCGTGATTTTTACAATAAAGTAAAAAATGATTGTAAACAGAAAGAAATAAAGGAAAGCGGGAATAAAGAGAAAGAGAAGCAAACGTGTGTGCGCGCGCGTCTGTGTATGTGTATGTGAATTGAGTGAATGAGAGAGAGATAGATAGATAGATAGATAGATAGATAGATAGAGAGAGAGAGAGAGAGAGAGAGAGAGAGAGAGAGAGAGAGAGAGAGAGAGCGAGAGGGGGGCGAGAGTACAAAGAGAAGGGTGGGAGAGCAAGTGTATAAAACGGACGGATCAATAGGAAGGCATTAAAAAATGAAGTGACAAGTGGATTAGAAAGGGAGTTTTTGTTTGCCTCGTATACTGGACACAGAGTGCGCTTAATCTATATAAAAACTGAATATTGTGTACATAGTGTAGCGCCAATTTGAACGTTGTTTCCACAGTAATCTATGGATCTGTGCCAGTTCGTGATCGTCAATGTAATCATGCGCGCCTTTCCGTTCCGTATTCCATAACTCTATTGCAGATATGATTAGTTTGAAACCCGTACGTGATCATTTCACCCTTGCCAGTACCGTGCAGCGTCAATTTTAATTTATATACTCTATGAACATAAAGTCATATTTTAATGCTTTAGTATCAATAGCATAGCTTAACACTTCTGGAGTGCCTTTAAATTCCGTAACATGTAAAACACATTTTACTTACACGTTTTTATTTTTTTAAAAACGAATGCTAAAATATTTTTGTTATTACGAATATCGTGAAAAAATCAATACACACTTTACGTATTGAATTAACTGTATAGAGACAACAAGTACACTGTAATAATTTATAAATACAGCAGTCGCTAGCTTGACATTTAATTATAATGGAGACTTCGAGTGGTGCTTACGTGATTTTGCCATCGAAACGTTTTACAAAAGTAATGACAGTGGGAAGGCGGAGCGTAGAGAATTTTGCCGTAATTTGAATTTATAACGTCACGATTTTATTCCGTCAGCACTTGCAGTCAATACATGGGTTTGAAATTTTGAGGAAACAGGTTCGGCACTGAAAAAGAAACTTTTAGACAGGGTGCAAGACGTTCTAGCTGCTTTTATGAGAATCCAACGGCGTTTAATTCGCAGTCTCTACCCATCCATCGTTCGATTGATAATAGAGTACTGTCGCAGGAGTTACAAGTTTTAGATTATCCAGGAACTATAATCCAATGATCTTCTAATGCAACGTGAATTCTGTGAACGGATGCATGAAAAGCTAAACAAATGTTATGAATTCATTAACTACATGTGGATGTCGCCAATGTGTAATATCCAATTATGTGAACAATTTGTTATCAAGTAGGCCTATTATTTTATTTAAAAAAATTATTTCCCAAAATCTTTCGTTGCTCTGAAAGATTATGTAGGCCTATATGAATAAAAATTAATAATGCAGTTTGTGGAATTTTAAACATACATATTACTCTACGTAAATATTTTTAAAACATATATATTTTAGTATTATAAAACGGACAGCTTCACGTATCCGTCTGAGAAAAGATGGCTGAATCAAATGCTGACAGCTGGTAAATAAGCCTGTGTATTATGTTGATCGTGTTAACAAAGGCATGTTACGTAACGAAGTAAGTAACTAACTTGGGGAAAATAAAAGATTGGGTATTGTTCGGAACAATTTATTTTCATTGTAAGATATAAATTCGAGAAAGACTTTATTCAGTTTAGTTTGGTGTAATTCATTTGGTAAATGTCAAACGTGCTTAAGGAATCTAATTGAAAACCTACGGTAACGAAAAAGTCACAGTTTTATGACTTGCTGCTTCTTTGATCACTGTTTAGTAATTTTCTAGCTGGCAAGATTGGTTCATTCATTATTATTATGAAACTGTTTAAAAGTTTTAAAAATCACTACTTAGTATTCTAAAGAGGTGTGTTTTCTTCTAAGGGAGAACGTTACCTCACTTATCCTTCTCTTTTGGTCCGCCTCTGATGCAATTAACTTTCAGAAAGTAAATTTAGTCGTGCTTTAGAGCTTTTAGCGCGGCCGTGTTTATAAATCCTTTTCCTGTTAAACACCAATAGTTAAAATTCTCACATATATTTTTATGAGAGTATAAAAGCATATAGAGAAATTTCTTACACACAGCAGTGTCAGTGACATCCTTACGTTTTCTTCACATTTGACGTCTAAATCTGTGCTCTGAAGACGTTGGCGACTTACATTCATCGAAAACCTTGATCTGTCCACATATAACTCTTTTCAACCACTTTTATTCTTCTTCTTTAGTACTATAGCCCAACGTGAGACCTGGATTCCAACACCTATCTTCTTCAATTCTCCTGTCCATTGCCATCTCAGCGTAGCCCCTCATAGACAATCTTCTTAGATCATCCAGCATATTATCCAACCATCTTATCCTAAGTCGGCCCCACTTTCTGCTTTTATAGACTTGGCCCTCAGGATTTTCATTGGCACACGCTGATCATCCATACGCTCTAGGTGACCTAGGCACTGTATTCGTTGAGTCTTCACTAATCTTACAATGTCTTCATGCTTCAATAGCTCATCTATCTCCTAGTTATTTCTTATTATACATTCACTATCTTCTTTAAGTAGACCATAAAAATGTCTTACAATCTCTCTTTCAAACCTCCATAGTGTTCCTTGTTCTTTTTTTGTTATTGTCCATGTCTTTCCTCCATAAGTAAGGATCGGACTGATAAGTATCTTATATATTTTTATTGTCGCGTTACGACTAATGAGTTTGCGCCTCAATAGTCTACTGTTAGCATCTATTGTTTCCTCTTTGTATTGTCTCATGTATCGTCGTGTTTATGGAGCCTTCATTATCTATCGTGTTACCAAGGCATCTAAACTTATTAACTGCATCAAATGAATTATCCTCTATGCATAAATTATGTAAATTTCTTCTCGTTTCTGATGCAGAAATTAGTATGTATTTAGTTTTGCTGATATTTACATTTAGTTCCAGTCCAGCGAATTTTTTATTCAGCTCCTTGTATTCTTCAACTAGCCGTTGTCTTGATCTGGCTATTATCACAACGTCGTCAATGTAACCACATATTTGGCTTGTCTTAATTAATATCGTTCCTCGCTGATCTATGTCTTTAATAGTATAGTGTAGCGCAATAATAAAGAGGATGACCGATGACAAATCACCTTGTTTAACTCTCTTATTACATGCAAATGATTCAATCAGCATATTCTCATAATTAATTTTGGCTTTTGTGAATGCCATGGCATCTTCGTTAACTTTGTAAGATTCAAAGGAATTGCCGTATCCTGCACGGCTTCATAAAGTTTTACCCTTCGCACACTATCAAATGCCTGTCTAAAGTCCACAAACAGCATCTGAAGATCTACATCATCTTTATAGCACTTTTCTATAATTTGCCAGTTGTTTAAGTCTTTCATTAAATATCGAAGTCAGTACTTTGTATGCAGCGCTGAGTAGCGTTATGCCCCTATAACTGTTAAAATCCAGTGTATTATCCATCTTATGAATTGAGCATTTTATTCCAGTGTTCCACTCTTCAGGCATTATTTCTTTTATCCAGACCACATGAGTTAGATCATGTAAATAGGCCTTAAAAGTTTCGCCCCCATGCTTCAGTAATTCTGCGGGCAGATTAGCCAGTCCTGGGGCTTTGTTTCTATTAAACTTTCCAACTGCCAGTTCCATTTCGTTTAGTGTGGGGATCCCACCACATGATCACTATCATTCGTTGTTTGGGCTCCCACCTCAGCACTCCGCATACACTCCGCACAGCTTCCTTTTCATCTTCATTCACATCTTCATTCAACAGCTCCCTAAAATGTTTCATCCACCTCTGCAAAACCCTTCTGTCGTTTCCCACAATCTTCTCATGTTTACTAATACAACCTGTTTTTAGCACATACATTATTCTTCCTTTACGGAACCGGTTAATTAAAAATTATTTCGTATACTTCGCCAACAGTATTCAAGGTATCAATAATAATCCAACACTTTTTATTGTGTGGAAAACCTCGTTTTGCTGCGCAAAATTAATCGGAAGTTACATTAAGAGGTATAAACAGAAGGTTATAAGCAGTAGGACAGAAGATCTAGAAGCAAAATCTAGACTGAAGCAGATAACTATTGCCTACTTACAGTTCAATCGCAAAGTATTTGTTTAATCCTGAAATCTCTTTATGTTTTTAAAACAAGGTACTCAAATTGTATTTAAAGAATAAAACATGTAGGCACTTTCTTAATAATTTTTCCCATGCATTGATTTAATTTTTGTAATAACATACATTTTGATTTCTATTCTGTAAGATAAAACAAAATGAATCTTGAGAGAAATGAAAATCTGTTTTGTTCATTGTATTTATGCATGCATATTGTAATGGTACATATCTTCACCTAACAATAATGAAGAAATATGACAAGATAAGTTATTTAAATAATTAACACTAGGATAAAAAGGGATGCATCAGAGATTAAAGAATGGGTGATTCATAATAATAACACGATCAAACGTATGAAGGTAATTAGAAAAGTAACCTCTAATAATAAAAAAGTAACAAACAATGAACCAAAATGTTAAATACGATAATACATGGCGATTTAACCACAATAGCCCAATAGATGGTAAGTGAAAGAGTAGAACCAGCTCCAAAAACCAAGTATATAAGATAAATTATGACAATTGTAAGTGATAACGAGAACTAGTCAACACACCAACATAAGAATGTATAAATAATTAAACAATAATGTATAAAATAATTAGAATGGAAGTGTGAAGATATAATCAGCCACAACACCAAGGAAGTGATATATAAAATATGGCAAAGTGAAGTAAACACAGTGAAAGAGTACAAAACCAGTAATAAACCAATAAAAAAGACTAATCAATGATAAATTATGTATGATAACAATGATTATAAAAACAGACAAGCAGTCTAAAAATTAGAAGTATTAATTGTTAAGGACTTAAGACGTAGAAGGGTACACTAACCCAAACAAATAGAGTAAACTAGGACAAATCGCACTAGCACGACACAAACATATCAATTGTATAATCAAACATGAGAGAGTGAGAGATAGTAAGTTATAATGATGATGAACATTTTTAAAATAAAAATGAGAAAGAGAATTCTTAGTAAGCAATACACTAATTTTTACCCACCAGTAACACTTAAACCATGGAGTGCAAGGTGTTATTATTAATAACCCCAAAGTGAAAATAAACCCCCGTAATAGTGATAAACACTGATAAGACAGTGATAAAAGTTTATAAGTGCATAAAGTGAGTGAGATCTAATAATGGTTAAACATAGGAAGGACTGTGATAGTTAAAAGCCAATATAAGTGGACACCAATATGTAACAAAATAAACTAAAAGTAGTAGGATTAAGCTATCAGTAGTAATGACTAATTATCATGTTTTTAAATTTTTATCAATTAATATTATAAGTGACAATTCAGATTATTACATGTGAGTAAGAAAAATAGACTATTAGAATGTCAATACACCGTATAGAGAATTTCTGAAATACTGAAAGATAAAAACAAATGTTATTAACCCAAAATTGATAAGGGAAAGACAAAATAATCATTATAAGATTTCAGTAAAAACATAGTAAAATATTATTAGAATATCAAGTTATTGACATAGTGTCAAATAAGATTAATAATAAGAAATGTAATTTTGTTCAAATATTTAATTAATGTTTATATGTTTGTTTTTTATTAATACTATATAATGATTATTACTCACTAAAGAGTATGAGTAGGTGATGAAATTAAACATTGTGGGCAATGAAAAGTAAATAAGTATGTTTTAATGAATAGAGTTGTGTCTCAAATAATTATGTTATAATGAATACAATTATGTCTATGGGAATTATTAAACCATAAGATTCTATGTTAAATATTATGCAATAAATAATGATTAAAAACCAAACAAGAAACAAGATAAATACAGACAAACACAATGACACCAAAAGGCAGTTATGACAATAGACAAGCCAGAATATGAAACCAGTAAAATCACACATGATTACAGAACAGACATAAAACCATTGAACAAATAAACAAAATCATGTATTAAAACCAATCAGGACCCATACAAGGGGAAAATAAAATGTAATCTCAGTAATTAAAGAAAAATAGCAAATTTCTATTTAAGCCTAGGCAAATTCCCAACTGTCAAACTACAAGAAAACTTCAATTTTGAGAATTAAACAATAACATTAGTAAGACTAAGCCATATAAACAATAAAATACAATTAGACAATCATGTTAAGACAGAAATATGATAGTAATCATTTAAATTAAGAAAACAATGTTAATTAAACAAAATCAACAAAACTGTCAAAATGTTGATACCTAAGTAAAAACAATAGTATTGGATGTCAAATTAATCCTTGAGCCAAAATATGAACAGTGGTAATGATATTTAATACTAAAAAGGGAATACTGAAGATTAATTACATTCAGAAGATCTGTAACCAATTTTAAATAAAAATTCAAAAATCCTAACAATGGTCTTAAGCCAATTTTAACCAATCAGAAATTTTGAGTTACCATGACAACAACCGAATATTGACTAATTTCAGTTAGGAACATTTTTTATCTGTAGTGACGCTTAAGTAGAGAGACGCCACGCCGTGAAGGGCCCAAATTTTTGACTTAAAACAGTATGAGTGCCCATAATGTTATGAAGAAGGACCATTACAACTGATGAGAGGACATTCCAACCAACCTAGACTAAAGACCAGCTCAAATTTAACCCAGATGACTGCAATTTATGGAATTTAACAAGAAGAAGACGCCGGACATCCATGAAGCCCAAGAGTGAAGAAAGAAGACTCGACATCAACCAATTAACCTACGTTGACTACTGATAATACACCTCCTATCTACTAACGTTAAGTATTGCGGAATTAATTGATTTCAATAAAACAAATTCTCTTTCAAATTTTATAACTAAACCGTAAAACTCTCACTATCACTGAAAGTATTATTTTTCAAGGATTGATAAATAAGAAGTAACTTGTAAACACTGAACTAATGATAACCTATGTATTACACCAACGACACTGTCACACTTTAACACCACAATATTTAATTTACAGTAAACCTTGTTTGATTTTAATGCTCACGAACATTAGTGATATATTATAATTTGTTATCTTGTTATAAAAACTTCTTTGTCGTA
The DNA here is from genome assembly GCA_034769895.1 of Magicicada septendecula. Lineage (NCBI taxonomy): Eukaryota > Metazoa > Arthropoda > Insecta > Hemiptera > Cicadidae > Magicicada > Magicicada septendecula. The sequence continues at coordinate 575,804,502 of CM068367.1, read as the reverse complement.
CTTAAAAGGACTCTATAAGCAGATTTATTTTGTAAATAATAACCAACGCTGTCTTGCATCTAATAGAAACATTGTACTGCCAACCCAGCAATCCACTGAGTGAACGACTATATATTGCCGAGGCTAAAATTATTATATCAATTACTATTTTGTATAAAGCGTTAACAAGAATTAACAGTTCAGAGCCTAATAAAAAATTGTGTACCGAGAACAACTGTCCAGTATTTATTTATAGAGAAATATTATGTATGTTTTGTTTAATAACAGTGAGTCAACATAACCAACATTATTCAAGTTGGTAACACGTTTCCCCCACTCAAACGAGAATCGGTTTCATGCCAGTCGGCGTACGATTCGAATTTACACTAGTACATTGTCAAACCATCCAGGTAACAACTTTTAATTGTTTTCTCGTAAAACAATTTGGCGCCTATCGGGAATTACAAAAGAGTGAGAAGGGACAGATAAGGCACACAGGCTACCAGACGCTTCCGAACGGACCACTAAATACGTTCGCTAAAACACATTATTAAAACTTACAAATTCTAAACTTATATAAAAGAAAGAAACACCAGGCTTTCAACAATATATTTATGAAAACTACAACACATAGATGTAGTTGTGTATAAAGCAATGGTAAGAGGACCCAAACCAACCACGATTTCAGAAAGCCAAGCAAAACGGGGATGCACGTCTAGCCAACCCTAATAGCACGTGAACCCAGGTTACCCTTCACAGCCGCCGAAGTAAATGTAGCTAACCTATACCACCCCGAGACCGAGTGATTTATATAAACTGACAAACTTTAATTAAGTTTGTCAAGTCGGTTATAACTCATCAGTTTCGGGACAGACAAGCCTTTATAAACTAAAAGACAATGCGTTTTTGTTGCGTTCCTTGATTCCTCAATGAGTCTTTGCTGTTTTCATTAGTCGGGGAATAAAAACAATTTTTGAATTAACTTTTATAAAGTACTCTAGTAACGTAAAAAGGGATATATTTTATTGTTTTCTTTTTATAATTTTTGTTCTCGTATAAGAATCGAGAAGTGATCCAGCTTGCAGACAAAATTTCTACTGAATTTAATCAACAAACATAACTACACAAACGCAGTTGATTACACTGTCGGCGTAAATTAATTTATGAAATAAATATAATATGTGGTTGTACTTAGAGAAATGCAACAACGACAAGCGAGGGAAAGAGATGGCAGTGGGGAGGTAGGCGCATGCTCGCACTGTGTATGTGACTCGGTTCCAAGTCAAATATCATAAAATATTTACACAGTCTGTATGGCAGCCGCAACTTCGTGCAACTTCGCATGTCATACACAGACGACGGAGACGCCGACATAGTTTTCTTCCTTGCAACATGTTTTTTTTAAAAGTAAATACGGATACTTCAGAGGTTTACAGTTCCTACTTTGTCAAGTGACGCTCAAAGCTAGCTCTTGAATAAATGTCTGTTGGAAGAAATAAGATATACAAAATGAAGGAAGTAAAGTATCTTGAACATACTGTAGTAAATTTTTCAATTAAAATCCCGACTTTCCAGTAAAAATTGTTTTGGCTTTTCCAAGTTATCTTTTCTTTCACGAACATATGTACACCTTCAGCCAGTTACAAGTAACTTCCGAACAAATACTAAACGTTAATTGTTTTCGATAGAAAAGTAGCAAAAATGATGTTCTTATACAATTGTATCGCCGTGTTTCGTATCCTGAATTCTTAGTCTTTCTTTCTCTGTTCGTGTTTCTCTAGCTCTTGATTAAAGTATCTGCAACTTAATGAATGAGATTTCATTCTAAAATTGCGTCAAAGCAGTACGTATTTTAAGGTAAAATATTATTAAACAACCAGATACTGCAAAAAGTACACACATAGTATGAAAATAAACATTACCATAATAGGGCACTGGGAGATTGTGAATTCAAAACAAAAACTAAAAAGTACTTTTCACTATAAAAAATTGCAACACTTTTTATTTCGTAGTATCACGATAACATACTTATTATCTGTTGCTATTATAATTTTCATCTAATAAATGTTCTCTCTGTCTGGAAGAGATTTGGTGCTATTGTTCTGCTCTGCAAAGTGTCTGTGCCGGGATTCAATAAGTTATAACTACATTTTGATAATCCCCGCCGAAATTTAAAATTGTTAAGTTTATCACTGTGCAATTTAAAGAAGATTATTGACATGGGTCAATAAAAATGTTCGACACTCGTATTATAATTATTTGATTATACATTCTCTTCCACGCGGTTCCTTAACATGTCATTGGACGGATATTCGGTAAAAGTATGAGAACTAAAGCGGCTTAGGTGAGAGCTGTAACCTACGGTTGCTGTGTATGTGGCAAATTTGACGTCCAACAGAGAACAAGCAACAAGGTTAACAAGGACTAAGTTCGAGAATTGTTAATATAGTAGACGATTACAGGAACGTTAGAACGACAAGAGTAACTGTTGGCCTACAGTGTTAATTGTGCTTGAACAGAATTGTTGACATTCGTGTACAAATATTAATCTAGTAGTACGATTACATAAGCCAACGGAGGATGTGTTCATGAAGTGCTGACGCGCTACTTTGATAGTGATGAAGGTACAAACTGTAACCTGTTGTACTGATTTTGATGTCCAAATCACATGAATTCACATGATTTTTTTGTCTAAGGAGATGAATTCTGCGCGCCGTGCCGGTCCGACTTCTAAGCCGTTGAGCGGTTTGGGTCCTTGATGTCCAACGCTGTCATATGATTGGGGACCATCATACTCACGGTGGCACAGCGTTTGTTTAGTGCCACCGTTGTGTATCGCGTGTGGAGTCTGCGCTTCCGTGTCTACCCACTTCGGTGTTGACTCACGGGACAAACAGCCCTGCTGAGGTAATAGATATCGCGGACGCTTGTTAGGCATCAGGCGCATCGGTGAGTTACCGTCAGCATGGCTTTTGAAAGGAGGCGTTTACACATTTGAACGAATATCGAGCCTATATGACATCAGCGACCGAGGTGGTGTAACGAATAGATTCAAATTTTGCGAAGAATGCAAGGCGTTTTTGTAGCAGCGGTGCAAGGAAACGCGCTGAATTCCGATAACTACAGTAAGTACTAATAAAATTTCGTGTATTTTAATAAAAAGAGAATATTTACGTTTGCGAAAACGTAAGATTCATCAGAAGATAGACCTTCATAAGAAGGTCACAACGTCATAGATCTGTTAACCTTATATTTATCTGTACTAAAAAAAAATCAGTATTTTTGCCCACTTGAGTTATATTTGGCTTTTAATGATAATAAAAGTAAATATTATTAATAATTTATGATGTTGTTTTGATTATTGAGAGTGTTTCAGCAATATTACAAAGGCTGTTGGCATTATTAACTGCAAGACACAATTTTCCAGTTAAGATATTGAATCGAAACGTTTTGACATTAAATTTAAACTCCGTCAATTTTAAATTAACTTTACAGTTCTTATAACAAGCACCAAAGTGATATATGATGGTAAATCACCACGGAACAACGAAAATCTGGTTTGGGCTAAAAGATAAAAGCCGCAGAAAAAACGCCGTGCAAATCGTTCCCTACAACCGATTAAAAGAGTGCAGAAATTGAGTTATAGTTTGCTGGCGCTATAGAAGAGACAGAAGGGTTTAAAAATGTAGGGTATAACGAAATTGGATGGGAAAATCGTGTTTGCTGCGCAGTTACGTCACCCGTTGAGTTGTTTACTAACAGAGATATTTACTGTTTAAGGGATGAGTTGACAGACGTCCTGTGGAGCATTTAGTCTACAACATGGCTCATTTGAGTAACACACAAACATACTCAATTTTCTCTACAAAATTATGTGAAGAGCAGCACGAAAAGCATCACTGGAAATGCTATTTTCGTTCTAAAACAAGAATAATAAGTTACATGTCCATAGTACTTTACTGCAGTAAACACATAACGACAGCCTGAAATAGTTACATACATTAGTTGATTATATTAGAAAAACAACAATTCCTGACAGTCTTAAACAAATAGTTTTTATTGACATATTAAACACTTTCGTTACGAACCGTAAAACACGAGAGATATGCATAATCTCTCCCACTATTGCGTTGCCTAGAATGAAGAAAATTAGTAGAAGTAATTTTTAAAAGACACTCCGTGGACCTCCAAGGTCAGCAAGTCATTTTTATGGAGGTCCGCACGAAGTTCTTCGAAAACCTTGTAGGCCTGTAATGTTTACAAATAAACATCAGTGAGCGGTAAGATTGAAAATCTCAAGACGAAAAAAGTGGAAAGAAAAGAAGAACGCCTGAGGGAACAGGGTAGATGTAAAAATTTAATTGTTAAGTTGGGCTGAAAAATAACAAAATTGTCTACGCGACTCTTGGCACGCGGCAGGCGCAAGAAGCTGTTCCAGACGCGGCAGAAATTACGTATCGCTCTAGGTAATTCGAGATACCCTTTCCACACGTTTCTCGACTATATTCTACCAGCATCCAGGCCCGCTGTGTCGCTACAATGCAAGGCTGTCGAAGTATAAGTACTGCATTTTGAGGCTGCCGAGGCAGTTCAGTTAGACGTATTAGGCTGCGGCTCGAAGTGATTGTTTCGGTTTAGTGGAAAGTGATTACTATGTTAATTTGTGTAAAACTGAAATAAGGTGACATTTATTGTTATGTGTTGGAAAAAGTAACTTGAATTATTGTATAAGACTGCTTATATTGATTTATAACTATTGTTTGTGACTAACGAAAGTTGTAATTAATGATTTTATTGGTGTCAGTTATAAGAAGGTAGTAATAAAAATATAAGTTTTATTATTTTATAAAATTTATATGTAATGAATCTATTTAAAAAATGGTCTACTGATTCTATTTAGAACATTTTCCTGTAAGGAACCAATTTTTCTTATACTTACAGGATGTAATGAAAGCGCCTTCTCTTCATAGAACACTAACGCGCCCTTTAAATAACGCAGTGGTTCCCAATATTACCATACCATAGCTGATCTAGAAAAGCTCATGATTTTTTTTTTTAACTGCATTAAGGGACACTGGTCTCAGACAACCAAAAAGCGACATAGTTTTATACAACAGTATTATTAATTATAGATTTAATAATTTATTTTGTCTATAATATTTACTCTCACTATCTATGTTTGTTTCTTAATATCTGAGGTTCCTTAGCAAAATATACTTTACCTGCCTTGTCTATCTTACTGTTAGTTGAAATGTCAAACGGATTACCTTTGCACATCATTTAAATACTGCGTCTTGTGTGAGGAACCAGAACTTACTTTCTTTTTATAGCCCTAATATGATCACCCACCGCAGGTAATGTTCTGCAGACAGGTGAGAAACGACAGAATTGTACATAAATTAAAAAAAAACACATTTCTGCACTTAATAATATGAAAAGTGACAAAAATAATTATAACCGGTAAGATTTTAAATTCAGTATCGTTCATTCAATATCGAAGAGGAGCTCTGTATTTTCTGTAAATACACTTGGGGTCCACGGCTTTTTGCGATTTGCTTTTGGATTATAACGCAGAATAAATAACGAAAACGTGTTTAATGAAATGGAGTTGTAGAGAGCGAGAGAACAATGTGTGCCTTTATAGTGCTGCAGAGTACTGTATAGCGGATGCCTGTCTCGGTGACGCACGTGCTTAATAACGGCGAAAGCAGTAATCTGAAGCGAAAATTGCTATGTAACCGCAGCCACATCTCACAGCCGTTATTGCGTTACCCACTAGCATAGTGATTGTTACTTGCTCGCTCCCGGTTACCAATTAAGGATGACAAAAATTACGAGTGCTAGAAAGCAAACGGTTGAAGAAATTGATAACGAGAAACGCACTTACTGAATTCCATAATGATGGCTATCACGACGCGGTTTGTAAGAGTATGATGTAAAATGGATAACTGCGATAATCGTTATTGCCCCTTTGTATTTCGTTCCTTCTGTTGTTTCTTTATGGCGCCAGCTTAGACGTAATGAGAATGTCGAAGATTCCACGACAGAGTTGTGGACTCCTTTAAGTAAAAAGTGACATGAGCAATCAAACATGGAATGCTGTACTAGCAAAGAATTCCGATGAACACATGAGCCGAACATGATTAATTACATGATTTAATTCAAAAGATTATCCATCGCATGTGCATTTTGTTTTAATAAACATTGTTAAGGAACAGTATACTCCTTTAAGTGCACCAAAAACGGGAACGGTGTTAAAGAGGCCAGCCTTTATTTATTTAGACGTGATTACTCTACGTCTAAGAGTTGACAAACCGCGTCAAGGAGGACAGTGATTTTTAATACATACTTACATTGGATAATGTCTCTCCCCAAGTACTTTACCGTCCCTACCTTTCTTTGACTTAATAGAAAAAAATGTGCAACAGTTTCTGATTTACATCGGGTTTAAGGGTAGGGGATAAGGTGTTTGGGGTGTAGGAATTAAAGTTTACAGTCATGTAAAACAATTTGTCTGGCTTGGAAACTCAAGTTACAAAATATAAGCACAAACTATATTAAGATGTGTAAGTTTTAAACCTTACTTTAAACATCAAAATTTAACTTTAAAAGATTAGCGCAATTGGTACCTTTATATCGTTTAAATAACATTGAATTACGAATAAATTACAAGCATTTTTTCTGTAAATCACTCAGTCAGGGACCTGTGTTCAGTATAATGCCCTCTCCGCCCCTTTAAGTCGCCCTGTAATCACCTCTTAAGAAATAACGGAAATACATAAATTTTGAAAAATATTATATTTTTAATGTAGTTAAAATATATCTACTTTAAACTACTATAAAATATTTTACTTTTCAAAGTACAGTTAAAAATTCACGTACCGTTAATATTTAAACTTTATAGTCTTGGATCTACAAAAAATTGTTGTTCTTGAAATATTTGATAAATTATTTTGAAAATAAACAAGTCTGTTTTATTTTTGAAGTATCCACCAGAATTCTGGAGAGGTAGAGAAATTCCATATTCCAATTGGGTCTTATTTCTTGATGAAAGGAAATGATGAAACCGTTCTTCCCAATGGTGGGGGATGGACCTCCACCATACTATGGACTGGTGACCGAGTGGCAGCAGGTATAAGTTGTTCGAGTCTATCAAATACCAACGTTCCCTTCGGAGAGCGGAGAAATAGGTAGAGTTTACAGGGCACCTCTTGCCCTCGAAGTAAGAGACTGTCCCTAGATGAGGATAAGTGGCGTCTTTCAACGCTATAGGATGCAGTAGGCAAGGATAAGCTACTCCTATACAGAAACCTACAGGTGACCCGAGAATGTGCGGTTTCTTTTGGTTACGACGATGCGGGATTTTGTATGTGTTCGGAGATGGGACTGACTCAGGATAGGCGAAACTGGAGGTCTGCAGCAAACCAAACCAGGCGCCTGACGACACAGAAGGAGAAAGACTTACATTGCGAAAGTTGTTTGTACGTGATCCAATGAAATCAAATGAAGAGTATGAACGTTGTATGGTTGTAGAGAGCTAAGGGAAGATAAATTCTAAACTGATATGTAGAAGAGAAAATAGGAGAAATGCTTTGGAGATATTAACGTATTCATTAGGCAAGTATATCTTACACAGTTTTGATAAGCCTCACGAATGTTGTAATCTGTTCTAATAAACATTCTGAAAAGTGTGAGCTATTTTATTATAAATACGTACAATGGAAACGAGTAATAAATAATATTTATAACAAAAAACTGTGATTAATATTATAACTTCAAGTCAATTACAATTACATTTTTGCACTCGTATTCAATGTGAACTAAAAAGAACAGCTTATTTAAATTTTTACTACATAGAAACAATAATTTTTTCAACAACAAAAATTTTAATTTACTCGTTTTTGACATATTATTCTTATCACAAGACAGAGTCAAGTGAGAAGTCTGTCTATAAGACTGTACCACGTATTCAAAGTCTAAGTAGAATAAATTAGAAAAATCAGCAAATCACTATTAGATGAGGTACAAAGAAGTGATAAAAAATTCGCTGTGCACCAGATGATTACGGGGTGCGATGAAAAACTCAGTGTATTCGATCAATCGCCCTATAATCGATGATTTGGTTAAGGCCGTCACAGAGTTCTTCTAAAATATGGACTGTGCGACTGTCTTTGACATATGTCGTACAATGTAGTTTCAGTTGACAGTTCAGCGTGTGAAATAATGTCTGCCAACTGGTGTGACATCGCTTTTTATTACGTGATCACGGCTAGTGATTTAACTTATTTTTGATACACAAAAGATTTTTGAACACTAGTATCAATGATGTTGGCAATAGTAGTACTAGTACCTAGTAGTAGTAGTAGTAGTAGTAGTAGTAGTAGTAGTAGTAGTAGCAGTAGTAGTAGTAGTAGTAGTAGCGTGTACAATAAACTACTGAAGTAGAACTGAAAAATTATAAATCTGCACAAATGAAAATAAGTATACTTTCTTTTTTTTTAATTCTCCTTGACCTAACATACTTTGTAATTACGTGACCTTTAGAAGCATTTACTGCGTGGTCAGCTTAAGGTTTATCTAACCTTACACTGTTAAGATAAATGCCTGTGAGTGAATAGATTTTGTCACGATACGGCGTGTTATCACGTTTACCCCAGTGTCGACACGAAACTTTGGACTTTATTGTGAACTTCATAATTTAAACGTTATCATTCGGTATACAAATATTTCAGTGAATATAAATAACATTTTTATGAGTTGTTGTTTGAACAGCGGGAACAGTAAGGGTGGTCGTGCTTGAAAACAACCCTTCTATTACAGAAAGACGTAGTGCTAATAACGGTATCTCTTATCGCATATCTCGGTGAAAAATACCATCTACGAGAATACTGATGGCGGGGGAGGGAAACGTCTCTTCCCTCAGAAGCATTACGTCGAAGCAATTCTGTATATTAAAACACACTTTCTAACGATGAGATGCAATTTTCAGAGACAGCGGCGTTTGTTATTGTTTGCACTTAGGCGACGCCGGAAATGGGTTGGTTCGTCCGTAATTACACGAAACGTTTCTTCACTAATGTCCTTCTAATTCTGTACGCTTTAATGATTTATTACGCAGCTGTCCTCAGCAAACAACTGATTACCTTAATTCTCATCTATTTTTACGAAGCCCGTGTTAAAGCTAACTACGGTTTTATTTTTGTCGGTCATTTTTTGTCACGTCTGTGGAAGGTTCTCACTTTTAAAAATTATACTGTCGATCGAAACTTTTAATGGGATTGCTCCCCGCAAAAGTTCAAACAGTCATGCGTGCTCTATATATAGACATGCATTTGCCCTCGTATGAAGCAGGCCGCACCGTTCACATTAACATGTTTAAAAGCATGATAATCATTAATTGAAACGATATCGCGTATTTCGTCGGTTTAGGCGAGGGTTATTGTTGTTAAAAATTATTGGTCCTTATCAGTGATAATTATGATAAGCACAATAATGGTACCTAGTGGAGGGTTTCTGTTAATTAATTTAACAAATAATGCGCGCTTCATTCCTATATTCTCAACACAATTCGTTATCGATAAGATTCGATTTCCTTCATTTATTAATTCGATATTATCTGATAAAAGTCCATTGTGAAATTACAATTTAAATATTCTGCGTTGTGTAATCACGAGTAAGCAACACACGCTGAAAAAAGCGGCTACTGATTTGGCGTATATATAATATTTTTCTCTCACCATTTCTACGTACCGTTTGACGCAATGAAACGTCATTAACAAGTGAAGAAACTTATCATTACTACATTTCAGTGTTCTATACGTGGTAAGATAAATCATTAGACGTACAAACCAAAATCCAATAATTAGACAGAATTTAGAAGACTATAAAAAGTCTCCACTTTGATACAGTAATATTTCTGCGAAAAATATACTTAAATTAACAATATATCCATATTGTTGACTACCAGTAATGATGCTACTTTATTAATCATTTATTAACAAGTTCGCGCTTATTACGAGTAGATTAATTTTATGTTTTTCAACATTAACATGTCATTTTTTTCTTTGAAATGTCTCTTATTAACACACACACGCGCGCGTGTGTATATTGCAACAATACATATATTTGCATATTTGTCCAGGGCGGTATGTTTGTAAATATTTAGCATAGAAAATATATGATGAACAGTTTTTAACAATATTATGCAGGCTAAGAATAGTCAGAAAGCGTACACCTGCCCGCGAGTGAATACAGCGCTTGTGTGTTTGTGTGTGTGAACGCAAGCTACGGCAGGCAAGAGTCTACGATGGGGTGATGCGTACGAATTCTCTGTAATCAGGTTTTAACCGGATAAAAACAAACTAATTAATACGTTTTAAACCTGTGAACAAAGACTTATCCCAATTATAAAAACACCATTAAATTAAGGAATTTTTAACGAATAGACCTATAGTGATGTAAAAGTATTGCAGAAATTTGCAATAATAAAGACGCTAGGTAATTTAATGTTAATTACTAGTGTAATTAAATAGTAATTAATAAGTGTGTTATATGTGAGTGACCAGAAAAAAATTACGCAAACGATGATATCGCTCGTGCTACGAGTATGTTTACGAAATCGCGAAAATGAACCAAAAAGTGATTTGTAATTAAAAGGACGCTTTGCATGAAGTGACAATATCTAACAGGTCGAAAACAGTCCTGGACTTGTCAGATTGCCGTCCAGTATAAATACCACCGGCAATTTTGGGGGGGGGGGCTCAGACTCAAGATATCTTCACACAACGTCACGCTGCTGGTCTGCCGACCGATCGACATCTTTACCGCACATACTACGACTGATGGAGGAACTCTGGACCATCACTAACAACAACCTGTAGAGACAGAGAACACAGCATCAGCATAATCATCATCATCAAATTCTCAGGATTCAGGACACATACACAAACACGCGCGCGCGCGCAACGGTAACGTCGCCAGTACGCAGGTGATGAATAAACAATTATATTTTTGTTTATGAAAAGAACTCTCAAAAAGAAACTTATATATGAACAGTAAAGACTTAAAGTTTTAAATTTAAATAGTAGTTAAAGAAAAGAATTTAATTTAACAAGAAAATTTAAAAATACTAATCTTCTGTTATATGTTAAAATTTGGGTGTGTCAGTAGAAATAAATAATAGGTTGGAAGTAAATGTTATTTTTTATTTTGTTTATAGCAACAATTAGTTTTATTCTTGAGTTTTAATATTATTTTCGTTTGTAAATGAGTTGCTATTATTATTTAAAATTTGAGTTAAAGTCAGACACACTGAAATAAAAAGTGTTTAGAGAAGTTGTTTGACATGTCTGTTTAGCTAGTAAGATTATATGGTTGTTTATTTTATATGTCATGAACAGCATAGAAGGTTACATTGTATTTTTGTAAACTTATAAAAGAGAATATTTTTTATTTTATAATTCAAAATTTTTAATATTTGCAAATTTTCTATTAATATTAATAAATCATAGAATGATTAATTTGAAACGGTTTTAATTAATTACTTCATGTCAACAACATCTCACTCCTCATTGAAAATTATTTTGTTATTGTGCAACTACATATACATGACGCAACGAGAATTAAAAAATCCTGCGACCTGGCCGGTGTAATACACTTCATAGTTGCGATGGTAATGTATTTGTGTGAATTTTTGAAATACTTGTAACGTTGCAATAAATATATATATATATATATCGTTGTTAATTTAAAAGTCCTATGTTTGTTACAGTTAGCTACAAAAATTATTTAAACATTGGATCTTCTCTCGAGTATTTCGAGTATTAAAAGTAAACTTATGAAGTCGGATTTTATAATTTTAACATTAAAGTATAAAATCATTACTTTTAGATGTTTATTAGGCCTAAAAAACACGCGCGCGCGCGAATTTACGTATACACTTGGAAAAGAAATACATGCAAACATACGTGAATGTGTTTCCAGAAAATAAACACATGCGCACAAACAAGTAAGTTATATATTATACATTATATGAACTCTGTGGATATCGGTTTACGTTATGCAAAACTTGTGACACACTGTTAATGCGTTGTTATTGTGATTAATTAATAACGTTTAATATCGTGTTAATTGTAGGCCTACTACGTGATAGTCCAGGAGGTGCACAAAGCACACAGACAGGCTGTGAGTACCACATTCAACAGTCAGGCTAATTACCAGCCGCAGTGTGTTTAAGGTGCATTAATACTGCACAGTATTGCACGGACAATGATGATCTATGTCATTACCGGTAGTCTGATCGCTTTCGGAGAGGAGGGGTAATTAGTTTAGGTCACCTGTTCCTATCATATAGTCACTTAGTTCAACTTCTATGCTACCATATGGGAATTTGTGTAGGCCTTGTACAAGAATTTGGGATTGTTACGAAGTCATAACGATAAGGAACACACCCGGTTAACGTACCGGTACTGACCTGGTTCCCACAGCGACATCGCCGTGTATAAGACGATAACGGGTGACGTATCGGTAAACGGTAAGAATTCGCATAAGTATCAAATTTACTTAACCGTTAACGCAGTCGCTGTCCAAGCGGGATATCGTTTCGTATCAATCTGACAGTTCCATTATGACGTCTAGTATCCTTTAAGTATCCACTCAACCATAATATCCTACTAGGGTAGTTAAACGTGATCTTAGCATAGTGTCTGTCACATTACCTCACTTGTGCACTATAAGCTATACTTCATGTGACACAGCTTGACATAGATTCACCCTGGAAGAGACTGTCAAAACTACAAAATAATAAAGTTGAAACGTTTACTATTCGTTAACAATTAGAAACAAACAGTTTACTTGGCGTTTACTACAGTTCTGTATATTAATGACTACACATTGCGCTTAACGCGCTTCATCCGATATGAGACCTCATTTTTTTATGTCTATTTTCCCTTCTAGCTGTTATTCTCGCGTATGGTATTGCTGTGCTCCAGACATTCTGTTATGATTTCATGCATCAAAGAGCGTGATCTTCGTTAGCAGTACTGCATTCTGACCAACAGTTGAGTTACATAATGTGGAAATCACGGAAGCAGGGATACCGTTTTAGTTTTCGTTGAGACAATATATGACTTAACACCACACCTGGCCTGATAAACTACGCATTACTTCACAAGCGGTGAGGTCTGCCAAGACGAGGTGTGAAGTCGAGGTGAATATAAAAAATGAAATTTAATTGTAAATGGACTAAAGTAGAAAATTAAAATAACCACTTCTATTAATACACACACTGCACACTGTCTGATGCAATTAATCTTGTAAACGAGAGCGGCTGATCCGCTTACTGCTGGGACGAGTAGTTAGGTGCTACAGTTGCGCGTCCCACTTGTGGCAATGCTCATAGTGTCTAATTAAAATTTACAGAAACATTCTTACTCGGCCGCCAACAAGCTAAAAATCTCTGTACTTTCTGCTCGCTTTCGTTTAAACATTATTTATATGCAAAAACGTTTCGGTTAACATGCTACAATAACGAGAAGGAGAAATAACGTTATTTATAATTTAGAACAAGATAACGTATAAAGGAGTTTGGTCTGTTTGTTACATAACTGAGGAAAGTTACAATCGAAGATCTAACGATGATCCTGCCATCTGAGCAGTAGAAAACGGCTCTACACAGAAGCTGGTTAACACCTATCAATTATTTATAAAGAAATAATCAGACTACGAAATGACTGACAAAAATCGTATTGATAAATGAAATAAGTCAGCCTATAAGCGTCGCAAATGGACAGATCTTCTTGAACTTGGGACTGTCATCAAATAAATACTTATTTAATTTTATAATTTAAAATAAATTGAGAACTCTTCTTCTTCTTCTTCTTCTTCTTCTTCTTCTTCTTCTTCTTCTTCTTCTTCTTCTTCTTCTTCTTCTTCTTCTTCTTCTTCTTCTTCTTCTTCTTCTTCTTCTTCTTCTTCTTCTTCTTCTTCTTCTTACCTGCCAGTGTTTGAACTTTAACCTGCATCGATCAAGACTTTAATTATGCCAATTTCTGCTTCTATCAATATTTCAAGGTGTCCATTTTGAATGTACACATGTTGCTTTTAATTCAGTTGTCTTCTTGCCTTGTTTTTACTTTTCTTTGGTTTATAGCTTACTACAAAAATTTTCTTTTATTCTTCTTTTACGTCTTCATTTCAAAATTTATCTAATCTTGTGAATCTAACACTAATATCAATTTGTTTGATCCCAATGAAACTTTCACTACTTCCTTCACTGTAGTGTGGAAGTAGTTATACCAAAATTTTGCAGTATTTCTATTACGTTCTTTTGTTTCAAGCTTATTTGGTAGCACTGCATACGGCTTGGAAAGTCTATGCAAGCTGCATACCTAGCTTGCTGTCTTCGTCAGTTTTGCAATTATAGTTCTTATAACATTTTTAATGTTTTATTTAACAACATTCTGCAACTACACAAAAGTAATCTTTTTCTTCTCTTATATAAATGTATCATAATCAGAAAAAGTTTTTATTCTTAAAAGTAAAAAAATGGCAATAATTTCATCTCTTTACAGTGGCTTCAACATTCCTATTAATATAATAGTAAAGCTTACAATGTAAACTATGGATAAAACTAATAAGAACGCCCTTACAAACGGTTAAGGATTTTTCAGAAGCAGATAAACAGTGAAGAAGCACAGTTTCGTAATATAGAAAAGTAAGAAGAAGACTATAAAAACATTTTCATAACTGGTTTTATCTATTTAAAGTAACTAATTGTATCCAAAATTAATATAATTATTGTAGTTAAAATGTAATAATTCAATTTTTATCTAAAACATATTATCATCACTTCCACTGGTTAAATCATATTTTCTTATGTCATGTAGGCTACTAAGAATGTCCTGTCGATAGGCAAGGCAAAAATCATCTCCTGTAAACAACTGCTTACTAGGAAACTGCAGTGGGATAGAGATACTAATGCCGATATTGTAAACAAAATAACAGTATAAACTTGGGATCACTTAATAAGTCAAAGATGTTCAAAAAGCATGGGTCTTAAATATATTGCTGGATTACACAATGTATGCTTGTAAAGTGTTTGAATGTTTTTACAACGAGTTTGAATAGAGAGAGAAGTTACAACAAGAAAAATACATTACAAACATAAAACTGTTTCCTGCTGCCAACATAAAGTATTCTAAGTTACTGCTGTCTTCCGTAAAGGAAACTCCTACACAAACAAAATGCTCAGTATCATTTTTAATTGATCAGAAAATGACGGCGATTACCAACAAACAGTGACTACTTGTTTGTATCTGTATTACTTATTTCATAGCCAATGACAAAAATTACCTTTCTTCCACTCTATTAGGTGGGCAACATACCTCGCTGAACACGTCCAAGGTCTATATTTTACACATCTCTGGGACACCAAAGCAATAGGGAGAGTCTAGCAATAGATCTAATGCTGCGCCGAATTTTCAGCTGTATCCAATTCGCGTCCTGTGTTTTACGATTTATCTCCTTATCACTATGTTAACAGCCACACATTTAATTTCGTTGGTTCCAATTCGTGTAAGTTGTCGCTGCGTTAGCGTCCAGTTTTCCAGGCCATAAAGCAAAGTTGGAAACGCCGACCCAACAGTATATAAAAAGCTAAAGCTAAGCGTGTCTCCGTTTTATCGTGTTGCTTCTAAATACACGTAGTCTACAGCATACGTAAAATCAGAGTTTTCGACTTTTTGTCACTACGCTGTACCTACTCCGTTTCGTTTGTGTTATAAATGTTTCAAATAATTTTTTAAGCTTATTACATTAAAATGTAGTTAAAATTATTTAAAATAATTCGTCAAAATCAAAATATTATAAGTAATCCTTTGAATATATACAGTCCTAAATTTATTATAACGAGTCTCATAATAAACAATTTTACTTCTCTATCACTACCCAGTGTTTACGCTTCATTATCAAACAAAAATCTGTCAGCCGATACTTATCAGTTGAAATAAAGTTCTTCAAGTTCTATCGCGTGCAGTTACCTTCCCTTCTAGTAGCACATCCCCTTCTTCACCTTACCAATGCGCAACTTCTCTGTTCCTTTACCTCTTTAAGGTTCCTCTTTACAGAGTTCCTCCTAAGAATGTGACCGATGCAGTTAACTTTCTTCTTTCTAACACGTTAAAAACACTAAAGACTATAATTCCTTAAATATAGACTTCGCCTGAAGATCCTTCTCGGTGTGTAGGCTTGGTTTATTCCCATTATTGACATCAGAACTAAACTGATTTTATATTAGCGACATTAGTGAGTTTACTCGATAATTCTCTGTTGTTACAAAGGATTGACATCCACAGGAATTTGAAGATTCTTCAGTCGAAGATGAAGTTCAGCGATTCGCCAATAAGCATGAGAAACGTTTGCATAAACACCGGAATGTCAATCTTCCCAAACATCTTGATAATACTAAACTTGCGCGAAGGCTAAACAGAACTGTAAGGTCATTTGACTCAGTACAATGTGTCAAGTGACAGACATCACAAGAACAAAGTGATTAGTTTTTAGAGGAGTGCGCCACAGGATGCTCATCCTACACCTTGTGATTATTTATACGATATAAATTAATAAATAGGGTTTACCCAGTCGCAGTAAATTTTCTCGGAGTAGGCACATTGCTTGTTCCGTCTTCACGGAATATATCTCGCCATCTTGCTCTTGGTAGCCATATATTCCTTGTTCCCCATGGTCTATAACTATATGCTAATTTAGGTAGCCGTTTATCATCGATTCTGTTCAGTTGTTCCGACCATTTCAGGCGATATTTCTGTATTGTATCGTTTATGCACAATACCTATAGTGCATTCCTAATGTCCTCATTACGCAAACGATCTCGCCTTCTACAACCCTTTATTCGTCTCAGAAAACTCATTTCTGAACTCTGAATTTGGTCTGTAATCCTCGTTGTAGGCACCCATGATTCGCACCCATACATTAACACAGGCACTGCCATTGTTTTATAAAATTTAATCATTGTTTCTTTACTTGTTTTATTCTTTCATATGATGTCACATATCATCTGAAACGTCGATAATTTCGTCGTGGCATCTCGTCCTATTTCATTCCTGATTACGAATTAATATAACAAATCAGATATAATATGATACATTAAGTTAATGTCATCAGTCAATGACCCAATAAGTAAGTAGTAAGTAATTGCGAAAAACTTGTCAGGCGTAGCCAAAACTGACACAACACCATACATAAAAAAGTATACCTTAAATGAAAAAAAGAAAACGTAGATTAAACTCTATTTAATATGGTTAATATTTTTATATCGTCTGAGTAAGAAAAGAACAATCCTGCCATTACATTTAAAAATATATCTTCATTTTGATATAGTTTAAACTTCTACTAGGAAGAACAATATAATTGCCGTATATTAGATTAAGACTATCATCACTGATACTCTGATACGTCCGCACTAATGTGAGACACTATGCAAATGGGATTGGAGTTCATAAATCGAAAACACAAGACTGAAAAGTTGAAATTCCAACCTATATAGCAAGAGGAAAGGTATAATAAACGTGTCATGTTGATGGGATCTTTAGGATACATAGATGATGAAAAAAGCTGAAAACAACATGTAACTCTCTGTAAGGTTCTGAATCTACGGAAGGGGAACTCTGTGTTCTATGTAGTGCTCACTAGTGTGTTCTGTACTGACTATTGAGTCCTGTAGTTTACTGCTGAGAGTAGAATGCATCACTCATGTAACTACCGTGTACTAACGTATCGCGACGTGTACTGTAGCATATCCGAATAATAACATAGGTAGATGGCATGTGTGGTATACGCAAACTAAAATAGGTAGCATCATTGTTTCATCGCGTATGTACGGAGAGATGACAAACTTTTATCTTATTTATTTTACTGCGACTGGCCAAACCCTATTTATTAATTTATATCGTATAAATGATCACAAGGTGTAGGATGAGCATCCTATGGCGCACTCCTCTAAAAACTAATCACTTTGTTCTTGTGATGCCTGTCACTTGACACATTGTACTGAGTCAAATGACCTTACAGTTCTGTTTAGCCTTCGCACAAGTTTAGTATTATCAAGATGTTTGGGAAGATTGACATTCCGGTGTTTATGCAAACGATTCTCATGCTTACTGGCGATTCGCTGAACTTCATCTTCGACTGAAGAATCTTCAAATTCCTGTGGATGTCAATCCTTTGTGACAACAGAGAATTATCGAGTAAACTCACTGATGTCGCTAATGTAAAATCAGTTTAGTTCTGATGTCAATAATGGGAATAAACCAAGCCTGCACACCGAGAAGGATCTTCAGGCGAAGTCTATATTTAAGGAATTATAGTCTTTAGTGTTTTTAACGTGTTAGAAAGAAGAAAGTTAACTGCATCGGTCACATTCTTAGGAGGAACTCTGTAAAGAGGAAGCTTAAAGAGGTAAAGGAACAGAGAAGTTGCGCACTGTTAAGGTGAAGAAGGGGATGTGCTACGAGAAGGGAAGATAACTGCACGCGATATAACTTGAAGTACTTTATTTCAACTGATAAGTATCGGCTGACAGATTTTTGTTTGATAATGAAGCGTAAACACTGGGTAGTGATAGAGAAGTAAAATTGTTTATTATGAGACTCGTTATAATAAATTTAGGACTGTATATATTCAAAGGATTACTTATAATATTTTGATTTTGACGAATTATTTTAAATAATTTTAACTACATTTTAATGTAATAAGCTTAAAAAATTATTTGAAACGTTTATAACACAAACGAAACGGAGTAGGTACAGCGTAGTGACAAAAAGTCGAAAACTCTGATTTTACGTATGCTGTAGACTACGTGTATTTAGAAGCAACACGATAAAACGGAGACACGCTTAGCTTTAGCTTTCTATATACTGTTGGGTCGGCGTTTCCAACTTTGCTTTATGCCTGGAAAACTGGACGCTAACGCAGCGAGAACTTACACGAATTGGAACCAACGAAATTAAATGTGTGGCTGTTAACATAGTGATAAGAAGATAAATCGTAAAACACAGGACGCGAATTGGATACAGCTGAAAATTCGGCGCAGCATTAGATCTATTGCTGGACTCTCCCTATTGCTTTGGTGTCCCAGAGATGTGTAAAATATAGACCTAGGACGTGTTCAGCGAGGTATGTTGCCCACCTAATAGAGTGGAAGAAAGGTAATTTTTGCCATTGGCTATGAAATAAGTAATACAGATACAAACAAGTAGTCACTATTTGTTGGTAATCGCCGTCATTTTCTGATCAATTAAAAATGATACTGAGCATTTTGTGTAGGAATTTCCTTTACGGAAGGCAACAGTAACTTAGAATATTTTATGTTGGCAGCAGGAAACAGTTTTATGTTTGTAATGTATTTTTCTTGTTGTAACTTCTCTCTCTATTCAAACTCGTTGTAAAAAAGTCGGCGGGGCTGTATCGGAGCCACGGCCGCAAATCTTCAGAGCGTAGAATACGACTGTGTGCTTCAGGGTTGCTAATGTGTTATGAATAAAATGAACAAACACATATTTAGTTTTACAAAGTACAAAATTTTATTTGCAAAATCATCACACAAGTTAATTAGTTGGTTCAAGCAAGACTTTATTTATAATATGCCTATGATAGGAGAAGTAGCTGATATAAGGTAAGATATCAACGCTGATGTTTCTGGTGAAAGTCAAATCGATGGTGGTGTTACCCAGCGTAGTCGGTGGCGACGGCACGTGGTCCAAATTGAATTGTTCCTTCATGAAGTCCAGCGCAGGTAAATTAGTCTGTGCGTCGACGTTGAAATCCACCATGATCACCATTGGCACTTCGGTGTCTATGCTCACATCATCAAATATTTTCTTCTTTCTTTCAGAATATTTAATCATATTTCCGAATAGAAACATCTTGAGACTGGAAATGGTGACGTTCGGGTGGATGTAAGCGCACCCGAGTACGAATCTCGATTTCCCATTTACCGTGATGTCTACAAGACACATGTCTCCAACATCGGTATCGATCATTTGTTTCTTGTTGTTCAAGTTGATGTCAATCATTCGACATTCGGTGGGACTGTGTATATTTCTATAAACTGCGACACCTCCGGCCGTCCGTCGTCGCTTTCTACTGTTGGGCGACACTGACTGCGAACCGTTGTCTCTTTACTCCTTCAATTCGAAGCCTGACAATTGAACCGGGTTGTCTAAATCCATCCACGTTTCCGTAATCGCGAGATAGTCCGACTTTAGAAGTTGACTATCGGATGCGATGTCAGCAGCGTGTGCGACCAAACTCTGGGCGTTAATGTTGGTGATTATAACCGTGACCGCGCTTTCTTTTCTTCCACTATCGTCTTCGTCTTCCACCTCGTGGCGGGACGTGAAGCATCGCACTTGCTATGTTTTCGTAGGCAACCGGTGTTGTAGCAATCTGGAATATTCGTCTCGAATTTGCTTCACCATCTGAGCCGTGCTTCCCGTACCGTGATAAAATTTAAAATCTTCTCGTGAGTTGGTTATGTAAAGACCGTTCAAGCTGGTCACTCGACTCATTGCCACGTACACCAGTTGATTTTGCTGAGATTTACCGTAATCGAAGACGACACAGTCGAACGTCGCTCCCTGAGACTTGTGGATTGTGATAGCTGCCGCAGGAACCAGCGGAAATTGTCGACGTTTACATCTAACTGATCCACCGAGTCTGATTGTAGCCGTACGTTTGCTGATCGGCGTCCACTTCAAACCATCGTTGCTAAAATCGTGTAACTTCGACAAAACATTAGGTTTGCATTTTATTCTTGCTGCTTTGCCCATTTCTGCCTCTGGAAACTCGAGCTACAATCTGATTCGATTCAGCTGCGATACTTCGCCGCCACCGCCGCCTGTCGAAGTAGATGGAACGGCTACGGTGCTGTCGTCGTCCAACTCCTCATTTTCTTCGTAAAGTCGCTCGATGTGTTTCAAGATGCCGATAGCTCCATACACTAGTCCGTCGGCAACATCGATGTTAGACGTGACCATATGCGGAGACTCTGTAGCCAATTTTATTCTGTACGGCAAACCCCCCAGTCTCGACTGCGCACATTTTGTCAAGTTTATTCCACGCCGTCGCTAGTTCAGAATTCTTACCGTAGCCAGTTATCATGTCTTGCGCTGTGATCTCAAGTTGGGTGTTTATTGCGCGTTTATTATGTGTATCAGCACTGTTGTTTCGATGATACAAACTGACCACGTCTCTGAGTTTTTGTAGACACCATTCATCAGTTCTGAAACGGCTCTGTATCAGCTTCAGCCAGTCACCGTTACCAATCTTAGTGAGTATACCGGAGAACGACTCGTCGCTCTGTCGCATGACTCGCACTAGCGGGAAGTGCCATAGAGCCGCTCCGTGAATTAAATCCCGACTGCCATTGTATATCGGGCGGGCGTTAACGGGCGGTAGCTGCCTGAAATCGCCGCAGAAGATCATATGCAATCCCCCGAATGGACGATCGTACACGCCGGTAATCTCGTGCAACCTCTGGTCTATATATCATTACAATCGCATAGTAAAAACATTAAAAACTGCAGGAACGGATAAAGGTATAGTTCCGATGCCGCTAAATATCATTTGTTTATTTACTTGTTACTATGGTAATTAATTCTGGTCTCCATGGTGTTGCAACGACATCACTTTAACAGCCAATATCTTTACGGCTATCTAGAACCACAGTCTGTCACAAACGTCACACGCGTGTCCAAATTCATTATTAAAGAATGTTTTGTGGGTGTGCTTTCTAGCTAACTGCCACGTTTTGCTGAATTCGATCGGCTGATACACTTGCGAAGTCGGGCGTTCTTCCTCATCCAACTCGAATTCAGTATTTATTTCTTTGTCTTTTAAGCGTTGAAGGTAAATCCGCTGACGTTCGGCATTAATCATTTTGCGTTTTTTGAATTCCCCATGATTTTATCTACTCTCCTGTATGCGTTTACGATAATTTTGAGCACGTTTAGCATCCATATACCGCGACATTTTGTCCGAACACACGATTTTTACAACTTGAATTACGATTATTCAAACCTCTTAATAATATCACCGCTATTACGGTACACTATGTAGATAGTACTCGATAAGACAATTTTAACGACACCTCACTCAACGTTCTATCGCATCGGAAACCGGAGAAATACTAATTTTAGTGCGCGCCGAGCGGCGCAAAACATTTCTATTTCTCCCCCCGCTCACCCCGCGCTGGATGGTGCAATAACCTGCTTGTATTGTGCTATTTATTATCTTTGTTCCTTTATCTGTCAAATGGTACCTCATATAAGCGTGAATCTTTTGTCGTTTAGATAATATTTCAATTTCAAACGTGACGTGAAAACGTAACGCTCGATTTTCTGGTTGGGGGTGCCTATTGCTGGCCTGAAAGGTAAGACGTATTCTACGTCAAAACATTCAAACACTTTACAAGCATACATTGTGTAATCCAGCAATATATTTAAGACTCATGCTTTTTGAACATCTTTGACTTATTAAGTGATCGCAGGTTTGTTACTGTTATTTTGTTTACAATATCGGCATTAGTATCTCTATCCCACTGCAGTTTCCTAGTAAGCAGTTGTTTACAGGAGATGATTTTTGCCTTGCCTATCGACAGGACATTCTTAGTAGCCTACATGACATAAGAAAATATGATTTAACCAGTGGAAGTGATGATAATATGTTTTAGATAAAAATTGAATTATTACATTTTAACTACAATAATTATATTAATTTTGGATACAATTAGTTACTTTAAATAGATAAAACCAGTTATGAAAATGTTTTTATAGTCTTCTTCTTACTTTTCTATATTACGAAACTGTGCTTTTCCACTGTTTATCTGCTTCTGAAAAATCCTTAACCGTTTTTAAGGGCGTTCTTATTAGTTTTATCCATAGTTTACATTGTAAGCTTTACTATTATATTAATAGGAATGTTGAAGCCACTGTAAAGAGATGAAATTATTGCCATTTTTTTACTTTTAAGAATAAAAACTTTTTCTGATTATGATACATTTATATAAGAGAAGAAAAAGATTACTTTTGTGTAGTTGCAGAATGTTGTTAAATAAAACATTAAACATGTTATAAGAACTATAATTGCAAAACTGACGAAGACAGCAAGCTAGGTATGCAGCTTGCATAGACTTTCCAAGCCGTATGCAGTGCTACCAGATAAGCTTGAAACAAAAGAACGTAACAGAAATACTGCAAAATTTTGGTATAACTACTTCCACACTACAGTGAAGGAAGTAGTGAAAGTTTCATTGGGATCAAACAAATTGATATTAGTGTTAGATTCACAAGATTAGATAAATTTTGAAATGAAGACGTAAAAGAAGAATAAAAGAAAATTTTTGTAGTAAGCTATAAACCAAAGAAAAGTAAAAACAATACAAGAAGACAACTGAATTGAAAGCAACAAAATGTGTACATTCAAAATGGACGCCTAGAAATATTGATAGAAGCAGAAGTTAGCATAATTTAATGTCTTGATCGATGCAGGTTAAAGTTCAAACACTGGCCGGTATGAAGAAGAAGAAGAAGAAAAGGAAGAAGAAGAAGAAGAAGAAGAAGAAGAAGAAGAAGAAGAAGAAGAAGGAGGAGGAGGAGGAGGAGGAGGGGAGGAGGGAGAGGAGGGGAGGAGGGGGAGGATGAGGAGGAGGAGGAGGAGGAGGAGGAGGAGGAGGAGGAGGAGAAGAAGAAGAAGAAGAAGAAGAAGAAGAAGAAGAAGAAGAAGAAGAAGAAGAAGAAGAAGAAGAAGAAGAAGATTATGATGACTATCAATATGTTACTATCTTTCCAAATGTTTTAATTAAAGATCTCATTTACTGACGTATATTTTGTAACTAATTTATTTTGATTCAGTAGTTACATTACCATAAATGTATAGAACTTTCTTACAATCATGGACTGAATTTCAGTGAATTACCTTTACTCAACCATATTACGATTTCAGTAATCCTGCTTCAGCCAAAAGACGACAGTCGGAAGCCTTTGATGTAATAATGTGTTCTTAAAACTATGACACTGTTCCAACACTGTCTCTGTGCACCAATCAGATTGTCCCGGGCGTTGCCACGATTAGTACTCATCAACCACAACTTATCACCTAAAGTTGCGTAGTCGTCATTCTGTTGTCGGTGTAGTAGCCGTTGTTTAAGTAACATGCAGAAACATGCCAACAACGTAACTACGGTAATGAGAGATTACAAATTAATTACGATTGATAACAGTGTCTTTGATTGCCGACGTTAACGGCTTAAGGGAGGGAGCTATAGTACAAATGTGTTTACCGTATTTCCAAACTACGCAGTCTAAAGCGCAGAGTAAAGAAGTGTGTCTGAGTCTAGTTACCATTTGCAACTAAACATGTTTAACGTCAACGAACGTGTACAACTCAGTTTTGACACACACCATAAAATATTTGGCTATTGGCTGGATTCCTTGTTGGTGTAACCTCGCTGACGGCTGAGACACGTTCAATAGGTTCCAATAATAACGATGTTAGTAATGTAAACAATGGGATGTCGATACAGTTATTAAATGGATTGCTCTTAAGGGTAAAAATGAATACGGCCGATCTGTTGACACATGCGCCTTCATTCCATTTAATAATTAACAATTTTGATTCTATGTCTTTCATTTTTTACATTATAGTCTACTGATTTATAACAATTTTCATGAAAACTGTCAAAATACTACTTTTTTTTGTCAAAAGTGTGGTCACTTTGCTTAATATAACATACGGAACTTGAATTACTTGCTTTTACCCAGCGACCGTCCAGTTATTCAAGTCAAACATGGGCCAACACATACGCTTTTTGCTGCCAGTGCACTGAAATGTTAAACTGTACGTCAACTAAGTCAGATTACTTATGGTTTGTTAATAAAAAACCAAATCAGGAGTAAGGAAATATGGATGCGCGCATGAATGTCTGTAGTTGCTTGTATGCAATCTCGCGATCATGCTTCAGCGTAAAACATGCAAACACAAACGGTCTCATGTTAAATTAAATTCTGCGTGCTGGCAGTAGAGGTTGGTATCTGCATGTCTGAAACACATATTTCATGCGACAGCGGAGAGCACACGCCCAATGATAAAACTGTCTTAATTGTAACTGTGGAATCCGAACTAAGAGAAAATACGTTCAATAACTTGATGCGAAAGAAATAACATTTGCTACGGTATATACAGAATCGGAAGCATTAGGGAGGCGTTATTTGTAACACAACTTTGGGGACTGATAGTAGGTTCTACAACGGAGATGGGAAGTTATATACAGAATCGGAAGCATTAGGGAGGGATTATTTGTAACACAACTTTGGGGGCTGTTAGTAGGTTCTACAACGGAGATGGGAAGTTATATACAGAATCGGAAGCATTAGGGAGGCATTATTTGTAACACAACTTTGGGGACTGTTAGTAGGTTCTACAACGGAGATGGGAAGTTATATACAGAATCGGAAGCATTAGGGAGGCATTATTTGTAACACAACTTTGGGGACTGTTAGTAGGTTCTACAACGGAGATGGGAAGTTATATACAGAATCGGAAGCATGAGGGAGGCATTATTTGTAACACAACATTGGGGACTGTTAGTAGGTTCTACAACGGCGATGGGAAGTTATATACAGAATCGTAAGCATTAGGGAGGCATTATTTGTAACAGAACTTTGGGGACTGTTAGTAGGTTCTACAACGGCGATGGGAAGTTATATACAGAATCGGAAGCATTACGGAGGCATTATTTGTAACACAACTTTGGGGACTGTTAGTAGGTTCTACAACGGAGATGGGAAGTTATATACAGAATCGGAAGCATTAGGGAGGCATTATTTGTAACATAACTCTGGGGACTGTTAGTAGGTTCTACAACGGAGATGGGAAGTTAAACTGTACCCATAAAGACGTTTGAATCGACTTCCCCTAAAACGTCGGAAAACATGATTTTGACATTATAGTGAAACCAATATTCTTTCGTGTATACCGAATATCTTTTCTTTGGGTGTAATACAACACAAAAACAGGAAACCATGAATTAATCTTAAATAAAAAATTATGTCTCCTTACTCTTGTATGTTTTTACGACACAAGTATGCGGTACTAAATTCTGTAGTTACGTAATTTTTTGGTATGACGTTACTAAACGTTGTAAGTTATATTTGGGAATCATATATCGATTGCAAATTTATTTCTAGGATTATTATAATCAATGTTAATCTAGTATCTATATTAACCAAATATACTAAATATTACTCAATGGGGGCACCAATGTGGGCATTAAATTAGAAAGGATAACACTACAACACTACTTAACAGATTTGCACTTACACAAAGGAACACACTGTTTTTCCATAAGTAAGCTGGTTTCTTTGTCCGCTGGTGTCGAGTGAACGGCAGGACCGATTTTGATAACTCAGGTATCAAACGATTATTTTGATGTCCCAAGTATGTTCGATTACGATTAACAATGATGTCTACATAACCTTTTTTCAGATAACGTTTGGAGTAATTTGTTTTAATTTCTATATCTTCGGAACCTCTTGATCAATTTCGTTGAAGCGTCAGAGGGTTTGGTTTTATATACAAAATGGTACTATATATTTTTATTTGATGTTCTGCCCTAAGGCAGGTCTTCAAATGGTAAGAGCTCTCTAAGCTGTCCTATCGCATGCCAGTCTTCTCGTTTCTTCGTAACACCCTGTGATTTTAATGCTATTTATTAACGTCATTCTTCTATGCCCTCTTCTTTTTTCTTCTTCTAGGACACCCTACATGGCAGTTGTAAGCAAGCAGTCTCTTCTTGAGCAATGACCTAACCAATTCCTTTTCCTATTTTCTATTACCTTCAAGATTTTTCTCTCTTCCCCTATTCTTCCTAAAACTTCATTATTCCTTACTTTATCAACTCACCTCACTTTTTCTATTCCTCGCCAAACCCACATCTCAAATGATTCTAATCTTTTCTCATCCTCTTTCCTCAGTATCCGTGTCTCTGCACCATATAAACAACGCTCCACACATAACATTTGGCCAACCGTTTTCTTAAATTCTTATTAATTTTGCCACACAGCAGTCTTTTCTTCCCATTAAATGCCTCTTTCGCTATAGCAATTCTTGCTCTAATTTCACGAGTGCAGGACGTATCTTGACTTATCAAGCTTCCAAGATATTTAAACAGCTCCACCTGTTGTATTTTCTCTTGACCTATCTTTATGTTTGCCCTTTTCCCTCCTCTGCTAGTCACCATACACTTAGTTTTTTCCTTATTAATCCTCATTCCATATTCCTCGCATACTAAATTCAAATCTCTTATCATTTCATTCATTGTCTCTTCCTTTTATGCTAAAACATCCATCAGCAAACCTTATACATTTAATTCTTCTTCCACTGACATTCAAACCTCTTGTTTTGTCAAAGCACTTCCTAATCAAGTCATCAAGATATATGTTAAATAAATCTGGTGACACACAGCAGCCTTGCCTTACTCCTCTTCCAATTTTAATTCCTTCTAAACTCTCCTTTCCGATTTGCACACTCACTTTCTGTCCAAGATACAGATTACGAATTAACCGTCTCTCCGTCCAATCCACTCCCTTGTCTCTCAAGATATCTAATAGTCTTCCCCACTGTACTCTGCCAAATGCTTTTTCAAGGTCTATATAAACAACATAGAGCTCTTTGTCTTTTTCTATGTACCTTCCTCCAATTGTTCTAAGTAGCCCTAATTGCATCCCTAGTCCCTTTACCTTTCCTGAAACCGAACTGCTCTTCCTCTAACGTGGCATCCAGTTTCCCATATATTCTTCTATTCAACACTCTTAACAACACTTTGGCTGCGTGCGATATCAAACTAATAGTTCTGAACTCTTCGACTATCTTTGCATCCTTCTTTTTCTCTATTGGTATCATTACTGTTGCCAAAAAGTCATTTGGCCATTCAACTTTCTCATAAATTTTATTGCAAAGGTATAGTAGCTCTTTCCTTCCTTTAGTTTTAAAATTTTGGAGCACTTCTGCAGCTAATTCATCAATCCCAACTGCCTTTCTAATTTTCATTTCCATCAATGCCTTTTCAACTTCGTCTTCTATGATAATGAATTCCTTTTCATCATCATTTACTTCTATTTCCTCTTCCAGTTCCAATTTTACTGGTTTTTGATCTCCTTTATATAGATTTTCTATGTATTCCTTCCAACGTTTCAGCACTTCCTCAGGTTCAATCGCTAGAGTTCCATCTATATTCGCTATTTTCATATTAGCACAACATTTCCTTCTTTGAAAAACTAATTCCATTGCAACCTGATACATCGTTTGAAATTTGTTTTCTCTTTCCAACGACTCTATCTCTTCACATTTATCCTTCAGCCAGTTTTCCCTAGCCTTCTCAGTACTATAAATAATGGTACTTTAAAAATAACTCATTGGTGAACACATGACCATATTTGCTTTTTGTTCCACTAATCGGGGCAGCTATTCTAATTTTATAAGCATTCAACAATACTTCATTTTTAATGAAAATAATTTTAAACATCTATTTCTTTGGAACGCTTTAATAAATATTAAAAAACCATCATTTAACTCAC
Organism: Magicicada septendecula; assembly: GCA_034769895.1. Classification (NCBI taxonomy): domain Eukaryota; kingdom Metazoa; phylum Arthropoda; class Insecta; order Hemiptera; family Cicadidae; genus Magicicada; species Magicicada septendecula. The sequence continues at coordinate 575,775,877 of CM068367.1, read as the reverse complement.
AAGTGATGATTACATTTTAACTCGTAAACTAACATTTAATATACTGTGTTAATTGTAGTTTGTATTTAACGTTGCATCAAATAGTTAACCTATAAATATTGGTTATTGGTTATATTTATGCGTTTGTATAAATATTTGCACCCTATAGCAATGAACTAGGTCTCTAGGGTCGGGATTTTGTTTGTTTTTATAATAATTATGTCTTCTTTTAGGTTAGAAGCCGCGTTTTGTATGTTCAGCAATATTAAACATTCTCACTGACTCGACTGAGACTTGTAAGACCGAAAATGAAACAGTCATACTGTATATATAAAAACGTAAGTACAGAAAAAATATAATGATTAAAATAATAAATATTTGTTTTACTTAATAAGTTAGCTATAATCTCCTCTTAGGAAAAATTTGCATCCTTCAGCCTGTCAAAGTTGATTTCCATTCGTCAACAGTTCAAGTTACAAAAGGTGGTTTTCTGTTATGTTTTCACCACAAGCCAATTCTGCCTTCTGCGTACTGAAGCACAGTGATTAAACAAACACATTCAACAAAGGCATGTTACAGTTCCAGAATCACTTCGTAATCATGCCACTGTAATGGTATATTTTCTTACTTAACAGTCATGTTTAGGTAAACACTAGAAAATATAACCAATTAAACGTCAGTGTACATTAAACAAACTTTATCAATTTATAAGAACAAAATATTTCTTGTTTATCTTTCACAAGAAAGCTAGTTCTGTTTGTTTTAAAGAAGTTTTCTTACTGATTTGTACAATTTCCGGTTAATTGTACTAAACTAAACTATTTAGAAAAAATATTTATGTAGTCGTACACAATTTTCTAGAAAACTGTTTATGTAACCTATTAAATGTCTATTAGGGAAAACCTTATAATTAGCAACTGTATTTTTCTTGCAAGATTAATCTCAATTCGCATGTAACTAGGCTACTTAGTGTATTAATTAATATACGTAATTACCTGTATTATTTTTCCATTTTGCAACTTCGTTTCATTTTATTAATGTTTTATCTTTGAAACCCATTGACATCATTTTAAATAAAAATAAAACGATGCAACACGACAAGGAAGTTATAAAAGCAATTATCTAAACACACACACACACACACACACACACACACACACACACACACACACACACACACAGGCATATAAATATAAATACGTTTATCTTTCAAAATAAAAGAATTTATTTAGTTTAAATATTTTTACCAATTTTACAAAAAAATATGCTTAATTACAACTTCATTTACAACTATTTAGCATTTACAAATATGTTTACTGTAAGATGGTTGAAATAATAACACTGGATGTTCAGAGATGTGTGTATTCCTTGGAGACAGATATTATTGAAAGTCAAGTTTTGAAACAATAAATGCGTGAAGAAGTCGGTTCCACTCCGTTTAAACGGGACTATTTAAATCAGTTGGATACAGCGAGTGCAATCTGTGTCAGCCATGAATAATACAGCGCGGAAAACTCGTGAAAACTAATTTTAGCTAGTAAATGTAGGCAATCCGAGGATATGATATTTGTCTTCCCGCTCAGAAATGATCGAACATTTACTTATTATCCCTGTATCTCTAAATCTCTAGAGATAGCCAACTTTACCTAGAAGTACGTTAAAAAAAGACGAAAATTCATTTGACTGGTTAAAAACTGAAATATCTGTTTTATATCACTTACGTCTATTAAATACTTAAGTCAAATAAATATTTCTCTTGAATAATACTGTTACGACGGTCTACTGATCATCGTATGGTACAGTGGAAAACAAAATACAAGACACCAATTAAGTCACTTATCACCAGCTTTAATTATCACAATATTAAACATTTAGTAATCAACAAGATAGTCTCTTACAACAAGTCAAATAAAAATTGTTCAATCGCAATAATAATGTCTATTAACAGAGTACACAATAAATTGAATTACAATTCTCCCGCACAATTATAAAACAAATACGGTAACCCTTCGCCACAATACTTCGAACAGCACTGGAATAAATCAGCACTAAAACTAAACTAGGCGCCGCTGAAGTCTTCTATTTATACTCCGAGGAGTCTTGTATTTATTTATGTGAGGTTCCAGCACATTCCATAATACGCGTGTACTAGAAAACATTAGAATGTAATTGACTGCGATCTTGAACAAAGCGCGCGCGTACCGGTACGGTTTGGAAAAGTCTCGTTGCGGACGCGTGACAAGTGTCACGTAATTGTCCTTCATCTCAAAATAACAGCAATATTTCCGCACACACACGCATTGTAGCCGGGCTCCGCTGGAATAGCCGAGAAACACGTAGCATGCTCTGTACTGTCGTAACAATACAGTCTGTTAATGTGTGTGTCTTTTTCCTCGTATATATTTCATAGTAAACACACACACACACACACAATCTTTTTGTGTGTGTGTAGGCCAATACAGACCTGAAATATGTGTGTGCGCGTGCGTGTTAATAATATTGTATAAAACTGACTTACAAATAAGCCTGTATTAAGTGATTACGGAATTTTGAGAAATTTTTAAGAGGTCTGGAGGGGACTGATCCCCCCCCCCGTAGTTACGCCACTGCGTGGGATTATATCCAGGAACAAAAATGGCCGTCCGAAGCTTGCTGGGCACTACTTTGTCGAACGGCTCTCATTCAACCCACCTTGTCTACTTCCTAGACTGGCTAAGCAGTGAAAAAGATCAAGTAGCCTATTAATCTTACTATTATTATCCGAAACGACCATGCTTGGTAGCTAACATCCGGACGATAGCTCCTGATAACATCGTTTGAGGTATGCTCCGAGTGGAGAAAGTCTGGAACAGTGGAACACTCTGCATAGAGGGTATCTTTCAAACGAAGAAGACAAACTTGACTGCCTGTTAATGAGAAGGTGGGAACCCGTTGGGCGCAGACAAATGTCCTATCCTGAAGTTATGTGATAAACAGTCCCAAGCTAGGGTCCAATTGCTATAGGAGGGATTTTAGTAGGTAGTACACACGAAATGGAGTCTACCTCGGATCGCACTCCATACTCCTTGCGAAAATGCAATTCCCCTCATCAAAAAAGACTATTATTATTATTATTATTCGTGTTATCGTTATGTAACTTACATTTGCAAAAAACAAATAATTGTTTTTTCGTGATGGCAGATCAACATCACAGAGTAATGAAGGCATTTTTTGGGTATTGAATAGCAATCAGAACGCAGAATAGATTCTGTTCATGAACAGAGTTCATGAAAAAGAAATGTCAACCTACGGCAGCAATAATAACTATTTTCATGAGTATAAATAACACTAAAAAAAGGAAATATTTTGAGAAATTTCTTATTATTTATTGAATTATGGAATTATTTTTTATGTTACTGAGTAATGAACAATGTCGTTGTAAACTTCAAATCCAGCTAATTTTCTGCTTTTCCGCTTGTTTCCCCGAAGTGCTGAGATTGTTTTTCCTCATTCGGTAATTGCAGTCCTTCTTTATCTCTGTGTACGCGTTTGTCACACGCTTTATAACATGTATTTGTTCATTAAAAAAAGAATTTCAAGTAGTCCTACTAGACACATTATAATCAATATTATGAGACAAAAAGTATCTTAAAATAAATCTAGGAGGTTAAAGTAAACTTTGTTTCAAAGAAAATGAAAGTCAAATAAGGATTTTTATTTCTTTGAATAAACGCAAAATAACATTCACCTCGGTTATCATTAACCAGTACATGGTATGATTAATTATATTTTCAGATTGATGGATGGGCTCCTTAAAATGTCTTTACGGGTCACCGGTTGTCAGCACATAATGATTAGTTATTATTTTAACTGACATCATCACAGCAGCTGTCATTTAGTATTGCCTGATATTGGTTTTAATTAGTGCTTTGTCTGTGTTTGCCAATGTCTTAATTTAGGTTAACAGTCATATTTATTAAAATTTGTATTTTGTAATTTGTTTGTAATTCAAATAATTGTAAATAAATAATACTGTTTCACTGAAAATACATAGTGAATATTTGTGACCAACAGTTCTTTATTTGTGTAAATCACAAGTGACTTATTTTGAGGAAATCTTTGTAATTTTTTATCACCGTATTGTCCAAAAGATACTTTAAATCGGCACGCACGCACGCACACACACGCGCACACGCGCGCGCGCACACACACACACACACACACACACACACACACACACACACTGTGTCTGCTTTGTGTCTTATTAATAAAGTAATGTTAATTTTGTGTATTAACTCGCAACTCATCTGTTTCGCACTGGGCTCAGATGCTTAATATGATTTTATTAGCTGGTTTAATGGTTGGTGTGTTACTTTCCAAAAGTCGTTTCCATGGTGTAGGTACTTGTTTTGTCGTTTTCCAGGAGCGGTCATTCCTGAGATTGGTTTTCCCCAACAGTCCATTCACTAATTACAATTCTCTTTAATATCTGTGTGGGTTCCGCGCACAAGTTCATCAGTTAATTGATTTGTTTACCAGAGACCAAGCCTTTAATTGAAGCACATCTGCTCTTTTCTCTCAGCTGTAATGGTTCTAAGAATATACCGCTGTCTCAAAGCACGGTGAATAAATTGTATATTTCTATCTACTGCAAACTTATGAGGTAGTTTCTGTTTGTCCTTTATTACAAACTGTTCCATTCCCTACTTAATCATTCCAGCCAATCTTCAAATTGTATAAGTTTTTTTTTAGTAAATTACTTTTCTTTCTTCTTTTTTCTTTTTTCTTATTTTGTGTGTGTGTGTGTGTGTGTGTGTGTGTGTGTGTGTGTGTGTGTGTGTGTGTGTGTGTGTGTGTGTGTGTGTGTGTGTGTGTGTGTGTGTGTGTGACACGGAGGGGGGAAGAAAGTTATCACAAAAGGCTTTTTCCTGTTATCACAGCTTTTGAATTACATCTGAACATCTTGTAGTACCTGGTATTCAAACGCTCTTTACCACATTTTCCATTTTTATAGATTTCCTTCTTCATCAGTGATTCGTATTGACTACAATTCTGTTATGGTTTTAGCCAATCTATTCTTCTTCTTATTCTTTTGACGTGTCCATATTACTTTGTCTTCTTATACTAGATGGTTTCGTAACGATCCTAAACCAATTCTTCGTATAATCTCAGCCTTCCTGACTCTTGGCATATCTGCACAGGTTGTATTTCCACATGAATTATTTTGGAGGTGTAGGCCTACTATTTAATATAATGTAGCTTTTTCTCTTCCCGTAGTGTATAAAGCTCTCGATAGGTTTAGAGTGCAGTGATTTAAATATGGCACACTTTTCCGACTGACCAATTATGTACTTACAAGTAATATTACTTGCCATATATTAGTTCTAGTAATATTAAAAAGACGCAATAATATTATTACAAAATTTTTCTTAGTATATTCTGTTTTATTGGTTTTGCCAAAAGTATGAAATTAAAAACTATTATTTATAATTAAAAATAATTTTCGAACAAGCTAAACGTGTAATTATTAAAACGCTGTTTTAATTAATAATTAATTGTTTGTTTTATACTAGCCAGTAAAAATGACGGTAGGCTACAGTTTGTCGACACATGGCGATGCCACGTAGCGCAAAGGAGGAAGCACGAAAGCAGTTTGAAACAAAATTACTTATTGTTTCAGAGACGTAACAGCGCGTGTGCGGTTGTGGCTCGTTAATGAAAGAGTGAGAAACTATAAAACTACAGTGTGGTGTGTGATGTCACCGTTACGTAACAACAGCGTTATACTATTGTCGTTTAATTTTACGTCCATATTAACTGTCCACGACAAGGCTACATGTAACACAACACAGCACCCAACGCGCGCGCTACTCCAATCAAGGCTTGCTATGGAATTTTTATATCCTCGTAAGTAAGGCGACGCAGTTTGTTCAGTAGTAGCCTATTCTGTTACCGCGGTCATCGTCATTGTTATGTCTGTTTCACAGTGCATTCGTTTAATTTCCTGTTGATAACTTATTATTTATGTTTATATTATTTTTATCGTTTTTCGCGCAACTATTCCATTTTTAACAGCAGCCTCACAAAGCACTTATTGGAACATTAATGAAAAAAATTGACTGACTGTAAGCATGCGTCCAGTACTTGTAATCTTTACTTGGACGAAGCAATTATAATATGGCAAGTGGATTTTGTCTGGATTTGAATCAAACGCTTCTAAATTCCCACCTCTCTTTTACATTTATACTTTATTATTACCATCACAAGATATTTACTAAAGGTGTTTTATGCTCTAAACACGATAATTTACAGCTATAATTTTACTGCATCTCTTGAAAACACTAAATTAATTGTCTTCTATGGTAAAAAATAAACAATACGAGGAAAAACTATTTTTGAATAATTGTGTGATAGAACAACTAAATTTTAAGAATTTAAGATGTGTTGTTAGTTAATATTTAATTACGATTTACAAAAGAATATATCCAGTATTCAAAATCCGTATGGCATAGTTAAAAAAGAATCCTTGAAAGAAACGTTCAAAAATATCTTTCAATTAAATTGCACAGAGTAATAGCGATTAACACTCTTTTATATGGTAGCGACATATTTACATTAACAAAAACGATTGTAAACATATCAAGGCTGCAGAAATGAAACCTTTACGATCAGTAGCAGTGGATAAAGCTTAATAAATAATAAGAAGAACGATGGTATCAGGAAGGAATTGAACAAGTTTTTAATATACGTATATGGGGTGAAATTCTCACGAGAGGGAACACCGCATATTGCAGACGAGAAGGAGTAAGTTTGAGTAGGAAAGATTCTAGCCTACTCGTTATTATTTTATGGGGTAGTTTACACCTCAAAGGAAAATAAAAATGAAATTTACAATGCAATATATAGAATACACAAATTTAGATCATTTAATGTAGAATGTAATAATTGCAATTTGGATATATGGTCATAGGACGATTACACAGAAAAACCATTCAGAAGAATTGAAATGGATTTTGGGGAAGGAGCAGTCAGTAAGTCCAGGAGAAGAAACAAAACTAGCAGCCAGATATTACAAGTGATGTGAATTAAAGGTTCAAGATGAAATCAGAAACAAGTTGTTGGTTTGGTATGGACACTCAAACGAACGGTCGAACACAAGCTCCGAACTGGCAACCTAAAGGTACAAGGAGACCAGACTGAGAAAAAGCTGAAAACACTGCGTAGAAAGACAGATGAGAGCGACGGATGAGAACTACGGAACGACCAAGTAAGGGACTGAAAATTACATGGCGTCCGAGAACATTATAAACCGCACTACCGTCATAATAAGATGTCAGTTTATTTGTGTTGCGAGTAAGCTTCTGTGAGGTTTGATAAAAACGTACGTGCATTTTTTGAATTTCTGCGTTCGAGAAATATGATTCAAAACTTGTTTTGAAATTTTGGTGCAGCTGTCTTTAACAATTTTCTATGTTCAGAGCTAGTTTTCTAAGCTTAGAGGATTTAAAGTTTAGGTTTGAGAGATACAAGTGAGTAAGTTGTTTTTGGTGAGTAAAGCGATTTTCTTAACATTCCACAACGCATAATTCAATAACGTACAATACGTTTTGAGTAAAGAAATATTAAACTGTTCCAGCGTGATAAAACTGTTGCAGAAGGCTTTTATTAACGAGTGTAGTATGCATAAACGAGCGGTTTACAAATACTGAAAGAGCTTCAAAGTCAATCGCGTCAGTGACCTAAGATTAGGAAAGGAAGATTGTGGCATTATATTCCATGAATTTTTATCGTTAGTTGATAAGATAAAAATAGTAACATATTTGGGAATTTTTCATCATTCCATGAAGCTATTTGCAGAAAACTTTCGCCTTTGCGGAAAGGTAATTTATAGAAACTCCACTTCGATAATGTACCAGAATACACATTGTTTTCTCATGAAGTTCAGGCAAAAAAATCGTAACCGTACGCCAACCTTCGTATTCGCTATATATATATTGCAATAGCTAGAATTTGCATATGAATTAATAATTTAACTGCGAGAGAATGGTAACATGTGGGAATAAAAATCTGTCCAAGTAAAGACTGCAGGTTTGGACATTGTATGATAGGCAATAAGATACATGTAAAATTTGTTAGTTGTAAGTAAATTTTTGACAAGAAAAAAAAACAATATTAGTGTTGTGCAGTGGTGCGAAAATATGCTAGGCACATGGCGAGTGCGCGTTTGCGAGAATATATAACTATGTTACCGGATAATTATAATAAACATATTAAATTAAATAACTTTAGCGAAAATAAAAATTCTGACATGAGACTTACACCAGAATACGCATAAATAAAAGACCTATCAAGTGGTAATACATGTTTACAAATTAAAGAACTAAATGTATGAGTTTTTTTATAAAGAAAGTTTTAGGACCCTGAAGAAAAGTAATAAAATTAAACTAGTTTTTTTTTGTATGCTAAATTTTGTCCGTAGACAATATTTTACAAGAAGAACGTTATCTTAATTTAAGTCGCAAGGAAAGAGAATATTACTGCCATCTTAGTGGATTTTATACTCCCTATCATTGCATTCAGTCCTCTCTCTGAGCTCGATAACTCGTGGTCGTTGCTGGGGTTTAGACGCTTGGTCTACGAAAGAGTACGAACGCAAGTCAGGAAGTTCGCGAGTTGATTATTTAATAGTGCTAATCCGGTAAAGTACAAGATTGTCCGCATAGGCATTAAAAAAGACACTTGAAGTTTGCTGGATCAATGTTTATGTTTAATACACAAAATAAATTACAATTAAAAATTAATTAACTACGATTTATAGAAGTACCCAATCCGAGAACGACCGTGAACGACGGACAACAGGAGGAGATCGCAGCGGTATCCAGAAGGAACACCCATACCTGTCTTTCGGGACTGGATCATCGACATCTCATCATTCGTCGTTAAGGGAAGTGAATTTACTTTTTTTTTGAACTTCATTAAAAAACACTTATAACGAAAAGACAAAAGAACTCGTATGAATAGAATATTTACGTAAATAAATTTATGAATAGAATAGAAGAGAAAGTTATTTAAAATTTGTAAAAAAGGTCAACAGAGACAGTACAATTAGTTTTATTTTGTTGTCATAAACAACATTAAATCACATAGTGCAATCTGAAATTTTGGTTAATAAATCCGAGACATTCGATTAAACCGACTACTATATACGATTAACCGATCGTTAATATACGATTTAACCGACTACTTCTTATTATATGCGACTCCTGTACATCGCAGTATGTACACCAATGCGATCTTTTCCATCTTTTCAAGACTGGAAAAATTAAATGGCAAATTCTGATAATATGAGAATCATTGGGCGAACTCAAGACTAAACATGATTCCAGAAATATTTTGACATCTGCATACAAACGTTGGCATAAGGTTGTGTTATATCCAATAGAGATTAGTTTTACGAGGATTGTACAAAAATAAAAAATAAATTACAAGTTAACTTTACGTAAATTACATGACTTTCTGAACAAACACCGTACCTACAAATCTGTATTTTCCCATGGTAAATCCAAAATTTGTATGCATATTGTAAGATAACAAGATTACACCCCAGAATAAAGACAAGTATATCATCAAAATTCATTGTGAATTATGCCTAAACGCAATCTTTTTAGAAATAAAATACAAAGAAGAATAAAATAAACTTAACAAATAAAGAAATGAAAACAAAATATACTATTTAAAGATAAATAATAATGTCAAGGAGTAAAAAGTAATAAAAACAAAAAGGGAAATATTATAATAAGTAAATACTAGAGAAATAGGGAATGAAAATTTAGGAATTAAATAATTTAATTACAATGACAAGACAATAACTGACGATGACCATTATACCCAGAAGAGAAGATCAAAGAATAATAAAAATGTAAATAGTTATTAGTAAACATAAGTATAGTGTATAAATGTTAAACCTAGTAAGTAAGTGAAAAGACATTGATTATAGCATTGATTAAACTAGAGGGAGGTCTGCGAACCTCAAACAGTTATTTTGTGTCAGAACTACGAAATGTGAGTGATATTAAAATTACGAATAGAATAGTATTAAGCTATAATTATAAAAGTTAAGTGGTTTAATAATATAAAATAGTGAAAAGAACAGTGATAAAAATTATAAAACAGTGTAGAATAAAAATGAGTAGGAAATTGACCTAGGTATAATATACACTGTGAATAAAATATGTAAGTTATATAAACCAACTATAGTTAATATAAAAAGGAGTATAATGATTAATAACAGTGAAATCTTACGTTACAAACTAATAATATACATTAGTGACGAAGAAAAAAAATAAGAAGATTCAACTGAATCATGTGAATTATAAAATATGAAACCGAATCTGTGACCCATAAGTAATCCATCCAAGAGCTGTGCAGAATGAATCGGTAATTTGTAAAAAGAAATTGGATTGTTGAAGAATTTTCGAAACGAAAGAAACACATTAATTTAATGCTGGACATTTTTACAGAATAATTAATGATATAAAACGAAATGATGAACAAAAATTGTAGAAATAACGAGGAGAATAATGTTTTAATGGAATACAATGAAAACATGAAGGCCAGAAGATAAATATCAAGCAATAATCTGTAAATGAAACTACAAGATTGGTGACATTGTTCCATAATGTTAAGACGAACACTTGAACAAACATTACTTCATTTAAAGAGAAAGTTACAGTGAAACACTATAACAAAAACAATATAAACATTATAATTATGAATTTTATTTGTTCACTATAATTATTATTATTAATAGTTCCTGTTTAAGTTGTTCTTTTGTATGATCCAAAGGACCCATGAATCAACATACATACACAACACCAAATTACTGAACCTTATTTATAAGTATTATGTTTTATTTTATATGTATGAGTTGGACGGTACACAGACTTTACTTTTTACATTAACCCTGAGAAAAAGAGTTTTCATGTTATCAAACCGAAAAGAGCTACAACCGAAGAAATGGGCAATGAATGTTAATACAATTTAATATATGTCAAAAAGAAAGTATCAATACAGTTTATGGAATTGGAGAAAAGAGCTAATAGGAGTTTGATTCTTTATTTTAGCATAGCATTACATTGACGAAGTGTAAGATTCACATAAGATTCACACACATAAGAGTTTAGTTATAATATATTCTAGACGTACATTAGGATTTGTTACTTGAACTGTGGCCTCGTACACTTCAGTACTTAAACTCCTATGCGCGCGCGTGCGCGCGCACACACACACACAAAATGTTCCAACATTTACGATGTTGCTGTTTGTAAAAGATCAAGTGAAAAACTCTCTTTGGTTAAGGAAAGAAATATTTTAAAGAAAGTTTACTTATTCAGAAGCCAAAGAAATAAATTAAATTTTCCGAGATACAGTTTTCACCAGATAACGATTGTATCTTTGATAATGTTATTATTATGTTCAGGTTGGTTTGATGAAAATAACTTGTTGAAATATACGAATTAATCAATACTCGACGGAGAAAATTATTTCACTGTGATACGGTGTTTGTAAATGTAACTGAATTGAATTCTCCGCACCCAACTTACTGTGTATGAACACGTTACAAGTACAAAATGAAGTAACATATATTAGTGTAGTATTCTTTATTTTTACCGTGTCTTTTTGTACTACTCAAGTATTCAATATTGTTATTCGGGACTACGAAGCTAATTCATGATGTTAGAATATAATTGACTTATCTCCGGGCTATTAGACTATGAGGCCCACTCCTGCCGGTACGAACAGATGTTTCAGGCGTTTCGGACGCCTCTCTTCTAGAGGCCTTCTTCAGTGTAAGAACGACTTCGCCATTTGACCAGTACTGTGGTTACTTACCAGAAGACAATAGTCACTTACTAGTGAATTATTACTTTCTTAAAACGATTAATTAGTTTAAGAGGTGGGAAGCGAACTCCATTCAGAATGTCCCCAAGTAAAATATCATTTAGGGTATAAAAAATAAAGACACAAATTTGGGAATAACTATAAAGATAGATAACCAAGCAAATGGTGACTGTTATTATCTAATTGCCATACTGAATACGCTAAAGAATACACACTCTCTCCATCTCTAACCACTCACAAGATACGGATGTTTATCCGATTAAGTTCGAAGAGTTTTAATTAGGTTATAATTGTAAGAATTAAAGACGAAATGTGCCCCTGGTTAATCATATATAAATAATCATAATTGTATTAAAGAACGTTGTATCAACACTTTCATATTGAAACAAATTTCGTCTATTTCTGAAAACGATCGTGCTTCAAGATCAACACTTGTGCCATGCGGTACCTCGTTTCTGTGCATTATCTCGAATTACAGTAAGGTCATCGGAACAATGGTGTAACATAGTAAGTAAATCCTAAGGCTGGCTAGAAACAACGTACATCACGTGACAATAGTGTTTAAGTGGCATTTACGGAAGGCTGTTTGGTTTCATGAGAATTCCGAGCAGTCCGGGCAGAGGCGTCGGCTGTCCCTCGGGAACCCATTTTGTCATTCCTTTATGCAGAGGGAAGAGCTTATGCAGAGGGAAGAGCACTGTAAATTTACCTTTCTCGTATCACATAGCAGATGAACCGAAAGGGTGCTTAGCGCCGCAAAGTAAACACTTGCACATGATTATTATTTTAATAAAATATGTAACGAAGTTGTGTATTATACTGATGAGTATTAGTAATTGATATTCATCGTTTTGATATTACAATAATATTAGTAATACTAGTAATAATATCACGTTCAGGTGTCTGTCTAAACGATTTCGAACAAAGAAAAACCGTTCGTATCAATGGATTTAAAGACAATTTTATAAGTTATACACTTAAATTCCACGAAAACAGGAGACGCACAAGTTATATCAAGCTTGTAATCTGCCGACCAATATTTCCTTTGACAAGTAGTGCTAGTTATTACCATCGTCAATTCATATTAAACTATTTCCTACGGTTTTTTCTTCATTACTGCCGATAATGTAGCAAATCTGTGTAGGGTATGGGGATAACGTGTGTGTGAGAACATGGGGGCACATGTGTGAGTATCTATGTGTGGACGGAGTATCTAAAAATATTGTAAACTTAAGTAACAATTTCGACGCAATCGCGTAATTCCTTCAAGGGTTTTCATTGAAATTTCATCAAAAGTTTTAGAATTAGTAGGTTTAAATTTTAGCTTGTTCTGGTTATGTATTTAACTGTATGTACCTGTTTCCAACAACAGTTTGTGGAAATGTGGACAATTCAATCGTGACGTGTAATGTAACTTACGGTCAATCCAAATAATCGTAAAATGATTAACTAAAAACACTAAATTAAACACTAAATTCTTCAAAATTAAATTTTCCTAAGGTTTTTGTAAATCAAGTACGTTTCATCAGAACTTATTTTTCATAAAATGAGAGCAGTACAAACATATTAAACACATTACGACTAGCTATAATTGAGCCCATGATAATACCGACACATATTGTAAAAAACAGGCTGAGATATTTATCAATTATAAACGTACTTGGAATAAACTAATTTATCTTCTGAGAAGCATCCCAAGTTCAATAAAGAAACTAATATAGCTTTCGTTGATTTTGAGAAGGCATTTGATAGGATAGATAAAAATTTGTTGTGGCAAATATTAAGAGAACGGGGATACCCTCACCAACTTATAAGAACTATACAAGGACAATATAAAGGAACAGGAATAGCTGTCAAAAATAATTGTAGGATATCTCAACAAATATCTGTCAATCAAGGTGTTATACAAGGGTGCAGTATATCACCTACTCTTTTTAACATTTATATTGACCATCTGGTAAGGAAATGGAAACATCTAATAAACCCTGGTACTAAGTTATCACGAGACAGGTTTTTCAATGTGCTGTTGCTTGCTGACGACTTGCTTGTACTTCAGAATACATAATGTGATTATCAAAAATCTGTTTTTAAGCCTAATAAGAATTGTAAACAATACGACATGAAAATCTCCACTATAAAACAAAAGTAATGGTATTTCGAGGTAAGGAGCCGATAAGAACAAAAATAATAATTAGTAATCAAATTCTAGAACAGATGAGCCACTTTAATTTTTTGAGAAATGATATTGGCTATGATAGAAATTATGACATTGAAGTTAAGTTAGGTAAGTTCCAGACGATCTGTGGATCAGTAAATCTTATTTTTAGAAACAAGGTACGTCGACGTAAATATGGCAATCCCTGTACTGGTCCTATGGGTGCAAATTATGTACAACAACAAAAAAACAGTACAGTAAAATACAGGCCCCGGTAATGGCATTCTTAAGAGGAGTCAAAAGGTGTTCTAAACTGGACCGTATACAAGATGAGGGCATAGAGAAGAGTTAACTTTTAACTTGAATGAAAAGTTAAAAGGATACAAACAACGGTGGAAAGAACACTTAGAATGAATATTAGATTCCAGACTGGCCAAACAAGTCAGGAAATACAAACCTATAGGAAACTGGTGTGTGGGTAGACCCAGGAAGAGATAGCTGGGGGAGTTTTGAAGGCGGAACAGGGAGCACCTTGCCTATGCCGTTTTGTGGAGCTGATGATAATGATAATGATGATGACCTTCTGAGAAGTCACGTTAAAACTGGTAAAAAAAATTAAATTTACAATGTCTAGCCTGATGTTGTAATTCCATACGAACTTTTATAATGCCAAATTTTTGTACAGAAAAAAACTTGTGTAATTTTCAAGTAGGCCGATAGTTCAACATACGTTCTGAAATGTAATAAATTGAATTCTATCGAGTTTTACCGAAAAAAATAAGAAATCGTAACTTGGAATGAAGTTTAACTATCATGTAGAAAATATGTATCTGTAGAGAACAAGAAATTATAAATCTACTCATCAACGTGAATGTTAACATATTAATGTAAACACGTATAAAAATGGTTAACGTATAATATGTAATATGTGTGTTGTGTAATATACTTAACTAAGAATAATATGAAAGTGTTCATTCGAGTCGTTTTGCTCTATGTGACACGTAGTGAATACTTGGCTCGTCAGTTTGAAGTACAGAACCGTGACTGTTTACACAAATATTACTTACTCCTACTTTTCTCTGGTCGTCGCTGTGACGTAAATGGCTCCTTTGAAAATTTAGATATTTTTTTGCTGAAACCTCCCTTCAAACCCTTTTGGTAATAATGTCCTTGTATCGTCGCACTTTAATTATAACAACCCTACCTTAGAAAAAAGTACACCCTACTTAAGAAAGGAGTCGTGAAATTTTATATTTTAGTCTAGGACAAAGAAAATGCTTATTTGGTTGTTTTCCACGGCCGATGCCGTGAAACGAAATACTGATTAGATTTTGGCGGTAGCTGCCTAACGTAATGTTCCCAGCAAAAACATCGCTTGGAGGCGATACCAGTTATCATGGTAGTAAAATGTTATAAAATACGTTCGTAATTAGAAAAAATATTGCGTGTGAAGAAAAAAAATTGTGTCTAAACTCCTAAGGTTAACGAATTACCTACTTTGCTACTTAGGAAATACGAGTGTCATTCAATAAGTAAACAGACAAACAGCTGTGGAGCAAAAACTTTTTATTCAATCAATACAAATTTTTTTTACTTTTCAACGTAATCTCCAGCAACGTCTATGCACTTGTCCCATCTCTTTACAAGCTTTTTTATTCCCTCAGCAAAGAATTCTTTACCTCGATGTTAAAGCCAGTTTTGGACTTTTTCCTTCACTTCTTCATTGCTGTTGAACTTGACACCACGCAAAGTCTCCTTGAGTGGGCCAAACAAGAAAAAGTCAGATGGGGCAAGGTCAGGGCTATAAGAGGGATGAGGCAGGATCTCCCAACCTACTTTTTTTATTGTTTCGAGCGTCAGTTTTGCCGTGTGTGGGCGGGCATTATCGTGAAGAAGAATCACACCTTTCCTCTGTCATCCCGGACATTTCTTCTTCAATGCAGGCTTAAGTTTGTTCACAATCATGTCAGAATAGTACTGACTATTGATGGTATGCTGGTCTTGTAGGTAATCACAGAAAATTGGGCCTCGGGAGCTCCAAAAGATGGTTACCAGCCAAGCCTTACCAGCCGATGGCTGAGTTTTGAATTTCTTTTTGACGGGTGAACTGGGATGCTTCCAATCCATGATTTGTCGGTTTGACTCAGGTTCAAATAGTGAATCCATGTTTCATCACACGTTAAAATTCTTTTCAAAAATTCATCACATTCAGCCATAAAGCGATTTTTAAGCTCAGTGCATATGCGAAGTCTATTGGCTTTGTGGTTATCGGTAACCTCCCTAGGAACCCACCTTGCACTAGTTTTACGGTAATTTAGCCTGTTTTGAATGATGGAATGAAATTGTACCAACACTCACTTGACATTCTTCAGCAATTTGTTCAACTGTAATTCGTCGATCTTCTTGGATAAGTAAATTGATGCGACTTTCAAGTGCAGAAGTTGAAACTTCCACTGGCCGTCCGGAACGGTGTTCGTCTGCCACGCGCGTTCGGCCATTTTTAAACTTTTCCACCCAAGCATAGAAACTCGCACGATTCATACAATTTTTACCGTATTGTTTGTTCATACGCGAGAATATTTCCGACGGTTTTACACTTTCCGAAAGCAAAAATCTTATAGCAGAACGCTGTTCTTTGAAAGTACTGTTCTAAAGAGGACACGCCATCGTAAATAAAACTGTATTGGTTATGTTTATGCAATATATTATTGAACAGCTGATCAAAACTCACAACGACGTTGCCAGGTAACACTCCTGAAAGTTTCAATCAGCTGCTACAATTAAATTCTTTTCTACAGCTGTTTGTCTGTTTACTTATTGAATGACCCTCGTACTTTGCGTATTTCCTAAACTTCTATCTTACGGAACGTATGAAAAATCATGTAAGTAGTACAAAATATTCTCTTCTGGTTTCTGTATTTGTTTTTAAAAAGATTTAAAATTTAGAGGAGAACGTGTCTTGTAATCAGGATTCTTTGTCATTCACGGAACTGTTATAAAAATAATTTTTAAATTTAACTAAAAGAATAATTGGCGTTCTTTAGCTGTATGGTACAGAATTTTTAAGAGTGACTTTACAATAAATTGTCTTACGTCTATTTTTTTCGAAAGCGAGACGTGAGACAATTTTTTAAAGCGGTTTAACAGCAGTATAGTTTAGGCCATATTAAATAAAATAATAAACATATAGTATACTGTTAATATTATTCTCTGTCGGGTTGTTAGCCCGTGGTCTATTACCGTTTAGAACAGAGGTTTCGGTCCCACCATTGAAGGCCACCTTCAGTATCTCGAACGACTGAATAACTGGCAAGATATACGCCAATTCCCACAGTACTGCGGTACAGATACAGATTAATCTGTGTTTTTAAATGGTGGAAAGGCCCAGTCATAATAGGGCCTGTACTCGCCGGGAGACGCGGACGATGTCACCCATACCTTCTCGTCTGCGACCGATGGAAGCAACACAGTAGATCGTTGCAGGAATATATTAGGCAGGCCATCTCACCGGACAACATCGTCTAAGCGATGGTTCGAGGGGAGGACGCCTGGAACTATGTGGTTCGCTTCGCTTTGCAGAAGAGACTTCAGGCGAATAAGTTAGAATTGGACAACATAATACAGAAGAGGAGTAACAAGCCACACGTGAGTCCTAGGGCTTAAGAACAATAGGCCTAGCCCGAAGTACTGTGTCAAACAGTTCCAGGTTTGTATCCTGGAAGAGGAAGCGAAGGTGATTTTCAGTGGGTCAGGTATGCACACGAAGGTGAGCACCTCTGGGTTCAGCAAATTTTTCCATCTACACTAGTATAAAAAACATGATTATTATTATTAGGGCGTTCCCCGTATAATTTAGTGGTTCATTACCTGGCCAATTACTTTTCATCACACCACATTTCTCCATTGTTTAGACACAATATGATCCATGACATACGGACTGCTGCTCAATTAGTTATTTTTTTGTGCCCATACCGCTGTAAACTCTGATCCTCCGATTACAGAACGTGTTACTTCGATTTTTGTTCTATACGTCGTATGAGTTTTGGAAATAAGAAAATTTTTACGTAAACGGGTGCAAGGGTATGGTCACAATCGCGAACCTGGAGGATCAGTAGTTTGTACTCAAAGGATTCCTCTCTCAGCCCATCGGAACTTGCTTCCTTCCTAGCCACGAAACCTGTTTGCCTTTGGTTCGGGGAATGCTTGTAGCCTTTGGAGTTTCAACGAAAAGCGTTCACGGAATCACGGAGCAACAAAAGTAATAATGGAGTTTTTATTCACCATGGCACTCACCATGTCTTGGGTCATTTTGGGCTTTGAACAGTGTGGCTGTGTTACCAGTCACCCCTCTTTAACGTTATAATTTTGCTCATAGGTCTATAAATGATTATTAGTCGAAGACTTTTTCAAAATAGTTCATCATGTGTAAATGGTATTTCCATATTATGTACAACTTACAAATCCTCTCAACAACTACTACCGTTTTTTAGTTTTGAAAACAGATTTTAGTATTAATTGGTGTTTTAGTACGTTCGTTATGAGACATAAATATTAATAAAGAAATTCTATTTGACAATTTAAGAAAACTGTAACAAATAAGAATTTAACAACAGATTGCAATTTATGAGTCTCGAAAATAGTAATTATATACTTCCTTACACGACTTTTTTAAAAGCTTATTTTATTCTAATACATTTTTCCTGGAAACATTGAATGTAGAGAAGTGATATAATTTCCTAATTTCCAATGCAGTGAACATAACATTGTCTTCATAAAACAGTTGGCATTAATGGCATTTAAACCCTAACCCTATCTGTGACAACTACGTCAGACCGTTGAAAATGCTACGTGTGTGTAAGAAAAGAATAGTTCAAATGTTTGACGCGACAGTTTTAAGCCAATAAAGTATATTACAAAAGGTGCAATACTCTGTGTGCTGTGTAAGTTATCAATGAACAGGATAAAACGAGGTTCTTGAAGCGCAGTGTAATACGTAGGGAAATAATTGGAGCTGAAATAAGCAGGTCTACACGATGAAAGGTGAACAAATTAAAAAGAATTATCAGAGACGCTGCAAGCAACAAAAGGAGGTATAAAATTAATTAACTGCAGCCTTTTGCAAGCACGAGTACAGACAATTAACTGCTAGAACTACCGACTCAAACGGGATGGCGCAAACGTCTTTTTACAACACAGAAAATACGCGACAATAAATGAAAAGAAAAGAGTGTGAAACTGATTTCACACAAAAAAGCATTGGCACAAGCCAGAAAATAGTACCACCGAATCTAAGACAAGAGAGAAAATATTCACAACCACAAAGTTAGCTACGTAATAACCAGATTTATATCCGCGTATAATCGCTTTAATTTGACTCAGAATTCCCGAATTAAGAATTACTCCGTAGTCTACTGGCTAACCTCGCTTCCGCTGTGGATGACGTGGAGGGTATTCATGGAGAGATATATATAGGCCTACTTTATCCCGCGTGTAACGTATCCATACGTTAGGCAACATGCAACGCGTCCTGTCGGAGAATAGGAAACTCGAACACACGGGCAGTAGCCTTGAAGCACTAGTTTATTGTAAGGGAGGGGTTAGGGGTAATAGTGAAGTCGCAATAATCAGTCTGAAAAAAATGCAATTATTCTAGAGTTTGGGGCATTATCAAATTTAATGCGATCACTGAGAGTAGATATCAGACTTACCTCTTGATACCTCGTAAAGGCCTAGTCGTCGAAGACCTAATTAGGTCTGTTGTGCTCTTTGGACATTGAGTGGATTCAAAATGTTCGTTGAGTTGAGAAATGTGTTTTCAACGTTAGCCTCTTATCGAGGCGCACACCTAAGAACGTAGCTTCATATTTAATAGGAAATGGAATGCTATATATTGTCACTGGAGTGGAATGTTTCTCAATCCACAGTGTTATGAATATTGATTTTTCTTCCTTCTCTGAAATTCCGTGGTCTCGTTTAGTGCTTTTTTTCTTCCTTTATGTACAGGTTTTTCCATAACGTTTGATAAATTTAAATATTTTAAATAGTTCTATTTGTTTTTCGTTCGTTTGTTTTAGTTCTATTAATGTTGTTAGATTTCGTTGCTCTCAACTTGTTCAATTTTCTGTTTCAATTGATATTTATTGGCGCAATATTTATTCCTCACTTGTGTAATGTAATTTATTGTTTCCCTCTCTTAACTTTTCGTATGTTCTGACTAGCAGCTGGAAATGTGATGGAGAAGATCCTTTCAGTAAAGGATTAGAGATATTTCTTGTTGACTTTAACGTTAGGTAATTAGTAACGTTGTTGGTTTTAACGTTAGATAAATAGAAATTTTCTGACTAGTTCGACGTGGAATCTGTTTTAAAGGTTTACGGGACCGTATACTGCTAAACATGTAAAAACGTATTGAATCCTGATCACGCACTGACCACTGGAGTGTTTTTACTTATACACATTTTTTATATGAGCAAACGTTTTATTTATGGGTACAACGCAATTATAGTTGGATATTTTTCAACGGAGTTACGAAAGAACGGCTTTGAAGGCAGCATAACGTACGTCGAATTAATGGTTGTGCTATGTAGGTGACGGTTGACTGACCTTGTAGAAGCAAGACTCGGAAATGTTTTTATCGAATTTAAGCCGTATAGAATAATCAAATTCTCCGGGATATTCAAGTATACCATCTTTGGACATCAGGGCTCAGTATCTACAGGAAACTGACTCATACTGACTTGAATTAACAAGTAGTCGAAAAAATGTACCTTAAATACTTGACTCTAAATACTCTAAGCGACAGTATGGTATGCACCCCAAACAAAAAAACTATGGAAAATAATGAGCAGTGATGAAATAAGTAGGCCTACTGTCAACCACCGGGTACTGTGAAACAGGGAGAAAGCAAATAAAGACGTCTAAAAGTTTCCTGTTCACAGTTATAGATTTATATTTAACGAATTTAAACTGGAAAAAGACGCTAACGAACTTATCTGTTCACACGCATGTCAAGAAGAGACGATTCTATGTTTGTATTGGTCTGGGGTTACTGTATAAACGGAATAGGGTCAGCCACACCTTTTAGCCATAGTACGGCCAGTGTGAAGCTGCCACTTTGAATCACGGACAACACGTTTGTCAGTGTTACTCAGAATAAAACTTTAATTTGCGGTAAAATACAAAAGTGTAGTGTTAGTGATAGAGACCGTTATAGCTTAGGGTCAGGATTACACTTTTATGTTGGTCGTATCTTTGTATTAGTTTCTTTGCTTTTCGGCTCACGTCAAAATTTATGACTATCAGGACATCAAATTTTTAATACTCCATTTTTGTTATATTCAATGCCTCTACAATTTCGTCCGTTCTTTTATTACACCATTCTGTACACTGCTTGATATTTAATATTGAGAACATTTTTTATTTAATTAGAAATTGAAATGCAATGAAAAATTTGTTATCAAATAGTCATTGAGGCCCCATATGTACTACATTGAGGCCCGTATGTACTAAAACTGAATCTTGTGTGTGCGTCCTTGTTTGTTTTAAAATTCATGTCTACGTGTGTTTCTATTGATTTTAGTTATGTAAACAAGTTAGTCTTTCCCAGATAACTTTTCCAAGGTATCGTTTTCGGGACACTATGTTTTCGATATCAGCAGCTTTCAGCTCGTACAATTGCGTACATACTGAACGATGTATGTAGGAGGATTTTATTAAAAATATTCTTATGCCACAAGAAGAAGCAATTTTATGAATGGAAGGTCAGAGGCACTACGAGACACGAGGGTCGCAGGCCGCGAGTTTGGATCTGATGTGACTAGGTCATTCATATTTACAAAGAAGCGAATGAAAAGATTATTGGTATTGAATGTGAAACTTCGTTTTTTTTGTAGCAAAAAGTTCCTTGACTCTACAATTAGTCTTAATGATAGATTTCTAAACTGCAGAAAATGATGGTTTTGGGAGTTTTTGGTACATACATATGTTCAGGGGTAGAAATAATTTTAGTTACGACTAGAGGGAACCGAAACTCCACTTCCATCGCCTTCCCACCAAGCTTTATATTAGTCTTAAATTTAGAATAACGTCCACATTACAAACTCGAATTTCAATTATGAAGTCTCTTGTTAAATTTGTTCACTAGAAGGAAGTCGGAACTGTTGGAAATATCTGATCTGATATAAGCAACAGACTCCAAATTTCAGGATACGTTTATTCGAGAAGAGAACCATCATAATTATAATTTTTTTATCTGTGATTCAATTAAATTCTACACTAACAAGTAAACTACATAAGTATACTAAACAAACTACATTTGTTTTTTTTTACACTGAACAAAATTTCTTTTTACATAAGTAACCTACATTACCTATTTGTGTGTAACGTCATAATTTTATATATGTATTTTTAAAATTTACATCGTTAATATAATTACTATGCTCTTGGTTGCGTACTGATATATTTAAAGAAATACGTCGAAAACGTGATATCTGTTTAAATAGAATTGCATCCGCATATCTTATGTACTTTTACACCGATAAATGTTGACTAAATCCTAGAACACTGGGTGTATTACGGTCAAGTCGGTTGAGCAATATTTATTAGCGGCACACATCCTCAATTTGCAACGTACAGGAGGTCTTAACTAACTATAAGAGCATGTATGTTGAATCCACTCTTATATTGGCTATCAGTCGTTTCCTGATAATAACAGAGCGCGTCTATATGTTGTGTCTGATGTTACATCCACACATTTTACGTTATACAATATGCATATATGTAATACGATCACCAACTGTAATAAGGAGTTGTTGCTACCGTTTGTGTTAAGGTGAGTGACCGCGAAAACAATTTAGTGCAAGTGTCTGCCAACATTTTGCTGAAAATAAAATAATTTACTACTCGTCCGTTCGACCGAAAACAACGTCAAGGAGCTTGTAAGAATGTAAGGTGAAATTTTTGAAGTGACGTGCCTTATAATTTTGTTTACAATTTAAACAGTTGTATTCTACCCGTCAACAGAGATTTCTCTGTATAAGGGATTCAGTCCTGTCGCTATCAGCAAACATATTTTTAGACTGTTGACTCGAAAAATCATTCTAATTCAAATTGAAAGAGTGAAGTCTGTACGAACCACAGCAGAGGAGACCTCACTGTGAGCAGTGTGCGCCGTCTACACGAGCTGTCAAAACTGTAACTTGACGGCGTAATTTAATGAAGAGTACGACACGACCGTAAGCGTTGAATTGTGTTTACTCTAAATTTGTAATTTGTGAAATTAATTAAAAACCAATACCGTATTAGCACGATTGGATTTTGTGGACTTCATACAATTGAAAGCGTCCTGCAGAATTTTTGTCATTAGAAAATAATTGTTCGACTTAAACGAAAGCAGTATTAATAACAATCTCTCGTGCTTCTACTCCCTGTCTCTAAACACACAAGCGCGCGGAGCACTCACATTCGCGACATTACTGATACATTGGTCGGAACAGTTATATTTAGACTGTCCGATACGCGTGATGTAACGCATCGATGCAATTCACGCACACAGCTGACTCGCACCAGACGTAAATTAGTCTCATCTGTTGTTTAAATTGGTTTCATCTATTATTATTCATTGACAATAATAAGTAATCTCTTATTGTCACACACAAACCACAATATATAATTTCAGTTTGATGATTGTTTCATGATGAACATCCAATTGTGTGTGTGTGTGTGTGTGTGTGTGTGTGTGTGTGTGTGTGTGTGTGTGTGTGTGTAACATGGCTTCTCTCTGAGCCTGTATCCAGAATTCAGGGGACTTTATCAGTCTCTTCTATAGTTTTCAGCCACCCAGATGGCTCCGTCTCTTCATAGAGATCGTTGTCCAACCATCGTTAGCATTGTCCATTCCCTATTAAACAGTAAACATGCCGTATTTATATTAAATATTTTTATGTATTTTGTCTACTTCCACGTATTTAGGTCAATTAATCAGCGTAGTCACAATGTTGTAACTTTATTCTGCAACGTACCAACTTTTCTGTGATCAGACACTGAATATATTAAAGAATAATCAATTTGTCCCTCAAAACCACGTCATCTCCACGGAGAAAACAGTTTACAAACGCGTAATATCGCGTTGTTACTGACTAAGTCCCGCCTTAGACAGACTGCGCTATTGCCCGACAGTATGTCGACGTGTTAGAATGACTCGACCTTGAGCCGAACCACAGCACAGAATGCTGTGCAAAACCAGCTACTTCACCGCCTGTGTATTTAACTGACACTTAATTAAAATCGCGCTCATCGTTTATTCAGAGGACAATTTCACAAGTGAACGAGGTAATAAACTTCTCAGAAGACCACCCGCGAGGTACTTTGTCAAGTGTAACTTTTGCAATGTTACCGTTTTCTACGTATGAAAGTTTAAAATTAACTCACAGAGTTCGTCTTGTGTTGTTACGAGACAATCTCGGCGAGGAGCATCTTCCCTGGTTGAGCGTCGAGGAAACGCCAGTGTTTGCTTCACTGTCGCAATATATTTGGCACCGTTCTCATCGTGAGAGAATGATCGTGAGGTATCTTCTCCACTGCGCAGACTGTTGATTAAAGTTTTTATTCATAAACCTCTTGAGTGGTTTGTAAAACAAAACACGTTAACAAAAAAGTAGTTGACGTGAGACAACGTATGATGTACGACAAAACCATCATCATTTGAGTCAACAACAAAACAAACTGTACTTACATTAAGTAAATAATTATATACTCTTTCCACACGTAATGATATACACGAATATATAAGCGGTGTCAACATACAACCACTTAACAATGTTAACTGTACTGTCAGAAACATAGAATACAAAACAATATTTAGTCTGTATTCTTCTGATGAGCAACGTTATGAATAGAAGGAAGTCTATAAGAATTATCAGAACGCTGTTGATAAAACTGTGGGAGAACCAACACTGGAAGAAGATATGAGTTGTATAAGAATGATAAAAACGGTACAGAAATGTTCCAAAGGCAGCAGTGGTGTTCTTACTAAGACTATTTATTCTGAATAGAAAACAAGACGTGATCGTTTAAGTTTTGATAGTTTACAGTTTTTATCATATGGATAAATGAAAGAAATGGGCTCCTCCGTGCCAACGATTAAGACGTTAAAATCTTATAATCAAGCATGAGATAATAACATGAAGTGTAAGGTGGACACCTTAACTATTATGCCGTCTTCTATAATCACACTGCTTTTCATACAGGTGAATAAAGACGAAGATGATTTTTTTCGGAATATCGCCTGTTTAAGTGTCCGCAGATCATTGTCTGACCTTAACTAGACATCACTAAAGCATGCACGTATAGCACATGTAGTTGTGCAATATCTGATTAATATAAAATGGTGATATTAAAACACAGACACTTTTAAGAAATAAAGCGTCGATGTTTAGAGTATTATTTATGACCATAGACTAAGTTCAATACAAATTTAGTAAGTTAAAATTCCTTAACTAATGCTAAAGTAATGTGACTACCTCAAGTAGGTTTCTACAAAATAAGAACAGCAAATCATGTAAGTATAAATCGTTTGTTATGGTCAGACGCACTCATTGACCTTTGATTCCTGTATTCAGAACAATTGAATGATACTTTAGTATCGTTAAAAGTGATTTATAATCTTTTGTTAGAAATTTCTGCTTCGGTATCAAATCAAAATATTTTCCCTTAATAACCGCAAAGTTCTTTCTACCAAATTCACTAAATAGTAAAACATACGCAGGAAGGGAGAGTCGTATTTAATTATCTTCAGACTCTTACTCCTAACTATATAGGCCAATGTCAAAGCAGAGCAATTATTGTTTAGGCGATCATATATTTAAAAGACTATCTAGTACCGACCAAATTCCATTTAATGTAATGTATATAGTTGCGAGGTAACCGCAGAGAGAATTTTCAAGTTGGTTTTGCCGCAATATAAACACGGCTGTAATGCAATAGTGGTATACGTAGCGTAATATCGCGTTCAGGTAAGCCTACACGTTTGTGTATCAGTTACATAGTATGTGCGCTGATACTGTTGGTTACTCAGTAGTACTCAAACGAAAATTATAATATAACAAACGATTAAAATTACTATAAATGTCTCAACTCTGAATAAGCCAGTGGAATCAATTGTAGTAAGACATGGAGAATAATGCATTAGAGAGGAACTGAATTCGTTATATTCAGTGTGTAACGAGCGATTTTTCAACTGTTTTATCATGGAAGCGAAAGACATGCGTCAGACATTGAGCGGTATCGAGTACGTACGGTCGTGGATGGGACGTGTCGGCTGCGTTGAATGGACACGAAACGACGCTACATAACGATCTGTCATTATTCGGTTGGTCAACTCATCTGGTAGTTCTAGGCTGCACCACAACCATTTCTCCACACGACGCACTCAAGAGGCCTGTCGCGTGTATCCTCACACAATAACGATTTGTGTAAACTCATTTACAAACGGATGTAACTAATATTTTATAAAAATCATTTATAGATCTATAAATAATGTTGACCATGAAAGTCCAAACGCACAGATAAATGGAGATGTCACAACACTTCTTCGTTCCGTACGCACGTTTATTTCGCATCTTCTTACATGTCTAAACATAAGCACGCATTCGCACACACGCACAATTCGGAAACTACTTTTTATATTTTGTAAACCGTATATCAGAAATGAAATATGCCCTTACCTTTTTTCTTTTATTGAATATACAAATTATACAATCTATTCTTGGTGAGTATAAATAACTTTTTAAAGAAATAATTTTCATTGCCACCGTCCATATAAGTGGTAGCTATTTTTGTGTTATTATATCACAATCGGTTTACCACTGATAATTTAGACTACCTCAATAGGCGCTAATTGAATTTGAGGCGTCCAGTTCATTTCATTTGAATCGGAAGCGTCATTTCCAAGTCAGGCGTTGATCTGTATGGAGTTCCGTCCTACGTTCTGACTAGAATAGGCGCTCGGTCGGTGCTAATTTAACACACTTCATTCCGTCATCACCATGCACCGTGAAACATGCAGACCAACTGGCAACTGACAGCACGAAGAACTATAACCTGTAGTCGCATGCCAGTACGATGATACTATGTTCATATTCCGTTACCTTTAAACGCAACCGTTTTAATCATCCTGACAAATATTCACGACACTGATAGAATCTATAAAATCAGAGAATAATTACAAAGAAAATGGCTACTACTTACATGAACGGTGACTATGGAAAACGATTCTTTTTAACTTTTGCTCTTGAAGGTAGGCCTAATATTTTAATGCTTTTATTTGTAGTTAAAGTAGTTTCTTCGGGTCTTCAAAGTTTTATAGACTGTTTAACTCTTTTTAAAACGTTTTTGTATGTGCTGTGTAGCTTGTGTCTCCCCTGTACCGTGTTGGTGTTGTCAATCCCAAGCTATCAAGCCGCGTTTCGCCCAATTCTTGTTTTCTTTGCTGTCCGACGGGATTTAAGTACGCAAGGTTTAGAGTGCTTTTCTAATTCTGTTTTCCTTTTTCCTTTCTCTCTGAGTACAGTCTTAAAGATAATTTTACAACGTAGAAATTCCTACTTAATATGACGTCGTTACAGTAAACATGGTCTTAAATGTCACGCGGAAGTGTATTCCATTTCGTTTTAAAACACTGTTTTCAAATCATGTGAAGCTATGAACAACGGAACGACTTGAAATTTAGATTCGAATCCTACGTGCATCTCAATGCACATCTCAAGTATGGTGTACGGAAAACTCTAAATAATATTTAATATTTTTTGAGGTTTAAGTTTGTTATAGCATTATTCGCGGGTGCATATAAGTGTCTACATAATGAATGGTTTATGACATACTGTTATAAACGTAGTACGATACATTTTATCACTGTTATTGTATCTCTGTATATATTTTACATATATATTATATCATTATATATTATATCTGTGTGTGTGTGTGTGTGTGTATATATATATATATTACATTTAATATTTATAATTAAATTTACCTCAAGATGTTATTTTTCTATTTGGAACATGTTTCGAGAGTTCCTGTTCTCTCATCTTCAGCCTTCGCGATCTTGTTTCAACATCAACATCAACGATTTTTGAGAAACAAGATCGCGAAGGCTGAAGATGAGAGAACAGGAACTCTCGAAACATGTTCCAAATAGAAAAATAACATCTTGAGGTAAATTTAATTATAAATATTAAATGTATTATACAATACATTTAAATTAATTATATAATTAATCAATAATAAATTAAATTGTATACATACCAACGCTGTATGCCGTATTCACAAAAAATGCCATTTTCCTGTGATAACAGGAGTGTCAGCAAAGTAGGTGAAAATCGGTTTGATCATTAAATCAACGTTTTCCTTTTTTATGAATCTTCAGAGTTTTCTGGTTTAGGCTGTATACAGATATATTTCCAACTGAATCTCACAGACATAGAAACATCTTCTGAAATCTGAGTGTCAGTTTATGAATAGCATAGCTGAAGCTAATTATTTTGAAGAAAACAATTTGTAACCTTGAACTATTTGCTGTATACTCTGCTTTGGTTAAGCGCTTAAGAAAGAAAGTAAAAGAAGATATTTGTCGAAAATTTTAACACCAGCAATTGTTATTTACATTTACTACATTTACATTGATTCATACTTTTTATAACTTTTGAATTCGTAAATGAGCAATTCTACGAATGAATTTAATAACAAACTGACTTGGTTTACAATATTGAGGTTAGTCAGCAGCTCATGTCGAACGTTAGTATGAGTAGTGTTCGGTGACGCCATGACAGTGTTTTGATATCTTCAGTAAAATTATTTTCCGGGCTGGTGGACCGTGGTCCTCTTTTTGTTGACCCAAACGTTTCGACTGCAGCTGCGGCAGTCATCTTCAGTGGTCTTCTGTTCTGCTCCTCTTGCGACTAAATGACGACGCGACCCCAAACCGTCGCACCTTACCAATCTTTTGATAAACATCAACTACACACTGTGTTTATATGAAGAAATTTTACTTATTGTCAACAACACAACTGCGATTCGGAATAATAATTGTTCTATGTCCGTTATGTTACTGCAGATGGAATAAGAATACGCAGAGTATTCCGAGAGAAAGAACATTATTTCATTAGATAATTCTAGAACTAAAACTGAGGAAAAAATGTTAGGTCTATATAAACATTGGTCCTGAAATGCTTTTTTTCTCCAGTCATGGCCTGTTTAAATGTTTGTCCACGTTTCTGTTCCGAAGATAAAACTATGCAACAATAGAAGTTATTTAACATAAATTATGAAAGAAATGTTATGAAACTAAATGGAAAAACTAGCTGATAATTATAAAACATGTTTATTACTTTGAACAAAATGTTGCCTTTATTGACTAAATTCATTGAAGTCTAGTCAGACTGCGAACCACAGTTGTTAAAAAATAATGTTACGTTTTCTTAGTTGTGTAGACGTTTTAACTTAGATTTATTTGTGTTTAGGATTTAAAATAAATCTGTGTTTACTGGAAAAATTCCCCAGTGACAATACGAATGGACACGTATTTTCAACAGGTGTAGCTCCTGCATCATACATTCTACTCATCATGTGACAAATTTTTAATATAAACACACTGTTGAAAATAGACTGGTCATAGAGGACCTGTTAACTGGTCTTTAAGACCTCCAGACCCGACTCCATTAGATTCCTGAATAAAAGTGAGGTTTGTAAACAGAAAGTAAAAACACGATCACTTTACTAAAAATGAACTTTATCTTGTGAAAAACTTACTTTTTTCGTCGGACGCGTTTCGGCTTACGTATCCGCCTTCTTCAGCTTTTAGTCAGACTGCCATCATTTCGTAACGGTTTTTGTGTGGAAGGTGTAGTGGGGGCGATGTGTGGAGGAAGGGGATTGGTGCAGGGATTCAACTTGATGTTTGTTTTTTGTAAAATTGTGTCAAAAAGTGTATGTGATTTATATTGTAATTGATCGTTGAGTATGTTGTTTGGTTGTGTTGTGTGGTGTTTATATATTTCGTATTGTTCAGTTGTGTTGAGTTTTCGGCCTTTAGGTAAGTAATGTAAAATTTCGAGATTAGTGTCTATGTTGGTGTAACTGTGGTTTTCTGTGTGTATGTGTGTGGCAAATGCGGAGTGTATATTGTTGTTGGTTAGAGCTTTTAAGTGTTCAGAATAACGGGATGAAAAAGATCTTCCTGTCTGGCCGATGTAGAAACTATTGCAGTCATTACATTTTAATTTGTAAACACCTGTTTTGTTATATTTGTCTATGTCTGTGTTTGTATTATTGATGTGTTTTGTAATGGTATTGGTTGTTCTGTATGCTATTTTGTATTTGTGTTTTCTGAATGTGTTGGCGATTTTGTGTGTGTAGGAGTTGTGGTATGTGAGTGTGATGTATTTATTGGGTTGTGTGTTGATGGTATTTTGTGTTATGTTGTTTTTGTTTTTGATGCGTTTGTGTAGTGTGTTTATTAAATTAGGGTTGTAACCGTTTTTGATTGCTATGTATTTTATTGTGTTGAGTTCGTCGGTGTAATCTTGTTTATTTAAGGGTATTTTAGTTAGTCTATGGAGCATATGGTTGAAAGCCGCATGTTTATGTTGTGTTGGGTGGTTTGATGTGTTGTGTATAACCATGTCAGTTGTGGTTGGTTTCCTGTATATTTTGTACGTGTGTGTGTTGTTAGTTTTGTTAATTGTTAGGTCTAGAAAATTTATACTATTGTTTTGTTCAATTTCCAGTGTAAATTTTAATTTGTGGTGTATAGTGTTTATGTATTTGTGGAAGTTTTCAACTTGTCTTGTGTTGCCTTTGAATAAAAGTAATATATCATCTACATACCTGTGCCAGTATATAATTTTGTTAGTGTATTTGTTGTTGTTTATTATGTGGTTCTGTTCTATGTTGTGTATATATATTTCTGCTAGTATTCCTGATATGGGGGAGCCCATTGCGAGACCTTCTGTTTGTGTGTATATCTTGTTATTGTATGTAAAGTAATTTTGTTCAGTTATTAGTTTGGTAAGTGTGATGATTTCTTGTATGTGTGTTTCAGGTGTGTTGTTTTGTCTGAGTAGTTGTTCTAGTGTTTGGATGGTTTCTTTGATGGGGATATTAGTGTATAAATTGGTTATATCAAAAGATGCCAGAGTTGAGTTATGTGGGATGTGGATGTGTTCAGTTTTCTTGACTAGGTCTATGTTGTTTTTGATAGATGTTTTTGATAGAACACATCCACATCCCACATAACTCAACTCTGGCATCTTTTGATATAACCAATTTATACACTTATATCCCCATCAAAGAAACCATCCAAACACTAGAACAACTACTCAGACAAAACAACATACCTGAAACACACATACAAGAAATCATCACACTTACCAAACTAATAACTGAACAAAATTACTTTACATACAATAACAAGATATACACACAAACAGAAGGTCTCGCAATGGGCTCCCCCATATCAGGAATACTAGCAGAAATATATATACACAACATAGAACAGAACCACATAATAAACAACAACAAATACACTAACAAAATTATATACTGGCACAGGTATGTAGATGATATATTACTTTTATTCAAAGGCAACACAAGACAAGTTGAAAACTTCCACAAATACATAAACACTATACACCACAAATTAAAATTTACACTGGAAATTGAACAAAACAATAGTATAAATTTTCTAGACCTAACAATTAACAAAACTAACAACACACACACGTACAAAATATACAGGAAACCAACCACAACTGACATGGTTATACACAACACATCAAACCACCCAACACAACATAAACATGCGGCCTTCAACCATATGCTCCATAGACTAACTAAAATACCCTTAAATAAACAAGATTACACCGACGAACTCAACACAATAAAATACATAGCAATAAAAAACGGTTACAACCCTAATTTAATAAACACACTACACAAACGCATCAAAAACAAAAACAACATAACACAAAATACCATCAACACACAACACAATAAATACATCACACTCACATACCAGAACTCCTACATACACAAAATCGCCAACACATTCAGAAAACACAAATACAAAATAGCATACAGAACAACCAATACCATTACAAAACACATCAATAATATAAACACAGATATAGACAAATATAACAAAACAGGTGTTTACAAATTAAAATGTAATGACTGCAATAGTTTCTACATCGGCCAGACAGGAAGATCTTTTTCATCCCGTTATTCTGAACACTTAAAAGCTCTAACCAACAACAATATACACTCCGCATTTGCCACACACATACACACAGAAAACCACAGTTACACCAACATAGACACTAATCTCGAAATTTTACATTACTTACCTAAAGGCCGAAAACTCAACACAACTGAACAATACGAAATATATAAACACCACACAACACAACCAAACAACATACTCAACGATCAATTACAATATAAATCACATCCACTTTTTGACACAATTTTACAAACAACAAACATCAAGTTGAATCCCTGCACCAATCCCCTTCCTCCACACACCACCCCCACTACACCTTCCACACAAAAACCGTTACGAAATGATGGCAGTCTGACTAAAAGCTGAAGAAGGCGGATACGTAAGCTGAAACGCGTCCGACGAAAAAAGTAAGTTTTTCACAAGATAAAGTTCATTTTTAGTAAAGTGATAGTGCTGTGAAAGAAGAAATGAACATTCAAGACAACTAAAAACACGAGATGAACTGATCGCTTGAATTTTAAATCCTGCCACCTTTGTAAAGATAATTTGAGACGAGTAGTACAAGATTTTAGAAACGAGTTATAAGTGCGTTGATTTTAATGGTAAAATTTTCAAATTTCTCTAAAAAGTAATAAAACGTAGTTTATTTTGTTTTTTGCATTATTTTTAAGGTAGTCAAACATAATACTCTTTGGCTGATACTCGATTTTTGTTTCATTTAGAATAGTAACATTTTATATCACGACTTGTTTTCAGTTCACGTCAAATTTGTATTTATTTCTTACTGGTGTTATTTACATGATTTTTTCAGAATTAAATTCTCTACAGATTTGAAATTTTTCTTTGTTTATTAGCAATGTAACAAAGTTACTGTACACCAAATCTAAAAAAAGTATGTTTTCCGACTCTAATTTTTTGCACTTTTCAGGAGTTTCTTTGTGACTGATACAGCTTTGCGATCTTTTTTGTTCGTTTCGGGTCAAACGACATATGGAACTGCTAGATGTGTCCCATAATTTGTGTAACAGAAATTTTCGTAATGCATTATTTTCTCTTTGGAAAAGAAATGCGGACAACATTTTTAACAGGCCATAACTCGAGAACAAAGCAGTTCGTGACCTATGTAAATGTAACATTTTTTCTTATTTTTGGCTCTAGAATCACCTCGTGAAATAATGTTCTTTCTCCGGGAACATTGTGTACATGTGATAACTGCAAAGATATTTTACGCGGATTTTTCACATATCAGAAAATAAAAATGCAGCAGAAGTATCTCATTCCCCAAGCAAAAATATAAAATAAAAAAAAAACTTTAATTCGTTTATAAGACTTGTAGAAGAAAATTCATAAATGAATATAATTGAAATAGGTTTCTGAATACCCATATTTTTGATTTTACTACTTAGAACTTAATTTTCTCCGTTATTATTGCCGTTATACTTAACAAAACTCATCACCTCTCTTATGCCACTTTCTTATAATCAGAAATATTTTTGTCGCTTCGTATTTTTTGCTTTTCCTCTATCTGTCCAAATAAATTATAAATTTTCAATTGGTCTAGCACGTTCTGTATACCCAGGTTATAAGACTGCGGATCGGATTAGATGTTATGGAGGCGTGAAATACCAGAGGTGTGAGTATGTAATAAAGTTTATACTCAGTAAAATACTAATTCTGTTATTATTAACAGAGTTGATAAGTAGGAGTAAAAATACAGAAAGGTGAGCTCTTTTGTGAGAAATACTATATAAAAGCGATAAAACCATTATGACACTGAAGATCACGAAAACAGCTTCTGAAAATTGCATTTTTTTAGTTCGTTGATAATTTATTGCGCACTACCTTATATTATCTAATATTATTTATTTATTAACACAGTTTACTGACGCGTTTCATAGGGAGTTTTAAAAGAAAATTCTTATAGCGGTAGACTATTCAGATAATAAACTAACAAGAAGACAAATACTTCGGGTAGTAGTAATTCATGTATTAGTAAGATCTTAAATTTTATTTTATTTTCGCTCCTGAGAAATCACGCGAAAGCATAGAACATTCAAGTTCTTTCCACAATATACGGTAACTATGACCATTTACGGTCTGACACATATCTTTTGAAAAGTAAGCTAATTTGTTTTCCAGCTATCTTGCAATACAGCAGCAGCAGCCGTCGTAAGAATCAAACTAAACTTAAGAAGTTTACAAAATAATGATGACAGTTGTTACCTTATATTAGGACAACGCCTCCGGCATTTCAGAGGGGAACAGCAGTGATGCATTTGTAGCAATCAAAAGCTGGGCGGATTCACTTAAAACATCTGTAGCAGATCTCACGTAAGAGTTTAGTTTATCATTTCTAAAAATTCTATTAACAATGGTTGTCTGTCTTCATTTATGCAATTATGCAATTTCGAATATGTTCCTAAACGTGTTTTAAAGCCGCTACCTTTGTATTTTTTGTCCAAAGAAATCAAGAGAGACATATCATAGGCACTGATTTTTTTTAAAACTATGTCTTAAATAATAATATCATGAAAGCATTTAATGTAAACACTAACTTCAATTTAAAATTAAACAATAAATTCTCTTTGTTTAGTTTAACATAAAGTAAACAGAACATTGTGCACGGTACACATTAATCTATTGAAAGTGTTAAATTTACCAGCGCAATATTCCCGTCCAGTTTTTGTAACTGCAAATTGAATTTTTTTGTATACATGTTTTGTCACATAGGCTAAACTAACTGCAATTTACGATTTATTTTCGATATGTTTTATTTTAAATGCTGTTTTATTATTATTAATTTTTGTAATTTAGTTTTCAAATTTTTTACAGATTTTTGAATGATAAAATTCCTACAGATTAGTAATGAAAAATAGTGTAAGAAATACTGATGATAAAAACCGATGGTACAGGTAAAAATGTGCGACAAGGAACAATGACAGTTTTCCTGAAGGGTGAAAGAACAGTAGAAGTAACAGTAGTGTTAAGTATCAGTATCTACATAGTGATCTCATAATCGCGGCTCGCGAAGAATTTTCGTATTACAAAAAACTCGACTGGAAACCGATGGCTACACACAAATAAAATGTAGGCATCTTCATCGTTTTAACACGTTTGAATACACGAGACCTCTGCGTATAAAATTTGTATATTTGATATTAAGATTTTTGTCAAAGCTTTATAGTTCTTCGAAAAGATACAATAAGCATTTTGTGGATTCAGACAAAGAATTTAATACTTTTATTCGACCCACTGTAACATTCTCCTACAAGAAAATATTGGACTAGAATGACTGAATTTCTTGTGACATTTTATTTTAAAGATAAGTTTTATGCCTATGATATCCATGCATGACTTAGCCGCACCGCACGTCTTGTGGTGTTTACTAATGCAAGCAAGCAGTTAGTTTTGTCCAAGTTAACTAAGATGGAAATGTGGTGACAGCCAATTATGAGTCAACAATTCTGAATATGGCTTAAACTAGAGGCTTAAATAGATATCAATATACGCAGGTCTGCTTAAGTGTCTATCGAGACATCCTGGCGCATACGTTTTATGATACACACAGTACAGACTTAATTAGTGAGGCAAAAGTAACATAACATTTATCCTAATATTACTTTTTTCAGACAAATTTACTAACAACATATTACATTTCTCTAATTGCCTTAACCTCTCAGAAAGTATTTTATCAGATCCTTCAAATAGATTGTCACGCACGAATGTACCTATTTTAACCAAAAGATTTTAAGTCGTTGATCTTTTACCAATACAATTCAGACTGTCTGCCTCTCTCTCTCTCTCTCTCTCTCTCTGTCTCTCGCTCTCTCTCTCACTCAATCTCTCTCTCAATCTCTTTCTCCCTCCGTGTGTGCACCTATCTCCCTCAGATTATCAGTCTATTCTTGGTGTCACTCAACATTCGGAAGTACCATTCCCAATTATCCTCTTTATATATTTAATTTAGAAATCTAAAAACGTCGCACTGTTGCACTGAAAATCTACTGTAACGTGAACTATTGTATACCTATTTCCCTCTTTTATTTTAATTTTGACGATGGTTTTAAGTAACTGTTCCTGTCGTGGAATATGTCCACTTACGTACTGTTCCCGTACATTGACATTTGAGTCAAGTTATGATTGAGAATGCGGGACACGTGTTCTTCAACAGGCCTGGTTCCGTGAGACGCGAGAAAAAGTGCAGGCACCGTTACCAAGGAAGTCATCGATTTCGGTGAGCGCTGCGGAGTCTAAAGATGTATGGTATGGAGTGTGCGACTTGCTGTAATTGCGATCAAGAATGTCCGGCGTGCGGAAAGGCTACAAAGGAGGGATTTTTAACAAAGCCAGTGGCATAACGATGAGACATTTACATGTCACTCAGACTGAGCCCTACCTCGGCGAAGAAACGTAGTGGTAGTCCTACGGGTTAGCATAAACAAGATCTGTAATTAAGGAGGAGATTTTTTGTGGCCGAACGAAATGTGGCTGAATGTCACATTGGATAGAGGTATGGGCTTCAACGGACTTCTAGCACATACATAAGCATTTTTTTTCTGTCGATTAAACTCAACTCTCTCTCTCTCTCTCTCAACACACACACACACACACACACACACACACACACACACACACACACACACACACACACACACACACACACACACACACACACACACACACACACACACACACACACACACACACACACACACACACACACACACACACACACACACACACACACACACACACACACACACACACACACACACACACACACACACACACACACACACACACACACACACACACACACACACACACACACAATATTGTATCTTTTTATTATATTCCAGAGGCACAAAAATAGACTTAATACAAATATTAACGTCGCGTGTCATCTGGATGCCTTATGATGACGCGATAAGTAAGAATGTGATCAGTGACGAGCCATAACTAGCACACAGCATTCTTGATTTTTCTACGAGTACTGAAAGAATTCTGGCGGCGTCGTGATTCTTTCAGTACTAGACTGAAACTAGTAACTGGTAAACTAGATTGCAAGACACTACGCGGATGGAGTTGAGGCTCAATTATATGGCGTTTGTTTCATGACAAGTAGTTGTAACATTTGCGAGAAACAACATTAAATGTGTATTTGCTTTCGTGTTTTCCAACACTGTGACTTAGCCAGCTTAATATTTTACTAATACTTAGTATTTGCTCGATAGGTAATGTGTAATGGACTTATAGTACAAGCGAATGAACTGTATTTAGTTTGATTTTAAGTAAAGTTCTAGTGTAAATCTTTAGTGTATAGTAGGATATTTCTTACATGTACGAGTATTAGTATTCATCATTTACCAGTACGCAATTGACAGAAATTGTTGGAAAATACGAGCGTTACGTTGTATAATTCAAGTAACTTTCAGGGAGTTTATCACACACACAGGCGCGTACGCGCAAGCATCCGCATACAAACAGTCACTAATATGCAAGTGACATTTTCCAAGAACGCTATTTTTGGTCTACGGAGAATTCAAATTGTGTGTTTTTCTCGAAAACTAGATTTAGAAGGGTTGTATAATGTTTTAGATTCTGTACTTTCATGACACAAATGTTTGCAACGTAAGAACTGGCGTTATTAAATTCAGCCTTGTCACTTGGGGGACACAACTTCTTGTATTTATTCTTGTTTATTGTATTTTCGGTTTATGCTCATAATTATCACAACAACGATGAAGCAGCCAGCAGCTACTACTACTACTACTACTACTACTACGACGACGACGACGACCAAGACCACCACCACCACCAAACGACACACTGTCGTATATTAAGAACAATATAAGTAATTTATTACGTAGACAAAAGTATTACAATTTCCGTGTAATATGTTTAGTGTGGCTTCTTATAATGTATATGTAAAAGTAATGTTGGATCAGTGGCAAACGCCAGCTGGCCGGTGACAACTCTTTGGCCACGTGCGCCTACGCCAAATATTGATCTCCGCCAGCGCCCGTTAATATTGTACGCACCGACTTCTGTTAAAATTTAATGTGCAATCTGGCAATGGCAACGTGTACCCCTATGTAAATATGACAAATAGCTGTATTAACTGCTGTCAGAACATCCGTGGCTGTCACATTAGCGAAATTGTCACACTTGAGTTACGACGTGTTCCCCTCTCCTCTCCACCAAACTACCTGAGTGTTGTTGCCTTTTTATATTACAGATATTGTTATTACTATTTGCTGTCAGTGTTTGGTGACTTTGTTTTTTTTTTAAATTGTTAATATCAGTTAGTATCAGGCTTCACGTCAAGCAATAAAAATTACAGAAATAAGAACATTGTATTAATAAAAAAAAAAAGTAGAAAAACGTCTACGGCAAAAAAAAAGACACAGCTGACCGAGTAGGTCCCAGTCTGAGAAAACACCATGGAAAAATGTAAGCAATAAAGGTAAACGAGGAAACTACAGGAATTCCAATGAATCTGAAGGGAACTGTTACTAGCAACTTAAGACAACAGTATAAGTCAGAATGGAAGTTACTCTTTGTTAATTACTCACTGTTAATTTAGATTAACTTAACATTTAAGTTACTATAAATGTTAATTACGCCCCTTTAAAATAAGATCAATAATATTACTAACTAAACCAATCTTACTGAACTAAATAGTAAAGTACAAATTAAATATACTGTTGACGTAAGAATCACGAATTAACGTGAAATATGTAAAAGTAACTTTATCTCAACACATACAAGTACACACACAAATAGCCTGAAGAGCATACACTTATTCCTCTATTAATATTTTATATGTGAAACGTACATAATTTTTAAAGAAGCCAAATTTTGATGTAACACTACATAAGAGACTTCAAATAGACATTTCTGTATTGTTTACTATATTGACATTCCTATCTCTTGAAGACAAAATGAGTTTGCTGTTTCATTATTATACCCTACCAATGCGACAGGCAAAGGGAAACTCTCCCTACAAATAATAAGAATACAAGTTCAGCTCGTTTATTAAGTTCTGTTTGCTACGTTTGAAAAACAAAAGTAATAAAATGACAATAAATAATAGATTCGAAAATTTAAACCTTAATGTTATAGTATTATTAAATTTTTTTTTAATTTATTAAATATACCACAATGAAACTAGTCAGATTTATTTTTTCTTTACGATTTGGTTAACTTCATTTAGTGTTGTTGATAACAGTCTACACTGATACTGTTAAAAAATAAGTAACGTTTGTGTTATATTAAAGATAACCGTTTAAAACAATGCAAAATAATCTTGCAACTTTGGGCAATGTGGTTCGCGCCGCTGAAGTTTTGGCGAACCGGTTGCACACTTAAGGGTCTCATTACAACAACATAAAAAAAAGAAAACATCACTTTCGCTAAAGGACATAACAGAGATTTGCGTCACAATAACAGAGCCTGCCAACATTTGAAGGTTTAAGTTGGGTTCACTAAGCATAAGTTCGACTACGTATTAGGTGTTCTGACGAATGATCTCGATGTTAAATATATTGTTTAAAGAGAAAAGGTGCCATTCATGACCGAAAGAATTTTCAATATGGGCAACCCATACACTTTAGGCACAAGGGAGAATGTAAACAAGGGATGGTACAGGTCACCTCTGTAGGCTATAAGTATTTCGCCCACGTGACGTTATATGAGATACTTTTCTCTCAATGGCACGTGTGCGTGGGTCGCTTTTAACATTCTCTTATGAATTACTGGTTCGTCTCCACAGATTATTTTGACTCTCCTCTTTCTATCGAATAAACAGTCTATTTTACAGACACGTTTTCCTGTCAAGTTATAAAACTGAAACAGTTGTACTTAGAACCTGTCGCCTCTTTCTCTTGTGATACGAGTCATCTGAGGTCATCTTATCGCTTTTCTGCAAAAAATTCGTGTAATTTTTTATTGTCAGCAAAAAAACATAATACAACAGTTTTTAAAAACGTCATACGTTTGTACAAATACTTTACAGTTTTACAGACACGCTGGAAAATATCACGATCTAAAATTAGGTCCCCATGAAAAGCGTATTCTTACTTTAAGTGCACATAAGTAGCATGACAAGCAGAAGACATAAACATATTTCATTTTAATGATAATAAAGATACTTGGAAATAGTTTCGCCATTGTGAAAACGTTTTACAAATGTTTACTTATGGAAGACGTTTTTTAAAGCAACTAGTGGAACGTTTTAAATTAACGTAATAATAAGAGGTTTTGTGCGCGTTTTATTTGCGTAACAGTAAATACACAATTTATTATTAAAGTTTATTTTCGTATTGTTTTGTATGTTAAAACCAGACCTCCACACTAATTTTAACAAACCATTAACAGAAACAATACAAAGTACCTCAGAAAAAACGAAGAGAAAGTAACGAATCTAATGTAACAGATTGCTCTTCTAAAACAAAATTAAATTGTGTACGCATTATATTTGTTTTACGAAAAAGTTATTATCGTATCCTTTATATAGAAAGCATTACATACGAAAAACAACATAGAGACATTATTCGCTAATATAACAGCTTTCTAAAATAATAATTAGGCCTACATGGTTTAAAGGACCAATAAACCTTTCACGAGTTAATTACCTTATTTACGTATTTATTCTCACCATGTTATTACCACAAGCATTAGCGCGCGGGAGTTGGTTTAAAAGGCGAATGCTATGTACAATCCAAAAAAAATTTTATTTGGCTAAGTAAATCCCTTTTTTGAAGTAATAGTTATTTTTAAAAGGCAATCAAACTGCAGCCAAAGTTGAACATAATGTCCTAAACAACTGTAATTCTAAACAGTTAATAATTTTCTCTAAGCCTGCATAAGGTTCGCTTATCAGATTAAAGCTTATATAATACAGCCTAAAGCTGTTATCAGAATTGTTTATTTATTATCTAGTATTTAATACCTTGTCAAAATATATAGTAAAACATCAGTTAAGAAATTGGAGAGGCATTCGTTTGGCTTTTCAACTGTTGACCGGAACACTGAAATCCAAATCAAGATGATTTTCTGACTAATGTAATATTTAAGGGTAGTAGTAACTAATCGTTACTGTACTAAATGCAAGTGTTAATTGTTCGTATAACTAAAGATTAATTACACAACTTTTCTTTTTAAAATTCCTACAAAAATTCGCCTGTTCAGTCTTCACAGAGTATCTCTCCATCTCGGTCTTCCTACAAATCTTGTACCACAGGGTCTATGTCGAAACGCAACCTCATAATATAGAAACAAAAATTTATAATAATGTAAAATAATATTAGCCTATAACAATGTAAGTTTCACTTTTATAAAACAATATAATGTAATACGTTTGGAGGTATTAATTAACTATAACAATTTTACAGCTTAAAAATTATAAAAAATTGTTTCCAAATTATTTTAAATAATTTTCTTGTGATAGTTAACAGAGTTATGTTATCTAGAGTTTCTATAGGGATTTGAAAGGAAGATGGGCGGAATTGCACATGTGTAAAATATTTTTCTTATTTGATACATGACATTCTAAACAACATTAGATAAAAGTTTTTGTAATATCATTAATAATAATAGTTTTCTTTTGTTTTAAAATCATTAACTCCCGACAATATTGTGACGGTATAAATGTCGAAATACCGCAGTTTTCAGCGTTATTCTTATAGAAAAATAGGATGGGAGTATAGGATAGCATCAGCAAATTTAATTGGTTTATTTATTCAGAAATACAATTAACAAATTAAAAATTTTATAAGAAAAAAGAAGAATGCATTGTCTCTATGTGTCCATTTTGTTGTTTTGATTGACCGGGATTTCGTGTAGACTCGTTTCATTCAGGGGAACGTTGCTGTAATTATTTTATCTACGACAAATGTGTTTTTAAATTTACAAAACTATGATAACGTATATTTGCTGCTTACAATCGCTCGAATGTTGTTTCTAAATGTAAGTAGTATAAAGTTTACGTGTGACAGCGTCAAACCGGGCTATCTGTACGTTTCCTAGCAACCACTGCAATATCGATTGGTCGGAACACTGAAGCCAAGTATCTGTTGCTACCTCCGTTTAATATATTTTTTTAGAATGATAAATGTGTGTCAGTGTTTATTCTGTGTTTGGATATAGTAATTTTGGACTATTTATTATTTAAAGCAGATGTCTTGCTCGTTACTGGTTATATATTCACCTATCCTGGTCTGCGACATTTCACCAATTCAAATATGAGAACGGCTTGTGCTTCTTACACAAACATACGTGTCTTCTGTGACAATTTATGCACTATTTTGATCATCGAAAGATTCTCTCTTCTTCTTCTTCTTCATCATACAGACATTAGAAAATATCATATGTTACCGGTCAACAAAGTTAAGCCATTTCTTCTCTGGGAGGTCGCTTCCCTGTCGGTTTATAAAAGAACATTTGGCTGAGCAAACTATCAGCCGTAATTCGATCTATACGATGCAACCACTGAGTTGGATATTCCCTGGTCTTTCCTCTCGATGAAGGAATATTTAGTTCCCGGCGTACGTCCTCATTACATATTCTATCTCCTCGTTTGCACCCCTCTCAAAACGCAGAAACCTAATCCTGGAACCTTGAATCCTGCTCATATCTATGTGTTATTATCTATTTCTTAGACTTTCATAACACAGTAAAGACTACCACGATTCTATGAAACTTTGTTTTCCTACCTCAGTCATCTGCATCTATCTCAGATAGAATTAAAATTGGCACTTTAACATTTAATTAATACTGCTGCTCTAGGTGGTCACATTCAGATGGTCGAATAGGATACTTGTTTAATTGTTACAGCATTTATTATTGTATTTGATCTATTAGGGTCCTTTCTCCGAAAACCCATTACCTAAGTCTTAACTGTAGAAACTTGCATTTTAAATTCGGATGCAAGCTTATCAAGAAAGTAGACCGACCTCTCAAGGTCACAATCACTCTCCTAAATAATAATCTGATCGTCACAGTACAAAGTAATATTCAGACGCGTGTACGTGTGTGGCAATTAATTGGTATCCTAAATACTTTCTTGTTTTCCCATTGTCTCTTGATACATAAATTAAATAATGTTGGGGACAAACTACATTATTCTTGCTTGGTGTCCCGAGTGGTCACAGTCTCTTTCAAAAAAGAGGTTTCAGATCATTAACGATTATAATATGCCTGCATACA
The DNA here is from genome assembly GCA_034769895.1 of Magicicada septendecula. Lineage (NCBI taxonomy): Eukaryota > Metazoa > Arthropoda > Insecta > Hemiptera > Cicadidae > Magicicada > Magicicada septendecula. The sequence continues at coordinate 575,732,381 of CM068367.1, read as the reverse complement.
CTTTTTATGTACCGGTAATCTATAAAATGCCTCGGAATATCCTTTGTGTCCCCCACAAACTCACAACCCTCGGATTACTCTTTGACAGACTCTCAAGTCAGAAAAGGAAAAGCTCCTCAAAAGACATGAGACAAAACCGCTCACCTTCATCAACAAGAACTTGAACACACACACACACACACACACACACACACACACACACACACACACACACACACACACACACACACACACACACACACACACACACACACACACACACACACACACACACACGCACACGCACACACACACACACACACACACACGCACACGCACACGCACGCACGCACGCACGCGCACGCGCACGCGCACACGCACATTCATACTGAAAAATGTCTATCTTCGTTTAATATTTTTGTTTGTTTAACTATTTGTGTGCTTAACTTAATTGTTCTGGAGCTGAAATGTAACAAAAGAGTATTTAGTATTATCCAAGTTAAATGTACAACACCTATTATAGTTGAGTGATGTATGTATTTTGAAATGTTAAGACAGTAGGCCTATACGTCAGGGATTAAAGACTATGGTATTTGACGCTCGTCCTTACCTCAACGGCTATGCTCACACAGTGTCAGTCTACCTCCGACACATTTAACTACCGGTAGTACTGAATTGGCCGTTCAACCCGAGTTAGTAACAAGGCACCATCTACAGGACATCCACGTGCACAAAAGACTGATATATTCGTGGACATATAATGGCAGCTGCAGACTTGTAGACTGGGACAGATTTCAGACATAATGTTTGAAAATGATGACACGTTAAAGAAAAATTAAAAGCAGTTTGAATAATCTGCTCTCTATGGCCTATAAATGTTGGCGTTCAGACCCTAAAAGTAGTGTAATACTATAGTGACGTGAAGATCAGTAAAGATATCACATCTAAAATGTAGTCCAGAGAATTAATTTGGTTCGGCCATGTAAGACGAATGAACAACGAACCGTGGACAAACGAGATGTTAGATTATGTTTCCACAAAAAGAAGGAGTAGTCCTTGGAAATATTAGAGACAAGCGATCGAAGAGGATACGGAGGATTGGGCAAAACAGGCTGGTTTGGAAACGTAGCTCAGAAAGCAGACAACCTGTGCAATATATATTATAATGTTGACATAATATATTAACTGAATCGGTCTCCATTTTCTTTCATATATGTGAAATAAGTTTTAAAACTGTAAGGTGTAAGGGGGTTTGCAGAAAATAAAATCATATAAAATTGGAGAACAATTAAAACGCATTGATTTTAAAATGTTACCCATCTGTCAGCAGGAAAAATAACAACAAGAGTTTTACGGTCACAGGTATAGTGCAACGCTTTAAATCAGTTAAACCTTCTTAGACAAACAAGAGTTCTTAGAAATTTATTTTATTTAAGTTCGCCAACAGCGATTTACTACTTTACGACCTACTAAACATTTATAACACCCCAGGAGTTACGGTTATAAACAATATTCTATTTTATCCAAGCCGCAGTTACAGAACTATTTGTGTGCGATTTGTTTATTTATAATAAAAAGCTTTACTGTTGTTTCAAAATATCATAGAAAAATAAACCGTATTCTGAGCAAAGCAACAAAAGTGTACGAGTATTGCCTTTTATTGAAAGCGATTTTTGTGTCCACTTTATTTTATTTTGTTTATCAAGTGTAATTTTTATACTCAGTTGCAAGTGCAAATTTTAAAATCAATTTTTTAATTTAGTACTCTCTTATGCTCAAATATATATGTTATTAATGTTTACCATTTGTTCCAGTGTACACAAAAATCTGTAATTTGTACGCGACGAGCGGAAAAGAGGTTTACAGACTCTAATATATCATACAGAAGCAACGTAAATACTATATTGACTTGGTTACAGACATCTTTGCAATTTCAATCAGCTACTGTGGAACAGCTTATTGTGATAAGAGGCTTACGAACAGAAATGAGAGTCGTATCACAATAATCAAACTGGTTTAGGCTCTTTCGCGTGAAGTGCATTGACAGCTGTTATTACTTAAGGTTCTTGAGGCTTCGGTGTTGACAGACACTTATCAAAAAATCGTTTAATAAGTATATAGCGTTTGTGGTGTACGTGACGTTTCATTCGGAACTCGTGAAAGAGCCAGACGTTTTGCCGTTTTATTGTACACACAATTGTATGTGTAGTTCAGTGTTTGTTTTTTGTTAACACTATAACAGTATTATGTACACTTGTGTCAGAAACCTATTACGTGTAAAGATTATAACATCAAACTGCAAGAAACATTAAAGAGTTACCGTAGAAAATTAAAAAGTACTGTCACCATACTACTGCTACTACTACTACTAATATAATATTTTCTAGGTAGAACAAGTTCCACTTCTTGCTTGCTGTTGTGAGCCTAGAAAGGACTATGCGATCTTATTAATGGCATATATGCGTTAGATAAAACTTATGTTATACATGTAAATGTGAATGTTATACACATGCTTCATATTACATGTTTTGCAGAATTTGCCAGGCAAACCCCCAGCAAGTACTGTGTTCTTACTGGTACACATTATCTTTAAAGTACTTTTGTCTTTACTTTGGCTTATTTATTCATCTTGATATTTGAATTACCAGTCTCCGTAATTCCAAATTCGTCGTGTTTACGTGCTAAACTGTTGGTGTTTGTCATGCTCCAGACGAGGCCTTTCAATGTTTCCACCATTATCAAGACCTAACCCACAACCAAATATTCCAGCAAATACCACCCCAGGTCGTGGTTTATGACGTGGAGACCTACCGTAGCATGGGTGCGTCCGCAGCGTGACAGACACCAACAGTTTAGCAAGTAGGCCTAATCACGACGAAGTTGCAACTTCCTTATTGTGCAGAGTATGGGTGCTTGAAGTTTCACTGTGACGCTGACATCCAAATTATTCTGTAGTTTTTTAATTGTTTAAATATAATTTGACTTCTTGTTATACAGTAGGCCATTACTTAATCATTTTTATTGTCAAATTGGATTATCTGTAATTTTAAGTTTAAATAATTGTTTATATATTTTATTATTAAATACTTTTGAATTATTGGTATTACATTTTTTAAAGTAATAAAATTGTGAACAAGAATTGTACAAGATTTTAAAGAAATTATAAATGGCAAAATTTTGAATATTTGGGCGTGCTTACAAAGTTGATAAAAACTCCGTTTTATTTTTGGTCTTTAATAATTATTAGATTGCAGAATTTTTTAATGCGACGGTTTTTACTTGTACGTACATTGGGCGTTACGAAAACACAACGTAGAACCTTCAAAAATAAATTACAACGTGTTTTAATTAATTTTATTTCCCGAACGCGTTTCCATAGTAACCACAAAAGAAAGAGCTACGCAGGTAATCTATCAAGTGGCGATGGTCATCAGTTGTAAAGTAACCGCAACTCTAAAACCGAACACGTGTTTCCCTATCGTATGTAACGCTTTAAAAATTTCGGGAATTACGGGGAAGTGAACCGTCAAATATTTCAGTTATAACGATTCATCATAATGGTTTATAAATTTTCAGAGAAAATATTATCCTGACTTTTAACCTAGTGTTACACGGTTTTCACTTCTAAGTTAATGCAAATGCCTGCCCTTTCTCATCGAACACTCCTTTGAAATTTACAAAAAGTAGAGGTATTTATAAGACATGACACATAACGACTTACTTGTACGCAGTTTTTATGATTGGGTTCAGTGGGAATAGACTTTGTAAAGTACGTGGTGTGTAACAGAAGCTATTACGCTGTACGATATATACCTACCCAATTCATTACAGATATAATACTCTCGTACAATAAGTGGAATATCTAAAAACATAGTGTGAAGAAGTCTTTAAGTCGGTTCGTGAACAAGAACCGCTAGAACTGCAGTAATTAGTAAATATTGTAACGTGACATAATATAGCACAAGACTTACAAGTATAATTAATGGAAGAAAAGCTGAAAACTGAAGGAAAATAAAATGTTATAACATGAAGAATGATAGCACAACACTACTAACTAAAAATTGCCTAAGACAATGACAAGGACTAAACCCAATAGATTGGATAAGGTGAGACAAAGATAATAATCCAAGTCACAATATGACAAAATAATGAGAGCCCAAATATTGACCAGAATAATGTATATAAAATAAAAGTACAAAATCAGATAGGGCAATAAACAATATGTAACCTATAGGAAAGACAAAAGAAAAGGAAATGTAAAATCAAAAGATACTAATAAAATATAGAATGTTAAATAATAAGCTATCAAAGGCCACTATAATAAAATGAACCTGAGTAACCATAGTTATTAGGAAAGAGGTGATAAATGAATAAAAGTTTGATAATCAATAAAAAACCATTATAGGACCCACTGATAGTAGAAGTAACTACATAAACACTAGTTCAGAAAGTGCAGTGTAATCAACTATCAACTAATAAACTGATAATAACAGACTATAAGTAACATATTAACCCAGTTATAAATGTTAGTATCGTATGAGTAGGATAAAAGATATATTGTGTTATTGTTAAGGAATCAAATTAAGAGTTATATTAATCAAATAGAATAAGTATAAAAAAATAATATGTTAGATTGAAGACAGTGAGGGGAGTTAGACACTAATTTATCTTAAATGAGTTTATCAGGGAATATTAGTGCGTATTTAATGTTTAATTTTGTTATAGATTTCTTTGATGGTAAATAACCAAAGTATTGTTGGGTGGAAAATTATGTTAAAACAAAACCTTTAAAACATGTAAAAAATTCAGATACAGGCATGGACCTAAAAAGAGGTATTAAATAGTTATATGTTATATGATGATTAAAAGAAGAATCAATTGTTATGATTTAAGTTAGTTTGTTTCAGTAATAATGTTTAGTAATATAATAAATTAACATAAATAACTATAAACAATTGTTATAAGTATAGGGTAGGTGAATTATAAACTCTAGGCATTAGGCTTAGAACTGATAAGCAGAATTTTGTGAATTTTAAGATAAAACAATAGCCAATAATAAAATAAAGTGTATAATTTGTTTAGGTCTCAAAGTAAAAGTGTAGGGTACAAAACTGGATAGATAATAATTAGTTTAAAGATAATTAACAAAAGAAACACCAAACTGAAAAATTAGTAATCTGTTATAAGTTGACCAAAGGTAACTTTGTGTGGTATCAAAATAATTTGTAAACAAAAAGCAAAATAATAGTGTTATTGTATTTAATATTACAAGTAGTATAAGGAAGTTATAATACTTTAAAGATTTTAATAATTGTGTATAGAAAAACGTTAGTTTGATATAACAATGTTATAAATTATCAACCAATGAGAGTTAGTTTTTTAGAGGAGGTTGCCATGACAACCGAACTTTGTTACATAGAAAACCGTTAATAAATTGTATCATTCCATTATTAAAGTTTGAGTAGGGTGGATGTACGAAACCCACAAAGACATAAAAAGAAGTAAATCAGCCAATTTTATCTAAAGCACTGATTAAGAAGATAAACTAAATAACAATTATAACACTAATAGTAAACAAATAAATAAATTCAACCAAGAAAATAAAAAATAACCAGGAGAAATTGCGGAAGAAGCCCAAGTGAAGAATTAACAACCCACAGAAGGAAGAAAATAGATGAACACCTAACTGAACCCTGGAACCAACCTTAACCAGTAGGACTGAGGGAATTTACACACCGTAACCAGATCATTAACGAAAATTGAACTTGGAATTCACCGAACTACCCAAGAAAGGACAAGTAGCAGTATTCGGGAGAAGAATTACCCCGGACCGCTGAGACGAAGGATCGTTAAGTATATTTAAATACCACTTCACCGAAAAAACACCAGACCATCAACAATAAGTGAACTAAACTTTGCACTTCACTTATCACTTTAATAAACTCTTGAACTTAATTTTATTTCACAAATACCTCAAATAGAATAAATATATCAATACAACTTTGATTTTTTATGAATATGTTTTAAAAAACGGAAAGGTTGCTAACCATCAATAACCTATAAAACACTAGTTCCCATATCGGTAATTTACCACTATAATTTAAGTATATCACCTGTTCTATAATATTTAAGTTTATAATATTAAGGTGTATTGTAAGATTTTGTACTTTTATTAGTCTGTATAACAACATTTTCTGTAGTCACAAGAACTTCGGCCTGAGATTTAAATTAAACGAAATTGTCAACTGTATGCAAGAGTCTCCACCATAACAGAGAGCGGACAGAATAGCCAACCGCGAAAAATTAAACATGCCGGCGCAAAATTAAGCATTATATTTTGAAGAAATTGTAATTATCGAACCCTATCATTAACTGTTAATAAACCTTAGTATACACGTTAAACTGTATGTTTGATTTTATTCAACGCAATATAAATTTTTAGCAATTAAAATATAGAATAATAAACTTTACGAAGTCGATTTACTAAGCAGTGTTGGTCAACCAGACGTCGAGGCAGTAAATTCGAATCAGAACGACCGAACGGGTGAGTAAACATTCGACATTCGTAAAGTATTTATACAAACGTAATAAATAACAAGACTTATTAAACGATATTATTACAATATTGACAAACTTGATGTTTCACAAGCCTAAAGTATGTTTCACTTACTTAATGAGCATTAGTGAATGTGTTTAACGTGTTTGAAAACGAGTAGAAATCCAAAGGACTTATTTAGTGCCTCATTTCTTTAAGAAGCTAAACGAAACGTACAGTAACGTTATTTCAGCTGTAGAGTAATGTACAGCTCAGTGTGCAGAAAATAAAAAACGTTTTGATTGGGAAAGAACAAATTGTCTTCAGAAAGGATCGTTAAAAATAAATTTAATTTTCTTAATGCAACAGACCCCTGAGAAAGAACGAATTTAGACGCGTATTGTCTTTGTGAACTCCGATACGTTTTCAGGAGGCTCAAGGCAATGTGTGTTGTGAACACACGCACACTCGAGACGCAATTATCTTCAAGAGGTTTTTCGACTAATTTTGTTACCGTAACTAGAAACAGGTACGACAAAGTACAGTAACATACACTAGTTGTCGATTCAGGGGGCTACAGACTTAAAAAAATAAAATAACGAAGTACACGATATTAAATTTCTATGATGTTATGGCTCTACCATGGAAGCAATATATATATATATATATATATATTGTAACGATCTACTTTATTCCCTTCTTATCTTTTTTATTTATGGTAAGTGGTTATATTGTTACAAATAATCTTCCTGGAGTTAGGTTGTTAAAAGCCCCAAGTTGTTGGCGCCAATTTGTAACGATATAATTAAAATTGTTGTTTACGTCTAATCCTACTACTTTACTACTTTACTTTAGCCAACGCCCGTACGTGGTTCTTCAACCATTCGACGTCGAGCCTCTCAGGTCGAGAAAACGGCGGTCGCTGTAGCAGATTTAGCGTTACCCAGGGTGCACCTCTTGGAGGCCTGCTACGTTACACCCCTTTACGTCTAATCCGGGGTCTCGTGTCCGATCTATTATGCCCCAAGTTGCGGTGCTAATTCTGTAACGATATAATTAAACAATGATGATATGATTCTGCTCGTTCTCTCAATTAATTATTTAATTCATTTATTTTATTTAGTTTATTTAATTAGTTAATTTTGTAAAATGGTTTAATTATGTTTAAAATTGAGTTTGATAACGAATTATTTAATGTCTCTTCTTTGCACTGAGTGTTTCGTTTAAATTGAAGCTCAGATACGAATTAGTTGGGTTGACTCCCTCGCAGGCGCATGTGGATATGTGTATTCGCCGTAGATTCAATTGTTGCTGAAATAAACACAAGTTATTCACTCATCAAGTACTTACTGAGTTTGAAGGTCTAGTTCGTTAACAAACACGTTAACAAGCGAATAGATAACTCGATTTTAAAATATCTGAGTTAAATGGTGCCACCTGTGGAAGTACTAATAGTTACCTAACACGTATCAGTATTGTCTATTAAATGAAAGTCGTCAACTATTTTTTCTGTTACACAATGTGATTTATTAACAAATTTTAATAAATTGGAATTTCTTAATTGATATATATCTGCCTGTTTGGCTCATTAATCATTGACATTATTTCTTATTAACTCTTACTCTCAGGGTAGTTAAACTATTTTTGTTTAAAAGAAATTTAAAATATAACATTGAATCTTTGTTCATTATTTTTAAAATTTTTTCGTGGTTCCTTTGAGACTGCAAGATACATAACAGAAAATGTCTGCACTACTGTCTAAACTGTGTAGTTGGAACTGATTTGTATAAACAAAACGACATTTAAAGTTTTTAAATTATTAACATAGAACTGAAAATTCGACTATCGTCAACATTAAGTTCAGGCATGCTGAACTGATACAAGGTAGTATCTATTTTAAAATAATGTAACTCCTTAACCTATACATAACAAAATACATAAATAATTGGAAATATAAGTTCATCTAATGTTCGTTACAAATTATCATGTCCATTTGAACATGATGTCCAGCTGAACTCTTCTCAGGTAAACAATTACAGTATATTGCTTAAATAGATTTAGTTAAAATATTCAATGATTGTTTATGAATTGGAACAATAATAATCATAATGTTAGATAACCTCTACTCGAGTTCATATTAACTCATTGTCTATCTCACTAAGTTGGTTAACCTTCATAATGTAGGTATAAAAATATTTATTTTCTTAAAAAAATCAAATAATGTTCATTAACGTTCGTGAATTAATATCAATCAATTTACTTATTCACGGTTAAAAGCTATAAGATTTCATGGTTGCTTCTATGACTCAATGTCAAAATCATAAAAATTTCTGTTTTCAAGTTAAAATTCGATAAGCATAATAAAACACTATACTGTACTTCCTGTAATTCGCTTTATTGCAGCCTACTGCACACTCTGCAATGTTGTTTCACTATTGCAGTTGCATTTATGCATTAAACTCGATACTTAAAAATTTTTGTTATGTGACCAATTGTTTACATTTAAACCCGAACAGCTGATTCAATTCCGAACTCGACTTTTTCGCGCACAAAAATGGCCGTCATTACTGCTTCGCTCGTCAGATATGAAGTGTGAAGAAATTTGCTTCTCTCTCGCTGTTCCAATTTTGGGATTACATACCCCCCTGTTGATTTTAATCGATTTCATTGGCTTAGAGATTGCTGCTGTTCCTTAGAGCGAGGTCACTCCCTCGGCGAAACAATTAATTTGTATAAAATTGTTAATGAGTTTGGGTTGGAGAGTAGCGTCATGGCGCTATCTTTTGGCCCTAAATAAACAGAATATGTTTTAAATTGGTTTAACGTCCTTGGGTTACTAGTAATACTATACTATATGGTTATAGCCACACCATGTTATTACAATTGATTTGCTCGTTAAAACAAGTCCTCACAAGACATATGTTGGTGCTTTAATTGAAAAGTTAATGTTTTTCACTTACGACTATGACCTATTTCTTATGATTTTACATGTTTAGTCATGGAAATTGAACAAATGGTGATTACATTTCATCTATATGTTTCTTCCCAAGTCCTTTTATGATAATCTGTACTACAATAAATGTCTTAATTTAATAAAAATTACAATATTTGGTCTATGCTTTCTTTGGCCTAGAGCATAGTTAATTTGATTCACTCTTTTTATTTAAATAATTGGCTCTGTCCATTTTTTCTGTGACATAGTCATTCTGAGATGTCCATTACAACTTCTGGATATCTCAGCTTTTATTCAAATATAGTTAATTTATTGTTTTTAATCTTATTAGTTATTCATAGTCTTGGTATGCCATGTGTCATTATGATTTGGTTCATGGTCAATAATATACTCAATTTTAAGTGGTTATTTTTGTACAAATGGTCTTTATAGTCTAAAGAATGTAATGTTTTATAATGGTTAGTCTCTCATTATTATATGTGAGACTGTGAATAATTCACTAACACTTCTTGCATCTAGTGTAGTCAGACAGTTACATTAATTTTTCATAATTATGGTTTAATTAATGGTTCATTATCATTATTCTACCTTATCATAGCAGTATTAGACATTGCAGTACACATTTATGTCACTGTCTTTCTCTGATTTACAATACTGTGAGAATTCTGAGTGTGTTTAATGGGTACATCTTTCTGTCCATTCAGTCGGTGTAATTACATTAAACACAACACATGTCACTCTTAATTACTAAATCCTAGCACTAGGTTTGTCTCTATAATGTCTAGTTTCATTGATGCATAACATGAATTAGTTTTACAACGTTTTACTCTTAAATTATTCTAGTTACAAGTGAATTTGTACCAGGATTGAGGTTATTTGGGACCCTCTTGTCTGACAACAATGGTCTATGCATTTTATCCCCTGATCTCAATGTTTTAAGGTTATTATTTTACACTTCTGTTCTTGTTAACCATTATTTATTATTTTTTCACACTATATTTACTTGTTTACTGGTGATTACCAGGTTTTGTTTAATATTTCTTATTTGGATTTACTTGCATTAAAAGCAGGCATGGTACTTTGTTATTGCTATGACAACTAGCTCATTCTTATATTCCAATATTTTATTTTATTGTTTATTAATTATATTTTCACCTTAAAATAAAGAGTTTTAGTCATGGTCAAGTCTTTAGTAATAGTTTGTCCATGTCTGTGTGTCTTTACTGGTTTCTTAACTCTGTAGACTCCTTGCTTTATTTGTTTCATTATATCTTGGTACTCATATTGGCACATTGTATAGTAGAGTTGTTACCTCTTCCTCGCTTATCAATTTATTTGCATTTATTCATGTTACCTTCTATATCTTGTTGGTGTTCGTTGTTGGTATATTTGGTTTTGTCCTCTCACTTACCATATCTATTGGGTTATTGGTTAATCACATTACTATGTTGTTTTCTATTTTTTCTTCTTCATTATTGTTTATGATTCTTCATTTATTGTTTTAATTAGTTCGCGGACCGGATATAATATTTAGTACACAATGATTCATCTATTATCCATCTCTTGGGTGTTCTAGGGTTAATTAATGAGTGTTTTATTGCTTATAGTTGTTTTAAAATGTACGGTGAAGATATGTACCGTTACAATATATAAAACGGATCTTTACAGCTGTCGCCGTTTCTCCGTCCCCAACTTCCATTGTAACCTATCGTAGCATGTAAGTTCTTCTAAATTTCTCGCAACCATTGCTTCCGCTACGTCATCTCGCCAACTCCTCCGTGGACGTCCTCTTTTCCTCCTCACCGGTGGTATCCATTCCAGTATTTTGCGGGGCTATCTGTCATCTTCCATTCTCTTCACATGCCCAAACCAAGTCAACTGTCTTCTTTCTATTTCATCTATTATTGTCCTATCAATATTCATCTCGGCTCTAATAGTCTCATTTCTAACCCTGTCTAATTTTGATCTTCTACAACTCCTCCTGAAGAAGTCCATTTTTGCTGTCATCAGTTTTTTCTTATTTACGTTTGAAACGTTGTTAACGTCTGCTCCATAAAGGATTACACTTTGCACCATGCTATTATATATATATGTTTCTTTGTATTTCTTGTTATACTTCTTTCCCATAGAAGAGAATTCAGCGTTCTTATAACAGTTCGCCCCTTGTTAACACGTTCTTGAATTTCACCTTTGCTGCTTCCCTGTTTGTTGAAAATAACGCCTAAGTATTTACTTTTTTTTCAACACCCTTTATCCTGTCAACATCTAATTTTAAGTCCTTAACTCCTTCGTTGCCCAGTATCAGGTACTCACATTTTGCCATGTTCATCGTCAAACCAGCTCAGACGGCTTAGCTTGCTCGTTAAACATCCAACGGGAATGTCCCCACTTACCGTTAGAAACGTGTTAATCAGCGATGCAGTCGATCAAAGTGTCGATCTGCTGAAGGCCAAAAACATTAATGTTACCTGCAAGTACAAACTACCTAAAGCTGATTTGATTGCGGAGATTGCGAATTATGATGGATTGATCGTAAGATCTGACACTAAAGTGACCCCAGATGTAATAAGTGCAGGTTCATCACTCAGAGTTATTGGAAGAGCTGGAACAGGTGTTGATAATATTGACATCACTGCAGCTACAAAGAAAGGCGTTATTGTTCTCAATACACCAGGTGGAAATTCTATCAGTGCCTGTGAATTGACATGTGCACTCATTACTTGCTTAGCACGACATATTACTCAAGGATGTATGTCATTAAAGGAAGGACGCTGGGACAGAAAACGTTTCAGTGGAGAAGAATTATATGGAATGACTCTTGCAATTATTGGGCTAGGTAGAATTGGCCGTGAAGTTGCAGTGTGTATGCGAGCATTTGGAATGAAGACAGTTGGTTTTGACCCAATTATAACAAAAGAGCAAGCTTCAAGTTTCAATGTTGAAAAAAAGGAGCTAGAGGAAATATGGCCAATAACAGACTATAGAAGCAATATATGAACCCTAAATACTAGAATTTGTAACAGAGTCTAGTCGACTGATATGAGGTTTTTAATGTCAGTTCTGAAAGTGATAAGAAGCGATAACTTGAAATAAAGCAAATATGGAGAGCCTTGGAATTTATCATTTGAACCCACGGAATAATGTAGGAAAAGATAGAAAGGCCACGACTTAGAAATGTATGACGAACGATTTCCAAAACAAATCCTATTTTATTTATTCATAAAAATACTTACTTTATTCATCGAAAGTAAGATGAGTCGGTCAAAGAGTTATGACGGGCCATATGGTTAGTGAAGAAGGTGGAGAAGAAAAAGAGGAAAAGAAGAAGAAAGAGAAGAAGAAGAAGAAGAAGAAGAAGAAGAAGAAGAAGAAGAAGAAGAAGAAGAACAACAACAACAACAACAACAACAACAACAACAACAACAACCAGGAGGAGGATGAAGAGGTTTAAAAAGAATAGGAAGAAATAAAAGATATTTCCAGGATCACGACTACGATTTTCATTATCCATAGCACAATACAGCGGATTACGTTATAGAATTCCTAACAACAAATTACTGCCAATGAAAGACTAGAATGTCGACAGATCAAAATAAACAGGGGCGGGGACAGGGGATGTTGAATTTTGCAGCCAAGTGTACTGGCTACGTTGTATGTACTTGAAAATATATGTCCTTAAACACTGCATTATTTCAAGAATGCGTTTTACACATACAGTGTTGTCATGACATAGCACTATACAATTTAGTTTAGCTGTTAAAAACCTTTCACTCCTTTCAGAAATGTACGTATACGGATAGTATTCTAACAAAAAGATAAGGTAATGGCATTAAAAAACTCAGCATAAGATAAAGGATTGCAATAGATGGAAATACGCTATAGAGCGTACACCACGTGCCATGTATTTAGGGGTGATATGTTTTTTGTACGTACAGGAAGGCACAGGTAATGCCAAAGGCATAGGAAGACGAAATAAGATAACTGAAATCTATCAGGGAATGCTTCTTTGAACAACTAAATCTAATCATAAATTATAAAGAATTTGAGTACGGTAGACTTGCTAGTATCCGACCTAATGTGGGGGTCGACCGTGCTGGATAACAAAAAACCGGATAAGCCGGGCTTAACAATGAATCATTTATTCTGCCGTCAATCCGACATTTTTAACTATAAATTACGAATGTATATTTGTGTATAGGCCTACAAATTTATGTGAGTTAATAGAGTTTGCATAGTTTTAAAATAATAACCTTAATTTGAATTTGATATAATTACATAGGAAAGTTAAATAAAAATTGGCAATATAGAATCTACAGTGTTTGTAAAATAACGTTTACTGAAAGAATACTGTAGCATTTATGACAAATACTAGCATACAGGAAATTGCAAATTAAAGGAATAGTTCAAATGCTTATTTTAGCTCATAATTGTATATATAATTACAACAGTGTTAAAAGCATGAAAAAATACAAAAACACACAATTACGGAAATTCGCAGCAAAAAAAATTGAACATTTTGTAGTTTGAAAAGTCTGATTGATGTCTACTTCTTTCGTTGAGTTCTTAGGATTAAGCGGTTAACATTGAAATTTACGACAAATCAACCGTTTTATACGATTGATCTCAGGAATATGTATTATTTATGCCGAGGACCGGGCCGGGTAGTGGTGAGCTGGATAGACGCGGGTCTACTGTATGTAGATTAGTATTTCTAATAGAGTGCTTGAAGAAGATTGCCTTGTGCATATGTAATTTATAAACAACAATAATGGAAAAGTAATGATAACAGTCATATAATGATAATATTAAAAATAATAACAATACTGTAATAGTAGTAATAATAATAATAATAATAAAGGTAATATACTTGTAATAATTTATAAACATATAACATCTATTACATCTATAAAGTGTACTTAAATACGCGTATAAGGTATGGTGTATTTTATTTATTTACCTTAAACGATATTCCGTCGTTCTGTGTGTGTGTGTGTGTGTGTGTGTGTGGGAGGGGGGTAGGGAATGTTGGTACAGTTGGAACTATTATTTATCATATTATGAATAACTAGAGTGATCACTGCACAGTGGACTAGGGCACCGTATGATGATAAATGTGTACTTGTTCGTAGGTCACAGTGAATAACTGAAGTTTTATTTGACTAATGTGTGCATGTTGGAAGCTGATAAAAACATAGCCTGCAATACAAAGTTCTTGTGTGCCTATAATTCTGATTATAACGTGTAAACTGGAAGCCGTGTGGACGTCAACATTCCGCAGACACTACAGTATATTGAAACCGGAGCTCTAGCGCCGTTCACTATCGTCGCGCTCTCGAATTATATAAAGTAAACAAACATATCTGCTTCTGAGTAAACACTAATCTGCTACAACCTCGGCACCTTATTGACATTACGGCTGAGTTGTGTTTCCATAATGTTTTTTGTTTTACTTGTCTCGGATCTTGATTAAAGCACCTAGTATTCGTCTCAGTTTCGTAGAGTGATGAGATATGTGTTCACTGTTGTGTCCCTGGGTATTTCCACAGTGTGTGAATGCCATAAAAATGCTCATACCTCGTCTTTCGTACAATTCTGCATTGATCTAGTCACTATTGCGGCGTTTTGTATAAGCGATGCGTCAGTACGATAAGATGTTTCTTTGTCTATACACGATGTCCTTTTGTTATTTACAGGCTTGGTGCAATGTGTTAAATTATTTAGTAAATCAGTACGCGTAAATTACTAGTAATAACTGTGTGAAAATGTAACGAAGCATTGGATGTGTAAACTAACTGAATCTAATACATTTCAGTATCGTGATGAAAACATTTTCTTAGAAGCTACAGCCTTTACAGCTAGTGAATTGATGAGTTTTGCTTCTAGAAATGTATTTACGCTGTGTGTGACAGAAATATTTATCGTACTAGTATCGAAGCATTTCCTTCTTCGTCCGGTCCATTCTGTCTTGTTAGTGCCTTACGCCTGCAGCCACTCACTTCAGCCTTTACACCTCGTCATTTCCATTAACGTATACAATTTTTTTCAACATTCTATTCCTACTAAAGCGTTATAAATGTATCAAACCCATGATATTTTTTATCCTCTAATAATTATCTGCAACCCTATTAATTGATATAATTTGTTATTTATTCTTATTCTCCTTCTTTTTGTGCACGATTGAAACCGTTTAGAGCTGACACGGTTGTCTGTCAATTTCGAGTTGTACGGCGTATAGGAAGGTAGTGTGGCTAGCATTACTCTTGAGCCGTCTATCGTTATCTTCTATGTTACCATGCGAGGCTTATTCACCTCTTTCCATTGTGATATTGCATATTTTCATAGGTCAGTCCCAATACCATTCTCTTGACATGATCGTTTTCATGTCGTTCTGCCATACTGCATGGCTTATAAACTACAGGCTATAAAGCTCAGGCTTATAAACGTTTCATAGAAATAGCGTTCATACTGGCGGTCTAAATTTCAGTTTTTGTTAAATACTGCTACGCCGAGGTTCAGGCACAAGTTAGTAACTTTGTAAGGATGTTTCCAAAGTCGGGTAAACTTTACAGATTTGAACATTTTGCTGGGTTTTCAGCGTCTCTGAATGGCGGATTATTCACCGCCCATCATCGGGATCACTGTGGAATCGTCTTATAATCTTACTACGACATATAGGCGACCTTGGCTCAGTATAAATAGCAGTGTTTCAAAAAGGGTCGACCATCTGCGATTCATTGCTTGTTAATTGACAGCGGTATTTTGTTAACTGTTAATTACTGTGTGTGAACATTTGTAATTGGTAACTGACGATAGCGCGTATTGGACAACCGTGAAGTGGAAAATTGTTGAATGCAAATACGAGTGTCCCTGTTCAGTAGACGTGTTATTAAATTAGTGTGTAACACTTTATCTGGTGTTTAATTATATACGTTCAAATATGACAAAAGAGAAATAACGTGCGATCGTAATATGTGATTATGGACGTGATAATATTTGCCGCTCCCGAACATTTATATTTTTAGTAACATTATTTGTTTAATTTATCCTACGTCCGAGGGCAAAGGAACTGTACACTGGTTGAAGTGTGTAGTTGTTAATTTTTAAAAATTCAGTGGCCTTCGTTGCAAATATCGAGTAGTATTTTGTTTTCTACTCGTCTCTTTTACAAGTAGTAAGTTTCAGGCTTCTTCGGAAATATTCGCAAATTCCATAATTATTTCAGTTCAGTATGACTCAAAGTTGTTACTACATTAGCTGTGTGGACGCGTAGTTGGGAGTCTTAATTATAATTAAGCCTCTGACTCCAAGTTTTCTTAGGACCGTTTCTAGGAATATGTTAAACATAGTATTGGAAAGTATGTTGCCTAACTTAACTCCGCTTTAATTTTGTATGTTTCTGCTCTGCTGTGTTTCTTGCCATAGCTTCAGAAATTGGTAGAGCGGATATAATTAAATGTATTAACTTCTAGTGTATACCTAACACTGTTAGATGATGCAGCATTTTTCTTTACACATTACATAAAAACACCTTTAATAACAACATATATGGAAATAACATCATATTCAACGAATTTTTCCTTTGGCTATGCCTTATGCCTTAGCTCTACGAACATTATGCTGTACGCATATCGGTTTAATGCCATTGTGACACTCTTTCAAAATTTATTCGGCAGTCGCTTTACGTCATTTTATAGATTAAACATGACAGCATTATTTTTAAACTTTTCAACTATCAATTAAAAATTCAAGGCCACTGTGATTGCCACCGTTCAAATTGTCTTCTTTTCTAGATGGCCTGAATCACACCCACATTCGAATCTTCTGAAATCTGCTCGTTTCTTTGCATATTAATAATTAGTTGGTGTATGCATTTGCATGTGATACCTTCTCACGTATTTTGTAAAAATTCATGTTTCCTGCTAATTTAAATTTTTTAAACTTTTATCATCTTAGTACATTTTTCACAAATTTCATTGTTTTGTCCATTATCTTTATCCATATTATCCACATATATATTTCTATACTGCTATTACAAAGAGGTAAAGTTTGTTTATTCCATTGTCCTGGCTAACCTCAGAAACTAGTGATCCGATTAAAAAAATTCTTTCACCACCTTGTTCCTTGAAGTTTGAGGTTGGTTTTAGACGTAGATTTGAACCGACAACTTTAACAGTTTTCAAAAACAAAGCCTTAAAATAGTCCCATGTTATGAAATTTGTTTGTTAATTTGCGAAATGTTCACTAACTTTATGGTATCAGCACGTAATATTTAGAGAAAATTCCAAATTTTATTTTAGTTCTGTTTTCCAATCCCCCTTTTAGTTTTTGAGATATTGGCAGACTTGTAAAAAATATTTCCACAAATTCTATTCCTTTGTTTATTTAACGCATACCTTTGTGTACCTCGTACGTACACAATATTCGCTCTCCTACCTAACATCACGCTTTCCCCTTCACACTACGTACGTTTCCAAGAATAGACTGACATTACTAACATACCAGTGCTAACAAATTAAATAATCATCAGGAAAACAAAACTTTATCTATGTTATCGGAACTAAAATCATCGGAAAACCAGAAAACAATGGATACATGCACTTTACCAGTTTTACGGTATATCTGATATGTTAAATTAAGGTTTACAAAAAAAATCCAGTTTGCAAAGTCCACCGAGCATCATATGTTGCTAGTAAATCCCCAAAATATTCTATCAATCTCTTTCGTTGTCTATTATTCAAAATACTTCCTACACTGCCGTTAAATGATGTTTGGTTGATGGCTTTTATAAATTCTTTAACATGTAAAAAATACTGTATTGTATATTATATATATATTTTTTTATTAATACAATCAATCAGTTGTTCATTTGTTTTAAACTTCATTTTTTCTCCTTATTTTTAATACTTAGTAGATTCTATTTGATTTTATGCGAGATTTTTCACTTTTACATCCCTTTTACACTCTTATGCGAGCTTTGAATACTTTTACATCCCTGCACACTAAGCTTATCTTGTAAGTTGTACGATAGAGTGAATTTGGTTACAACTGTTAGTGTTTAGATAATTCAGGAATATTATTGGACATTTTTATGAGAAGATAATTCTAAGATTTTTTCACAATGGCTTGCAAGGCTTATAACATTATCACTAGTCGTGCCACGAAATCTATGTTTATCAGTTACTTATTAGTAATTATTTCATTTGCACTTCCATTTACTATTGTAATAAGACAGAATTTCTAGAAATGTTATCGCACACTATTTCAAAAACATCGTTGAACTATACGATCACCGACTCGACTGTGCGTTTATGTTAATTGACGTTAATTTGTGCAATATTCTTTTACTACAAAATTTTAGGATTCTTTATTAAAGCTAGAAAACAGTGCCAAAATAGAAAGATGTAAATTGCACGGATGAACGATTGTTGGATATAAATATTTTTCAGCGTTATTCTTTAAACGTTCAAGTCAAATTATATAAAACCAAATAGAATTTTCATTTATAAAACAAACAATTGAATTTTTTTAAACAATGTCTAACCTGTATTATGTTGATGTCAGCGCTCATGAAGAAGGAAAATAATTCTTAAAATAAGAAGAAAACAACGGTAGAACATTTTTAGAAATTATAATTGTAAAGCTATAATTTTTACATTAAGAGTATAATAGAAACTAAAAATTCAAGGTAACGAATAAAATTAATTATGCTATTTATAGATTAGAATGCACACTGTGAAAGCAATTTTATATAGACAGAAAAATATATATGTTATAAACAGGTGTAAACCAAATAAAACACGTATATTAAACCAAATATTTACAAATAAAATCCCGCCAGACTCGCTATAAATAACGTTTAACCTCTACACACTGTAGAAAACGTAAAACAACTACATTGGTGTGCATACGAAATATGTTTATAACTATTCACGTTTTTTTACCAGTAGGAATAAAATAACAAGCGCAAATCCTAAGGTAAGAAAAATGTTCGACTTGTGACACAAATTAATATTAATATAAAATAAAAATTCAGGATGAGTTAAAGAAAGATATTGAAATCTCAACATCATAGAGGGAATAGTTTAATCTGTAGTAATACCTGCTGAGAGCGGCGTTGTCACCCCTATTTCTGTCGCCAGTGATATTTACTTAATCTCTCCTGATTCGATCCGTCAAAAATGTTTGACATTCGACTACAAAGCAGAGCAGTGGAGGTCGCCTGTTTTGGGTGGAGAGATCTGCTTTGAAATCAGAACGTGCGCGATATCCTATTTGTGTATATTGAAAGCGGTAAAGATTATCAGCTAATAATACAAATGTATAAAGTAAATAACAGCTAAAAAATACTTCTGTTAGTTCTTCTACAAGAGCTGAGGTGGTTTATTATTGTACATGAATATAGTGGAATATAATACTTCATTACTTACTTGAAATTTACAGAAACTCGTGTGTGTATGCACACGTGCCATGATGTGGAGGTCTCCAGTTATCTTCGAATTGTGAACAATGGTGAAACTTTCAGTTTGTTTTTTAAACACATCGTGATATGTAACAGAAATGACTGATCGTTATACAGAGAGGTGTAATAAACAGGTACAAGTCATATTTAACCTTCTTTAATACAATTTTAAAACGTTTAAAAGACATATTAAAACTGAAGTTGGGAGTTAAAACTGAAGTTAAAAAGTTCAACCACTATTAATTAGCTGATAATCTTTACCGCTTTCAATATACACAAATAGGATACTGCGCACGTTCTGATTTCAAAGCAGATCTCTCCACCCAAAACAGGCGACCTCCACTGCTCTGCTTTGTAGTCGAATGTAGTTTTTGGAGTAAAAACTGAAGTTAAAAAGCCATATTAAAACGTTCTACAACTGAAGTTGGGAAACACAATAATGTAATTATTAACACACTCTGGCAAGTTACTACGTAGTTATAACGGGCGGAGTTACGCTAGTTTGCCTTAAAATAATAACACTTCAATTTTATCGGAAGCACCAATTAGTTCGCCTAATGAAGCACTTACTGTATATCGACACAACATCGTTCATTACATGGTCTCAAGTTCCACCTGTTTTGGCTTCATATTAACCTACTCCGCTCATAATACAGCTTACGATACTTTCCCCCGTTGACTAATTGTCGTAAAAGTGTGTAATGAACTACTTACTGGTATTTCCACGATGAGGGTATTATCTAATACCCTTGAAAGTCTTCACAGTTTTACACACTGTCACTACACTTTTTTCTCTATAACGGTGTAAATTATAATATAAATTTAATAAACTGTCTTCTCGAGACCTTGCTCTTCCTTTCATTTCGCATAACACTTTTTACCTGAGATTTCTTCATCACTGCAACTGAATTAATTAGTCAATAACATATCTACTATTCACGTTTCTTTTCTTCTTTCTAGTTTTATAGTTTATTGTTCTTTCTGTTCGTATTCACACGTATTTAGTGTTGTGTGTACGTACGATTTAACTGTTCATTTATTAATGACTGGAATATATTACTAGTTTTATTTCAGGGTGTGTTTTTTGGCAACTAGTTTCAGTTTTTGTTTTTGTATACATTTATAAGATATCCGTTTTCGCGTCTTGGAATTGCTTTTTTAAGTTTAGTGTTTCATAAATCACGTAAAGGGTGTTTCGTGTTTATAGCATGGAGTCTCTAGTACAACGTTGGTTTAAAAAAAGCTTTTTTGAATTTAAGGTAGCAATAATTTGTTGATATTCACTTTACACTTTTGGGACATACAGTTATATAATTGTTGATATACACTTTATTGGATTTGGGACATTCTGTTACATATTTTTGTTTAGTTGTTCGTTGCTATTGTAACAGCGTGACCTCTGTACGCTGATTTTATCTTTGTTATGCCACTACTAATTCAATTTCTTATCTCACCTTTGTTTCTGTCCGTTAACAAAAGCAATTCGGTAGCTGTTAGTGTAATGCGTCTTATGGAATATCTGTACTTTTAACATAATATATTGCTTAAAAACAATTAATTCCAATTGTTAATTTTAATTTTCATTGTTTTATTTATGGTATAGTTTTTCTTATCGTTTTGTTTACATGTTTCAATCGTTAACAATAATGCGAACAGCTTAAATAATGATTCACACTGTCTCAGGTTTGAAGGTTCCAAGGTTATAAGTTTATATACATTAACACACGTAAGCATAAATACTTTTATATAAAAACTGAGACTAATTTTTATGCAAAAAATGGACAAAGTTTTACTCTAGGTCTATTATTTACTCTAGGTACTAGGTATATTATTTAAAAACATTGGGAATAAACGTCGCCTATGAAAATGAATATAGAATTTCATAAGTTGAGGGATGATTCTGCTTTTGTTTGTTACTTCCAACCATCGTATTTCAATGTCTAGAAAATCTGAGGACGAATGGAAACATCACGAATTGAAAACTAAAGATAAAACTAGATCATTATGGGGGAATTATTTCGTAGTCAGTAGGTTCTAAATGTCTTCAGTTTTAAATACTTTATACTTGCTTTACGTTTATCATACAAGAAAGTACATTCAAGATCTCGTTTAAGTTTATTTAAATTTTCTTGGTTAGCTACCCTTGGGTAAATAAAACTAAACTATCCCATCTTGTTAGAGGCAGACATTGTAATCATCAAGATACAACTTTTATGAACTTGTCTGGAGATATTAAAAGTTTACTCCAATTAATTAATTTAAAAAATTGGAAAGCGCTATTGATTTTAAGAAATACTCATTATGTTGTGTATGTCACAATTTTGGTCTTTAGTTATTTGCTGCTTTTCCCTGCAATTTTACCCAAGTGAAATTTTTTCAACTACAGAAGGAGACGTTTATAAACAGATCTGTGTACAGAGATGTCTAAGGCAAACTTTGTGGCATTATCAAAACATTGTTTTTGTTATGCACACATTTCCCGTATTTACCCCTGGCCAACCCCAATATTTAGAGTCCTGTATCGACGTTCAAATGTCCTTCAGCAAAATCATCGCAAGAATTATAGAGATGCAATTGTAACACGATTGAGTAACTTACTAGCTTATACGATTAAAAAAAAAACTACTGAAGCATGTTTTGGAATTTGTGTCTGTTAGAAAAGGATAAGTTGGTAAACAACGTAACAATTATTACGTGATTAGAAGGTGCTGATGCCTAATCCCTGAAGATGGAAAACGAAGAAGAAAATAACTTCTGTAACTCAATCCATCTAATTGTGTGTTTTACTTATCATAAAATTTAATTATTGAGATTCATAATTTCCTTTAAAATGTTTTACTAAACCATTGTCATATTTGCGAAGATTCCGAATCGTTTTATGAAGTACGAAAGCTAAGTATTTCAATGAACATTTGTTTTATTTTATTTCAAATATTTTATCGGAAGTGTTTTGAATTGTTTTAGTAATTTTTATCCGACATGCAATTATATTTTTTAATAATCAAACTTTTAGCAAATTATTAATTTTACTGAGCTACCATCCTTTGCATTAGACTTCTGCCTCCTCGGATCTACTATAATTAATACATATGATTGCGTGTGGTTTTATTGATTCCTCCGTGAACAACGATATGACAAGATTCAAGGACGCATGAATTCAGCCTGTCGGTCGCGCATGATATGTTCAACTGGCTGCTTTGCAAAGTGTGCTAGCTACTGTATGGGTGGTAAACACACTAATAGCAATAGCAACAGCAAACTAGTTTATTATGTGTGTATTTTCTTAGAAGTAGGAAAATACAGCGGTGTGTATATGACAGCTGAAGAATTGTAATGTACGGACAAGAATCCGACTGACTCAGTTTCGGATGAAGTTTAATTTGACGGTAAATTAAGCTTGGCTTAATTATAGTCAAAATATTACTCTGTTCTTATTTAAAACAAATGTTTTTCGTTTAAATACTCATGCAAATATAATATTTGTAACAAAGATAATTGTAGAAAAAACAGATTTAAAAATGATACATATTTAATTAACTCAGAATTGTAAACATCATTTGAATTTTCTAAAGGACGTTAAGTGGTTAGGAGTACAGACAATCCACGTAAGTTGTAAACATAACTTTAGAGTAATTTACCTCAGCTTCTTTAATTGCACGTTAAAGATTTATTTTTGTAACGAACATTGTAATATACTACATCTACAAATAAATATTTCTGTCAGTTTAAAAACTAGATTAAAATACAATGAATTTTACAAAATACAAACATTTAACTTAATAGTGTGCTTTCGCATGTTTCATTATAGTAAAAGTTTTCTAAACTCATCATAACGTGTTTATGAACTTTTAAATTTACGTGTGTATTGCTGGCAGTTGTTTAACTTTGCAATTTAGATTTATTTACTTAAGTTGTGTCAAGTGGTTTAGTATGAAATGTTTAACTCAAGTTAGTAAATAATTGGTTTGAAATTTTGAACAAACCAAAATTTATTTAGTAATTAATAAGTTACTTCTTATTTTAAAACATATAGCGCTATTCATATATTTGTTTACTTCTTTCGTTAAACATCGGATTAATTTGAAATGACTTGAATCAGGAAATCTATTTTATAAAACATAAGTATATATAATATAACACAATATACAGATAAATACGTATAAAATATCTCCTAAAATGGCGCACGGTTTTGTGGATAAACCCTCTAAACGTTACACAAAATGGAATAAAAAATAAAACTAAACAAAAATTTTTAATAAATGAAATAATTTCAAAACTAAAAAAATCTGACATCTCTGTTGTTTGTAAGTTTTGTTATTACAATCTGTACAATCAGAGCGAATGTGTTGTTGACAGCAACCACGGAACAATGTTGCGAGGCAATGGCCGCGAAATAACAGATAAGTTCTTTTTCCACGCCACGAAATGAAAACAATGCAATGTTATTCTTCCATGCAAATATTGTCACTAGTCAAACATTTTGACAACAGGCTCAAATCTCGTTACACGCATAGCGAGGCAAAGCACTTGTTTTGCGAAGAGATTTCAGACATAAATATTGGGAACAGAAATGCTAACAGTATCTTTAATTCAACAATATGTGGGAAAACATTTTCTCTTAAAACTTTTAAAATTAAATTTGTGTATATTATATGTAATATACTTCTGTGATTTATGATCTAATTACATCGAAATCCCCAAAAATATTACACACTCAAAAATGTTGATACATTTCTTTTAAATTGTGACCGCCATATATTTACTTTAAACAAATTTAAAAATATTTGGAGCAATTTATTTGAAAGAAACAAAAGTTTTTTATAAGCCGATATGAGGTCTGCTTAACCAAAGTGAGCGCTGGTCAGCTTAACTAAAGTGAGCGCTTCTAATATATGGTGATACTAATAGAACAATTAGTATTATTTTTTCATAAAAGCCAAAGAAGGGTTAAACTATTTAAAATAATTTAGGTCTAATTAGAGATTTTAAGATAATTCAAATTGGCTCGAATTTATGTCTAAATTAGTTGTGACAATAACAGAATTTCCATAAATAATACCTGTCAGCAGTTTTGTGTTTACGGCGGGTAACAATATTTTTAAGCGTCGTTGTTTCGACCAACAATAGTGACATAATTTATGCTTGCTATATGTTTTGTACTTTATAGGCCTAATGTCGTTATGAAGCTACATATTTTATGTACTGTGGAATATATTTGTAGGCTTTTTTCTGCAATAGCATCTGCAAAGTGGTAAGACAGACACAGAGGGACTGAGAGAGAGAGAGAGAGAGAGAGAGAGAGAGAGAGAGAGAGAGATGGAGAGTCAGATCGTTAGCGAAGTGATCAGTGGTGAATATTGAAGTACAGCAACGTGGTCTCCGTTATCAGGTAACAGGTATTGTACACCGCTCGATGTGTGGTTACCACAGAATTTCCAATTTGAGCGTAGAATTAATTCCGCTGTCAGACCGATTTACTTCAGACCTTCTGTCTGACCTGGTTTTTCAATTCTTGTTTTCTTCTCAGTCTCTAAGTTTCCGTAGTTTTATATTAAGTTTTCTTCTTTATAATGAACTTAGCTTTGCGTTATTGTAACGTATGCTGGAATCAGAAATATCTTAAGAAATGTGACAGTAGAAGGATCATTCGATCATTCGATAAGTAAAGATAGCTACAGTTCAGTATATATACATATATATTATAACTGTACGCGTGTATTGTCGACAGTTGTGTAGTATTATAATTTAGCTTTATTTACATAAATTATATTAAATACTTTAGTACGAAACCTTCTAAAACATTTAAAAATCTAAAATTGGCAAATAAAATTGGTACGTGGTTTAAAAAGTAGCTGAGAAAGTGTTACTGATACGTTGCACGCTGCAACTTTGACCTGCACTTGAAGTTTCATCCGCAGTTTAGGAATTTCGCACTAATGAAAGAGACATGGTAATTGTAGTTGAAAATATTGCTGATAATTGTAATGCAGATGTTAGTACAGTTCATCCAATAATTGGAACAAACGTAGGCTCCGAGGGGGTCGAGGGAACTTGGAGAGGTAGCACCTTTGCTTCGGGTTGACTGGGGACTGGTCCTCACAAGTCCCAGGGATGGAGGAAACAATGACGCCCCAATGGAGTCCCTAGCTTCTACCCAGCCAAGACCGTACTGCGTGGTAAAGAGCCACATTCTATATTAGGTGACCCTGTTTTCGCAGAACAGTACGGATCTAGACTGAAAGTCGAGAAACATCTCTGGCGGAGGGCAGCAACCCTCACCAGTATTGGCATGGGGCCGAAGACGGTAGTAGTCAGCTGGGCCCATAGCTGAACATCGCCGGGCGGAGCTGAAGGGCAGTGGTACGGCAGGTGAACTGCGAGGGTGGACAGGACTCTACAGCCAAGATGAAGGCAGCCTGTCTAGGGGAAGAACACCCCGAAATAAAAACACCTGGTCCTCCTGGTGGTGGGTTAAGCGTGAGACTAAGAATCGTGCCCTGGAAAAACGGTTTAGTTACGGATAATAGTATATGTCTCGGAATAGGACTGGGAAGTTGGCATTGACCCGGCGAGACAAATGGTTAAAGGGAAAGGCAGATGATATTTACATGGCAACTTTGGATTTGAAAACCCTAAAGAAGGCTGGAGCATTAAGTCAATTAAACGATGAATTGGCAAAGTACAGAATCATGATAGCTGCAGTGCAGGAGACAAGATGGCAAGACAGAGGAATAATGAATTCAGGAGTGCATGTGATTATGCACAGTGGCGGTGACGGATACCTTAATTGAACTGGTTTATAGTGCAAAGCAAAACCAAAAGAAAGCAAAAGAAAGTGCACAAGAAAGCAAAACCACTTATCCTGAATTTACGCCCCATAAATAACAGAATGTGTTCCCTGAGAATGAAAGACAAATTTTCAATGTGACTTTGTTCTGTGTCTACGCGCCGACAGAAGAAGCTGGTGAAGAGGTAAAAGAAGCTTTGTACAGCAGATTGGAAAAGGAAGTAGGAAAGATCCAAAAACATGGTTGTATAATAATATTGGGGGACATAAACTCCATGGTGGGCAGAGTGGAGATTTACCAACAGGCAGTGAGGAAAGAAAGTTTACATAATGTCAGTAATGACAATGGATTGAAGCTAATAGACTTTTCAGTTAGCAGAAATATGTTCGTAAAGAGCACCTAGATGCAGCGGAAGGACATTAACAAAGTAACCTGGTGCTCGCCTGATGGCAACACAGAATACCAAATTGATCATATGTTGATTGATAAACGCCATGGATCTGATGTAATAGAGGTTAGAAGCTGTAGAGTTGCGGATAGTGACACGGACCATTACTTAGTGAGAGTGAAGTATCGAAAAAAATAGACTGTGCAAGACAAAGTAAAAATAAGACACAGGAGCGCTTTGATGTGGATAAGTTTAAAAAATATGACCATCTAAGAGGGGAATATTCTAACAAAGTGATTCAAAAATTTAAGGAAATATCAGAGCAGTGGGATAGAGAGGAGACTGAAGAAAAGTGGAGACTGTTTAAGGAAACAATACAAGTTGTGACAGAAGAAGTGGCTGGAAGAAGGAAGAAAGAAAAACGATTCGAGTGGTTTAACAACGAGTGCGCAGAGGTAGTGAAAGAAAGGAATGAGGCAAGAATAAAGATGCTTCAGGCTAAAACAAGACAAACTGTAGAGGAATATAGACAGAAACGCAGAAGGGTGTATACAGAATGTAGAAAAAGGAAACGACTATTTGAAAAGAACAGACTAGAAGGACTAGAAGACGTGAGGAACAGAAATGAGAGAAGGATTTTATCTTAGAGCAAGAGAAATTAAGAAGGGGTTTAACTTCATGGGATTCTTTATGAAGGAAAGAGAAGAGGAACTGGTTTGTGACAAGGAAAAAATATTAGAAATGTGACGGAACTATTTCCGAGAACTTTGAAATGGAGAAGATGAGATGAAAGCGCAGGAAGACGTTGGGAGAAACGAGCATCAGAGAAGAACTATCCTAAGGACAGACCAACATAAAGAAAGTTCAAGGCTACCATCAGAAGAAGAAATACGACTACCAATTGGGGCCCTAAAAAACAATAAAGTACCTGGAGAGGATCAGATGGAGGCAGAAATGCTAAAGTATTGAGGTGATATGCTCGTCAAACGATTGCATAACCAAAGTGAAAGAATCTGGATTGAGGGAAAGATGTCAAGTGATTGGGGATTAGGTGGAATATGCCCGGTGCATAAGAAGAACGATAAATCAGTGTGTGAGAATTATCGTGACATTACACTTTAAGTATTGTATACAAAGTGCTAGCAAAAATATAAGCCTGGAGATTATAGCCACTTGCAGAGAACATTGTAGGGGAATACCAGTGTGGTTTCAGAAAGAATGACACTGGAAGGAACACGGAGCAAGGTGCGAGTAGAAGGAGAGCTTACTGAAGAATTTGTTGTTCAAAGGGGGGCTTAAACAAGGAGATGTGCTCTCTACAATTCTGTTTAATTTGGCTCTCGAAAAAATGGTAAGGCAAATGCCTATAAATCCAGGGGGCACGATATTTAACAGAATGCTGCAAGTGTCTAGCTTATGCCGATGACGTAGAACTTATCTCAAGAAACCAACAAGATTTAAAAGAGGGTTTCTTGAGTCTAGAAGAGGCCGCAATGAATTTAAGTCTAAAAGTAAACACTGAAAAGACCAAATACATGTTAACAGGCAGTAAAATACAAGAGAGGAGAGCACCCCTTGGTAATTGGAGGACACACATTTCAAAAAGATTGAAAAATTTAAATATCTGGGCTCACTAGTTACTGAGGACAACATTATGGCCGAAGAAATAAAAGAAAGAATTTCTGCTGGAAACAGATGTTACTTCTCTCTACAAGAAATATTTAAGTGTAAAAACATAAGCAGAGCAACCAAGATTCGTCTCTATAAAACAGTTTTCAAGCCAATGGTCATGTACGGGCCCGAAACTTGGACAATGACAGTGACAGAGGAAGAGTGGTTGCGCAAGTGAGAAAGAAAAGTCCTCAGGAGGATATTTGGTCACAGTGAACGTCCAAGGAACATAGAGAATAAAGACGAATGCAGAAATCCTGGAAATCTATGGAGAACCAGATATAGCAAATGATATAAAGGAAAGTAGAATACGGGGGCATGAGATGTCCAGAGAATGTTAGAGACATCCACATTGAAGACAATTTTTTCGGAGAGACCTGGTGGAAGAAGAAGAAGAAGGAGTCGGCTCAAAAAAACAATGGTTGGATGATCTTGAGGGCGACCTGCGCAGACTCGGTGTGTGAAGATGGAGACTGAGAGCAGAGGGTCGAGACGACTGCAGGCAGGTTGTCCAGGAGGCCAAAGCTCTCCAAGAGCTGTAGTATCAATTAAGAAGAAAAAGTGGATTCCAAGATCACAAGCTATACTTCGAGTGTGTAGGGAACTTAACGTTAATTGAAGAAAAGGTGATGAATATTGGAAAGAATTGTAACTTGTGGTAAGACCTGGATTCATCATTAAGAAGCAGAATCCAAGCGACAAAGCACGAAGTGGAAGCATTCTGGCTCTGAAGCCAGAAAAGAATTCGAGAGCAGTAAAGAGTCCTATCGTGCGATTTATTTATTTTTTTTTTGAAGGACAGGGTAATTTCTACAATGATTGTTAAGTGTATATGCACAAAAATAAAGTGAAACCTGTCTATCACGCATGAAAAAAGTGTGATTACAGAGGAAAAAGTGCTTTTTGTACAGGATAGTGCTCGTCCTCATACAGTAAAGTTAACTCTTCAAATAATTAAAAATTAGGTTGGGGGTTCTGATTCATCCTCTTTATAGTGCAGACCTTAACCATTCTGACTTCTTTTTGTTTAGTTCCTCCCAAGAAGCTTTTACGTGTAGTCAAATTTCATAGTAACGAACAAATATGCAAAACTGCTCAGACTTCAAGAAAAAGAATTGTGTGATAATTCTGTGTTAATAAACGTATTAACATAACGTTTTAATCTATACTTACTGGACGGCGATTGCAAATAAGTAACGAACTAACGGAGAGGTATTTGTTCTATTAGAGTTAGCATTGATGTGCTTGAGCCTGAAACATGGATACACCGTTACATTTTCAACCACAAAAAACGTACGGGTTGTCCATTCTTTCTAAAGATAAGTAAAGAACAAATACTTGAGTTCTTCGCCCAGGCTGTCGGTGATATACTGAAAAGTAGTGGGCTTGTTACAGGCCTAATAGATCTGACGAAGCAAATAGAAAAACATTGAATTTGACGTTTCATAATATGGACAATGAATTTTAATATTTTATTAGAGATCTGGATTTAGAAAATGCTGGCAATTGAATAAAGGATATAGCATTAATCATATGCTGAACCGTTATAACTATATTATCTTGTAACAGAAAAGGAAGAGGTGTGATATATCCATATAATTTCTAATCCTCATTGTATTTGCATAATCAGAGACGGATTGAAAACTAACTGATCTTGTTATAAATCTGACGAGGAACACACAAAACTTATTACAGTGAAACTATCGTTACATACCGGTCATCATTACAGTAAATGTGAATGTGTTACGTAAATGCCTGCACAGAATTAAACATTTTCAATTTACAAAAGCATTTGGTATTTGTACATCCTTTAAAAGTTGCCAATGATGCTTTATAAGGAATCAGAAGAAGTTTCGTTCTCTAACCATCGTTGACGTTTTTTAAATCAAAGAAATTTTTCAGCTGCTGAAATCTCCAATCGTTTTTAGGCTACAATTAGCTTAGGCCTAGTAATACCTAATAACACCTTATGAGCTAATATAATTGGATCACTGCATGTGCGGTGAAGTGTTGTAACATCATGAGTAGAATTATGTGAAAATTAAAGTATCGTAATTAAAAAAAAAATAAATAAAAACACGAAATTACGTTACTACAACAACAACAAAAGTTTAAAATACTTATCTATCGGTAACGTTTACTCCATCAAACAAAGTGTCAACAAGCAGAGACGTGTAAAATAAAACTGGGAAAGACTTATCAGAGGTAGTGGAAAAAAAATTCAGGAAATGAAATTACTGACATGCTTGTTTGATTTGAAAAGCGTCTTTGATAGAGTCCCAGTCGTTTTTGCACACACTTAGTGGTCGTATAAGTAATACTGTAGTTTAGTTCATGGTAACTAAATATAAAAAGATTCCTTACATAAAATCAAAAACCGACAGTTATTTGATAACTGATTCATTTTATCCCAATACTGCGACATGCATTGATAATCAAGAATTGTAATTAAGAATATTCCAATCTCGTGAACAGTGTCTATTCATGTAAAAACTATATCTATTATTCATATTTGATTATACATTCATTATATACGGTATTCATACGTTTTGTTATATACATGTTAAGTTACTTACATTCCTCCATGAATTCATGCACAGATCTAATCTTACGATATAAATATTGCTCGAATAAAGTAAGTTTCCGTCTTCCGTGACAAACTTATATTTACGCTTCGAAGCGAGATACGTAACTGTATGGTCTCCTACTGGGTATTTGTTGCAGACGTGTTTATTTCCGCGTGCAACGTAGATATTCACACCTGAGAGTTCAACTGTATTATACAATAAACTAATTTTGCGAACCTATTCAAATGATTAGGTAACTGTCTACACGATGGGTTAGCTACTACTTCTGGCGCCCCTTTTTCACGTAAAGTAAACATCACACACACATCCCTCATAAAATCATACGTTTCGGTAACACCGAAAGGTCCAATGGACTAACATAAATTTAAAACAAATAGTTACATGCAAAAGAGAATCAAAAAGCCTTGTGTCCGTAAAATTTGTTAAAATATGCAACAAATTATCATAGCATGTCTATTTATGTATATTTTTTATAACTATTTATTTATGTTATTATTGTATGTGTATGTGATATGATGTACTATTATTTATGTATGTGATGTATTGAAATAAAATACTTCAATTAACTTTTTTTTTTAGTAAGTGAAATATAAGAGCTGTACAGTTGGTCTAAGCAGTAATGTCAAAAATAAGATATAAGGTAATCGTTGAGGTCAGGTGATACGGTGTAATATTATAAATGTAACTTTATGTAGAAGAAACAATCATTGTCACTCAATATTAAACTTTAAACTTACGCTATTTTTATTACCCTCCGGTTAAATTTATATTCAATGTTGCATTAGAATCGGCTTACTGTCATCACCTGCAAAATTACTTTTACACAAGTGTGTGCGCAAATTACTGTTTCTACTGTTACCTGTTACTGTACTGTAATATTATACTACAATGCTTCAAGTCAAGGGTGCTTAACGAGCGTTAAAACTTCAGCGGACCCAGCAACATCGCGAGAAATTGCGGCTGGTGGTTATCAGTCCACGCGCTCTTACATAGAGATTCAAGTCTTCCAGGATTTTCAACAGGAAACAATTATCAACTGCTTATTACCATAGAAACAGTGTATAGAAACAGGGTCGTTACCTTTAAATATGTTTAACTCTGAGAAGTAACTCGAAAAGATTCATTACTTCATATACAATTGACAAACTGTAAACCATTATGTAGTATAATAATTGCTGTTCAATTCAACATCAGAGTGACTGATTTATACTTCTTATAAGTAAAGATGCGACCAGTATTGAGTACAGACCTATGACAGTTTCCTACCTGTGCAGCTTCCATCCATGCAAAACCTGCCACTCTTCTGATATTATCACACCAGAACGCAATCGGTCTTCTCCGTTCTCGTACCCTCTGCTCATGGATCGTTCATTCCGTTGGCTACCTCTTAAGGAGACGCCTAACACTGATCTTTACGTTGTTTCCTGTGTTGTTTCCAATTTGTATAGTTTGTTTTGTGAGGATCCATTTTGTTCTTCATATCTTATAACTAAGAATACTGATCAAATATCTATATTCTAAGGTGCTATGGAATCTTTTTGTTTTTCGGTATGTGTACATATTTACTAAATGCCGCCCAGTAGCCATCTTCTTTCCGTTTCTATGTTTTTATTTAACTTTTATATTCTTATCTTTTACTCTAATTATACGTGTAATAGATGTTTTATATTTTGCCTCAGTTTAACACTATTTACGTATGATGTGTATAAGTTATTTGACTTACCCAAGTTCATTTTTAGCCCTTTCTGTGTCGGTAAAGAGCGTTATGTCGTCAGCAAACCACATGCGGGACAGCCTTACATCATCAATGTTAATTACCACATTTTTCTAGTCTAATTTTTAAGAATCGTCTTCCAAGGCTTGTAAATAATAAGTTTAGTGGCATTCTTTGCCATATTTGACTTTTGCAAGTGTGACTTGTGAATCTTGTGTTGTCTAATTGTCGCCGAAGCTTAGTGGTATAGGAAGTTCTTTATAGTGGTAATCTTTACGTGTCCGGTCCAGTTCTGTCACTTTTTCCCACTATTCTACGTAGTAAAAGACTTCTCAAAATCCACAAAGCCATATGTAGTGGTAGGCTGTATTCTTTTATTAGCATGTTCATTGAACGTCAGTAATCACATATGTTATAGACCTTTCGCAGTGTTGCTAAAACTAATTTAGCGCAGAACTGTTTTGAACTGCTTTAAGTGACAATTCTAGTACCTTCGAGATTCCTGCATCATCAGTAGCCTTATATAAAACGATATTATGTTTTATTTACTTGCTTGTAACTGTGGTTTATTAAACTTAATGACTTTAGTGATTGCTTTTATTCTATGAATGTTTTACATTTATGTAGAAGGATTGGTGAATTAAGTATAGTTTTGGTTTAAGTGTTTAATAAAACTGGAGATTGGTTTTATGAGTCTGGTATCAACTTAATTCCATCGAACTACATATAGGTTCAGACAGAAATGTAAGAAGAGTACTACTGTGAAACTAGTACTAGAGTTTGTTGTACGACTGTGCTTAGTGTAGTTGTTTCTACTATACCGGGACCATTCAAGAAATCGGCTCACTAGTGAGGGTAATGCGCATTTTGCTTAGTAAGCATATTATGTCACCAGAGATGTAATAACGCATAAATACGTTATTACAACAAATAAAATTCTGTACCGTGAACAGTAACTAACAGATTTTCACATATAAAAGTGAATAATATACTTGGGCTGATTGATTAGATCAAACGGTCAACTCAACGCTGTGCTACGCGACTGACAATGACGGCCACTACACTGGCTGCATCGCTCATGTTTGGATTGTATTTCCGTTCCAATGTGGGTTTATTTGCATTCACACAACAAGGCCATCTGCAGCTAGTAAAGCCACGGCTGAAAATGAGGCTGCATTAAACATCAGTGTTTATCCAAGAATTTCTAAACAGGGGTTGTGAAACCATATGGATTTGTGGCAGGTCCCTACGATTCAGTACTATTTACTTAAAGATTACACATACAAACACATTCCAAAAACAAAAAGTTTATTTTTTATATGGTAGATTAGGCTGAAAGTCAATCCAAAATAAAAATATATTAAATACTTTTATTAGTAACATTCACCATAATTTACATATTTACATAACGGGTGTTACTACAAAGGAATACAATTTTTTTTCACATGAAATTTTTATTCATATGAAGAAAAATATGATAAATTAATAAAGACTATGAATCTAAACAGTAAGCGACAAATATTGAACTCTGTTCAAAGAAAATTATGTAAATTTTATTCGACAAACAGTATTATTTATTGTTTACTAATAATAACCTACAACATGAGTGTGTATGTGTGTGCAGAATTTCATTTTTCGAGGGTTCAACAAAAGTGAAGGGGATAAAATATAACGGTTATCCATCTCTTAACAAAATGTCTGTAGATACACAGAATTAATTGTTTTGCTTATAAGAAACAACGTTTAGGCCTACATCAAAAGGAGAATAAGAATCTCCATATCACAGCTTTTTTAGAGAGCGTAAAATTTTGGTGGGTTCCAGTCCTCCCAAATCCCCCTTCTGCCAACACTCATGGCCTATAAATAAAAAAGTGGGAATTATATTAATTAATGTACAATGGAAAACGTTTAACGCGAAATGACGGGAACCAGATGTTTTTTCGTGTTAACAGAATTTCGTGTTAAACGGACAAATAGTGAAACAAAATGAAATAAATGAACAAATACTGTACAGATTACTTACTGTATTGTGTAGTAAATGAGATAAACGAACAGATGCTGTACAGATTACTTACTGTATTGTGTAGTAAAAAAAAAGCGATAAAGAATATTCAGACGGTTCTTAAATATATAAACGTTTTATTTATCCTCCTGAATAAGTTCTGGTTGCTTTTTGGAAAGAATAAGGTTAATTTTTCTTAAAACTTAGTATACACTGGCTAATGTTGTTCCTTAATTAGCCTTACGATTTACGTTTTCTTTCACACCAATGCATTATGTCTTTTAAACTTCCTATAGTGACATGTTCAATTCTTTTTTAAATTGTCCGTTATTTTCTTTGCACACAATTCTACACTACTTTGTTCCCAGTTCATTGGGAGACTTGTTCGGCATACCACCTATTTCGAACATTTTTGCTACTGAAGATGGCCACCGGTGGTGTGGCCGAAACGTCTGGCTGCAGAACATCAAGCATTCGACCACGGCCTTTCAGCCCGGAAGTTTTAAATAATTATAGTGACACCGGCCGTGAAAGCCTACGTACTAAAATTGTTCTATTTTATCAATGAGGTCAAACATTTCACCTTCCATGTTGGCTTCTAAATATCGACGAACACGGCTCTGCAACGAAAGCATATCGGTAGCGGTAAGAACTGGTAAATTTTCACTGTCATTTGCCGTTGCAAGTTCGTCGGGACTGTCATCAATTTCACAGTTTTTAACTTCAACTGTTTTTGGGCGTGATGTATGGATTGATGTATTATACAAATATTGAAATACCAGCAAAAATAATTTTTAAGAAAACTTTTTCGTGTTAACCGATAATTTTAAGGTAATACTTCCGTGTTAACCATACAAATTACAATTGTAAAATATACCTAAGCAGCGATCGGGACCTGAGTCATATTTCGTGTTAAACTGTACTATATTAATTATGTGTTATTTTATACTACATATGATATAATATTGTATGTTGCATTACATTATTTTAATATATTAAATGACGTATCGCACAATACTGATTAGTAATACGATAATATAATAATTATGATATATGTTTGCATAGCAATGTGGCTCAAGTCTCTATATCACTACACTGTTACCAACATACTATATCACTGTATTTATGTATATCACTATAACTTAATCACTTCACAGTTAATCACGTTTGTATGTGAGTTAGAAGCTTGCTTTGTTTAGCCCATAGTGGTGCGTTGAGCACTATTTGCATCTATTTATTATTCGTCTGGTACTTAAGTCTAAATCTTAAATTAATATTTACAAGCTGTAAACCTGTCTTTAAAATTTGTTATGCATTTAACTGATTTTCAAGTCAGTGAATTAGCAACAACATTTTTCAGTCTTATCAGCCATGTACGTTGATTTTGTGTACTCTGTTAGTTTACAAATATTTGTAGACTGTATGCCAGATTATGGAAATAGTCTTTTAGCACGTTTGAGTAACGAGAGTGTCTCTATTGCTAAATTGTAATTTATTGTCTTCCCATATCATCAACTGAAAGTTAACGATACATTTGTCTCAAAATAAATTCATCATATTTCTATGATGGTTAATACAGATAGACAAACGCCTTTGATAGGAGGGTTATTTAAATGCCAATATTGTATGTAATATGCTTGACATTGCAACGTCACAGAGAAACTTCGAACTCATCAGACTGATTCTTGCTGTATCCAACGATCAGCAACGGTGCACGCTACCTTTTGCAAGGTAAGGTAACACGATCACCTTTAGTATGATCAAAAATGTAGATAGTAAAATATAAAACGAGTCTTCGTCTACGTGCACACCTCTGTTATTACAAACATTTAATAATTTCGCAATTTGTTTACACGTTAGTGGTAAAAAAATGGAAAGAATTATGTGGACAGTAAACATACATAATTGAGAATGTAGGGACGTCATTTCTTAAATTATGCGACCGTTTGACAAAATTGCAAATCTGTCTTCGTCAAGTAGTTATTGACACATGAATAATGAAAAAATATTAACATAATTTGGTTGTGTAAAACGTTGGAAAACACAAGTCACATGGACTGTAAACAAATGCATATTTTAAACTCACGTATAGACAGTGTTTTAAACACACACACACACGCGCGCGCGCGCACCAATGGGACAATAGTTCTGATTATTTCTAACGAGAGAATAATTTTTAAAAACTTTACACACATTATATATTGTTTCGTTAGATACTATGTCGCCTAGCCTTCCGGTACCAACCAAATATACCACTCACTTGTGTATACACAAAAATGGACACCCCTCCCACACACGTGTTTACTTTCTTAACGATGTTTTCTTTTTGTAGTTAAAGTCATCTTAATATATGACTTACTTAATACTTAATAATAAAAAAATAATAATATAATAATGCAATTAGAAGTAGTTTTAATTAATTAATTCAGAAATGTTAATTAAACGAATGAGTGAAAGTTAAATCAATTTCGTATTTTAAAGTAAGAATAAATTTTGTTTTATTATACTGATCAGGATTTTACTTATTGAAATCCATACTACAGAGAAAAGTACATGGAAAGAGAGGTGTTGAGCGACCGAGAATATCATGGCTGAGCAATTTAAGGACTTGGTTTGGCACGAATACAACTGACTTATTCCGTACAGCAGTGCAGAAAGTTAAAATAGCCTGTATGATATCCAATATCCGAAACGGATAGGAACTATCAGAAGAAGATACTGATTAGGTCTCTAGTAATAATTGATAAATTAAAATAATAAAAGAAATTCTGTGATTAATTTCTTCATCCAGTCCATACGATTCAGTCTTGTGAGTAACTCAAGATTCCGTAAATAATCAGTTTACCTGCCGGACCGTATATTTGGTGTAAGGTGTACCATATGTGGACTTTTAAACGTTCTGATTAAACTCTCCATATCTATTTCCCTTTACTGGCTACGTCATTATTTACAAGTTTAAAATCCTAAGAACATTGACAGTGTTGAGACTTTAACCTAAATACCGAAACTCAAAATAATTCAGTCCTAACATATAGCAAGAGAAGTGACACACACGAACATGAACTATATCCCCGTTTGCTAAAAGTCATTCATGTAACAGAAATGGGTCTACTATTTTTCAATGAATGAAGCGGGTTTTTTGTTTTAACTTGACTGTTTTGCTATTTCTCTGTCTGTCTATTTGAACTCTCTCACGATAACTTACGAATGCATCAATCGATTTCTGTTAAACTTGGCATGGGTGTCGATACCTTTAACCTATGGAGCTATATTATTTTGAACACTGATCTCCTACTAAAAATAGGGGACTTAGGCAAAAATATGAGGGATCATAATTTTTAAAAAATCAAAAGGATCCATGGGAGATGCCAAATTAAAAAGAAATTTAACCACGATCTGAATATAGTGTTCAGTTTAAACTTTGGGACACAAGAGCCTAAAAAGCATACCAACATTTTTAAAAACATCGGAAAAATCCATGCCGGGTATCAGAATAAAGGAATTTTAAACCCGACACCGAATGCAGTGTTTACATTGAAAGAAAAGTTTTAACTCAAGTACCACCATGGGCCAAAAATAGAAGTCAAAATTTTAACAATCATTGTAAAAGCCTAGTTGTAAAATGTTATTCAAAATACGGACTCGATATTATTAATATTTTGACAAAATTAATGTCTGTAAACACCCCTTGCATATTTTGGATTGTCTTAAAAAATGTTTAAGCTATGTTTGCAACGTAATTTACATACTGTTGTCGGTCATGTACGTTTGTAAAAAATACTAGACATATGCCTAGAAGTACAAGATAGGACTAAATTATTTGTCATTTGAGCATTATGGTTATAAACTTAACATAAAAAATGAGTGTTCGACATAATTAGCGTTTTTTCTATTCACAATAAAAAATAATGATTGTTTACAGTTTCTATGTTTATAAAAATATAGTACAGTAATTGGGATTTTCGTTATTTTTCTCTTACTTTACTACAGAAGAACATGATAACGATACCTGGTCACCTCTGCGTTGTGTTTCTCGGCTAAAGCCACGTGTGTCATACGTAGAAGAACTTTAGTCACAGCATTAAAAAAATGTAATTGATCAATTCGATGGTGTCTAATAACAAGGTATTTCGTTAAAAATAGTGAACGGGCTCTATAGCTCAGGAACCTTACTAGTTTGTATTACAGTTTGTGGAAAAGACAAGGGCAATTCGATGTTTTCAATATTTACTTGTACGTGAACGTACGTATATTCACTTGTAGACGGTCTGATTTTGTATGGTGTCTTTCATCAACACACTCGATCACAGAAACAAGATTCTTTAGACTAGAAAAACATAGCCTTAAACAAAACACAAGAATAACAGAAAACTCAAGACATAAATCTTAAAACCCGTTTTTAAAAAAGATTAAAAAACAAACCACACGTATAAATAAAACTAATGTGTATTATATTTAACAACAGCTAACGGTTAGGTGCGACTGCCAGCAGACCCACACTGTTTCCCAAAACACATTACTAGAATGTAAACAAATATATTTTAAACGGTTAAAATTTTCTCAACAGCATAGTGTTTTATGTGCACACTTACATAAACAAGTAAATATATCTAATTTATGTATTACATATTACATAATAATATATAGGCTACATACATATACAAAGTTTTCATGAGATAATTTCAAAAAAAATAGTTTTGTGTGATTTAGCTCTGGATTTTTAATGTTTTGGGATATACGAGATGGAGTTTCGACACTCTACAGACTAAAGTTTGTTTTCTAGTAATACCGACATGTCGTGGTCTCGTCGCTAGTAGAAACATTCCCGATAAATATATCCTCCTGGGCTTCAAATGCTGCCAACACACTTGCAGTCTCTTCTTTCAAATCAGCTATTAAGTAGCGAGGAATAAATTGCGTAATATTCTTGTAGCAGTATGAGCGCAGATTAATTCCTCAGAAATCTCTCTGACATGTATACAGTATGTCATCTACCTCATTCCGACATCGTTTGCCCGGCGAATGTTGTCGATGACCTTCCACAAAATTCGTTCGCCTTCTTTAAACTTATCAGACTCTGCGCACACGGTATTGACCAATTGCTACCACACTTGTTACTGACCCTTTTATGACTGTCGGCATCAGTACATTCTCTTTCGGTCAATAACTCGATGATTGCCCATTATTTTTCTTTCATATCTATGAGTATCCAGTACTCATAAACTGAAAAATCGCATAAAATGACAAACGGGCTTTGTTTACAACAACAACTACTACTACTACTACTACTACTACTACTACTACTACTACTACTACTACTACTACTACTACTACTACTACTACTACTACTACTACTACCACCTAGTAACAGTAGATAAAATATGCATATATTATATAAGCAAAAAGGATTTAGTAAAAAGACCAGTGGTCATTATGTGGCTCAGAGTAGTTTGTTTAAATAAAAAGGATTATGTAATTCTTCAAACAGATCGAAGCATTGCGACAAACTCAAGTTAACCGATTAATTATGTTGTATTTAGAATCACAATTCAGGACAAAAATACCTAAATTCGAGTGATATAAACGATGAATATAGTAGTCGATGAACATAATACGTCACCATAGTGCATACTGACATGGACAGAGTTTTAACATAGAAGACTCTGGATTATGGATTAGGAGGTTCTGCTAACGATGGAATGTGTTTTTAATAGTCTGTTTTGATAGAGAGAGCTTAATGACGCCCTTATCTTTAACAGATCAGCTAAAGTATTAACGATGTCGGCTTTGTTTTCAAGACCTTAACAAATTTAAACGTAATAATACTGTTATGAACAATACAAACTAATACTGGCGACTTTCACAACGGGTGTGCTACACTCGTGTTGTCATAGCAAGTAAAGGATTATAACAAAACAAATAATAATAATAATAACAACAACAACAATAGTAGTAATAATAACAAAAACGATTATTATAAGATCGTAATAAAAATAATACGAAAGATCTGTAATTATAACATTACCAGGCTGTCTCTTAAGTTCTATCACTGTGTCAATGAAATTATCAGGTAGTATTAGTTGGTGGCTTAATTGAGCTCTTGTTTAGTTAAAAAAAAATGTAACCTATATATTAAATGTATCTGTACACCTAGATAGAGCAGATACATCATCGTCATCACCATCTTCAAGGATTAAACCAAGGATGGTTTGATCCGGTCTCAAACAGGCAAATGTGGTCACTCCAGCGCTTCCTCGGACGTCCCACACCCCTCCGTCCCCTCGGCATTTAGTTCCACAGTTGTTTGGGAATGCGGCAGTCATCCATTCCTCAAAGATGTTGCCACCAGTTCAGCCGATACTGGGCAATCCTATCGAGTATACTCATAATATTCAGTTCCTGCCGTATATCTGTGTTTCTTCTATGATCACGGAGAGTATACCCTGCCACGTGCCTGAGAAAAGAGCAGATACAGTATAGCAAAATCTGGAAAGATTCTCAGAGTACGCAACTAGAAAGTTCCATGAGCTAAAAAATTTGCTCACTATTTTGACACTTTATTTTATTTAAAGCTGTGAGCAAAGATCTTCACATGTATTATCCTTAGCGTTAACCGAGAAAGCTTCTTAGTTTTTAAGTTTATGTATGTTCCCATACACATCTAATGGTCTAATACTTTTAAAAGATATTGACAAATTATTTTTAACAAGCTACTAAAGATTTGGCGTTCGTTTTTTCAATTAAATTCCCATAATTTAATAACTCACATAACCTTTTAGAATTTAAAAAAAAATTTTACTCAATTTTTATACCAAGGAAGTAGTTAGTCTACAAAAAAAGAACGACTATTTAGGAACGCATGTTAGTATAGGCTATATTGAAAGAATAAGGAGGATAAAGCTAACAACATTTCGAACGTCTAAAATATTATAATATGGATTTATTAGTTAATAATGAGGTTTTATTTATTAGAATTAAACTAATTTAATGCATTTAATGGTTATCGTGAGTAATTAGTTAACCACAAAATGTGGTTTTATAATAATAACAGTAGGCCTAATAGTAATAATAATAATAATAATAATAATAATTCTTATTATTATTGTTATTATGTTTTTTAAGTAGGAGAAAAAATGCATTTACGCACGAAATGTGGGATGTGGGACTCCCATCTCAAGTGGAGTACCCACTAAAACCCCTCCTCCGTCAACGAGCACTACCCTGGAGCCATTTATCACACTACTTTAGACTAGGCCAATTTGGTCT
Organism: Magicicada septendecula; assembly: GCA_034769895.1. Lineage (NCBI taxonomy): Eukaryota > Metazoa > Arthropoda > Insecta > Hemiptera > Cicadidae > Magicicada > Magicicada septendecula. The sequence continues at coordinate 575,690,038 of CM068367.1, read as the reverse complement.
ACATTGGTCTACTCCAAAGACGCTCTAAGTCTCGCTTCTTCGCTCGGAGGATGCCCTCCGTGTAATGTGCCACATGATTACAGACGTCCTCCCCTTTTAAGATGTCCCTGACGACGATAGTAATAATAATAAGATTATTAATAACCATTTAGTAACAGAAATGAATAAGAGGTAAATACGACATCTCTGAATTACTGATGTCTATACCCTGATTAACGAAAGAAAGTGACTGGCGGAGCGTTCGCACGGCGACCGAGTTTGTAGTAAAAACATTCCACTTAATATCCTCGTTGAAACGTAAAATACAGGGCTAGAAATGTCTAATAAACTGTATTTTAATCATGAATTAAAGACGTTTTTAACAAACTTTTCTAATTTTTAAAATATTTTTTCTATTAATTTACATTGAGAGTTAAATAAAAAAATACACGAATTTGAATTAAAAATTTAGGGTTTATCGTTTTTATTACGTATGAACTCAGACGTTAAGCATCGGAAAAACATTTCTTGTAGACAAATGGTAGGTAGTCCACCTTCTTTAGTACAATATATCAAAAATTGGGATTTTTTTTTGAGATTGTAAAAAAATCACAATTTTTGATTTATTGTACTAAAGAAGGTGGACTACCATTTGTCTACAAGAAATGTTTTTCCCATGCTTAACCTCTGAGTTCTTACGTAATAAAAATGATAAACCCTAAATTTTTAATTCAAATTCGTGTATTTTTTTATTTAACTCTCAATGTAAATTAATTGAAAAAGATTTAAAAAATTAGAAAAGTTTGTTAAAAACGTCTTTAATTGATGATTAAAATACAGTTTATTAGACATTTCTAGCCCTGTATTTTACGTTTCCACGAGGTTATTAAATGGAATATTTTTACTACAAACTCGGTCGCCGCGCGGCCTTTCCGCCAGTCACTTTCTTTCGTTAATCAGGGTATAGACAGTAATAATCATAATCAATTACAGTACACTTCTGTAACTGTAACTAAACTATAGGCTACAAGTATTGAAGTAGCCTTTGGCAGTCGTGTTGACTGGTGCACGTAGCGGCGCGTGTGTGTTAGAGGCGAGACATCAGAAATGTAAAGTGGGGTGGGTAAGGTTGAAATGAAGGGGTAAGCTTGGCAACAGCGGTGTATTGGTCCCGCCTATAAGACATATATTAAAACCATTGTCTCCAAACTGTGGTGTGGTGTGGTGATGTCGACTTGGCTGACATTTGTGAAAGCGTTCTCTGCTCCCTACAATAAATAAGTTATATTTCACACAAAACACGCGTGACGTGATTCACAAATTTGAAATATCTGTAAACTCGTGGCAACAGTTCGTCATGATCATCATCATTATCGTCGTTGTCATCATCAATCATCATAGTAGCAAGTACTTGAGCTCAGCTGTACATAGACCCCTCCCGAATCGTTCCATGTTTGCCTATTTGTGCTTTCCTAATCCAGTCGCTACCGACAACTCTCTAACATAGTCTACCTCTATTTCTTAGGGTCTTTCATTTTTCTCTCTCCCCCCCCCCCGTGTACTCCTATCCTGTATATAACAACACCTTTTCATCTATCTTCGTTCTCTACTTGCAAAATGTGTCCTGACGTGTTACACTTCATTGATACAATTAATTGGACAACGGTCGTTATATTATTTTGTTTCATAATCCATGTGCTCTTTTTTCCTACTTAGACTTATACCAGAATTATTTATTGCACTTCTCTCTGTACTATAACTGCTAAATTACTACATAAACATAAACGTAGATTTTTTACCTTGAGCGCTTTTGCTTAACAACGAAATTCTGCATCAACATTTATCACCTGAAATGCAAGTAGGTTTCAGTCATGTGAACAGATCAAGTGTCACTTCACACGATATATTAATTTTTCAGCATTTGTTAATATTTGACGGTAACATAAATCTACAATCTTCCACTCTGCCCTCGTACAATTTATCACATATCGAAATGAAATCCCTCCCACTGTGGCTACTGTCGTTCCTACACATAGTAGGTCTAACATCCACAACTATGCGACTCTGCACGAAGTTTAGTGATTCTCCTACACTATGCTATGACTGATTTTATGAAAACAACAGGCTTGTAAATTGCACACTTACATTGATTTTTAATTTATATTAAAAAATTGTATTTTCTCAACTACAAAATTATGCAACAGAAATGAATTCACGAAGGAGAACAAGGAAGAGAGTCGATCAGAAAAAAATGAGTTACGGGAAAGGATCTCAACAACGACAGGCACTTACTAAGAGGAAGCAGAAATGCGAAGAGTTAAATAATAAATAAAATTCAAATAAATCAAAAATGTCAACGAAAATAAGTAAAGATTCTGTATCACCGTTAACGCCATAGGTGTTAGAAGAATATTTCGTTCAATTTTTAACAGAATAACGGAGAGATATACAATGGTTAGCCACATAAAATATGAGATCAACAAGTTCACTACAAGATAAATAAGTGCAATAAGTTAAATATACATATATTTAAAAAGAAATGAAAAGCCTCGAGCATTAGTGTTATCCACGAAGAACTGACACTGTACGGAGTAACATGTTAGACCAGTGGTTCCCAAACTTTTCAATCCGTGGACCCCCCACCCAAAAAAATTAAAAATTTCACGGACACCGTCTGAATTATGAAATAAAACAAACAGTAAATATGATACAAACTCCTATATTTTAATTAAAATATATTAAAATCAAAATTCTCTTAACTTGCAAAATTATAATATTAATGATAGCAAACATAATTTAATGTGAACAATGAAGTTGCTTTTGAGCAATTAGCTCTGCAATATTAGGTTTAATGTCTGATAATTTCAGTATTAAGTCACTATCGACATCAAGTTTATTTCTTAACTTTGCCAACCTCAGCTCTATCTTTCCAGCCACACGTGTCGAAATCCAGCTACTTAGACGTAAAACCAGTTACACGGAAAAACGTTATGCTAAGATACAGTGCTTATAAGTGGAATAAAACAACGCGATCAGTTCTGGGTTGATGCGGCGCTCTAGTCAGTTCGGCTAACAAACAGATCTGCTATACATGATTTAAAGATATTATTAAAGGCATTAGTTTTAAATGACTTTTACAATTACAATTAGTTTGAACAAAAAAAAAAAAAAAACTGGAATCTTCGACTAAATGTTTTTAAGACTCTAAAATTTAGATTTTAGACTATAAAAAAACGGAGAAAATTTTTTCTTAAAAGTGTCCGCGGACTCCCTGAAACATACTCGCGGACCCTACTTTGGGAACCACTGAATTAGACGAATACCTGCTAAATCGGTTCCAGAACTGTAAAAACGCAGTCGAAATACCGGCAGAATGGAAAGCGTCGAATCTAACATTTGACATCTAACTCGTCTGTTATGGTTCCTTGGTGCGTAGCACTGCCCAAGTTTCCTTTCTGTGTGTTGCGCACTTGTCTGGTTTGTGTTGTGTTCCGTGTGTTCATGTTTTTGTCCTTTGATGAGAGAACGCTGCCCATTCACTTGACAACCGGCTTCTAAGACACCGGTTTGCTTACTAAATATAGTTTTTATTATCTGTCATTCACTTGAGACTTTTCCCTTTCACAGAATCTATTTATTATTCGTCTGGTACTTAAGTCTAAATCTTAAATTAATATTTACAAGCTGTAAACCTGTCTTTAAAATTTGTTATGCATTTAACTGATTTTCAAGTCAGTGAATTAGCAACAACATTTTTCAGTCTTATCAGCCATGTACGTTGATTTTGTGTACTCTGTTAGTTTACAAATATTTGTAGACTGTATGCCAGATTATGGAAATAGTCTTTTAGCACGTTTGAGTATCGAGAGTGTCTCTATTGCTAAATTGTAATTTATTGTCTTCCCATATCATCAACTGAAAGTTAACGATACATTTGTCTCAAAATAAATTCATCATATTTCTATGATGGTTAATACAGATAGACAAACGCCTTTGATAGGAGGGTTATTTAAATGCCAATATTGTATGTAATATGCTTGACATTGCAACGTCACAGAGAAACTTCGAACTCATCAGACTGATTCTTGCTGTATCCAACGATCAGCAACGGTGCACGCTACCTTTTGCAAGGTAAGGTAACACGATCACCTTTAGTATGATCAAAAATGTAGATAGTAAAATATAAAACGAGTCTTCGTCTACGTGCACACCTCTGTTATTACAAACATTTAATAATTTCGCAATTTGTTTACACGTTAGTGGTAAAAAAATGGAAAGAATTATGTGGACAGTAAACATACATAATTGAGAATGTAGGGACGTCATTTCTTAAATTATGCGACCGTTTGACAAAATTGCAAATCTGTCTTCGTCAAGTAGTTATTGACACATGAATAATGAAAAAATATTAACATAATTTGGTTGTGTAAAACGTTGGAAAACACAAGTCACATGGATTGTAAACAAATGCATATTTTAAACTCACGTATAGACAGTGTTTTAAACACACACACACACACGCGCGCGCGCGCACCAATGGGACAATAGTTCTGATTATTTCTAACGAGAGAATAATTTTTAAAAACTTTACACACATTATATATTGTTTCGTTAGATACTATGTCGCCTAGCCTTCCGGTACCAACCAAATATACCACTCACTTGTGTATACACAAAAATGGACACCCCTCCCACACACGTGTTTACTTTCTTAACGATGTTTTCTTTTTGTAGTTAAAGTCATCTTAATATATGACTTACTTAATACTTAATAATAAAAAAATAATAATATAATAATGCAATTAGAAGTAGTTTTAATTAATTAATTCAGAAATGTTAATTAAACGAATGAGTGAAAGTTAAATCAATTTCGTATTTTAAAGTAAGAATAAATTTTGTTTTATTATACTGATCAGGATTTTACTTATTGAAATCCATACTACAGAGAAAAGTACATGGAAAGAGAGGTGTTGAGCGACCGAGAATATCATGGCTGAGCAATTTAAGGACTTGGTTTGGCACGAATACAACTGACTTATTCCGTACAGCAGTGCAGAAAGTTAAAATAGCCTGTATGATATCCAATATCCGAAACGGATAGGAACTATCAGAAGAAGATACTGATTAGGTCTCTAGTAATAATTGATAAATTAAAATAATAAAAGAAATTCTGTGATTAATTTCTTCATCCAGTCCATACGATTCAGTCTTGTGAGTAACTCAAGATTCCGTAAATAATCAGTTTACCTGCCGGACCGTATATTTGGTGTAAGGTGTACCATATGTGGACTTTTAAACGTTCTGATTAAACTCTCCATATCTATTTCCCTTTACTGGCTACGTCATTATTTACAAGTTTAAAATCCTAAGAACATTGACAGTGTTGAGACTTTAACCTAAATACCGAAACTCAAAATAATTCAGTCCTAACATATAGCAAGAGAAGTGACACACACGAACATGAACTATATCCCCGTTTGCTAAAAGTCATTCATGTAACAGAAATGGGTCTACTATTTTTCAATGAATGAAGCGGGTTTTTTGTTTTAACTTGACTGTTTTGCTATTTCTCTGTCTGTCTATTTGAACTCTCTCACGATAACTTACGAATGCATCAATCGATTTCTGTTAAACTTGGCATGGGTGTCGATACCTTTAACCTATGGAGCTATATTATTTTGAACACTGATCTCCTACTAAAAATAGGGGACTTAGGCAAAAATATGAGGGATCATAATTTTTAAAAAATCAAAAGGATCCATGGGAGATGCCAAATTAAAAAGAAATTTAACCACGATCTGAATATAGTGTTCAGTTTAAACTTTGGGACACAAGAGCCTAAAAAGCATACCAACATTTTTAAAAACATCGGAAAAATCCATGCCGGGTATCAGAATAAAGGAATTTTAAACCCGACACCGAATGCAGTGTTTACATTGAAAGAAAAGTTTTAACTCAAGTACCACCATGGGCCAAAAATAGAAGTCAAAATTTTAACAATCATTGTAAAATGTTATTCAAAATACGGACTCGATATTATTAATATTTTGACAAAATTAATGTCTGTAAACACCCCTTGCATATTTTGGATTGTCTTAAAAAATGTTTAAGCTATGTTTGCAACGTAATTTACATACTGTTGTCGGTCATGTACGTTTGTAAAAAATACTAGACATATGCCTAAAAGTACAAGATAGGACTAAATTATTTGTCATTTGAGCATTATGGTTATAAACTTAACATAAAAAATGAGTGTTCGACATAATTAGCGTTTTTTCTATTCACAATAAAAAATAATGATTGTTTACAGTTTCTATGTTTATAAAAATATAGTACAGTAATTGGGATTTTCGTTATTTTTCTCTTACTTTACTACAGAAGATTCGATGTCATATTGTCATATTGTCAAGTTATTACTTGATCAATTCGATGGTGTCTAATAACAAGGTATTTCGTTAAAAATAGTGAACGGGCTCTATAGCTCACGAACCTTACTAGTTTGTATTACAGTTTGTGGAAAAGACAAGGGCAATTCGATGTTTTCAATATTTACTTGTACGTGAACGTACGTATATTCACTTGTAGACGGTCTGATTTTGTATGGTGTCTTTCATCAACACACTCGATCACAGAAACAAGATTCTTTAGACTAGAAAAACATGGCCTTAAACAAAACACAAGAATAACAGAAAACTCAAGACATAAATCTTAAAACCCGTTTTTAAAAAAGATTAAAAAACAAACCACACGTATAAATAAAACTAATGTGTATTATATTTAACAACAGCTAACGGTTAGGTGCGACTGCCAGCAGACCCACACTGTTTCCCAAAACACATTACTAGAATGTAAACAAATATATTTTAAGCGGTTAAAATTTTCTCAACAGCATAGTGTTTTATGTGCACACTTACATAAACAAGTAAATATATCTAATTTATGTATTACATATTACATAATAATATATAGGCTACATACATATACAAAGTTTTCATGAGATAATTTCAAAAAAAATAGTTTTGTGTGATTTAGCTCTGGATTTTTAATGTTTTGGGATATACGAGATGGGAGTTTCGACACTCTACAGACTAAAGTTTGTTTTTTAGTAATACCGACATGTCGTGGTCTCGTCGCTAGTAGAAACATTCCCGATAAATATATCCTCCTGGGCTTCAAATGCTGCCAACACACTTGCAGTCTCTTCTTTCAAATCAGCTATTAAGTAGCGAGGAATAAATTGCGTAACATTCTTGTAGCAGTATGAGCGCAGATTAATTCCTCCGAAATCTCTCTGACATGTATACAGTATGTCATCTACCTCATTCCGACATCGTTTGCCCGGCGAATGTTGTTGATGACCTTCCACAAAATTCGTTCGCCTTCTTTAAACTTATCAGACTCTGCGCACACGGTATTGACCAATTGCTACCACACTTGTTACTGACCCTTTTATGACTGTCGGCATCAGTACATTCTCTTTCGGTCAATAACTCGATGATTGCCCATTATTTTTCTTTCATATCTATGAGTATCCAGTACTCATAAACTGAAAAATCGCATAAAATGACAAACGGGCTTTGTTTACAACAACAACTACTACTACTACTACTACTACTACTACTACTACTACTACTACTACTACTACTACTACTACTACTACTACTACTACTACTACTACTACTACTACTACTACTACTACTACTACTACTACCACCTAGTAACAGTAGATAAAATATGCATATATTATATAAGCAAAAAGGACTTAGTAAAAAGACCAGTGGTCATTATGTGGCTCAGAGTAGTTTGTTTAAATAAAAAGGATTATGTAATTCTTCAAACAGATCGAAGCATTGCGACAAACTCAAGTTAACCGATTAATTATGTTGTATTTAGAATCACAATTCAGGACAAAAATACCTAAAATCGAGTGATATAAACGATGAATATAGTAGTCGATGAACATAATACGTCACCATAGTGCATACTGACATGGACAGAGTTTTAACATAGAAGACTCTGGATTATGGATTAGGAGGTTCTGCTAACGATGGAATGTGTTTTTAATAGTCTGTTTTGATAGAGAGAGTTTAATGACGCCCTTATCTTTAACAGATCAGCTAAAGTATTAAAAGTGCTATGAATATCAATTAAAACTTCTGTTTCGAGAATCGTTGTTTAAAATGTAGAATATTATTAATGATGAATTTGCAATACAATTTGTTTATTTACTGGTTCGACCCTTTTATCAAATAAACTCACTTATTATTAAATACTGAAACAGAAAAGTTAGGTGAATTTGGTGGTTGGGGAGAGAGAGATATAACAGAGTAAGAGATTATATCTAGCAGTTCCTAAAATTTTAGGGACATGAATAAAAAGCCCGGCATTTTTCTGCTTGCCTAATTTCTCTAATTTCTAGGAGTTAAATATATATAATATTTTTATTGTTAATATATAGTATAATATTATATATATATATATATATATATTGTAACGACACTTTTATTACTACAGGTTATTTAGCCTCACTGTTGGGATCGCCAATTTGTTACCTTAAGTTTTTCTGATGTGTTTATTTAAGCCTCAAGTTGTTGGCGTCATTTCTATACATATAAATATATGTATATTTAACTTATTGCACTTATATCTTGTAGTGAGCTTGTTGATCTCATATTTTATGTGGCTAACCATTGTATGTCTCTCCGTTATTCTGTTAAAAATTGAACAAAATATTCTTCTCACACCTATGGCGTTAACGGTGATACCGAATCTTTATTTATTTTCGTTGATATTTTTGATTCATTTGAATTTTATTTATTATTTAACTCTTTGCATTTCTGCTTCCTCCTAGTTAGTGCTTGTCGTGTCATTGGCCTGATATTTAGCCACACGTTGGCTGCTAATTCTGTAACGTTAATTCAAATCGTACTATCTAAAGTCTACTTTGTTTGTATTTTAAGGATGAGTATGTTGTCAGGGTAATGTTAGTTGAGCGCCAATTTACAATCAAATGTTGCAAATAAAATGTATTGGTAAATTGGTAAGTAATATTTTAAATAGCATAAGGGTTTCTTTTTCTGCTATAATTCTATCTCTTTAAATCGTTTATTTAACAGAAGATTGTGACTACTAAAGCTCAGCAAGGCAGATTCAAATCGGGTGCCATACTTTCCTTGTTGAGAGTGTTACCAACCTATGCTAGTTGATGAAAAAATTAACATTCATTAATATGGTGTATATAATATCATATACATTTACTTATCCATTAAATAAAGAAAAGAAAACCTTTTATCTGTTGTTATTGAACTCAAATCCTTTATTATCCTTTTTAAATTCTTTTAAAAGACAATTATAATTATTAACAAAGTCTGACCGGCTGTTCTTTAAATATGCTCAGAATGGCAGCAGTAGCTCTTATGTCTCAAGGCAAACATATTTGCATTTTTTATAATTGCTAAATAAAATACAAATAGAATGTTTGAAGTTACGTCCTTTTGACTACGGTATAAACGACAAATATGTTAGGAAAAGTACCAAAATACATGGGATTATAATAAATTACAGAGTTTCTTAACAAGAGTATATTAATAATTTTACAATGTTCAATGTCTAGGTTATGTTGATTTCTGTGTTTTTAATGTCTAATACACTTTAAATGGTTGTATTACCATATATTAATAGTTTTTTACACTGAAAATAATATTGTTTATTAATTATTTTCACAGTGAAGGTTCAAAATAGTTTTAATCAAAAGTGTAAACTGTCTTTGAAAAGTGTAACTTAGGCCATTAAGGTAATTTCTTCAGTTTAGTTATTTATCAAAAATACTTCCCTTCCTGGATAAGTTGATTTTGTTTCTTCCTATGTTAATTGGTTTCCTTCTTTTGAATAATGTTGTACTTCTTTCTTCTAATTATTTAGTTCAGTAATATAATTTAACTTTAAATTAGGTTCACTGATATGAAATTCACAATATGTTAGATTGGTCTCTCTTATTTTTATATCAATCTTTCTCGTTTAGATCTAATAATGGACTCCTTACTTACTAACTTTAATAGTTGAAACATAAGTATTGGAACATTATTTAACATTAATCAGATAATAGTTAAATAGATAATATTTAAATAAGTAGTTAAATAGGTAGTTCTTGAAACAAGCTATATCATGTTTCCTGGTACTTTTCTAGGATTAGTAAAGTATATTACTATCAACAAGATGATTGGCAAAATATCATGTAACAATATATACTATATTTAATATTTATGATAACTTGACCTCAAGATGTTTTTTCCTTATTTGGAACATGTTTCGGGAACTTATTGTTCCCATCCTCAGCCTTCTTAATTTTGAATATTGTGGAGTACTTGTGTGTTGGTTGGTTGTTGTTGTGGTTCCTGTTGGTTTTTGATATTTTAAATTGGTATTATTGCGTGTGATTGTGGTGTATATATTAGTATTTTGTGTATTTTCGATGTTGAGTGCTTTGAAAATTGTGTCATGTTTTGTATTGATTTGTATTTGTTCAGGTATTAGTTTGTTTTGTGTTTGTATATTTGTACATTTTCCCACATGTTCATTATGGTGTCCTTGTGTGGTATGTGTTTTATTAGTGTCATGTTGGTTATGTCTGGGAATCCATGTCCAGTGTTTATTGCATGTGTGGCCAAATTAGATTTATATATTTCTGTTTTTTGTATGCGTTTAGATGTTCAAAATTACGTTTTTTCAGTTTTGTTTTGTTTGTCCTATGTAACATATTGCAATCTTGGCATTCAATTTTGTATATAACATTGATTGTTGTATTATCTTTGTTGTGTGGGTTATTTAGTTTTTGTAAATTATTTTTATTAGTTTAGAATGTTATTTTAATGTCTGTGTTATTAAATAGTTTTCTTAGCTTTGTCATTTTATTATTTATGTATGTGAATGTGGCCGATTTTTATTGTTGTTATTATTTATGTTTTGTTCATTTTGATTATTTCTTAATTTTTCAGTTTTTATTTTATATTTTATGTAATTTTCTATTTTGTTTATAGTATTTTTATTGCATCCATTTTCATAAGCAATTTAGTATGTTATATTTCTTTCTTTGTTTGTTTCCTGTTTGTTTAGGGGTACTTTGTACATTCTGTTAAATAGTGAATAGAAAGCTGCCATTTTATGTTGTGGTGGGTGGTCAGAATGGTTAGGTATAATGATGTTAGTGGAAGCTGGTTTTCTGTATAGGCTATTGCATATTGTAGATGGTTATTGTTTCTTGTAATGGTTATGTCTAAATAGTTGATTTTGTTATGTTTTTCTTTTTCTTCTGTGAATTGTATTTTTGGATGTATGATTCTAATTTGTGTTTCTTACAAACTACTTCAACAGTTTATACATTATGATTAATTGAGTTTTACTTCTTTTCACTAGAACACATATAATTTGAGGTTCATTATTTCCAGATTTTTACATACATTAGTTACTATTACATTATTATTTTATTTTAAATCATTTACTACAGTTTCTAATTCTACTGTCATTTGACGTTTCATCCAATCCAATACGTCTATAGCCTTATTTCCTCTCTCTAACCTAACATTTTTACAAACTTACAATTTTCAACTACTCTGACAAGGTTTATGTACTGTAACAATTTACAGATTTACAGCAGTACAGAATTACACTATATATATATATATATTACATTTAATATTTATAAATAAATTTACTTCAAGATATACCTTTTTTCCTTATTAGGAACATGTTTCGAGTACTACCTTGTACCCATCCTCAGCCTTCCGGTTTTTGTGTCTGGGGAAGTACATATGTGTTGGTTGACTATTATTATTGTAGCTTCCTGTTGGCTTCTGGTACTTCAAATTGGTTTTATTGTGTGTGATTGTGGTGTATGTGTTAGTTTTTTGTGTATTTTCGATGTTGAGTGCTTTGAATATTGTGTCATGTTTTGTATTGATTTGTATTTGTTCAGGTATTATATTCAAAGCACTCAACATCGAAAATACACAAAAAACTAACACATACACCACAATCACACACAATAAAACCAATTTTAAGTACCAGAAGCCAACAGGAAGCCACAATAATAATAGTCAACCAACACATATGTACTTCACCAGACACAAAAACCGGAAGGCTGAGGATGGGTACAAGATAGTACCCGAAACATGTTCCTAGTAAGGAAAAGAAAGGTATATCTTGAGGTAAATTTATTTATAAATATTAAATGTATTATATACATCAAGAAACGGACTGTAGCAGAAAGTGATTGAATATATATATGAACACACACACTCATGCCTACACGTGGATACGTCGATACATTACTTATTATTTAAATTGTAAGAGGGTTTTAATGAAAATTAATTATTCGATTTCCTCGCCATATAAATCCCTAAGACGATTAAAAAAGCATTCATGAAAACTGGGTCAGTACACGCAGGAAAATAAGTCCTAAGTGGCATATATCTGAAATACATATCTGGGCAAATTGTTTCATTAAAACAAAGTTACGCTTGAGATGAGTTTCAAACTCACGGCAGACCTGTACAGCAGCATAATGAAATCCGTTAACATAAACGTCGGGCCTGGACCGCACAACTGACGCTATGATAACACTTCCGACACACAATTAATCGAAACACAGGTTGGTGCCCCAATTTTATATAATATCTGTACATTTTAGATTATGATTATGTTTTGCAAAGTTGAAGTACATGTAACGCATTCATAATATTGAATCTTGGCTTAAAGCCAATCATTCATTAATTGACGTCTTTGCTTACGATAATTGGTTTGTAGAGTAGGGAAACTTTGATATTATATTTTTTATGCAGAAAATTATATGATATTTACAGACGATACAGGTGTTCAGAAAGCTGAAATTACTTTTCGTTTGCAACAAATGACACTTTAGTGCCTTGCGAGATTATAAAACTCAATTTAGACTTGCAAATAAATTATATTTTTTATGTTTGACAGGTTTGGGGAGATGTGAAAGGTACTTCACAGTTTTTATCGCAAGCGGTGAGAGGGGAAGGTTAAGCCGATAGGGTAGACCACACTAATTGTTTCGACGTCTATAAAATACGAATGGAAACTGAGGTAAAAGTTAGCTTTAGAGGTAAAGTGTAGAGGCAGAGCTGGCGAAGGTGTCGTGTCGAAAGCGGCATTCAAAAGTTTCGTCCGTTTACGACAGACAAAGCCAATCGTTGAAATGGACGCTCGCTACGAGACAAACTCCGTACGGTACAAGTGAAACTATAATCAATCGAAAGCGAAGCTTCATTCAATTCGGTGACAAAACAGAATAGAAATCGACAACAGCAAGGCACAGAGATAACGTAGGCCTATTCTTTTTTCCATACATTTATTACCTACTCACAATTATGAATAACGAACTAGCTATTTCTTCGCTACGTTAAGTTAGAATTGGCAGGCATGTAGTCGTCGCTCGTCTCAATTATTGATTTCGTTTTGTTGTTGTACAAGTCTGTGCACAGTGAAAAGCAAGAGCGTTGTTTTTCTCAGAAATTCTTGAACAACAATACAGGCGTTGAACGTATTAAGAGGACGTTTCGTTCAATAAATCGCTTTTAAGAAACAGCACTCTTATCACATATGATGAACGACCACACACACACACACACACACACACACACACACACACACACACACACACACACACACACACACACACACACACACACACACACACACACACACACACACACACACACACACACACACACACACAGTTGACTACAGTACAGTAGTAGGAGACTGTGCGTATTTATTTACATAGTAGTCTCGAACCGTGCAGTGACATTTGCACACACAGAGCTGTACTGCACACAGGTCTGGCTGCCACTAGACGGCTAAAAGCCAAATAGATTGCCCTGCTTTGATCTACAGTTACACTATTGCCCCGTGAAAGCGTGGTGTACTTAACCCCCCTGGTATTGCTGTGCTGTTGAAATTTGCCTAGGCCTTAATTCTAAGTTAACAGACCACCCAAGAATTACACAGCTGATAAAACCGAAGTGTCTAGGTTACACGGATGTTAATCGTTTCCATTTATACGTTTCTGAGAAAACAAAAACGTATTACGCGTTTATACAATGAACTAACGTGGCTATCAGTGGCGTCATCAGTTTCGTACTCAGCCAATGCTACATTACTGTGAACCATAAAATCGGTTCTTGTCGTTTTGTTGTGTTCCGAAATACATCTAATAAGTAAAGAATTTTAAGACTCTTTACCAGATATCCATAGTACTAAACAAATATTTTTGATAGAAGTTGTATAATTTACGGTAGTTTATATAATTGAATTTGTATTCGTCTTAAGATAAGGGTAACCGTGTTGACATACTTTACTCACATTGTTCATGTGCCGATCGATTCACGCACACTTTCAAGAGGTTTCCGAATACTGAAGACATCAAAACAACCTTACTGGTGGGTCTATTCTGTCTCTGTCCATTCCGCCTCTACCGCATGGAAAATTCTCCTCCAGAAAGTATAACAACCTCTCGAGTGTTTGACATTTTTGAACGAAACACATTTTTAAATTCTAACGGAGCTTTCTATTTACCGCCCATTTCATTCAGCGAATACCATAGCCTAGGTTTTCACCGGGTTTTCTTATACCTCCATGTGTCCACCCATTGTTTTCGATTTATGGAATATATGTTCAGTCTGTGCACATTAATTTCCAAATATAATTACTAACACAATTTAATTTTCAAATATAATTAAAAATTATATAGCAGGCAGTTTGGTACTAACATACTAATGTCCTTGGTTCTACTACCGGCAGCATCATAAAGTTAAGGTGGGGTTTCCCAGCCTCCATATCGACTCAGCCTTTGAAAATGAGTATCTAGGGTAAGTATGATAATTTCCTGAAGCATACTGCTAGCCTACTATCTTCCTTGCATGTTTAGTTCCTTATATAGGCAGCCTACCCTACCTAACTCTAAAGTACTTCGGTGGCACAAAATGGGCTCTTATTATTAAAATAATTAAAAATTAAATCATACAAATCACACAGCTTTCGTAATCGGTGCTACACTTTATCACATTTTAGCACCGCTGCAGAGGCATACATCTTTTCGTATCCCGTTTATCTGTTTGCAGATGCATGTTTTTTTTTTGCTACAGTACACGCTTGTAAAATGAACAGTACAGTAATGTAGACAGTAATACAAAGCAATTTACATCAGAAAGTATCCATAACTAGTGACTCATTCCAGTAATGGAATTATTGTAAGGTTGCCGGTGACAATTAATTATATGTGACAGAACAGTCTCGTCGCTGTACAATGTTGAACTGCGAAGTACTCCGGACTGTCGCAGCTAGGTACAGCTCGCGAGTACTCATTTCACTCGACTATACATTTGTAATGCACTAAAATCAGTGTGGGAAATACGAAATATACTTCTGTTTTCTACATTCAGTCTTTTTTTACGTTATATAAGCAGACCATCTAGTTTGGCTTTATACAATATGGCGTACCTCTTTTTTCATGGGTCTACCAGTATATCTTCTTCCTTTTTGATTGAAGCACCTTTAGGTTTTGATAGGTTATTGTCGTTCGTTCTGTCAAAATAAAAACTCGTTTTATTCTGAAATATTTATTTTGTTGTCTTCTGAAGACTGTAAAGGTTCTTACACTATAATTTTTTTGTACTCTTTCCAATCTGAAATATCATGTAACCTTCCTCATGAAACTTATTTCCGTTACCCGATTTCTGTTTAAAGTCTGTGTTTCTGCTCCAATGGTAACTTGCTTTACATCATTACGTTAAAATGAATGTGGAAGCCTAAGACGTTGGCAGTCCCATTACACAACTTAGTCTGCTAGAAACTGGAAGCCTGTACAGAGGAAATTTAAAATTAGCCACAAACTTCACGAACAGTAGCTGCCAGGCCGACTTAAAGAAATCTTGACCAGGCGAAATAAAGGACACGAAACCTGGAATATCACAAACAATTATTTTTTGTTCTCATAATTTTAACACACTTTATGGACTTATAAACCAAAATAAATCTGTAAAGCTAACTGAGCAGTTAACAGGGTACCTGAGGAGTTAACAGGTTCCTGCAAGGGTTCTGAAACTGCGCGAACCTATCAAGATCCGAATTCACAATTCAGTGGATGTCATTTTAAAAATGCTTTTTTGTGACTCATTAAAAGTATGTGTCTGCATGGCATGAAAAGTTTCAATATTTTTGTTTAAGTTTCCCTTACAGTAACTGAATTTGAATATCACAAATTTCATAATTTGCAGATTTATTTGAAAGTTAATTATATTTATTTAAAGAGTTTGTAGAAAGAAACATGTTGAAGAGTTACATGTACAGATATGACTGGTTAAAGCGAACAAATCAGTGTATATAGGCCTACTTATTGAACCAGCTGGCATGTCGATTATGAGATACACGGTTGCTCCTTGGTTGAAGGCGCAGGATATGACTGATCAACGGCGAATCGGATTGAGCAAAATAAAGTGACCTTAAAATTATTGGTATAATTAATTACACAATTTATTGTGTTGGAATGACGGCTTTACTAGTTAGCGTATGAGAAGATAAGACAAAACAGATTCTACACTAACAAGTATGATATAAGTGGTTTGTTCCTTGCGGGGCTAAGCGAAACGAGCGATAGCCCTTTCTTACAGACGAAATGGCGTGGAACCAATGGTGATGAAATGATAACGCTGCCGAGTAACAGTGGCCACTTGGAGCCCGTTGACGGAATGTATTGCCTTCAACAACAAATTGCCTATAGCGGCGCGATGGAAAGAAGGAGTAGCGAGATAACTCCGCTTTAAGAATTGCAGTACGTAAGACAAGAAATTAATGAACTTATGGCAGAGGCAGTAATTCTATAAAATGTCAACAATACAGCTGGAGGGGAAGAATGGGGATGTCAGTAAAGAAGGATTTAACAGCTGATGGAAATCTAATTGCGTCTCGAAGTGAAGTCATTAAACTATCATTAACGATGTCGGCTTTGTTTTCAAGACCTTAACAAATTTAAACGTAATAATACTGTTATGAACAATACAAACTAATACTGGCGACTTTCACAACGGGTGTGCTACACTCGTGTTGTCATAGCAAGTAAAGGATCATAACAAAACAAATAATAATAATAATAACAACAACAATAGTAGTAATAATAACAAAAACGATTATTATACGATCGTAATAAAAATAATACGAAAGATCTGTAATTATAACATTACCAGGCTGTCTCTTAAGTTCTATCACTGTGTCAATGAAATTATCAGGTAGTATTAGTTGGTGGCTTAATTGAGCTCTTGTTTAGTTAAAAAAAAATGTAACCTATATATTAAATGTATCTGTACACCTAGATAGAGCAGATACATCATCGTCATCACCATCTTCAAGGATTAAACCAAGGATGGTTTGTTCCGGTCTCAAACAGGCAAATGTGGTCACTCCAGCGCTTCCTCGGACGTCCCACACCCCTCCGTCCCTTCGGCATTTAGTTCCACAGTTGTTTGGGAATGCGGCAGTCATCCATTCCTCAAAGATGTTGCCACCAATTCAGCCGATACTGGGCAATCCTATCGAGTATACTCATAATATTCAGTTCCTGCCGTATATCTGTGTTTCTTCTATGATCACGGAGAGTATACCCTGCCACGTGCCTGAGAAAAGAGCAGATACAGTATAGCAAAATCTGGAAAGATTCTCAGAGTACGCAACTAGAAAGTTCCATGAGCTAAAAAATTTGCTCACTATTTTGACACTTTATTTTATTTAAAGCTGTGAGCAAAGATCTTCACATGTATTATCCTTAGCGTTAACCGAGAAAGCTTCTTAGTTTTTAAGTTTATGTATGTTCCCATACACATCTAATGGTCTAGTACTTTTAAAAGATATTGACAAATTATTTTTAACAAGCTACTAAAGATTTGGCGTTCGTTTTTTCAATTAAATTCCCATAATTTAATAACTCACATAACCTTTTAGAATTTTAAAAAAATTTTTACTCAATTTTTATACCAAGGAAGTAGTTAGTCTACAAAAAAAGAACGACTATTTAGGAACGCATGTTAGTATAGGCTATATTGAAAGAATAAGGAGGATAAAGCTAACAACATTTCGAACGTCTAAAATATTATAATATGGATTTATTAGTTAATAATCAGGTTTTATTTATTAGAATTAAAATAATTTAATGCATTTAATGGTTATCGTGAGTAATTAGTTAACCACAAAATGTGGTTTTATAATAATAACAGTAGGCCTAATAGTAATAATAATAATAATAATAATAATAATAATAATAATAATAATAATAATAATTCTTATTATTATTATTGTTATTATGTTTTTTAAGTAGGAGAAAAAATGCATTTACGCACGAAATGTGGGATGTGGGACTCCCATATCAAGTGGAGTACCCACTAAAACCCCTCCTCCGTCAACGAGCACTAGCCTGGAGCCATTTATCGCACTACTTTAGACTAGGCCAATTTGGTCTACATTGGTCTACTCCAAAGACGCTCTAAGTCTCGCTTCTTCGCTCGGAGGATGCCCTCCGCGTAATGTGCCACATGATTACAGACGTCCTCCCCTTTTAAGATGTCCCTGACGACGATAGTAATAATAATAAGATTAGTAATAACCATTTAGTAACAGAAATGAATAAGAGGTAAATACGACATCTCTGAATTACTGATGTCTATACCCTGATTAACGAAAGAAAGTGACTGGCGGAGCGGCCGCGCGGCGACCGAGTTTGTAGTAAAAACATTCCACTTAATATCTTCGTTGAAACGTAAAATACAGGGCTAGAAATGTCTAATAAACTGTATTTTAATCATGAATTAAAGACGTTTTTAACAAACTTTTCTAATTTTTAAAATATTATTTCTATTAATTTACATGGAGAGTTAAATAAAAAAATACACGAATTTGAATAAAAATTTAGGGTTTATCGTTTTTATTACGTATGAACTCAGACGTTAAGCATCGGAAAAACATTTCTTGTAGACAAATGGTAGGTAGTCCACCTTCTTTAGTACAATATATCAAAAATTGGGATTTTTTTTGAGATTGTAAAAAAATCTCAATTTTTGATATATTGTACTAAAGAAGGTGGACTACCATTCCGCCAGTCACTTTCTTTCGTTAATCAGGGTATAGACAGTAATAATCATAATCAATTACAGTACACTTCTGTAACTGTAATTAAACTATAGGCTACAAGTATTGAAGTAGCCTTTGGCAGTCGTGTTGACTGGTGCACGTAGCGGCGCGTGTGCGTTAGAGGCGAGACATCAGAAATGTAAAGTGGGGTGGGTAAGGTTGAAATGAAGGGGTAAGCTTGGCAACAGCGGTGTATTGGTCCCGCCTATAAGACAAATATTAAAACCATTGTCTCCAAACTGTGGTGTGGTGTGGTGATGTCGACTTGGCTGACATTTGTGAAAGCGTTCTCTGCTCCCTACAATAAATAAGTTATATTTCACACAAAACACGCGTGACGTGATTCACAAATTTGAAATATCTGTAAACTCGTGGCAACAGTTCGTCATGATCATCATCATTATCGTCGTTGTCATTATCAATCATCATAGTAGCAAGTACTTGAGCTCAGCTGTACATAGACCCCTCCCGAATCGTTCCATGTTTGCCTATTTGTGCTTTCCTAATCCAGTCGCTACCGACAACTCTCTAACATAGTCTACCTCTATTTCTTAGGGTCTTTCATTTTTCTCCCCCCCCCCCCGTGTACTCCTATCCTGTATACAACAACACCTTTTCATCTATCTTCGTTCTCTACTTGCAAAATGTGTCCTGACGTGTTACACTTCATTGATACAATTAATTGGACAACGGTTGTTATATTATTTTGTTTCATAATCCACGTGCTCTTTTTTTCTTACTTAGACTTAGACCAGAATTATTTATTGCACTTCTCTCTGTTCTATAACTGCTAAATTACTACATAAACATAAACGTAGATTTTTTGCCTTGAGCGCTTTTGCTTAACAACGAAATTCTGCATCAACATTTATCACCTGAAATGCAAGTAGGTTTCAGTCATGTGAACAGATCAAGTGTCACTTCACACGATATATTAATTTTTCAGCATTTGTTAATATTTGACGGTAACATAAATCTACAATCTTCCACTCTGCCCTCGTACAATTTATCATATATCGAAATGAAATCCCGCCCACTGTGGCTACTGTCGTTCCTACACACAGTAGGTCTAACATCCACAAATATGCGACTCTGCACGAAGTTTAGTGATTCTCCTACACTATACTATGACTGGTTTTATGAAAACAACAGGCTTGTAAATGGCATACTTACATTGATTTTTAATTTATATTAAAAAATTGTATTTTCTCAACTACAAAAGTATGCAACAGAAATGAATTCACGAAGGAGAACAAGGAAGAGAGATCAGAAAAGAATGAGTTACGGGAAAGGATCTCAACAACGACAGGCACTTACTAAGAGGAAGCAGAAATGCAAAGAGATAAATAATAAATAAAATTCAAATAAATCAAAAATATCAACGAAAATGAGTAAAGATTCTGTATCACCGTTAACGCCATAGGTGTGAAAAGAATATTTCGTTCAATTTTTAACAGAACAACGGAGAGATATACAATGGTTAGCCACATAAAATATGAGATCAACAAGTTCACTACAAGATAAATAAGTGCAATAAGTTAAATATACATATATTTAAAAAGAAATGAAAAGCCTCGAGCATTAGTGTTATCCACGAAGAACTGACTCTGTACGGAGTAACAAGTTAGACCAGTGGTTCCCAGCGTTTTCAGTCCGTGGACCCCCCACCCAAAAAAATTAAAAATTTCACGGACACCGTCTGAATTATGAAATAAAGCAAACAGTAAATATGATACAAACTCCTATATTTTAATTAAAATATATTAAAATCAAAATTCTCTTAACTTGCAAAATTATAATATTAATGATAGCAAACATAGTTTAATGTGAACAATGAGTTGCTTTTGAGCAATTAGCTCTGTAATATTAGGTTTAATGTCTGATAATTTCAGTATTAAGTCACTGTCGACATCAAGTTTATTTCTTAACTTTGCCAACCTCGGCTCTATCTTTCCAGCCACACGTGACGAAATCCAGCTACTTAGACGTAAAACCAGTTACACGGAAAAACGTTATGCTAAGATACAGTGCTTATAAGTGGAATAAAACAACGCGATAAGTTCTGGGTTGATGCGGCGCTCTAGTCAGTTCGGCTAACAAACAGATCTGCTATACATGATTTAAAGATATTATTAAAGGCATTAGTTTTAAATGACTTTTACAATTAGTTTGAACAAAAAAAAAAAAAAAAACTGGAATCTTCGACTAAATGTTTTTAAGACTCTAAAATTTAGATTTTAGACTATAAAAAAACGGAGAAAATTTTTTCTTAAAAGTGTCCGCGGACTCCCTGAAACATACTCGCGGACCCTACTTTGGGAACCACTGAATTAGACGAATACCTGCTAAATCGGTTCCAGAACTGTTAAAACGCAGTCGAAATACCGGCAGAATGGAAAGCGTCGAATCTAACATTTGACATCTAACTCGTCTGTTATGGTTCCTTGGTGCGTAGCACTGCCCAAGTTTCCTTTCTGTGTGTTGCGCACTTGTCTGGTTTGTGTTGTGTTCCGTGTGTTCATGTTTTTGTCCTTTGATGAGAGAACGCTGCCCATTCACTTGACAACCGGCTTCTAAGACACCGGTTTGCTTACTAAATATAGTTTTTATTATCTGTCATTCACTTGAGACTTTTCCCTTTCACAGAAGTGACAGCATAACGTTTACATACTTTATATTTTTATGTCCTAGAATTTCTAATGTGAAGACGCTACCGATTTTTAGTATCGCTGAAATATTGTATACATAACAATTATGTCATTGATGGCCAATATCCGATTTGTAAATTAAAAACTATATGGATGTTTATGGGGTTGGCTTGGAACTTGTTCTATAGGCTACTACTTAGAGATGTAAGTGTAATAAGATATAAACATTACGGACGGGTCACGTAATTGTAGATATATGTGAGATAAGATAGGAAATACTCAATCTGATTTTAATCTGAGATTTTAAAATAAGCTCAGTCCTATTAAAATCGAATGGACTTTTAACGGGAATATTCTTTTCATTTAGAAACTTTTCAGGCTGTAATGTTTAGAGATCGGAGTTAAGCGTGCTTTCGTTTTGGAAATATCTTCTTGCGGAACAGAATTTAATTTTCTGAATTTGTGCTCACAAATATTTTCGGAACACAGTTTTATTTTTGGAATATGTTTTGGTTTTATGGCTGGTAGCTGGTTAATAGTTCATGCTCTTTATACTCCCAGTTATTACTTACGTATGTGACAGTGCTCTTGTGGTGCTGTTTCCGCAGACAGTTGTATTTTCGTTGTTGTTTGTTTTCCAGACATGACTGTGTCTTTCCTTTTCGCTCTTTTATCTGTGTTTTGATATCCGCTCGGAAGTCTCTTCTTCAACAGTCTTTGTAACATATCCTTAAGGAAGATATCAGAGCAGACGTCAAAAAAATGTGAAGAGGAAGGACGCAATCACATCCGGAAAACCAACAACACACACACATTTACATATGCATAAGAAATACGGAATACTAAAAATTAATAAATTTAATCAACGGAATTATGTTTAAAGAATTTAAATTTAATTGTGGCTGTCAGTTCACGAAGACATCATCAATAGCTCATACAAGGGTTTTCACTCGACACAAACGTGAACTGCTTGCTCGGAAGGCCGTCATAAATGGGGTATGAAGTTACTTTTATCTTTGAAGTGGAAAATTAAATGATTTTTCAATCACAGACAGGTCACTCGTTTTTCTGATAACACTCGTATTGGGCATTCTAGTTCACATAGCTGACATCGTAAAATTAAGTTAGTTTAATGAGCTGTTTTCACGTAAGGTCGGGTTACCGAATAAACACAACGAAACGACGGCGTATATGCCCGAAACATACAAATTAGTACCAAAGTACACAACAGGCTAGCGGGTAAATATGATGTCGCACTAAACTCTGTCTCTACTTGAGCATGCTGGCAAAAACTCGTAAAACTAAATAGCTGCATGTACACCTACACAAAGTGGGCCATTTTGCCGTTTGGGGATTTCATTTGACGGTTATTACTTTTAGCACTAGACGTTTACGTAAATACTAGGCCGCCTAACTAGTAACATTGCTCGCTGGTCGCAAAACAAACATTACTCGAGCTGTATTTTGTTGAACAGCAGGATTATATGATGTATATGGTAAGAAATTTTTAAAATAAAAAATCAGTTGTAAAATTCAACACACAGTGTTTAGAGATATGATTCAACATTTCTCTCCCTATGACATTAGTCGCCTGACTGGTTTGATGCGGTCCTTCAGATAGTCCTACCATGATCCAATCTCTTTACTTCCGAATACCTACAACATCTCAATCTATCTCAGGTACTCCAATCTTTGCCTTCCCCTGCAGTTCATTCTGTCCACTGAGCCCTCCATCAATAAAGTCGTTAAAACTGGATGTCTCAACCAATCATCTAACAACCGTCTTTGCATTGTAGTTCTCCACATGTCTTCACGAATGTCTTCATAATATTCTTATTCCATTATTTGACAGCAAAATTTTTCTATATAAAAAGTTGTGATTGGGTTTCATATAAATGAAAATCGTTTTCTGTTCCTATACCTCAAAAAAATTTTCTTTAAATTTCAAACTTAATATCACCAAATGCTATTTTGAAGTCCATAAACGCAATACGTGTATTTTCCCTTAAATTATTAACCGTGGGGCCAGAATAGATTCCCATGTACCCCTACGTCATCTAAAGCCTAGGAGTATAAAGCATACAAACGGAATTAATAGCTATTACTAGAGACTATAACAAACTCGACTACACAAGCCTTGTTCAATTCAACATAAATCCGCGCAAAGAAGGATATTTCTTTGTGTAACATTACAAAATAGCGCCGCCATTAACAATACCGCCAGCGATTACGGATAGCCGTAGACAGACCGACATGGAATACAAGTGCATTCTTTTTTCGAATGAAATAACTTATTTATTTTCTAAACAGATAATAATAAAATTATTTCCTTATTAGTAACACCACTAGTTTCTTGCAGTATTCTTAAATAATATTATATATTATAAAATTATATTACTTCTGGAAGTTTTTGATATTATTATATAATTATCTAGACGCACGTTTCCCTGATCCTCAGTATCCTCAGAGGTTTTAAATAAATTAACAATAATCGAAATGATTCAAATCGATTGTAATGGGAATCAAAAATCAAATTCCAATTCAAATTGGGATTCAAAAATCGAAATGATTGCATTCAGTTGATAATATATAATATTATATATTTGATAATATATAAATAATTTTATAATATTTAATATTATAATAAAATTGTTTACTAATTTATTTTATGAAAATTCAAAAGGGTTAATTTTAAGTAAATTTCACTTGTTTTGTCCATTTTTTTCTATCCGATAAACTGTGGCGCTCCTCCCTTGCTTATAGCAAGTAATATTACATGTAGAAGTGGATTCACGTACAAACGTGATAATGTACTGGTACCGAGACGAGTCTGTGGTGCAGCCATTAATCGACTACGTGACAGTAAAATATATCTGTCAGTATATGATAGCAGTAACGCAGAGAAGAGACGGCGACGTATGCCATTAATTGCTTAGATTTAGCTAAAGCCTACATCACATTCGGATTAACTATGGCTGTTTCATATTGTACAACAGCATTAAATGGAATGACGTATCTCGTAGCGTTGTCGGCAACAGGATAAAACTGAGACATGAAACTTATCACTCTATAAAGTATTTTATTTACCCCTTTCATCCTTTAAGGAATTAGGCTACAGTGGATAAGCACTTATTTTAGACGTTAGGTACTCAAGTATGATAATGTGATCAGGCATTTTCTTCTATCCTGGAGACATAAAGTCGTTCTGTTGATTATCGTTTCGTTGTCCTCTCTTTAGACAAAAATGTATCTTTTGAAACTTCCTACTTTAAGTGTATGGGGTAACCTCCTGTTTGTCTTCGGAGTCTCTCACTGAGTCAATTTTTGATAATGCCATAGTCATGAAGGTTTCCCCACAAGCATCACTCTCCGGCTTCTATTGAAATATTATTCCTAAGTTTCTTGTAATTTCTCCATCTAACTTGTACGGTTGGGTGTACCCCATAGTTCAGCAAGCTTGCAAGGTAAACGGTCCGAAATCCGTCTACACGTGGAATGTCAACGGAATTTTCAGTGTGGACTTATTGGAGGGATTTGAGGTTGCACTCGTATTAATTCATTTGATCCTGAGAACTGTGTCATTAAGAGTTACGCTAAATATTTTTAAGTTGTTGGAAAATGGTTAAATTAAGTAAACAACTGTAAAACCAATTAAGTATTCGTAACTGATCAAAAAGTGCAAAAAATAATAAATATAGTCAATAATGTAAAGGAAATTATTTATCAGGTCGGTGTATTTGAAGTGCACTTGTGTTTTTGTGTTTAACGTACTGTGTTGAAATTATATTTAACTGGGTTGTTAGGACAGCTGGCCTTGAGTCTTTGTAGCATAATGCAACAGGAAATCGATAACAGCTATCTAGTTGCTAGAAAAATAGAATGGTCGTATGTCTGTGGGAAAATATGTTGTGGTTTGTCATGATTGTGTACAACACAATGTAGCTGAATTATAGACTTTAGTACAGCTATAAAGAAATTCCCTCATGACTGTTCAAGACAACCATTTCCAAGATCATTCTAAATAATAATTTATAAAAAGAACTGAATTATTCGGCTGCTACACAATTTCATTTTGCACAGTGGAAACGGGCAACTTGCTGTCTCACCTTTAATAGACGTTCATGAACCACGAAAAATTAACTCAAATTAAAGACTAAATAAAGACTATATGTAATTGAAATTAAATTTATTGTTCGTGTTATTAAAACTCAAATACTATAATGGCCAAATTATATTCTTTCTCGGTCATATACGAGTATTGTGTCATCTCTGTACGTGCTCATCAGATTACTGCACGCGTGTCGTAACCACCAGGGCCTGTTAGTATTGGCCGTCAAACGTTTACGCTAACCCACGATACAGTCTGAAGTCTTCCAAGGAAGAGTAAACTAAGTCATGTTACAGAGTCCAAGTAGTAGGTTTTAAACAAGAAGGAACCGCCTTAATGTCTGTTTGCGTTAATATTTGGCAGTATATGACATTGCAGAAAATGAAATATTTTTTATGTATGAAACAAGTAAAAATGACTAAAAGCAAAAACACCGACTACGAAAATGTCATATTATTTGAAAATTCTATGCTTTAGAAGAAACATTAATGAAAAACAACAGTGTATTCATTCCTTGTTGAGATTAGATCTACGCAAATAACTTCGAAAAATACAAGGTACGAAATATGAAAACTAAAAGCGCCTGCCATTTTTAATTATCTGAAATAGTTTATATCCAACGTCACTCTAATAATAAAAACGAATCGAATGAAACATGCAAATTTGTCAAAATCTAAATAATTCTGGAGTTACAGAAGCGTAAATACGCATACTGAAGACGAGCACATAACTTTCTTCCTAGTGTAGTCGCGCCATTGGCGTAGTTAAATGAATCGGTTCAATGAAATTTACAGTAGTTGACGGTAACTCTCATTCATACTTTTATTAGAGGTCACTGGAAGCTGATGACTAATCAAATGATTGTGTAACGATTGTCCTCTGATGGATATTGATCGTTTTTACTTTTAACATTGTGGCGTTCAGCCTCTGAAATTTTATTTCTCCAAGACGCTCTAGATCTGTTAAGCACCCAAGATGGAGGCAGATGCTATCAAGCATACAATTTCTTAATGACAACGCGGCTGTTAAGTAAAATTATTAAACATAAATTATATACAACAACCTACTTTGGCCTGTGGTAACTTTTGTTAACCAAGCCTAGATCTTGATAAATGCAAATGTACAGCCAATATAAATATTCGATAGAAAAATTCTACGGAAAATATACGGTCCAGTTCGAGAGGCGTAAGGTTCATGCATGAACCACGAGTTCAACTAGATCACAGGGAATGAAGACATCGTACGATTTATTAAAAGAAAGGAAGGATTCATCACTGACGATAATGATCATAAATTGGTAACATTTTGAAAATGAAAGGAAAGGAAGGTCAAGGAAAATATGGGTCCATGATGTGGAGAGTGAGTAAAGAGTGGTAGGGTTAAAGAATTGGAAGGGACTTACTTGGGAGAGAGGAAAATGGAAGAAGATTGTACTAGAAGTCAAAACCCATTTCCGATTCCAGCTCTGGTACGGAATTGAAAACCTTCTAAGGCCTACGAGTTTCAACGAGAAGAACTTGTTGAGGCCCATCTTATCAAAGATCGGGACTGGCGTTTTGGGATTCGAGAAAACGTACAAACATACAAACATATAGACCAATTATCCAAACTTGTTAATCTCCTTGCTTAGTCGGATAACAAATACACATATAGAATTTAAATATCTTCAAAATAGATCATAATTTAAAAATAAAACGACTCTTTATGACGTATTATATTAGTTTATTTTATTATACTACACGAGAATTTAATACTTTCTATGAGACTGAGTATTCTATAATGAGACACGTTATCAAAAAACAATTAAATACTTGACTTAATAATTTCCTATTGATAGTGCGAGAAAAAGTTCAACATGCTATACTTCAGCTGGTTGTATTTATTACATTTGACATTTGAGCAGATTTATTTTAGTCAGTATCAATGCGAATTGCTCAAGAGGGTAGACTTTTTAAAAGGAAACACCTACTCGCTTTGAATACAACCGTTAAAAGTGTTCATTTCAATATTATATAGATCGTTCCTACGATTTGTGTTATAGCGTTTTTGTATTTTATTTTCATATCTCGAAATGTGTTATTCTTTATACCTGATAACGTTCTATATAAAACTGTAATCTTTGCGCTTCAGAATTTAATCTTTCTACTGAGAGTAGCGGGCATATTCATAAAACATTAGAAACAACTGTTATAAATATCGCTCTGTATTTAAGTGTCTAGTAACATTTACCAAACTCGAATACCCAAATAGTGTAGCACAAAATCCCAATGTTTTACAAATTAACGTGCTTTAAATCTAGTAGAACTTTTCTTCCATAGACACGCCGGTCATATACAAATTTTGTGAACGTTATGCCTCTTTTTCAAGTTTTATAAGTATCTTTGTGTTTGTTATTAAGTATAATTAAAAACTCATTGTCTTATAATTTAAGCACATATGTATAAATATACATTACATTTTATATTTGTTATTCTGCAAGAATGTTGTTTTCCTACTTCCTTTGTGTAGATGTTTCCGATAAGTACAGAGGTTTTGTACCATTAATAAATTCTTAATCATACTTAATAATTTATTAGTTTTTGCCATAAGAAATATTATTTTGGCTACTTTCAGTTTAGCCAGAATACGAAAGTTTCTGCAATCTGTCAGAAAGATTGTTTAGTCTTGAGTACTGTATAAAAGCCGGCCTGCACGAAGATTGTACTTTAGTATCTCATATAGTTTTCTCACAACACAACATGTTTCCACACGGTCTCGTTCTTCTATAAAACGTGCTTTTTACGGGGGACTCTACGCGATTTACTAGATAAATTTATTTCCTTAATTATTTTTGTTTAATGTATTCAGCTTTTATACTGAACACGAGGCAATAATAATTACTGAAATTCGTACAATCACGTTAATACGGTGAAGTATCGCCCTTTTTTGTACAGTTTAATTATACTCAAGTGCAACTTTGAAAGAAATGGTTCAGCTAACACAACCCACTAATTTTTAGATCTCCGGTAACCATCATCTGTTTTATCCCATCAGAAGATTACGAAGATTGTCTATTGTCGGTCACAACATGATAGATGGAAGGACACGACAGCAATTCTGTTTGTAGATCATGCTACAGAAATGAAAACTATGTCAAAGATCCTCTAGCTATCTCTTTCTACGACTACCCACACACCTGTGTCCTATTGGTTTGTATTTCCAGACTTGTTTAGCCAGTCTGGAATCTGACATTCTTTCTAAGTGTTCTTTGCACCGTTGTTTGTAATCTTATATTTTTTCATTTAAGTTAAAAACGTGTAACTCTTCTCTTATGTCCTCATTCTTTATACGGTCATGTTTAGAACACCTTGTAACTCCTCTTAAGAACGCCGTTTCCGAGCCAGTATTTTACTGTCTTCATTCTTCGTTGTCGTCTACAATTCACACCTTTAGGATAGTACAGAGACTGCCATAAATTTGTAGAACTTTAATTTTGTGTCTCGACGTACGTTATTTTTAAAAATTCGGTTGATTGTCCAACAGATCGTCTGGAACTTACCTAACTTACATTAATATCATAATTCCTATCGTAGCAAATATAATTTCCCAAGTAATTAAAATGGCTCACCTGTTCCAGAATTCGATCATTAATCATTATTTTTGTTCTTATTAACTGGACATTCCTATCGAGAATACTCATAAAATTCAGTTCCTACCGTATATCTGCATTCCGTATGTAATCTTGAAGAGTATATGCTGCCATGTGCCTCATAAATACGGTAGCTTGAATAGGAATAGCCTGGGATTTCGTTAAAGTCCAGTTCTCAGACCCACAGAGAAGTATGGGGAGGGCCATCACCTTGTCGAACGTCAACCGTGTTTCTCTACGCGTTGATTTTAGAGTTCTCCTAATGTTCCTACAAATATGTTCGACAACTTATATCGTTTATTCACAATTAAATTGTTGTAATGTAAGACACATTTAGCCCAGATATTTATAATTACTGACCTGCTCCAGAACAGTCGTCTGCAACAATTTTTGCTCGTATGGAATCAGCTCCATGTAAAGCCATCACCTTGGTTTTCAATATGGAAATCTGTAATTCGAAACCCTTTCAAAAACGATGCAGTAAATATATTTGCTATCTGCAAGCCACTTTTCGAGTTCGACAGGATAGACTAGTCGCCAGCATCCAACAACATGTCAGCTGCAGAATTACCCATTATAAATTGCTACAGAAGTTTTATCTACCAATTGTGTATGACATTATCTATATATAATTTGAAAAGAGAAAGTGATAATGGGCACCCTTGTCGTCCTCCACAATTGATCAGGCCCATACTAGGAGTTTTGCTGTTTTCCTGTCTCAATTAAGATCTTGTTTTCCACATAAAGGCTGTATGGCTCTAATCAGGTGTTGCGACATCCTTTCTTTACTATTATTGCCCACATCGTGCCCCTATTCACTTTATCAAATGCCTATATTTGATTAGTGATGTATTAATTATGATTAAGAATTATCATTAAAATACAATAATATTGTTTATCTTCCTTTAATTCAAGGTTACTGATGGACTCTTTAAAATTATTATATTCCAGGGTTACAAGTCTGATTCAAATTGTTCGTCGCCTTGGACGCTAAGAATTTCGTTAAATTATTTAATAAATGAAGCAGGTTCTTTGAGACTGCAAGATACAAGCAAACTAAAGCAATGCACTACTATCATGGCTTAGTAGTAGTAGAGTGATAAGCTTATTAAAATTCCTTAACGAATAACATAAAAAGTGAACATGTGATTATTATTGATATTTGAGGTTAAACTAGTTTCATTGGAACATGACTTAATCAACTTTAAATAACTAATATCTCTTTAACGATTCCAACATATTCGTACAATACTGTTAGGGATGTAATCTAGTGATAATATTCATTATCTACCTTCTTAGATTGGATAATACAAAGTTACAGGTATTTGGATACTCCTCACTAATAGGTTTGAACATTATTACATATTTAGTAATAATCTTAATGTTAAACACAACATAATGCTTAGTAGCATTATAGGTCAAAGTTTTTTTAAAGTTTTAAAGTTCATCATTAACTGGTTGATACCTCCTATCTCGGTATGTCCATCAAGTTAATTCTAAAATTAAAGTTTGGTTACGATTAAATCTTTAACTATTAATTATCTGATTTAATAATTAAAGTATTTTTCCAATCTTGGTTGGGTTAAAATTGACATAATTATGTTAATTGATTTCGCTAATAGCGTCCTCGAATATTTATTACTATTTTAAATATTTAGTCATTGTCACTTATACTTGCGTTCTAAGTCGTTTCTTGGAGTATCACTATTGAACAATTTTTTATTTGAATTAAATCATTTTAATAATTCTTTATCGCTCACTGCCTATGCGCACATACTCCGGATTATAACACTGGTTAAATAAAACTTTCACTCTGTTTACATCCGACCTAACCTCAACTTCGTGTTTCGAGGTTAGAACGCTTGTGGTCAGCTGTCGGCTATCAATTTCGCATTGTTGGGTACTGTCACCGGCGTGGATTCCTCGTCGAAGTCTTGAGATGAACTGATGATCTTACCTGTGTCAAAATCTCGTACCTAGTAATTAATAACGGCTTCCGATTGGTCAATTGTTGTAATTTCCGTGTACTTTCGGTATTATTCGGCAAAACAGACGCGTTCTTGGCGTCATCTCGCTGGGTTTGAGAGTATCGAATTTCGGTTTACAATTGTACGCCCACGGGCTTGTAATTAATTATTTCCTTATAATTTAAATTGTTCATTTATAAATACACTAATCCTTTTTTCATTACTCCCATCGCTTTTGTCTTTTTACCACGAGTATTTCGGTTACCCACACCATATAACTTTGATAAGGATTAACAAAATAAATCTATTACTATTTCTTACGATCTATTTACATATCTTATTTTCTATTTTATTCTATTTATTATGTTCATTCTTTGATAAACTTTTATCATTTTTATTTCCTTATTAATTATTACACCTTCTCATTAAAGTTTCAGGCGGTAATTCGTTAAAAATTGTCTCTGGTTGTTTAGGCCTACTTCAGTATTTTTACTTCCATGTTCCTTAAGGAAATGGAAGTATGGTGATGGCAAAACAAATCGTGTTCGAGATTATTGCAGATTCTGATTGTACTACACTCAAAAGATGAAAAAAAGTAATTTTTCGACAAGTGTCTGTGTGTGTGTCTGTCTGTGTGTCTATCTGTCTATAGATTTTTTTCTATGACAAACGATAACAGCCGCAAATTCAAACAAAATCAAATATTTTTTTGCATACAGCCCTGATTTGTAGAGTACTCAAGACCTATTGTTTTTGGTGAAGATCGGTGAAGGGAAAGGGTAGTTTCCCTGCAACGGTTTTTTTTAATCAAGGGTAATTTTTTCCTATGGCACACGATAACAGCCGCAAATTCAAACAGAATTAACTACTCTTTTGCATACAGCCCTGAATTATAGAGTTGTCAAGACCTATTGGTTTTGGTGAAGATCGGTTAAGGGAAAGGGGTAGTTTACCTGCAACATTTTATATTTTAACAAGGGTATTTTTTATGGCAAACATTAAAAGCCGCAAATGTAAACAGAATCAAATACTTTTTTGCATACAGCGCTGAATTGTAGAGTTCTCATGACCTAATGGTTTTGGTGAAGATCGGTTAAGGGAAAGGGTTAGTTTACCTGCAACATTTTATATTTTAACAAGGGTATTTTTTTGGCAAACGATAACAGCCGCAAATTCAAACAGAATCAAACAATTTTTTGCATGCAGCCCTGAATTGTAGAGTTCTTAATACATATTGTTGTTGGTCAAAGTCGGTTAAGGGAAAGGGGTAGTTTACCAGCAACATTTTATGTTTTAAAACGGTATTTTCTATGGCAAACGATAACAGCCGCAAATTCAAACAGAATCAAATAATTATTTGCATACAGCCCTGATTTGTAGAGTTATCAAGACTTATTGTTTTTGGTGAAGATCGGTTAAGGGAAAGGGGTAGTTTACCTGCCACCTTTAATGTTTTGACAAGAGTAATTGTTTCTATGACGAACGATAACTGCTGCACATTCAAACAAAATCAAATAATGTTTTACATGCATCCCTGAATTGTAGAGGACTCAAGACCTATTGATTTTGGTGAAGATCAGTTATGAGGAAGGGGTAGTTTACCTGCAACATTTTATGTGATAACAAGGTTAATTTTGTCTATGACGAACGATAACTGCCGTAAATTCAATCATAATCAAATAATGTTTTGCATATGTCCCCATATTGTAGAGAACGAAAGGCCTGTTGACTTTGGTGAACATCGGTTACGGGGAAAGGGTAGTTTGCCAGAAACATTTTTTGTTGTAACAAGAGTAAAGTGCTTAATTTTGATAAATAAAGTATCCTGATAAGATCTTTTTAATCCACTGTAGAAACGTAGATGAAATATCTATAAATGAAGAGGCTAGTTGAACGGGGTGGGGGTAATTTTCTATAAATGAAATTTATAGTTAAA
Organism: Magicicada septendecula; assembly: GCA_034769895.1. NCBI lineage: Eukaryota > Metazoa > Arthropoda > Insecta > Hemiptera > Cicadidae > Magicicada > Magicicada septendecula. The sequence continues at coordinate 575,656,578 of CM068367.1, read as the reverse complement.
GGCGGAGGGGATAATTTTTATATGTATACTACGTTATCGGCAACAAAGTAGTAGTTTGTTGTTAAAATTCCTTCCCGGGTTATTTGGCCGTAGTCCAATGTTTTCTGCAAAACCAGACGTTTCGGCAGTGGCGTCGACTGCCATCATCAGTGAAAATCGAGTGCGATAACGTGTGGTGGTATACGTTAGTGACCACAATACTGTGGTTAAGGCTGAAGCAATAAGTAGAAAGAAGTAGTTTCTATGGAAATATTTCATTTCGAATATGATTTTAAATATAAATCTTAGAACATGGAAGTCATGTATGGTTCTCCATACCGATATTTTACTTTGTCTTTATCCCTTTCTTATATTAAGGATTCTTATATCTAATGTATTATTATCATTCACTTTTGTTCTCTGTGATGTCTTATACTTATTGCACAGTCTTATTTTACATAATTATTTAACTATTATCCATAACAATTATATTTCTTTTGGCTAGACACTTGGTCTATGGCATTTCTAATTGTTTTTTATTCATTTTATATTATTATGGGTTTCTAAATCATATTTGCTGTGGCCTATTTATACTGATCACAACTTCTGATTACCTCAGTATTAGCTAGTATTTTCCTATTTTAACTTATTTACATTTTTCCTCAGACTATCATTCAGAATTCTTGAGTGATACATTTTTTTTCTTATTTGACATTACACCTTCATCTTTTGATTAGGTTTAGTTTGTATAATGTTTATCATAGTAATGTTAATGTTTGGCAGTGTCTTGTTCTGCTCTGGTATTTTGGGATTTGTTGGTACCTATCTAATGCTTCCTGCATCTAGTTTCAGCTATGAGTTACATACAATATACATCATTAGTATTAATTTTATGGCAATAAACATTGATTTGCCTTACATTAGTAGTATTACATCTCAGTTACCGTCATGACCTTGGTCCCTTTTCTTTTATAATCATTTTATGTGTGATTTTTATTGTTCAATGTGCCAATACTATGCTGAACTTCTTGAGCATGTTAATTTACATTTATAATGTACACAAGTCCTTTTATATAATTAATTTTTGTAAATGGAATGCTCCTTATAGTCTCTAGTTTGCTTATACTATAATACACTCTAGTTTAAGAGCATTCCTGTTATGGTTTTGTGCAATTCTTATTGAAACTTGCTGGTTGTTCAGGTTATGTGTCCTCACCTGGGTTCCTAACAATGGTTGAACCTCATATTTTAATTGTTACATATTGCATTGAATTCTTTACATTTACTAATGCTAAGTTTTATTATTTATAGTTATATTTTTATTTTTTGTGACTATTTCAACCTTATTGTTGATTAATAGTTTTCTCTTATAATTTTATATTTATTTTACAATTTGACCTAGTCTTTTGGAAATCATTTAGTGGTTATTTTTATACATTATTACTTTATACCTTTACATTTCTTATATTCACTCTCCCTCTTATTTTCTATCATCATTGTTTTACCTTTGAGTTCTGGTTATATTGTCAAGTCATTGAAATTAGTTTATTAATAGTTTGATGTCAGTGTCAAGTCATAGCATAGGGTTTTAAATCAGCTTTTAAATTACTTCTGTTTTCTCTATCATTAACAATAATTTATATTCTCATGATTTATTTTATTCTTGTCATTATTGGTTCCTTCTTGTAGTTGAATTCATTTTATTTTCTCTAGACGCACTGATTCTGTCATCGTCCTTCGTGAATCTCTTCTTGTTATGGGTGTTGCTGTCTTCTTCTCACTGTCTGAGCTATTGGGTATTTGGGTCAACGTTGTCTTGTCTTTAGTCGTGTGTCTTCATTCCTTCTGTAATACATTACTTGTTAATTATAATTTATTTTATTCCCTTATATTAGTCACAATTCGTCCTATGTTCCTTTTTAATGTTCCAATTTTGTTGTTTATTTTGCTTTGGATTGTTTATAATCAGTTTGTTTTACATTGGTTTTGGGTTGATTATATGTAACGTTACAGTAAGGATGATAGCGAATAGATTGTGAAAGTAAAAGATTGAATTATATTTGTATAAGAAATTAATCGCAATATAAAATTAAATTTTTTAAATTAGAAAATAACATAACAAAGTAAATAAATGAAAGTATAGTGTAACCAGCTTGTCAACTTGAAAAATTGAATTTGGCAATTGAGTAATGTCCAATAGTTAGTTTTATATATTGACGTAAATTTTCGCTAAATAATCACTTTAAATAAATACATTTTCTTATCGTAAAATTAGTTCTGTAAACTCTCATATAATTCCATATAAAAATTTTAATTATTTCAACTATATAATTCGGCAATTGTCCGTTGCGTATGTCTGATGAAATATTTTATCAGAGCGACAGCACAGCACAATACTTACAGAAACAAAATGTGTAACTTTTTAGTATGCTATAACAAACTTTCAAACCTTACGTTTACGTAAACGAAATACCTGGCTGTAATTGGAAGAAAGTAGATGGGGTTTAATCAGACGTCAGTGAGGAACAGCGCAAATAATCCCAAGCGCTCTGCGGGATGCAACAGCGTATTAAAGGACGGAATTTAGTTTTTATATACTGTTTTAACTGATAAATCTTTGTTTCGGAGCAAAGAAGTGGTTCAACTGATGTGACGTTAAGCTCGTTATTACAGCAAAGTTTGTTACATACAAACATTATCAGCACCTTCCTCACTGTTTTATGATTTCACCGGGACCGACAAAGTTCGCCTTCACTTCTCCCCATAGCTTTCATCACTGCCTGTCAGCAACATTATCCTCCTGTCAATGTAAAGGGCGTACACGTTTTGTGTGGGTTAGTTGGACTGCCAGTTTGTACTCACCGAATTAAGCGCCTGATAGTTTGTTTCGCTCTGATAATCACCACTGACACTGGATACTGTACTCCTTCAACGTTCTGACTACTTTGTATTTTACTGCTTGACAAGCGGTTGCTCCGGCCACGATAGTAAAAAATTATCCGCAAGGGTTCTCTATATATTTTGCCATGGCGTAGCTTTTGGCTTATGAAAATGAAAAAGTTCAGGAAAATAGTTTCGGCAATAATGAAAATCATAATTTCCAGCGGAAGGAATTGTTTTTAAATTAGTTGAACTGATGCAAAGTGTTTGTAACAGAACTTAATGCTTACGATCGGATAAGTTTTAATTGAATACAAAACATCCGGTGACTATCGGTACTAGGAAATAGGAAAATAATTGTATTGTTTTAAAATAAATGAAGTTGTGTTTGCGAAAAGTAAAATTACAGAAAATTGGTTATCTGTGATACCAAAACTTTGAATGACAAAACAGAAACTTAAAATTCGAGCACTGGCATTGTACAAGATGAGTGTACGCACACTTTTAATTCGTAACAGTGCTTAGAACATATTGAACTATTCCAGGACAAATATGCATGTAGGTCGTATAAGTTGCTATACAAAATACATTTAATAATAACTTATAATGACGAAAGATTTTGTGAGATCCGGTATTATCTACAAAATTTTTTTAAAAATTTGTGTTGACGGTTGAGTAAAAATTATTACCATCGTCAAGACCTAGATTCGAGTGAACATAAATAAATAATACATAGATAATGAGAATTAATAAGTATAAACAAAAAATTTTAATTAATAGCATACATATAAAAGTAACAAAATAATGTAAAAGTTTGGTATTATTCTTTATGTAAGCACACACACACACACACAAAATCATTATGTGTTTAGGTGTGTTATTTCTGTATTGCTCGTATACAGCTCCTGATTGATAACAATACATTTTGTGGAAATGGAAAATAAAAATGTTATTAAGTCGTTTCATTATTTTATAAAACCTTCATCATTTATTAGTTAACGATCACTACTAAACTAAGAATAACGTTTACTATCAAGCGCTTATGGCCCATGCTGTATATTTGTATACAATAGAAACAAACTTTATCATTATTCCTTTTTGTACGCTAAAAAACGCGCGTATTGTATGAAGTCCAGACTTCATAGCTTAGTAACTAATAAATAATAATAAATCAACAAGGGTCGAAAAATTGTTTGGTGTGGGAGCTTTAAATAATTCATTTAGGAATTAACTCTGTTCAAAACAGATTATTTATGACAATAGATAAATGGCCCCTCACGCCAAGTTATTTTTTAAATGAGATGTTCATGTCTGACTATATGAAGTTGCGGTTATGATCGGTTGAAGCAAGGACTTATTCACCAACCTTCACTTTACCCAGTTTCGATGCTTGGTGGTAAAACCGCTCAGCACTCAGCTGCTTCTACTTCAGAAGTGAACGAATACACTAACACTAAAAATATGTTCAATGCGGACCCAGTAAAGATTTAATCGGTCCACAACTGGTGATTGTTACAAGAAAATCCACATGAAACAGAAAGAAATCAAAAGACGTGGAAGCGACCTTTCGGAGAAGACGGAACGGAACGAAAACGAAACAGACCGGAAGGCATTACTATAGCAGTTATTAAAATCTGGAACAGTGACAGTTTAAAATTAGACAGCCTATTTAAATGAACAGTTTGATTTCAAAACGCGGGCAAAATTAGACCAGTGTTAAAATTTATATTCTACAACACAAACACTGACGTGATCTGTGTGCAGAGATGCCGAAAGCAAGCGGACTAAATTATAGAGTAAGGACAAGAAGTTGTCAAAACAAGGAGGGTCGAAATAAGATGTCGGTATCCCGCTTCACCGATAGGGTATCATTATTATGAGATCCACGTAACTAAAATACGAAAATAGAACTGATTAAATGGTTATGTAGGGTATTATGACTTGCCACCCCTAATGTGTCTCCTCAGACTCTGAAAATTCTCAGCTCCTTTGATACGTTCTGATAACTAGTAATTTACAAATTTGCAGGTACTATTTTTTGTCGGTTTCTTACAAGACCAAAATAAAGCTGTAATTTACTTTGGAGAAGCTGAACTATATATATAGTAACATATATATATGTCGTGTGTGTGTGTGTGTGTGTGTGTGTGTGTGTTCTGGTATTAGTTTGTTTGTTTTATTTTTTTATATCTATAAGTTTTCCCATTTATTCTTTATAATACCTTTGTGTGGTATATGTTTTATTAGTGTCACATTGCTGATAATATCAGTGTCTCAGAATTGTGTCTTAGAATTCATGTGCTGTATTTACTGCGTGTGTGGATAAATTGGATTTGAATGTTTTTTGTACGCATTTAGGTGTTCAAAATAACTTTTTGTAATTGTTTTTTCGTCTGGTCTATATAACGCCTGCTGCAGTCTTGCATTCTATTTTGTATTTTCCACTGTCACTTTTACTGTATCATTTTTGTTGTATGAGTTATTTATTCTTTTATGCTATTTTGATTGTTTTTAAGCTATGTTAATATCTCATTTTTAAATAGTTTTGTAAACAGGTACATCCTATTGTTTATGTATATCAATATAGTTCATTCTTTAGTGTTGATATTATTACTGTTATTATTTGTGTATGATTCAGTCTGATCAGTTTTTAAATGTGCTGTCTTTAGATTGTATTTTATTTTATTTTCTATTTTATTTATGATTTTTATACTGTACTTATTGTCTACAGCAATTTGGTAAATTATATGCCTACATCTCATTTTGTTTTAATTTTCTGGTGTTTAGGGGTATTTTTATATATTCCATTGGAGAATGAATGGACAACTCCATTTTTGTTGTTGTGTTGGGTGGTTAGAATTCTTAAAACGGAAATACTGGTGCAGGTTGGTTTTTGTACGTTGCATGCCGTAGTTGGGTATCATTTCTTGTAATAGCTTTATCTAAATACTCGATTTTGTTGTTTATATTTTTTTTCTTAAAATGTATGTTTGGGTTTAGGTGTACGTTATTGAGGCGTTTTAGATTTCATCTGCGTTTATATTTTTCTTCTTGTATTGTTAGAAACACACACACACACACACACACACACACACACACACACACACACACACACACACACACACACATTGACTCACATTATTCTCATTCTTATAATTTATATAAATAACGATATTTTATATTTTGACACAATAATACATTTATTGGTTTTTATTTAAATCAATGTTTTGACAGTTTTATAATGTTGTATCATCATCAGAACTATAAATTAGCTACAAGTTCAATTAAGACTCAACATACTTTCCCAAATTTAAATGACGTAACTTTATTAAAACATATTTTCAAAGGTCCTAAAATGAACCTCTGGAAGAATGTGGAAATTTATAAACATACAACTATTAATAAATGAAGAAATACAAATTAATACAAAAAACGATAACCTTTTTTTACGTAAGGTTAAAAAGATCGTAAAGGGAACATTTTAGTAATAAAAGGAATCCCATATTATTGTTTGTCAACCAGCATCATTCAAGACCTGCAGAAAAGAAATCATTCGAGAGTTGCCAATTTCACTGGTTATTAGCTGGACGATTAGCGATCGTTACCATGTGGCAGCAACAGACTCTTCAAGCGCATGGCTCCATTTTAGCACGGTCTGTGACAGGTTTGTAACGGCACCAAGCACGAGTAAATCCAGAGCGACGAGTTTCGATTATAGAAGAGACGTTTACTTCTTTGGCTGTCACCAAAAGCGTAACAGGAAAGTAATGCGAGTAATAGGCATAAAAACGGCTCGACTCCAGATATAATTCTTCGGGAGGAAACAAAACTCTAATTCATCAACAGAGTGCTCAAATAAACCGAGAGTAACCCAGTGTTATAAGTGTTGTAAATGTTCAAGTAGACTGAATACTTCCGTAGAATATTTGCAGCACCAAAGCTCAAAATTTCAACTGCAAATAGTAACAAGTTTTCAACTGAAGAAAGTAGAAAAGTCGTGGTTCATTCCCTAAAATATAATGAAGTGCAAACAAAACTATCAAGAAGCAATTAATAAGACCAAAAAAATAACTAGACCTCAATAATAAGAGTAAACCCAGAAGAGACACTTCAAAGAAACCATAAACAACACAACTCCTGGAGAGTTTGGATGATCCTAGTAATAGTGGAAGGGGTATTCTGAAGGAAAGCTGGTATTGTTCCATTTGTGCATGGATGAAGGCCCGAACAGAGTCTTGTTTTCTTTTTATCTTAAGTATTTCCAAGAGAAGTGTTTTCGTGTCAACAAGAGAGGGAACTATGTTTTAATCTAAGTTACGGTAATTTAAAGTAACTGTAAATAAGTAAATTTCAGTGTTATGAGGTAAGTTAGTTTTACATTAATTACACTTGATTTTTGTTTAGAATTGTTTAAATATTTACATTTGTTATCATCTGGTCCACTAACATAGAAGTTTCGAATAATCAAATTTGTTGTTACATTTCTGTATAATTTTAAATTTTACATTTAATGTTTTAAGTGTTGGGTAAGAATAAGTTTTTAAATTCAAGTTAATTTACTGAATTATTGTTACGATAATTTTCATTTTGTAATATATATTTTTCTAAGAACAATATTTAGTAATAACAATAGTTAGGTAAGCTAGATAAAGACCCTAGCTTCTCAGTTTTTCTGTTCATGTTCACCGTCTAAGACATTATTTATATTTAGTTGTTCTTAGCAACTACTGCTCTTTGAGAATAGCCTAATAGGCTGAAACAATTGCCAGACTTTAAGAATAAATTGTGAAACTACCAAGCGTTTGTTTTTTAAACCTTTTTAAGTAATATGTTTCACTAAGTGCCCAACGAATGTTCAATCAGTATTCCTGATAATTTATGGTATCTGAAAATATAAAAATAAAAAACTCAAACTATTTTGGCTATAGTTTTTTAACTATACATATATCCCCTCCTAATCCGTTTACAACAATTTACAATAAAACCACAAAAATAAGGATTCGTTTTATTTGAAACACAATTTTTTCTATTAAACAAAAAAAACAAACATTTTCAAAAAAGCAAATAATATATTATAATTTAACAAGTTACAGAGTCGTAACTGATTACTCATTTTCTAAAGACACCAAAGATTGTTTATATGGTGTGTGTGTGTGTGCGTGTGCGCGCGCGCACGCGGTGTATGTATGTAATTTTTTTATCATTTTATTTTCAAACTTAATAAAATAAGTTAAAAGTTATTAGTTTTGCGTGATGTGATATTATATAATCCTTTGTGCAGGTATTGTTATTTTACAGCCAGTAAACAAAAACAAACGTTTTATACTGTTCTAGCGTTTCACGAATCCTGCCCAATACCAAGGGAAAATCCAACGGACACGCGGAAGTTGTAATTTTAGTAATTATAGACACACAACAGAGTTTTTTTCTTCCACATCCGTTCGCCAACAGGTAGCATTATACTTTGTAATTTTAGCGTGCCTATTGTGTTCGCCAATAATCGATTGAGAAAAAACAAAATATCTGCCGAAAACACGGTACTCTAATGCCTTTAGGCTAATATCTGCTAATTAATGCCTTTGTTAAATTTAAATTAACTTAATTCGGTTATTCAAAACGAATATTCAATTACATATCGGATGGTTAAAAACTAAACTCCTGGCTTAATTGTACGAATGGTAGTTTTCATACAACGTGCACAGGGCTGTAGCAACTTGGAGATTCAATTTTTCGAGCGGACATTTCCTGCCACTGCCACAACTTGTCACATACAGGCTGACAGGGCTTGTGGACATCATATAAGTATAGACGTACTGTGTTACTTCAAACATAAGACATAGAGTTTTGTCCTAAGCCTCACGTCACAGATATGTTGCAGCTGATAGCCTATGACAAATACCATGTAGTCATAAAAAAGTTAGTTTACTAAGGATTAAGACATTGATAATAAAAAAATGTAAGTTTACCGAGTGTCAACTCAAGCGCACAGTGAGAATGCCTACTACACAATGCAAGGGTAGATTAGACTATTTTCAACAGCTATGAGTGAAGAGAGTACGCGATTAAATTAATAAAATGTTGTGTATATTAAATACAAAACATACGATTTGAACATTTAAAATCCTCTTTTAATGGGAAATTTGAACAAGAAATAAACGTAAACGTCGTAAATTTAATTTTCTTTCCTCCCCCTACAAATGTATATATATCTGACATACATATTTTACGGACAAAAAAAAATATGTAGTATTATTTAGTGGTATTAATAATATTAACTTACTGTTACTATTGTCTATCAAAATAAAAAAACATGTGTTGATAATGTATAAGGAAAGACTGTTAATTCTACTGAATAACGTTTTTGGACGGGTGGGTTGTTTACCACAGCATCCAGTTTTACGCTAAATGTACGTATCTCTACTGCGCACTTGGCCTAATTAGCTGGAAGGTTAAAGAGGTTGAGACAAAGTAGAGACTGGTACGATTCATCGATGTGTGTTGTTTTGCCTAACATAGAAGGCATAAAGGAATGTCTGTCACACTTTCAAAATATTTCTTAAAATAATTCATGTTAGGATCTTGGTGGAATAATTCTCGAAGACCTTGAAAGAACTCAGTTTAGATTTCTGAATGTCATGGGCACAAGCGAAGAACTATGTTTTCTCAACGTGTTAATTGAAAAAGTCCAGTTAAGTATGAAATAGCCTCTGATAAAGTTTTCTATGAAAAATGAATACCTTTGCTCAAGGAAAAATATATTGAAATTGTAGATATGAAAATAAAAATCTCTCCTGTAATCAGAAGACAGCATTTCGTATAGAAGAGAAACGTCAAAAGCAATCCACATCTGTAAAGTAGTTAGACAAAGTTGTGTAATTTTATTTATTTTGTGTATGCTAGTAGTAATAATTGCTACTAGCACTGGTGATTTACATGATAATGGCAAACATTCTTAGAAAAAGTAAAGTCTACTGTCTCTAGAAATGTAAATATGTAAAGCCTATTGTCGAAGACGAAATATATGATAATCAGTAATGCGTTATTCAACGTAAGTCAATCTCTGATAAAAGCTCACAAGTTCTTCAAGTTAGGAAAAACCATTATTCTTGAATAACCTTGAATCAACAGCATAACGTTCTGTTCTGTAAGCCAGTACGCATGGCAGGAACTGAATTTACAAGAAAATGCTCACCAGTAAACGACTGAATCTAAGTTTCAGGATTCGTGCGGTACGTTACAACCTTTTTTTTTTAGTTTTATTCTAAAGTCTAAAGTGTAGACAATTTGACGCTTAAGAAATATGAATAGAATTGACATGTTTGAGTTTCTGGGTAGGTACGTAGAAAGCATTCCCACAGTGTTGTGGACGACATGGTGTCAAACAGCGAATAAAATATTAGAGTGTTTAGGCATATTTTGCTAGAACCGAAATTTGATAACGTGGTAAAGTCAAACTCAGATGAATGTTGGAACGAACAAGAATTTGTGGATCGAAAACTTGCAAGAACGGTTAAATTGTGCATCAGCGGACTTGTTTGAGGCCAACCTCCGCAGGAAAACGGAAGTATGCCGAAAGAAGAAGGCATACTTGTGTACGTAAGACTAAAATAGTTCAATCTGAGCCACACTTACCTTAAACCTTGTTGTTAGGCTCATTCAGTGTTGTTAGAACATTTCAACGGATCCGTTGCCTAATCTGCACTTACAGCAGACCAGTCCACGTTTCGTCTACAATATTTGTAACCAACTACGTCTTCCAAACCTATTTTCATTGTCCTACAGATTGCTTTTCTTAGCTGATTTCTTTATTAGTTTGCTCCCTTAGTCGTTGTAGACATTATTATTTATTAATGCTTTGCTCATCTAGCGCATGAAGAAAAACGAAAAAACTTAATAAGTGGTTGTTGTTGAGTGTATTCACAGTCTGTTCATTAAGAAGCGTTTCCTACACCCCATTAGTAACACACAAAAAATTCAGAAAATCTCTCGCCCGTAGAATTCGCTCTGTAAACGTATTAGTTTTCTAACATTATCGCAGTAAAACCTTAGCGTTAAGTCATCTATCTTGAATTCTCGTTACGCCATCGTTGTGTTATATCACTTAATCTTAACGTGCTGTATTTTTCCATCTTTTGGTAGGCCTACTCGTTTCATTAACGCTCATTCGTTAGACAAATGTGTTAGACACATACTTACTGTGAAAACGAGTATAAGGTGAAACATTTGCATTTAATCATTTTCATTTGCACATTTTCATTGATTGATTTGAGGGTAGGCATTTGGTAAAACATATTATTAACAAGTTTAAAAACAACGGAAGTAACTTAACATTAATTCAATTTTTTACTGTTTTTTTTTGCTTTTATGCTTTGAAAGTAATTACTTTGCACTAAATTTATTAGAGAAATAGTTTGTTTCCTTGAATTCATAGACAAACATCATATTGTGAACATAAAACCATGTAACATAACAAACAGTTACCGGGTTCATTAAAAAAAAACTGCTTCGCATAAATATCATTTACGTTTACGTTACTGTAAAATTATATTTTGAATTTTTTGAGGTACAAGATCAATTCGGTTAGGAAAAATCGTAACAAAAAGGACGGAAACAGATAGTGATGTTGTATAGTTTTGGTTTGGTATAGGAAACCAAAAGTATTCAGATTTACAATAATCCCTGTACAATAATTTAACTCATTACACATTACCAGTTACACCAGAAGCTTTATGCACAATTCACGTGTAGATTTATTATTATTATTCCGGTTGTACAATGTTTACACATTTTCCGGAACCGAAGATTACAAAACTGATTGAATTTTCATCTTTCACTTCTGCTTGTCTATCCAAAGATCTTCAATTTCTCTTTCCCTCAACATACTCTAAATTTCTTCTATCCAGGTGATAAGTGGTCTTTCTCTTTTCCTTCTTCCTGGTGGGGTCCATTTCATAACACTCCTTGGCAATATTTCCTGTGCCATTCGTTTTGTGTGTCCATACCATTGTAATATTTATTGTTCGAATAAAATTAACAATTGAATTTTTCACATTCATTCTGTCTTTAGTAATTTCATTTATAATTTTCTCATGTCTGGATACTTTTGCCGAACGTCTCCAAAAATTCATCTCTGCTGTCATTAATTTTGTACTTGTGTGTTTATCGGTAGTCCAAACTTCTGAGCTATAAGTCATGATATTTCTAACATTGTTTTTAAATATTTTGGGTTTAGTTTCTGTTTGTAATTTGCTTATCCCACAGGATTCCATTTAATGTAGATATAGCCATCTTTCCCATATTAATTCTGGATTGTATTTCTTGGTCTTGCTTCCCATTGGCCGTAATGTTCACCCCTAAATAACGTGTAGATTTATCCGTGAGTGAAAATATTATTTCATTCGGTAGGCCTAAACAATTATTACCTACGTATTTCCTTGTTTCATACTTATTATTAGACAAAGCCGGTTTTAGTATAATTTTTACACTGAAAGATAGACTAAAATTTATTTCGCATCTAAATAGACCAGAGTTAAATTGTACAACACTTTTCCAACTTTTCATCACAATAATACGGTCCGAGCATTTTTTTGCTTCTTATTCTATTTTGCTGAATTACGCAGGCTAAAAGAAGAATACAAGAATAGAATACACGCTTATGTAGTACAAGTAGGAAATAACACAATTTTGGGAGCATTTTCGATGGCTTCTGAAACGAGTGTGGTTTAGAAAATATCTTTGGTTATGTATGGTTCACTACATTGCGATAGTAAAGTTGCATTACGTTACGCGTGGCTCATTACATCGGATTAGTTTAAGCACGGCTAATTACATGAGATTACAATTATGTTGTGTTCAGTTCACTACATGACGTCATATTACTTTATTTCGTAGCCGACGAAATAGACAGGCCTTGGCGCGCGGGAATCAGCTGTTTCACCGGGTCTGAGTTTGGTGTGCGCGTAGAGGCTCTGACCGCTTTGTGTAGTGTGGTTTTTCTTCAATGAATTAATGTTCTGTTTCTTTTAGTGACTTCGCTAAGTGAAGCAATGATATCGTTAAGTTATAATAAAATTAATTTTCAGTGTTTTTATTGCTATAGTGTATAACTATTGATGTAATATACGGAGAACGATCTCGGTTTGCCGGCATTTGTAACGGATTTTACAAATGTGATACATTACTTTATCGCGTGTTTCTCATAAATACAGTAAGTTCTTCTATTACAATACATACGTGAAATTATGTAGTTTCATCTAGTATTTGTTTTAAGTGTTTAGTGCAGTGATTTTCTCCTGTTCCACACGAGTTCATAACATAACATAACCTATTAACACACGGCGGGACCAGAAAGGTAATGTAATGATTGTTTTCTTTCTTTCAGTGTTACAAAATGCCTCGACATTGTAGTGTCTTTGGATGTAGATCAAATTATGATACTGAAACGGAAAGGACTTCTACATTTTCACTGCCAAAAGACGAAAATCTCCGGAAGACATGGTTGAGAAACATTCCAACAGATTTTTCAAAATTAAAAAATCCCACTATCTGCATAAAACATTTTGATGAATCGTGTATCATTAGAATAGACAGAGTTACTACAATGAAAGGGAAATTAATAGAATATCATAGAAAAATACCTAAGCTTACAGAAAATGCTATGCCAACTATATTTCCTAACACACCTTCATACTGTTCTAAAACTATTCCTAAAGTAAAACGCCTTGCTGATGTAGAAGATGAACATTTAAACCAGGCTATTAGGGAAAGCATTGTATCAAATAAACAACACATGGAGCGTGATTCCATAAGTGGTACAAGTGATATCCTTTCATTTTTAAATGCACGACAAATACATTGCAGTAAATGGACAATTATTGAGGATGAGACAAAGATTTTAATTTGTCTACTGGGTATCAATAATGGGACACCTTGTGTTACATCTTTTATAACAGTGAATGCTGATTTGTCTTTTAATGTTCAAATGAACAACGTTTATCCAATTAATACTTTAAATACAACCAAGAAGTTAAACTCTTTACATATTTTGGACAGTATCATGTCACAGATTGAAAATGGTGAATTAGTGCCTACTGTTAGAGATAAAGTAGATTGTGCTGTCCAACTGTTAGAGTCCTTGCCTAATTATGATGAAAATGAACATTTGAAATTTATTGTAGGACATTAAATCTATCACAGGCTCCAAAAAATAACAGGTTTTATGATAACAAAAGTATGATACTAGCCTCTACACTTTATGTTCACTCCTCATCTGCATATAATGCATTAAGGAAGTGCGATTTACTCATTTTACCTCACCCACGTACCCTGCAAAGACTAATTTCTTCTTTTGAATTGTCATCCAATAGCAGTTCCTACTTGGAAAGCAGAATTAAACACTTGAAACCACATGAACTGTTAGTATCTCTGGTGATGGATGAAATATATATTCAACCTCAACTCTCATTTAAAGAAAGTGAGATTTATGGGAGTAGTTATTCTGATGCTCAGAAATGTGCTAAAACAGCTCAAGTGTTCATGGTATCCTCCCTTCTATCAAAATATGTAGATGTAGTAGCCATTATACCAGTTATTAATATGACTAGTGAACAGTTGAAGTCTTTCATCGCAGATGTTTTGAACATGTTGGAAAGAATTGGTTTTCAAGTTATTAGTCTAATTGCTGACAATAATATTATTAACAGAAAGGCATATGAACTTATGACACCAAATAAAACTTTGCAGCCTAGCATTTTGCATCCATTAGACTCGTCTCGGAGACTTTTTTTTATGTTTGACACTGTCCATATTTTGAAGTGCATTAGGAATAATTGGCAAACCAAAAGAAATGTAAACAAAACCTTGTGTTATACTGACATGAATGATCCCTCTAAAATACTATGTGCACAGTACAGACATTTAAAATTAGTGTATGAAAAAGAAAAAGAATGTCTTGTTAAGTATGGACATACACTTTCTGCTAAAGTACTATATCCATCAGCAATTCAGAAACAGAATGTGGGCTTGGCACTGAAAATTTTTAATGATAATAATATTGTGGCCTTGAAACATGCTACGAAAGATCTGCCTAAAGTTTCTCAACAGATAAATGAAACTGTAATTTTCCTTAATGTCATTGTTAACTGGTGGAAAATTGTTAATGTTAAGAGTGTGTTTGAAGGGAAAAGATTTAATGATCCTTATAGAGAGGCAATTAGAAGTCCAACAGACATGCAAGTGCAATTTCTAAATAAAATGTGTCATTGGCTGAAAATTTGGAGAGTCTCCGTTCCAATAATAAATGCGTTAACTGCTCAGACATTTCAGTCCTTGATTACAACTTTAGAATCTCTCCTTGAAATTATTCCATATTTATTGGACAAATACAGAGTTGATTATATCTTGCTAAGCAAATTTCAGAGTGACAATTTGGAGAGTCGTTTTGGATGCTACAGACAACTAAGTGGTGCAAATTACTACATCACTTACCTACAGATACTAGAAAATGAAAGAAAATTGAGGTTCAAGAATGCTGTGCTGTTTGCTGCTCAAAATGTTAATGTAAACCTAAAAGATTTGTTACCCACCCAACAGAATTATGACAATGACGTTGAACTGAGTAGCTTTTTGGATATCGTGGACCAAGACTTTGAAATGGATGTCATTCCAAATGATACTGTGCCAATATTGACATATTTAGGGGGATTTGCTGCTAGACAGGTTCTACGTAAATCAAGATGTGATATTTGCAGTTCTTGGCTCCAATTAAACAAAGAAGTGGAAGTTGATTTGCTTATGACTTTCTAAAGGACTTGGACAGGGGAAAATTAACATTACCTACTGATAAAGTAGTTTTTATTGTTGGTTTGGCATGGCATACAATGTCACTATTAACAAAAGATTACATTCAAGATTTCTTGTCAGGTGGGAAACAGCTCTCAGTAGCTCATAAAATTTGCAGCATTAAATTACTCAGGTCAGATATGCAGAATAGTGAGTGTAAATGTTTCCATAAGAAGACCCTTATGGACAAACTTGATAGTGTTGCCCTTTGTGTGAATAAAATTTTGATAAATAACCTTGTTAATAACAACAATGACCAATCGTGTGCTTCTAAAGACACTTCAAGAAAAGTTAAAAAACTGAAAACTTGAAAATGGCATAATTTGAGTTCACTTTCCATAACCTTAAATTCATTTTACTTAAGTTTCTCTTTTATTTTTCAAGGTTCTTAATATTTTCCAAAATATAAATATAAATGGCAAGTCTGGTACTGAGATTTAATTTTGTAGGAAACCAAAATAAAATTAAGTGGTCAATACCACTGCAAGAAACTTTTAAGGAATATGTGATTAAAATGTCTTTTAAGAACTCCATTTCAAGGTAAGCTGTATAGTATTACTTTTGTAGTGACTGAGTTTAATTATTTTGAAGAATGTATTATCATGACTGTTGGTTGTAACATATCAGAATACTATTATAGCAGTAGTAAGTACAAGCAATGTCGTATCAGTCTTGTCTTGTCAGTGTCTTGTATAAATGTGGTTGAGAGTTATTTTCATTATATTATGGCATAATTTGAGCTCACTTTCCATAACCTAAAATTCATTTTACTCAAGTTTCTCTTTTATTTTTCAAGGTTCTTAATATTTTCCAAAATATAAATATAAATGGCAAGTCCGGTACTGAGATTTAATTTTGTAGGAAACCAAAATAAAATTAAGTGGTCAATACCACTGCAAGAAACTTTTAAGGAATATGTGATTAAAATGTCTTTTAAGAACTCCATTTCAAGGTAAGCTGTATAGTATTACTTTTGTAGTGACTGAGTTTAATTATTTTGAAGAATGTATTATCATGACTGTTGGTTTTAACATATCAGAATACTATTATAGCAGTAGTAAGTACAAGCAATGTCGTATCAGTCTTGTCTTGTCAGTGTCTTGTATAAATGTGGTTTAGAGTTATTTTCATTATATTATGGCATAATTTGAGCTCACTTTCCATAACCTAAAATTCATTTTACTCAAGTTTCTCTTTTATTTTTCAAGGTTCTTAATATTTTCCAAAATATAAATATAAATGGCAAGTCCGGTACTGAGATTTAATTTTGTAGGAAACCAAAATAAAATTAAGTGGTCAATACCACTGCAAGAAACTTTTAAGGAATATGTGATTAAAATGTCTTTTAAGAACTCCATTTCAAGGTAAGCTGTATAGTATTACTTTTGTAGTGACTGAGTTTAATTATTTTGAAGAATGTATTATCATGACTGTCGGTTGTAACATAATATCATAATACTATTATAGCAGTAGTAAGATGATGATGATGATGATGATGATTGTTGTTGTAAGGGGCCAAACTACTTCGGTTATATGCCCCAGCAGTAGTAAGTACAAGGAATGTCGTATCTGACTTGTCTTGTCAGTGTCTTGTATAAATGTGGTTCAGAGTTATATCTTCATTGCATTTACTGTGTAACTGTTTAAATTTTTATGCATGTTTCAAACATTGCTCTTTATAAAAATCATTCCGTGGATAGACTTAAATTCACGCTGTAGAGCTGTCAGACCATCTGCGTGACGTCACACGAAAATGCGAGCCGCGCGCCATAGCCTGTCTATCTCGTTAGCCTCGACTTTATTTATGGTCATGTAAAGTTAGGTTAAGTATGCCGTATTTCATTACATTAAAAATCCTACAAGTGACTTGCTACGTTACGTTAGGCTTATGTTTACACTTTGTACCCTTCTGAATCTAGTATTGGAGAATTTAAAATATAAACGTTTAATGAAGTGAAAGATTTCGTCTACTAGTTAAAGCTAATTAAAATAAATTTATAAAATAAACTGTGCTAATAAAACACTGCTTAGCAATGTCGTTTGTTTAAATTGTTTAATTTCAATATAAAAGTCCTTCATTTCTGCCATCTAACTGAGCAGTTACTTTTTTGTGACAGATACAAAAGTTCCTAAAACCAATTTGTGGTTCAAAAACTACATGTCTGTTTTTGAGAATAAATAAGACGAAAAATGTCGAAATTGCAATGAATTCAAAAACGTAAATAAATAATATGATTCTTTTATCACATTACAAAAACATAATTATTAAAAGTATTAGTAATTACTAAAAAATAGTAATTAGCAATGCTAGGCGCATGTTGCCTATCGTTTGATTATATACCAATTTTACATCTTGGTGTAGCTGCCACCTACGTATTTCAGATTCTCAGATATTTCATCTGCATATTTCTTACTTTCAAAGCTAATTAGTTGAAACTGTGTTCCCTAATTACTCTCTCTGGTTTTGTGCTTCAGTCCCTCGCTGTAACAAGCAAGCCCATGAATCTTTAATAACGTACTCTCTTACCAACGTACAGGTGCGAACCACATTCCAATGAGTAGCCACAATCTATCCTAACCCATGTCGTCATGGTGTAACGCCTCCTAATGTCTCACAATAACGGAGAGAAAAACGTCCGCATACAATTGCGCTGATAGTCATTAATTATAATCAGCAGATGGTAAGGAATTTTAATTGAAAGCCACTTTTATTGATACACGTTACATTGTGCATTAAAAAATGTATTCCTTTTTATTAAAAAAAAAAAAACTTTTGTTGTTGGTTAGGTAATGTTAGGAACTTTATGGGAAGAGAATTTATAAAAAAAAAATTATAAATAATACGTGAACGTTTATATTTCAGTGCTAGAAAGCATCATCACCATGCTTTCATACCCTTCTTGAGTTAAATTGTCCATGCACACTATTCTTTTAAGATATACCTATTTGAAAAAATATTTTTTGACTGTTTATACCACATTTTTATATTTAAAATCTTAAACCGCATGTTTATATCTTAAATCTTTATAAAATTAAAAGGAAATTATTCTTTTTCAGAATACAACAAAAATACTGTTTTTAAAATAACAAAAAAAAAAACTACTTACGTTCCCTTTTTTGGAACTGGCTTCTACTGGTTACGAATAGAAAATGACTGTGTGATTTTGCAAATATAAGATTTATTGTTATTAACTTAAAATAGCGTTTTCACGCTGATTATAAGTTAACTTTTTTAACCTCAATTTAAAGTATTTTGATTTTGTGAAATCCTTACTCGTGATTCCACGTCGTAGATATTCCTGCCGGAAACTCGATTGGTTCCTCTGCTCGAACATGAATAAGGTCTATGAGTTACAGATTTTACAGACACCTGAAAATTATTTTGAAAGGCTAAAATTTCAGCCACCTGCTTTTTTCGAGCGTCTCCAAGGGTAAGTGTAAGCATATGTGTCTTAATTTTAACTAAAATTGAATGCCTTAATACTATGCTCTGTATGGCGGTGGTTGGCGTGTGGACCCTTGGCCTACCTGCTGCCTCTACTCCCTTGTAATACTTCTGCCCGGGCTCGACAGCAGCTAATTGCCGCGTGAGTCACCTCACTGTGCGTCCAGTATGAAATAATTTTTTTTTGCCTCGCCCAATACTGGTAAAATTTTGTTATATTTGAAATCAGCGAAATAATACGATGAAAATGACACCAAACACGACTAAGGAATATTAAAAATTGGGCGTTATAAAGCACTATGCACTGAAGATGTGTATTAAAGTAGTTGTTGAGCTTTTACCTTGAAACACCTTAAAATTTAATATTTTTTAGTCGTGTTTGGTGTCATTTTCATCGTATTATTTCGCTGATTTCAAATATAACAAAATTTTACCAGTATTAGGCGAGGCAAACAAAAATTGTTTCATACTGGACGCACAGTGAGATGACTCACGCGGCAATTAGCTGCTGTCGAGCCCGGGCGGAAGTATTACAATGGGGCAGAGGCAGCAGGTAGGCCAAGGGTCCACACGCCAACCACCGTCATACAGAGCATAATAACAGTTTGGTCCTTAGCCATTCGTTCCATCGCGGCCTGTCTTTGGTTACGTACTTAAGTAAAGTTGCATCTTTCGCACCTATGCAAACACACTATCTGCAACCGTGGATATTTTATTAATATTATTGCAATTGTAATAATTGCAAAAATAATTGCATGCATTGTTTTGTTTATTTTGTTTTAAAGTATTTCGTTTTGTTTACAATTAAATAACAAATAGACAAACCGACTGGAATATTGAATCCAAATGTACATAGTAATATATTAGTTGTGTATAATATTGGGATACAATATTGTGTACTCAATCTTCAAAGAATTAATCTATTTTATTTTGTTATTATATATGCGCGCGCGCGCGCGTAACATAATTGCTTGATAATTTTTTAATTGAAAATATTAAATACAAACAAACAAATGTAAATGGAAACAAATAGATAACTACAGTTTTTATTTCGTGGTGACTGGCCTATGTTTATAGTCAACTGCTAGCTTGAATAAAGAGGAGAAAACAAAATAAAATTATGTCAGTTCTTTAAAAAAAAAACTATAAATTAAGGTTCAGACAATTTAGGCGTTAGGCCGTGTAACGTTTTATAATATACTGTATGTGTCTCTCAATTCATTCGCGACTACATTTTTTGTCGTCCAGTAACAGGGAATTTTGACGCTGTTCGCCGTTCTGTCACCGAAGTGGAGTTACATGTCAAACAGCCAATTACGACGTTGTCGTCGGCCGATCATGTGGACTTACGTTTTACTTATTACACCACGTTTCAGTTCGATTTTGGCGAACCTCTCACTTTTGTGATCACCGTGATATTTCTAAAATTATAATTACTTCAACCAATAAGTTATAGTTTATCATATATGTTAAAAATAAAATTAATGTACAATTTTCAAAATAAACGTAGGTATACGTTTACCGACATCGAATTTTTTTCGTTGTTTTCGCAGTCCTACACCACTGTCCAACATTGTTTTGTGCAAAATTGTCCATTAACTAATTACTACATCAAAGGAAGCAAAATATAGTAACAACAAACGCGTTGACTTCAAGCGATTACCCAACGCGTGTTTGGCGCACACTGCAGACTATTTAATTGTTATTAACAAATTAACTTTACGTATCGTATACGTTTATTTACAAACAGTGTTGCAGAGCGTACATTATGCTCGAGTTATCTAATTACGCAGACTAGCTAGCTGGGCGGGCTGCAGCGGAGTCGGAGTCGTAACAGCTGACCGGAAGAGCCCTATTGCCGCGTGGTCGTGTCACGGCTACCGACAAATTACACTGATTGTACACAGAGGTCTGGAACTGTGTCAAAAATGGAGACAGGTACGCTGAAATACCACTTCCCCGCTCATTACGCATTCCATCCAATACTGTCAACGACTGCACACACGGTATTGTAATACGAATGTCTACTTTAGAATTAGAACACATTTGTTACTGTCTACCACAGCGTGCAGCTGGCGAACTCTCTTAAATAAGACACAAGAAAACAGTTTTTTCAACGACTTTTTTATTACTACAAATCGCTTACGGACCGGTGCAGTCATGCTAACGTAACAGGCTTGCGCAATCGTACTAATTCAAACTTCCGCAAACTTTCTTGTGTGCAAACGGAAGAATTAAAACAAAAATAATAAGTCATAAGACTGTGTAAACATTTTGTATAGTTTGTACATCCACAAACGTTTTAGCGCATAAACAGGCTGTCCGTCGTCATTTCCACTGTAGTATTACGTCTATGGCCAGTTGTACTCCATAGCCGTTATACAACTGACGTCAGAGAGAAATCAATCTCCATTTAACCACGTGCAATAATGAGGTGCACGGTGCCGACGAGTGTTACTGTTAGAGAGGTGTGTTCACGTGTGCATGTTGCGTTGTTACCGACTAAGATCCGCCACACAGTTATGTTGCCCCAACAGTAGATAAGCGGGATTGCTTCACAGGTAAACTACCTTTAGCCGAACCCACAGCTCAGTATGACGAATACACACCATTTAAAGAGAGCTCTAATCCTTTCACCCGGCCGTAAAAACAAATTTTTAAGTAATTCTGATATACACCAGTGTATGCAAGTGACCAACGCTTTCAGTTAAGGCTTTTGAGTATGTATGCAGTCTGGATGTAATATATATAACGATGTTTAATATCAGATTTTCAGACCATATGATACATGTATGGGATATGTATATTAAACTTTATTTTAAAATTTATGTTAGCTAAACGTGTAAAAAATGTAAACAAAAAGCAAAACTTCGATTACAAAAATTACTGTGTCACTTAAAACTCGGTACGTTTGTTCACACAATACACAATATGATGTCTAAACGTCTGCCATTTTATAAATTTCTAACCTCGTTGACATTCCCAGAGTCAAGTCCGTTCGACTCTTACATTTCATTAGTTACAAGGGAACAACCAAACGAATGACCGCACCACCTAAACACAATACTGCTCTACTTGCGTAGTCGGGTAAAACGGGGCAGGAACGTTATTTTTAACGTTTACGATGTTTCCGAAGCGGCACTTATAAAAGATACGCAATTTCAGTTTTGTGACAAGCTAACAAAATCAACAGATATTGATAGATCCGGTGGAAAAGAGGAAGACTAATGAAAAAGCCTCTTTATACAAAACTCACAATTTCCAAAATTCGAAAGAACATTCAAAAATAAATTCAAAATTACTATTAAAAACCGGGCTGTTAGGCCGCGGTCGGTTGCTATCAAACGTCGTTACGTCGGCAACGTTTCGATTAACCGTTGGGAATCTTCTTCAGGCCGCTAAGAAGGTTGTTGCTTTTACCTGATACAGGTATCAGGTAGTGTTCGGCATACATCTGCCGCTATTGTGTTTTTACGCACTGTCACTTCTTAGTGGCCTGAAGAATATTCCCGACGGGGAATCGAAACGTTGCCGACGTAATGACGTTTGATAGCAACCGACCGCGGCCTAACAGCTGACCCGGTTTTAATAGTAATTTTGAATTTATTGACACCGGCCGTGCGAGCTTCAGACAAAAGTTAATATTAAAACATGATTATTACCGCCAAATGAAAAAAGTGTCTACACAGTGGTAAGAACAGAACCAAAGTTGCAAACTGTGGCCTTTTTGTGACAGGATTCATGAGAATAGTTCTCTCTCTGGATTGCCCCTTCTTATGGAGTAAACATAGGCCTATTATTAGGCTAACAATTGTCTCCAGTGCTTTTAATCCGTGTACTAACATTCAAATACTTGGAACGATCTAACATCTTTTGAAGTTGTCGATTATGATTGGAAATAAGTGACTAGAAACTACTAACCAAATGTGTCACAGTGTAGACCAAAAATGAATAAATGCTCAACTGTCATATTACGAATTTGGAAATCTTAGTGTACCTATAAACTTAAGTCATACAGTAATACACTTAAATACAAAATATCCCTCTATTTAAATATGTCTGTTTGATTACAATATGTACCTTTTGTTGTTATTTGCGTCTGCGTTATGTTGGCTGGAACTAATCGTTTGTACTTCTCGTTAACTCCGTAACTTCAAAGATCTTAAAGCGTAATACGTTATTCGCTATAATAACTCGCGCTGTATTTATAGATGCACTTAAACTCAGTCAGCGAAAAAGCTTTAATAATTTTAATATTTTATGCATACAGCGGTTACACGCGAAAACGTGTAGGTACAAGCGTTACGTAATAACAACAATGTGCCAAGTGCGTGCGCTATCACGAGTCTGAAGAAATTTCATTATCCCTTTGTGTTAACAAGACGAAATTGTGCGTGGAACACGGTTTGAGATCGTTGACAACAGACTAATCCGTGTGAAGTGTTTCTGCCGCATTAAGTGTCGGGCAGGAATGATATAAGTAAGAGAAATGAAAAAGACGAAGTCGGACGTTGAGCGAAGTATACTTCAAGGTTAAGAGCGCTAGCCGTGATAACACTTGTGTCCACCGTAATAAGACCGACTGCACATCATGCAAACGACCGACGTTATACAACGCTCCGTTATGCCTTACTGCTTATGTCGTTCCACTTCTGATACTATACGGGTATTCCAGAAATCAAAGAAAATATACAGAAAAGATTATATAATATGTCGGAACTCTTGACATATAAATTCAAGATTCCTAAAACTATAAATTTCAGCGTTCCTATAGTTTTTAAATATCAACATTCCTGATGGCTACTATTAATTTAGGTTCTTGCTTGTCGAACATACAACGTGTGCAAGCAGTGTTTATGAAACATTTAACTAAGTGTTTGTTTATTAATTATTATCGTGTTTAGAGGCAATAATGTAATTAGCTATGCACGGACCTATATATCATCGACATTTTAAAATTACCAAATTTTCACTAAACAAGTACAGCTGGATATTTACTGAAGGCAGAAGAGAAATACGTGACAGTAACATTTCTTTAATAGCAAAATGAGCTTCATTTTTTTACGGACAGTTATTAAATAGAATTGTCTGTTCTTTCGTAACAACGGAAGGAAGAATCTTCCCCCAAATGCTTGTTTGACGGTGACTTCTACTTGTTTTTTTAAACCACTGACAATGTCGTTCCGATTCGTAAAGCTTTGCAGTTATAAGAATATGAATATCACGTTATCGAGAAAATGATCGATGGTTATTAAAACAAATTAGAGTCGACAAGTAATAAAGTTAGATCGACACGTGTCGATCACGGAGCAATGAATGCACAACAACTAGAGCCAAATAGCAGCCATATAACAGTCATCACACACACACATTGCCACGCCACCAGGAGTGACGTCCCGGTACTAAGTATAGTATTGCAAATAAATTTACTGGGTAGCGAGCGTATGGGCCAACGGTTTTCAATACTTGCCAGACCGGCTACGACCCGAAAAATAGGTAACATTACGTTAGCATATATCTACTACCGATCCACCTCTTTTACCTATAGGTAAAGGTAACCATATACCTATAGGTAACTATTACCTATATGTATGAGGATACCTTACCGCTATGTGTAAAAAGAAGACAGTTTTCGAGGGGCGTTTCGGCTAGCGGTTAAAGTAGGCCGTCGATTCTTTTTTCGTCTATTTCGAAACGAACTCGCTGTTGGAAAATTGGACGACACCGTATGACGTCTTGCGCGTAAATTTTACGTATGAGCGTCAAACGGCCACATTCAATACTTCTCGGCAGGACTCGACACGTACTGCTTGTAAATTATTTTGTCAGCCACTGAACCAACAAGCGATTGGTATGTAAGCCCAGACGATATATAAAAACGTTGTATTGGGATATTTTACGCTAATGTGATTTAGCGCAAGAAACCGTTATAGTCCTGCTCAGATGAAAGCGTTCAAGATAGATAGGGACACGATGTACAAGTTTGAGACTGTAGATCGCAAGTCGATTTCTACGCAGATGATCGCTGAACGTTGCAAACCTCACAGCCTCATTTAGTGGGAAACACGAGTAGCCGAACGCTAACACATCAAAATTTTCAGGTAGTTCTTATTTCCATTCCTTATTGGTTACTGGTTACTGGTTTCAAAATGTCCGTGATGCTGTCTTCAGTTAAAATCTGCAAAAATAACATAAAATTGGGTCGTTATCTGTCCATATAAAATCATACACCAATCCACCGAAAACCTTACAGCTTTGTTTTTTAAAGTAAAGAGACGAAACATTATTTGATCTCGGAACGAAATTGAATGAAAATATAACTGTAACCACTTTATTCACTCGTTTTAAATTTACTGATTGAAATATTTTATTAAAATTATAATATTAAAATTACAGTAATGATAGATCATACTTTCACAAGACCAAATTTTAACCAAATATCAATACTTTAGTACCATTTAAATAACTAGTATCACTACAACGAGAAATTTTTTCCTCTTAACCGTAACGGAATTTTTTTAATAGAAAAAATCTCGCTTAGAGGAATTCATTTTTCCCTCCGCGGTAATCGTCTGTTACAAGGAACCAACAGTGGGACTGACCGCCTACTGTCTGACATTCGTTGTAGACAGAATTTAGTTTTGAGCACGCTTTCTGTTTTTGTTTGCTTGTAATGGGGTCTTTAAGAAACATTCTGGTAACGAGGAGCGTCATTTTGGTTTCCTATCGTCCTACCCTCACGTCTTGTGTAAGACTTTCTTAACTCGAGTGTAGAGGCAGCTTATAAATATGTAGTCTTTATCTATATACCGTCTTTCATAAAAATACCGTTTTATCCATATTGTATAAATATGGAGAAATGAAGTCTTGATTTAGTTTTCACTAACAGACAAACATCTTAGAATTTAAATGCGAATTCCACCATCACTAAGGATTGTGGAAGTCCAAGAGCCTCTTTGTTCCTGCCAAACTTAAGACTATGAAAAATTACGCTCATTAAAATAACTTATATACCAGTCTTGTGTGTGTGTGTGTGTACATACACACAACATAATGTACTCCACAGAATAAGGTTCAAGTAAAACCGATGATTCGATATTTTCCCCAAAACTGATATGTATCTTTCACCTTCAGTTCTGGTTGTTACAGCGTTTTACCTAAGCATGAGCTTACATTACTGAAAACATAGAGAATCTTTTCGACATTCATTCGTAATCTACCTAATATCCCATAACATTTACATCCTTATTAATTTGAGATAAATCTTTAAATCATTGACCTCCTCACTGTTACGGCGGTAGCACGATAGGGACTGCAAAAGAAGTAGTTCTTCTGACGACAATGAGGGCCATCGTGAGTTTTTTGACTTGCTCCAAATTAAAAAAAAAAAAACGTAAAATGTAAATTATTTTGTGAGCTACTTAACCAACAATATAAGCATGTTTCTGCGTACACAGTACTAAGAAAGTAAAAATATGTCACAACACTGTACTTGGATGATTAATAAAAGTGATTACTCGGTTTTGTAGCGTGAGCAAATGCAAATGAAGGCGAGGTTTTCACCACCACGCGACTTTATGAGAAAGATTAATTAATCACATTCTACACGACGTAAAGATGTGACACCAAATTTACGTATTTTTACACGAAATGCTTTTACGTACTAATACTTTTTTAAGAGAACTGGAGAAAATTATGTATTTCTTGGTGTGAAAACATATATATATCCATGTCTGTGGAGTATTTTTGGCTGCTAGACAGATCATAGTATGTTTCAGTTTTCTTTAAAACGGTATGCATGAAATTATGCGTGTACAGAAACATTAATGTTCGTGACTGATGCATGCGGTGGACATAAAATTCGTATACGTTTATGAAATATGTGCTTGTATACATAAACTATAGACTATATATTTATCTTAACAACAAATTTATTGCTTCCGTAACACAGTACAAAGTTATTTTTGTTTACCCTAGGGTAATCCTAGCCCGTTTGGTAAAGTGTTACGTCAATGTAATTTTCTGTTTAATGTTGAGTTTTACAAGGTCGATCCTAAATTAAGATTGTCACGAAAATTCTGAGGACAGGAACTACTTGGTTGCCGGCCAAGCGGAATGGATTCAGCAGATCTTTATGTGCCAGTAAAATTTTTGCGGAAGGTCCGAATTTCTAGTGGTCGGACACGCCCATTAAATTACGAATATTTGAACGTGGTTTTGTATTTCAACAGATTTAGTAACGATATTGGTTCCCCCAATAATGCCAACAAAACTACTGTCCTTGAAACTTTTTTTTCCCGTGGTTGAAATTAAAGCTTTACCAATTCGAACAGACTGGAAGTGTAAATATTCACCTATTTCCCTTTAAGCGGAAGTTCGGTAGGCCTACGACTTTCAAATATAGACGACCAGATATTAATACAGAGAAACGGATTGAGTCGGCAAGAAGGAGGGGAAATGCGAAAGAAAGTTTTCACGTAAAATTAAATAGAAATAATAAACACATTATAAACAGCTGGGTCACACTGCTGCAACAGAATTACGTGTGGTTGAAGTAACATTATGCACTACTAGAACTAGAAATATTTTCAGACAGATGAAACGATCTGCTGCCGAGGGGTGATGCGCAGTAGTGATGCGCGAAACATGTTACATCGATTTCCCACGTTTGTATTTTCATCTCATGGACAAAAATAGATGTTCCGACCCCTTATACACGGTTCACTCGATTAAATCTCTTAATAAATTGCTTAATTTAACTATATAATCTTAAAGCTGATAATTTTTGTAAAAAAAAGATCTGTTTACTCATAGAGAAAACGTAAACAACTTCATTGAGCTGATTCTGAATTACGTTTCTGCCCGTTGTTCGATAATGGGATACTGTAACACATATGGAAATCTTTCAGGGCATTTAAGCTGCAGGATATTTTGTTAAATTACGCAGCAAATAAATTGTGCATCGAATGTAGATATAGAGTTTCAACACGTGAAACTGAATAAATCGGAAAATAGGAAATCTTAATACCACAAACGCTCAATTATATTTTAATTACTTCCCATATGTTAAATCCCTGTACATTCAGATGCTCTTTAACGCAGAACTAGGTCAAAATATAAACAACGAAAACAACATAACACGTTTCAATCATGCAGCGTTCTTATATGAAAACATGAGTAGTAGTTATGGAACTGAGTATTAACTAATCTATTATACACCGTAGAAATCTCAGAAAATATTATGTGTGCAAAAGAATCTTAATAGAATCGTTTTCAAACATCGCTGGTAAGACATGTAGTTTTGACAAATGTAAACACAAGTTTCTACATATAGGAAATACGATCACAAAGTAAATCAAAAACAATTTGAAACACATGTTGGAGATTTTGGGAAAGCGTTTAGCGTACAATATGCCATTACGCAAGTATAAGACGCTTTGTGTTTAAATAATTACAATAGTATTTCGTGTTTCTTGCTATAATACATGCAAATTATTGATTCTCCCACGTTACTTTCGGCTGTTTCGGTTCCGAACACGCATCTTCGCGTTCCTACTCGAAATAACGTCGAATCAGAGAACAAATTTAATATAAACTGTAAAATCATAATAATTTTTCCACTGTTGTCAAATCATATTTGATTTTGAAGATGTTTGATATTTTCTGGAGTATATAGAACGCAACTCAGTGATTTAACAATTGCTACTAGGTCAGTGCTAAATCCCCCTCAAAAAGCAATAAATTTTGAAACAATAAATTCTGTGTACAATCATTAATGTATTCTGATTTCCGTGCGGAATTGAAAAGCAAACAAAAGGAACACTTCCGGCGTGTTGCTAGCAGACGTCCCTTGGCGACCGTTCGCCAAACTGTGCCTGCGTGCATTAGTCACTGTATGGCGGGCAGACATAAAGCATTCAATTGATGGATGTAGTCAGCACAAGATATATTGGGCACTACAATTGTGGATTCGAATATTAAAACACTGACTGACAGCCGCTTGCTTACATTTAACCGCAATATACTTGTTTAAACATCAACTTAACATTTTTCCAGCCATGAACGAAAACCGCATTGTATTTTTCTCTTATAACAAAAACTTTGTAACATTTTCCTTTTCTATGGCTCTCAGTTTTCTTCACTTTGTATTTTGCTCCATAAAGACTTACTGAATTTACTTCTAGCTTGGTCAAGTAATTTTATATTTGATTTGGGAACATATTTAATAAAATGTAAACTTCAGTTATTTCGTCTGCTGCTTACATCTTATTGTATTAGCTTTACTTTCCAACAGAATTTGCTATAAAAGTTGTAATGGTACATATCTTCACCTAACCATAATGAAGAAGGCATGACCAAATAAATTATTTAGTCATTAACACTAGAATAAAAAGGGATGAATTAGAATAGAAGAATGGGTGAATCAGAATAATAAAACGATCAGACATATCAAGGTAGTCAGAACAGTAACTTATATTAATAAAGTAATAACAAACAACCACACCAAAATGGTAAATACAGAAATAAGACGATTTAACCTGAATAGCCCAATAGATGGTAAGTGAGAGAGTAGAACTAGCCCCAAAGGACCAAGAATAACATGAATGAAGACAACTGCAAATAGACTAGAAATAGCCACCGCACCAACATAAGTGTAAATAAGAAGAATAATGACTAACGGACAATTAACATGGAAGTGTAATGATACAATCAGCCACAACACTAAGGAAGTGACGTATAATGTATGATAAAAGAAAGTGAACTAAGAAGAGATACAAAACGTGTATTAAACCAAAGAAATAGACTCACTAATGAAAATTGTATATAATATTAATAATTGTAAGGACAGACAAGTTAGAGATACTAATCATTGAGTACTTAATATATAGAAGGGCACAATAACCCAAACTAAATAGAGTAAACTATGACAAATCACATTAGCATAATACTAACATATCAGTGGTACAATAAAACACGATAAAATGAGAGTAGTAAATTGTAATGATGGTGAACATTTTCTAAATAGATGTAAGAAAGAGAGTTTGTTAGTAAGCACTACAGTAATATTAATCCACCAGTAACACTAAAAGAAGATTGAGTGTAAGGTGTTAGTGAATACGCCAAAGTGAGAATAAAACCCCATTAAAAAGTGATAAAAACACTAATAAAGCAGTGTTCAAGTTTATAAGTGATAAGTTATGTGTGTTAATTAATATTGTAGGCCTAAGGGACAATTCATAGTTTTAGGAAAGTTAAGAAACATAGACTATTAGTGTTAAATCACCAGATAGAGAGTTTCTATAAAATTGAATTATAAAAACAATCAATAATCATTATAGGATTTAGTAAAAGATGGTAAAATAGGATAAGGGTACATAATTAATGACACAAGGTCAAATAAGTTTAGTGGTAATGATTTCCTATTATGATCTAAGAGATAATCAATGTTTATATGTTTGTTTTTCTTTGATGACACTAGAAAATAATTATTACTCACTGAAGAGTATGAGTGGATAATATGTTTCAAATAAGTATGTGTTAAATGAATAAGAATTATGTTTTAATGAATAAGGTTTATGTTCCAAATAATTATGTTTAAAGGATAAGAACTATAGCTATGGGAATTACTAAAACCATTAGATGTTATGTTATATGTTATAAGAAATAAGATTTTAAAACCAACAGTAACCAGTAAATAAGAAACAAACCATACATTCAAATACAATGACACTGAAAATGAGTTATGACAGTAGACAAATTAATATAGGGAAACAATAAAATCACACACAACTACAAGAACCGACTTAAACATTGAAAAAATGAACAGAATCTTGTATTCAAACAATCAGGACCCATTACAAGGAGAATAAAACGTAATATCAGTAATTAAAGAAAAATAATCAATTGCTGTTTAAGCCTATGCAAATTCCCAACTGTCAACAACAAAAAACTTCAATTTTATAGAATTAAACACTGACATTAGGAAGACTAAACCACATAAACTATGAAACACAAATAGACAATCATGTTAAGGCAGAAATATTATGATAATAATGTAAATTAAGAAAACAGTATAATTAAATAAAATTAACAAAACTGTCAAAATGTTGATACCTAAGTGAACACTATAATATTGGATGTCAAATTAATCCTTGAGCCAAAATATGAACAGTGGTGATAATATTTACTACTAAAAAGGGAGTACTGAAGATTAGTTACATTTAGAAGATCTGTAACCAGTTTAAATAAAAATTCAAATACCCTAACAATACTCTTTAGCCAATTTCAGCCAATCAAAAACTTTGAGTAACCATGACAACAACCGAATATTGACTAATTTCAGTTAGGAACAATACTTTATGTAGTGACGCTAAACTGGAGAGACGCCACGCCGTGAAGGGCCCAAATTTTGATTAGAAAAACAGTATAAGTGCCCACAATTTTGAGAAGGAGTAGCAGTACAACAGATGAGAGGCCATTACAACTAATTTGCACCAAGGACCAGCTCGGAATTAATCCAGACGACCGGAAAATACCTGTAATTCAACTTGAAGAAGATGACAACCAAATTTTGAGCCCGAGACCAGAAGTAGGAAGAATCTACATCGGCCCATTACTTTACATGGACGACTGACAATACCCATCATATCGACTAACGTTGAGTATTGCTGAATTTCTTTGATTATTATAAAACAAATTCTCTTTCAAAAATTCTAACCATATAATAAAACACTCACTATCCCTGAATATATTCTCAAGGATTGATAGAATAAAGAAATAACTTTGTAAACATTGAATGAACACATGATAACCTATGTTACACAACGACAATGTCACGCTTTAACACCACAATATTTAATTTATAGCAAATCTTGTGTAATTTTAATGATCACAAACTTTAAATAATATGTTCTAATTTTGTTATCTTGTTATGTAAACCTCTGTTTCGTACTTAAAAGAACCCAATTGGCAGATTTATTTTGTGAAATAATAACCAGAGTCAATTGTAAACATTGCACTGCCAACCTAGCGCTCCGCAGAGCGAGAGATTATATTACCGAGGCTAAAATTTTATTATAACAGTTATTATTTTTATGAAGCGTTAACGATAATTAACAAGCAGAAGCCTAATCAAAAAGTGCGTACTGATAACAAACTGTCAAGTATTTATTTGTAGGAAATATTATGTATGTTTTTTTTACTAGCAGTGGGTCGACATAACCAACATTAATTCAAGTTGGCAACACGTGTTCCCCCACTCACACGAGAATCAGTTACAAGCCAGACGGCGAACTATTCGAATTTTCGATACAAATCACCATACTATACAAACAAAAACTTTTAATTGTTTTCAAGAAAAATAATTTGGCGCCTACCCGGAATTACTGAAAGTACGACAAGGGACAGGTAAGGCACGCAGGCTACCAGACGCTTCCGAACGACACAATTTACGTTCGATAAAACTAACAACTACACAAACGTTAATTAAATAATAAATACTTGAATACACACACCTACTTTGGCTTTTAACAATGTTAACAAATGTTTAACTATAGCTTCACAGTAATTAGTAGGCTACGTGGAATTTGACATCGTGGAACCATCAACATAACTAACTACACGCGCCTAAGGCAGTCTCAACTAAAATCACTGAAGCTGCAAATCAACATTGTGAAGTCGACCAGTAAGCTACAATCCACAACATATCTCCCTCTAAGTATCCCCAGGCAACAAATTTCAATTTCTAATTACTCTATCCCACATTCCTTACATAGGCCTACACAATAACGTTAAATTACACGTTGAATTAACATTTAGTTACAGTTTCAATTATTTTTAAATAGAAAAACAATACGCTAGTAACTTTCTTTTAATTCAATATCTGCTCCATTGCCATTTTAATCCAGAAGCGTATGAAGTTGTCGTGCTGATTTTACACTTTCTCTGATATACAACATTTGTAAACGCTTCAAATAACCAATTTAAATAAATTTAAAGGTTTCAATAAAAGAAAGTTTTTCGGAAAACATTTAAAAATTTTCAATTTAAAATTGTAATAATGGCGATTGTTTACTTTCATAAAAACATATTTATTAAAGCCACCATTAAAAGTGATTTACATAAAATATGTGTTCAGTGAATTTGTAAAGACAATGAAAACAATAATTTTTAACGGTTTACTGATTACATATTGGAATACTTTTTGAAATCGACATTCTTTACAAATAACCACCTGTATTGCAATCGAACTAAGTTTACTAAGATTGCCAAGTTATGCAGATTTTAGTTTTTATGTATGCAATTCAAAAACCTAATCTTTGATTTATTCAAATCAGACGCTTTTATGTAGGGTGTAAGGTGGATTATTTTTACAGATATAACAAGACAACAATAAAAGGACAGTTCATATTATAACAGTTGTAACAATACAATAAGTGTTAATAACTTATTTAACAGTTTGAAGCAGCTTAGTTGAAGCTAGACTCATTGGATTATTTTCATAAATATGCCAGAATTGGCTACAGAACTGATTCCACATATTAAATGTTAATTTAAATTTAATCGTGAGTATTGTTAAGTTATACAATTTCTTCCTACGTTGCTTTTTTTCTTGTTTATTTTTTTTATTATTTATTATTTTGAAATAAATTTATTGTTTACTGAATTATTTTGATTATTTTTTGATTTTATTTATTTACTTACTTTAATTCAAAAGAATGATCAGGTAATGACAAGTCGTCATCGGGTTTACGGTTATTAGAGTGGTGTTCACGTCCGCACTGTTTTGAAAATGTCGCCAAAATAATTGTTCTTTATAAGTAGAATAGATTGTGTTGTTTTTCCACAATCGATTAATGATTCGACTCAGTCTTGTAGGTTATCTGGTTTTTATCACCTAATTTCTCACTGTTCTTCACTCTCGCCGTATTCCTCTTCTTACTTATCACCTGAAAATCCTTTATCTTAATTCACTTTCAAAAAATAAAATGCTTTTTAAATTAATAAATTATTTTATTTGATGATATTTAAAATCTGGGTCAGTTCAACGGTTCGTGAATCGAACGGGATAGTGACCGTATCGACTCGCTCACCAAACTCGACACGAACAATAAAACGTTTAAAATAAATTACAATATTATTTTTAATATCAGGCAGCGGATTCTTTGAGCTATTAGGAAAGATCAGAAAATACTTCAGGATAAAATACAATACATCACAATTGGTTAATCAACATTCTTAATAAATAATAAAATTAAAATAATGTTTGAGTTCAAGTGTACTATTATTCTCAGTTCTATTTCCAAAAGTCAAACGAAATGGCGGAATGTGTCATTCAAAATGGCCGTCGGCCTGTATCTGAATAACCTCAGAACCTGCTTCGACTAATTTCTTTAAATTAAATAGTATTTTAGTAATTTAATGCCCACAATGTTGTTGAATAAAGTTTTATTAAAGTTCGCAAGTGTCTGGTGTAACAGTGTTTTTGGTGAATCTCGTGTTGTGTATGGTATGGTTATTTCGTTGTTAGTTTATCCAATCTCACCAACTCGCAGTTACGTTTTGTTCATACTTGGAATGTGTTAGTTTGAGTAGATCATCATCTTTTCATTCGATTTTCAGTTACTTCTATTAGTATGGTTTGCTTGTGTAATTTTTAATGGTTTCCTTATTTTCTTATTACGTTTTTTGCATCTCTTTACATTTTACTTTTGGTTATTCATAAAAAATGTGACTCTCTGCTACATGAAGTTGATCTGTTCGGTTTGAGATTTAACAATAGAGAGTAACCGAATTTTTCCATTTAGTTAACGGCTATGACCAAGCTTTTGTGTGCTCTGATTGGTCCTTATTTCCGGACCCCTGGTCACGTGACGTTAATTATTCGAAATCTTTGAAATTTATATCTGTCACCTCAAATTACTCCCTGTTTATTTTTTAGATTAAGTTAAATTTGATTTATACGGTGTTATTGTTTAGTAAAATTGAAGTATTTTGATACCTTATGTGGCCCATTTCGGCTCAGTATCACTTATTAGCACATTTATAAATTTAAGTTTTTAGGCTTTTACATATTTTTTCTTAACATTTCTTATTGCCTTCTTTACTATTTTAATATGTTCTAATAGGGTTGTCCTTATCACTAACAATAATGTCTGATACTTCTACATTATATATAACATTACAGTTTTAAATACCTATGCATAAGTTTCTTATAATAACAATAATATTGGCAACATGTCAGCTCAATGGCTTGCCTGATGTGCTACTAATACTTTCTCTATCCATCTGGTTATTGCTATTGTGGGTTTAGACATAATTTTACCAATACCTTCCCTGTTTCATTAAGGTCAGGCTTCTGTTTAATTTTATTTGGTTTGGTTAGGACTATTCTGGATATTTTAATGTTGTTTAAGTTCAGCTCATCTCTTTTGGCCTATAGGCTTAGCATTTTGCCATTCCTTTACAATGATTTTTTACATAATATGATGTTTCACCATGTACCTAATATTGACATTTCTGAACAGCTTTTACAACTACTGTTCTTGAAAAATTAACAAATCTTTTAACAAGTAATTCTAACATAATAAAATCCTGGTTATATAGAGCCCTTTTATCAACTAATTATAACATAACATCCCATGGGTATACAAAACCCTTTAAACAACTAATTATAACATAATAAATCCTATGGGTATACAAAACCCTTTAAACACATACTACTTCTATTTACTGGTTCTTAATATGTATTAGTTTATACATAAGACCATTACTTCAGTTTCTCCCTTCCCCACTGGTTTATAACATGATCTTTGATCATCACTATTTCCTTCTTTGTACACTTCACTCCCTTATAATATAAGTTTTTACAATTTTTCCTTAGACTAATGCTCATATTTTTTACTCTTATTTATACCATTGCATTGTATTTTCTATAACTTTACCTACTGTCTGATCTTTTCTCTTTAATTATTATTTTTATTATTATTATTAATTTATGGAGTATTTTTTTATTTATTTTTTACCTGGTTATTAATATGTTTTTAGTTTAGTTTCTTTTGTTATTTTTATTTTCAGTTCTTCGTGCATTTATGTTATTTTGTAATTAATGTGGTCTTCACTGTCTTGTTGCTTATTGCATGTCTTTACTTTAATTAGTTGTTTCGCCGTTAGACTTGTTTATACCTCTCACTTACCATATCTATTGGGTTTATCACGTTATTAAGTTCTCTTCTTCTAATTTTCATCATAATTACGATATTACATTTCTTTAACATTTTTTTTCTTCATCCATTGTTTTGTTTTAGCATGGAACCAGAATACTCTGCTTAATACACACTTATTTGTAAGTTTCCTTTCATTTATCATTTAGACTAGTACTAGTTAACTATGGTTTCTTTATCTTAACAGTTCTTATATGGATGGTGATGATATGTGTCGTCACAGTATTAATTAGTTAATTAAACCGTTATGTTGCTAGATACAAGTATGAAAGAGGATAGATTCAGAGATGGCGTCTGCATGTTTTGTGTGAATTTATGTGCAACTCAAAATATCTAAGTAGAGGTAGTAAAATATGCGATCGTACACCAGTAATGAAACGAGAGAAGATACAGTAAACAAGCATTGATGATACTTGAGTATATGCGAACGTAATATAATTTTAGCTGTGAAAAGCGCCTCAAAACGTTCCAAAAACGTGACATTAAAACAGTTTTTTAGCTTTCTGAGTCAGTAAGGGGATTTCATAACTAATTATAATGTGATGTATTTATAATATAAACACACTTATTGTTTACTAATGGTACCTATAATCTCAATTTTCTATTGTATTGTATTTATTGTTCATAGCCTAAAGGTACCATACATACGATTTGCAATACAATTTTTATTACTCACATTCTTAAAAACGATCGATTTCGGTCACAGACCATCGTCAGGTCATATACAGCACACTTGCGGTCACAATATGGTAAAACAGCCACTATTTACAAAAACGAATTCGTAGACATTGATTAATGAACGTGATACGTACGTCGTTGTCCAAAGTTTCCCGAGAACTGATTTTGTTACAGAGTGTTTATGTTTACATTCCGTTCTATATATTACATCAGCTGATTACTGAATGTTGATTTTCATTTTGCCGGACATCATTTTGAACATCATGATGGACTTCAAAAATCGTATCACATTTTAAATATTGCGGTTACGAATCTTTTTTTTTATTCCACAGGCCCATACCAGACGATTCACTTTGAAACCTGTTAGACAATACACTATTTTTGTAATTTATGTTCAAGATGCTTTCTTTTTGAAAACATTTGCGTCTATCAGTTAGTTTCCTGTCGAAGTAAAGAGATACTTCATTCTGTCTCCTCGTGAGTTACTCCTACTTATTAAGTGTTACTGGTGGGCACTTATTTTGGCGAGTGATGAAACTAATTTGAAGCAATTTAGTTTCCTTCATTTCAATTCTCGTTTGTTAAACCTGTTACAGGTTCGTTTGCAGTAGTTCAGAAGCACTAGTAAGCAGGGTTGGAGTGGGAGGCAAAGTATTAGTATGCCATCGAAAACGTGGTAGTAGTAACTCCAGAGCTTGTTGGTAAATCATCTGTATTACAATGTGACAAACATTCACACTATGTGTGAATATATGGAAACATATTTACAATAAGCCTTGGTTGGTGTACCGTGCAAAGAGGTGAAAATGTGATAAGATACTATTGTTATTAGGATAAGTACTGCATGTGAACGTAGTTTAAGACGATTTTAAACAAGAAGACAGCAATGCAGTGTAGAGTGAAAGTGAATAAGTGTTGTGCGCGTAACGAACAGTAAGTGTTGTAACATAACACTATCGGTTACAGTTAGTTGTATAGTAAAACACACTTAGATCAATTACATATTTCGATGTAAACTGTTAATATTAATTTTAGTATCATTAATAAATAAA
The DNA here is from genome assembly GCA_034769895.1 of Magicicada septendecula. Lineage (NCBI taxonomy): Eukaryota > Metazoa > Arthropoda > Insecta > Hemiptera > Cicadidae > Magicicada > Magicicada septendecula. Next base: position 575,618,482 of record CM068367.1, on the reverse strand, counting down.
CATACAGATAAAAATTATACTGCATAGTCGTTATATAAGTGAGAGGTGTGTATGGGCGAGGCGACACATTGACGCCGACCCAAAGTAAAATTGTATACTAAGTACAACTTTCTATGTCGTAAAGATGTAAAACGCTTTGTTTGCTAAAAAACAGCAAAAAATAGGCAGTACCGTTAGATTTAGGGTGTTTTCGGCCTTCAAAATACAATGAGTGAAACGTCATAAACGAGGGTGGTGGAGAAAGCAGATTTCAGTTTTTAACGAGAAAACGGTCTCGCGGCAAAAAGTTCGCGTCTATAAGAATTCACCAATTACAAAAAGCGTCACCTCTGCGCGCGAAGTTATTTCGAGTGGTTACTGGTCAATTTCAAACTTACCGGCAACAAGTTCGAATCTCAGCCAATGATGGTAATTTTAAGAGTAGCGGCAGTAAGGGAAGTTTCGGTGAAACTATAAAAGTAACTGATGCAGGAACGTAAGAGAGTCAGTCAGTCAAGGAAATCAAAGGGAGTCAGTCAGTGAATCAAGTCAGTCAGTCAGGAAATCAAGACAGTCAGTGAAAGCAAGAGAGACAGTCACAGTCAGTCAGTCCGTGAAATCAATCAGTTCGTTAGTTAATTACTTAGTCGTACTGTAAATTAGCCAATCGTCAATCAACAGCCAAGTAGTATTATTTATTCTGTGCGCGGCATCAAGTGCGAAGAAGTTTTATTTATTATGTGCGCGACCGTATGAAAAGTCAGAGTTTCGGAGGACGTGGAGGCGAATGATTATCGCGAGTGTGGTGGATACGATAAAAAGCAGAGTAATACAAATTATGTTGTGATGTGTAAAGTGTGGAACGAGCGAGACGGAGGAATGGATAAGCGATTTCAAGTAACTGTATCACATTAAACGTTATAATCCAATAATTGCATGTAATATATTTGTCTACTCAGTTAACCCGTTTCATTCTAAAAGAACCGACGAATTGTTCAGATGCTGTAGAGTTTTATATATTACGACTTAGAATAGGAGTACGAAGTATAAATATTTAACATAAATTTTGAATGATATTTTGATATTTATGAAATGGTAGATATTAAGTCATGTTATTGATTAATGTTTATTTATGTTGAGAAAGAAGGAGATTTTCTAGTTTCATTAATATCTTGTTAATGATAAATAATATTTCACATTTGTTTATTATTCTTTTGTTGATGATAAATAATGTTTATGTGTTCATTAATAATCTTTTGTTGATGATAAATAATGTTTATGTGTTCATTAATCTTTTATTGATGATTAATAACATTTAATGTGTAATTAAGATCATAAATCTGAAAGGTTATAAGATAATAGTCAATGGACTAATTAAGTGGTCATAAGCAGTAAATGATATTAACTGTATTCATGAATTACTTGTAATGATTAACTAAGGATAAGTAGTTAGTAATAATTGAGAAGTAATTAACCTGTCAAATTGAAATGCGGATAATATCATATGTTATATATATTTAAATGTATTAAAAGGGTAAATATAATATCTATTAATTAGCATCTGAACATAAGTGTTGTTATTAACAACCCCCTGAGATTCCTAATTACCTCTGGCGCCCAGCAACAAAAATTTTATATTTGTCACCAGAACGTGAAGCTAGCATCTAAATTTATATTTGACGCAACCAACGTGTGGCTTAATAACCAATACGTGAAGTGAAATCCCCAGAAAGTAATATTTGACGCCCAACTGGTGGAGCTTAATTTAGTAACTTAATAAACAGTTAATAAACTCGGTAGAATGAAACGGGGTAGACAATAAATAAGATATATGTTAATGTAAGTAGATGTTAACTTGTAGTAAGAGTAGACAATTAAGGAAATTTAAATTGAATAATAATTATAAAAGAGAAATGGCAACGAATAACGGGGATAATAGTGATAATGAGGTGGTATTCGAGGTCAACAACCAAATGGTGGAGACCAGAATAGGTGAAGAATCGACCGACAATGAGACCCCGACGGTTCTTTCAGAGGCAAGGGGACTGCGAGAAGAAGACGTCCGCAGCGAAGTACAACAAACACAAACAAATATAGATATAGTAACGTTATTACAACAAATGACAGAAAACAGTAAACGATTAGAACAAAACTTGACAGAAAAACTAACAGAAAACAATAAACAATTAGAACAAAACTTGACAGAAAACAGTCAACGATAGAACAAAAATTGACAGAAAACAATAAGCAAGTCACAGAAAACAACGAACAGTAAAACAATTAACAGAAAGAATCGACAAAATCGAAAAGAATATGGAACTAAAATTCACACAACAGTTAAACGAACACAGAACACACGTAGAACAACAGATTACTGAATTAAGACAAGAAAACCAGGAGTTCACAACGAAGATAAGAGCCGAAACAAAGGAGATCGTCAGGGAGGAAATGGAGACAGTCTAGGCAGAGGTGAAGGAGCACTTAGAAAACAGCGACCAAGTGTTCAGAAAGCACCAAATCGTAGTAGCTCAAGAAATAAAAACATTAAATATTAAAGTCAATAATAATAACAAAAAGAATGGAGAGCAGATTCAGAAACTCACCGAGTTATACGAAAACAATTGTACTTCGGTAGACGGTCAACTGACGCAGATAAGGGAAGACGTGCGAGCAAGAATTATACAAATGGAGAGGTCACCGATGCAACGTGCGATGACGGCAGAACACCTCAAGAACGTTACATTTAATGGAGAAGGGGAATACCCCATGGAGTTCGTCAAGGAACTGGACGAGAGTCATAAAGAATATTACATGAGCGAAGGAGTGAACTGGGTATCCAGACACTTAGAAGGAGAAGCCACCATTTGGTGGAAATTGGTTAAGAATAATATTAACACCTTCAATGAATTCCAGGACGCATTCATAGCTAAATACTGGAACCAGATGGTACAAGAGGGTGTACGCGACCGATTAGAGTTCGGAAGATATCGGCTGGAGAGTGGACTTAGTATGGTACAATACATGGAGAGGTGCATACTGCAAAATCGACAGCTGATACCACCGATATCTTACCGACATCTGATACGGAATATGGCACGACACTACCACCATGATATAGCAGTAGCATGCATTACAAGGGGGGTAGAAAATATTACCGAGTTTCAAATGTTGCTAATGGAATTTGCGACGTTACGTAAGAAGAAGGAAGACAGTTCTGATAACTATAGGACGCAGGTAGCTGTAAAACCGGAACAACATGAGAACGAGAGTCGACCTTGGCATCACAACAAAAGTGACAGACAGCCGACTTACCGACAGAAAGTAGGGTGGGGACAGACAAATTCAAATAACGGGCCCGAGCCTTGAGAGAGCGCAAAAACACAAAACAAACGTGTTTACGAAGCTCAGGTCAACGCTATTGCCGGAACGAGTGGTACACAAAGACACTCACAGGTTATTGACACCCCAGCAACGAGTTCAAAAAACTAAGTAAGTTTACTAGTAGAAATAAGGTAGGTGTAAGTTGTAAATATCCAGAAATTAGCACTACTTTCATAGAAATAAGGGACGCTTTGTTAGAAGAAGATTTAGAAATTAACAAGGCACGTACATTTAAATGCCCAGAGCTAAGCATATGCATAAATGGAATACCGGTGGTCGCCTTAATTGACACGGGTAGCCAAATAAATGCAATCTCGGCAGAGCGGTATCACAAACACAAATGCCAAATGGGAAAACTAAATATATTAAAAGTAACGAATATGATAGTAAAAGGAGCGGTCGGTAGAAAATCTAAACAAATAACTCAGCAATTATTGTTAGAAGTGAAAATTGGTCAGTATAGCATTGACGGGGTATTCTTAATAATACCTGATCTAATCCGGGAATGCATAATTGGTATCGGGTTGCTGCAAGAGAGTAGATGTGTTATTGATTTAAAGGAGAACCATATAACATTTAATAGACATGAAGCAGGGGAAGATGCACCTGAATATGTTGAAATTCTAGCTGTAGAAGTTGATCAAGAAGAGAAGCGGATTGGGGAGCTGATTCGTGAGAAGATGGAAGAAATTACAGGAGTCGAGACGCAGGTGAAGAAGGAATTAGAGGAAGTATTGATAAGAAACCGCCAGATCTTCAGGGAGCAACCAGGAAGGATAACGAGGTATGAACATAAATTTATTGTGACAGATACCACACCATATTGTATGAAAGGTTGGCCAGTTCCTCTAAAATATCAACAAGCCGTAGACGAAGAAATCAAGAAGATGGAGGCGTGCGGGGTGATCGAACGAGCTGCAGGTCCATTTATTAATCCGATCGTAACCGTCATCAAAAAGGATCAGTCGGTACGACTATGCCTGGATGCGCGGAGAATCAATGCCGTGACTGTTCCAGACTATGAAGCAGCAATGCCGATTAATGAAGTGTTGGCGAGATGTGGAAACATCAAAGTGATGAGCAGTATCGACCTGACGAGTAGCTTCTGGCAAATACCGTTAGCAGAAGAATGCAGTGATTTCACCGGATTCTTATATAAGGGGCGTTGCTATCGATACACTGTCACTCCATTTGGTTTGAAAACTAGTCTGGCGAGCTTAACAAGGGGATCGGATCACGTGCTATCAGAAAAGGTAAAGAAGTTCACGATTATTTACGTTGATGATTGTTTGTGCGTATCTGGAAGCATAGAAGAACATCTCATCCACCTGCAGTTGTTACTGCAAGATCTCAAGAAAGCGAACCTCACAGTAAACCTGCGTAAATCGAAGTTTTTCCGAGAAAAAATAGAATACGTAGGGTACGAGTTATCAACGAAGGGCATGAGTGCGTCAGCAGAAAAGGTAGCGGCAATTTTAGAGTTCCCGAAGCCAAAAAACCCAAAGCAATTAAAGGGATTCCTTGGGTTGACCAATTTCTATAATAAGTTTACCAGCCGATATGCTGAGGAGACACGACCACTTTTACAGTTATTAAAGAAGGGGGTACGATTTAAATGGACTCCAGAGATAAATGAACTATTCGAAACGGTGAAACAACTGTTTGTAGATACAGTAATGTTGAGACATCTTGACCCGAACAAGCGGTTTTATTTACAAACAGACGCCAGTAAATACGCATTGGGAGGACAACTCTATCAAATAGATGACGACGGACAAATCGGGGTAATCGCGTTTACCAGCCGAGTATTCCGAGGCGCCGAGTTAAACTATTTTACGACGGAACTAGAATTATTGAGCGTCGTACACTGCCTTAAAACATTCAGAACGTATGTGCTAGGACGTCCACTCACGATCATTACGGATAATAAAGCATTGACGTTCATGCAGAAGTACCAGTTAACATGTTCGCGAATCACGAGATGGATACTCGCGATTCAAGAGTACGATTTCGAAGTGATACACTGCAAAGGAAGTGAGAATGTTGTAGCTGAGATACTGAGTCGATACCCAGTGGATTCGCAAGAGGAGACGAGAAAGGACGGAGAAGGAGAACTGGAGATTTGTACTGTAGGTATCAGAATAAGCAAACAGTTAAAATCAGCTAACTAACATCTCCCAACACCAGCAGAAAGATCAGAAATTGAAGAATATCATAAACCAATTACAAAATAATAAAAATAAACAACTATTGAAAATATATAAGTGGAATAACAACAAATTATATCGGAAGGAAAGGAAGAAATGGAAAGTAATGCTTATGAAAGAGATCGGCGAGGGATTTATTAAGGAGATACACGAACTATACGGACACTGTGGTGTTAAGAGAACGTACGAAGTGTTCAAAGAGTATTTCACAGGGGATCATTTCCATAAATTCACCAAAAAAATGATCAAAACGTGTGGATTATGTCAGAGATGTAAGTAGCACGGCAGGAAAGGTATTGGAGGGACACGGCCGATACTACCGAAAGAGAAAGGAGAAATGGTCAGTATTATGGGTCATTACTTACGTCGACAAGTGGTGTAAAGTACATATTGGTAGACATTGATAACTTTACAAAATATGTTAAGTTATACACCATGAAAAAAGCGACAACAGCCACCACATTAAACAAACTAAAATTGTATATTCAAAAAGTGGGTAAACCAAAGTCAATCTTAACCGACAATGGCACCCAATTCACAAGCAGATCTTGGACGAAGAGTTTAGGAGATCTGGGAATCAAACCTAAATTTACAGCCATCCGCAACCCTTGTACAAATTTGGCGGAAAGAGTAAACCAGCAACTGGGGAATATATTTAGGGTTATGGTAGGAGGACACCATACGAAGTGGGCGAAGTATGTCAAGATTATAGAAAAATGTATCAATGAGACCTACCATGATACCATTGAAATGACGCCATATCAAGCGCAATGGGGCACCAAACCAAAAAGAGTATGGGAATCATACGTTGACCGGGAACTGATAAAAGAAGAGATGAAGAATCACCAAAAGGAAATATATCAAAAAATGAAAAGAAAGGGTGAACAAAGAGCACAAAAGAAGAATGAAGAAAATAATAAATTTGAGTCTAAGGTAGGAGACTTAGTCCTAGTTAGGACAAACCCAATTTCAGACGCGGTAAATAAAGTAACAGCAAAATTTTGTGAGTTGTACCAAGGACCATATGCGGTAACCAGCATTAAGGGAGACGCTACGTACGAGATCTCAGAGGTCAATAAACCTAACACAGTACGAGGTATCTTTAATGTTCGGCAATTAAAACAATACCACCATGGGTCCCGGGGAGAATGAGAAATGGGGATTTGTAAAAATACATGTAGAAATTTTTAATTGTCAGAGAAATTAATCAATGGGGATTTAAATACGTTTAGATTTCCTTAATAACAAAATTGTAACAATGTAATAGAGTAAAGACTTTTGTAAAGTAGTTATAAGAAGTGAAATGAATCATAGTAAATACGGTAAGAACACATGTGTAGTATGAATGACTGAAGTGGGGACTAGGCGCAGGTAGCAAACGAAAGGTTAGTGGCAATTTAGTTGTTGTCAACACGAGAAGTGGGTCAAACAAAAGAATGTAAACAAACTATGTTGTGAATAGTAAATAAGTGAATTTAGAGGCATACAAAATGATTTGCCATAATTCTGATAATAATTAAGAACAAATCATTTGGGGGGACAATGTAACATAACACTATCGGTTACAGTTAGTTGTATAGTAAAACACACTTAGATCAATTACATATTTCGATGTAAACTGTTAATATTAATTTTAGTATCATTAATAAATAAACATACAGATAAAAATTATACGGCATAGTCGTTATATAAGTGAGAGGTGTGTATGGGCGAGGCGACACATTGACGCCGACCCAAAGTAAAATTGTATACTAAGTACAACTTTCTATGTCGTAAAGATGTAAAACGCTTTGTTTGCTAAAAAACAGCAAAAAATAGGCAGTACCGTTAGATTTAGGGTGTTTTCGGCCTTCAAAACACAATGAGTGAAACGTCATAAACGAGGGTGGTGGAGAAAGCAGATTTCAGTTTTTAACGAGAAAACGGTCTCGCGGCAAAAAGTTCGCGTCTATAAGAACTCACCAATTACAAAAAGCGTCACCTCTGCGCGCGAAGTTATTTCGAGTGGTTACTGGTCAATTTCAAACTTACCGGCAACAAGCTCGAATCTCAGCCAATGATGGTAATTTTAAGAGTAGCGGCAGTAAGGGAAGTTTCGGTGAAACTATAAAAGTAACTGATGCAGGAACGTAAGAGAGTCAGTCAGTCAAAGAAATCAAAGGGAGTCAGTCAGTGAAATCAAGTCAGTCAGTCAGGAAATCAAGACAGTCAGTGAAAGCAAGAGAGACAGTCACAGTCAGTCAGTCCGTGAAATCAATCAGTTAGTTAGTTAATTACTCAGTCGTACTGTAAATTAGCCAATCGTCAATCAACAGCCAAGTAGTATTATTTATTCTGTGCGCGGCATCAAGTGCGAAGAAGTTTTATTTATTATGTGCGCGACTGTATGAAAAGTCAGAGTTTCGGAGGACGTGGAGACGAATGATTATCGCGAGTGTGGTGGATACGATAAAAAGCAGAGTAATACAAATTATGTTGTGATGTGTAAAGTGTGGAACGAGCGAGACGGAGGAATGGATAAGCGATTTCAAGTAACTGTATCACATTAAACGTTATAATCCAATAATTGCATGTAATATATTTGTCTACTCAGTTAACCCGTTTCATTCTAAAAGAACCGACGAATTGTTCAGATGCTGTAGTGTTTTATATCTTACGACTTAGAATAGGAGTACGAAGTATAAATATTTAACATAAATTTTAAATGATATTTTGATATTTATGAAATGGTAGATATTAAGTCATGTTATTGATTAATGTTTATTTATGTTGAGAAAGAAGGAGATTTTCTAGTTTCATTAATATCTTGTTAATGATAAATAATATTTCACATTTGTTTATTAATCTTTTGTTGATGATAAATAATGTTTATGTGTTCATTAATAATCTTTTGTTGATGATAAATAATGTTTATGTGTTCATTAATCTTTTACTGATGATTAATAACATTTAATGTGTAATTAAGATCATAAATCTGAAAGGTTATAAGATAATAGTCAATGGACTAATTAAGTGGTCATAAGCAGTAAATGATATTAACTGTATTCATGAATTACTTGTAATGATTAACTAAGGATAAGAAGTTAGTAATAATTGAGAAGTAATTAACCTGTCAAATTGAAATGCGGATAATTTCATATTTTATATATATTTAAATGTATTAAAAGGGTAAATATAATATCTATTAATTAGCATCTGAACATAAGTGTTGTTATTAACAACCCCCTGAGATTCCTAATTATCTCTGGCGCCCAGCAACAAAAATTTTATATTTGTCACCAGAACGTGAAGCTAGCATCTAAATTTATATTTGACGCAACCAACGTGTGGCTTAATAACCAATACGTGAAGTGAAATCCCCAGAAAGTAATAGTGTTGTAAAGATAATGAACAGTAAGGCAATTAACAGATACAATATGTCATTTATATTAGTGTGCAAATTGGAGAAACTATTAATAATTAATTATTTTAGTATTAAATGAATTTTAATAGCATTTATTCGGCTGATAAAGTAATTAGTTATGAATCACATTCAGTTGAAAACTCATGGTTTGGAAAGGTCTAGAAACCGGAAATTCATGTCCACTAACAGGAGATCAATTTTCTTAAACAACCTAAAATGTATTAACATCTAAAAATGACGCCGTGGGTGTAGGCCTAAAAAAAGCACTGGTTTGTCTTGAGTTTAGGCAGTCTCCCCAATTCACAATGAAGTGTGCGGTGGCAAATTCAAGTTCCAGCCAGTACTTCGTCGACAGCGGCAGCCGGAGTGTATCGTCGACGGAGCGACTGAATTAGTAAAACGAATTCAGGCACGGCGTTCGAGATACTCAACGACTGATGACTGCCAACGAGTATTAAGTCGAGAGCAACTAGGACGGACACAACGCCTGCACGAAAACCCAACGCCTACATCAGCTTAGGAGAACAAAGGCTGGTGTGAAAGCATAGGAGCAGAAATTCCAGACTTCTGCAACGTAACCCAACAAATTCAGGAAAGCGGAATTATTTCTATTTTATAAAATCTAAAACAAGTAAAGTATCTCTTTCTTAATTGATAACTGTAAAACATATCAAAATTTCTTTATTTATTAAATTCATAATTATTATATATAAACTGTGTATGTTATAATAAAAAGCAATAAATGTATTAAACCACCTAAGCAAAATTTATTTCCGCAAGTGCAACCTGCTTCAAACCTGTTGCCTTGCAGTATGTATATAGTAAGGATTTGGTAGGACGGTTTCTTGTGACACTCCAACCTGGATGGGCTGTGTTAGGGTACTGCTGTAGTCAATAAAGAAGTATTCGTCAATAAGAAATAATATCAGAATTGTATAATAGTTAATTAATAGTAGTGGCTTTAGTTTATCTAGTAATTAATAGTAGTGGCTTTAGTTTATCTAGTAATTAATAGTAGTGGCTTTAGTTTTTCTAGTAATTAATAGTAGTCGCTTTAGTGTATGTAGTAATTAATAGTAGTAGTGGCTTTAGCTTATCTAGTAATTAATAGTAGTGGCTTTAGCTTGTCTAGTAACTAATAGTAGTGGCTTTAGTTTATCTAGTAACTAATAGTAGTGGCTTTAGTTTATCTAGTAATTAATAGTAGTGACTTTAGTTTATCTAGTAATTAATATTAGTGGCTTTAACTTATCTAGTAACTAATAGTAGTGGCTTTAGTTTATCTAGTAATTAATAGTAGTGGCTTTAGTTTATCTAGTAATTCAGCTAAGCAGCGACCAAACAACGACAGTAACAGCAAACTGAGGTCACAAAAACAACAACGAAACATACGAAAAAAATTGGGTATGTCGTGAGACACACGCCAGAAGTGTCGAGTGGCGAGTGAACTGATTCAACGTGTAAAAGGTTGCTCATTGTATTTGGAGTAAGGTAGATTTTGTAATAAAGAATTAAAATTCAAGTAAGAATAAAAGGATAAATAATTATAATCATATCACGCATCGTTTTATTTTCAGTATAAATTCCATACATATACAAACAATATATTAACAGATAATTTTTTCCAAACTAACAATATGATTTACACAATATTTAGTTGAAAAGTAGAATGTGACAATTATTATACATTTATATTATAATTAGGTCTATATATTATTTTAAATACTTATATTAAAATTATATATTTTATTGTGTTATGTATTTATAATATTTATCATATTATGTATCTAGAATATAATATAATATTGTATATTATACTATAATTAATGTACGCAGTAGAATAATACAATTTTTTACAAATTACAAAATAGCTAAATTACTAAATCAAATATCAAAACAAAACAACAATGTCTCTTCAAAAACAACCGATGTTCTTTTTTATAGCATGGATTCTTACAAATTACTTTTAACAAGTACATATATTTGTTAGCATCTTTGAAGGTATAATAAAATTACGACAGGTTCGTTGTTTACTGACTGTTATTTGGCTATTGCCATGCACTGATGGATTGTCTATCTTCTGATATTAATTTGTAACTCATATATACCCGTTTTCTGGCGATGGTGTAAACTGACAAGGTGGATAAATAAGAAAGTAAAAGGAATTCATTAGGTGCAGGGTTAGTCTACTTTTATCTACTTGTAGTAACCGTAATTGGTTATTGTTACTAACATAGGGATGAATTCTCGTTTTCCTTAATGTTATTCTAGTCCAATGGGTTAGTGCTCCAGTATGGTCCCATGCGGGTTGCAGACAGTTGCTATGAAGTCTGCAGGTGTATTTTCAAAATCAAAATAAGAAACAAAAATTGCATAATACGGCTCCAAATTAATTATACAATTAGAGGGAGGAATAATAAATGCCCAGCAGTAAGGAGTAATAGACATCTCAAGTAACAGGGAAATTATGTTATGTTATGAGTGCAGTTGAAAATAATATTTATTAAAAATTTTATAAAATTTTTTATTGTGTTCACAGTTTTTAATGTAGAATAAATTAGTATTTACCTTTCCATAAGAATGTAGTAAACAACAGTTCAGCTTCCCTTATTTTACTTGACTAGAACTAATATAACACATCTATTTGAAGCTACTTAATATTTTCCTACGGGAAACCACTTATACTTTCAACATCTATTTCTTGTCAAAGCGCCTCGCTATAATAGTACAGGGATTTCGAATACTATCAGCGTGCAGCCAAGGGGTTCATGGGCAAATGTTAATTGGGAAACACTGTTCTAGTCTAAAGAGAACAAAAAAGTCACTGCGCGAAGGAGAAAGAATTTTTTCTTATAATTCTCAGCTAGAATTCCTTATAATTTTCCTTATAGATTATATAATGTATGCTCAGCTTATACAATTTCTTAATACCATTTGATTACTCGACTGGAATAATTTCTTAAAACGATTTCTGAAACGATTACTTAAAGATCGAATTAAAGTGATTTATAACTGGGAAACTTCAGCTTTCTTACAGGAGCGTGTCGGTGAGTTTTTGTGCCGACAAAACTTTGTTCCGTTTGTACAACGTCTTTCAATACAACGTGTATTCTTCTGTGCGTGTTTACACGAAACTTTATATTGATAGATACGCTTCAGGAATAAGCGTACGTAGCGAAGTACCGGCAGATCTCAAATACGTAATCTGTAATAAATTGGTTACGTAATACACTTTGATACCACTAGCACCGGTGTAAGTTGGTTACTTATCATTTGATTAACGTGTCTCGAATACTGTGGGATACAATAACTCTTATCGTGCAGTATTTATTATAACTTGCGTTACTAAACAAAGCACGTTTTGCTGTGATGTGTTTCATTTTGTGCTTGATATTGTTGCATCATAGACATACGTGCCGCGGGGTCGTATATGCGTTTGGAAGTCAGTCTTGACGTATGTATGTTTGCTCGTTTCTTCTTAGAACATGAAGGAGGAAACAGGCTCCAAAGGATGCAGAAACCTCCTGTGAATAAGAGTAAAATTCAACTCGTCATTTAATCCATAACCAGTACACAACACACGCGCGCTTAATTATCAGATGAACTAAATCCTTCTCGCAATCCAGCTTAGGTTTCACAAATTACATAAGCGTTTGTCACTTTCCTAAAAGAATCACAAATAAGTGGACAGATTTTTTTATGAATCAAAAATAAGTCTTTTAATTCTTTCGAAACTCTGACGAAGCAGATTCACGTTGGAAAGTATATTTATCCGTTGCAAAAGAGATATAAAATTATTGTAAATTTCACTTATTATTAGGTATTACTTATTAATACAACTTATAAATGCAGTGTTCTGTGCAAGTTTTAGTTCAGAATCAATTTCTGTTTCATCAAAGACTGTACAACAGGTATTTTCGGATGATACAAACATTGATTCTGTTAATAAGTTTGACTGAAAAAAAGTTTTACAATTTGCATACGATATTACTAAATTACTTTTGACATTATTATAATTTAACTACAAGAAACCTGGAAGTTACAGCTTAATGTTACAGAGGCCTGTACAGACACATACTCACACATGTGATGTTGTATTTTATATTTTTCTTTTTTGTTTTCTCTTTTCGTACTTAATTGTGGAGATAATGAAATATACAAATCCGTATAATAATAATGAAATAATCACCTTTACATTAGTAGATTTAAAAAATTACTATTTATTTTTACAGTACGCTGTTCTTATCCCAAGACTGCCGGTATAATCTAATTCGTAATAACAAAAATTAAATATAATTGAATGAAGAAAAATAATGATTAAGAAATAAAAAAAAAAGTTATTTCACATTAATGTAAATATGAGTAAGCCCCACCTAACGGACTTTTTAATAAGTAGATATTACTATAACTATGCAACAAATCTTACGTTAATATCCGCAGCTAACACGTAACAAATTCTAATATTGATTTTTATTTCATTTGTGTCTTATTTATCTTATTGTATTTAATCATGAATTATGTTTGTTTAATAGTGAATCCACATATGTGAATACCGTTATGCATACCGTTGATGCCACTGACATTTATTTTGCACAAGTAATTATAATTAAAATTTGGGACACAAAGGTTAGTTTAGTTGTGAGGCGTCTTGTCTTCATAGCTGGTTAAACGTTACGTTCTGTATCGCTGTAGTCCAGAGCATGAAACAAGTTAAACTTCATTAGCATCTTGATTACGCTTGTGGCATATGTAGGAATGTATGATTGCATGTTTCTATTCGTAAATTTGTTTTCGCAAAACTATTTTTGAAGATTATTTGCTTATCCGCCTATATTAGCACTGTATTAAACATAGAAACGTAAAAACGCCGAATTTGCAAATTTAGTGGGTGTCAGTGAATATACAGTGACAGTAAATATTACACTTCTTTTATTGTCACTATAATTTGCAGCACTACAAACATCTCATTTTCACATTTTCATATACAGAATGTCATTTAATAATTTATTCGTAAAAATAAAAACAACTGTTTTACACGCAGGAGTGCTGTAGCCGCAGTGGAAAAAAAAAAAATGCGGGCCTATTTGACTATGGTAATGATTTGTACTACGAGAAGAAGAAGTACATCTAAGACAACAATACTAAGTAAACAGAAGCACAAGATAATTTTGTTTTTAATTGTCATGCCAAAGAGTCAAGCGATTAAACTTGTAATACTAAAAAAAAATTAAAGGCAAGATTATTTAAAAGCTTACAAAACATTACGAAAATTATAAAAAAGAAAAAATGAAACATTAACAAACACTTACATGATAAAATAAAATAGGATTTTACTAAATATAAAGTTAATAATATAATTGTAAAGCTAATAATATAAATATAAAAAAAATAATTCATAAGGAAACTTCTGATGGTACGGATCTATTATGTAACACGTGCGTCAGGTAAAAATACAACGAAAATAATTTAACAAAATATACTTCCAGAGGTATTTATTATTTGAAAACACGTATAATTAATTATAAATATTTTTTATTTATCACAAGAATATATTTTGTTTGTTCTGTACACTGTTTCGATAGTCTTCTTTACTGTCATCTTAAAAAAATGTAAATATACAAAGATGTAATTAAGTAAATTTTGTAGTTTATTTATTTATAAATTATTTTTATAATTTGCCCATTATTATTGTATTTAAACGTTAATAATAAATAATATTTTTTGAAACAACAATATTTGTTTATTATTTACTATACATTTTTTGGGCAGTTTACATTATTGTCATCTTCAGAAATGTAGTGTACAAAAAAATAAATTATTTTGTACATTATTATTTGTTTTGCACATTTTTTTGTAAACTATTTTTTGTACATTATATTTATGGAAATGACAGTAATGTTAACTGCGGAAACATTGATAAAAAATAATAAAAAGCTGTTCTGTTGTTATCTCTTCTGAGATGATTAACTTTTCTATTCACTTGAAACAGTAGTGTCTGGTTTAGTATCAGAAAGTTTATTTCCCCGTTTCCCACTCTTATTGCCTTCTGATGCATCGTCACATAAATTTTCATGCATTTTGTTTTTTATACCTGTATAAATTATGTAAGTCTACTAATTTATCTAGTTAATTATGTCATAACATGTTTTCACTTTTGTTACTGGAATAGCCAACAGACACAGCCAACGAGTAGGGCTGTCATTGATGTTGCAACACGAGACTCTGTTCAATGTCCTCCCGAACATTTCATAAAAAGAGCGATGCGACTTACGGTAACTTTTTGTAATTTCTTTATCTTTTCTGATATTTAATTTAACCTTCACTCGAGATACACTCATGGGCAGGAACAAATATGTCATGGACCATGGACGTAAAATACATGGCACAAACAGAATTATCATTGGAACATAGTTGTCGATGAACTAGTGGAGCAGAGCGGGTGGAAAATATATGTCACTATTGTCCATTGTCTACACGTGCAGAACACTGTAAGAACGCAGCGTTCAATTCGTCACGTGGAACTTTGAACACGATTTAAACATAACGCTAAAACCACGTTATCCACGTAGTAAGACGTAGACTCGAATAATGAGCTGAAACACCTTCCAATAATGTTATCTGAAATGTCTGACCCGCATCATTACTACACTTACTACATCATTCAAGCAAAATGAAATGGTAATATTTTCGGTGTTACACAATCATAAATGTTTCACGTACAAAAGTAGTTTTTATTACAGGAATACGTTCACAGACACATAAATTAACCCTTCGGTATGCTTGGTAAAGCACTCTAACAACTATTCTGTAACTTGTAATTTTATCGTAGCGTGACTCTCTGGAACGGTCTGTTGGATTACGAAATTAACTTACACTGACCTGAATCATTGTATAATATATTATCGCTCAGAAAACCTTGCTGAAGAGGAATAAAACACGTCAATCGTTCGCAGTACTTGTCAACAAACGGCGAATCTATGTACACAAATCATAGGCGGAAATATAGATAATTTCCGGTACTATGACCCCGACGTCAGTATTGTAACACTGATTACGTTAAATATGAGCCTCTACTAATTTGAACATTTAAAATAATTGCTGTCATTACTCACCGCTGAGACAGTATTTTTTTTATAATAACTTACAGAAGAGATTTGAACTAAGTGGAAGGTGGAAAGTATGTAGTAACTAAGGTGCAGAATGTATACACGAGAGTTCATTTGTAACTCATGTGATTGTTTTTGTAAAAGCGATTGATTTTTTGTTTCGATAAAAAATATGCGAAAATTGCTACTAAGGTTTTAATGCTGCCAAAACATACGCTAAAGTAGTCTAATAAGTAAAATTAATTAATTTATTCACTGATGTAGACAGCACAGGTTTTTACATTTATATTCTTTTCGCCTTCTTTGCTGTTCTCATCCTTGTCGTTATATAAAAACTAATTTGGTTACTAAATAAAACTAGTGAGAAAATATAGGACAAACGTTCTAAAACACATCGCAAATCAATTCAACTTGAGCTAGATATATCTAGTTTATATAGGTGGGTTCTGCGCTAAGTTTATGTAGTTAATTGGGGTTGACGTAAGCTCAGCGAATTAATACTCTTGGTAGACTAAGTGAACTGTTTTATTAGGAATTAAAACCGACTATAAATCTCAGGAATTAATAAGTTAGTATTTAAAACGTCAAGCGTTTTAAATGTATGCTCGCAAAGGCGCTTGTATTCTGTTTTAAAAAGTCAAAATACAAATAAAGGATGCTAAGTAAAGAATGTATTCTAAACAAATGAGAATGAAAAAGACGGAAACGATTCGAAGAAGTGAAAATAGATTTGGTATCCATAATTCAAGAAATTTTCTTTTAATTCTGGAACTAAAACTAGAACGGTAGCCGAAAATTTATTTTATTAAATTATTAAAAATATCAACTTATTTAATTTATTTGAAAATGTTATTAAATTGTAAAATTAAGTAATGCAGAAAAGAATAAACGCTGAAAAAAATTTCAGACGGTTTGTGGTTGTGGAGACCACGGAAAGATGCGTCAAAGGAATATTGTCAAGCGGCAGGCACTGGAGAAATTCACAAAGGAAGAAACATGTTTACTGCTTTAAAAATCGGAAAGCTAATTGGCTTGATCAATTCTGAAAAGAAAATCTACACAAAGGACTGTCATGAAAGGTGAAGGTAACAGAGAAGCGAGCGGGGAAGAGACAAATAAAGGATGTTAACAGGCTTAAGTACAGGAATACTCGTCAATACATGAAACGAGCAGCTCAGGGCAGGCAAATTGGGAAAACGGTCTTACTGATATCTGTAAACGGACGAGTTCATTGTGGTGTTTATTATTTTTTGACAAGAATTATGATCCAGACATAATGGATTTGCTTAAACACACACACACACACACACACACACACACACACACACACACACACACACACACACACACACACACACACACACACACACACACACACACACACACACACACACACACACACACGATCCAACTTGTTTCCATTTTTTACAAGTTTCCACCTAAAAAATAATTGTGGTTGCTAACCTTCTTTAATTAAACAATGAAAATAACAGTAATAAGTGATATTTGTTACTGATAAGTAGTATATGAATATTGTAAGACCTTATACAGTAGTCAAAAATTGAAAAGGGACGTGCAGAACTATAGGTTCTCCATTTAACACCTCAGTATTTAAATACACATAGCATCCTTCAATCAAAATCGGGTATATTAATACATGCGAAGAAATCTCTCTTCTGTTGATAATTTTTCAGTAACTGGCCAAACGTTAAGGCTAACACTACATAGTAAATTTTAATCTGAATAAGCTTTTATCAGTTTTTTTTTGTTCTAAAAAGCTTATCGTCTTAATGATTGAAACATTTATTTTAATTAATTAATCGGACACGAGTGATTATATAAAGGGCGATATTATGTAACCCCCTTAATAATAGATAAAGCTACCTTCGCGTTATCGTTCATCCTCACCAATTTTATTTTTATTATTATTATTCACTTCATTTATATTGTTGTTTATCATTTGCCTAATATTAAATTCTTTTCGAGCAACTTATCTTAAAATGATAAACTTCTTATCTGTCGCAGCGCTGGAGCAGAATACGGAATACGGGTCGCTGTGTTATTTAACCAACGAGATAACCTTCCTTCACACCTATGTACACAGTGACTCTAGCAACAGAGTGTGAAGCAGTGGTAAAGTGTACAGTATTTGTGTGTAAGTCTTCTGCTGCGAGACCTTGACCGCGCTGCAAACAGATACGAAAGACGTCAGCTGGATCAATTGCCTCAATTAATGCTCTGTGCTCTCCGACAGAGAACGCTCAATTAAAAGGCACACAGGTTTACTGAAAACAGAACACAGTGGGAAAGCTCGGGTCATGTTCTACAGTTGATAAACAAATTTATTTTGTGAGTTGAATTTTTCAAATATAACACAACGACGGTTTCTAACTATGTAGTTTGATTTACAGAAAAATGCGTATTTTTATAATACCTCTTGATGTTCTTTATTTTTCTGCCATAATTAAATGTCACATTCTATTAGCGCAACAACAAACTCTTTTGCAGGTAAATTTTACATTATTACAAACATTAAGTACGTTTCGTAGAAACAACCTACATAATCAGATGTTTTTACATACATAAAGGAATAAAACAGAAGAAATATTTATTAGTGTGCTTTTATATATAACATTCATATTTACTCACATTATTCTTATATATTATATTATTTTTAATAATAAATGTGTGTGTGTGTGTGTGTGTGTGTGTGTGGGCGCGCGCGCGTGTGTATGTATATACGTTTATGCGTGCAAGCATGTAGTCAGCACTATCTAGTAAACAGCTGTAATATAACAAATATTCTTTTTAGAAATAAAAATATAATTTTAGCATTGACGCAGTTGTGATATACTGAAGACGCATAAGATTGGCTCGTTCTGAGACTTTTAAAATTCATTACTTCGCGTAATGGCCAGGTGGCATATCTGTATTTCCTCAGTCACGTTCAAATATTAAATTCATCATAAGCGATTTAAGGGAAACATAATTTTACGTTTTCTAATTAATTAAAATTTCGATATCTTCCTTTAGAAGATATAGAATTATGTCATTCCTTTACGAGACTCCTGAAATATGACTGCATGCTGAAATGTGATGGTAAGTATGGATGCCAGAGGGGAGAGAGAGAGAGAGAGTGTGTGTGTGTGTGTGTGTATGAAGATAGAGAGGACGTATGTCCGTCTATGTTTGTACATGGGCAGACACAACCTGTAGTCTACTGCAATGGCGTAGAAGCAGTGAAGTTTACCCCCTTTGCCATAGAGCTAGACAATACGTAATTACATGTAGTACAGTCTGTATACAGGCTATGTGCTCTCTAAACCCTGTGAAACTGCGCGGTGAAGGCGGCCGTGTATATCGTGCTGTAAAATATATCTTAGCGGAAAACATACCTTTCACATCTGTTTCAGTAGGCTTAGCTAATCGTTTATTGTTGCCGTGCGGTAGGCGCGTTATAATGCCTGAATATATTTTGATGACGCTGTCACCCATTACGGTCGAATGAACCAGAAACCGATGTGGTGACGATCGTTTGCAGATGGTCCCGAAACAGCAACGAATTAAAATGTTTTTGTTTTCAGAAAGATATAAAGTCACATTACACGCTAAATCGACACGGTTCCGGTGTATAGAAAGTATTTTTTTGAGTATACTAATAGTGTGTGCCATATTTAAAACTATACAAACTCTTTTTTCATAAATAACAAATTCATACGCTTATAAAACGAGTGTTGTGGCAACTAGCAGAGGAATGCATCAGCTGTTGAGTAAAATGAAAACAGATGGCGTTAAACCACAAATTATTTCATTTGTAACGGATTTAGAAAAAAAGGCAATTTTTCTTCATCAGACCTTGAGGCATAGTTGTGGAAACAGGTAGTAGTGATTTTGCACAGCTTGGATTGCGTCTCTTACTCCTCTGAAGGGGCGCAAATCTAAAGTGATTTCATTCAAACTAATTTATAGCGCGATGTAGTAAGTTTTGTTATGAAAAACAGTTATGTAATGGAATTCATGAAACCTCTCATCAAAACACAGTTTTTTTAAATTAAGTATACTCAATACCTTATCAAAGAATGTGAGCATAAACAGAATTCTTTATACTTCTCTAAAATTATGTAACTAAAGATATGTATGGCATTAAAATAAATAATATGTAAAAAATAAAGTAACTAAAACTTTTGCAGTTTATGTAAAACTGATGATAATCAACACAAAATATTATATATACCTACGTTTTTTATAGTACTGAAACTGAGATAATTCTTTGTAACATCTTCTTATATGGATACCATCTTTTTACCATGTCTTAAAAATACCTCTTTTAAGACATCATCTCGTTGTAAAGAGATATTTTGTATACTTTTTCATTTAAATGATTTTTTTTCTGAATTTTTTGTTTTTTCAATTTTACTGGGCTGATAATGTTTACAATACGAAGAAGCTGTAATGTGAACAATTTCTGTTTATCAGAAAAATTTTCAGATTTATAAAATTATTTTAATAAACATAAGCCTATTAATACATTACTGTTTTATTATAGTTTTAGGCAGCTGTTATAAAAAATCCGTGTACGTATAAAAATTACCTGCCATACACTGTATTCAACGTATACCGAATAATTGTGAATAATAATAAAGAAATATAACGTTTTTCTTTAGTCTTATAACATATAAAGACCAATAAATAACGCGTCGTATTTTAATAACTTTTTTTTCAGCTTTGGTCTAACTTGTATGTGTCATTTTACCTTCCGTGCTATTTTACAAAATTATAATCAGAATGATCAATATTGCACACCACTATATAAAAATTATTCCGATTAGCGCTTTCAAGCTTCACAGCTCATGGTGAGCTGTGAAGCTTGAAAGCGCTAATCGGAATAATTTTTATATAGTGGTGTGCAATATTGATCATTCTGATTGTGATTTCAACCACTAACACAAATTTCTTCATTAAACGTCTGTTACAAAATTATGTTAATACCGTTTTGAATGATACTAAACACTGTAGGAATTAAGGGATTTCCATCAAGGAAACGTTTTTGAAAAAGTTGTTTCTAACGTACTCGTAACGAATGTCACAATGTCACAGGTGGATGAGACGGTAACTGTGAAATCGAGAAGCAACTGTGTCAACGTGAAGTAGTGTTAGTTGGCTGTCCGGTATTCCAGGTGACCGACCACTGGAGAAACAAAGGGTTGTTTAAACTATCCGTCCAAATAGCTGCAATGCAAACACTGTGATGGACGCAAAGCGCTCTAGACACTACAGTGTAGAACCACTTGAAGACTGACGGGCGTATTTGCCGACGGAGCGATGTTTCTCTTAACCGCAGAGATAACGTAACTATATTAGCGAATGCCAAGTACTCGCTCACATTCCTCTACGCCGAACAACAGGCAAAGCCAATGTTTTACGAGATCTCGTGTGTTTGCGAAGCCGCAGAAGTACCACCAAGACTGATTATAATATAAACAAAGAAATTAATCAGCAGTGTGTCGCTTGCTTGTTGTGTAACAGACTTCGACAGCGTTCACAGAATCCATAGACGTGCGTCAGTTTTAGTTTAGTGTACAATGTTGTCTCAAAATATATCGTTATTTCGGTTTTTATTATTAGTTCAAACACGTGTACACACGCTCGTACATACAGTACACAGACACAATGAATTATAGACTCTGAATGCGCGTGTTAAACGTTTTGAAAGTTTTCTAGCTATGTACGTTTACCGGCGACTTTGAGTTAAGATGTTCCTCCTGTTTGGTTGCTGCTAGATAAGTGTAACAACAACAACAACAACACACGCCTCTACAAATATCTACGTCCCACCACAATGAATACAAAATAAAAATATATCTACTGTTTTTAATTTCTAGAAACCTGCCGCATTTCGTTTGTCATGCACATCGTTTTGGTGTTGTTATCTGTGTTTATTTATCGACAATTGACTGACGAAGTTGGTTTCGGGCCCAATTCGGAACTATCGCTCCTTTAAATTCGACATGAGTATAAACACCCCGTTGTAGACGGTTACCTCTCACTTTCAGAACAAAATATCGGTGTGGAGAACCATACATGACTTCCATGTTCTAAGATTTATATTTAAAAGCATATTCGAAATGAAGTATTTCCATAGACACTACTTCTTTCTGTTGCTTCAGCCTTAACCACGGTACTGTGGTCACTAACGTATACCACTTCACATTTTCGCACTCGATTTTCACTGATGATCGCAGTCGATGGCACTGCCGAAACGTCTGGTTTTGGAGAAAACATTGGACTACGGCTAAACAGCCCGGGAAGGAATTTTAACAAAAAACTACTTCTTTGTTGCCGATAACGTAGTACACATATAAAAAATTCTCCCCTCCCTCTGCAACTATAATTGTCATTAATAGAAAATTACCCTCACCCCGTTCAACTAGCCTCTTCATTTATAGATATTTCATCTACGTTTCTACAGTGGATTATTATGAGCTTCTTGTCAGGATACTATGTTTATCAAAATTAAGTACTCTACTCTTGTTAAAACATAAAATGTTGCCGGTAAACTACCCCTTTCCCTTAACCGATCTTCAACAAAATCAACGAACCTTGAGTTCTTTATAATTCAAAAAGGTATGCAAAAACGTAGTTGATTCTGTTTGAATTTACGGCAGTTATCGTTCGTCATAGAAAAAATTACCCTTATTAAAACATAAAATGTTGCAAGTAAACTACCCCTTTCCCTTAACCGATCTTCACTAACACCAATAGGTCCTGAGAACTCTACAAATAAGGGCTGTTTGCAAAAAATTATTTGATTCTGTTTGAATTTGCGGCTGTTATCGTTTGCCATAGAAACAAAACACACACACACACACACACACACACACTCTCTCTCTCTCTCTCTCTCTCTCTCTCTCTCTCTTCGAAAAATGACTTTTTTTCATGTTTTGAGTGTAGTACAATCAGAATCTGCAATAATCTCGAACACGATTTTTTTTTGCCATCACCATACTTCCATTTCCTTAAGGAACATGAAAGTAAAAATAGTGCACCTATGACCTTGGCAGAGCTGCCGTTATCACAAGGTGACGCAACAACTAGTAGGCCTACAGTAAGAGCTCTAACATCCATCACTCTACTATCCGGAGTCTACTTGTACATTATCTAACGAGTCTTCACTTCAAATCAAGAATAAACGAAATCTTCTCTGAAGGTGAATATGTATGATTCTAACGAATTCCTACGTATGTAATATAATACACTAATTGAAATATGAAATATTGTTATGAGACTTGTGTCATCAAAAACTAAAAACTTTCTAACTTTAAATCTCTTCACTTGAAGGAACATAACTATGTGTCGCTCAGAACAGGAGTCGATTGGAATTCGCTCACCAAGTAATAGGTATCACCAAGTAATAGGTATTATTAAAGTAATTAAAGAAAAGACACTAAAAGAGATTTTGGTGAAAATACGTTGTCAAACACGTAAATAAAAGTACGATATCATCGGAAAAACACTGAAACAATCACTTCAGCACGTTCCACGCCGAAAAGGTTCTACTAGACTACGAAATTAACGTCTCTGTAACTTCCCCTTCGGTATAACTCACGATGACAATACAGACTGATTTAATGAAAATAGACAGGTTGAAGTGTCGCACGTGGAAATAATAAAAGTTTAATCAATGCCCGGTTAGGAGAACCGAAATATATGATTCATCAAACGACGAGGATGGGAATACATTGTTATCGAAGTTTGCTGAAAACGGCCTTGTTACTCTTTCCAGGAAAGTTTGTAGTTTAAGAAATTATATACAAACTTCCTCCAAAGTCTGTAATTACTTGTTAAGCAGACAGATATTTCTCATTTCAAAAGCAACTAATAAATCTAAAAGTAATTTCAAAAATCATTATAATTTCTTATTCCACTGATTTTTTGTATTTACAACAAGTTTAGTGTGTTTTATAAGTTTAAAACCTGCATTTTTAAAGTGGCACTATAGGTTGTTTCAATTTGGATTAAATGAATTAAAATACTATATGCTTAATTATTTTTTCAGCGCATGAAGGTTAGGCCTATACGATATTGTTACGATGGTCACTACGATCGTCGTGTTGTGCAGTGGAATCAGAATAACTGGCACGAGTAATTCAAAAATTACAAACTTAAATTTGACACAACAACAGTTAGAAATCAACAAAGGCGCTTTTATACAATATAATTCAAGTTAAATCATCCAGCACTAAACAACAAATATCAGCTTCTACAGTTTTGCACAAATTAACACAATAATCACTTTCCACTAATCCCCCAAAACCACTAGATCCACACTGAATAAATTGCCAGCTGTAACTGAACTGAACTTATAAGGCGTCCGCTGACGCTTATGTATACCCCGCAGAGGTTTCAGAATAATCTTCCTCTCTCCGAGCGGCGTGCAGAGACAATTTGCGTAGTTAAGGCGCTCGAACAATCAGGAGACTCGGACAGTGCACGACTTTGACACAGACGCGCCAGGTTCAGCCTCGAATGATGCCGGCTGCACTCGCTAGGCTAGTCGAGAAACGTGTAGCACGACAATCTCGACTTTTCAAGAGCGTTACGTAATTTTATTTTTTATCAACGATCGTAGCAATGTTGTGACGAATGATAGAAATAGTACAGCTACTGAAGTGCAGTACTTGATGTTCACTGGCAAATCACCTTGCCCGAGCGTGCCGGATGTGGGAGCTTGTATTGTACTGTATAGAAACACGTACGTAAGTTGGCCCTTTTACATGGCTCCTTATATACTAAGTAGGTCAGTGCACTTTCCATCATACGTGTGGCTGACGTCCGTAGTATACTCAAAAGCAATACTCAAAGTTAATACACATAATCAAGTTTAATTCACATGTAACGCAAATGTGTTGAAGTCACGTGTACAACTAGGTGTGAATAATTTTTTATTAGCTTTTAAAGTAACATCCTCTGTACTTACTTTTTTAGAACAAAAACAACGAAACTTTTCTGACAGTGATACCAGAAAATTAACGGGTAAAAGGAAAATATATTTGTACTCGGATCTTATGAAATAAAACTATTAGTAAAGGAACCAAAAAGAGATTATTGGCTGTATAACATATTACACGTTTTGCAAAAGGGTGAACGTAGTGATATGCGTCAGAAACGGTGCCTCCTGCGAATAAAATTTTAACCGTGTTCTTGAGTTTTATGAGAAAATGCCTGACGATTACTGACGAAGATAGTAAATACAGTCACTTGGAAAAACATGGAAATGACAGAAAAAATCTAACGCAGGTAAGAAGTACGGTGTTTATACCGTTAAAGGAAGGGCAGAAAGTCCATTAAAGATTTTAAACAAGGCTTCAAGAAGAATGAAAGAGGAAAATTGAGGTTCCGATATCAACAGGTACCATAAGGAACATATATATTGCCCGTCGAAGTACCGAGAAGGGTCTTAGTAAAAGTCAATTGGCAAGCTGAGATATTAAAGATATTAAAGGGAAATAACTAACATATAAGGCGGGGGAAAAAAAAGAAGAAGAAGAAGAAGAAGGTGATGATGATGGAAAACAAGGGTAAAAAGAAAAAACTGACCCTTGTAATTGAAAAAGGGTAATTGAAAAAATTGTTAAACACATTGTTTCAAACAATCAGTAGATAAATACGTATTAATAATGGACTTATATTTTAAACTGTAAGGAACTCTGTTGATTTACAATTTATTAAACAATAAAAAAAAATAACTACAACTGTGTGGGAAAAGTGGTACAGTACTTCTATTGGACTTTCCAAAGGAAACCTTAGACTGCTGCAGAATACACTAATTAAGTTAAGTTCCCAAAGATGCAAAGTTTCCAGTTCATTGTTTTACTGTCCTCTTTTTATTTTGTTGCTCATACCGTCACAAAATATCTTCATTCCTTATTTTAAATAAGCCACTTGATTACGAATTTTAGGAGAATACAATTACTTTTTTCGTACATCCTGCAGGTAAAATAAGACAAATCGATGTATTTCATGAAAGAATGTTACTCTGAATTTAGCAAAACAATCTAGTCTAATTTAATTAAAAATTTTATACTGCTTTATTTGTCTATCGATAAGGATAACCGTACTTTGTGTGATTAACAAAATGTTATTTTATTTCAAATGAACCTATTATGTTTATAAATATTTACAAGTGGTAATTGTTAAACGGACAATGAGACTATAAAGGAAGCAGGGTTTCCTTTAATTATTGTATTAAAAAAATCAGGTGTTCTTCATGATCTTCCTGTTATTTAAATTTATTACATTAGATTTATTAGGGTGTGTCAATGCCATCTAGACACTATATGATCCTGCATGTCGTGACTCCATTCAGTCAGTGGTCTTAAGAAAATGTCACCATCGTCTTACAATGATGGTTGAAATAGGTGCGATATTTTTTTCTTGTAGGGTATAATGTACTAACACGGGTAGAATGTTGTTTATATAATGTGCTAATATGGGTATCCTATAATGTGCTAACACGGTATACCACACTCCATGTTTTTCAATGCAACTATCGCACTACAGTATCCAATCGCGTCTATTGAATTCAGCTAATCTAATGAAACTAAAAGTATACGGCCATCACGCTCTAGACAATTACAATATGTATAAGCTCGTTTTCTCAAGTGCAGGCATTTTGGCAATATAGACGTATTTGCATCAATTCCCATTGCAGTGACGTCCAGTTTTGAACTCGGAAAACGCGTTCCTCTAGTTCTCTGTTTTGTTTAAATAATAAATAAAAAATAAAAATCCACTCCTCTCACAAAAAAAAAATCCATTCAATTAGACGATTTGCTTTTGGGTTAGTAAATCGTAGTTCACAATAATTGAACTGTGGTAACCCGCGGAGCATTTCCCATCATTATCTTGGGAATGATGATTAGGAAGCTCCCTTATATGCAGAGCTCGCTTACAGTACAAATCAGGAATAAATACGTTCATTATTAGATGAAATTAAATTAATAAATTTTAATTTTTTAAAGCCACGAGTGAAATTCTTTGTATGTAAGTTTCCTAAAGTTAGATGAGAAACACAACGAGAAGGTTACCATATGTTGTTTCTCATGATTTGTTGTGCCGGGGTTTGAATTTTCCCGGCGTGATTTAACGTTGAAGGGCGCCAAAGCGCGTCGCAGTTGGGTGGCAAAGCTAACTTGATTAGAAAGCCGTGTCCGCGCTACGGCGAAACAATCTAGTAGGCCTAAGCCGTATCAGCTGTTTGTGTGAAGCTGGATGGTTGCTTGCCAAAGGTTATGTTCAGCAATCCGCAACAGGTTGAGTTTCTGTGGCATGGTGGGTTCGAAGAATACGTGCTTCTTCCTCATTTCGTCTCCAACCTTCCGATGGGGTGTTTAATGGTATGACGGCCCAGGGGGAAGTACTTAGTTGATATCTCAATATGACATCATAACCTAGTAAAGCGTTTCAGGTGAAAATCAATTATTCGTTCGATGTTAATTTAATGATGGGTTATGTGTGCTATATTTGTGTATGTGTGTGATCCACACGTTTGTAAATTAAAAAGTAAATGTTACAAAAATAAAAGTAAAGGTTTAGTTAAGAGTAAATGGATAAAATAAGCCATAGCAGATTAATAAGAGCAACTAAAGTGTTGATAAAAATTGTGACAGTGTGTGTGTGTGTTGTCTGTGTTTCGAGGCGAGAGAGTGTAGGGGTAGCTGTATTCTCTGACGGCTAATCTGCAAAAATGTTATAGGGTCCCCGTACAGCCGGGAGAAAGGGGTTGCGGAGATAGTGACACCTACACCAGTCACCATCTGCAGAGCAGTGCAGCAAGATGCTCCCCGAAGCAGTCAGGCCCAGAAATACTCCTACTACAGAACACCAAAAGACATCTGCCCGGAATGAAAGTGGCTGGAACTTCTGAACACTCAAGCACCACCACCAACACTCATCGCACACTGGTCTACATGGTATCATTTGAGTTCTTCAAAAGTACAGGTGGGAGCATTCCAATTACTAAACCAGTCAACAACAACAACTCCATGGGCTTTAAATCAAGTGTAACTAACATTTTATACCAATATAAAGACATGCTCTTAAACAAAAGAGTACCAGAAGTCCAGCTGTTTTAAATATAATATTGTAACTAAACTTTTGGCATAATTTAAATTGATGTTGTAATGTAAATCAGAGTACAATCCAATTGTTTGAAGGCGTTTAACTAAACATGTTATGATAACGAAAATAGCACTAATAAAAATTGTTACTGGTTACAAGAGTATTTTATTGCAAGTCCTGTCACTCTGGGTTCCAGCACACTTTTCGCTTCCGCTAGGCCAAGTTGTCTAGTTTTTAAATTTTACGTATCGGCCTAAGTGGCCGTTACAAATGTTTATTTTTTTTCATGGAACTAGAAGGTTCATTTACCCCTTGGTCTAATAACTCTTGAAACTTCTCTCTCAGAATGGTCATTTTTGGAGGGGCAAACTTGTAAGGTGGGAGCGTACCACTTTGGAGTCCGTGAGGCGGATTTTATACTCCAAGAGATGTGTGAGCCCAAGCGTAGGAGTCAATACAGAAGGGAACTGCTCACACAACTGATGTAAGGCGGACTGCTGGGACGGATTGAGATGGTCTCTAGATGTGTCGGGGCACTCTATCTCTATCCCTAGTTCCCTGATGTCCAAGGAAAGGAATCACCACTCCCCGATTAAATTTAAAATAACATTGGTGCTCTTGGATGTGAAGGATGATACCACTCTTAAAGATGTTGTCGGCACCAATAATTCAATCGACTCCCAGAGCCGGAGAAACCAAAAAGCTCCACACCCAAGAACAACCCTCGATCTTGAATTTGAAGGAAACTACCCTGGAAATGGGCAGAATTTCACGGGATGCCGTCCAGCACACTATTGAGGACTCTTCAGACCCTTTAAGTAAACCTAGGTTTTCAAGGTCCTCGAACACTCTGGACGATATGATGGACCTTGCTGATCCGGAGTCAACCAGAGCTCTGAGTTGACTCCTTTTCAACTCCAACATCAGGAAGGGGCATACAGAGGTGGCGTTAACGATGGTTTGGAGGACCTTGTTGCCAGAAGAGGTTGAACATACTGCCTGCCTGGAGACACGTACTTGTGAAGACCCGCGACGGGGAGGAGAAGACAACCTCCGACTTATCTTCCCCTTGTTGCCCCGTTTATTTGAATTTGACTTTGACGCCTTGGGATAGGACGTTGGACTCGGCCTGACCCCGGAAAAAAATCGTCTAATGTGCCCCGGCCTATTACACTTAAAACAAATCACCTTAGGGGGATAACGATCCCTCACGCCAGCGGACTTATCAACTCTCGGAACCCCAGGACTGCCCTGTGATAGAACGGTGCGTCGTTCACCAGTCCTGTAATTAGGGGCACCCGCAACCATGGGACCTCTTGATTCACCATTTGCTTGGACGGCCCTGGACACTACACACAACCGGTCCAGGTCAGCGAAACAACGCGGACGCTCCGCAAAAACCAAGCGCGATCTTTCTTGGGGCGTCACGCCCTCCAAAATTACTTGAACTATTTCCAGCTCCGACAATCTCAACTTCAAAATCCGAGCCGAATCTCTGATACTACAAACAAAATCGGCCAACCTTTCGTCATTGGCCTGTACCCGATAGAACAGTCTCAGGCGTAATTGATCTCGTAGCCGGCCGGGTATAAAATAGTCCAACACCTCTCCAAGGAATGAGTCTAAATTGCCGCCACGTCGCATGACATGTGTGACCCGCTCAGCCATTGGACTCCGGCAATACGGAAATATGAGTGCAAAGAGGGCCTCATCAGACACCCCAAGGAAGTCTGATAACTATAAGACAATCCCAAGGAAAAGTAACAATTTGCCCTCATCTTGTCCATCAACCACAGGGAGTTTCTGGAAGATGCCGGAAAGGGGGTTGGGCAGTTTCTGGTAACAAGCCCCCGCCAGAATTACACAATTAAATAGCACATATTAACAACTCACTACTAACAGACGACAGAAGAGGAAAAACTTGACTTCCTGCAAGTGGCTTCAGGGTCCCCTAGCGAAGCAAGAGAAAGGAGGTGAAGACGAAAGGCAGAGCAAGCTCCCCGAATTCACTAAACAAACAACACACAACAACAATAACACTAGAATAAACACTATAACACGACACCCAATAAACAAGTACAATCCATTAAATTATCATCTAATCAATTCTCAAAATCCAGAGAATTTACAAATGCTCAAGGATCATTCGAAATCCAACTCAATGTCAACAACGAGGGTGCATGGTCCGACCATAACCGCATTCTCCAAAAAAATTAATATATATATAAATATATATATATATATATATACATATTATTCAGGCTAATTCCCATTCGCGACCCAATAACTCAACAATTAGAATTAAAACCATCAGTACAATCACTTCAGAGCTGGGAATTAATTAGATCATATGGTATCATTCAAGAATTTAGATCAATCCCTAGCAGGGTCGAACATGTTATAACCAACTCCAACAAGGTCTGACAGAACCAGAGGGATGCAGAAAATTTTTCCAGGGCTACACAAAACATACATAAAACCTTAAATGGAAAGTACCCGGTTTAATTCGTACACAGTAAATTAAGTCCAAACCGAGAACAAGGCTCAACACGTCCCCCATAAGTAAACTTGAATAAAATACATGACAAACAAACATATAAGCGTGTGTGACCCCACATAATTATATACGTTACCTCCGGTTTACAATTTAATAATAATAACATTTAAAATAATGAAGCAATTGTAACATCAAAGACATAATTTGCACTAAGAATAACAATGGAAATAACACACCTTTCAAAAATATATCAAACATTTTCTAGATTCATAAAACAATTAATGGCCACAAACACCAATAAAAAATTCAACTCATTTCATTTTATAAATACTAAATGAATATAACTACTCAACCTTCCTCTCAGACCCAGAAAATATGTGAACTCTTAAATTCCATTGCAAATCCTGCCACCTTCA
Organism: Magicicada septendecula; assembly: GCA_034769895.1. NCBI lineage: Eukaryota > Metazoa > Arthropoda > Insecta > Hemiptera > Cicadidae > Magicicada > Magicicada septendecula. The sequence continues at coordinate 575,587,373 of CM068367.1, read as the reverse complement.
GGTCAGCATACCTAGATGTTATAACCACCCTCTGCTACCATTTGTAACGACCACTTAGGCCGATACGTAAAATTTGAGAACTAGACAACTTGGCCTAGCGGAAGCGAAAAGTGTGCTGGAGCCCAGAGTGACAGGACTTGCAATAAAATACTCTTGTAACCAGTAACAATTTTTATTAGTGCTATTTTCGTTATCATAACATGTTTAGTTAAACGCCTTCAAACAATTGGATTGTACTCTGATTTACATTACAACATCAATTTAAATTATGCCAAAAGTTTAGTTACAATATTATATTTAAAACAGCTGGACTTCTGGTACTCTTTTGTTTAAGAGCATGTCTTTATATTGGTATAAAATGTTAGTTACACTTGATTTAAAGCCCATGGAGTTGTTGTTGTTGACTGGTTTAGTAATTGGAATGCTCCCACCTGTACTTTTGAAGAACTCAAATGATACCATGTAGACCAGTGTGCGATGAGTGTTGGTGGTGGTGCTTGAGTGTTCAGAAGTTCCAGCCACTTTCATTCCGGGCAGATGTCTTTTGGTGTTCTGTAGTAGGAGTATTTCTGGGCCTGATTGCTTCGGGGAGCATCTTGCTGCACTGCTCTGCAGATGGTGACTGGTGTAGGTGTCACTATCTCCGCAACCCCTTTCTCCCGGCTGTACGGGGACCCTATAACATTTTTGCAGATTAGCCGTCAGAGAATACAGCTACCCCTACACTCTCTCGCCTCGAAACACAGACAACACACACACACACTGTCACAATTTTTATCAACACTTTAGTTGCTCTTATTAATCTGCTATGGCTTATTTTATCCATTTACTCTTAACTAAACCTTTACTTTTATTTTTGTAACATTTACTTTTTAATTTATAAAAGACAGTTAAATGCAAAGTCGCCACGTGTTCCCAGACCGGAAGTAACGTGTGATTCAATTTTACAATAGCAAAGTATTACACTAAAATAGTCTTTACAAACGTGTGGATCACACACATACACAAATATAGCACACATAACCCATCATTAAATTAACATCGAACGAATAATTGATTTTCACCTGAAACGCTTTACTAGGTTATGATGTCATATTGAGATATCAACTAAGTACTTCCCCCTGGGCCGTCATACCATTAAACACCCCATCGGAAGGTTGGAGACGAAATGAGGAAGAAGCACGTATTCTTCGAACCCACCATGCCACAGAAACTCAACCTGTTGCGGATTGCTGAACATAACCTTTGGCAAGCAACCATCCAGCTTCACACAAACAGCTGATACGGCTTAGGCCTACTAGATTGCTTCGCCGTAGCGCGGACACGGCTTTCTAATCAAGTTAGCTTTGCCACCCAACTGCGACGCGCTTTGGCGGCCTTTCATGTTATATCACGCCGGGAAAATTCAGATCCCGGCACACTGATTACGCAGAGCAATATGTAACTTTTTCAAACGTACTTTATAAACTTTTTGAATAGGGTCTAAAATTACAAGTGTTGTTGACAGATATTAATTTTGTAAAATCTTATTAAAGGTATCGACTTCATTTTTGAATAACAGTTCTTATAAAAGTTCTCACGGGATTTCATAATTTTTTTTAAATTTTAACTTTAATTTTTGGCCTGTGATGACCCTAAAGTTAAACTTTTTTAAACTAAACACTAAATTATGATTTGGGTTAAAATTTCTTTATTCTGATACCGTTCGTGGATTTTTATAGTTCTTTTTCAACACGGCGATTCCCTCCTTCGGGCCCGTGTCATATAAGTTTGAAATTTTCTAAACCAAACACTATGTCAAATTTTCATTAAAATTTCGTTAACCTAATACCCTACAGGAATTCTACAGAGATTTTCAAAGTTTTGACTCTGACTTTTGCCTCCCGTCGTCTGTTTTCGGGAGTATCAATCTCAGAAATGATAGAGGTCTGTGGTTTTAAAGTATGGGCAGCCATGATAAGTTTTACAATACTCGGTTGATGCGTTCTGAGAAATTCCCCAAACATACAGACAGATAAATGCCAAACGATATGGTTAAAACTGGAAACCTGCTTCACTTGTTTAATTAATGAAATCGTTTCTACACCAAAACGTTAAAAATTGCACTATTTCTTGAATAGCACGATTTCCATATTTGGCCTCCAGCTTCTAACTAGAAATCTTAGCTTCTAGGCAGCTTTATTTTTATAATAGGTAATAAATTTTCTGCTAAATCCTCAGTCACAGTCTCCTGACCTTCTCTGACGTGCTGCGTTTCATGTAGTGTATGCACCTTATCACTAACTCGGGTAACCGGATCGCGCTAGACGTGACGTTGTATTGTTTGTTTTCGGCGGGAGCGGGATTGACTCTATTTCTGTTTTAAACGACAATGGTGTGTTGGTCAGATTTTTATCAGTGAACGATCCACATAAACGACTGATCTACCTCATCATGTGCTGTTTCTTTAAATTATCAAACCCATTATATTAGACAGATAAAACTCACAGACAATTTTTAAATTTAATAGACATTCAGAAGTACTTGTTAACATTCTTGAAGAAAGAATCACGGCAAGGGTATAGAAAATAATGCTGAAATGCCACTTATCATATTGAAATCAAAATAGATTACAGAATTAGTGAATACTTATTCGAACACACGGGAGACTAAAATGTAATCGAGAATATTATAGAAACAGCATTCAAGCTGTTTTAAAGGTATGTGATTAGGAGACAGGATAAACTGCTAACCATAGAATTCGGAGAAAGAAACCAACGACTGCGTAACAACTTGACATTTATGAAAACCAGACATCTCCTAATCACTAAAGCCAATTAACTCGAGTAATCTCTTTTCGCTCTAGAAATCTTTTCAGCCCATTTCTAGATTAATATTATGGTGAGACACTTATAAATTTCTTATCACAGCAATTAATAATCTGTTTATAAGGCTGTCAGAGTTTATAACATGCTCCTGTTCAATTTCGACAAAATAAAGACACTGTCACGCACGCGTCAATATACTCACTCGTCTAGCCACGTCAACAGACACTACCACCAAACCGATAGGATCGCTGTCTTTTTTTGCTATTTGTTTACGTCATCGGGGAGAACGAGCGAATTCGGTGTCCTCATTCTTTTTAATCTATCGAGTTGAAGAGACCTCACCCTCAAGTCACCCCGCTACGTTCCCCCGACGGAGGCAAGAAACGTAGTGAAATAAAGGACCCGTGATTCAACAATAATATAATTAGTTTTGCAGTCCGCTGAAATTCAATTATGTTTTAACAAAATAAAACGAGGGCGTCCATGTTATTTTATATTAAATTACGCCTTATTAATTTGATACTAGTAGGAGTACAAGAAATTTTGTTTTATTATCACATTAATAAGCAATTTAATATTAATCCAGGCATTTCTGCCTATACCATGAAGTGTAGAAGAAGAAGAAGAAGAAGAAGAAGGAAGAAGAAGAAGAAGAAGAAGAAGAAGAAGAAGAAGAAGAAGAAGAAGAAGAAGAAGAAGAAGAAGAAGAAGAAGAAGAACAATATTAATCAGCTGGTGGGTAATAAAGGTTTTTCCAGACGGTTCTAGTATTTGATCACGTGAATTGAAAGCATAGCGAGTGTGCGTTCTTGGCAGACAGTCTTATTACTGTAAGGTTACAATTTTGTAATATAATTATAATTTACGGACCAATAAAACATATACAGCATAATAGTAAGTTATTATTTAATACTTACCGGACATTAGCAAGAGTATGCCTCCTGTTCCTCAGGTAGCGATTATGGTACTTCTGCAGGTCACCGATGCTTCCTTGTTCCGCTTGCATTTTATGACTTCCACTTCCGCACGTGTCACTGCTCGTTGTACTCGTTACAGATCGTGTTCGTACTTTCTTTTTCTTTTTTTTACGATCGGACGAAGATGACGATTTTATAAACGCCGATGAAAACGTGGGGCTGGGAGAATTACACAATTTCTGTTGTTCTTTTTTAATAGTAAGCGATGAGGAACTCACGGACAACAGGTCATCGTTACCGTTGCCCTGATCTTCTTCTTCCTCGATGTCGTGTAACTGTTGCGTTATGAGGGTCGTGGGAGGAAAGGTATTATCGTCAGACAACAGAATGATTTCTTTCGTTTCGAGACCGTTGGCTTCAACGTCGGCCGTCACTCGGTCTCCATTCTTACTGTTATTGTCTGGTGTAACAGGATTGTCGCCCGACTGCGCCGCCTGCTGTGCGCAGCAGCAACTAACACGGCACGACACAGACCCCACAACGAATTTTGTTCACCGACTCATGCACGAAGAAAATGTTTACACTCGTTTGACCGATACACTTCAATAAACAGGCAGAAACACATATCACAACGTTTAACAGGATAGCACCAATTGCATACTGGTCACCTCACTGTGCTGCATCTGAGTCTCGCGCTCAAACTGAACTCGCCGCCTCTAAATAACAACAGCTCGTCGCCGACCGTAGCAACATTCATTATGACTAACAATAGTGTGCGTCAACGCTGCAGTTCGGGATATCACATCAGGCTGTAAGGCTCGTTTATGTAATTAAGCGTACCTTGTGCGGGAGTGAGGAATCCACTTTCATTAGGATGGGTAAGGGAGAGGATAGGGAAAGGGAGACAGACAGACTCTACTGGTAAACCTTTCTGTCGTCGGCCACTGTGGACAGTCGATCACACCACCTCAGGACAAGTACACACACTCACACGGTTCGAGATCACTTGCGCACAGTCACACCATTTATATGCACTGAATATTCTAAACGCACATCGAATCAGGACACAGTTAACATTGTAATGTATTTTCAGGATTTTTGACAGTTACATATTTTTTGTTACTTGTTAAAAAAAACGTTTAAAAAAAGAACATACGAATTTCTTTATATCTGATAATTTCATAAAACTCTTGTATATTATTTTAATTCCGATTACGTTTTTATCCAGATGATATGGACGACATCACTTAATACAAGCCTGCAAAGAATTTAAGTTATAATTTAGTTATGACTAAAGTATAGCATATCGTGCAATCCAAGAAATAACTTTTGAAGCCCGGAAACGAACGTAGTTAACGCACAATACAAATATTTTATAAACATCTAAAAGAAACGTTTTTTTATTGTTTCTCTTAGGGGAAATGTTTATTGAACTAGACATTAATTAGTACTTGCAATTATATTTCAGTTTAATAGACTTTAAAATTTTTAATTTTTTGTTTTAAGAAATTAAAACGTAGAGGGGGAATAATTTCCAGTTAACAAAGGGTTGCGTGAATTGTCGTTTATTGTTATCTTCCATGATCTAGTGAGAAGTGAAAAGTAATAGTACATTTGTACTAACCAGGTAAACAGAAATAGAAAAGCGGTAAAGGACAAAATCTCTGTGACAGACAGACGCAAAAACGATTCGTCCATGTAATTAAATTACTGCGCCGGACGCACAAAGTGTCGGTCCCACGGACTTGTCTATTCTTAGCCGTTTTCGTCACAGTCCACTGAAATTTTTGTATGCTCAGAAAGTATTTACGTTCAGTACACTTCAAAGGCTTTTAAAACTGAAACCGTTTATTTTGCTTTGCCGTTTCTCTGACATGAAAGTCATACTGAATTCAATACGTGTCCAAAGACCCCAGACTGCGCGCCGGTAATTTGTTGGAACAAAGAAAGATCCGGTCGATTCTGATCTATATGTAGATACATGCGTAATGCTACTCTCATTTTCTACAGTTTCGAATATATTTTGGAAATACTGTTCTACTTGATTGGCAACATCTCTCCATCAGCAGACGTGGATTATGGCTTAAAATTGTCTGCCGAAATAAATTGATTTATTCAATTTGTTCAATAAATTAAATTAGCTGGAATTTAGCAAGTTCATGGGAACAGCCGATCAAGTACGATTGTTAAGACTAGATGATAAAACATTTTAATTATTTTGGAGATTAAGTTTGAACGTTGTTTAGGCGTCAAATGTGTTTTCCTATTCATTTTTTTAGTATATAAAGCAGAAAAATGTCGTCATATAGGCGTATATTATATTAACTTCGGCGACTCATTATCATCATTACGTGGACAAAATACCTGAAAAATCACACACACACACACACACACACACACACACACACACACACACACACACACACACACACACACACACACACACACACACACACACACACACACACACACACACACACACACACACACACACACACACACACACACACACACACACACACACACACACACACACACACACACACACACACACACACACACACACACACACACACACACACACACATTTCTGAATACATTATCGAAGCGGTCAGTCTGCGTTTAGAATAGGACTGATGTAACTTTCCAGACAGATCAGCTAAGATAATAAGTAGTCGGCACACTGTTTCGTAATAAAATGTTTAACGGCTACTAAACACACACTTGGTATACGTAAGTAGATATTTTACATGATATTTTAAATTCACAAGTGATATAAAATTAAGAGCTCCCGTGATGTGATCCGACGCTCGCCAAAATATTTTCGTATAGTTTACTACGTTCACCTAATTGAGGAAGGTCGGACAGCGTTACAGCACTTTGCTTACTTAGTGTTTTTAGGGCCTCAAATGTACTAAGAATTGTTTCAGACGCAGTGGTATTTGGAGAGTTGAGACAAATGTGTTATCTGACAAGGATTTTGTCAAGTTATCTTACTTGGATACTGATCGGAAAATGAAAAAGGCACATCAAAATTCAGTGATTCATACACATTCAGCAGTAACAATAGATTATCATGTGACTCAGACTTTCCCTAAAATGAGCAACTTCATGCAGTGAACAAGACAAGCCCGTTCCATCAACACGAATAACAGAACTGAGGAAAAGACAACAAAGAAGGGGACGGTATCTGGCGTGTACTTAACTGGGACACCACATAATGGTTTGCTAAAGAGACCGACCTTCACTTGGTATCCAAGGAATCTGCTAGAACTTTGGAAGTGAACATGGCTGGTTCCAGAGCGACGATACGAGTTGGCAGTCAGTTTAAATCCACATTTCTCATTTCCAGAGGCATTGTACAAGGAGATGCACTGTCTTCTCTACTCTATGAATTAGTTTTAGAAGCAGTAATCAACAGGATGGGAATTAGGAGATATATAGGAATAAAAACCACATAAATTCTTGCTTATGCTGATGATGTAGCCATTATAAATAAGAAAATTATAGAAGAATCTGTAATTACTATAGATAACGGGGCAATAGAGCCCTAAAAATAAATTATGATAAAACCAAATACATGGAAATAACAAGAGTCATCTAATAGCAACATCTAAATTCGAAAATCATGAATTTGAACTCGCAAGTGAATTTTTCTACCTAGGCGCACAAATAAACTACGCTATCACTACAAGCAGTAGTATCCACGCGGGAATCCTTAATGGTAACCGATGTTACTACACCTACTCAAAATTAATGAAGTCGAAAGCACTAAACAAGCAGTTAAAAATTTAAAAAAATACAAAAGCCTAATTGGACCAGTTGTAACATGTGCATGTAAAACCTGACCATTAACACAAAAAGACGAGGAGTATCTAAGAATTTGAACGACAGATACTGAGAAAAACTTTTGGACCAGTAAAAAATAACGACGGGTAATGGAGAATACGAATGAATCATGAAATAAATAATCTAATACACGGGACTGACGCAGTAAGATTTATAACGAATAGGAGAATAGCAGGCTGAGACACACATCACGGAACCCCACAAGGACTTTCTTTTCCTTTGGACGTAATCCTGAGATTTACGTCTTAGCATGTTTTAAAGAGTCGTGCACGTTATTTTTATTATGTGCATGGTATATTTTATGAACTGTGAAAAAGATTTACTAACTGATGCAGAACAATTGGCATTTAGCGTTAGAGACGAACAAGATGGCGCAACACAGAATTCTCAAAAAAATTCTAACATGAAGACCAGTAGGCAGGACATCAAGAGGAAGGCAAAGGAAGAGATTGATCAAGGATGTCGAGGAGGATTTGAGGAATATGGGGACAAGAAGAAAGAGAAGACTATGTAGTGAGAAGGAAAATCGTTGAAGGGGCTAAAACCCAAACAGTGTTATCACACTTTTAGAAGAGAGAAAGAGGCCAACACCGGTTCTAGTTAATAACCTAATGAAACTGAAAAGACTGTTATAGACACAAGTAGAATGTCAAAAACATATTCCCATTTTTGCGAAAGTGCTTTAACGGTGACTAGTTTCAGTGTAATGACTGTAATGAGTGCATGAACGAAAGAAAACTGTATCGAAAACAATTTAGAATATTTTCATTATTTTGCCACATGAGTAAAGTGACATAAAAACAATAATGTTTCACTTTAATATAAAAAAATGGCCTTATAAGGCCATAATATAATTATAATATAATCAAAGTGTATTATAAGTATTTTTTAAATATCCAAATTGTACAATTTTCCGGTCCAAGTTAAACGACATCGGTCCAAATTAACCTATGTTGAAACACATTTTGAATAAATTTATTTTTAAACAATCTACAAAAGTTAAAGAAAACAACTGAAGTTTCATCAAATATTTAATACAATATAGTAAATTGTGTACATAAAGTTTGTAGCATTTTCATTAGAAGAAATGATACTATACCTATTTGATCTTAAGTTGTCCAAAGTACAAGACTTCCCCTACACTTCACGATCGACCCTCTCACCCGTCTTTACGATGCGACCTAGAAAAATAGGCTGCTACATGAAAACAATGACGAGACTTATCGATTTGCTAATAAGTGATTAAGCACGGCCTGGAATCCGACAAACGAGTCAGCCATCGTCCGCGGCTGTATAATTTTCCGAAGCACTTATATATCAAAATTTTAAATATGATAACAAAATTGGTCGGTTGAAGGTCGGAACCATTAGATCTTATAAAGAGTATTCTAAGCTGAAATGAAATTGAAAAATTGCTGCTTTAAACGATAAATATAGTTGACTGCGAGTGCGTCAATTGGCCACTATTGCATTGACTGCCGCACCGAATGCTTCCCACTTTATAAACAGTTTCCTTAATTTTCATTTTATACTTCTTATATCACAGAGTCACACTGTATCCTAGCGATAGTACTTAGTTATTAAAAAAAGTGTTGTATTCTGGTCTACACAAACTTGATAGACTCTTGAAGAGACATTAGCAAAAACTGGTGCAGAGGCAGATATAGTGATGGAAGTTCTTGAATTCTACCTGTTAGTTTAGTAATTTACCCATAGGGGCCCATGGAACATTCCATAAAACATAAAAAATGTAGATTTGCCTACAATTATTTTACACAATTATTATGATAGTTTTATAGTTAGTTTACTTTTAATGTCATTAACTCTCCTTCCAAAATATGTGGGGCCTCTAACTCAAAAAAATATACATCAAACAAATAGTATCAATTATTACTATTGTAGATACGATCGGGACTAAACGAATTTCAAATAGGTACTAATAATGATGCATTTAATGGAGAAAGTTGAATAGATGGTGAGCCGAAGACGGCGGTGGTAAGGTGCAGACACACTGAGCACACAGCCTCAGAGAGGTCAAAGTTTTGAATTCATATTAGAGAAACCACGCCTTTTATAAACTTCTAGACAAAGGCTGATCTTGTAAAAAACTTCTAGTCTGCGTAATAAAATTTACTGGAAGCGGCAAGAATAAGGCATGTAATACGTTTTGTAGCGTAGACTAAACTTTCTGCACAAAACTGCTTGTCGAAACGTGTCCGACAGACTGCGCGAATGTCACGACTGGACAGTGAGAATTCTCTCTCATTTTATAACTGCCAGTAAGTTCGGCGAAACTAATATTACTTACATTTTTATCCAATGCGACGAACATGTGGCCTTGATATTGTCTTGAATTAAGATAACAGTTTAATTCAAAATACATTAAACATTATGAAAGAAGAAATAATACGATCAGCTTCAGTCTTTCGCATACTCACACATCGCAAATGCATCTAAATAAAAAGATAAAAAAAACCAATAGATACAAGCGCATAGGTTTTTTCGGGGGGGGGGGGACGACAAAGAGTAAAACATCGACACTTGACCAACTTGAGAAGTAGGAGACGCAGAGAAACGCGAAGTGATTAAGTGGCAAAGTTAGCGTATCCAAAGCTATGCAACTGTTAAAGAGAAAAAGTAAACAAACAGAACTACGTCAGTGCAACATGATACGCTCGCGGACCGACCTTACGTTTACTCTTTATTCTCGTGACTGAGGAAATTAAATAACCGACTGTCTCTGTCCGTTAGAAATGTATTTTACTGACCGTTCCAAAGAAGCGATTGTATTAAAGAGAGCAGTTTGTGCGTATTACTGCTTCCTAGAATATGAAAGCGGACGAGCGCACCGCTCGCTTTGTAAGTGCACCAGCCTTATGTAATATCCTGCGTACGCTGACAATACACAACCGGATTTAATTACGCTAAAGCCAGTACTACGAACTGCATGTTCTCCTTTGTTCCTTTAATAAACAATTATAGCTATGATCGCTACAGGAATGTCTGTTTTACATGCGATAAAAATCATCACGAGTACTGAGCCGATAGACAGTTTGTCACTGACTGATGGGTTGATGGAGAAGATGGATTGTATGGTGTAACGCACGTCTAGATACGGTACGATGTACACGGCGATATAATTGCGTATGTTCCTCCTCAGGGAATACAAGTAACTAATCATAACCAAGAGTGTGATTGCCTATGGCAACTGGTGAACAAGTCGCTTCAACTTTTTACCCCAAAACGGCCCGAGTTTAAACTCGCCTGTTTGCTCCACACACACATTGGTCGCAAACGAAAAACACGTCTTACGTCGTTCCAAGTGCGAGTGCGTTCATGTGCATGTGCGTGTGACTGTTTAATTAAATAAACATAATTAACATTAATTAATTAACGGTCCATTAATTCGTGTTGCTTTGCCAATACGACGTTCTGTGGCCCACTGGTGCGTAACAGTTTCCGGGCTGCACGAGGTAGGCCTGTTCTGTTCTGCACTCGGGGATCCATCTTTCTTTTCAACTCAATAGTGAGTTAATCATTTTATAACAACAGGCAACTTTCATGAATCACAGCGATTTACGTCTTAGGATGTTTTAAAGAGTCCTGCATGTTTTTTTTATTATGTGCATGGTATATTTTATGAACTGTGAAAAACATTTACTAATTAATGCAGAACAGTTGGGATTTAACAATGATTGATTGTAATACGTATACTTTTTAGTATATTCAAACACTTTCTGCTACAGTCCGTTTCTTGATATATATATATATATATTTATTTATATATTATTTATATATTTAAATAAATTTATCTATTTATTTATTTATTATAATATATATTTTATAATTACTTTCCCTCAAGATGTTTTCTCCCTATTTGGAACATGTTTCGGGAAGCCTTGTGTTCCCATCCTCAGCCTTCCTAATTTTGAGTCTTGTGAGGTATTTATGTGTTGGCTGGTTGTTGCTTTGCTTTCCTGTTGGTCTCTGGTACTTTAAATTGGTATTATTGTGTGTGATTGTGGTGTGTATATATATATATATATATATACTATTTTTTAGTATATATATAAAATGTATTTTTATTTATACATTTTGTATTCTGAATTTTTTACATTCTGTAAGTGCGAAGTTATAAAATATGTTAACACCACCGCCCTTTGTCCTTCGCCTAAAAACGACCCAAACGGACCGTTTGTGACATGCAAGAGAAAATCATAGAAAGACCAAAGCTAGGAATGACAAGTAAAGGCGGAGAAACAATCAGTGGGCACGCGGAAAACCAGAAAAGATGGAAGACGGAGAGATTCTTGATCAATTAATGTATAAATAGTAAACTGAACGAAAAATTCGGTCTTCTGTTTTGAGATAAATAACCAAACTCGGACGAGGAAGGCAGTCGCTCAGCAGTGTGCAGAGGGTACAAAAAGGTAAAAATTATTTGGAACAGTAACCTATATTCACGTTTCGACTAGGTCCAACTTCAAATTTTTGTAACATTTGTGCACTCACGTTAGGTATAAAAATGTCAGATATAAAAAATCCAAGCAAAGGAAAGAGATACGAGCCGATTTTAGGAGAATAATAATAATATACGTAAAATAAAAGCAGTTTATACGTTAGCTTTCTTCAAAATGCTATTCCATTTTTATTAAAAGTAGGCTAAAAAACGAAGCGAAAAACATGTAATTATGCAAAAGTTACTGTATATCAAATCCTTAACAATAAATGAAGAAGGAGTACATTTTATGAAAGAATAAGTCTTATTCACTACATAATTAATACGTAGCAATGAAACATCGATGTTTACAGCATAGCACGTGAGAACAACCTTGAAGTATTCAAGTGACGTATCGAAAGCTGAATTTTAAAGATGTTAAAGGGAAAAGTATCTCATCCTCGAGAAACTAAGTGTGTTTACGTTATCTACATAACATAACGTTTAATTAATAAGTGACAAATGCATCATGAAAGATGTAAATACGAAAGTAAACGATATATCGTTTATCGCAGTGACGCCCAAGAGAAAATTATTCTTATTGTCTTGAATTACGATGATGAACAATCTTCAACAAAATATAAATATTTTATTTTTCATTGAAGGGTTATTGAGGATCGGTCAAGAATAACACAAATTTTAACTTATTTGCGTCGACGTTTCGGCAGTGTTTATTGTCATCACCAGGACAATAAACATTGTCGAAACGTCGACGAAAATAAGTTAAAATTTGTGTTATTCTTGACCGATCCTCAATAACCCTTCACTGAAAAATTCATTGATTGACGGTCACTACGAACTTAAGGATTTAATAAACATTTTATAAATAGTATTTTATTAACTTGGAGACACAATTTATTTAGTATATAAGTTTAGTATACATATTTACTATTTTATTAAATTAGAGACACCAGGAAAATTCTTAAACAAGTGCCTCATATTTCAATATATTTATTGTATAATACGCAGACATTCAAACATCTATATATAAGCCTGTTTACGTAGTAGTCTGTGAATATGTGTTATTTTACTACTCGCCTCTGTACGGTTTATAAATCATGGAAACGGTACTGTTATTTATACTAACAATAAACAGACAACACGAGCTGAGTCTAGCTTGACAATATTGTATTCACAAAGGGTGTAACGGTGTGTCAATTTCATCTGGTTTCGACGAAAGTTATTTATAACGCCGCAACCTAAGTTTTCATGTGAATGGGTTGAACGGTAGAGTACACGCGCACAGCGCCTCGCTAAGATCTGAAATGTTTCCTTTCCACAGTACAAGTAACATCTGCACAGAGTTATTCATGTACGAAATATCGTCTGGATTCCGTGAAAGTGTATCTCTGTCTGACGTTGTCAGTGTCTCATTACTGTTACCAAAACCAAACTGTATTGGTGACGACGCAAATTTAGTGTGAGGTTGGCTTTAATTTCGTGTGTAGTTTACTGGTCCCCAACACATTAAGACAGAAATAAATTGATGATGTTGTTTTAATCTAATCAGGGGACATATTGTTTTTTTTGGGGGGGGGGACTTTAAGGTCTAGAAACAGTTTAGTAACATTCTAACGCCATTAAGGTCTTTGTAGTACACCCCAAGAACCCCCCATCCCATCCATACACCCCAAGAAGCACGGACAGAAACAGTTTCTGGTCTATTTTAATAATAAATGTTGTTTTTTTTACTTTAATGAGAAAGCTCTTTAGATGTTTTGGAGTCTAGTAAAAAGTTTGGAAAATGGTAGACGTATACCAAATAACTGTTTAACTGTCCTTATATAATGTTATATAATAATATAAATATCTTCATATATATAAATACTTTGTTTTTTGAACAAGAATAGTTTTTTATTATTTATGCTTGTTCAGATATAAAAGTGATTATTTATTACTGTAAATATATTTTTTGTTGAATTTGTTGAAGTGAATTATGAATATATATATATTACATGTGATACTGATAACTTACACGGAACTTTCTTAGCGGAAATAGAATGTGAGATGGAAACTTACACGGGTAAGTTAGATATAATCTGTAAACTTGTGTACGACCGTAAACACACAAAAATTACATACGTCATACGCATGTGTATTAAAACATTTAAGCTTGTATTTCCAAAACACCGAAATTGAAAAAAGGAATATCAATCTTCTTGTGTTATGTGTTTAAAGTAAGTTTTCCTGTCTGTCTCTCGCAAAGACTTCTAATGTTTCGGCTGAAATAGAAGAGGTAATGCATTGAGAGCGTGGAGGACAGCGAAAATTTTTAATTAACCTTCAGTCATTGTATATCTTGAAGTAAATTTGATATCGACATAGGGCAAAAATTAACGTTCTGTTGTACCTATTGTAACTAGCAATGTATATATAATTTGAAAAAAAAACTATGATATTAAGTAAGTTTGATACAAGTTTATACGCTTCTGCAGAATATTTTAGAAATTTTTCTGATATTCGTCACCTGCTTTCAAATCTTGAGTACTCAGCAAATGCGTACTCAAAAATTAGATATCACTTGTTGACTTTTTAGGATTTAAGCGCTGGGAGACAGATTCAAATCCGTAAATGTAAACTTGAATTTTACAGGAAAATAAATATTAACTTGATTAAGTTATAATTTCTTAGCAACAACAAAGATTTATAAACTTTTGATAAACCTGTATTGATTGATTAACGATCAATATAGAGGCTATGTTGGTTATGTTTACTTGGTGTTGGGGGGTGGAACGGACATGTGTCTCTGCGTCCCCTTAAATCCGCTACTGGGGTCCATGAAGAGTCAGCTGTAAGAGGGAATCGACAGACTATATGATAGTGAGTTATATGAAATTTCGCTGATGGTAACTGCCTTACAGTTATATTTGTCCTTACAATAAAGCCTTGGCTGTTTGCTCAAGCGGTTTTCGGTCCATACAAAGTCCACGTTGCAGTGTCAAAGTACGGGATCTATTACTACACCTGTTTGGCAGAAGAGTAAGAGCACATCCAGTGTGATGTTTGGGTAACAAGCGTCTCTGTTACACAGGCACTATCCCCACATCTAGACGCATCTTAATCTAGTGTAGAGTCTATGTTTCGGCAAATCTAAACTTTGGTGAGATCCGAATCACTAACGCCGGGCTAATGTCTGCATCGATACGACGACAATGATGATATAATGCCGTTGATGATTCTACATTGATGATACGGCCAGGTGGATCCTATAATCTCAGCTACACGATGGGAATTGGCGTGCAGATGGGAACGTAATTACGAAGATGGAGACTTGTCATAATAATAACTTGGCTCTGTAACTACAAAGACGCTATCGCTCAACAGAATTCAATGTACTCAACAGAGTTATAGAAAACCTTAAACAGTGAAGACCGCTGAAGACAGTAAGACGGAAAAGGGCTGAAAATAGCAGAACAGAGGTGAATTCCGTTGTTGCAGTATTGTAAAAATATATGGGAGAAAGTATTAAACACCAGTGGGTCATTAGTTATACAAAGCCAATATTTAGTAAAAAAAATATTTTTTTACAAAATCTTTAAGCACGTATTTCTGGAAGTCGCGCAGCCAATACTAAAGTATACACACGCACTGAAAATTGGTCTTTTTTCTTGTATGTTTCTCTAATTCCATTTGGCAGGTTGTTCGAATAAAACTCGCGTACAACATAGGCGAGAAAAACTTGAAATTATAGTGACGTATAGATTAGACAGGGTGTGAATGTGAAAGGGAGAGAGAGAGAGAGAGAGAGAGAGAGAGAGAGAGAGAGAGAGAGAGAGAAAGCGAGATGCCGAGAATATTATTAACACTGCTTAGAAACTTCAAAATGGGCAACAGGTAGTAGGTCGCGCAGTAGAAGATAGACGATACGGTGACGTTAACGTTGTAGCCACACAAACATATACTTGTTTCAACACTGTAAAAAGTGAATATTAAATAAAAACCCACTAATACACTAGGCTTCTAATCCACAAAACATAGCAGCAACCCAAACAGGATTAATCTTTATATATACGACAGCGCGCATACGTATTGATTATGTTCTTTACCTCTTTATATTGTTTTATATCCTTAAAACGTCTGTTCTGCCGCCAGCATAATCGGTGAAACGAACAAAGATAAGTTGAGATTTTTACAGAGTATTTAATGCCTAGATTGACTCATGTTTAACTGCGTTAGTTCTTGTTGAGGAACTGCATACTAATAAAGTAAATCAGTTGTATGTGTCAGTATTAACTACACCGATAAGTGTGTATCATGTCGAAGCAAAATTATAGGCTATTCTCTCTGATTCGATTGACAATACCAGTAGTTCATAGTTCACAGTTCCGATCGAAAGTTCACATTAGCAGTAAATGTAGGTCACAGTTCACAGAAGATATAGACCACAGTTCAACTAATAAACGACAGTCTAACGGAACTGCAAAAGGCTTACTAAAGAAGTAAACTATTAGATTATAAATCAATTAATGGTAAAAACATATTTTCTTTTCCTTAATCAGTAATTACGTCATACTAATAATATGATAATAATGAATGAACATAATTATTATTAATAATTAATGAGACCAGTATTGTCAAAATGGAGCGGAGACTTGGGCACTGTGGAATCGGAGGTGAGAAAGCCTTCGGAAAGTCCTAGATGTAGGGGTCTGGTCACTGTGGGAGTAAGAGATGATGATGCTGGGGGTAGATTGTTCTGAAGACCGGTTTAGGTTTGTGTGGCTGAGAACGTAATAGTAATTTATTTTTACGTCTTTAAAAGTCATGAGTGTAGGCCTATGTGATAAGCGGGACAACGATCAGTATCATCCATCAGATCGATGCTGTGCATTCGGTTTCTTCAATAAATTTTATGAAAACTATACCTGTTCCAACACTGTTTTACGGCATTAAATCTGGGAGCCGAACGAACAGCACGAGGGCCGTACACAGACTCTGAAGATAAGATTCCTTATTACGATAGTGTCCATCGTAACCCACGGTAATGCGGCGTAGGCGTAACCTGCAAGTAGCCACATTCGGGTAACGTTAAATAACCTGCAATACACACACAATAAAGGAGAAAATTTAAAGAAACTGTGTTGTTGAAACCTGGACCGGGTGAGCAATGTTAGAAAATTGTTAGAAGAGTCATAGAAGTCAGGGGTGATTAAGAAAGCCTCTCCCCATACAAAGTCGCCATGTGTAAGCCGTACACTGTGTAGATGAAGATGCCACTAATCAGAATACAGTCATCAGTTCGTTGTATTATTTATTCCGTACACCACACTACTAAATACCTAAGCGAGTAAAACGGTTAACTTTTTCACTTGATACAGGAAATTATCGATACAGAGGAGCTTTGCATACCAAATTGGTTCTGTAGTGAAAAACTGGCTTATCCTTCCACATACAAAACAGCGTGTTTAACCTCCCTGTAATAAAATTTCTCTATAACGGAAAACTATCCAGACTCCATCGAATCGAATATAAGGAGATCTTACTGTATGTGAAAGACAAAGATCCTCTCCTATCACAACGCATTATCAGAAGGTGTCAACCCAGTTTCTATTATGCAATACGTTCTTTTTACAATCCATGAAAATCACATAGTTAAATAAGCGTTGTATCTACAAAATCTGAACTTGTCATGGTTTTTTTTAAGTATACTTTTAACAATCAAAACATTATTCAATAGCTAATTGCACTAAAAGATTAGAAACTTTTAACCTTATCATATTAACAAAAATCTCACATAAATCCTATAGTTTTTACTACAGAAAATTAGAGAAAGATAAAAACTTACACATTGCTTTAATTAAATACATGGAAATAATCAGTTAGCGTTAAAATAACTGGTTACTTAAATAAATAATTAAATCTCTGTAACACTGTATTATTGTAGGGGAGACCGGGGATGGTTGGCGCAATAACGGTAATTTTTGTTCTAAGAGGCTGGTAGAACTGCCGGTCATACGACCTAATCGTCTTGCCATCCAGGGATAGTGTGTGTGTTTTGGTTGGTTCGGCAGCGTTGTACCAGTGCTGTGCAACGTTATCTGATTTTTACCAACGAAAGTAAATATTTATATTCTCACTAAATATTTTTCCTGGAGTTTTATGGCAACTGAAACACAGAATCATGTAAATATTCGGATTCCTCTTGTTTTAAGCTATAAAGTGACATGTTGTTCGAGTTAATTTGGCCAGTGTTGTTCGTTACAGGACGGCTTAACCAGCAAAATGGCGTGATGGGGCAGGTTGGCGAATCCCGCTCGGGGCAGGTTGGCGCATGCATCGTGCGCCAACCTACCCCCGTCAAACACTTTTAAATACAATTTTTTTTAGTTTACCTGTATAGGGGCCTATATGTTAATAGAATTATTGTTGCTCTAAGCAATGCGTAATTACAAAAGAAAGACAGAGAGGGGTTTAACACCTCCAGATGTAATGTTGCAAGCGGCAAGGGATGTCAAATTAACAAATAAAATCATAAGAAGTGTAGCAAGAGAGTACAAAATACCAGATAGAACGCCTACGAGATTTTGCGCTACAGTTTCACAGAATGAAATAGCGGGAAATGGCCCACTACTAACAACAAATCTCGGCTACATTCCTAAGCGAAAGGTAGGCTAAACTATGGTTTCCATATTAACGCAGGCTGTAACAACCAAGAATTACAATTTTTTAATATTATGATCGAAAAGACGTTACAAACAGCAAGACACCCCTACACGAGCCACGAGCAATAAATAAAGAATAGTTTTACGATGTGTCAACTGAACGTTTGCTTCGGACAATACGAATACGCTTCACATAACTTTACAATGGGAAATAGGGTTGGCCGTGACAGACTCGACTCAACCGAGATTTACAGCCTGCAACATGCAAGATAAAAGAAACTATGTCAAGTACCAATTTACAGAGAAACTGTGACGGACACACTGCAAGGTTAATTTGACGTGTACCAGTAGTAAGAAAAGGGCGTAAGTACACAATGGTATTTACCCTGTATGAGAACTGACATCGATATCTAAAGAATGGAATCGAACTTGTGCACAGCGGGGGAACGTCTTACTGGCGACAACTGATATTTACGACAGGGAGAAGGAGTGCCGTTTTGGAAACGACGACACGCTGCGTCAGGATAGTTATCGGAAAAGGGTCAAGGATAGTGAAACAATAACGAAATACGACACATTGTTCGCGTGAGAACAAGCAGCAGGGTCCGGAATACGCTTAGACAAAGACCTGATCGACAGCCGAGAAATTGCTCCTGTTCCAGGAAAAGAGTACGGAGGCTTTCGACGCGAACTTGTGGGAGACAGGATACCCAATCACAACCCAGCATCTACCCAGAGAACAGGTGGAGAGGACCGTCGTCATCGTGGCAACGGGAACGTCGAATGAGAAGTGAAGAACGATAGTCTTGCATAAGGGTAGGAGTTCTTCTGTCCTATCATGTTCGACCTGAGGCGTGTCTTCCAGAAGATTGCATTGTGGTAAACGATGCTTGATAAAAACTGTTTGCAGAGCACGCGGGAGGACAGTCTACTTATAATTTTCGACAGTCTTCTTATAATTTTCGTCAATCATCATATATTTTTCAATCACGTACTTTTGAACAGTCTTAATACAATTTTCGAGAGTCTTCTTATAAATTTCTCAATCGTATACTTTAACAGTCTTCACGGAATTAAATCTTCTAAGTCTTAATACAGTTCGGTTAACATACGGACAGCAGTGGGACTTTGAAACTCTGCTATGCGGTATATAATTAAGTGACTTAAACATTTCGATATCGGCGAGTATCCGGTAATAGTGTACCTACAACGACTAAATCATGCGACATACGCCAGTGCTTAATAACTCTAGTGTTCTTTATTATACTCAAATTCAGAACTGAACTAACCAATCGCAGTTTCATCAATAACCGACGCGCAGAACTATTGTTAATGTATTACCGGACAACGAAATCGTAACGTTGTACAGTGCGGCGAAGCGATACAATATAATTTGGAACAATTACACCACGGTATCAAAGACACTATACATTAATGTACACACAAGAAGTTCAACAATAGACAGACAGATATATACACCATAGTTAATGATGAACTTACCCACACGACACATGATTTCATAAACTCTAACAGTAACAGCCGAATCAACAGAAAATACACACAGCGCGAGTGAATCTGATCCGCGTGTGTTGAGTGTTAGTGACGTCACAGCTACGCAACTTCACACAGATGGACCACCAACGAGAAGGAGTTACACCGATGGAAATATCGGATAAATCGCTTTACAAGTAATCTTTATGCTATTCTTATCATAAGAACTCTACTGTCCTGTCTCTTTTCAAGAAACACCCCTTGAGTATTTAAATTGCATATGATAAATATAATTAACGCTATTCATCTGAGGCAAGCAATGAACGCATTAGTATAAGATTTATTGTTTGACTATTTGTGTTTTTCTATATATCGATTGTATTATATATATGTATGTGTATGTTTTCCAGCAAACAACGTATTGGATTCGCATTGTAATTTGATATATATACATGTGTTCTTGTTATGAATGTATTTACAGGGAATCATCCATATTTATATATTGAAGTCTCTTTATTTGATGATGTTAATAAATAAGTGTTTATTTTATCCAGAATATATGCGTTCATTATTGTCAAAGTTACCTCAGAACAAGAAAGTAATGACACTTGAATGATTTATAGTAGTTTTATTAATTTATACAATAATTAGAGTCTCAATGCAGTAATTTTGCTAACATAAAAGAACTAACGTATCACTTAGCTTCAATCAGTTGATATGAGTAACCTAATTGAGTGATTACACGATCTCATTTTACAAATTAGTATAATTACATAATTAATTAATTATTGTTGGCATAATTAATCCCCAGTAAGTCTTTGTATTTGGCGCCCAACGTGGGGCAAAGAGCAGGCAGTAGATAGGATAAGCGTATATATATTTCATGTTAGTTGTAAGAACAAATATTATTAGTGTGAAGCTAGTTGGACTGAATGTTAACGCGGAGTAAGGCTGCAAAAATGACGACCAGTAGTTCCGATTCCATGAATTTCGATATTAATAACCAACAGGGTGTACCTGATGTCGAACGAGAGGAATCACCAACCTATTCACAAATGACCGAGGAGACGTCAGACGTCAGAGCGCGGGGATAGGAGTCCCAACAACAACCGGAAGAGGTGACGTTGCGCGCATTAATGGACTTCATGAGGAAGCAAAAGGAAGAAATTAATGAAAATTTTAATAAGAAGTTCGACAATCAAAATGAGAAGTTTGATGAAAAATTCAACAGACTAGAAGAAAAGCTAGACAAGCACAGGGAGGAAGTCACGCAACAAGTGGCCGAGCAGGGCACACAAATACGCGCAGAAATGCGTGAATATATAAATAATTGTGACAAGAAGATAGACGAGGTCCAGAAGCAGCAGAACGAGATCATAAAAGAGTTAAAGGACGACACCGACAAGAAATTCGAAGAGGTACGAGAAACTAGAGAATTAGACCGACAGGAACTAAAGAGTGTTGCCCAAAGTACTCAAACGAGCATCAAGAAGATCCACAACAGAGTAGAAACACACGCAAAAGAAAATCATAAGAAGCAGGAGGAATTGAGAATCGAACTATTCCAAACAGTAAGACAATTACAACAGGAACAGGGAGACGTAAACAGCACGATACAGCAGAAGATCAGTGAGGTAGATGGGAGACAGAAGGCGGCGGAACTAAAACTGGATGAGAGCACCAGAGAGAAAACCACTCGTATCAACGAATTAAAGTCCCAAATAGAACGACTACAGCGTCAGCTAATTGAAGGTGAGTCGGGGATAATCAATCAGTAGGATTAACGGACACACACATGCAGAATTAAAGTACAACGGCACTGACAGGTTCCCGATGGAATTCCTGAAGGAATTGTCAGAGATCCAAGAACAGTACTACAACAACAATGACATTAAATGGATCGGGAGACACTTGGAGATGGACGCTGGGATATGGTGGCGTGTCATACGGAATCAAATCTCCACGTACGAAGATTTTAAAGAAGCCTTCACCTTGAAGTACTGGGGTCAAGAACGCCAGGACAATATACGCGACAATCTTGAGTACGGCAGATATGAGTGGAATGGGCCAATCACAGCCGTCCAGTATGTAGAAAGAATATTACTGGAAAGCCGGCAACTGTCGCCAGCATTGACCGATACGCAGCTGATCCGAAAATTAGCCCGTCACTTTGGAAAGGATTTGCAGCTCGCCGTGGTCACACGTGGTATCACAAGTATACCGAATTTTGAAGCATTAATTACGGAATTTACGAGTATACAGTCAAGCGGAGAGAACAATCGCAGGCCGCATTATAGACCCTACAACGAGGGAAAAAACAACCCGAGAGAGAGGGAGGGACAGTATAACAAAAGTGAAAGCGACCGACAGCCAAGGGGTCGTTTTGACAACAAGCAATACATCAATACGGTGCAGTTCACGCCAGCAGAAGCGGGCCCCAGTAGAACGGTCAATGACACCACCCCGAGGGCGAGCGGTAACAGCGACAACAACAACAACAACAACAACAACAACAACAAAAATATGTCAAACTAGAGAATAAGATAGAATTTTTAAGCGACTTACTTCCGAGTGAGAATGTAAATATATTACTACCGGATTTACTAAAGGACCTACTACAAGAGGACGACGAAATTATTAATAAACAAGTATTGAAATGTCCCGAAATTACTATCAAATTTAATAATGATATAATTGTACAAGCTTTGCTTGATACAGGATGCCTCGTGAACGGATTATCGGAGACATGGTTTAATAATCATAAGAAGAGTATAGGACCATATGAGACACTACCCGTAACGAATACATTTATAATAAGTGCTGTAGGAAATAAATCCAAATTAGTTAAGAGACAAATATTGTGTGACATTGAGATTGATGGTATCCGATATGAATGTGTGTTTTTGATAATACCAGAATTAGTGAAACCGTGCATACTAGGAATTAGTTTTCTACAAGAAGTCGGATGTCGCATCGACATCGGAAACAAAGTAATTAATTTAAAAAGCAACACTGATGAAGAGGAGCACATTATACCAATCATGAACATTGACGTGATAACCAGTGAAGAAGAAGAGGAAGTACTGCGGTGCATCGATGAAAAGATTGGGAGCATAGACTGCGTGGATGAAGCAATACTGCAACGCCTGAAGGAGATTTTGGTAAGGAACAGGAATGTTTTTAGGGAGTGCCCGGGAAGAATAGAGGGTTACACGCATGAGTTTCACGTTACGGACAGGATACCTTACTTTCAACGAGGGTGGCCTGTGCCGCTTGCTTACAGAGACAAGGTGAACGAGGAGATTAACCGGATGTTACGATATGGAGTAATCGAACGTTGCGCCAGCCCGTACGTCAATCCAATCGTGACAGTAATCAAGAAGGATGGGGGGGTTCGACTGTGCCTTGATGCAAGGTAAGTGAACAGCGTAACTGTACCCGATTACGAAGGAGTGTCCCCGGTAAATGAGATATTGGCTAGATGTGGTGATATGCAGTACTTGTCGACAGTCGATTTATCCAGTAGCTTCTGGCAAGTCCCATTAAAACAAGAATGTAGGGATTTCACTGCGTTTATGCATGAAGGGAGGTGCTACCGATTCCCAGTGACACCATTTGGACTTAGCACCAGCTCAGCGGCGTTGACACGTGGATTGAATGTGGCTCTCGAGGAGGAAGTCAAGAAGAACACGATCATCTACGTGGACGACTGCTTGTGTTACTCCAACAATATACAAACACACTTAAATCATTTAGAAACATTGCTAAACAACCTCAATAAGGCAAATATCACTGTCAACCTCACCAAGTCACAGTTCTTTAGACGAGAAATCTCATTCCTTGGTTATCGCCTTACAACAAAAGGGATACAAGCAACCGATGACAAGGTAAAGGCAATTATGGATTTCCCAGCACCGAAGAATACAAAACAACTCAAGGGTTTCCTTGGCCTCACCAATTTTTATAATAGATTCACGAGTAAGTACGCGGAAACGACGCAACCCTTACACGAACTGCTGAAAGGAGGACGAAAGTTTTCATGGACAAGAGAAGTGGACGAGTGTTTCCAGAGAGTCAAGAATTTATTTATAAACACAGTAACTCTACGGTTCCCACGGCCGAACCAAAGATACTATATTCAGTGTGACGCTAGTAATTTTGCGTATGGTGGCCAGCTTTACCAGATCGATGAAGAAGGAGAAATTGGCGTGATCGCTTTTACAAGCAAAACATTTAAGGGCGCAGAACGCAATTATTTCACGACGGAGAAAGAGCTCCTAAGTATCGTTAGATGTCTGGATAAGTTTCGAATGTACATACTTGGCCAGCCCCTAACGATAATCACGGACAATAAAGCATTAACATTCATGCACAAGTGCCACTTAAACAACTCGAGAATTACAAGATGGATTCTCGCCATACAGGAATACAATTTCGACATTATCCACTGTAAAGGAAAGGATAATGTAGTTGCGGACATATTGAGTAGATACCCGGCTGATGCGGAACAACAGGAGACAAACGAGGAAACGCACGAGTATTTGATTAATCACCTAGTTATTAAAATGAGTCAACAAATATGTAAAATAATTAGAGATATCGGCAAATACCAGAATGAAGATGCCAAACTCGGAACACTTATAGATAAGATTAAGAATAACGATGTAGATAATAAATTAAGCAAATTTTATAAAATTGTTAACAATAAGATATACCGACGACAACGTGGCGAATGGAAACTATACATTCCTGACAGCGTGTCGAAGGACCTAATTGCAGAGATACACCAAATGTACGGACACCTAGGCCCGAAAAGGTGTATAAAAATGTTACAGGAGCACTTCACGATTGACAGCTTGTTCAAGAAAGTGAAAGTATATATCCAGACTTGTGACTCATGTCAAAGAAACAAGGACACGAACAACAGGATGCTGTTTGGCGGAACAAAGGCTATGATACCATCAGCTAGAGGTGACATCGTGAGCGTCGATTACTATGGACCCTTACCAACTGGTACAAGAGGCGTCAAATACTTACTTGTCATGGTGGACAACTTCACAAAGTTTGTCAAGTTATTCACATTAAGAAGAGCGACAACCACCACGACATTACGGCGAATCAACGACTACTGTGCGAAGTTTGGACGACCGAAAGTCATTTTAACTGATAACGGCACGCAATTTACCGCGGAAAAATGGATTAAAGGTCTCGAGGAGCTGGGTATACAACCGAGATATACGGCGATAAGGAATCCTCGCGCCAACTTAGCAGAAAGGATTAACCGCCAACTTGGAAATCTATTCAGGATCTTGGTACACGACCAGCATAGTAAGTGGTCAAGATACGTCGGATGATTGAGACATGTATCAATGAAACATATTACGAAACAATAGAAATAACCCCCCACGAGGCGCAATTAGAAAAGAAGCCGACCCGCGCATGGGAGAAGTGGCTGGACAAAGATGTCATCAACAGTAAATACAGTTCAAATATCAACGTATTTGTAAAAATAAAGGAAAAAAGAGAGAAGTATGCTAAGCGCATCAATGATAGTAAGGAAATTACTAAATTTGCTATCGGCGATAAGGTGCTGTTAAGGAGCTACCACCAATCTGACGCCGCAATGAAAAGGATCGACAAGTTTTTCGAGTTGTACACCGGACCATACAAGGTTAATCGCGTCCTTGGTGATGCAACATACGAGCTCATTGAGTGCGATAGCAGTGGCAAAGTGAGAGGAAATTTTAATGTACGTGTGTTGAAGAAGTACTACGAAACGAAATTACAAGTCTCACAGGAAAGCGAAAGTTGCATCGACAATCAGTTAGACTAGTGGACTACAGGGGACGGGCCAACGCATAGAGTGAATGTCCCGCGAAAACCGGTCCAACTAGCTAAACGATATGATGTATAACTTATTAGCGTGTAATTTAAAGATTTTTTTTTTTGGTACATGGAGTTCTTAAGTCACGATGTGACAGTCTAATGACATTAATTACATGTGTATAACCAATGTTAATGAAAATTTCAATAGAAAGGACACTTATGATGCGAAAAGTTCGATCGGATGTGCAGCAATAAATTGCTAAAGACGTTATAACGAGCTTTTTATAGACACACGATGATGTAAGATTAATTAATCAAATCTGAGTGGTATAAAGCGAAGTCATCTATAATCATAATGATTTCAAATGAATTGTTAATTGTTCCTAAAAAATGTATATAAATTTATAATCAATATAATCAGTATAAATGTTAGTAATACGTATTATGAGTGATACTCAATAACAAATAATGAATGTATCAATATGTATTTACAGGTTCGTAAATTGTGTTTTAAATGTTCAAGATAGACTAAGGACATTAACTATCGTAACGATATTTAAACGATACATGAATAATTACATTTCATGTCGAAAACCATTATTTCATGTATTAGGTTATAAGCGGATGACACAGCCATCCACAGTTATTATTATTGTAAAATAATCCCATATCTAATTAGATATGCACAATGTGTGAAAATGCGTTCATCCTTCCTCAGATGCACGGCAATAAATTCCCAGAGTTGGTTTACAACAAAGTGTAGGGAATATATACCCGTATACCCCAAGCAGAGGAAAGTGGGTCAATGACCGTGACCTTATCAGAGGGGACTCCCACAACAAACACAGTGCGCAGAAATCGGATTAGAATGTCTTCTGCTGATCCAACATCCAATCTGATTTGGGGACTATGTAACAACCAAGAATTAAAATTTTTTAATATTATGATCGAAAAGACGTTACAAACAGCAAGACACCCCTACACGAGCCACGAGCAATAAATAAAGAATAGTTTTACGATGTGTCAACTGAACGTTTGCTTCGGACAATACGAATACGCTTCACATAACTTTACAATGGGAAATAGGGTTGGCCGTGACAGACTCGACTCAACCGAGATTTACAGCCTGCAACATGCAAGATAAAAGAAACTATGTCAAGTACCAATTTACAGAGAAACTGTGACGGACACACTGCAAGGTTAATTTGACGTGTACCAGTAGTAAGAAAAGGGCGTAAGTACACAATGGTATTTACCCTGTATGAGAACTGACATCGATATCTAAAGAATGGAATCGAACTTGTGCACAGCGGGGGAACGTCTTACTGGCGACAACTGATATTTACGACAGGGAGAAGGAGTGCCGTTTTGGAAACGACGACACGCTGCGTCAGGATAGTTATCGGAAAAGGGTCAAGGATAGTGAAACAATAACGAAATACGACACATTGTTCGCGTGAGAACAAGCAGCAGGGTCCGGAATACGCTTAGACAAAGACCTGATCGACAGCCGAGAAATTGCTCCTGTTCCAGGAAAAGAGTACGGAGGCTTTCGACGCGAACTTGTGGGGAGACAGGATACCCAATCACAACCCAGCATCTACCCAGAGAACAGGTGGAGAGGACCGTCGTCATCGTGGCAACGGGAACGTCGAATGAGAAGTGAAGAACGATAGTCTTGCATAAGGGTAGGAGTTCTTCTGTCCTATCATGTTCGACCTGAGGCGTGTCTTCCAGAAGATTGCATTGTGGTAAACGATGCTTGATAAAAACTGTTTGCAGAGCACGCGGGAGGACAGTCTACTTATAATTTTCGACAGTCTTCTTATAATTTTCGTCAATCATCATATATTTTTCAATCACGTACTTTTGAACAGTCTTAATACAATTTTCGAGAGTCTTCTTATAAATTTCTCAATCGTATACTTTAACAGTCTTCACGGAATTAAATCTTCTAAGTCTTAATACAGTTCGGTTAACATACGGACAGCAGTGGGACTTTGAAACTCTGCTATGCGGTATATAATTAAGTGACTTAAACATTTCGATATCGGCGAGTATCCGGTAATAGTGTACCTACAATGACTAAATCATGCGACATACGCCAGTGCTTAATAACTCTAGTGTTCTTTATTATACTCAAATTCAGAACTGAACTAACCAATCGCAGTTTCATCAATAACCGACGCGCAGAACTATTGTTAATGTATTACCGGACAACGAAATCGTAACGTTGTACGGTGCGGCGAAGCGATACAATATAATTTGGAACAATTACACCACGGTATCAAAGACACTATACATTAATGTACACACAAGAAGTTCAACAATAGACAGACAGATATATACACCATAGTTAATGATGAACTTACCCACACGACACATGATTTCATAAACTCTAACAGTAACAGCCGAATCAACAGAAAATACACACAGCGCGAGTGAATCTGATCCGCGTGTGTTGAGTGTTAGTGACGTCACAGCTACGCAACTTCACACAGATGGACCACCAACGAGAAGGAGTTACACCGATGGAAATATCGGATAAATCGCTTTACAAGTAATCTTTATGCTATTCTTATCATAAGAACTCTACTGTCCTGTCTCTTTTCAAGAAACACCCCTTGAGTATTTAAATTGCATATGATAAATATAATTAACGCTATTCATCTGAGGCAAGCAATGAACGCATTAGTATAAGATTTATTGTTTGACTATTTGTGTTTTTCTATATATCGATTGTATTATATATATGTATGTGTATGTTTTCCAGCAAACAACGTATTGGATTCGCATTGTAATTTGATATATATACATGTGTTCTTGTTATGAATGTATTTACAGGGAATCATCCATATTTATATATTGAAGTCTCTTTATTTGATGATGTTAATAAATAAGTGTTTATTTTATCCAGAATATATGCGTTCATTATTGTCAAAGTTACCTCAGAACAAGAAAGTAATGACACTTGAATGATTTATAGTAGTTTTATTAATTTATACAATAATTAGAGTCTCAATGCAGTAATTTTGCTAACATAAAAGAACTAACGTATCACTTAGCGTCAATCAGTTGATATGAGTAACCTAATTGAGTGATTACACGATCTCATTTTACAAATTAGTATAATTACATAATTAATTAATTATTGTTGGCATAATTAATCCCCAGTAAGTCTTTGTAAGGCAATTATTGTTTTAACTTTATTGTGCAGAATAAAGTGTTTTTTCTAAAAGTTTATATTTTTTCTAAAGTTTTGTGTTTTTTAGTTGTTTGAAAAGCTTCGAATTATGAAAATATAACGTGGACCTAGTTATATTTATTAGTTACCTAATGAAAGCTGCCGATATATATTATGGACTCTTTCCCAGAGAAGTCAGAAAGCTTGCATTAAATTACGCTGTAAAACTGAATTTGAGGATTCCAGAATCATGGGTAGACAAAACGTTCGCGGGTGCGGATAGGTTTTCTTCTTATATGAAACATCATACTAGATTATCAATCCGGACTCCTAGACCCACTAGCCTTGCGAGAGCATCTGCTTTCACAAAACCAACGTAGAATTGTTCTTCAAAAACTTGAAAACTGTTATGGATTGGCTTAAACTTAGTGCGGTTGACATCTAGAACGTAGATGAGACCAGAGTCACTACCGTTCACAAACCCGACCGAGTGATTGCCAGAAGAGTTTTCAAACAAATAGGAAGTCTCATGTCTCAAGAAAGAGGTTGTTTGGTCATTGTGACCTTAGCTGTGTCTGCTATGGGGAATTGTGTTCCCCCCTTTTTAGTGTTTCCAAGAGTTTATTATAAAGATCACTTTGTTACAAACGGCCCTCTTGGAATTGCTGAAGGAGCGAATTCAAGTGATGGATGACAGACCCTCTTTTCTACAATTTTTTGAACATTCTGTCAAAAATACTCGGTATTTCAAGGAAAATCCTATCATCTTGTTACAGTATAACCATGACTCCTACCTGTCGATTGCAAATTTGGACTTTTGTAAGGACAATGGTATTACGGTCGTGTCGTTTCCCCCACAATGCAGCCACAAGTTCTAGCCGCTAGATAAAAGTATGGGCCTCTGAAAAAGTATGTGAACAGCGTGTGATTCTTGGAAGGTAAACAAGCCAGGGAAAACAATGAGAATTTACGACATCCCTTCCATTTTGCGGGACTCTGCCAATTGCTACTATTCTGAACAACATCATCAATGGTTTGACTTTTGAGTTCTTTGTTCTAGATTCGAACTTACACAGAATCATTTCAAATTATTTATGTTACTCTATCTAATACTCGTATTAAGCGTTAGATTGTGATTGTTTAGTTTAACTTCTACTTTACTTCAACTACAATGTGGTTAGGTACCTTAGATCTGTCAACAAAAATAAAAATTACAGGTTCGGAAAATAATAAGTTACCTACATGTTATTTATGCTTAATATTTTTCTCATTTTATTATGCTGTAGGCTATTTTAGTCCCTTAATCTATTTCAAAAATTTTTAGTTTACTAATCTTAGTGATAAACTTAATTTAGGCTTTAAGATACTATCGTAGGTTCCTAAGAACCCGAATTTACAGACTGAAAAACGTATAGACTGATGTCAAACTCATATAATAAATTTAAAAACATGAATGTTGTTTTGTATAACGTATTGTATAAGTTAAAATTAAACAGTTTGTTCAAAAATCATTGTAAATTATTTATATTCCTAAATAGTGTGCGCCAACCTGCCCCGATATTGGGGCAGGTTGGCGCAATTGCAGGGGCAGTTAATTTATTTTTTATCAAGAAAACTATAAAAATTTAACGTAAAATAAAAATATACAGATGTACATAAGATATCAGTAGATGTTATTACTATTTTTGTTGTCCATATCTCGTTTTATTTTCTTCATAAAAAATTCAAAAGTAAAAAGTGCGCCAACCATCCCCGGTCTCCCCTATTATAAAAATGGGCTCTTCTTTTAAACTTACATAAACATTCAACATTGTAGAAACTTGAGCTTCATAATAAAATTTTCTACAAACAACTATAAACCTTTTGTTACTATATTTACATTTGTTTGAAAGGGATACATTTTCAGAAAGGAAATCTGATTTAAAATGTTTAAAGGGTAGCTATCAGTGTGTTCATAAGAAAGAAATCTGTGTAAAGAATGCCACTGTTTCTCTTCAATTTTAAATGTGTTTCTATAGCAACCAAGAAAGTGGACAGCTGATACAGAAATCGGGTAGAATGGAAAGCCTAGTTTCAATATCAAAGTCTCACAACCCTTTTAAATTTCAAGCGCTTCAAAAGACGACAGAAACAACGGAGAATTACACTTCATCCCCCTCGAAACGCAAATGTAAAATCGGAACAGTAGAGAAACAGCAGTACATACACTTACTGGTTAATTTTTTCATGTTGTTAAAAATATTAAATATGTTTTTATGAAAGTTATTTAATATATACATAGTTAACAAAATGATCACTAAAAAAAATGTTAATAACACATTGAACATGTCATGTTATAAACAAATGTTTAAATATTAAATTGTACGAATATTGTTTAGGAATTAATAAGCAAGAATTAAATTAAAATTTTTGATTGCCGTTTTAAGCTTTTATACAGACTTAATTTTCCGTTGTATGAATATTCAAATGAAGTAATTTTTATGTTACTCGATTTTGGTTTAAATCAAAACGGCTCTTCATGACTCTCCACTGATTGACTATTTGATGATATTGGAATTCGTTTTTTAAACTTAAAATTCAAAAAATCTGTAAAATACTAGTAAGATTGCGGATTTATTACGGAAAATAAATCTAAAATCTTATGTCGTCTGAACCAATAAATTGGTGATAATAAAGGCGTAAACCAAAATAGAAATCTTATGATGATTAATGAGTCTAGGTTTAGATATCCGCAGAACGCATTAAACCACTCAAATTACGTTAGCAACTGCCACTTACTGACTGCATTTCGCTTTCAGTCTCAAATGAATATAGATGGAATGTACCTTTCTGTTATAAGGTCAAATGGAGAAGAAAACTATAAGCGTTTTTCTATTATTAAGCAAATACTTAATTAACTTCGAAATGAGATTCATCTCAATCAGAAGTTTCTAAACAATAATCTTCAAGCCAGTTAGAAGTTTTACGTCTAAGGAATACTCATTTATTGGCACTTAATAGAAATATTTTACTCGTTTTTTATTGATTGAGGTGTTTCGCAATATTGGTCTGTGTTTCCTGTGAGCGTTTTAAAATAACGAAGCGTTAAGTAAATGACAGTTACTAATAACTGCATATAAATTTCAAATAATTATAATTATCAACAAGTAGCAGCCAAAGTCATTAGAGAATTGAATTAATTTTGAACTCGCACATACCAAATGCAAGCCAACACTGAGAAAGGATAACGGAACGAGAAAGCGTGGGGGTAGCATGTGTTGGAAGTGCCAGATTCCTTTGGCCGGCTGGCACTCACCCTTACGATCGTCAGTTATGTTGGACATCAGAATGTTTCGCGCACAACCTTGTAAATCTTGATTTTGGTTTATTAAATATATCGATTTGGATAAGTGCCGGTGAATCAGTTTACACTGCTATTTAGTGTGGGGACGCGGAGAGACATGTGTAGTGGGTGCTAACGCGTCTCCCCGATGGCTAACATAAATAAAATACATTTCAGTGGCAACAGAAGTTTACGCTGTCAGGCGGTTATCCGTCTTTCCTGTATACTGAGTAAAAAACTAATTAACTTGAAGAAAAGAACGATCGGCAGTCTCTTGAGAAAACACCTCTTTATTTTGCCAAATTTTCACGAATACAGCACTAAAGAGTATTGATATATTACTCTAATTTTTCAAAACACAGCGCTGTGTATTTCCTAGTAAACTATCTTTCTACTCCGCTAAGTAATTTCATTTTTAACGCAATGAGAACATCTGGTTTTCTATTTTGGTTAATGAAATACGGAGCGCATATATACACGCACCCTACACTAGAAATGTACTTACGACAGAGTCATGTTTTATTTACTTTTTATGACGGTCAATTCTTTATTTTCTGAGTTCATACCAGCAAGGCTACTTGTCTGTGGCGTTTTTAAAAAAT
Source organism: Magicicada septendecula (assembly GCA_034769895.1). NCBI lineage: Eukaryota > Metazoa > Arthropoda > Insecta > Hemiptera > Cicadidae > Magicicada > Magicicada septendecula. The sequence continues at coordinate 575,554,275 of CM068367.1, read as the reverse complement.
GTGTTTACTTAGACTAATTTATCTGCTTTGTTCGTTATGCTCACCATTGAAACAACGCCGACAGATATATAATTTATAACTGGATAAAATGTATTAGTGTGCTTGACGACGTTAATTTAGATGGTGAAGGCCACCCATACGATATGGTCTTTCTTCTTAAATCCCATTTAAATTCATTCTGTATAGGAAGCAACAGAAATGACGCCACGGACGGTTACACTACAAACTTCTATATGCATTTGTATTCCTCCATCTAATGGTAAACAATGTATGAAGTCTCATATAATGGGAGTCCTTGGGGTCTGTCTTATAGTTGTATGCACCTGATATGACGCGTAACAGTGATTAACTCGGCAATATGGATGACTCTTCACGGCCCAGATAAAACGCCTACATCTGTATTAAGAACCTTGAATAATCTGTAACTGCAAAAATTTTGGGCCTACGATAAAAGATAACATGACAGATTAGCCAAATTTATTTATAAACGACAAAAACATTTAAGCAGTCAGATATGTGACCATGTTGAAACAAATTATATTTGATTTAGACCTGTCGCCTGTAGGTGGAATAGAACATTTTATTCATATACTGGCAGTTTCAGGAAGTGTAGGCAACCGGACAATATTTTGCAAGTAAAAAATTATTTAGAATTCATCTTTAGGATTTTCTTAAAACCAAATTCGGTTTACACGAGTGTTTGCTAAAATGGAAGAAACGCAGACAAGAAATGTACCAGCGCTTATCGTAGTTCTTGGCTGCGGTTCGTATACGTAATTCAGATGTGGTTAGTTCGTTTTAGAACACAGATAGTTGTGCTAGTACCTGTCAAGAGATTGTACTCGATCCCTTCGTCTCATCAGCATACTGCAGACATTAAAAATAAATGTGAGTGAATATTAATATGTGACTCATCGGACCAGATAAGTTGGATGAAGCAGCTGAGACGGCCACGAACAGACTAATCAAAGCTGACAGCACAATGTTTTGACCAACGGAATGCAACGTTACTTTTGACCACCATTAAGCATCAATAATCTCGCAAACAGTCAATCAATTTGTTGATAAGACATATTGCTGTTAGCTGATTCCCGTTTCTTCGTGTGAAGTTATCGATGACACATGCTATCTGATCGTAATAAAAAGGATAACTGGTATCTCAATTGGACGTTACAAAAGTAAATTTGCATCATTCTGTACCACACACACACGCGCGCGCGCGCAACAAAAGTACATATAACAATTTAAGTACTTTGTATATTTAAAAATTATAATTTCTCTTATGAATTTGCTAACTGCTATAATTTTTATTGTTCGACTAAGCTTTTCGTCATCACTGACTGAATAAAAATTATGGCAGTTAGCAAATTCATAAAAGAAATAGTAAGGATGGCTGCTAATTTAAACAATACGAAGAATTAAAAATTATAGCCTAAAGTTTTTTAATTAATAAAGTTGTGTTAGTGGTTATAATCACAACCAGAAATTACACTGTCGCACACCACTATAGAAAGCATTCCCGATTAGCGCTTTCAAGCTTCACAGCTCGTCACCAGATCGGAAGTATGCAACAGTGTAGTTTCTGTTTGACGTGTTATAGACATTTGAATACGTGTTACAAGGGAAGAGTACAATCATTACCCCGATCATCAGTGCCACGTTTATCGTCATAAAGGTCATCGGGACTAGTCGTCGATATCATCGTAATTATCGACTTACATTTTAGTCTAGAGAAAAAAATACATTTTCATTTTAGGGTTTTGAAACAAGTCCTTTGCCGACCAGCATTTACACGATCCGAACGAAATACGTTACTCAGAGCGATTTACGCCATTTCACGGTGTAACTATCTACAGTATTATACACAATACACGTTAAACGACTGATAGATAGTTTGAGTAAAACAACGTAGCACGTATTTCCTCCTGTGAATAGGAAACAGATATAAAACATTACATTTTAAAAGTAATAAAAACTCTGGCCGCAGTAGATATTTCCCACATTTGTTGTTGTTTGTTATTAAAGCCAATTAATACATTTTTAAGCGGTTTTCTTTTACATACGACTAGCGCGTGATGACTATCCTCTACGGATCTGCACTGAATGCCAGAAACTGCTTTATTTACTTGTTTTATTACTGTGTGTTGGGACTGCGTTTGACTTACGCCTGTAAATTGCTGTCCGCTTCCAGCAAGTTATACCGTTTGTTCGCTGACAACAAACGGACCTTAAACTTTATCAACAGTTCAGCTGGAATGTAGTTAATTTAACGTCACTCCAAGTTAACGCGATTGAACAGTGATTGAAACCTCATACCAGGACGCAATATACGCTTGCGTTCGTTCCTCTGTCCTCTAACCTAATAAAGCAGGCGGTCTAAAGAGAACCAAGTATAATATGTTACATAAAGGAAGGGGATTATTATATTAATCCAGACGACTTGTATTTAGGCCTACATTACATCGGCTTTGTAAATTTAAATAATTTAATAGTCGGATTCTTTTCCATTAACAAACGTCTTACTTTGAGGAAAATGAAAAAATTCTCTAATTCTACATAAATCTAAAAGATGTGGCATCCTCAGTGGTTTAACTAAGACTATAGTCTGGCTAAAATAAGACGACAGCAAGGATATGGTGTGACTAAAGAAAATGTGGCTTTGAAACTACCTAAAATCATAGATTAAGACAATCCACTGAAGAAAGAATATGATTTTTTTATGTTTAAAATATTTTCAACATCTATAATATTAACAATGTAACTATAAACAACCTACACTCAAATTAATTTCGTTAATAAATTTTTAACATTATCATCTAGACGTATTAGGCGAAAAAATATTATCTAGTTTACCACAGGCATAACACGTCAGCTTTAGCTCAATTCCCGCTATCAAGTAATATGATAACAATGTAAAAGTACTGTATAGCTTCCTCATTTAAATAGTTAACCGTCGGGACCAAAGCAACAAATCATCAGTCGTAATACATTTTTGTTTCCCATCACTGTAGTTACGTTGTTGACATGTTTCTGTACATAATTAAGTAACGGCTATACTGACAGCAGAATGACGACGACACGACGGGTCGGGACCATTGAATGCGTTAACCTGAACTGCTGTTGATGAATACTAACTATGATAACATAGCGTCAACTTGCAACTTGGAATCAAAACGGTAATCTCATCTTACTAAGTGCAACAAATTGTCACACTAAAGAGCTCCGCATGGAAACGTTATGAGCGCGGGAGCTATAGCTAGTGCTCAGTCGTTAATGTGACCTCGGTTCAAATGGATGAATGGGTGAATCGGGAAAATGGGGGAACGTGTGTTAAACTGAGATATGCTTTGCTTACTTAGAATGGTGTTTATTTTGTTGAGGAAAACGCGAAAGCTTAAAAGTGAGACTGATTACTGATTACTTGATTTTTCGGTGTCCATGAACACTGAACCATAAAAAATCGGTGCATGACACCGGCTTTTAATTATGTTTCTGCGTGTATTATATGAAGTATACGTCTTGAAGGCTATCGCTAGAGACTGTTTGATCGGTTCCATTACAAGGGATGGAAATGGAGACATAGTAAACATCTTGACGTCCATCATCCCTTATACCACGTCGACAAAGTAAAGTCGTTGGAGCGATATGGGCTAAGCGTACGCAAAAATTGGGAGCTGCACATGAGAGCTATCGCAAGTTCCAGCAAACAAGGGCTTTTCTCCCGTGAATTCCCTGTCGCCCCACCCTGCGAAATGTTAGCCGTACTCAGTCGTTAACTCGAAGGAAATGTATCGTGTGGGTGAGAATCTATCAATGCAAGGAAGGGTCGTATTCATAACCGTCTTACTTATTTGCGTGCAGCACATAACTTAGGAACTACTCGCAAGTGAATACACAGCAACAAGAATTCATAGTAATGTGTGAGTGTGTGTGTGTGTGTGTGTGTCTTTATGTTTGTACTTATTTAATTTAGATGGTAATCATTTTCAATTAGTGAGGATAAACAGAATGGACCTCTAATGTAGAAAACGTGTTCGGCTTACTTCCTCGCTACGTCTGCTCCGCTTACAGTTGGTTTTACAGTGTTGGTAAAAACATTATATACTCCCACTCCGCCCATAAACTCAGGTTATTAGTTAATGACTAAATTGATATAGACGCAATAAAAATAACGAAAGGACCATGCAGTCATTTATATAACTTTCCTTGTTACAAAATACGTGCTGGTATTAAGGTGTTGAGGTCAGTTATAAATAAACGCTACATTATATAAAAGCTGCACTATCTACAATTGTTAGTAATTATCTACTTTCTAAACACATTTTTGTTTAAAATTTTTTAAGAGTGTAATTATAAAAATTAAGTCTTTTTATGAGACTTAATTATGAGAAGAATTATGAGAAAATTACGAGAAAAGTTATGAGAAGAAATAAGAGAAGCTCGACGGCATACTAAGAATGTTAAAAACCAATACCAAAATTTAAGTTTTAAGTTAAATAATAAAATTAATGGTATAAAAACATTACCGGAGTGAAATGGGTCTTCATCAAAAAATTGTATAGAACACACACGTGTACATAGCTTTATTACTTTATTATGTTACCAAGACTGAGGCATATTGAAGTAAAAAAACACACAAGAAGAAATATTACGTACAGTTGGTGGCTGTTATTTTCTTAAGACTTTTCATTGAAACGCGTGTAAACAAGCTGAAAGAACCAGGGAATGCAGTCTGTGTGTGTGTGTGTGTGTGTGTGTGTGTGTGTGTGTGTGTTGTGAAGTTAAAACGAAGCCTGGTAAACGTGACGTTAGGTGACAGTTGCAAAAATACGGAGTGCAGAACAGAAATACAGAAATAATGAATGTTTCTGTCTTGTCACTTCTTTGTGACGGAACTCGGTTGACGTCTGAGATGACGCAACGGTTGACAGAATCCTCAATGATTTCAACCGAACAACTGAACAGATGTACCGTTGGAGAACACATTGCAGAGCGGCGGTAGCGGCAACTGCTACATGAATAATGTCACTGCTCCTCACCCACTGTGCCACCCTAAGTACATCAGTCATTTATTTATATTAACAGCGTCACCTCATTACTGTGGCGCACAACGACACTTTGTTCGGCGACGGAGATCAATTTGTTCCTTAACCGTCGCTCGGGTAACCTAGGATACGGTAACAGGTCGCCATGGTTCCGGCAGAGATTGTGACCGCCGAAAGTTGAGTATTTATTTTCAGTCTCGCAATAGCTTTTAGGGTAACGTTAGATATCACAAAAATTGTGAAGATAGGGTTCGGAAAAAATATTCACAGTTTCTCTTTTAACATCGGTAAACATGTCCTTTGTGCGAAAAATTGGGAACCCTTAAAATAGTAAATCGTAACATTTAAAAATCCGTAAGAATCAATAATACGCCATTAAATTTTGTATAAAAGAACTCTGTAAAATGTTATTGAATTATCATCTACAATGATCGCTCTATTGTGTTTTGAGTTACTGTGATGCTTAAATATGAATATTCTACAACTTGGGTTTAAAGATTTTATGAAAATTAGAAAATATGACATCTCGTTTACATTAATCGAACTAAGAACTCCTTAACATGTTGGCCATGAAAAAAAGTTGTTTATGCGAGTTACAAATTGAAAAGGTTATTCATATTTTTTTAATGTACACTTATCAACAATGTCGCCAACTACATTATATTATTATAATATGAAAGAAAACGGGATGACACCACACCGTGTAGAACACTCACCAACTGGAATTGAACTGACAATTCGCTTTTAAAAGCGTGAAATATTATTGCTCAATTTTCAGCGTGACCCATTATTTATTCCTACACAGTTAAGGTAAAAATGCGTTTGTACACATATACTTGAATGTAGATATGAGGACCTGAGTTTTCTCGTCATATCATACGTTTATAAGTGGTCTGGTGAATTAAAATTATATGGTCATTTATAAAAAAAAATTAATAAATATATTTTCATCTGTTGACAGTAAAATATTCGGTTTCATTAAAAATTTGGTTCCCTGTAACCCAGTTGTAGAGAACAAAACGGGTGAATTGTGAAAAATGAATTGTAAGCTGTCACCTGTTGGTAGGACTTCTGGGGCAGAACCGCCAGTGTAACGTACGCTTGTACAAGCGTCTCAGCCGTATCGGCTTCCGACCGGCTGACAGCGTTATCTCTTCCCTGTCACTGCTGGCTGATGTGTTTTACGCATAAATAACTGAAAACGGGTTACGTTGTACTGGGCTCTGACGATATGTAGATAAAGCGACACTCACGTCAGGAAACATAAGTAATACTATAATTACGAGCAATACAGGAAACGAGTGTGTAGATTATCTGGGTGGACACAGACAGTCCAGCAGACTATCCCTGTTCGATTCGATACGTCTGTGGTCTCACCCAATCTCCCCGTCACCACAAAAAAAAAACTCTGCGCACGCTCGAAACCTATTCATACACAAATTTCATTCCTAAGCTGCTACCATGTGAGAGTGGAACAGGTATCATTCCTATTCCGTAGAGTATATATATATAGGAATGTTATAGGAATATATATATAAATATATATATATATTTGTTATAAATATATATATAGGAATATATATATTACAGTTAATATTTATAATGAATTTACCTCAAGATATTTTTTTGTCCTTATTAGGAATATGTTTCGGGTACCCATACTCAGCCTTCCGGTTTTTGCGTCTGGTGAAGTACATATGTGTTGGTTGACTATTATTATTGTGGCTTCCTGTTGGCTTCTGGTACCTCAAATTGGTTTTATTGTGTGTGATTGTGTACATAAACACGCGTATGTGTTATTTTTTTGTGTATTTTCGATGTTGACTTCTTTGAATATTGTGTCATGTTTTGTACTGATTTGTATTTGTTCAGGTCTTAGTTTGTTTTGTGTTTTATGTTTGTATATTTGTAAATTTTCCCAAATGTTCATTATGGTGCCTTTGTGTGGTATATGTTTTATTAGTGTCACATTGGTTATGTCTGGGAATTCATGTCCCGTGTTTATTGCATGTGTGGCTAAATTGGATTTATATATTTCTGGTTTTTTGTATGCGTTTAGGTGTTCAAAATAACGTTTTTTCAGATGTTTTTTTGTTTGTCCTATGTAACATTTATTGCAATCTTGGCATTCAATTTTGTATATACCATTAGTTGGTGTATTATCTTTGTTGTGTGTACAGCAACTAACGGTTGTTACAAAATGAGAAAAAACATGAAAGAAAGGTACTTCGATCGCATATGAAATGGAGACTGAGCTTATCAACGGGAACGTATGAAATGGAGACTGAGCTTAGCAACGGGAACATATGAAATGGAGACTGAGCTTAGTAACGGGAACATATGAAATGGAGACTGAGCTTAGGAACGGGGACATTTGAAATGGAGACTAAGCTTAGCGACGGGAACATATAAAATGATGTAAGAGAGTAAAAATCACGTTAGAAGTGACAACTAATGTTCATGTATACGGTGGCAGAACACGTAAGAACTAATTACAACAATTTACACGACATATGACCCACAACCTTGATCAAGAGTAATGAAATAAAATGAAATAGGAATGAGTTCAGATAGAAATGAAGAAGGCCGGCATTACGATAGCAGAAGAAGGCTGAGAACCAACGGGAGGCGGAGATTACTAAGGAGACTCAAAACACGAGTCTTCGGCTAACAGGAAGCTAGAAATGGTTCTAGTGTAAGTCACTACCACATCCCTACACACACACACACACACACACACACACACACACACACACACACACACACATCCGTGTAGATGCTTGCTACTACTGTTTGAAGGTAACATTAGACAGGTAGACAGCATTAGCATATACTTAAGGGTATTTCACTTCACTCTACTCTGCAGTTCTCGAAATTCCAGTCTAGGCAAGGCAAGCGGCAGCGGCTGCTTTCAGTGGAGTGCATTAATTAATCGATACGTATTCATGGAAAGCTAAGTAATTTAATAACGACATACTGGTACGCGTTGGCGTTGTCGTCGAAGTGTGGAACGTCGAGATACAGAATGGCAGTGCTATTTTCAGCTCCCACTACAGGAAGCCAGTGTAGCTTCCTTGTCTACGGGAGCCGATTTGTTCCTTACTCTGTCATCCACAAAAGAAATATAAGCCGTTCATCCCTTCCCGAAGGCAACGCTTTACTGATAATTAACTTAACATATAGGCCTAGCGCGTGCAGTAATACTCGCTGTAAGTGTGTGTACACACACGCGCCTTTGCCCATAGACGAACATATAATTGTTATTCATGTAACAAGCCTACACGAAACTCATTATGTTAATGCACCTTGCATGACTGTCAATACCTTAAGGGTATTGACGACATACAGTTGCGTGGAGTTTCTTGGCTGTCAATTTTCTTAGTATTCCTCGAAACATTGTCGTGTAACGGACATATTATATAAAGCACGTATAGGACGTACGCACATTCTTTGGCAAAACATCCGTCCGCACGCAATGCTTACGGTTCGTCCGCATGTGTTGCTCTATATGTATAATGAATATATTTATAATTATAGTGGAGAGTAAATATTATTAAAATAAGTCTGTGTGTAAATGTCATATATAGGCCTATCATGGCAATTTGTTCGTTTAAAACATTTTCCATTTAAAACATCTTCTAACCTCTTATATCTAAAAACAGATAGAATTTTTGTAAGTGCAGAAGCAAATCATCAGTGAAAAACGGAAAGTAGTGGGTATTAATATCAAATAAAACAAAAAACTAAACAATATAATAAGAGTGGGCAAGAGCTGGTTTTGCTTGGCGGTGAGGAATGTCTTTAACGCTTTTACTTTAAATGTTTGTTTTAATTTGTATTTTAATGTTTGCTTTGTTTTAAATTGTTTTGCTGATGTATAACGTCCAGACATATATTACGGATATTTTTGTAAGCCTACATAAGTTTTTAGTCAAGTGCAAAGTCAGGCACTTCGTGATTCTGTTCTAAAGGTTATCAGTGGTAAGTGGACATTTTTAATGTTTGTTTTATTTCAATTTTTGCATTTTGTATATTTTATTTTGTTGTGATATATACTATTTGTTTATTTTTAGTTGCCGATTTGGTTCTGAAAATATTTTTAATTTTAACAAAGACTAGGTTAATTTTCATTACAACTAATGACGTTCTGAGCGAAACGCTGGGTTTATTAAAATTGTAAGATACTTAGCAACCGTTTTACTTCTGTAGACTTTCCCCGTTATATCCCCCACATGAATACAAGCACAGTTCTACCGAAAGCAGACAGCCATGTTTTTCATTCGCGGCCGACACATCTGTGACCATATTTCTTTATTAGCTCAGTTATTCAGCATTCCCGTACACAACGGTTATACTCCGATCAATGTCGCTTTGAGAACAAGTATCATCTGGTAGTACTTATACATTGCCTACTAGATTAAGCAAAAATTTTTAGGAGAACCCAACTTTTTTTTTATAGCATGTTATGTGGCCACAGTGGCTCATTTGAACACACAGTTTAAAGACATTTTAAAGTGTTACAAAAGCATTTTTGTAAACTATTAAGCGTTAATTCTAAAGAGTTTCTACATTCAAAAAGAAATAAAAGGAAGCTATCAATGACTTAACTGGCATTTAAAATTATTACAACCAAATGCAGATATCAAGTCAATATACAGATTTTGCAAGCCAACTGACAATCACACGTACTTCTTACATTTAGCAAAAATTGATAAAAAATTACTTAACTGAGTGCTTTTATATTTTATATAAAAATATCAGAAATCTTTTAGAACTATTAAATATCATTTTTCTGAAAAATTTTCTATATGCTTCAAAAATTGAACTACACATAGCCTATTTACGGATTCCGTATTCACAACATCTGATTGTATATCACCCAATGAATGAATTTGTTGTTTACCAAACGAAAGTTGTGCTTTACTGTTTATTACAAGGTTCACCAGACTTTTTAAAAGTGTTATAGAAACAGAATTGTTAACTGAGTGAAGTGTTTGTTTTAAACCAAGGATTACGTTGCATATGTTAAAATTACATTACGTTGTAGGCCTATGTTATTAAAAGAATACCGTTTTTATGTGAAACAGATGCTTTTCTTATAACTAACATCCTACACTTTGCCTTTTCTACAGTAAGGCATTCTTAATATCTAACATGCCTCATCCTCAATCCTCATAAGTAGCATTGGCGAAAAATTTGACATAAATCAAAACCAAAAATGAGCTGCGAAACTCTGTTGTTATAGTTATGAAAAGAACGGAATATTAGGAATAACAGAGTTTTTCGTTGACCGATTCATAATTTATATCATATCACTATGTAGTAACACAAAAAATACGCTGTGTTTTATCAAATTTGGCGGATAAAGTGTAATACTTATAAGCGGAGCGCGATGCCACATGTTCGTTATCATGTACCACCGGTTGACGTGGCTTGGTTTCGTAACGTGCGTGTTATCGTGTTGTTACTGTTTTGGTAACAAAACTTATCAATGGATGTATTTAACCGGTGTGACGGCTTCTAGCGGTGCAAACCACGTCTTTCTGCTGTCATGGGCGGTGTGTCACCTCACGGCCCCAAAGCGCTACCCAATCAATACCTAAAAGCTGCGATACTCGGGCAAGGTGTGTGTACATTTAAAACGTTTTCGTGTCCTAGATTTGTATATTGGTGTGACCACTTGTGGCTGATTAAAAAGCGCATGACGTCGTATGCCGGCTTTTCTTTCCGGAAGCGTACAGATCTTGCAGTAGTTGGGCACAGCATCATTATTTACGTACAGCCTGTATCGAACTTAAAAAGGTAACATATTTTTATTTAAACCGCTTTTGTTTACAGAAAATGCAACAGACTTTACAAATCGAAGTTCCTCAGACTTACAAATTTTGAAGTCTAATTTTCTCTTTAAATCTCTTTACTTTTGAAAGAACTCTTTACGTTAAAATAACAAAATGACGAAACAAAATTTATTACCATCGCTAAAAAAAGCTGATATATACATATCCTGCGGTTTCACAGATTGTGAAGAGCCTCTATTCCCCATGGCTGTGCACAGTTTATGTAAATTTCCCAGTTACCGTAATTGTGAAGCGACTGTAATTAATCGTGTATATTAAATATTCAGACACGAATCCAGGTTTTAATAGAGTTAGCCGATTATATCCTTCGCAAGATTGATGTCAGTTAGGTAGGCTTCACTTAAACGAACCGTTCCGTGTACAACGAGGAAGCTACGATTTTAATGATGTAATACGTTCACCTCGGTGGAGCACGCACACCGAATTACTTCATACACTACTTCAGAGAAAACGAGCCCGCTACTGAACCACTGTGTAAACATCGGCTGTTCATTAAAACTGGCAATTATGTTTACTTAAAATTCATAAAGTCAAAAAATTTTTACCATACTTATACTGCAAGAATATTATCATACAAAACATCACAAAAATTCAAAAATAATTGTATTTAGTATTAGTGAGGATGGCAGAATAAATTGAAAGTAAAGTGCAACAAATGGTTCGTTATTAGATATCTAGAAATGTAAGAAACGCTAAAACCAAAAATACGGTTGGTATCTGGTAAAATTAAAGTAAATAACTCAATTCTAGCCATTAGAATAAGTTGGAACCGAATTTTAAAAAAGTTGGCTGAAACAGTTAAATATCCAAAAAATTTTACGACTAAATATTAAAGAAGCATCCACATGTTACATGGACGATTTAAAAGATTTAGCAAACTAATACAGTTTTGTAGAATACGCTGACTACGAAAAGCTTGTGTAGTATGTTCATTAAGGACACCGCATAGACTTATAAAACATCCTTTGCAAACAAAGCTATTTGCACCCAACAAGAAATTCTTATAAGGGTTTCTGGAAAACGTATAAAGAGAAACAATAACTGCGAGTATTAATTAAACTGAAATATTTGTTTATCGATTGCTTTCAGCAGATATGTTGGACACTTCCCGGCAGCGGCATTGGGTCACTGCCTGCCTAATCATGCTTACTATATGTTACCTTTTAAATTCATAAATAAACTGTTTATGACCAGAGAACAGCACATACATAGGTTAGATTAAAGACTCTCCCGCACGAGTAAGTAAAATTCCGTAACATTAATTTGTGTAAGCATAAATAACACGCACGCGTGGGAACACACACGCGCGCGCGCGCACACACACACACAGAGGGCATGCCGTAAGTGTATAGGCTTATGATCACATTTGTATGCATCTTATTATGTTTACATTACACACGCGCGCGCGCGCGCGCACACACACACACACAAATATACATACCTGTTGAATAACATACGAAGTAGGTACAGGTAATTAAACTGTTATTGAAATGATTGACAGAAAAACATGATGATACCTTCTGTGCTGTTTTTTTTTTTCAGTAAACAATACTATTGATTATTTTTGTAATTAGTATATTACTGCTTTGTTACTGTTAAACTAATTTAAATAACATTGTTAAAAACGTTTAAATTATCATCTTCTAAACTGTTTTATTAATTTCACTAGTCTTAAATGTTAATCATTCTGTTTGGCAGTAATAATATAATTCAATAGTTTTAAGTTTGTATTATGTCATGATAGTATTAAGTAAGCTATTAAGTAAGTAAAATAAGAATACGGTAAATAGTAATAAAAATTACAACAATATTACAAATAGTTATAATATTCACATAGGTAAACAATTTATTCACGTTCAGAGTAATGTTACTCGGATCGGCGGGATTCACAATTCGACAGAACTACGTTGTCACGGAATTCCCATATTGTACACATAATTCTGCGTTAACCACATTCATTTTGCATACCAGGCAGAGAAATTCTACAAGATTCACGTTCATAGAAACGAATTTCTGTAAAAAAATTTACATTTTTGTAAAAGGCCGATTGATTTCCTGGATTGCAAATATGCATGTTTACGTACTCTGTAAAAAAAGCACATTAATTAAGTGAACTAATGATAATAACTTGATCACAGTTGTCCAACAGAATCACTAATAATATATCCCACGAACACACAAACAACGACACACTAAATTGAAAACTACTGAAAATAAAGTAAGAACATAACAACCACGATCACTGCAAGCTTTGCTAGCGTACTGCAGGAGGGGAGGCGCTGTCGGGCGTCGAGGGGTGGGAGACTAGTGGGGGTATCACACAGTAGTGGGAGGTTTACACACACACATTCATACGTACCGCACTTCCATACGATAGAAATTAACTAAAAAAAAAGGAAATGAAAAATGATCATTCGCGGTCAAAACGCCACAACAGACACACACAAGCACACACGTTCACACGGCGCACTTCATACAGACAAACTTTTCATAACATACAAAGATTTCGTATGAAGACATGACCGTTTGATGCCTGTTGCACGGCTTCTCAGAACAAAAACTCACGTGAGTAGAAACGATTAAAAGTGCAATGAAATATTACTGAGAGTATTCAACAATTCTTTCATTATTGTAAACAAGTTATACAGTTTGCAAGGAATTAAAAGAAAATAAGGCGTTTATTAAAAGTAAACGGCAAAAAATCGAATTACAGCATTATGAAGAATATACATTAGACTTCGCAAAATCTGGAAACAGCACAGATTAAATTTTTTTAATTTTGAGATATGATATTAACTAAAAGCACGTGGAAGATAAAGAGAAGCTGTATAGCCACATTTACGCCCCCCCCCACACACACACACACAAATAGGCTTAAAACTCATTGTCGACGTACATTGTCGTCTGTTTCAGTGGCACTGAGTCTTATCAATGGTGCCAAATTACCTTCCGCATTATGTTATCAAATAAATATATAATCCATTGTTTGTTAACTCATTAACGCCAATTTATATTTTAATGTGTCTGCGTGTTGACAGTCGTAAATACCGTACCAAAACTTAGAAATCAAGAATGAAACTTTTTTAGCGTTTGCACATTGTAAACGTGTTCACTCGTGCAGTTATCCAACGTGGCGTTGCCCCACGGCCTCTTTATCAGTTTTTTCGTCTTAAAATTTATTCTGAACATATGTCCGCATTAATCACTTAATATGACCGCGTTCCACACTTAATCGGCTGCGCAATTCTTGGCGTATTTTGAATTACTCTCTTTGTATTTATTTTCGCTGTCACCGATCCATAACGAACGAAGTTTGCAGCAGGAATGCTGTAAACAGCATTTTTCACATATCACGGGCACGCGGACGAAGATGAGGACGAAATGTGCACTGGCGTCTTGATCTATTTGTACTCATTTCATTTAGACAATGAGTAGACGTATACGCATTTTATTCAAATTTTGTTGCTCCATTTAACTTAGTTTATAACATTTTCAGTTATTCAGGGTAGTTGTTTTAACCACCAGACGGACGTCAGCAATGATATTTTATTACTTTTGGGTTACATTACCAATATGAAATTATTCTGACTACGATGATTACTACCATATTTTTAAGGTATTTTAAAACTACATTAATAAAATCCTGACTAGAGCCATATAGTCTAGTGTAGCGCGCAGACAATAATTATTAATCCAGGTCTTTTTTTATTTCAACATTTATTTGCTCAAGTCTTGCATTTTTAGTTATTCTTCAGTGACTTCTGTACACAGAAAATCTTGTATTGTTCACTCCACGCCTGTTCTCAATTAGGCAATATCCCCATCATCCACAGAGTCTCTGTTCTTGCCTAGTCAAGTACTTCCTCGCTCATTTTGTTTTTCCTATTTTATATTTTATATGATTTATCAATGCACAAATTATTTATTATTATTTTCTTAATTTATAGACCCTAATTAATTTTGTTATGTGCCTACATAGGTTCACTACGAACACACATTGGCCCTACATTGTAGGTTCATCTTTTCATTTTGTGTGTTTTTTCATTTTATCTTGATGTGCCTTTTTTTACTTCCAAAGATTAATGTTGTTTATCGATTATTATTACACACAGTATCAAACATCCACTTTATAAAAAATGCAGTTAACATCAAGATACGAGAATTAATAAGTCATAATTTAATAACATGTGAAACATACTACGTATTTACGTATTACTGTGTAAAATTATTTCAGTGCAGAATTACTTTTTTGTATAATTTGTATTTTATTTTTCAATTAAATTAAAGCTCCATGATAAGAAATCTCTACACTAATTACATTAACAACTAAATATTGTAGATACAGAAGTATTTTAATAAGATAGGTTAAGTGTGGATCTCGTGGATTAAACGACGTGCTTCTTATCACTGACACTGATAACAAACATAGAAACACGGAAACCACCAATAACAGTTTTTGAAGTGGTATTCAGCAAGCAGGCTACACTATCGAAACCGGACAATTGTAATTATTACAATGATTTTGAAGTAATTACATTCACTACTTCTAACATCTTAGCTTGATGTTACAGTATCCTACATATTAGTCTCATGATAACATCGAAAGTAGACTGAGAATTATTTCGTTTCTTATTCACCATATAATATCCCATAGTTTTGTTTATGTGAATTAAAAATTTCTACGATAGCCAAACAAATCTTCATTATTATTATTATTCTACGAACTTTAACGATCTATTCACTTGACACTTAGCAATATCGATATCCATTCTTTTATTATAGATTGACGTGTATCATTATTCATTGTAGATTGACAAGTTAATAATGTGTTGACGGAATGGCTATTCTTAATCATAACACTCTGAAACGTATATTTATTTAAACATAAAATGACAATACGGTCATCGGCGATTCGTGGATATCGATCAAGCAGTTTATGTTAATACACTTAAAGAAAACTTAGACGACTCTTGACTGTGATACTAGTTATTTATTAGTCGCAGGAACAATGTAACTTTTTAATTAGCGCCTTTAACAATGAAATTAAACTCAGAAGTAGAATCTGAAAGTTCTCATGGATCTGTTTAACCAAATTACAGCTAGTAGCACAGAAGCCTTACTAAGGAAGCCCTATACTGTTTGCTTTGTTCTTCTTCTTTACGATACTAGCGCCTTAAGCAACTGCCATTAAGTACATAATCTGATATTGTGTGTATCTCACTCTAATCAAATGTTCATAATGATTAAAGAGGAAGAGTGGGTCGCGGTCACGGATGGTATGATGTATTGAAGGTTGAAGAGGAATTATATAAATAATAAAATTATTGTCTCATACATATATCTTTAAAATGTTAATGCAAAAATAATCACGCTGTAATGGACTTAACCTTTAAGGGATAAATAATTTCTAGTAGCAAGTACGTAATGATTCTGAAATGGTGTAGAAAAGTATTGCGATTGAATCAGGGAATATGAGAAATTATTTAATCACCTGATTACGTAAACTAACGCGGACTTCATAATAAATGAACCGGCGGCAAGGTGACTTCTTACTGTAGAGTGCACTACATTTGCCTGTTGCTAGTTAGTTAGGCCTTCTTCTCTCCCTCACCCTTCGTCTCTTAATTTCATCTCTGCAAGAGTCAGGTTATCCCCTGCGACCGCGTTAGGTTCATTATAATTTGCAACCCCTCTTTAAAGTGATCCGTGCATCAAGTTCGAGATTCTTGGTTGCTCTGTATTGATCCTTTCCTTTTCAGGAACATAGCCTGAAATCGTCATTTATTTCCATTTGTAATTCTTTTATGTACTTATTTTATGTATAAGATTTTTAAGAAGAGCTAACGATGCTCATTATATTTATAAACATTAATACATATTCAATGTTACTGTAAGAAAATTAAGAAGCTTCATGAATAAAACTCATGTGATCTTGCCAATTTTCCTCAGAAACTACTCTAATCGAGGAATATTTTCCTCTGCTTATTTTGAAATTTAATAGCGATAGTTTTTAGTACTAAGACTTTCATAAGAAAGTCACTCTTTCAAAACGTGTGCCTCCACTTAACTAACCTTATTTTTCATAACGATGGGGAAAAACACGGACACAAGACACAGACTCTTCTGTAACTCTATTGTATATATTTGTAATAGCATAGGTTTCTGCTACATGTTTTTTAAATTTAGTAAATGTTAAAGATGGAATGCTTAAACGTATTAATATTAATGGAGTACAAGAATAGCATCAAAAAAAAAAAAAAAAAAAAACAGTAAAGTGAATCATATCTGATATCCTGTTAATGTGCTAATGTGCCATGTTCTGCATCATAATAATAGCAGAGAAGTTTACGAGCCACTGTTTAACCAGGCGGCATGGGATCGAAACCATAAGCTCACAATGCGCAGTCGCGTCTGGGTCCACTCGGACTAATCCAGTTGCAGCATAGCTCCACGTATCAAAACTGTTAGTATAGTTTCGTTAGTAGTTTTCAATTATGCAAACACACTACCAAGGACATTTGGCTAAAAATATTTAATGTGTAATTTACTTTATCGTTTGTGTTTTTTTAATATCAGTAATCATGTTTACAGATATAATTTGTGTCACAGCACCAACGGACTGTTTTGATAGGAAGTATTTGATAAATATAGCAACACACACAATACAGACACTCACTCTCTCTCTCTTTCTCTCTCTCTCTATCTATCTCTCTCATTCTCTCCCTTTAACTCTCTTTCGCACGCGGGCAAGCATTCGAACTTACTTTCAAATAACTATTTGGACCGTGAAAAATTTCCAAAAGAAATTTTTGTAAAACAAACGAGAAGGTAGTTTTTTGGGTTTTCATGGTGTTCTATAAATGTATACAAATGGACGTATACTGAATTTCATTTGGGGTGCTTCAGCAAAAAGTGGAGGAAAGAAATATTATGGGCAACCACCTTCTCTAAGAGCATTTCTGTAGATATAGAGAATTAATTATTCTTGCTTGTTATAAATAAGCAATCTGCTACAAACCTGATAGTAAGGTAACGACACGGGAGAAAGCTCACACACATTTAATGCCTTCAGAAACGTTACAAAAAGAAAGGTATAACCATAACAAAAACTGAAAATCTCCCATACTGTTGTCTATGTCTGAACAACATGAGTTGAATTAGTATATTGCTTTTGGTGTCGTGTTGGACGGTAATTACAATCACTTAATTAAGTCGTTTGCATTGTTTCGTGTATATTAAAGGTATTTGGTATTAAGGTATTTGCTATGTACTTTCTCTCCTGCTTCGTCCTTCCCCACCTTTTCTGTCTCTTTTTAACCATAACTGTATGTCGTAGATGTAACTATAGCTCACTGGATGTTTTGAGGCTATGGTTTTAAGATATTCCTCTTGACGTCAACGAGTCCTCTAACTTTTGATTTGTTAAACTTTCTGTTGTCGAAATTACTGTGTAGTCGACCGTCTCCATTGCCTTCAAACGTTGTGAAACCATCCAGGTTTCGAAACCGTTGGTAGAAACGCTTCTCTTAAGAATGCCTATGCACATGAAGATTTTCATATCTCTATACCTTTTGCCATTCCAAAAGACTATTTAGCTGGCGTCTGACAATTTTTTGCCCCAACTTCTATAGTCGGAGAATGTCACACCGACATCCGACATAACAGTCGTAAACAGTGTATCTGTTTTATAGTGTTCGACAACGATGTTCACCAGTCATCTCTGTCCCGCACATTCCTCTCGTAAATATTTTTTTCCGCACAACCGTTCTAATTTTCTGAGCCCATGTGTTTGGCCTTTGCACTTTCTTCTTTCTCATGGTGTCTACTGGACACTCGTTACAGGTAAACGATCCTACTGTATTTTCTCTCGTGTCCGTACCAGAATAGTTTTGTTTAAGTTTTTTCTTTTCCTTTATCTTTGTTGTTATCCGTTCTTCAGATTCTGCAGGCTCTTTCTACATTTCCAGAGATTTAACTTCCTTTATTCTTCTTTGTCATCCATATCTCCATGTTTCTTCACCTGTACATCACCATACTTTCAACGATTGAGTTTTATATGTTGTATTTCCTCTGTTTTGATATTTACTTAAACTAGCAAGCACTGTTCATTCTACGTATAGCTTCTGCCTGTCACCGAAATGTTTTCGCTGATATCTTCACCATCCGTTGTTCTTCATCAGTCTTAGTTCTCAGTAACGTTTAATTGTCACTTTAATTTTCTCGTTACGCCCGAAAATGTGGGAAATATTAGGAAAGGCACGTTAATAAATATTAATACACATGAAATAAATATTATAACACTAATGTACGTTAATGAAAACTGTTGAGAATACTTAAAGGAGTCATATTAAAATAAAAACCTCGTACAAATAAATTGATTGTGTGTGTGTGTGTGTGTGTGTGTGTGCGTGTGCGTGTGCGTGTGCGTGTGTTTGTGTATAAAGTAAATTTGACAACGGGTTACAAAAACGTACGCGACTATGCGACGTAATACATCACACAGCATATTTTTTACTTGATGTATGAAACGGAAAACAGTGAGATATTGTTACGCAATGGACAAAGTTTTACTGCTATTATGTTATCGATTTAAGCTTCTCATCCGTCAGGTAGGCAGGTTCACAACCGTCGGCGTCACAACAAACCCAATTTCCTTCAAAGGTTTCATATGTCTTTTCACTTATCAGCCTAAGAAAATTATGGTTTGGGGCCAGTACCGAATATCAGACGCTCTTATAGAATATGCGTAATTTCCCACGAGAAAATTTTCCTTAAGGTAGATTACATTATAGTGTTCCGAGCAAAATTTACACGACAACCATTTTGCCATGCCTCAATTATCTCGTGGCAGAAGAGAGTATGAAAGAACGTTTTTACACACAGTATCGAATTCCCGTATCTTTAACGGTATGAAATCAATACAGCATTTTATTTACTCGGATATACGTTGTAGGTGGAAACAGTAGTTGTGGGTGTGTGTATGGCGGGACATGTTGAAATATGTACACGGAGGCAGTAGCAAGTCCTTGGGGACAGACCCCTTTTGTTCTACTAACTCTGCCGTGTCTGTTAAGGTAATCCTTTGATGGGTAGCATTTGATAATCTGATCTGTTCCCTCTTCTCACGCTGAACGTATTCCACGTATTGCGAACCGTTTGTAAGCACACACGTGGCCGTATATCGTAAGCTGCTGACAGAATGTATTACAGATTTCTTTGTTATATCGGCCTGACGGATTTTCACTTGTCTTTGAAGTACGCTGTATCAGTATTTCACAAGCGTTTTAGATTCTCAATTTAATGCCCACGAACTCGTGACACAGTGATATGAAACAACAACAACAACAACAACAACACAATAATAATAATAATAATAAAATAATAATAATAAATAACAATAATAATAGTAATAGTAATAATAATAATAATAATAATAATAATAATAATAATAATAATAATAATAATAATAATAACTTTTTTATTGCCGAATCAGCAGATAAGTCAGTATTTCATTTTCCCCAAAGATTAGAAAAATCATCTTATTGTATCTTTACGTGCTGAAAATATAAATAACTCGTTACAGAAACAAGTTGTATTGCTGCACCTATAAAGTAACTGCTATAAAAATTAATCTTACTTTTATTTCGGATGTATCTGCTTATTTAAGTTTTATTACTCATTTGGCATGCGTATCTGAACTACTTTTGTTGAGAGTAATATCAAAGCAAAAACTGCTTTATTTTCTCTTACTGTTTGCAAGAACCGACTGATAGATCCGTATTTAGAAATGCTTCTAGTAACATTATCTGGGAATGCTTCTAGTAACATTCTAGTTAAAGCTGGAAATATGGGAAAGTAATGAAACAGACTTTAGGTGTTGACAACCACAGTATTATAAGTACTGGTTTGTAATTAAATCAGATTACATCAAAACTAGTACAAACTGTAATCTGTTGTTTTAAAGAACGGTCACTTAAGAGAAATTTATGATTATGCCAATGTAAACATTTTTTACATTACTCTAACAATGTTGACTAGTAAACAGGTTCAATGAAATGTAGGCCTAAAGTAATATAAATAAAAGAAATACCTACTTGCATAGAAACAATTTTATTATGAAAAAAGGAATTTATATAAATACTCAATAAAATAAATTTATATAAATATATATTACAAATATAAACAATGAATTGAACGCGCGCGCGCACACAAACACACACACATCTATATATATAAAAGCGAAATACCACTCACTTATTCATACACACACTCATCACAAAAACTCCATAACTATAAAGCCTACAAACTTGAAATTCGGTACGTAAGTTCCTCTTGGCTTCTAGGTGCTCGGTAAGAAAGGGTTTTTAAAACTTTAACGCCTAACCGCTAAAAACCGCTAAAAATCGTGACACCGATAATGCAGTTTTTTTTTTCAACTGTACGCTTCCTGGAAGTCTAATGTTTATTTTTTTACTTTGCTTTAGGATTTTGGGGAGTTACTAAACAGTATTTTTTTTCATCTAACCTATAACTACGAGGAGGCGCGAAAATAATCGCGACACAGTTCAACCTGTCCCTCTATTCCTTGCTATGTGGCGTTGAATGTTTATTTTGAGTTCTAAGTTCGGCACATATATTCCGAACAGGTACGGAGACACTCTTTGGCCAGTTGCATATGAAAAACGTTCAAGCAAACCAAATAAATCCTGTTTTGATTGTACTACAAATGGTTCAATGCTGGTGAAACACAGCACCTGTATGTAGGCCTATCTATATCTATATATATAAAATCGAAATATCACTCTCTTTTTCATACTTTCACTCATCACGAAATCTCCACGAGAAAAAACTCTAAAAACCGTGACACCGATAATGCAGCTTTTTTCAACTGTACGCTTCCTGGAAGTACAATGTTTTTTTTTTTAATTCACCTGACAGCCTGGTCATCCTCCAGCCAGAGAGCGAAACTAGGAATGTTGTTTACAGGGAGGTCCTGAGCACTTAATCTGAGGGAGCAACTGAAAGTATATGCTAAGCAAGTTATTAGCCTGGCTACGTAGACCAAAAAACCAGGGGTGGTGATGGGATCAAAGGGCTTAAGCCCATTTATTTTATTGTTGTTAGACTTACAATAAAGGACTGTCTTAATCTCCAATAGAAACTTATCTTTTCCTCTCTAACTAAATAATACAGCGTCAATTTTAACAACTCATTAATTTTCAAGCTTTAATAGTTGATTGATCAACTATTAACAGTAGATTTAACCTATTTCTATTTTCTGATTTTACATTCTGTTTTTTCCTGATAATCACCGTAGCGAAGCACGGGTATCCAGCTAGTATAGAATATATATATATTTATGTAACTACGTGTACAGCTACATGGATGTCTCGCTACTATGTATAACGTCACTGGTTCTAAGGAAGCCAGGTTTAAAAACAATCGAGTAACAAAAAGCCCATAATAATATATGGCACGTCCAAGTCTTTAAATTACATCTGGTTCATAAAACTCAGTGAACAAATGGAACTAGGCACAAATTTCTTGTCTTCTAGTATAGAGCAGAAGATCCCTCTGGACATTGCTACATAACGGCCACAAAGTTTAATCTAAACTTAATGGGACCCGCATTAAATCTAAATACTTCAGTCTTCAGCAACGTCTCGCATAAGGTCTTATTTTCCTGATAACCATAACAAGAATCTTTCGCTAAGGAAATAATGTTCCTTAAGAATCCCTCTCTGAGCTCCGCTACCCCGAAAACACTTCGTTCCAATCTCCTAGTCAAGGAAGGGTTTATTTCTAAGGATGCGTACACCAAAACACCGAACCTATGGTAATTTGCCTAGAAGATAGTTAATTGCAGTCTCTGTTAACCTTGCTTCCTGTGATCCTTCTGTGTATGTAATGTAACTCTATATCCTTGGAAAAAACTCAGAAAAAGAAAGATAGAGAGAGAGAGAGAGAGAGAGAGAGAGAGAGAGAGAGAGAGAGAGAGAGAGAGAGAGAAAGAGAGAGGGGAGAGAGGGGAGATAGAGAGAGAGAGAGAGAGAGAGAGAGAGAGAGAGAGAGAGAGAGAGAGAGAGAGAGAGAGAGAGAGAGAGAGAGAGAGAGAGAGAGAGAGAGAGGTGATCCATGCTGGTAGAGTCAAAACAAAGACGTCTTCTCCCTTGGGAATCAGTCTTTTTCTCCACAGAATTCTTCCCACAGGAACCTTTCTTTCCATACTCTGTTCAATAAACTGCATAATTTCGCGCCGAACGTTTAAATAAAATGGGTATTGGACTGTGTTGTTAATGTGTAGTAAGATATTAATAAATAATGCATTAGTATTCTAATTCTATATTAATTATTCTAGTATATTAGTGTCTTCTATGGTAATTTATGTATTCTTATAGGACAATCGAGAATACTTCTACCTAAAAGGGGCGAGAGGCAAGTGGAATTCTTATGTGAGCGTAGCTTCTACCATGAAGCGTAAAGAATATTATTATTATTATTATGAATAAAACAATATTTTAATGGTTTACCTGTCACATGGTAAAGACGGTGAAAAAAGTTTAGAGACTGTCGATATACAAAACAAAGTAGAAAGTCTTTAAAGAACTCTTTAAAATTATGATGTTTAAAAACAAAAGTTTTGAAACTTATGTAACGGACATAGTTGTTAATAAACGTGTCTATAATAGACGTGTGTTCAAAGCAGCTTGATCTTTTTATGTAAAGGGAAGCCAATTATTAAGATATTAACTACCAAGTATGAAAAACGTAATAAGAAGGGAAACGTTAAACGACTTTATCCAAAGTAAACTACAACAGAAGTCCGGAGACAATCAGAAATCCCAGTGAATAAAAAAAGTCGATTTTTATAAAATTCAACATGACGACAATTTCCATTTCAATAAATTATCTTTTCATCCTATACAATTATCATACAATATTTCTACAAGAAAGAGTAAATTTTCATACTACGTATAAAATTTAAAAATGTAATGACTAAAGGGTAACAAGTTATAAGCAATAAAACACATTTTTTCCAGCACTTTCTAATATTCATTATTATTTACATAATTTAAGTAGTTTAATTTAGTTTAACGTCTTATTTAATGTTCGGTTCAGAAATTCGTCTTGCTGAAGGTCAAAGAAGAATAAAAACTATAGTATTATGATAAAATAAAAAGGATAACGCAATAAATGGATAAATGAGGAAATAAGTTAATAAATTGACTTATCTCCTGGAAAATTTGTTTTAGTTTACTTAAAGGGTTGCCTTCTACCATGTATACGTTCTGTTTGAGTCCTTAGTTTGAACCATAGTTTCAAAGGCGAAAACTGATTTTATTTGAACTGTGGTCTTAAAAAATGTTAAAACTAACTTGGAGATAAATTTACTGATAACGTTAAATAAAGGATTGGTGATATTGGTTATAGAAGATCCGGAAGGAAATAATACACAACTGACTGTCTTAATTAGTCAAATGAAACTCTGTCATAATCGATTGATAACAATTCCAGAGGATTATGCTGAGCGAAAGGTGTCCTGTAGGTTGTTTGGGACGAGAGAAGGACATACTGGAGGATGTAGGTTATCACAGCAGCCCGTAGTTAAAAAAGGAAGTTAGCTAGAACTGTTGTTTACTAACCAAACTGATCCAGAAAGAAAAGGAGCATCTGTTGTTTTAGGTTCTTCAAAACTGTGATAACTGAAGTCTTAGATGAAATTCTTGAGCAGTAAGGAATAGGTTGGTCGAATTTATGAACCGAAACTAAAAATCATGTGTTCCTTTACATTTTGTTTCACGGCAACCAATCGTAAATTCGTTAAAACGTCTATTTGATAACTGCAGTACACATTGACATTAAAATACACGAATCATTGGAATATCAAGACTTTTATAAAAATACTCCAAACTAAAAGCAAATGTAAAAAAAGCAGAAACCTAAAGAAAACTGAAATACAAATTTACAGAAAATATCCAATTTACAGACAAGTTTAGCAAGATCCAAAGTAGTGAAGTGAACCGGAGTCGTTTGAAATTCGGGTCACGACGTCCGGAACAGCTGAAGTCCCAGCTAGAAAAATTCTATTCTTGTGCTTAAATGCAATCGTTGTATCTATTTATTTTAAAGGCCAGTTTATAAAACATTAAAGAGACAACATGTCGCATAAACACTTTACCATTCCCTTAAATTTAATTTATTGACGTTCGTATTCATTGGTAAGAAAACTTAGCAAGTTTTTAGTAGCAATATATCACAATTCGTTGTTACAAAATTTATAAATATAGCAATATAAAATTTTATTCGTTGAATATTTTAGTCTTCGACATTAACAGGTTAAAAACCAATTAACGTATTTATATACCTGAAAACTGAAATTTTCCAAATTAACCAATAATGATGTAGATTATATAGCCTAATTAAAAGTTTAAAATGAAGCTTCTGCCAACTGTTCTTAATTTTCTTTTAAACTGTTCAATTCAATGAACGTTACAGAGATTTCAAGGGAGGAAAGCAAAGGCCTTCCAAACTGTACTACCAACTGGATGCATAGCCCTAAAGCGGAAACCGCGCAGTTTACTTGTTCTCTTATTCCTACAAAAAAATTACATATGATTGCGTTTGTGTGTATTTTTTGAAAGAAATTTTTTTGTTTGCCTCCTAATTTCGAAAATATTTTG
This sequence comes from Magicicada septendecula, assembly GCA_034769895.1. Classification (NCBI taxonomy): domain Eukaryota; kingdom Metazoa; phylum Arthropoda; class Insecta; order Hemiptera; family Cicadidae; genus Magicicada; species Magicicada septendecula. The sequence goes on along the minus strand of CM068367.1, from coordinate 575,528,691 downwards.
TAAAATTTAGAATACAGCAAATTCAACAATGTTGTTTATGTTTGAAGCATGTTAGGCTATATACCTTAAACACATAATCGCTGACAGAAGACAGCTCTAAATTTCACCATTTGAATATTCATCACAAACTGTAGGCCTATAGAAGTACATATGTTTATAGACAAATAGAGAAAACATATTTCCTATTGACAGCAACAGAAGCTGTTCGTAAAACGTCAGTATACATAATTGGAACACTGATAACAATTTTATAAAAGTGGATACTTTCTTCCCAAGGAAAAAAATGAATGCAGATTTATTATGAAGACGCTTGTTGCTGCAAGCCTCAGAGAAGACAATGGAACGGATTATTACTTGCTATCCATCTGTTACAGATTATACTTCGCTTCAGACGAGAACGTTGTGGAACAAAGGGGACTGGTCTCTTAAGGGCTCGCCGTAGCCACTGCGTCTGTATTTCAGATCAAAGAATATTCGTAAAACATTAGGAGGATTCGATCAGTTCCATAAAATGGTAGATATTATTCAATTATTTTACTACCATCTGTTTTACTTTCAATTTTCCATTTTATTAATATCTGATTTCGAAGGACTTACGTATCTGTGAATTTAACTATTTTTGTACGAGAAGTAAGGATAGTAATAAAGTCATATGACAATGATGACAAACACTACTATTACTACTACTACTACTACTACTACTAATAATAATAATACATAAAGGCGGTTAGAACAAAACTTGACTTAAAGGGGACTGATGTGCAAAAATATAGTATTATTGAAATATCTCTATTGTTAATTTAAATTTGATGTTACACACTTAAAAGTACGGTAAGATACAAGGTAATATAAACTGTGTTTTGCTTTGCTAGTGGGACTATTTCACATCTTACTTATGTAAAAATTACACACCTCATCAATATGTTTCAGCTTGTGGAAATAAGACTGTAGATTTCCGTAATATGTATTTTCTTTATCATATTTTGTGATTATCGTGTAAAATTACACGAAAATAAATTATTTTCTGCTTTCAGAAAAAGTGAATTCATTTTAAACGTATATTTTAAAGTAGTAGCTATCAACTTCACTTCTATGCCGAACGGAGCCTCTCAACGAACGAAATCGGTATCACGATAGAAATGAAAACATGTAACCCAGAACAGAGATGCCTCACTTTGGGCGTGAACACCGCTCAAACCAAGCTCACGGTCGTCACGGCAACCACGCTGCTGAGTCTTCTAGTCTCATGAAGTATTGTAATCGGGGCGCACCTATCGTAGGCTCACGCTACCCGCTCGCGTAGTTACTAGAAAATTAATTTTTTTTTTTTGTTAACATAATCAGTGTTTCATCTTCCTCTATTCCGGGATTAGGTACTGATCAATTCATCTGATTTCAACCCATCCTTTACTCCCATAAACCACGCGTTGTGTTGGTCTGTTCTATTCTACATACCTTTTTGAATCAATTTCAGTAAGATTGTTTGATGTTTTATGTTACTCTGAAATATCATAGTTTAGCCTTGCTACATTGTTTGTAATTCTGTCGTGTCTTATACGATTTTACCGCCGTCTTATTCTATCTTCAAAATGTTATCCCTGAAACTTGAATAAGGACGGACGTACGCTTTATAGGTAATACTCGCGTCCAGGATCACTTGAGACGGCCATAACCTTATACAATTTTATGTGAGTTTTATTTTTTATTTTCCTTCTTGATTTCATTTTTTCTATAAACTGCCTGAATTCCGTTTATTTTACCTCGCCGTCCTCGTCGATTATATATGTAATATTATATCATCATCATCATCATCATCATCATCATCATCATCATCATCATCATCATCATCATCATCATCATCATCATCATAATCATCAACATCATCATCATCATCATCATCATGACGATCATCCCACAGGAACCTTTCTTTCCATACTCTGTTCAATAAACTGCATAATTTCGCGCCGAACGTTTAAATAAAATGGGTATTGGACTGTGTTGTTAATGTGTAGTAAGATATTAATAAATAATGCATTAGTATTCTAATTCTATATTAATTATTCTAGTATATTAGTGTCTTCTATGGTAATTTATGTATTCTTATAGGACAATCGAGAATACTTCTACCTAAAAGGGGCGAGAGGCAAGTGGAATTCTTATGTGAGCGTAGCTTCTACCATGAAGCGTAAAGAATATTATTATTATTATTATGAATAAAACAATATTTTAATGGTTTACCTGTCACATGGTAAAGACGGTGAAAAAAGTTTAGAGACTGTCGATATACAAAACAAAGTAGAAAGTCTTTAAAGAACTCTTTAAAATTATGATGTTTAAAAACAAAAGTTTTGAAACTTATGTAACGGACATAGTTGTTAATAAACGTGTCTATAATAGACGTGTGTTCAAAGCAGCTTGATCTTTTTATGTAAAGGGAAGCCAATTATTAAGATATTAACTACCAAGTATGAAAAACGTAATAAGAAGGGAAACGTTAAACGACTTTATCCAAAGTAAACTACAACAGAAGTCCGGAGACAATCAGAAATCCCAGTGAATAAAAAAAGTCGATTTTTATAAAATTCAACATGACGACAATTTCCATTTCAATAAATTATCTTTTCATCCTATACAATTATCATACAATATTTCTACAAGAAAGAGTAAATTTTCATACTACGTATAAAATTTAAAAATGTAATGACTAAAGGGTAACAAGTTATAAGCAATAAAACACATTTTTTCCAGCACTTTCTAATATTCATTATTATTTACATAATTTAAGTAGTTTAATTTAGTTTAACGTCTTATTTAATGTTCGGTTCAGAAATTCGTCTTGCTGAAGGTCAAAGAAGAATAAAAACTATAGTATTATGATAAAATAAAAAGGATAACGCAATAAATGGATAAATGAGGAAATAAGTTAATAAATTGACTTATCTCCTGGAAAATTTGTTTTAGTTTACTTAAAGGGTTGCCTTCTACCATGTATACGTTCTGTTTGAGTCCTTAGTTTGAACCATAGTTTCAAAGGCGAAAACTGATTTTATTTGAACTGTGGTCTTAAAAAATGTTAAAACTAACTTGGAGATAAATTTACTGATAACGTTAAATAAAGGATTGGTGATATTGGTTATAGAAGATCCGGAAGGAAATAATACACAACTGACTGTCTTAATTAGTCAAATGAAACTCTGTCATAATCGATTGATAACAATTCCAGAGGATTATGCTGAGCGAAAGGTGTCCTGTAGGTTGTTTGGGACGAGAGAAGGACATACTGGAGGATGTAGGTTATCACAGCAGCCCGTAGTTAAAAAAGGAAGTTAGCTAGAACTGTTGTTTACTAACCAAACTGATCCAGAAAGAAAAGGAGCATCTGTTGTTTTAGGTTCTTCAAAACTGTGATAACTGAAGTCTTAGATGAAATTCTTGAGCAGTAAGGAATAGGTTGGTCGAATTTATGAACCGAAACTAAAAATCATGTGTTCCTTTACATTTTGTTTCACGGCAACCAATCGTAAATTCGTTAAAACGTCTATTTGATAACTGCAGTACACATTGACATTAAAATACACGAATCATTGGAATATCAAGACTTTTATAAAAATACTCCAAACTAAAAGCAAATGTAAAAAAAGCAGAAACCTAAAGAAAACTGAAATACAAATTTACAGAAAATATCCAATTTACAGACAAGTTTAGCAAGATCCAAAGTAGTGAAGTGAACCGGAGTCGTTTGAAATTCGGGTCACGACGTCCGGAACAGCTGAAGTCCCAGCTAGAAAAATTCTATTCTTGTGCTTAAATGCAATCGTTGTATCTATTTATTTTAAAGGCCAGTTTATAAAACATTAAAGAGACAACATGTCGCATAAACACTTTACCATTCCCTTAAATTTAATTTATTGACGTTCGTATTCATTGGTAAGAAAACTTAGCAAGTTTTTAGTAGCAATATATCACAATTCGTTGTTACAAAATTTATAAATATAGCAATATAAAATTTTATTCGTTGAATATTTTAGTCTTCGACATTAACAGGTTAAAAACCAATTAACGTATTTATATACCTGAAAACTGAAATTTTCCAAATTAACCAATAATGATGTAGATTATATAGCCTAATTAAAAGTTTAAAATGAAGCTTCTGCCAACTGTTCTTAATTTTCTTTTAAACTGTTCAATTCAATGAACGTTACAGAGATTTCAAGGGAGGAAAGCAAAGGCCTTCCAAACTGTACTACCAACTGGATGCATAGCCCTAAAGCGGAAACCGCGCAGTTTACTTGTTCTCTTATTCCTACAAAAAAATTACATATGATTGCGTTTGTGTGTATTTTTTGAAAGAAATTTTTTTGTTTGCCTCCTAATTTCGAAAATATTTTGTAAAATTTAGAATACAGCAAATTCAACAATGTTGTTTATGTTTGAAGCATGTTAGGCTATATACCTTAAACACATAATCGCTGACAGAAGACAGCTCTAAATTTCACCATTTGAATATTCATCACAAACTGTAGGCCTATAGAAGTACATATGTTTATAGACAAATAGAGAAAACATATTTCCTATTGACAGCAACAGAAGCTGTTCGTAAAACGTCAGTATACATAATTGGAACACTGATAACAATTTTATAAAAGTGGATACTTTCTTCCCAAGGAAAAAAATGAATGCAGATTTATTATGAAGACGCTTGTTGCTGCAAGCCTCAGAGAAGACAATGGAACGGATTATTACTTGCTATCCATCTGTTACAGATTATACTTCGCTTCAGACGAGAACGTTGTGGAACAAAGGGGACTGGTCTCTTAAGGGCTCGCCGTAGCCACTGCGTCTGTATTTCAGATCAAAGAATATTCGTAAAACATTAGGAGGATTCGATCAGTTCCATAAAATGGTAGATATTATTCAATTATTTTACTACCATCTGTTTTACTTTCAATTTTCCATTTTATTAATATCTGATTTCGAAGGACTTACGTATCTGTGAATTTAACTATTTTTGTACGAGAAGTAAGGATAGTAATAAAGTCATATGACAATGATGACAAACACTACTATTACTACTACTACTACTACTACTACTACTAATAATAATAATAATACATAAAGGCGGTTAGAACAAAACTTGACTTAAAGGGGACTGATGTGCAAAAATATAGTATTATTGAAATATCTCTATTGTTAATTTAAATTTGATGTTACACACTTAAAAGTACGGTAAGATACAAGGTAATATAAACTGTGTTTTGCTTTGCTAGTGGGACTATTTCACATCTTACTTATGTAAAAATTACACACCTCATCAATATGTTTCAGCTTGTGGAAATAAGACTGTAGATTTCCGTAATATGTATTTTCTTTATCATATTTTGTGATTATCGTGTAAAATTACACGAAAATAAATTATTTTCTGCTTTCAGAAAAAGTGAATTCATTTTAAACGTATATTTTAAAGTAGTAGCTATCAACTTCACTTCTATGCCGAACGGAGCCTCTCAACGAACGAAATCGGTATCACGATAGAAATGAAAACATGTAACCCAGAACAGAGATGCCTCACTTTGGGCGTGAACACCGCTCAAACCAAGCTCACGGTCGTCACGGCAACCACGCTGCTGAGTCTTCTAGTCTCATGAAGTATTGTAATCGGGGCGCACCTATCGTAGGCTCACGCTACCCGCTCGCGTAGTTACTAGAAAATTAATTTTTTTTTTTTGTTAACATAATCAGTGTTTCATCTTCCTCTATTCCGGGATTAGGTACTGATCAATTCATCTGATTTCAACCCATCCTTTACTCCCATAAACCATGCGTTGTGTTGGTCTGTTCTATTCTACATACCTTTTTGAATCAATTTCAGTAAGATTGTTTGATGTTTTATGTTACTCTGAAATATCATAGTTTAGCCTTGCTACATCGTTTGTAATTCTGTCGTGTCTTATACGATTTTACCGCCGTCTTATTCTATCTTCAAAATGTTATCCCTGAAACTTGAATAAGGACGGACGTACGCTTTATAGGTAATACTCGCGTCCAGGATCACTTGAGACGGCCATAACCTTATACAATTTTATGTGAGTTTTATTTTTTATTTTCCTTCTTGATTTCATTTTTTCTATAAACTGCCTGAATTCCGTTTATTTTACCTCGCCGTCCTCGTCGATTATATATGTAATATTATATCATCATCATCATCATCATCATCATCATCATCATCATCATCATCATCATCATCATCATCATCATCATCATCATCATCATCATCATCACCACCACCACCACCACCACCACCACCACCACCACCACCACCACTGTGGCTTAATAAAGTCACAGTGTAAAGTAACACTGTTAATACTTTTAGTGTTAATTTATTTCTTATAACAAATTATATAATACAGGTATATGTATAATAGGTAGTCGTCTATATAATAACAGGTATTTGTATGTGTTATTTTTTTGGAACGGTTTCGTTCCTACCTGTTATTTTTAAATACTAATTTAGCACACCTCTAGTAAGGACAGTTCCTCTAAAAAAACAAGAACAGATGCCTTCCTGATTCGCTTTATCAATCCATTCACACTATCTCTGGTTATAGACAAACAAACAAGTGTTAATCTCTAATCTTTGACGTACGTGACCGCAAAAGTAGTTACATTATTAAATCCTCTGACCACTGGCTTTTAATAAAAAAAGAAACTAACTATTTACTCAGCCAACAAGATTACACTGCTTGGAGATTATTTATACAGCACATGATAACTTTAGTTTTAATTCTCTTTGCTGTCACGCTGTCACATGTACAAGCTTGGAATGAGGATTTATTACAATAGTAACAGCTTTCTGCCAAAACAATGCATATCCCTTTATCAAGAATATTACACTTATAAAGAAAATAATCCAAAATGTACCAGAAAATCATATGTAATTATATAATGTTATATATATTACTATCATATTATATATTATTCATTATCTATTTTGAAATCATATACTTCTGTGTTATATTATATTAGACTGTAAACGAAACATCTAACGATCAATGTTTGCTACTTACTTTTGAAGGAATTATAACGATCCGATTGAATATTATGTATTTTATAGTATAGCTGCCTTTTTCTCTTTTTTGACGAAACAAAACTTGATATAAATGGCAAGTTAAAATGTTATTTTATTTGGACTTAATAAATATTAATTACACTGAATGAAAATCGTATTTTTTTTTAAAGAATTAAAAATTAAATATTGGAATAGACGACAACTAATCAGTGTCAGGGAAAACATGGCCATTTTTCTCTTTTACCTTCTGTTTCTGTACATTATGATTTTGTTTGACAAACTCGGTACGATAAGAAACGCATGAGAAATACTTTTATTTATTTATATTTTATATAAAGTAATAAAAAGTTTGTTAATACTTTTATATTCTTTGTGACATCTAAGCTTTGAAAGATTTTTTAAAAATAAAGTGTTGCACTTGATTAAACATTAATTTTTATTTATAATTGTCTCTTCCCAATTTTTAGAAGAATTGGAAGTATAATCAGTAAAAGTTCCATATGAACTATTCACACAGACTCCGCTAGTGACATATTGTTCTGTTCGATTAATTTCGTAGGATGTCTTATAAAAAATATAGACATGAATTTTACCTACAATAGTTTTGTAATAAAAATTACAATTACTATGAACATAGTGTACAATTAAATTGTGTACGATTAGTTGTTATTTGTAATAAAATGTTAAGGAGCACCACTTTGAGAAAAATGTTCAATAGCTGTTAATCTTTGGAATGGGGATGGTGTAAAGTGCAATACCAGAAATAAATTAAACAAAAACGGAAAGGTGTTTAAGTTCTTGCGCAGTCTGTTACAATTCTTACTCGCTGAAAAAATGAGATTAATAGCTGTCAGACTGACGTTTCTTTCGAGGAAGATTTATAATCAGCAGTCGATTCTTTTGTGAAATCGATGAGTATATTACCGACTGTCAATTCAAGATATTCCTCTTTCCCTATTGACTTTTTGACTATTGTAACAGACAAAACACCTTCCTGGGAACCAAAAAGTAAAAAAATTTCTTAAAAATAAATAATTAAGTGCTTACATTTATTTTTAAACAATTTAGCGTCAATGACCGTTCAAAGCTGTCAGTAGGGGGGGTTTTGGTGCGTGGCTAACCACAGCTGTAAAACCGCCACTATATTGTTCAAGGTATAATTTCTCGAATGACGGTCCTTCGTTACGTAAAATCGATTACATGTCGTTGGTTTGCGGATCGCACCATCAAGGAAACTGATTATTAAAAATTACTCAAGAATTTTGTAACCTCTTTGTAATCATATAAGAGGTTTTGTATAATACAGAAAGACAACTGTGTGATTTAAGTAATTTATAATAATTTCATTATCTTACTACTGATTTGAATGTGTCGGTTTTCTAAGGAAAGTATTAGTTTTAACATTTACTCGTATTATCCTGACGGGAAGCGTTAAGTTCTGAAAACGAAAGTTTTAGTTGAAATCTGAGAACGAATATTAACGTTTTGGTAGGCTTACAATAATTAGAATTGCCTATATTTTAATAAGTTTACCTTTTTTGATTATTATTGTAATATTGTGATTATTAGAAGTATTATTATAATTTTATCACAGAAGGGATAGTATAAAACATTTTGTAGGTGACTCTAATAATGAAGTTAATGTGATTGTCAACACAAGCTCTTTGTTTTCCAAAATATGCTAAAATACCAACTTGTCTTTTCATATTTTAGCAAAGCTACACGAAAGAAGCAAGAAACTAACGTTAGCAAAAAACAAGCACGAGAAACAAAATGAACTTAGCTGGCAGCAACTGGTTGCAACACAACCTCTACAATGTACAGATCAAAACATAAACATGACATAAACAATGTTAAAAGCACGCTAAACTACATTATACTATAACATGGATGATCGATTGTGTATCGATTACCTATCATAGTGACATCACCCACGTGGAGCGCTGGCGAATATAGGCCTGTGTTAGAAGCACAATCTGTTAACTACGTAAACATAGTTTGAACATCGGCGAGAATCTGAACGTGTGTTCTGTGTCAAATCTGCCGGTTCAGCGAACTATCAAAAACATAACAACCGGTTCGCGCGAACCGATTGAATATCACAGCTACGTCTAATGTCGTCAGAGAAATTTTACTTTCTAACAGTACTTGATACTTATTATTTAAAATTTTATAATATTCAAAGTAATATTTAAAAGCCTGTTAGAAAAGCTTTGATATTAGAGAATATTCTAAATTATAATATAATCACAGGATAATGTATACGTTCAAAACACTAATGAAATAAACGTTTGCACGTTTAAAACTAATAAATTAATTAAAACATATTATAATTTTATTTTATATACTGTACTTCTTTTGAGCAACATTCATAATTATTTCAGCTTACATGCATTAGGAAACCGTTACAGCTGTCTTTCACCTCATGGATGAACTAAATGTGTTTTAATATTGTAAAGGTTTATTGCACACCTTTGCTAAAAATTTATTGTTTATGTTAATCAGGTGTTACTACATTATATGCACATATTCACAGAATCATGCTACAGCCAGAAATCGCCAACATACCGTTTATTACTGTATGGTAAGTTAATAATTTACAGTATATAGTGTGTATAAGTTGGTTTTGAAAATGGAATGCAGTCGTAAATATCTTACGTAAAACCTTCAAGCGAAATAAATAAACATTTGTACAAGACAAATTAGAGATCTGAAAACAGAATATGAAATAAAATAATATATATTTAGTTACTTTTTTAGATGTTTTGAAGCTGTGCAGAAATTCATTCTTTCTGCACACCTCTTATTGCACGGAATTGTGAAATTCGACGGAGGAGGAAATATAAATATCGATACACGATTATTAGTTATTTTATACAAATACAGTGTTATCATGAAGGTGCAGACTTGACGAGACCTGTATATGTATAACGAACTCTTGGCCAAAGGACTGGATCGCGTGCAAAACGCACGTATTCAGCGGCTTGTAGTAAAATAACTTTCTACCGACGCGACGAAACTTTCTGCAAATTTACAGTTTAAAATTTATTCTATTTTACGGCTTTCCTCTTGGTACCTAAATAGCTTAAATTATGACAACCTTTACGACACACTCTCAATCACTACTACTCGAGTAAAAAAAAGTTATTAGCTTAGTGTTATCCTGCGGCCGCCATTGTGACCCGACCATGTAGCGCTTGTTTTCTTGAGCAAAACTGTCAATTTTGGTGTATTGGGAAGGAAATATGTTTTCCTATGAAATTTTCAAATACTTGAAATTAGGTATTAAAAATATAGGTATTAGAAAGGTATAGGTATTACGTATAGGTAATTAGGTATTAAAAAACTAGAAAATTGATAGGAGGCAGCTACTAGAAAATATTATAAAAGATTACTTCCTTATATGTTTCATACTAAATTATCTAATTGTTATTTACACGTATCTATAAGATGTTTTTAAAACTATGAATTACACTCTGAGCGTCAGAACGCATTAGCTTATCATCAGTCGCGTAAGAAAACCTACTTTTTGTTAGTTTCTTTATATTACTGTCATAGACATCAACAGCAGTTAAATAATAGTTATATGTTATAACTGGTTTTAGAAATAGTTCCGATTACTATAAAATTTTTATAAGACATTTACAGAAAACGGTCTCCGAACCACTGTTGCTTACAATTATTAATTGTAGCCAACTTCTTTGAAGCACGGTTTCTTTATCCCGCCTACCCTCCTTCACACCAACCTTTTCACTGTCTCTCTCTCTCTCTCTCTCTCCCCCCCCCGCCAGTCTCTTCCTGTCACACACACACACACACACACACACACACACACACACACACACACACACACACACACACACACACACACACACACACACACACACACACACACACACACACACACACACACACACACACACACACACACACACACACACACACACACACACACACACACACACACACACACACACACACACACACACACACAAGTTATATTGTTTTCAAGAATATTTTAAGAGCATAATCTAAAATAATTCTTTGTGCTGGTCGTCATAGTTCTGTTCCACTATACAGTCAATTAGAACAGAAATAACTTTAGCAGTGCTCATCAGTTTTCAGCATTCGTCGAAACGTAGACTAAACATTAGCTTCCTCAAAATGAATTAGAACATATCCTTGGGCACTAGTGTCAATACTATTTGTAAACGTAATGGCCGGCCTTTTTTTCTTAATGGAGACTATTACCAGGCGAAATGGACGCGATGATTAGTAATAGTCTCCAGTCATCAACGTACGGTATATGTACTCACAACGAATCGTATATGGTACTCACATTGCGAACATTTTTACAGAGTTTGTGTCATCTGAATTGCGTACACAGTTTCTTAAACCGTCATTTTTCAACGGCAAACCAATTAAAATTTTCATACACTACCCTACTTCTAACAATCACTGACTCTTGTTTTACTGATTAGAAATTTGACACCACATAGGCAACAAACACATTGTTTACACCATATAATCAATTTCTCCTCACGTAACCGAACTCAAGATATCCGATGGCCGTTCACCGACCAATGCGGAATTTATCTTCTAGACATTTTTATAATGGTGTTAAATCGTCAATAAATATGAAACATAAAAATTAATATTGCCTGATCACGTGTATTAAGTTTAACTTAACTACTGAAAACAGGATAAAACATGTGTACTTTAGGTAACTTGTTCAATGAACATAATCATTAGTACAAACGTAATGATGTGAAATTGATCGAAAACGGACATTTCAGAGCAACAAATATGCATAACTAATCGTATATTGACATCAATACTAGTTTGACTCTATATTTAGTTTTAGTCATAAACTCGTATTATTTTGAGCGTCGATTTGTAACACAAATCTTGGAATATTCAAATATATTATAACAGTTATACGATTGAAGCTACAATAAAACTCTGTAACATTTTTCTATTCTTTGTAGAGTTTTTAAAATTAATTAGACAACAGATGAAATATTTAACCTTCATTCAAATCATAAATCTTCAAAATTTTAACTTTTCAATAATATCATATATTTACGAAATCTTGCAACTTTTGTTTCAGGTTGAAACGTCGAGAGACTAAACAGTTTCTGTGCTCACAAACATAATACGAGATTAAAAATTTCATAAACTGTGTAGACGTTTATATTTTGACATATGTTTTATTGCCTATAGATTTTTTTAAAGTCGCATTAAAGCTCAGATAAAATTACCTAGTAAGTTTACTCATGATATATTCGTTGTCCATAATTTTCTGTTACATAATGTTCTTAAATCGTATTAGCTCCAAAATCTGTCTAATGTGGAAAGGTAAAATTTAATGTTTAAAACATTCAATCGATCGATTATACTGTCAGTAAAAATTCACTGAATATCAGCGTGTATGTTTCTGCAACAGGTGAAACAGGGGCTACCCAAAAATTGTACTGGCGACGCACTGTTAACGATGTAAAGCAGCCGAAGACTGTTGTGGGTATTGAACGAACGCAAATATAAGCGTTTCGATTTACATAGTAACCGAACTTAGGAATCACCTCTACGAAACAGAATCATTTCACACACTCTTACGCTAATGTAATATGATGTCTCGTTTCTTCATATTTGTATCAGTGTTTAGAGGAAATATACTAGTTTTCGTAAATAATTTTTGGCGTATTTAAATTTTAAATAATTTAAAATAATTATTTTAATCAATTTTAAATAAAGACAGTAGAGTAGTTTTAAAAATTTGGACGTAGGCTTACTAAAATTGAATACGACAGTAATATTTTCCTAACGCAAATTTTAATAACAATTTTAATTTAGTTTGTTCAAATTAAAATTGTTTATGAAATTTGACTACGACGTTACTTCTACGTGAAATTATATAATCCATTTACGTAAGGTAATTCTGAGCTCTTTACTGCAGAAACGTTTCAGTCCAGCGATTTTTTTATTTCAATAATAAAGGGAATATTTTATGTTTTAGATTTAACGGTTTGATCGTGAAGATATCGGTTCGTTAAAGGATAACATTTTGTAAATTTTAATGAAAATCAGTTCAAGTTCCTCACAGCTGATGAGCACATTAGGTTTCAATTCGAGAACATATTACTTTGTAGAGAAGCAAATAAATCATATGAGTTTATTTAACTGAATGCCAGTCAGTTATCGACTAAGAAAAGCCAAAAAAAAGAACGGTTTGGAAAAGCGTAACTATTCCACGTTATAATGTAGAAAATACCATGATATAATATTAAATTTAACATAATATTAAATTCAATTAATATCATAATATAAGGAAAGTATTTTTAAAAATATTGCTTTAGATTCTAGATATTTCTAATATCTTTCATACTTTAAAATTTCATATATCAAAGAAGTGTCATTTTCTCTTTGAATGCCAAGAGGTATAATAATTTTCTTATTGTTCACTAAACAGTTTTTTAAATTTACAGTTCAAAATTAAAATACACTGTATCTTATTTGTATACTCAAAGTATTTTTCCAGTTTTCAATTGAATATATTTTGGTCAGTGTAATTTTTATAGTTTTCAGTCGTCAGGAAGGCTATAATACTAAAATAACGACGTTGGAAATGAAGCTTTTTATGGTGCGCTGAATCATAATTATCATTATTTCGGCTGTGGAGTGCCCACAACGGAGTCATATACACCCACAACACGGTATGGCCATTCATACTGCTCTGGAAACGATTATGGTTAAACATTTCGCACAGAACTATGTCATTATCTAATCAATGTTTACTACTCGTAAAGAAATAAATGGAATTGTTAAATGTGGAAGTAAAACGAAATATTATTGCCTTGTAAAAACAGAACCTTTCAGAAACAGGTCAGTAATTCTAAAGGTGTTTTATTTCCATCATCAAGTCTAATAGTCGTACTCAGCTGGTAATGTGTCACCGTTTGACGCTGCCATTTCGGATCACACAGTTAAGTGTCATTTTACTAGCAAAACACATTTATTATTGTAGTTTTGTACGCACACACAACTTGGTACAGTTCATTTTCTTGTAGTATTAAATTAACAGATTATTAATTTTTGATATGTTGACTTTATTTACGAGTATTGCCACGAGTAAAGGTGTCAAGATATTTTCGTATTTACTTGTGAAACATGTTTCATACCCTAGTTTGTCCAGAATCTATAACTGGCCGCATTCACTCGTTGCCTGGGTGATGTGTGGCCCGACGGTAGGCACAAGACTAGTATAAGAACTATCTTTCACATTAGGAAAATTCACGTCTTTACTCATATCAGTAACGAAGAGAATATACTATACTTATAAGAATTTAGTAAATTTATACGGGATCAACACTACTTTTATTAATTGTGACGGCATTGCATTGCATTATGGATGCGGGGTGTCTTTGCACCCGTGGCTTGATTGCAGCATCTGAAACGTGTCCAATGGCTGCCAGAAGTAAACTTAGTGCTGGTACATTGTCGACTGGTGACCTAAAACTGGAAAACGCCAACCAGTTAACTGCGAAGGCGGGGGAGTATAACTTTTATTTGTTTGGTGCACTGCCGCTGGTACCGATTCGAGCAACAGATGCCCGTTTCAAGTCCAGTCAGCAGACGCCCTGAGGGCGTCGGTCGCTCCCCGCGAGGCGGACAGCCTCCGTGCCAATGATTGATGACAGAGACAAGCAGTCGGCTCAGCGTGCTAGGAGGTGGACAGGAAGGAGAGAAGGACAGTTTAGGTGAAATACTCTGGTCTAGGACTGATGATTACATTTTGTTGTTGTTGAATTTAAAGAGGATGGCGTTATGGCGGGTCATCAAGAAGCGCCTGAGGGCGCTTGACCCGAATGGGCGGTGGTGGTTCTGATGCACTGATGGTTCGTAGGTATGGGAAGGTGGATGTCGAGGCTTTAGCAAAGAGAGTTAGAGCCAGCGACCGGACAAAGGAAGTCAAGGTAGGAACACGGAGACCCCTTCGAATCACGTCGTTCCTTACAAACCAAGGGGACCCCGTCAAGGATCGGAGGGTTCGGGACTGCAAAGCTTCCAGCCTACAGCTGTTGGTGGTGGATAAAAGAGACCACCAGGCGGGTGCCGCATAGGTCAGTACAGACCTGAGAAAAAGCAGATAGATTGTAAATTTCGTGCGCATGGCCAGGCGGCTGCGACACGAGAGGAAAGGAGATAGTTTGGCTCGGACGCCGCGAGCCTTGGCAAGGGTTTCCGTCACGTGGGTGTTGAAGCAAAGGCGACGATCTAGCCGAACGCCTAAATACTTCACCGATTCTTTGTAGGCGATGGGCCTCCCTTCTAGGGAGAGGGGCTGGCATCGGGAGATGGACTTACGGGTGAAGCAGATCGCCTCGGATTTCTCCGTGTTGATCGTCACCCGCCATTTCCGTAGCCAGTCCGGAAGCTGGTTCAACTGACGCTGCAGCTTTGTACTCGCGGGGACAGGGAGCTGCAGTGATACATAGCGTCGTCAGCGAACAAAGACAACGTGACTCCGGGCAAGACAGGCAGGTCGTTCGTGTACACAAGGTACAGAGCGGGGCCGAGGACAGATCCCTGAGGTACGCCGGCGGCGACGGGTCGAACTGTAGAACAGGACCCTTCGACGCTCACCCTGAAGGTATGGCCGATGGTAGAGGGGAATTGGCAAGTTTGAAGAGAAGACCTTCGTGCCAGACTTTATCGAAGGCCTTGCTCACGTCCAACAGTACGGCGGCCGTAGCCGCTCGCCTGTTGGTGGCGTCTGACAAGTGCGTAACAACGCGGACCAATTGAAGCGTGGTCGAGTGCTCTCTGCGAAACCCGAACTGTTCGCTGCGGATGAAACCATCTAGCAGCGGCGAGATGCGAGCCAGCAGGAGACGCTTGAACACCTTCGAGATGACTAGCAAGAGAGAGATAGGTCGATAGCTTTCAGGAAGCATGCGCGGCTTGCGAGGCTTCGGAATCATGACGATATTGGCTGTTTTCCACAGGCGGGGAAAGTACTGTAGCCAGAGACAGGAGTTAAACAGCTCAAGAACGAGGTCAACGCCTGAGGCCGGTAGATTTTGTAGAGCAGCGGCCCCGATCCGGTCAGGACCGCGGGCGGACGGCGATTTAGCCGGCAGATAGATGAAACTAGTTCATCCCTGTCAAACGGGAGGGCTGGGACATCGGGAGGGCGTGAAAAATGTCCAGATAGGAAGTCACGGACTTCTGTCGAGTGGGCAGGGTCCGAGACGCCTTGGTGAACAGTAAATTGCACCTCCATGCAGTCGGCGAAGACCTCGGCCTTGCCTTCTGATAAAGATACAACCCCGTTCGGAGTTTCAAGTGGGTTGCGAGTTCTCTTCCCGCGGGTCAGTCTACTCGCCGCTCTCCAGACGGAGGCGTGGTCGACTTCAAGAGACTCAAGATATGAGTCCCATCGATCAGAGTTTACGTCCCGCAGTAGCTGCTGGACGTAAAGAGACTGGGCCTGAAAGCGCCTTTTGACGCCGGGATCAAGGGTTCTTTGCCAGCTGCGGCGGAGCTTGCGCCGTAACCAGATGGGGTGGAGAGCTTCCGGTGTTAGGGCCAAGCGTGGATGGTTCACCTCGAGAGCATATGTGTGTCGATCCATGACACCTTGGACTAACTCCTGAAGATGAGTGGCTCGGAGATCCAAATCGTCACAAGTGACGATCGGGTCCGCGGGGAGTGATGGTAACCGCCGTGAGAGGTCGTCATGGTAGGAGCGCCAGTTGACTCTCCTAACAATCTGAGCGGGAGGTCGGGGTGAGGCCGACATCTCACGGGCAGTTATAAAAAGGGGATTGTGATCGGATGAGAGATCCGACACTGACGAGACCTGGATGTGATGGGTCACGTCCTTGGCTATGACAATGTCAAGGACGTCCGGTCGATGACCGGAAAAGGGGAAGTGAGTAGGGTCTTCTGGGCCGATGACTTGAAGTACCGGGTCGACGGAGACGAACCGATACAGAGATTTTCCGTAGGCGTTGGCTACTCTGCTGTTCCAGGAGGGATGCTTGGAATTTTAGTCGCCGGCTACAATGGTTGGTAGGGGATGATCGAGGAGAGCGTCCCACTCCTCGGGCGGTGGAGGTATCCGCAGGCCTACCAACACGTCTCCTTCCGGGTGTTTTTTACTGTAGAGAATGGAATGGAGAGTAAAACGGACTACAGTAGGTGTTCACCTCAGGATGTAACCGAGGAAAGGAGCTACCTTATTTTTACAGTCATCAAAATTTCCTTGTTCTTTTTCATGCACTGAAGGATCTCTATATTAGTGACACGATCTGTCCATGACACCCCCAGTACCTTACGATGGAGCAAGATCTCAAGGGGTTCTAATTGTTTAGTAAGTGATTCTGTCAGAGTCCATGATTCCACACCATAATATTAGACAGAAAACACATAGCAGCATAGAAGTCTCATCTTTGCGGTCATTGTTAAATCAACACTTTCAAAAAGTTTACTCACTTTTAGAAGATATACCTGTTTTCCAAAGCGAGATTTTACTTCCACAGCGTTGTCCCATTGGTTGTTTACAATGGTTCCGAGATATGAGTATTCATGTTCATATCCCGTAGGCTTCTCACCGATAGTGAGATGGCGTGTAGGGATACAGCGTTTGCTACTCACAAGAGAAATTTTATTTTAATTAATGTTATATCAAGATTGTCTTTGCATGTCACATGATATTTCTTCATTGCCCTTTGAAAAGAATTCCCATTTCTTAATCTTCCAGTCCTTTCTTAGAGATATATTCTGAATAGATGTTAAATAGCATTAGGGACATTATACAACCCTGCCTTAGACCCCGTTGCGTACGTACATCTTCTGATGCCAGTACAGGTTGACAATAATTATTAGATATCTGTCATCCAAACTAAAATTTATTAAGATTTTTCAAAAGCCATCTGGTAATCTATAAAACAGGGATGATGTCTCTGCACAATATATCTCTGCAACGTTGAAATAGCACCTGGCTGCTAGAAATCGTAGAAATGTAGAGAATCGTTATTGTCGTAGTAACCAGACAATGTATATACATAGGCTTACATGATTTCCACGAAGGCCTCATTCGCATTAGCTAGGGGAGCGTTTATTTTTTTATTTAAAGAGGCCAGTCATAACGTTGCCAAAAGGTATTCCTGTATTCCACTAATTTTCAGCTTTCCACAAACTCAGACTCCATTTTGGATACACGTTAGTCTTTACTATCGCACCATCTTTCCGTATCTCCGCACAGATATTTTTCATCAAAACTATCAGAAATTATATGTTATTAAATGTTATCAAGTAACCTATAACTTTATAATACCTTTTCCTACTACGTTAATAATTATCTTGCCTTCTTTACGCCTTCTTCTAAAGTTTCTACATTTGTTTTCCTTCAAGCCCAACATTCCTCAAAACCTGCCTCCACATACACAACTCTATTGAAATCAGAACGTTAACATATTGGACGTATAAAATACTAACGTGTTAATAAATATACTGTTTTATTGTTAACCGCATAAAACCATATAAATTTGTTTTTATAAAATATTTCTCTTAACCTACGTTTTACACAAAAATGGTAAACTAAAACTTTTAAAATCCCTGAAAAAATATACTTATATGAGTCCTTTGAAAGCACTCAACATCCAAAATAATAATACATACACCACAATCTCACATAATAGTACCAATTTAAAATACCAGAAGCCAACAGGAAACCACAACAACACCCAACCAACACACAAGTACTTCACAAGACTCAATATCAGGAAGGCTGAAGATGGGAACACGAGGCTTCCCGAAACATGTTTCAAATAAGGAGAAAATATGTTGAGGTAAGTCATTATAAATATTAAAGATTATATATAAGTTTACTTTAAATAAGCTCAGGCCTAGTCTCCATATTTAATTACCTCTTCAAGGTTTTATAAGGCTTTCTGTTTGTGACACAGTGGTTCTTTTAGGGACGCTGCAGAAGGCTGCAAGTCTCCTATCAGCTTACATGGGGTGATGTAAGTTATACAGGAGCCAAAGTCTGGAAGAACATGATTTTTCGCTTGTGTGACAATTTAATCTTGGCACTATTACCATACCTTTGCAAGAAGTTAAATTTGTTTTGGTTATCAAATTGTTAAACTATTGTGTACTCGTGGTCTTATTTTATTTACCAAACTCTGTTATGGTTGGAACGGGGAAACATTATGGTTGTTTGCTTATTAACCTATCGTAATACAGTGAGAAAAAAATTCTTTTGAATTCTATCGAGGGAGTTGACATTTTACACGGGTTTAATGTTATTGTACCCGTAGGCAGTCTCATTGGGCTACTAAATTTAGTCTCTAACAAAACGCTACATTTAGCCGTACATAAAAACCGTTATGGAAGTGTTTACTATTCAGTATGCGATAAAGATTAACTAAAAACTCTGTCGTGTGTAACGGTATTTCCTATTATCATTTTTAATATCTATACAACATTCGAAATTCATCATAAGGTGTCCGTGAAATAAGTAAGTCAATGTGTAATAAATATGACATTTGTTCTTATGTCATAACTTCTCGACCACATTATGACAATTTACAGTCATTATTGAACCTTAATGGTCAACTCTTTGTTGTGTGTGTGTGATCCGGATTTTTATGTTTTTGCCCACCTACCTATGTATAACATGTTACATATAACGTCTTTGTACTAAATATAATTTAGCTACACATGCATTAAATAATAAATATTAGTAATAATAATGAAAAAGATTGCATTTATTAATTATAAATTTATTTATTAAATATTTATTTATTAAATATACATGAAGGTTTAGAAATCAAGTTTCGAGGGGGTCTAAACGAAATACCAGGAATAAACACGAATGCATGACACTTTTTCAAAATTTTTAATTTTAACAATAATAATTCTAATAACTAAAATCATTCTAACTACAGATTATCTAGCAAACGTTACAACAATCTAAACAAAGTAAATACCACTCGATTATTCGTTAATGCATTCAATATCGAATGAAACAAACGTTTGTTCTGCGAAATGTACGACAGACAATAAATTTTTATATTTGAGAAACGATAAATTATTACTTTTTGTAGTAGTTTGTTATTTCTAAAGTTTTACTTCAAAATGAAAAATACTGAAATATTAAAACGCCTACAACGAAATGTGATATCTGCAAGTCAGATTACGTTTGAAGACCTATTTTATTACGTTCTTTCTATAGCATATGAAGTGACGTGTGTGTGTGTGTGTGTGTGTGTGTGTGTGTGTTAAGCAATTTATTACGAACTATTACAGAATATTTCAGCGGCGTATAACAGGTGAGCGCGTGTATGAATTCTTTAGCGATAAGGAAGCGGAAGGGAAGGGTAGAGAACTGTAGCAGACCGGTCTGGGGCATGCGCTCGCTCCACACTTCATATAAAATCGATTTACAAATCTCTTTTACTACACCCCACCCTTTTCGCTTTACAACTTCGCCGTCAAAAATGCCGCAATTTTTATGAATTTGAGACGAATTAGTTTTTGGAAAGTTATGGGGGAGTGAACCGAATGTCTTCACTCGTGTGGCAAATTAAAAATAGTGTGGCGCACAGTATAGTGTGGCGTACGGACGAGTAAGACAGTGGCGGCGCGCTGGAACTAGCTCACAGTAGTGAAGCTTACTGTAACCTCTACGTCAATTAAAAAGTAATTTTCATTAGTGTCCACAAGGTTGCCCTCACCACTGCTGCACGGCGCTAGACTGATCCGCTGACAAAACAAATTTACTGTACTTTATCACACTAAAACACTTTTTGTTTCTCCATAATAATTTCCTGTTACTTCGTGGAAAGACCAATTTTGACCAGCGTTGCTTTTCTCTTCGTATGTGTGTTTATCACATTGATTCGACAAACGTAAAGATTTAGTAACCTATGTTTTTATATGCTCGTAAAATATTTGAATACTTGCTGCACAACTGAATCACCGCTCACATGTCATTGTTGTTACTTTATCACTTCTGACTTCTCCTAATGTCATATGATTTTCTTCTGCCTAATCTCGTAGGATGTTGCTTAGTTTAACAGCAATGGTAATAAGGATGGGTGAAAGTTAACTTGTCTGGATATACGTTAAGGATGTCTCTCGTTTAACTTCCCAAGGCAGTGTGAGCGAATTCCGTGCGGAGATGACCATCATGAATAGTAGACGCGAGATGCAACCATTCTCGATTAGCGGTTGCTTTGTTACTAGATTTTGTTGCTTTGCACGGTCAGTGTATGTGTACTACGTCTAATCAACACAGGAGGACTCGATATTGGACATGTGGCCCTGATTGTCTCATTTTTGGTATCTAAGAAATGCTGTATGAAAATCACTGAAAACTTTTTCAACGTCAGTTCTGACAGTTCTAGTTGCGTGAAATAGACTTACAGTCACGTTCCTTATAAAAATAATCGTTAATAAATAAAAACAGTAAATAGTTCATGAAGCGAGTAAAGAGGACACAGAAAAAAGTATGTAACCACTTGAAAGCGTTGAGATAAGTAAAAATAAGAAACTGTTAATTAAGACAAGAAAAATCAGAAATAGTAATAAGAAAAACTGATGAAAATAAGAAGGAAACAAGCTGTGAAGAATCTCTATGACGGCAAGAAATTCTGTTCTGAGGAAGAAGTAAAGGGACTTGTTTAAGAAGAGTTGAATGTGACTGGGTTTTAAAGAGGTTTCAGGAATAGGAAAGCCACAAGCTGCGAGTTTAATTGAGGAACTTTTGTAGCATCTAAGCGGATAAGGAAATGATAGGTTGTTTATATTAATCAAGCTGATATTGTAAAAAGATCGAGCCCTTCATGCAGGCGGTTACGATAAGGTACAAAATGATGTAGGTGTACTGTGCTTCAAATTCTTTAATCCATTCAGCAAAATTGTGAAAAACTTGTGTATAACAGGATACATCATAGAATATACTAGTCATAATCTTCCATACTCGGACACACAAACACACACGCGCACGCGCGCGCGTACACTTGCATGTGTAATAAAAATAAAACATTTTTCTGTTGGAGACATTGTAGTCAACAGTTACAAGTAAAGAAGATGGTATCATTTCCAGGGAATAAAAGACTACAAGCAGAGACACACTGAAGATTAATAGTTTTGAACCACAATTGACGAATGTCACCAAACAATAATTTACATATAAAACAAGTCAAAAATTATTTTTGTAAAATTTATTCACTGGCTTGTTATGATTATTGTTGTGCCAAACAGCTGATTGTTAGGTGTATAAGCGATAGCAGTGCATACAGAATTGTCTGCGGAGAAATAAACGTCTTAATTTGGGATTGGAAAAGTCGTATTTATTGGAAATTTGACATTTCAAATACACTAGTAATACATTGGAAGCTTATTCATTATCTTAATTTCAATTGCACCTAAGAAACACGTAATAGAGACATTAAACCACATGATGTGAATTTTTCTTAATTATTTATGGGCAATCGGAATATTATGAGCCCATAATATTCTAAGAGCTCATCATTTGAAATGTAACACGTTAAACATGACTGGAGAGGAACACAGTCGTTGGTGACACCTGTTTTTAAATTTGGTAACTGTTTAAGTGATTTCCACTTTATTGTTTCGTACCAGATTAATTCCTTCAGACGAGTTTGTATGTTTCATCGGGATAGCTTTTTAACGTGTTGAGATATTTTATGTTTTTTGTTCGTTGACGTATGGAACATTACAATCGATATGAAAAATACGGTTTGGAAAACAGCTCTGAAAACATTGGACATGAAGCGCTGAATTGTATGAGTTATTGAGACGCTTGAACATACAACCGTATAGACAAAACAGACGGATTGTAATTTTGTAAAGAGGTAAAGAAGTTAGTTTGCTGTTAACAGCAAAGCTGATAATGGGAAATGTGTCTGTTAGTTGCGATGGAAAAAAAATCAATCAGCGATTTGAAGTGTACTGTAAACGGGAAAGGACAAGGGGTGAAGAAGAACAATGTTGACTGAAGATGTTATTTGAGGTGAAATACTATATAAGCAAGCTCTCATACAGGGCTTTAAGCATTATAAATTATTCAGCAATGCCAAATTCTCTTTCTGATAACACTTTACTTACATATATAATGCTTTACAAAAATGCATCAGTTTATGAATAAGAGGTTATTGACATATTATGCTTAAATATGCGTAACGTTCTTATGAGCATATTCTAACATAGCGTATAGCAATAAATTATAATTTTTATAATATCAAATATTATTAATTATGAGATTATATCTTATTTCCGTGATATACGTAAAATGCATAGTAATAAAACGTAGTTTTGCGGTTCGATACAGCTTAAGTACAACCAGCATGGATGGCGGAGTAACGAAACAGAACGTAGAAACGTCTTAATAAACGTATACTTGTAAGTACGTAATTTATATATATATATCAACAATACGTTTAGCATAAGTCTATGTATCAACCCCTGACTGAGGTATGATAACATACGAACGCACGTATGAGATATATAACATGTAAATAATAAAAATAATATAATAATTATTAATCGTTAAGTATAAGAGATAATATAAGAAATAAACGTAGTATTTAATTTTAAATAAATAAATATTGTATGTGAGCCTGTATAGGGAATTAAAAGCTTCGTTGGTTTTTAAATCGTAGCGAAGGGGAGAAACCGACACGCGCCGACCGGCAAAGGTGACGTCATAGTGACAGACAGCCGCTTGTGTATCAGTCTGCGTGTGTGTGCTAGTGTACGTGTATAAATGAGAGACAGGTTGAATTATGCAAACGAGGGTGGACAATTTTACACAGTTTTTTTAAATACTGAATGAAAACCAGAAGTCACACGAATCAGCGACATATGTAAAAACATAGCTAGCGCCTGGCGCTATCATTGAAGACTAATTGGTCAAAGATCGTGGGAACCGTTCAGCCACCGTGTGAAATTTTGCCATAACTGCCATAATTTACACACCTTAACATTCATAATTTGCATAAACAAAGTTTAATAATATACCTAACGATTGGTGAAATAATATTTATAAAAAAGTGTGCGCTTCATAGAAAGACGCGTAGGTTGAAGTTAGCAATTAAATCGACGCGCGGACCTGTTCAATGTTGTCAAAACAGTTTCCAACAGGAATGGAACGACGGCAGCAGTATAAAACCACAGCGAGCGACACACTCTTTCTCAGATTAACTCAGAACACTACGTGAAATCTACGCATCTCGCAACCCCGAATTTTATAAAGTCAAGTAATGTTTTTTTACAGTATTACATAACTGGAAGTGCGATGGAACCGGCACTAGGTCGGTGCAAGTATTAATGGAACACGAGTTATTTTAAAAGACTATAAGATTCGACATTATAGAGATATTATCGAAATATTATAAGAATCTACGAGAAGTTGTAACCACGATGAACTTCAAGAAGTAACATAGAACTTCGAGACATCTACGAGGGACAAGATAAGAAGAGAAGAGGAACCATAGCAGAATACGAGAGGACGCAGGGACAGCCACATGCATCTACATCCAGCCGTACATCATCACGACCAGAGGTCCACGTTAGAACTCAGCATCCAGTAGACGGAGAGAGGAAGTTCAACGACGCAGAGACAGAGAAGGTGATACCGAAGAGGATCAACAAACTCGAGAGTCCGGATGACGGTAACGACAAAGTTAAATGGTTGCAGAAAAATGCAGGTGAAGTCAGACATTTATTTAATATTATAAATGACCCTGAGGTCTATCGAAAGAAGCTCTAGATTCCATATACAAGTTTACAAAAACATTAGTATATTTTTATTTTTCAGAATGAGTAATAAATAAGTTCAAAGAATAATTGAACAGAGCATATAAGTTAAATTTATTAATCTCATAAATAATTGGTCAACATAGCACCATATTTTATTATAGTTTATGTTTTATTAGAGATTTAAATTGATGATTTTTAATTAATTGAGACATTAATAAGATAATTAATAAAAATAATAAAATGTTCTCTATTAGTAATTTTAATAATTGTTTAATTAATTAATTGTTTTATTAAGTGGTATATAATAAACACCACACTTGCAAAGACAAGATAAAGAGTCAATTTCAGACGTTTGAATCACGTATTATATTACAGTATGTGTTATCTATGTAAATATTTCAGGTCATATATGTTTATTTGTGTATACCATGTCTTAGAATATAAGAGATAAGTTTTTAAACACGTTATAGTTACATTATATTCATATCGAATATAAGGGTTCAAAGAATTTTAATATATTTAATTTTTATGAATTTTTAAAGAATAAATCAAATGAATATGATTTTATTGTCGTACTAATTTCACAACCAATACTAGATCCTCTGTACTCTTTACTTGTATTAAAATTATATAACGATATTCACGTGCTTATCCACACTCAATCAACGACCAAAGCGTGCGACCCAGCCGGGGAACATCAAGGTAAATACTGCTGAAGAAGAGTATACCTTCGAGACGTGGGTAAGTGCGCACAAATGAGTAAGAGCATCTGCGTAAAAGTAAGTGTCTAAAAATAAAGTGGGCTATAATAATTGTCGCTGCCAACGTGGGGCCACGACAAAATGAATATATGTTAATTATCATTACAAGTAAATGGCGCCCAGAATATAAATAAAGCACAGAATATAAATAAAGTCTAATAAATAATTAGCACAAACATTGTATAAAGAATTAATAGTCAATTCATGTAATAAATAATGTTACAGATAGTTAAATTAAGTACAGAGAAAAAAAAAGTGGTGAAATTAATACTGATAAATAAAATAAATTTTAAATAAAGAAATATAGAGTCACGGTGGACCAATAATAAAAATATAATTCATATAACGAATCAGTTAGGACACCGTAGTCTACAATGGCGAAGCCAGCAACAATGGATTTCGAAACGATGTTTAAACGACTTCAAGAAGAGTTGAAGACGAATAGTGCAGAACTAAAAACTCAGTTAGAAAGTAATAATGCAGAACTAAGTGCAGAACTTAAAACTCAGTTACAAAGTAGCAATGAAAAATTAAAAAATAAATTAGCAAGATTAGAAGATAGTAATACGAGATTATAAACTCAAATAGAAGATAGTCGTAACAGATTAGAAATCACTATTGAAGTAGTGAAAACGCAGTTAGAAAGTAATATAGAACTCGTCAGTAATACGTTGAAAACAGAGCTTACTACACGCGTTGAAGCAGTCGAACAGCGAGTTCAACAGTCACTTAATGAACAAGCTGTAAAGATTGATAGTAAATTTAAAGAACAGCGTGTACAACACGTGAAACTAAAGAACACATTCGACAACTGGCTGAACAGTGGAATGAAAAGTTTAAAATTACGAAGCAGGAGCAAGACCTCAGACACAAAGACTTGAATGAGCGCATCCTGGACAACACTAATAGAACAAAGGAACTCACTGTGAGGACCGAGACAGTAGAAATAGCTGTGGAGGAGGTCACTAGAAAAACTACGCACCACTCCATGGAAATTAACAATATGAAAGATGGACTACAAGAGGATGTAGAAAAACTACGAGCGGAAGTCAAGAGACGACCAAGTGCTATAATGATGTGTGCTGGAAAGGTAGACGATCGAGAGAAGATCAGTTTTAAAGGTAATAAATGGGAGAACCCCATAGAATTTTTACAAAAGTGTGAACGAGAAATGGCAACAATAGGAAGCAATCTAAGCGACAGAGACCGTATAGATTTTGTAAGTCGACATTTCCAGGAAACAGCATCCAAATAGTATACGATTGTTCGGGACCAAACAGAAACTTATGAACAGTTCAAGGCATCCTTCGAAAATCGATACTGGAATATACATACCCAGAGAGAGGTACGAGACCAGCTGGAGTATGGGCGGTACTACGTCAACAGCAAACGTTCCATGGAAGACTACATAATACAACTCGTCGAACGGTGTAAGCATCTTAGACCAAGTTTCACGGAGCACGAATTAGTATTAAAACTAAGTTATCATTTTGACAGACACATTAGACTTGCCGTATATACCCAAGGAGTTAAAACCATTGAGGAACTTCTTATCCTTGTAACGCAATCATCACAATTTGTTAATAAAGAGTACGAAAGGAGAGACAACCGGCCGCAGCAGCAGCAGTACTCTACACCAAATCCAATACACCACAAATCGCCGCAGTTCGAGAAGAAAGAAGATAAGTGGAAAGAATATAAACAACCCTTTGAAAAAAGTAACCCGACTCCAAATAAAGGAGCGTACGCACATCCAGGTACGTCGAAAAAATACGTAAAACCGTACAATGCAAATGTACATAACATTAATACAAATAATAATCATAATAATAATAAAAATAATTATGAAAATAAGATTGTACAACAGTCAACACGCCCGCAAACATCCAAGGAGGAAGAGGGTGATCGTAGAACAATTTACAAAGAAAACTGTATGACTGCAGAAGGGGAACCAAGCGCCAGCTCGGACAGGTTTCAAAAACGACCTGTACACACATGAGCTGCGTGACACCCTAAACAATACACAACAGGAAAGAATGTTGTCAAACACCTATTGTTCTACAGAAGGGGGAACAATAAGTAATTTAAATAAGCGTAACGATGTTAAGATATTAAACATTACTTATCAAACAGATGATAGAGTTAAATATTTGTTAACAATATAGCAAATGAACAAAACAAAGATCTTCAAATAAGTCACATGAAGTTATCACCATTATCTAGTAGATATACAATAAAAAATAGTATATTGTACAAACTCGTCAATTATGATTGGAAAATAGTCCTATATGGTCTTCGTCATCCTCCGCTAATTTCTAACCGATCGATATTTTTGTAACGAATGTTGTTAAACTTTCAAAAGGCAGTAGGCCCTAAGCTTTGTTACTGTAACGGTCGGTGGTGTGCTGAGCCGTGTGTGTGTGTGTGTGTGTGTGTGTGTGTGTGTACACGTATAGGTACGTGTTTATTTCACCGTTCCTAATATTGTTTTTGCATAGCTTTTGTAACAGTCACGACAATTTGTTATTGGGCAGCACTACCATCGGTTATTGCTGAAGGACATGCGATATAATTTTCGACATTATGATGCCATGATTATAAAAGGTAATCATTCAAATTATAGCAAAACACCTAACCTACAGCAACAAGTCCATAGTACTGTCTCCCTGTTGAACCGTCTCCAGACATTCCGAGCACAGCTTCCATTGTCCTTGAGAGTAAGTGGTTATTTCTACAGACGAGACGGACAACGAGGAAATAGTTTAAAAGGTGGCTGGAAAAAGGAATAAATCTGCGCCCGCAAACTTTTTTCAAGTAGTCTGTGAAACGAGGACAAAAGGTTGTCGCGCTCGACATTGATTAGCATTAAACCACTGACACTTTGCTTATGTCATGTAAACAGAATCCCTTCGTAAAAACCGAAGTTATAGAAAAGTAATCCTTATTTAATGTCACATTCTGCACTAGAGACAGGTTTTGAAGAAATATTCTTTTGTAATACACACGTTTCATACTAGTCTGCCGTCCTGTGACTCGTGCTTCAAAGGCACAATTATCGATGGAAACATTTTATTTACCAACATTTACGGACCAGCTAAACCGGGCTACGATATTAGCTTCTGTTACACAATAAGAGGAAGTCAGCCATGATCTGTAAAGAGCCATTCTCCGCTTGTATTTTGAACTCTGTAATAAACTAAATATTAAATCATAATCCTTGTCAATATTTATTTGAAATGATATGACTGCGTAAAAACGTGCGCGATGGCGCGCTGACACAAACCCGTGCAGATATCAACATAATGAAGTATCTATTAATATTACAATTTGAGAGTGCGTGTTAAGGTGTGTACAGTAGTTTCACATATTTAACCTACATTTCTTGTTTCAGAATACGTTTGTGAAAATACGTTTGTTAAAAATTATGTGTGTAGATTTATGAATACTTTTATTATTATGGAACACCTTCGATTATATATATATTTTTATCGTCTAAGTCATTTCATACCTCGGAGCAAGTGGGCGAGCACCATGAAAGATGATTATTATTTTAATGACAGGAAAATGTATTATGCACCATCGGGGAGACAGCTGTCCGGTGGAGGAGTTACACTCAGTAAAACCCCCACTTAACCTTTGGGCTCCTCGGGACCGCTTTCGTATTTCATAAGTTTGTGTCCCTTTTTTTAGCAACTAAGGAGCACCTTCTTCAGCTCTAGATGATTCAAAGATCTCTTAATTCTTGCTTCTTTCTGCATAGCACTCTCTCCACAAATGCTGTCCCTTGGTCATGATTCTATCACATATATGATCTTCACGAAATTGTCGAGCTTATCTGACCAAGCTCCACCTCAAGTCTTGGTTTGTCTAACCCCCACCTATACTTTGAACGCTTTGAAGAAAGGGCGCTGTGCGTTGTCCACAACCAAATCACCATAGAGGCATACCGCGCTCCTGGTTTTACCCATCTTGAACAAGCAGTTGCCGAAATATCCGTACCCAGTCAGGAACCGCGTGCAGTAATGGATGATCTTACCGATTCAGCCACTCCCTCAGATTCCCTATTAGTCTGGTAGTCCGTTTGCCTTCTCCCTTTAGTCTCATTGTTCCAGAGTTAGGCTAGCGAAGAATGCATAGATCTCTGGTTTCAACTCTCGATACACCTCCTCCTGTATCTACATTCAGTTTACAGACGAGCCATGAGATCGATAGGGGTGACTCCTGGGATACGAGGACTGGTAAATTTGACACATCCGAGGACGCCACTCTATGGGGTTCCTCTTTGTTGCACTAAAACCATCTGTTTTCTGTACTTCTTTTTCTACAGTGCATCAGCCTAAATACCTTTTTGCTTTAAATTGTTCAGACCCTACGCGTACCTCTACTATTGCAAGAATGTGTCTTTTGGTGAGCAGGGCGATCTCAGTTTTGTCTTCTGTATTTCGAGCGACAATGAAGACGGGAGTGTCGTTTGCATACCCTTCGAGAAAGTTGTTGTCCAACATATTCATTAGGAGTATTTCATCGTACGACATATTTGACAGGTCCGGACTTTGGAAATCCAGATAGGACTCTGAGCAGCACAAGAAGTGACTTCTCTTCTGCGGCGTCTACCCGATGTTTTATGCAACAACCCCCAGATTATTGCTCAAATTCTCGCTTAAATAGCTTTTTATTATCCGTAGCAAGTATTCTGGTACTCGAACAAGCCTTTCCAGAGCATCCACCTGACAGAGTTGAATGCATTTCTGACATTCAGCATCGCTAGCAATACTGTTCTTCTGGAGTAATGGTTTCCTTGCTGAATTATAAGGCAATTTCATCACTTCTTCTATGGCGGCACATGATGATGATGATATTAGTAAGAGTATTAGTATCAGTGTGATATTAGATTATATTAGTAGTAGTAGTAGTAGTAGTAGTAGTAGTAGTAGTAGTAGTAGTAGTAGCAGTAGTAGTAGTAGTAGTAGTAGTAGTAGTAGTAGTAGTAGTAGTAGTTGTTGTTGTTGTTGTTGTTGTTCTTCTTCTTCTTCTTCTTCTTCTTCTTCTTCTTGTTCTTGTTATTTTTGCTACCACCATACACACCAGGCTGACAGTAAAGTTTATTATTATTATTTTTTTTTTACTTACCCGGGTTATACAAATTGGATTTTCGAAATAAAACTAATGGTGTGCGTACGTGTCCACGATAATTGCACCAAATTTTACTAAAACACATTATTATGTGTTTAACACAAAAAGTTTTAAACGAAATACTTGTTTTTTCTATATAATTACTTTTGAGAAAATTGTGATATATTAGTAATTATTGTGTTAAACCTAAATCAACACATCAAAACTTTAACATGCTTGACAGTGCGTTTACAAGATGAGCATACCTGGCGCCTTTAGTAACAACTCCTTCACAGCCCGGAGCTACCTTTTCAAGCTGCAGCCAATATTGGAGATTGTGTTCTTTGGTAAACTATTGCAACTCAGTGCCGGTTTGTAAAACAAGGATAATTTAGTGAGCTTATAAATGACTGAGGTTCCTAAATTGTATCCGCTTTATGTACAATACCACTACGCCCATGCTAAACAGATTGTAATTGAAAATTAGGGACCATCGATACTCACGAGAATTTATTACATCCATGATGAGAGTACCATTTTAAATTACGCCAGTACTATAGTGCTCAGGCGTACCTACTTGAGATTACGTGGTCTAAACCATAGTTACTACAGTCTACAGTAGTTCTAATCACGTCATAACATTTGCTCAATTTTTGTACATTTCCCAATAATTTAGTTTCATTAAGAAGCCAACAATTTTTAAATGTGGACAATTTTGTGAACATACAAACTTCACCACATAGCACTCCGTGTTGTGAAAATTACATTGTGTTTACTGAAAAATATGTTTGTAAAAGGTTGGTTTTTGTACGGAAGTTAAAATTTCATCCCTACGTTCATGTTTAATGGTGATTGCAGATTTTGAACGTTAAACTTGTAAAACCATATTGCTGTTTTTACTGTAATTTGTTGACTGTAATAGTTTATACAGCGACTGATACGAAACAAAATGTACAATAAAAATCTAAAACCTTTTATGAAACCATAATGTATTCAAAATTTGTTACTATTGAAGATAAATAATCTGAAAACAATTATAAATTAAATAAAAAGTATAATAACTATAAAATATTGTTAATTTAAAATTTAGAATTAACGGTTCTAATTGCCGTTTATAATTGTTACTTTGAAATTTCTTATTATTCTTGTAAAAATAGTGTTTATACAATAGAATTAAAATAACTAAACATAAACGAACAATTATATAAATAAAATTATATTGTTACGGTGGTAACAAGGATCATCGAATTAGAACAATGGAAACAGAATAATAGATGAAATAACAGATCAAAGATAAATAATAGAATAGATAGATAACACATAACAGACACCAGATAAATAATAGAATAACAACTGAAATCTCTGTTTAGAACTTCAATTTATTTAAATAAATAAAGACTAAAATAACGTGTCGTATACAACACTACTTCAAGTTTACGTTAGTCCTGCACACAGTAACATAACAAACAATAAGTGTCACCTAATTAACAGCGACGCACTAAACAATACAAGTCACCAGTAACAAATGTTCGCAATCAATAATGTACAATTATAACTATACACTAAAACGCACAACTCCGATATCGAATAATTAAATCGCCGATCCAAAATTAACTGACTAGCTTCGGAAAGATCGCTTATATACGATCTTTACATATATGATCTATACAGAAGCCTGTGTGGCGTAGTATGTAACAAAACTGACCTGAGTGCAGGTAAATAATCGACCAGAGTCTGAAAGGCGCGTCTCGAAAGGTCAAGACAGAGTGCAAACATCGCGTAATCCTGCCGTTCTCACAACGTGTGCCAAGCGTCACGTAGTGACACATGTTATCTATCTCTTTAGCGTAGCAATATCATATGTATTGCAACAACACACAGGATGATGAGCTATATTAAGTATATCAGAGCATGGATGACGGACATTAACAGGTTTCAAATGGATTTATACAATTTGTTGTCAATTAGCAATACGTTTTGTATTTAGTGATGTATAAGGACTTATGTTATATCAAACTCTTTGTAAAATTTTGTTCTTTTATGTCATGTACTTTGTGTATGAAATTGTGCGCGCGTGCGCGTGTGTTAAACCTTATTCGCTATATCTTCCGTGTTAATTGACCCATCGGCTTGAAACTTGGGTAGTGAATTAGTTAGGGTAATAGCTACAGTTTCTATACACTCTGTGGTTCTCAGCTGTTTTATAAATGTGTTTCTTCTAATAGTTAAAAACTCAACTTTTTACTCTTATCTATGGAAGAGTAATAAAATTTCGAGATTAAATCTATGCAGGCACTCGCCAACTTATACAATACAAAGATTTGCCTGCAACTCGTATATCTTTTGTTCTATCAACCACGTGGACAGCTGATTGACCAATCAGAAACCCCTAATTTCAGTAAGATCCGTACGTCGTATAGCATGCATCGGGGCAGTTCATCGAAAGCATTTGCCAAGTGAACGTGTGTTCCTCTGCAAGAGTTTTTCTTGCATGAACTAATATAAATCGAAAGTAAACCTTAGACTTGGAACTCTTTTCGAGTTATTCGTTAAGAACCAAGCTAGTGAACCTCATTATAATATTATATATAAAGTGCTATAAAGTGCTATCCGCGTGAGTGGAAGATATCCGCTTAGGAAGATTTACTGACCGCGGTAAATCTGTAATTTCGCGGAACACTTCAAGAGTTGCCGGAAGGTGTAAGCCAAATTCACCGAATTTTATAACTAAGCTCATTATAACCCTGAGATTTAATTCCATTTTGATTAAATAAAATAATAACAAATTTCCTATCGATATAAACTCAAAATTCGGAAAGTGACAGTTTTTGTGACATCTGTAATTAGTGTTATCAGTTTCTACGGATCCAGCACAGCGCAGAGAGAGAGATAAAGAGAGGAGAGCGGTCAGTGCAGAGAGAGAGAGAGAGAGAGAGAGAGAGAGAGAGCTGAGAGCGGTGTCATCGTGCAGAGATTTGCAGCAGGAGCGGCAGCGGAGAAAGCGACGTTACGCCGAGTATAAAGAATTCGTAATTTCAAGTAAAAATCAACCAAATTGAACTATATAGACTCTTTAGTACAACAAAGATAAAATATGCAAGACATTTATGTAATTTAATACATATCGTATAAGCTATCATTTCTTGTGTGTTAATAAATAATTCTTCATTACCTCCAATATAAACTTGTTTGTAGTTTATTTACACACACAATATTCTATGCGAAAATATTACATTGTTTCGTTGCATAGAGATATTTGGCGCCCAACGTGGGGCATCAACAATTATTTATTGTTATAAAATAATTGGCGCCTGCCAACGTGTGGCACGATTTTATTATAATTTGTTTATTTGTGTAAAGACTAAATTCATTTGAACTATTTGTGTGCTCTATTTGTTCATTCAGGGAGTGTATATAAAATTTTGAATATTCTCTGTATGCAGATATTTGAACAATATTAGTAATTTTGTTTAGTTGGAGGTATGAATTATTATTTGTGTTGTGTTAGGTTAAGTTTTGTGAACATTTGATCGCGATACTAGACTGTAACATTATACAACATATAAGCTGAACATTATTCTATAATAATAAAATTTTAAATCGCAACCAAATAAGAAAATTTTGATTAATAAATTTTTAAATGATTTTAAACCATATTACATTGTGTTATTATTATTACGATTACACCATAATTTTATAGCGTAAGTAATGTTGCAAAATTAAATAGCTCACAAGACGTTGGGAGCTCAGCAACAAATAACGTTGTAAAATAAATGGCTCTCAAGAACGTGGGGCATCAACAATTATTTATTTTTATAATATATATATATATATATATATAATTCAAAGCCTGAGGATTTGTTTCTTTTTATAGAATACAAATTAACACCGTTACATCGACTGCCACCAAATTTTACACAGGCAACCTTTGACACAAGGCGAAAAACACGGTCTAACTTGGAATTAGATATTCTGCCCCGTTTGCACAATTTAGGCTCTTTTAATTATGCCCCTTTTGTTCACGCGTATATAAAGATGTCAACAACACCATGGAGACCAGAATTAATTACCATAGTAACAAATAAATAAACAAATACTATTTATCGGCATCAGAACTGTATCTTTATCCGTTCCTGCAGTGCATTTTCGATGTTTTTAATACACAATTGTATCGATATATTACGATGTGGAAAAGAACAGGTCTACTAATTGTCCTATTTCTTACGCAAAGCGAAAATACGTGTTGTTTTCATTTGTGAGGTTAGGTGACAACGGTTTTTGGTTTTTAGTTTACTGCTGAAATAAATAAAAGCCATGGTTGAGGAGAACATAAAGTTTAATATGTATATATAATGCTTATAACACAGTAACACTTAAAATAAAGAACCTAACGTTTTTGAGTTAACGTGTACTTGTATAACATATAAAAATTAAGTACAGTGTTACAGGTAATTGCCTACAGAAGCTTGTGGGACAAGACATAGTGAATGTCGCAAACTATAGTAAATAACACGTTGCGACACATTTGTAAGGCAAACAGCTATTTAATTTTAATATTTCTTTCTTGCGAGTAAAGAAGTTTATTAATCGTAAGATAGTCCATAGAAAAGTTTATAGTCTAAAAAGCAGAGACAACTAGTAGAATGTGAGTATATGACAATATACATTACTTGTCATGTACTTGTTATTTGTCTATAAGTATGACTATAGTCGCATACGAATTTCACTTAAAGTTCATAAAGTGAATGATTGTACTATATACTGTATGGTACAATTTGTACTTACGTATTAAATAATATACACGTACACTTTTATTTTAAAGTATATGAAATTAATAAATCCAGTAAACATAAACAATGTGTACTTATTGATTGTAGAATGTCCACGTACTATCATAACAAGAGTTTCTAATCAGCGTAGAGTTTAAAACTTATCATTTAGAGAGTTTTGTTAACGACATCGAGGAACACATAAAGAAGAGAGGCGCCTTGCCATTCGGATCAGTTATGGGAAAGGTATTAAGGGGACGAATTACAGTTTCTAACTCTCAGATAACGAAATGACAAACAAAATTAATTGTAAACAAAACAATAATTTTAATCGTAGTTAACTGTACTTATAAAAACCCTGTGAAATTGCTCTGTTCCCCACTACAAAACACTGTAATGTTATTACAAATTTTTGTCTAAAAATCAGTATTCCGTAGTGAGATAGGGCATTACGTATTATTAGTACATCATTATGGCTAAAAATAAATACAAGGACATAAATCTTACTGCTAGAAATGAATAAATTCCAATTCTTCATTACATGCTCATAATCTTGTACATTCATGACCCTATTTGTACTATATATTATTTACAAACAACATATAATTCCTATTGCTGTAGGTATGCCTACATGTTATGTGCTACCCTCTGGCCATTTTAAATAAAATGTTTATTAGAACTAAACTGTTATCTGCAATTAAATGATCTTGTTATTGCTACAAACGTTATATGCTTAAATATAAAGAGAACGAAGTTTAATTGTGAAAAAAGGAAATCTTTTTCACCATGTTAGACGTACCTTAATCTGTTCCTCATGCTCAAATATAAAGACGTGAGAGTAACACAATGACTAGACTAAAGGGTATAAATGGACATCATTTATGAACAATATAACTTTTAAAATATATGATGGCAAAACTTTTAAACCATTCAGCATGGAAGACGTACTAGTTATAAACAATGTCCTGCTTCTTTAAAAGGATAAGTAAAAAGATAATTTTAAACATAATCTAAACCCGAGGAACTTACAAAAAGTCATACTAAAGTACATACACTCTTGTGACTAATGTAGTAATTTAGATTTATATTTATGCAGCGATGTGTATAACACGTCTAAGGAATATAGAGTAAATGATGAAAAGGAAGAGGAGAGTTATAGGCCTATCTGTTAAGCCAGAAACTTAAAGAAAACACTACAAACTGCGACGAAAATTTACAGGATCTCTCTCTCTCTCTCTTCCTTTCTCCTTCCCCTCTCATCCTTTTTCACGCACACACGCACACAAACCAAACATACTTACCTCCACAATTTTGGGCATTTGTCACAAATCGGTGGAAACTTTGTAAACCATATCTAATTTATAAATATTTAACATCATTTGTGGCTATCTAAATATTAACCTGTTCGATGTTAAGCCAGTATAGTGAAGCAAATTGGGGACCTTCGACAAACAACATACTCCGCCAGAGAATGTCCGAAATACGAAAAGGAATCCCGAAGGTCTGCCAAAATTCATGTCCCGAAAACGAAGGCTATATAGTAAGTCGAAGCCCCTAAAGTCGCTGCGTTTTGGAGTATTATAGTTACGAAACAGTTAATTAAATATATCCAATGTTGGAAACATATTAGTATAATGTGAAACTGATAAGACTGTATTTGTCTACAATGTCACCTTACAATTACAGGTCAGATTTATGAGTCAGAAACTTATGTATAGTAATTACAAACATAAATATTATGATTCTTGCTTGAAAAGGCAGTTTTGTATACTTCGTCAGTGGCAAGCTAAGCTCTTTGTCTCCAGCGCCAATAGACAGTCTAAATATGTAATATTAATCAATATTTGTAGTGGATTTCGCTATTATTTTGAATGGCAGTATAATTTTAACAGGGCATTGTAACAAGTGACGAAATACGTTGAATAACTAGACAGCACGGTTATTGCTAAACCACATGCAATACGATTATCAGCAAGTTGGAATGTTATAGTGACATACTGTATTTATTGTCGAGAAATGTAACTATCTGATGTACTGATTCCACACGTTTATAAGATAGGATACAAGTTGTTCCTGCTTGGCTCTCAGTGTGCTTAAGTAATGGACACTGAAGGCAATGTTGAAAAAACGTCTGTAACATAATTTTTTTCACAAACTTTTTTAATTACTCTGAGCAACGAGCACAGTAGAGCGCCACAGTAAACAGTTGCTGGTATTAAATGTAGTTACAGTCTTTCTTACATAAGGAAATTGGAATTGTATTTCAACGGATATATAGAAAAAACCCTTTCATGATATCCGGTCCTGTTGTTTACACGAAGCTGCGGTGAATATTTTTTATTTCTTATAATGTAACAGTTTTTATATACAGTCTTTCTTTTTTTAATATATTATTCAACTGTTGTTAATTCTTTTAATGCTTAACCTGCGCTGAAGCTTAATGTAATTTAAATTTTTCATTAAGTAAGTAATTAAGTTTAAATAATCTTAGTAATTCGTGCGTGCACGTATATGTAGGACTAGTAATTATGTGACTTAGAGTACTTATTAAAGACCTGTAATTATTGGTAGGCCTACACCATAACCTCCATTCCATCTATTTATTACTGTAAGACGAATAACTATTTTACTGTACTCTTCTGAACCTGATGAGCAACTTATAAATAATTAATAATATATAAAAAATCAGATAATTTTATAAAGTAATTAAGCCGGACTGAATGTTTGAGCGACAAAATACTAGTTCAAGATACACAAGTACTGAATAGTAGCTTAAATCATTGTCAATTTTCAATCAGTTGACAAAGCACTTGGTCAACTATAGGTCTATATCTACCGACAAGAGTTTTTGGTAAACTATGCATTGAGTGTACATGCTTTTTCCGTACCGAATACTATATATTATTATTATTAATATTATATTATATATACTATTATTGTTATTGTTGTTGTTATTATTATTATTATTATTAACGGACATACAAATATTATTTTTATAGTTTTCCTAGAAATCAGTTCGTCAGTGATAGAAGCTCGGTGGGTTAGGATCAAGGTCGAGTTAATCCAACCTCGGCTATTTATTGTCGGGGCAATACAGCAGTGTGTCGTAGGTAGGCGGACCTTAGTCAGCAACAATGCAACACCTACACGTGAATTCACAGCAACGTGCACCTCGACACTGTACGTGGTTAAGTGTCGACTGTTTTCTCTGTGGCGGAGATGTGACGGGAGCTGTGTTCCACGGTTAGAGGTCAGAACAGCTCATGGGCCTAATGCTTGAGAAGAATAGTGATGACGATGTCCAGCAGGTGAAAATATTAAACGTTAATTGAAGCCAGACTTTTGTCCAAGTCAGTGATCGGACCAGAAGCAGAAATTGGCCAGTTTTTCTTCAACATTGAGTTTTATCAAGACGTCAGAAAGTAGCGATAACCCTCTCCTATTTTCGGAAACTAGCAACCACATATTAAATTCAAGGACAGTTTAATTGAATTATGGAGATACTGGAGGAGAATTTTATTCAAACGAAACGGAATCAGGTTAAGAAACATTGACCTGACTGTATGAAATGGGTGATCCAAATGGATGAAGTGATGCGTTTCCAAAAATATATAAATTGGTGTCCACACGGCGCGTCGGCTGTCACCACTGCTATATGTTACGAAGCACAATATTAGGGAAAACATAGTCCTGGTTGTTCACACTCTCTTTCTCATTCAGACAAAGTTTATGTGTAACAAAGTATATAAAGTTAAATTGGCTTACAATCTATATTTACGTAACTACGGAAAAGACGTTAACCGAATCGATCAAAGCTGGTTCTGAATACCGTGCAAAAGAATGAGCTCATCAGCTACGAACCGTGGGAAATACGGCGGCATAGGTGATTAGTGACAGACAAAGACTACTTCAAACGCAACAGAATAGACTGCTAAACCTTGAGACTAAAGTTGTTTTGTAATTTTTTTTCTAGAAATTTTGATAGTAGTCTATTGCTTAAATTTACATATGCCTTAAGATTTACTTTTACAAAATAATTAATTTAAAATGTACACGAAATACACGATGTGAAAAACTAAAAATAATGTGAATATTTAATTTTGTTAAGAAAACTGTATTATTTACACTGTGATAGTATCTATTCTTCCATCAGTCTGTACATTAGCTTGTTTAGATGCATTTCACACTTTTCTTAAGACTTCTTTGTCAAACGGTATACACCAAATTACTTTGCATCACATGTTTATTACACATCCCAGTGGACAAATAATACTTAAAAACAATTTTTTTTCGAGACTTTAAACCATATATGAATAGCTATCGTTTCTCCTAAACTATGTTCATTAGTCTGTATAGAATTCTTAATTGACTAGTATTTCGTCCGATTATATTGTCTACTCATCATAAAATTATTTCTCGTGTTTAACACCAGTACTTCTGAATCGTGCCGAGCAGTTAGCTACTTAGGACAAACCCATAAGCGAAAGTTACAGTCTCTCATGGACCGAGGTTTGCGCCTATCTACCTACCTACCTAACTAGCTACCTTAGTACTGTCCTGACTATCTGCAACTCCCTAGGTGCCCATTCCCTGTGTGTCACCATACGGACACTTTCCAGCAAGTTCTACCTCCACTGTGATCACTTATACGTTAATATCATAATCAGTACCCTCGGTCAGCACCCTCCTGAACTGTTGCTGAGTAGTTAACCTGTACCCTACAACTTATGACTTTTGATTAGCAAGCGGGTGAGATTAGAAAGATGAAAATTTGAATAACCATTAAAAAATTTAATTCCCTGACTACCTTGTTTAGTAATCATGAGAAAAGTCTAATAAGTATTTAAATAAGGAACTTAAAAAATACTGTCTAACATGTTTACTAAGTACTGTAGTTATAATTTATTTATTATAAATAACTTCAAGAAATTTAAAGTGAGCGGAGTATTCATTTTCAAGAATAGGTCTTTCTCTAAATACAATCCCAGATCCAGTTAAAGAAAAGCACTAAAGACTACAAAACTTAAAAAAAAATACAAGTGAGTGGTATTGTTTGTGATAAATAAAAACATCTATTCAGTACGTTGAAAAAATAAGGAAAATAGGGTAACTGTGTATAAGTGTCGTGTATTAGAACTTTCTGAAATGATAAAATGTGATAGAGAAGAAATAAGAAGGAGAATAATCGAGGATGTCATTTAATAATCTAAAATAAATTAAAGCCAGTGCCTACAAAGTATCAAGATTAATTGTAAGATATGAACATGATAAGTCCAAATATTGTTATAAAAATCGCTGCTATTGTAATGGGTATCGCTATATTTTTGAATGTCAAGTAACTATTAACACACCTGTTCTTGTATGTGAGTTCATGAGTTCACAGTTGTGTTCTAGACTATATGCCTACTATATTTACATAATCTTTGAACAGAGAACTCTAGCAATGTTACGACAATTCGCTGCTGGTTAGCACTAAACACAGTTATCGCTGAGTAACATGCAAACGTAATTATCGTCAACTGGTAGTAACATCCTTATAAGAATAAAAATATTCTTGTAAACCTCGATCATTTAATACTACGCGATCATTACAGTTTTCAAAACGTCAAGCACGAATACTCACAGTCCCTATTCTAATGTATGCTTGACGAACGGGCTCCGGATATTATAACACGAAGTGATTTCGGGTTCGCTGTTCTCATTGTGTTTAAGGCTGAGTGGTTGTTGTTCCAAAGAAAAGGCGGACAACGAAGAAATAGGTTAAAAGATGGTTGCAGAAAGTAATAAATTTGCGCCCGCAATCTTTTTTCAAGTAGTCTGGGAATGAGGACAAAGGATTGTTACACTTGACACTGATTAGTATTACACTTTTGTACTGACGTCATTGAATCTGCAAACACATTTACTTCAGAATAAATTAGATTATATAAAAGCACTAGCATCTGAACAACAGATTGATTTACATTGGTTTACAACTGTTATTGCGCTTTCTACCATCATTAATTTTAACACTACTCTTCCGTTTTGTAATAATTACTCAGATGTAGGATAACATTTGAGCATAATTTAATCGACTTATGTTAGTAGTTTACAAGAGCATTGAGAGTAATT
Source organism: Magicicada septendecula (assembly GCA_034769895.1). NCBI lineage: Eukaryota > Metazoa > Arthropoda > Insecta > Hemiptera > Cicadidae > Magicicada > Magicicada septendecula. The sequence goes on along the minus strand of CM068367.1, from coordinate 575,487,073 downwards.
TTTAGATAGTTAGAACTTACTGGTAGGTGTATAGTAAAGAAAAACAAAGTCCTACATACTTAAGTTGAAAAAATATCAACTCCGCTAAGAGCTTTATTATCCACTATATCACAGGATCCGGTAATCCGGTTAAATTTTTAGTAGTCGCGCTCGCTACGTATCCTAAAATATTTTTATAATCCCTCGGTTTTCTTTTAATAACAAACATAAATTTAACAGACATTCAAAAATTTTAACAGACAACAAGATGTCTGTTGTTGAACACACTTCACTAATTTTTGCTTGAATTATTCTCAATAACATTTGCAAGCTGGAGACTGTTTGCAGTTGATTTTTCGTTGTTTGTTTTAGTAACTGTTAACGTGGGAGTTGACTTTTTGTGTCAATACGTAGAAATAAAAGGCAGCAAACTTTAAACGGTGACGGTAAACAGATGGATACATTCCCTACATATATGTAACCAAAATTGTAATGAATTTAGTCTCAAAAAAGGATCAAGTGTAAATTTTTGCCCGTTCGTAACTGTTCATTATCCATTGATGACAAAGGTGTTTTTGCATTGTTATTATGTAGATTAAAATTCCACAATTTTCTTTTATTAATTTCGTTAGTGGGAAAATACTTACTGAATTTTTCAATCAATTTCTGAAAACGACTTTAAATATATCTGCAGAACCTGAATATATTTACATAATATGAACATTTTTTTGCCTAAGTTACGTTATCAAAACAAATAACTAAGCTAATTATTTTTTTATTATAACTTTCATTTATAATTCTAGTAAATATGCAAGAAATATCTCTCGCAACAGCCATTTAATTTCTACGTGAAGTACAAACAAATATATGATCGTTTAATAAAGTTGAAAAATATTCCTTTAATAAAACTTATAAGTTGTATAGAATTCTGGATCACGTGGTTGTTTCTGTAAGAAACAATAAGAAGCCATTATGTTATGTTAAATTTGTAGTTTGTTGCATTCGAGACGCAGTGCTGAGATTACCACCTATCATCATCTGTACAAATTATCTGTATCAAACCACTGGATGTCACAAATAAACTTTCATTATTAAATATGCATTTGGACAGTTTTATAATTCTAAGCGCATAATAAAATTCATTTCAAACGTAACTTCGTTATTGTAGTCAATAAACCGCAAATATCACAATCAGTTTGTTATTTCTTGGAGGCTTCATTTGTTCATTTATGTAACAATATACCTCCTTGTACAACACAGATGGTTTAGAAGATGCATGGTAGACTACCTACCTTACATCATACGGCACGTGTCTTTATACGACGTGAAGACAGAGTGGCGATGCGTGGCTCTGTAACTAGGGAAGGCCCTACATGAAAGTCTTCTACTTCTTTCCGTTTATGCTTTACACGAGTTCGTAACAAACAGTATTTAATGCAAAACGTATTTATTATATATTTAAAGTTAAACAGATGTTAATATTGTGTAAATCCTTTATCTAGTTATTTGTAATTTAGCTAGGTCCATATCTGTAGTCCTTTGACTTTCGCTTGTGAAGATGCCACTAACGTAAAAAGATTTATTCTGTTGCCAACAATTACATACAACTTTAGTTCCCGAGGTGGTGAATGGAGGGACTATTGTAGGTCTTAGAAGAAAAGCTCCGGATTCGCCAGATTGGCTGAATGACATAACACGTTATAGGCCTACTGTTCGAATTATAAACTTAAACGTTGAATATCCTGTTTGTTACTGCACTGTCTAGTTTACAACACTAAAAATGCATAATACAAATTTGTAAATTGCAATTTTACAAATTAAGTAAAAATTATTCCAAGAGCAAACGAGAGTAGAACGCAACACGAATCGTAGGTACATAAACAGAATACCAGCTATGACAGCAATCGCTTCCTTCCGCATGCCCATGCGCTAAGCCCCATCGAAATACTAGCCACCCGCCACACAGACTACTCTAGTTAGCTAGCTCCTACAAATGTATTCGTCTAGTATTTGTAGCGGAGGATTCTTATCATTCTCGGTATTAAAGAAACGATTCTTTCTAACTTCTAAGTAAATATAAGTCCAGAATTTCATAGTAAAAGTTATGTAAATTTTAATCAGAAGCAAATGTGCTTAATTCAAAACAGTTTTCTGTGTTAGTTAGTGAGAGTTAACATGTTCTAGACAGTTCCATAATTAGTCTCGTATTTTCCCAATAGAGCAATCTGGAAAATGCATCAGACAAGCAGAGGAACCTGACGACACTACGTTAGTAGTAACATTATACGCGGAATTACATGCGACGTAATTATCACAATGTACAAAGTTACATTATCACATTATAGTTACATTATACAAAGATATATAAATTATCACAATATATAAAGTTGATTTCAATAAACTACCGGTACAGAAGCATAGCAACTTACTGTTAAGGGTGCGTTTTCCAATTTGAAAAAAAAATAAACGATCTGCGAGGACACTCTTAGAAAAGAGCTGATGTAAGTGGTACATTTGCAATTAAAATTTTTCATTTACCCTCTGAAACAATCAAATGTTTTATCGGAGGTTGCTCGCATCACTAAATTGCCAACGTGCTTTGTTCATGCATAAATTATTTTATAGAAAGAACAACAAAAGCGGTTATTCTTCGTTTATGATAACTGTTTCTGTGTTAAGTAATGGCTTGTAAAAAAGATTCGTCAGTTTTCATCCTTACATACATGTCTTGTTTTCAAAGCACCATTCAAAAAATAACATTAACAAAAAATATCATCATCATCTTCTTCTTCTTGACCACATGGCATAGGCAAGGTGCTGCCTCTTCTGCCTTCAAAGATCCTCCAGCATTATTTCTTCCTGGGTCTACCCACACATCTTCGTCCTACAAGTTTGTATTTACAGACTTGTTTGGCCAGTCTGGCATCTGACATTTTTTCTAAGTGATCTTTCTACCTTGTTTGGTTTGTAGTCTTTGAATTTTTCATTCAAGTTCAAAACTTGTAAATTCTCTCTTATTGTATCATTCTTTATACGGTCAAGTTCAGAAAACCTATTAACTCCTCTTAAGAATGCCATTTACGAGGCCTGTATTTTACTGTCTTGTTTCTTGGTTACAAAAAATGTAAGGGGGCAGCCTCTCCACGACTTATCCATCTATAGGCTGGTACCATATAATGGGGAATTAAATTTACACAGAACGTTTAAAGAACACAGCCAGACAAAAATATAAAATATGAAATGAATACAAATACGTAAAGTTTTCTGTCAGTTGCAATTGTTAAATTGGTAAATTCTGTTGTCGAAAGGTGTTACTAACACCTAATATCTGTCTTCATACATATAAGACATATTATTGTCACTACATTCCGTAACGTGTTGTGTTAGTGAACTGTACTGTATACCTACTATAATGAAGTGTCCATGGAATAAGGAAGCCGAAACCAGCCCCTCCAGTCCCATTCATTGGTTGACATTAGTTTTTTCCTTTATATGAAACAACAAACCTATGTAAGTAGGTCACAATATGAAAAAGCAGTATAAAATGATGGGTTGCAGATCTACGATTGGTGGCATTACCAATGTAATGTGAAACAAACTCCCAAGAGAAACGTAGCCTACACATCTCTAACGGTATTGATCCCATACCAGGTGGGCTTGATGTCTAGAAGAAATATTTCCTGAAACTTTTATCACTTTTCATAGAATTTCGGTTGTTATTGTTAGCAAAAGTTTTGACTTCCCCGAGTAAAGGTCCACGGATATTGACGCTTAGGCGAAAACAGTGTCTAGTTTTTTTTACGTTAAAAAAAACCTCCGCTCAACAGTCCGTTGAGGACCAAGGCGTACAGGCGCGGCCTTTTTGTGTTAGTATGACGGTGTATGGCTAGTACTACGCGCCACACCAGCCGCTTAGTTGCGGTATTCACAGCCAGAAGGCGGCGCTGTTATCTCAGCGCCTACTCAGTTCTGCTTCACGACGCTGAGTGCACGCCGTACGGAGCCTCCGCCGGGAATTGAACCTGGGACCACGAGCGCATCAATCGCCCGCGTTAGCCACTAGACCACCTGGAGTCTTTTTTACGTTTTAAACAAACAAAAAATAGATAAACAAAAATTGATTTCAAGGAAGCTATGTTTTTTTATCATATTATCATATTTATAATTTTTTTGACACGTGGTCACAAAGAGAAAAAAAAACAATATCACATCGTGCATCCTAGTGTGGTTCTGTCCAAGCCAAAGGATATCTGGAAATATCCCGTGGAATATCCGCCTGAAAAATTGTGGCTGTGTAAATTTATTTGACTTCGATTAAAAAATATTTTATTATGTTATATTATAAAATGCAACATACTGACTATAAGCCACCACTACTTTTTGGTCTTATATCTGCGTTCTATCTTGTACATTCATTTTCAAATTTTACCAAATACTATACAAAATTATGTAAGTGTTTTAAGCATAAAAGTTAATGGCTATCATCACACATTTGAAGGCACGTATTGAATATAAGCTACCACTACTTGTTGGTCTTACATCTGCGTTCCATTTTGTACATACATTTTTAAAATTTTACCAATTACTGTACAAAATTATGTAAATGTTTTAAGCAGTAATGCTAATGATTATCATTACACATTTCAAGGCTCTTCTTTTGGGATGTTAAATTTAGTTTTTCACAATGACTCGTTGATATAAATCTACTTTACTGGTTTCTACAATCTGTGAAATAGAAAAATAACAATAAAAAAATGTGCAAACTCTTTACAGGAAGACGGTTACAAACAAATGTTAGGATGTAGTGAATACGCGAGTATTCGGTTAAAAAATGAGGCATGAGTGGGAAAGGGGGGAGAGAGAGAGAGAGAGAGAGAGAGAGAGAGAGAGAGAGAGAGAGAGAGAGAGAGAGAGAGACGCAGTGACGATATAAATAGAACGATTTAAACGAAACACGTGTGGAAAGATGGAATGATAGTAATCGTGTCAGACATGTATAATCACAACATGTCCACATCGATGAAACAGATTGTAAACCAAAAGTAGAGATACAACGAAAATGTTTACAATTATAAACTTGCGAATGACGTGTTTACGGAAATTAAATTAATTACATAAACAAGAACCGAGTACAATAAAGAAACGTACGTTGCAATGAGAAAAAGAGACGCGAGGGGAAAGAGAGATAAAGAGGAAAAGAGACAGAGAGAGAAACTAATAGAGAGAATATTGGTTTGAAAAGTATAGGCCTATTTTTAATAATAAACGCGACATTAAAGAACAAATGAAACAGGAATGTTCGAATGTCAACTGTCACCTTTAATGTCAATGTTAAGCTGAATTAGGAATGTACGTATGCATGTTCACTGCAGAATATTTTACTTGATGTAGACACTTAGTAGTTTCCGAATAAAAGAAACGTTAAATATAATTTAATATATTTACAGTCTTTGTAGTTCAGAGTGTAAACATTTTTACAAAAGTTATTAATTAGAGTGTAAATAAATCCCAAAACTCATTGTGCTTATCATTTAACTTATGGAACTTGGGTAATTCTATTCTATGAAGGAGAAATTTCGCAACAGTTGTTATAATTAATATTCATGGGTAATTAAATCCACAATAATTTTTTTAAACAAGTACGCCTGTACTTTTTTTAATCAATTTTCTTAGAGAATGCCCACATAGACGAATCCGTTGTAAAGAACTGAACAACATTTGAGAGCTAAAATGGGTAAAAGACATATAGGCATACACTCCGTCTTTATTGCGTGTTATAATTGCTATTTATTGAATGAGAGAAACGAGCTCTCAGTTTTAATGCGACGGTTTGGCATGAATAATAAACCGTTTCTCTATCTGTGTATTTGGGATACGTGTGGCGATGACTTTTGACTACATCAACCGATTTCAATAAAACTGGCAGGCGTGTCTATACTTTTACCCCACGGACCCCTAAATTGTTTTTCATTTTATCCCACTCCCAAAATAGAGGATAGAAATTTTGTGAAATCATAAATCTTCATGTAAGGTATAAAAGTAAACAGAATTCGAGAAAAATCTGAATATATTATTCAAGTTTTGAAATTTAAAAACTGGGTTTTTAAAAAGTGGATCAAAAATTTTATAAAATGGCAGAAGTCTATGTGTTGTATCAAATTAAAGAGAATTTTACCGAAAATATAAACATTATGTTCAGTTTTAGAAAATTTAAAATTTTAGGACGCCAGGATCAAGAAAAATGATCAAATATTTTAAAAATTGAAAAACTCTGTGCCGGTTATTAGATTAAATGGAATTTTAACCCAAATCCGAATGTGACATTTACTCTGAAATCTTTTAATTTTGGAGCATCATAGGTAAATATAGAGATCAAATTGTACTACGATTCCTTTATTACGTGTATTACAATATGATGTCTTCGCAACAGCTCATACAGATCACATTACAGGATAATACAGTTATTGGAGTGGTAATAATTAAGAAAGATTTGATAAGCTTGTGAATATTTTTTTATTAAACCAAACAGATTGTTTACTGTGTACGTATATGTTTGTCTTTTCTTCGTACATTGATTTCCTTTTACGCTCTGATTTATGGAATTCATTTATAAACTGACTGTCTTAACTGTAGAGCTACTAAAATAAAAGGATTAACCACTCTCATTATATAGCTACTTTTATTTGAGAATAGTTGTGGCCACTGAAATAGTAACACCCTTCTGTAATGTCTGTTCTGTAAAAAAATGAACGCTACGTACTTTCACCTTAATTAAAAGTAAACTGTAATTAGTAAAATACGTAAGGGTAACACAAATATTACAATCGTATATTAACAAGTATGTTACACTTAAACCTAAACAACAAGAACCAAAATATATTTAATGTTCTTATTACTTAGGACAAAAGTGTGTTGTTTCCATGTTGTGGCTTTTGTAAATTCTGATATATTAGAGACCAAATATTTTCCTCATAAAAATTGTACAAAAAATTAACCAGCTTTAAATGCCGAATTCGGATTACCGTCCCTGTCTGAAACTAACACCTCTAAGCGCGATACAATATTTTTTAACGGTTGTTCCTTCGAAAAACGTCTTATTGAGAAGCGCGGAGGGGGGGGGGTAAGCACGCTGGTTTATCCCTAGCTGTAATTCCGACCTAATCGGACAGGAGACGTTGCACATCAAAAATGTAGGAAGTCTGGAATAGAAACACGGAATGCCAAGGTGTTTGTATTTTGTGTAATATAACTTCTGAATTAACAGTTCAAGTGGCGAGAATATAGTGCTGTACAATCACGTGGTGTATAGCAGAAGCTTGTAGCAATTTATTGACAGACCGTTGTTTAAAACATTCGACGGATTCAAAATGTTTATTTTCTTTTTTTTAACATCATTAATTTGCGGTTTGATTCAGTGCGTAACCTGATAAGCTATTGTGGCTACTGCAAGAATTAAAATGTTTTGTCTTATGTATAGCGTTCAGGGCTCAGTTGATATGAACAGAATTTAGATAACAGTGACGAATAAACTGATTTTTCAAATAATTAACATTAAAATCAAGATATAGATTATTTTTCTAATGTTCAATTCAAGTTTACGTTTGAACACCGGTCCTGATGACACATGCCTTCCACTCTGTAATTTTGAGGACAAAGATGACAAGTGCTGTAGCAACTTGCCAGCCAGTTTCGTTGAACTACTAACTCTTCCACTGGAACACATTTTATACATATATAAGTTTAAAATAGTCTACATAATTTTTAACACTTATTGAATGTTCACTGAACGTAATTGTCAAAGCTTAGTAATTAGTCTAATAGCTCGGTGATAACAAATAATCACTTCTTTGTTACTAACAAATAACAATAAACAAAAAATTGATCAAAAGATAAAACACCCAAGCGCACATAAAACAAATAACTAGATCTGAGATACAAAACAGAATGCCTAGTAAGCGTTGAACGGGCATTAAAAACAAAGGCGTGTTTGTCATCGGTTAATAAGAAGTGGCAACGGTCATCGCGTGCTATGGGAAGAGCATCTTAAACAACATTGCTTAATGGCTACTTCAAAGAACGCCAAATCCCCAGTCCTTCTACGTTCTCAAGTGTCAATTCGGAAGGTATATTAAATAGATCTTACTTCTGGATCACGAGGTCATGCTAATTTTTGTCATGGATTTGAAATGAAGTTAAAACAGGGAAAATAGGAGGCTGAGAGATATTTGTCTATTTAGGTGACAAAAAGTAAAAACTCTGTTAACTTCAGGATGGATGCTTGTAGCATACAATGCGACGTTGAGCTAAGAATTTCAATAACTGAAGTTGTACTTGCAGCACATGTCCAGGTTGAATATTATGTGAGTATAAAGTAATTCAAAGAGAAAACCTGACTGAAAGTAATGTAATTTAATCTATGAATGTCTTTGGAAAGCTTTGTTTAGAATGCGACTTTACGATATGTGACGTAAATATACTTGAGTTCCATTTTGTAAAAATATTGTGTTCCTTGTCATTATATGTTACGTAAGAGAACTTTCCTTATCTGTAAAAACGTACGATGCTAGTGGAAAATGTTTACGTTAGACTGAAGTTAACCAAATATGTAAACCAAAAAACCATATATAAAGTAACAACAAAAATCATAAGCAAAATTTTAACCACGATGTTGTACAACGAATATACCGTGTTGTAGTATTAATATTTCATTAAAACTCCAAATGAAATAAATCCGTAAAGCGTGTTGGTCATATTCATATTTGTTAATTGCGAAATGTGCTCTAGGCTATCAGTTTGTGGCAGACAGAGATTTGTTTTGGCTAAATTCTAAAATGTAGAAGATGGTTTCTTTATGAACAAAATGAATACTCACTTTAATTAAAAAAGAGCATAAATAATTTACTAAATCAAAATAAATACCTCATTGAAACACTTTACTAGCAGAATTACCTGGTTAAATTAGAACATACTATTTTAGAAGATTATAAGAATCAATACTACACGTGACAGTTTATACAGAATGGACCGTGTTAAATCAAATTAGCGAATGGAAGTGAAGACGACAGTAAAATGTTTATCAGTGTCCAACAATAAGCAAGAACTTTGTGCAGAGTATTAGTAGGAAATAAAACTTGGCTTCTGTTATTGTGTATTAAAGATTAGAGAAACTCTTGAGAAACCGTACAGATTGCAGAGAACATTTCAAAACATAAGACTGTAAATTATTTATTTTTAAAGTGTCTTGAAATGACAACATGGTAGAAACAGTCACGAAAGGAATAAACAAAACTTCTCTTAAACTTAAAGTCAGGAACAGTTGGAAATTTTGTACAGATAACTTCTGAAAAGCAGCAAAGATCAGTACATCAGTTGAAACATTTCGTGCAAATTATGAAGTATATGCCCATACTGCACGGCGAATGGCGTATCATGATAATACTACTACTACTACTACTACTACTACTACTACTACTACTACTACTACTACTACTACTACTACTACTAATAATAATAATAATAAGAATAAGAAGAAGAAGAAGAAGAAAATTACAACTTTACAAAATTTAAGTATTTTATGTGCAAATATGTCAAGGCAGTTAACTTTTCTCGTAAGCTTCTGTCTCTGTCTTTTAAAATTAGCTGCGTTATAGTCGGTCGTGAATCTCCACCCAATGATGCCGACGGGCTTGCTTATTCAACACTTGTATTAGTTCTGTTAATGTTAATCAGAGTTTCGTTTTAATAACTTACTCGCTCAGTAACAATGTAAATAGTTCCACAAGTTATAACTAATGAAAATAAAACGGTTTCCGGTTGTTGCCAAAACCCGGTGTAGGCAATATATTGTATCGCAGAATATGGTCACTCATTCCAGACACAGTTAACATATTACACAACCATACAACCATGATTGTCGATACATCGCACCCTGTGACAATTTAAACTACCGCGTAAACATTGAGGGGTGTCCTAAAACAAGCGATACATAACGTAACTAGCGATGAATAAGGATGGTAACTCGCCCTTGTCGACGTTGAGTTGTGCCAGTGTTTCGAAAAGTTCTCATGAATGCTGGGAGTTTCTTACTATGTATTTGTATTTGATAAAATATGTATCGTGTGTTAAACGTCGATTTAAAAAAAAATGTTTTTCATCCAGTTTGTACGAAATGTGGAGTTACACTGATCACGACTCGCTGCTGTAGAAGTCACTTGGAGGTAAATCAATCGCAGGCCTACACACCGCGTTAGCGCACCTACCACGTAGCCCTGGTATTGTCACAGCGATACGTTCTTTCTCATACTTTCCTCAGATACTTGAAATTTACTTAAGCAGAAAGTAGAAACACAAAGCACGTCGTATTTACAAATAAGACAACAACATTTTTGTAATTATTAAGTAACAGCAACGATAACGCATTTGTAATTATACACACTTTTTTACAATACAGAACCGTTTAGATCATTGGTTCCCAGACTTATCAGTCCGCGGACCTCCCAAAAAATTAAAAATTTCACGGACCCCGTCTGAGTTCTGAAATAAAACAAATAGTAAATATGATACAAACTCGTATATTTTAATTAAAATTAAACTTTAATCTCTGACTCTACCGTTTTAATTTTTTTATCCCTGGAGGCTTAAAGTGAGTCCATTTAGATGACTGAAGATATCAGTAAAGCATGATAGTTTCAAAATCCAGTTAAAGTCACGGAACCTAGTCTTAGGTCAAAGTTGGAATCAATAAAAAGAGCTTTACTTCATCCCTCAGTCAAAAAAAAAAAAAAAAAAAAAAAAAAAAAAACAGGTCTACTAATTTTTTTAAGATTCTAAGTTTAGATTTTAGAGCATATAAAATCGGGGAAAATTACGGTATATTCTATTTTTTTCTTAAAACTGTCTGCGGACCCCATGAAACATTGTCATGGACCCCACTTAGGGAACCACTGGTTTAGATGGTTTAAATACATTATCGTTCACGTATTTACCGTTTACAGATCACGCCATTTTCATTTCATGCTTAACAACAGACACTGTGTTTCATTGCCTTTCAGTGTATTCTCTGCGACGTGGTGTTTTCACAATAAATCATTGTAATTGCTAAAAAGTATTGTTGTCACACAATCCATATACGCAGTTTGTGTAAGAGCCTGTTACAATCGTAAGATAAAACCAATCACTAAATGATGACCATTGTACATGTGGTAAACTTTTCACTTTGTGTGATTTCAGTATTGCGTTTACGCACCAGAGGAAAAATGCGGGTGGGAAGGACCCAAGAAGCCCCTTCTCCAACCGACTTGTCCGGTAGCGAGTGGTATAGTATGAGAGTTCTGTATAAATATTAAAAGAATCCAACTGAAAAACTAAGAGATCATACTGATTTCCACTGAAAATTATTAACACCATTTTACCCAGTGAATTACTTCCTTAATTAAAAATATTCACGTAAAAATATTAACTGCAATATTCACGTAACTCAGATTACACATAACTTCTGCAGAGAAAGGAATCTACAATAGAGATTAGAAACCATACAAATTTTAATAAGGAACACAATGACTAGACTTTATTACTCCAGAAGTTTATAAATAGAATCTAATAATACTGCGAACGTATTGGAGATTAGCCACTGTTCCATCATGTAACACCCACGATGAACTGCAATATCATGAAAGCGTTGCAAGATTGTGCAGAAACGCCTAAAAATGAAAATTTTGTCTGTTATAATTAGTTATAACCTCGGTAATAATTGTAGCAAACCTGCTCCGGTTTATCGACTGTTCTAAATCAATAAAGTTAACACATTTCTAACGACGTAATAGATTATATGTAATAGGAACAACAACAATGTGCGACTAGAACACACTTGTCAAAGATAGAAAAATACTACAGATGCCTATGAATACTTTTCAATACACAAAGGATAATTCAATAAATAACGTCATTAAGACCACACGACTCTGGAGCAAAAATGTTGTCATATTTTTACATGAAGAGAGTATTAAATTATAAAGAAAGGTCACTAATGGGTTTCAGACACTGAGAGCCACACATTTACAGTTACGTGTCAGGAAGCATTAACTTACTATGACCAATATTTTCATAACACACATCATTGCTACAACACTGATGCTCTTCCTTTTGCGTGTTAAGAGCAATTTAGTATTCTTCTAGCCTTTATCAAATTGAAAATGTAATTATATTTTGCTGGTAAGGTTCTCCTTAGCAGATAATGGCTTATAGAAATATATTAATCCTTCCCGTTTTAGCTCTACCTTTCTCTCTGTTTCTCTTTTCTATGCATCCCACCCCCGTACACACGCGTCTCCGTCACACACACACACACACACACACACACACACACACACACACACACACACACACACACACACACACACACACACACACACACACACACACACATTTTACCCATAGGAATATATGTCTTTCAAATACTTAGAGAATTTATAAGTAGGAGTGGTGTTCACGGAACTTCTCCAGCCTTAACCACAGTACTGCGGTTACTAACGTCTACCACCTTACGTTAGCGAAACTTCGAATTTTTCACTGATTATGGCAGTCGATAGCACTCCCGAAACGTCTGTTTTTTGTGAAAACAATGGACTACGGCCAAATAACCCGGGTATCAATTTTAACAATAATACTTCCCTTAGTACTATTCATTACAACCATTACTGTCTACTGTGCATATTGGAAAGCAGTTATGGAACTGTTAAAATGTTGCTAATTGATAATCACAAATTTAAATTGATTTGACTGAGAGAGTAAATCAATACATTAAAGCCAAACAGATTTAAAATGTGTTCTGTGGATACAGTTAAGCTTTGTGCAACGTGTATTCTAGCGTAAAACGAGGCACTCTTGATTTTGTGTTGGTGCAACCGCTGTATAACCGTGCTACGCACCGAGCCGATGAATCCCTTTGCAATGTAGGTCCACACCTGAATATACTGGGTGCGGAAACCTACCAAATAAGGTACTTAATTATTTACAAAACACTGAGCTGTGATTTATAAACGATAACGCATCACTGTATGCCTCTGTATGCTTGTCTTCTCATTCTATCGCATCTTCGTCCCTGTCAATATATCTCTATTTTTTCTCTCTCTCTTACCCTCTGACTCTCACCATTTACCTCCTTACTTTTTTATCTATATACCTTTACGCTCTGTCTCTCTGCTCTTGTTAGTGTATGTTTCGATTTTAAGTCTGTCCGCCTATACACCAGTGCCATCCGACTTCCCTCTCTATCACTCTCACACTATCTATTTTTATTTCTTCACCCTTCTGTCAATTTGCAGTAAACATTTAAAGCAAATAAATAAATAAAATTAACTCGTAAAAAGTCATATGACTTGTCATACCAACAATCCTTAAGTTAAAAAATCAGGTATTGTTGTTTCACTCTACGGACAACCGAAAAAACCGAATTGTTTCACATCAAGAAAACCGATGTAAGTTGTAAAAATATCTACTAATAATCTCCATTTTGACTAATTACTGAGACTTCACTTTTTTTACTCATCGGTTACGAAAAAAAAGATTTTTTAAAACAAAATGACAAAAATCTTAGCTCCTAACACACATGAGGAATTTTAGAGGCCTGGCTTGTTCTTCGTGTTTCAACCACTCAGGTTTCCGTCAATTAAAAAGCCATGGAAATTCTATGTTTATCTGTTAGGAGGTTTTTGTCAAGGCCTTTTTTCAAAACGTTTTTCATTAAAGTTTGTACCAAATTTAGTTAATAACACTGTTCTTAATTTGAAAAAACTAATATTTCCTGTACGATAGTTTTCTTTAAATGCGATTTATAAGTAGTATAAAAATGCTATTTTCTATTTTATATTTTCTAAACTATTTTTGCAATACGCAATTAAAAAAATAAACTCTTTGGAACCGCACATTTCTCAGACCTCAGGCATAGATAGAAACGCCTTTAAACGTGCTTTATGCATAATTCGTGCCAGGAGAAACTAGGGAGTTATATACGGAACTATTACCACTCTTGCAGTGAGTCAGCAAGCAGGATTGTAACGAATCTAATAATTTTTACAACTTCTTTTATCTGGATACCTTACGCATTATTCAATATAGTTTTTGAGTTAAGAATATTCCATACTAAAACAACAGAAACAACAATAGGGCCGTCGGTTTATATTAATTTCCAACATAAATCAGGCAAAACATTAATTTTTACACTATATTTTTGAAACATTGCAATAGTTGCTAACCAACACTAAGCAACTCTACTTATTAGTAGAGTGTTTGGGTACTTCATTCAGATGTGTTGGAAATTCCGGATATTTAGTTTATTTGCTTAAATTAGGGCTCAAAAAAGTTTAAATTGGGTAATGAGCTTCGTTTTGAGTCTAAATAAGATTTATTAACATCGAGAAGTTCTCTCCAGTGAAGAGGTCATTTTTCTAGTCTAGCTCTTCTTTATTTTGTGAAGACTCATACTATACAGTTCTGTCTGTAATTACAACTTGTTGCATTTGACACATCTTTTGTCTAATTCGATCCATTTGATGGAGGTGGCCGTGGTGAGGTAGTATTGATTTTGCTCTTTTCTCAATATTTCTGATGGTAAAGCTATAGTAAGTATGTTTTAAAAGGCCAGAGTAAGTTATTAACTTTTATACCATTCTACCATTGTAACTACGTTCAAATTTAATTTCACATTACATTAAATCTAGATTACATTTAGCTAATACAGTCTCCACCAGTAAACATCAGCAAAGGCCGTAAAGAAAGTAGAGGCAAAATTAGCGTTTATGAACAGTGGACTAAAATAAGGAAAATTCCATAAAGCTTTTTTCAAGACAAACGTCACTTTGTACGGCTTTTAATCGTGGGAAAAGTAACAAGAAACATGACTTGGTGCTGGAAGAGATTGAGTGAATTTAATGGAAGGACAGAGTGAACAAAGAACAAGCGTTTAAGAGGTCGTGTAAAAAAAGGAGATTTTGAGAAAGTCATCACAAGGAATACGGATAGTTGGGCCCGACGACTATGGAATTAAAGGAAACGATACAAAAGAAATGCTAAGAAAAAGCTAAGAAAAATATTCTTGGGCAAAAACATTAGTAACAAGTAAAGTAACAAGGAAAATGTATTTTAAAAAGATACAAGTATTTTTATACGCTTTATTTTTCCAGTTGCTTATAGAATATTAAAACGTATCTGTCACTTTTGTGCCTGAAATGATTGAAATTAGAAAAGTTATGACACTGAACAAACATATCACTCCAGATAGACTACGCAGTTTGTCCTGTTATGCAAGCTATATTGGTAACATTTATGTTACTTACTTAGTTAATGATCGTAATACAGGCCATTCCGTAGAGGTTTCATAATTGTCTTACAAATACTGTTGGAACTAATGTTACGACATTACAGAACAATCTACGTGTTTCTTGAACGATCCAGTGGAATCCGGCTGTAATATTATGTGCGTACGTGATTCTCGACATGCGTTGAGAAATTGTTCCGGACTCACCGGTCCGCGCCTGCTGTGTGTAAGGCCGCAACCATTTATATTCTGGTGTTTTCTAGTAGCATTCTTGACGCGCAGTTTGGAATATTCTGGTATTTCGGCGGGGTATAAAAACAAGTACTCAGCGACGTTCAGTTTCAGTTTGAGTTGCGATTTATTGGAATGCGGTTCGTAGTATTATAGTTCAGAGTTATTGTCGGGCGATTACACAGTACACAGTGCGGTTTGAAGTATTGTGGTGAAGTGTTATGTGTTTTATAATTGTGCAATACTCTATTAGTGGACAGTTTTATTGCGTGTGAACAATTTTTATTTGATTTGTTGTAAGAGACTGTCTTGTTAATTACAAACTGTTTGTTTAATTGTGATAATTAAAGCTGGTGATTAGTGACTTAATTGGTGTCTTGTATTTTGTTTTCTAGTATACCATACGACGATCAAGTTAGACCGTTGTAACATTATGCAGCAGGTAGTCACTTTTCAGGCGATTAGAAGTCAACTAATCGCACACGCGCGCGCACACACACAGCAATACGGGTTATAGTTCACTGCAATGCCTTGAATTAAGACTATATACTCCCTGAAGATAATATGAGAAATCGAAATAATTGTTCGAGTTGCATAAAATAAAACGTATAGTTGTTAAACAGTCAAGTGTTTTATTTTTAATAATCATTCTTTCAGTACTTCATCAAGTGACATACGCGAAAATTGTACGTTGTCCCTAATGTTACTTGTCCTCTACCTAGCCACACGTCTACAGACAAACCAAGAATATTATTTCTTCAGACCGTACGATCTTCGTTGTTCCAAGATTCACAGCTGTACAACAGTGTTGGCACACTGTCCAACAACTGTACTCTTAATCTTTACCATAAAAATAAATTATGTAAGAATATAACATAAACGGCAATCTTTAAAGTATTTATTGAAAGTATTTTAAATAATAAATCTGTATTAGTGGTTATAATCACAAACAGTAATTACGTTGTTGCACACCTCTATGTAACAAATTCCCGATTAGCGCTTCGAGCCTCATCATCATAGGAAATATTTTTGTTATACAGTGGTCTGCAACAGCGTAATTTCTATTCGTTAAAAGTGTTACATTTATGAACCGATACGTAGACAGTATGTATTTTTTTACAATACAACACACAACCAGAGACGTCCGCAAAGAGTTACGTATACTGTCTAATTTATCTGCAGAAAATTCATTCGTGACTGTATTCCCCCGTTGTGAAACACACAAGTCGGAATGTTTTATCATTATGAATGTCCTCGTTAAGACAACAAAGCAATGTGCGTTTGAGTTGGTACATGTCACATACATACACGAAAGCCGAGAGGTTGGGGTCTACTATGGTCATTCTTGCGTCCGTGACATATGTCAACTCGAACACACGTCGGTCTGTGTACGTCTGCCCTGGTCTTAATCGTGGCACTCGCAATATTAAACGTTTCTTACGCTTTAGGTATTCACGTGATGGGTGAAGGCCATAATTTAAACTTTTTTCTGCAGAGACGCTGTCACGCCTATAAATAGACGCTCACTACTGCCCTATAAATTAAATAATTTAGTTAATTTTTGTTTGAACGGAAATTGTGTTGTTAAAACTTACACAACGAAAATTTTCCTGTGAAAATCTATAATATATTTCCTGTGAAATATGTTTTTCTACAAAAACAAATAAGCAATGAGGAATAACTCTAGATTGTCCTTCTTATGTAAAGTCGTTTGCAGAATCGGTCTCCACAGTGGTCAGAATGTATCGTTATATCAGATGTAAGGTTTTCATGTCTTTAATAGCAGTATCATCAAAAAACATTTTTTCATTAACGACTAGATAGAATGAAACAGGCGAAACCAACGGAAATCACATCCAGTGGAATTTGTTGATACTGTCGCATCTGTATACTGTAAATGATTAAGTGAATTTTTTCCAACGAAACTTCCATAGACATTGACAGTGTATCTGGAGAAAATACATCAGAATCGCTTCCTAGCGTGTACAACTGTGTTGGATATGGTAAGCTACACTGTTATGTAAGGTGCTAGTTTACAATTTAATCCAGACATAGAACAGACTAAAAAAATATGCAGAGTCAAATACCACATTACGGTAAAAATTAAAACAAAATTCTTATGTGGAACGTAACCTATTACGTTAGAAAACTAAATTTGTTCTCTTTGTTTACTTTCAGTTATGTAAAAATAAAATAAAATATTTATGTAGGCCTAAATATTTTTATCTGTTCTTGACTTACTTTAACAAATTTATGCAACAAAAAATATTTTTTATTTAAGTATTAGTAGTTTAAGGGCTTAAACACCAGTGCGAATGTAATATCTGTCACTACATTGGTTTGTGCATAACACAGTTACTCTATCGTTGAGGGTTCCAAAAACCGTAAGAGAGATGACACAGAAAAACGTATTGAGAAATATTACAAGTAAAGCTGTACAAATATTCCAAAATGGTTCAGGGAGGTTACATTTCGACTTCATTTAAATGTTACCAAGTTTAATTAGAGTCTTATATACATAATAATAATTATATAAAGTTGGACATTCACAAAAGTACTTCATGGCGCAGAATGTTTGGTTACGACTGCTCTAACTTGTACCTTTGTTAGACTTGATACCTATTTATACCTATTTATCTACCCAATTGGTACCTATAAAATTGCATTTAGACGTTAAGAATTGTTACCGTGGCTTCAGTCTTATTCATTATTTAATGAAGTTATCATTCAGTGAAAGGTGTCGTCGAAGGAAATTTTACGTTTGCGGGAACATAGACATAAAACTGTCAAACAAAATCGATTTTCTTTTGCGGTTTGAAGATTATTTAGAGCAGAAGTGTTACCTCTTTTTGAAACGTTCAACAGGACTAATCATTTTCAAACCCTTTGGAATATATTTCAAATATCAGGGGAGGTTTTGTTTCACTGTGGTCTTATCAAATTCTAACCGTGTCTTGATGTGATGTATCAATAGGGACAGACGAGGCGCTGGCGAAATGTATTGCTACCTCCTCGTTGTGTTGCTTGTATCCCACTGAGTCACACGTACGTAGACTGTATCAGGAGTACAGACAGATCATAACGAAACATAGTTATTGGACTTTCACTATTTTTTTTATTACATCGTCCAATATTCTAGAAATATTTTTATTCCAAATATTCTAGGAATATTATTATAATCGGCTATTTAAAATACATCAAACAATTTAAACTTTCTTATGTGACTTATAGTAATTGATATTCTAATTGATAGTAATTGATTGATAGTAATAATTCAATTATATGACAAATTGTCTTATTCCGTATTGTACATTTTGAAATAGAGCAAAAGACAGACAGACAGATAAAGAGATAGAGAGACAGACATAGAGAAAAGTGGAGATTCAGAGGTAAACACTGAACACAGAGGAGAGATTGAGATGCAGATTATATGTTATAACTAGTCGTTCTGTTCGGTCGGTTTAGAATTACTATTATGAAGATTTAATTTATAGTTCAAGTTGTTTCAAAAAAGGTTTAAATGCTGAAAAATGTTTAAGTTCTTTTTTCGAAGCACTGGTCGGTTTAGATTTTAATTACCACTTACTTACCGATGTCAATCTTCTAATGTAGATCTTCTCTTTCTGTAATATATTGAAAACAGCACAACACAATTCATATAATATTTACCACTTGTTTGTATGTTAAAATTGTGTAAATAAAGTTACTCTGTAAATAAGACTGTTTTGAAATTATTCAAAATCTTGTCTGCTTACTTGGCTTACTGCCAATCTGTGAAATAAATGCTCTGTTGTGTTGTTATTATAGTCTACCTTTAAATAATGGACTGACTCGATTATATATTAAATGGTAATTTATTAACAATGTAATTCAATTAAAGTTCAATTTAAAACCCTCACAAAAGTTTTTTAAAACATTAAAACAATTCAAAATCATTACAGATATTCTTAAAACTCAGGGCTGGTAACACTGATTTCTATGTTGTGATTCTCTAACATGATTTGGTTAGATTTCTTATTTATAATTAATAAAATAGTGAGTTCTTTGAGTATACAAGGTACTTACTACAAAAAAATGCTTAAATACGATAATGACGTATTGTGGAGAGTGGTTACATAAAATAGAAAAGGTTAATTATAATTGTAAACATTCTTCGTATTATTTGAATTAGCAGCCATCCTTACTACTTCTTTTATGATGATGATGTCAGAGATGACGAAAAGCTTTGTCTGAACATAAAATTGTAGCAGTTTAGGAACTTCATAAAAGAAATAATAATTGTAAACAATTGTACAAGACACGCTTGCATTTAAATTTGCAGGTTATGGTATCGCATGTACAATACGATTATTATTTCTGTATATCGGAATAAAATTCCGTTAATGGTTATAAAAATTAAAATATAATGACTGATTTATAATTTCAGTGCAATTAAAAAATAGTTATGCTTTCTTGAATTGAAAGCATTGCACTGTATCAATTGTGTACATTTCAACAACAGGTAGGTTAGAATGAAAATGTTTCTAAGTTAATTGATAAAAATATCTGAATTAAATTCATAAAATCTCATTGTTATACATAATATTAGTTAATGACATATTTATTAATCATTAACTTTATTGATAGTTCTCAAATATTATTAAGAATCGAATTGTCTTTCGTTATCATTAAAGTCAAATCAGAATCTATGTTCAAATAGATTTGTGTTAATTAATTAGTAGTTTTTCATTTTGATTCTTTTTAAAATTAATCATATTTTATTTTAAAAAATATTATTGAGAACTTTTATTCAATAATACGTTAATTCATAATTATTAGTTACGTTAGTCACGTGTGATCGCATTTGACTAACGTAGTATCAACACAAAAATTATTATTTCAAAATCATTTAAAATTCAGTTAAATATTGTTAATTCAATATACTCCCTTATTATCACTTTCCATTGCTAGGATTATACACTAGCAATGATAATACACTAAGTCTGGTAGCACTATTTACACTTCACACGTTTTGGAGGTTATGATGTTAGGTTAGTTATCTGTCTACTGGGGGGGGGGGGGGGAACGCGCACATTGTTATAAATATACTATCAGCGCAGAAACGTTCTGTTGGCGTCGATGTCCAGTTTTTTAGTGAGGCCACGCTTAGCTCCTTTGGTCGGCGTCTGCTTGGAATCAGCGTCTCTAATTGGCTGAAAGTCGTTTAATCTTGTCCCCATATGCCACAAGAAATTAATAATTTTTATTTCTCAGCGTCTGTTTTTGAGGTTGAGAGTATAAAAAGGAAGCCATCAGTTCTTTTGAAATTGACTGAATAATTATGATTGCTCATAACCTTCTTAATGCACCTCCGATTAGAAAACTAATAGTATCATGTTATTTCGGCTGCTTTGCTCTTTATTTTGAGTCCACACAAGCACTATTTTCGTTCATGATTAAACTATTTAGACTTTCGTTGATGCACTTTTAGTGTTTCTTATTTAAACATAAGTTCTTTCACTTTTATTGTATCACATGATACATATATCACTTATTGATTATGTTTCAGGTCATTTTTTCTCATTAATTGTTTCTTAAATGCTAAATATTTACAAAATTCAATAATACACTTTTCAGGCGAGTAGGCCTTAAATGTCCATGCATTATTTCTTATTATTTACAATACATATTTCACTCTCACACAATTCTATTGTGTTTAGTTTATACCTCAAACGATTCTACACATTTTGTGCAGTTTTGTAGTTACTAACCTATCTTAGTTTATTTACAATAAATGGTTTTATTACACCATGTCAGGTGTCCTGTCATTCTGACACTCTTATTTTACAAATAGTTTTGTATTATGGATGTATTTTCTTCCATTAACTGGTATTTAATGTTCGTTTACATCTTATTTTGGATATTTAGTATTCCCTGCTGGGTTAATTACTCACAAGTTTCTGATGGACTGTTACTTTCATCTACCTTCATCTGACATGTACTATTGTTTATCATGATTATTACATAAATTTATGCATTTACTGTTTGTTAAGTTTTCTCAAAGAAGTATCGAGTATTCTTGAAACTACTGTTATACTATTTTCCTCTTTCTGATTAGTTTTAATTGAGAGTATTTTATGTAATTCTGTCAGTTACTCTGTGGTTTGGTATTTTGGCTGCTATTTGTTTATAAAATTTAAAGTATATTGTTGTGTTTTCTAGTTCATATTGGGTTTATTCTACTCATTATTTATTCTAGTTTGGTTGTTGCATTATGTAAATACTTTTATCAGTGTTTTTCTAATCGTTAATGATGATTCTTTGTTGCAAATTCTGCTCAGTTGGGGTTATGTGTATATCACTGTATTACAACAATGCCTATATGTGTTAGTTTGGTTTCTTGTGTATTTTCTTACATATTTACCATAATTGGTATTATTATTAGCTAGTACAATGGTTTTCTGTATTTTAACTCTATTACTGACTATTTGTTTACATGGTATTATCTAATTATAATTTGTTATTGGTATATATATTGGATGGTTACATTTGGTTTGGTTGACTGTTTTTAATCTAATACATGTTGTCTTATTTCTGATATTCTAACAATTACATTCTGTTGATTTTACTTTCCACTCTCCTGATATCTAAATGTGTGTTTTGCAATGATTTTAAATTTAGAGTCAGTCATGGTAGTTACAGGTAATCAGTTCCATTTACTTTCATATTTGAGCAATTATCTCGGCACTTAACTTCAGTTCACTTGTTGTCTTTATTATATTTTATTATATTATACTTTTTACTCATAAATAATACACTTATTGTCTGTGTTTGCTTATTGAATTATTATATTGTCAAGAGTTTTGCTCCTGGTCACTTGGAATTTCCTCTCAGGTTCTTCCTGGTTGTGGTATTATTCCTCACTTATTGGGTACTCTTCACACTGGTAATATTTCCTTCTTATTTGTTGGATATTTTCCTCACTTATTAGATACTTTCCCTCACTTATTGGATCTATTGGGTCCTGGTTGCTAACGTAGTTACTTGGTTTCACTTTTCCTTCTGTTATAATATTGACGATTTATTTAATCACAACTCCTTCCCTTCTAGGGTGCTTAGTTTCCTTAACATTATTTATTCATGGATATACAGGTTTGACTTTGATAATTTAGTGTTGTCTTTCCTCTTGTTAGTGTGTTTGGCTATATTAGCTTAGATATGTTTATGGTAGATTTTCATTTGGGTATTTTTTATTATATTTATGTAACGGTATTTTTTGATGCGTTACAATGTATAACGTTACTGACAAAACAATCAGTAAAATAATAAGAATTACGAAAATAGAAAAGTTAGGCGATTGTGAAAACAACTAGATTTGCTATTAATTGTCGAAACTCAGTAGAATACCTAACTGAAGAAAAATATAGTGTTACAACATATTTTTACGCTAAGACAAATTGAGTAAAAAGCGAAAGAAACAGAGAAGAGTTGAACTTTAATTCCTATCTTTGAAGCCGGTGTTTTTCTTGTTTAAATACAAGGTAACTCTAGTATATTTCTACGTAATTTTACGCGCATTAAGTTTTTACATTAAAAAGCAATTTTACACGAAATTAGAAAAAATATTGTGTCTTGATTAATTTTGACTAGAAATGACAAAAACTGCGCTAGTCTACTTTTAGCCTTTTATGAATTTATTTTTTGTTATTTGTGAACTTCATGTAATTAAGGATGAAAATTAACATGCATTGTAGCAATTTCTATTTAAACTTAAATTCACAGGTTAAAAATTTAACACAGAAATTTCCGAGACTACGATCTTGTTCATTACTTGTTAATAAAACTATCCAATTGTTGAAAAACTTATGATCATAAATAATTTTTAAAATTTTTATACACGTTATACCTTGGTTATTATTAAGCGTAACTCATACAAATTAACAGATTGCGTTGAGCTGGTCATGTGCAGAGAATGGCGGAGGATAGAATCCCAAAAAGAGTTATGATTATTTGCCGATGGGAAGGAGAAGGAAAGGAAGACCGCGTACAAGATGGCTGGACCAGGTTGGTAAGGAGGCAGTGAGGCTGGGTGCAGCAAACTGGTGGACATTGGCCGGGAGTGGAGACCAGTGGGGAAGATTTCTTTTGGAGGCCAGGGCCCGGACTGGGCTCTAGCGCCGAGGATGTATGTATGTGTGTATTATTAAGCGTATGGTACGCTTGAAAACCCAACAGTGGCGTTTGATAAACTAGCACAAGTTTTTTGCGGTGGTATATCTCCAGTTAATTTTACATGCAATTAGCTGAAAAATAATTCTTTACTCTTCAGCACAGCTTATTAGAGATGTCTTCTTAAAAGTTTGCGGTCTGCTGTTGATAAGAGCATACAGTAACTCTTACAGGTCACTAGGAGCGTCCGTTACGGTATAATTTTGTTTGCCTAGTATATAATTATTACTTTTTTAATTTATAACAATAAAGGTGATATAGAAGACTATACAGAAAGTATTTTCTGAAAGTAGTTCCTGGTTACAGTTTTTAAAATGATACTCTCTGTTGTGTTTATCTTTTCTTTTATAACCTATCTGTATTAGATTATGTCTACAAGAATTTTATGTGACGGTTTTTGCTTAAAACTAGGTGTTTTCAAGTAATAGTCTTAGTCGTTTTTATTGCATTGAGTTGATTGGGTGAAGGACGAAATAAAATATTAGTTGACAGTAGGCCTCATAAAGAAATACATATTCAAAATTTGTACCGTCCGTCGCTACACGCATTATCAGAGTGGAAGAAGGGATGATAACTTTCCAAAGAAGACGTTATATAACAGAATTCTGAAAGGATAGAAGAAACATGTATAAGAGAGTTATGTAAGACAATAGTAGAAAGTACTGTAAGGTATGGGGCTGAAGTGTAGGAAACTAGAGAACATATAAGGAAAATATTACGAGTCATGGAAGTGGGATACTGGAAAATGTAGTGCAGACTTACATTGGAGAGTAGGGTTAAAACGAAGAAACAAGAGAAAGAATGAATATATGTACCAGTATAAATGACACAACTAATGCAAGAAGTTTAAGATGGTACTGGCATATGTGCCGCATAGGTAATGATAGATGGCCAAAGACATTACTAGATGTGACCCCTCTTGAAAGAAGAAAAAGAAGCTATGAAATATTTGGGTAGAAGGTAGAAATCTGAAGGAGAGTGACTGGAAAGATCTTAACGTTTGGAAGCTTAGATGTGAAAACCAACATTAAATATTTTTCAAAAATATTATACATGTACAAATTAGAAAAATGCATAAAATCTAAGAAGTTAAGCTTACAATAAAACAAGAGCCCTCAATTTTGAGAATATTTATTTTAGCAAATTTAACATATCTTACAACTAAGTAACAAGACATTCTGTTAATTTCTATCATAGTGTCAAGAAATGCGTATTAACATAGTCTGAACGGTGAAACTCATTCAACGAAATATATATATATAATATTTATAATCACTTTACCTCAAGATATTTTTTTGCTTATTTGGAATATGTTTCGGGTACCATCGGGTAAAGTGATTATAAATACTAAATATATATATATATATATATATATATATATATATATATATATTGTAACATGACAGATATATGCATAATATTGAATGGCAATTGATCATTAGAATAATGAAGTTATAATGTTTAAATTTGGAAGAAAGCATTAAGTTTAATATAAATAGATTAATTCATAGCAACTGTGGAAAGAAATCATTATTATAAAGAAAATACAAGTTCAAGTAAAAGGAGTTACTAGTGATGAGTCATCCAAAACCAGTCTCATAACCAAAGGTTTTCAAACTATAACCCAGGAAGGTAAAAAAGTAAATAATAAAGCAGTACTGAATATGACCAAACCCACAACGAGGGAGAATAAATAAAATAGAAACCCTAAAATAAGCCAAGATCAACCAATACAGGTGGTGTATTTCTGAAATAAAGAAGTAGATGGAGAAGATCCCAAGAAACCTGATGGCATCAAGAAGAAGATGGAGAAGATACCTGTCCCAGAAGGCAGGAGAAAAGAAGACTGATGAAAGAAGAAGAAGGCAGCATCCTGAAGAAGATGTCATGCTCTTATAAAAGACACCCAAATCCCTATATCCCCAAAATAAATATTTAAAAATAAAAGTATAACGAAATAAAAACCACATGTATATAAATTTAAGAGAGAGAAGTGAATAAAGTAAAAGTTTCCTGTGAACTAAGATGAAAC
The DNA here is from genome assembly GCA_034769895.1 of Magicicada septendecula. Classification (NCBI taxonomy): domain Eukaryota; kingdom Metazoa; phylum Arthropoda; class Insecta; order Hemiptera; family Cicadidae; genus Magicicada; species Magicicada septendecula. The sequence goes on along the minus strand of CM068367.1, from coordinate 575,461,310 downwards.
AATAATATAGTACCCATGGAACAAATCTCCATTGAAAAACGCTAACCAATTTATTATGTTGATAAGACTATACGACCATTTAGCATTAACATAATATATAAGTGCAAAGTGAACCAGTGATAGTTTTGGGTATTATAAAAAATGAACCTTGTGTTTCATTCTTGGCAATCACAAACATTGGATGCAATGAAATATGCATTTTTCAATGACTTAAAATGTGTACTGTGACAATATGTTGTTCATAAGACATGAATCTGTTTAAAATAACACTTTTGTTTTACATGAAAAAAGAAAAACAGATGTCATAGTGCTTTTTGAACGGTTAATACTATTTATTTGTTAATGACCGGGTACAATTCCCCAAAGACAATGTATAAAAGACGGTATAAAAACTGTAGAATCCTATTTATAATAATAGTTAGAAATAAGAATATAAATATAAGGTTTTTATGTATATAGTAAAAGAATGTTTAAAAATGTTTTAGATATAAGGCCATTTGGTTGGGTCTGATACAACTAACATCAGAACTATAAAAATAGTTACTACTTGTAAATAGTAGAGAGTAATTAAGATGTTAGTTAGTAAAAAACCTTTTTTGTAAGCCATATTTCCATGTTTAGAAATAAGGATTTTGTTGCAAAATGTCTGACTTGAAGACAACCATTTATTTAAAAAAAATATTCTTTATTTGTTTTAACTATTATTTGTATTGTAACCAATACTAATTGTTTTTGTGTAATTTGAAAACATGTTTAATTTATAATACTATATGTAAAAGTCAGAGAGGGTATCACACATCATATATTGTTTGCAAAATATATTGTAAGAAAAATTGTTAAAAAATCATAGGCCAAAAGAATGGAAACCAAACTTCATCAAAACAGAGAAATTGCTCATTTAAATGCAAATAAACAAAAGGGGTTTAGACAAAATAAACTTGAGATCATGCCATATAATTGCACATACCATTTAGAGAGATTTTAATAAATTATATTCAGAATTATAAATAAAAATGAAAATGACTAAATTCAGAAATTTGGACACGGGAGTCATATATTCCTGAATAATGTTTCAGAATACAACTAATTCAATTAATTACCAGAAAATAAGGGAATAGGAACCTTTTAATACAATATAGGATTATTAATATTAAATATAACTGATAAAATGGCTGAATTTATATAATGACAGGAAGTAAATTTTGATGTTTTGACTTTTCAGAGTATACCAAACTGAAAGTGAAATTACTATTTTTTGGACAGAAAACACTATAAAATGGCATTATTTAATCTGAAAATAACCAGAATGAACTGAAAGATTAATTTAAATCACATCTAGTGAATAAAATTGACAAATAACCAAAGTTTAGGCATTCATATAGTGAAATAGTAAAGTGTACACAGGATGTGAAAAAATATTTGAACAATGTTAAGAATAATATTATATGGGCTAAGAGTTTAATTGAAACTGAAGGAAACAGTTAGTTAATTATTGGTATTTGAACGGTTAACATGACATACGTTTGGTAACGTGCATAACCTAACCTATAATAGTCATACAAAGCGAATGTATAGTACGTTATTGTGAAATCGCGAGTGACTTGTAGAATACTTCTAAAAACTATCATATTATAACAGAAACAATCAAGAAACACTCCATAACACAGAACAATACATATCTACTCCGAAAAACACCACAAAACACAAGAAAACTGTGTAATACATTAACCCAAATTAGTGACGGAATCGGGGAAAGTGTTTGAACTAATAATTATACGGATACACTAAATACAACTCAGAAACAGTACACCAATCACTACACAACATTTAACAAGAGATTTACGGACACAAGAACAGGAATATTGCCAGAAAATACATTATTTGGAACACTGCAGGAACGAGCAACATTTTGATCAACTTGACGGCGGCCATTTGCTTTGACGATCCCAGTGCCTTCCTCTTAGTTCAACACAGCTGTTTGGTGAAAACAATTATTATATTTACAAATTATTATTCAATGTCTGTGTTTATTAATAACTATTAATTTGATGGTAACGTTATACTTTTTAAATATTAGCCCGATTTCTCTGACTTTGATAATAACTGGCTGTTTAAAGAACCCTATTTAATTTTTATATCATATACTTGTAACTTTTTTCGATATCCTGAGAATCGATACTAATCGATAAGAGTCAATATTGCTATTAATTAATAAAACATTAATACTTTTCAATACTTATTAGTTCTTTATTTCTTCAATAATACTAATTACCAATAATATAATTCTAATTGATAATCTACAAGGACTTTACCACCCGTAAGTGAAGATAACCTAAAAAATAAAAAGGTAAACAAGTATCGATTGGTTTGAAGACAGTCTTATGAGTGGTGATAGCTTATTTAAAATATACTAAAACTTTAATAAAAATTTTCAGAAGAGCATTACACTGTTTAAAACTTCACAGCCCTATATTAATTAATTGATCCTAATTAATTAATTAATAAAATTAAAAAAATTTTTTTTTAATTTTTTTTTTTTATAAACATAATTTTTTTTAAATTTCCTTCAAAACAATAAATTTTGTTTTGAAACTTTCGGCGAAGCTGAACATATATATTCCTTCATCAACTTTACGCTACTCGACCGGTCTTGCTACCATTGGGACTCGACCAGCTGGGAAACTTAAGGAAGTGTTTCAGGCCAGTAAGACGTCGAGAGCCACACCAATTACACACCAATTAAACACATTACAACTTACAGAATCACACATCAAACATATTACATTACAATTTACTTATTTGATTACAAATTGGCTAGTCCAAACAGTGGGGCTTGATTACGTCGGAGTCTCACATAATCCACAATAGCTTATATAACAACACACAAATTATATATTATTTGTAATTTATTACAATATATATATATATATATATACATATACATCAAGAAACAGACTGTAGCAAAAAGTGTTTGAATATATAAATATATAAAGAAAATTTAACAAAAAACAGGTGTTATCCAGTACATCTTGGGTGTGAAGTGCAAAACGTTATGCTGTTAAGATATAGTAACTTATGTTAGAAAGTTGGTAACCAAGAATGTGAAGAATGTGGCAGGTAACCAATATTTTTGCCATCGGAAATCTGCTAAAAAGAATAATTTATTAATTTAATTACTATGTAAAAGGGATGTTATGTATGTTAGTATGTTAATATGTTAGGATGTTAAAGGGAAATTGTAGGAAAAATTAAGTACATATAATAAGTTTTATATTAATGTCAATGAATACACTTTTAGTAACCAAAAGTACTATTTATTTATTTATTTATTTATTATTTATTTATTTATTTGGTTATTTATTTGTTAAGGTAAGAGGTTTCCCAACTAGTGTTCAAGAAAGACTTGAAAGGCAGACGTTTTCGCGTAGGAAATACTCAAATCTAGTGACTGTGGTGTGAAAAAATAGTTTTGTAAAAAGTGTAAAAAGTGTGAGGTCCATTCTGCATGTGGAGAACAAGAACATCAGCAAACTGTGTTATGAATGAGGTGTACTATAAGTAGAAATAGGAGAGGAAGTTGAAAAAGAATGGATGATTATTAGTAGCTAAAGCAAAAGGTTAAGAAATTGTCAAAAAAATTGAATTGAAAATTTAACATTATATCAATAACTAACAAAAAACTCTACTTAGGTTAAAACATTTAAAATGTATTTATATTAATCGCGTTTTTTAAAAATAAAATTAATTTCACGCATCAGTATCAATTTGCGGTCACAAGGTTATTTTCTACAAACTATAGATATCGCTTTGAGGTTAAAAAAACTTTAAGTAATTGCTATCATTTTGTAAACAAAAGATTATTGTGTTTAGAAAGGAGAATATTAAGTTACAAACAATACGTTTTTAATAACATAGTGATACTGGTTATAATAAAAAAGAGGCATCGTTACTTATCAGTGTAAATATAATTTCCATAATGTATATTCAGTACAGTACTATGAGTGTAGAATGTCCTTGTTAATGACCATGATTGTACTGTATTACGGATAGGAAGAATGCAAAGGTGCAGTTTTTTGTTTACGTACGACTTAATACCAGTATGCTAGGGGCCAAAGTTTAATGTTAAAATACTTGAACAATAATTTATTTATACTTAAGTAAGAATTTAAATGGACTAAAATAATAATAATAATAATAATAATAATAATACTACTACTACTACTACTACTACTACTACTACTACTACTACTACTACTAATAATAATAATAATAATAATAATAATAATAATAATAATAATAATAAGAAGAAGAAGAAGAAGAAGAAGAAGAAGAAGAAGAAGAAGAAGAAGAAGAAGAAGAAGAAGAAGAAGAAGAAGAAGAAGAAGAAAGATAAAAAAGTGACGCATTGGAAACTGATTAGAATTAAAATCAGAATTAGAAAAAGAATTATAATTATCTTTTTTCATAAACTATGTTAATAATATGTATTTATTAATGTTTAAACCACGTTAGAAAAAATGTTAACCTATTCTTTGGTTGTTTCTACCTTCTTTTGAAAAACAGTAGCCGAAGTTAATTTTTCGTAACTTTCGTATTGACTACTGAGTAGTGGGAGTACAGAGTTGCCAAGCTGCGTTACAAAACCATGTGTTTGAGAGTACGTTCCAAAGAAGTATTTATTTAACTATGTGAACTGACAATATTCTTCCGTGACTGTGGAAGAATTTTATAAACGTCAACAATGCACGGCTAGTTTAAAGAACACCAAATCCCTACCCCAAATGTCGAAACGACAATATACTAAACAGTTACATACACGCTTAAGCATAACGCAATACAAATTCATCAGGAGGAATATGTACGCGTGACACTTTACATTATGTTTTATAATGATAGCGCTATAAGTGGTTTCATAAATATTTCAGCATAATAACGTTGCTTATTTGTCCGATTTTAGCGATAACCAGTAACGAGGGCTTAATGGCATGGCTCTTGAAAAATAACCCGTAAATGCGTTAAAGAAACTCTTCCAGAATAGCAAAGCATCGGCCGACCATTACAGTAACCAAAGCTACTGCCTTCATAAATTCTATGATACCTTGTAAATAATACAAATGTATAGATTGCTATAACATTGTTTACACTAATAACATTGTATTCTTATATTCTTGGAGGCATTTCTTAGTAAAATTTACGAGTGGGGTATTAACTTATGAGACATTTTTTTTTAATACAAACTCAGTATTTTTAATAATGTATCAAATTAATGTCCATCAACGAGTCCTTGCAAATTTTGTTCCGCCTTCGAAAAGTCTGTAATTTTAGTTTTCAAAATACTTTACACGTTGTTTTCATTTATGTATTTGTGTAAAGTGTTGACTATAGGCCTAAATGTATCTAAGGAAACGTACATGAACTGAAAAGATTGAACTAAATCACTTCTAATTTTGACATTACGATTACAAACTTAACTAAAAATACCAGTCCAGTAGTAATCTTTATTGTATTTTATAATTGTTATTTTACTAAAAATGTTGTTTGTGTAATTGTTGTAATAATTGAAAATATCTAATATTGAAATTTATGTAATAATGAATGCACTCGTTCAAAGTAATGAATGAGTTCAGCAGCTCACAGTGCTTACTAGTTCTACCTAAATGGTAGAAAGACCAATTAGAAATTTCTTTTATTGCTTATATACGATTAGTTTTTTAATACATAACTACAGAGACCGAATTAAAGACTGCTCGTCTTATACCTTTACTAACGTCTCCTCTGTACCATGACATGGAGTAACCGTAAACAGTATAACATATGGTTTTAGTTATTAGTCTGTTAAAACCTTTACCTTTAATTGACTGTAACAACGGTCAATTAATCTGTTTGTGAAGTCATGTAAACGCGATTTTCCCTTGTTACTCCGTTTAAAATGCGGTTGTTAAAGAACTGCATGTTACAATCTGGCTTGACTGACACTAGCGAAGCATTCAGTTAGTAACTTTGTTTTTACAGTAAAAACAAGAACAACTGACGGAAAAGGAACACGATATTAAGAACATAGTCAACTATGCTTTAGATAGTATGGGATTAACGACAATTTGTACTTTCTTATATTGAAATAAAAACTTGTTAAGAAGTTCTTTCCGACCCTAATGCCAACGACCTCCACGTTGACATTGTGGACTATAAAATCGTTTTACACGCTACACAGTTATTCAATTTCAGTTTTTCTATATGAAATTAAAGAGAATTATTAAACAGTGTTTTTATAAAAGACAAATGTTACATAAGCTATCAAATAGATCCAACTGGGAGCATAATACTTTTATTTTGAAGTAAAATACGTGAAAGCGGCAAATAACAATAGTAATAATAATACTGTATATTTATGTTTTATGTGCATGCTCATGTTTTATACGTGCCCTACCATTAAGGTTTTAATCGACGTGCAGAGGTTTGCGGTAACCATTAAGAAAGTTCTGTCAACGGTACTTAGAAATCCGTAAAGTAAAGAAGGGAAGCTGGTTGTCATTCGCGTCAGGTTTTGCAGCGATGAGTTATGGATTTCCAAATCTCAGATAACGAGTGTCAAGCAAAACTGATGGTAAACAGATTCAATAATCGTTATACAACTATTAAAATCAATAAGTCGTATTGATTATAGTTTCAGATCTTTCTATTAAGAACTGACCACTTACTATTAAAGGAGCGTAGATTTATCATCTGAAGGAAATAAATTATTACTTTCTCAAAATGATAGCGGTGTCAAAAATTTCACTGGCTTAGAAATTATAGAGTCCACATAAGATTTTGAAACGTCGATAACGTAGACCAATGCCTAACTTCCTTTTCATTCTGCAATTCATTTGACATTCTGTCATTCATCCTTATTCTGAAGCTCAATGATTCTCAAGTTTCATTCTCAAACGAAAATAGAGAAAAATATTTTATTATGTACAAAAGTTACATATACGTTGGTATTACTTTTCCACATAATCGCTATCCACAGGCAGGCTTATCGCCTCACCAGCTTTTGTAGTGCTTGCAAAAAAAATGCCAATAAGATTGATGATTCCATAGGTTTCAAAGCGCTGGGTAGCCGCCCAGGACGTTATCTTGATGAGACGATGGCACCTTTACAAGGACTCGATCTGACGGTGTACCAGTCTCGATTTGGCCGCCGGCAGAGCATTCGTGCGATCGATCGTCTACTAGTCTCGTCTGTGAATGTCCTTGAAGTTTGAGTCTTTATGCGGAGTCTGACTTACGCGACAATCATCGCCGTAACGACGAACTAGGTCGTCTCGTTAATAAAGTTACAACGGCCCTCTACACCGGGCTATGCGGCGCACGGTCCACAAGTCCCGTTAGCGACTTGACGATTTTGCTCCCACGATCCATCAACCGAGAATCTCGTCGTCTGACGCCTTCCAATAGTCTAGGGCACAGTCCCGAACGTACCTAGCAGACGATCAGTGCCGTAACGAGGGTATGAAGCGCCTGTGGCAAGTGTCTAACTTGCGCCTCCCCGTAACCCAATAATAACAAAAAAAATTAAAAATTTTAATGTAACAAGTTAAATTTTACTAAATGCAATATATTAAATACTATTAACCTCATCAAAATGAGTTGCCTGTATATACAATAATGTATTTGTCAAGGTATTTGAAAATAAATAATCTATAACCTAAATAAGAACAAATTTTTATTCATATTCAATGACGACAAAATAAAAGAAATACAAAACATAGGTATATGTTAAAATAATATAATAAAAACATAAAACAGTTCAGCATATTTTATAAAGTAATTTTTCTCGCTTTTTCATTTGCAAACACATCTATTATATCGTCATAATTTAATGTTTTGGCAACATCTTTTTCAATTGATATTATAGACATGTTTGTTAATCGCTCTTGTCCAATAGAAGAACGAAGGTACGATTTTACAATTTTTAATTTGCTAAACGAACGTTCGCAGGAAGCTGTTGTTACAGGCATTGTTATGAAAATCCTTAATGCTATGTCTAGATTTGGATACGTGTTTTGTAATGAGAGTTCGTAATTTTTCTGCAAGATTTGAAAAGCGTCCATATCCCCTAAATTTTCAAAAACTTCCATGGCTTGATATTTGAAACTCTCAATTTCACATACAAATTCTGAAGCATCTAAGTCGCTATTATATTTCAATGCTAGGTCTGTTGCACATCGTTTAAGATCATCTAGCGGCATGATTTTTAAAGCGTGTCCATTTAAAAAACTGAAGTCGTTTGCGACCTCTTGCAAAGCAGTAAATCTATCATTGAGTTGTATCAGTATTATATCTAAAACTTCACACATTTCTTTTTTTAGTAATGCACTTTCATTCATGGCAAACGAATCATCAGTAGCTTTCTCACCAGGCATATTTTTTATTTTGCGCCGTCTCTTTTCTGGGATGTAAGTTTCAATATTTGTTGTTTCGGCTAAACTTTTTGCTGAATTGTGAAGCGAATCGAAAAAATCATTTCGGTACTGTTGAATTTCATTTTTTAGAGCATTTATCATTTTCGCAGCATTTCCGACTGTGGTTTTTCTTTCTTGTAAAAGTAAATTTACTTTATTTATCTTTCCTAATATTGTATCCCAAAATATTAATAGTGCAACAAATTTAAATTTTGTTAATAATTTTAGCAACATTCGAGCATTTGTTACAGAGTCTACTGTAACTTGTCTTTGTCCATCACACATTTCATTAAGAAGTTCTATTATTAAAGGCAATTGATTTCGTAAAGCTTTAACCGCGTTAGCTTTCGCGGACCACCTCGTGTCACTTAAACCTTTGAGACGAACAGATAATTTTTCCTTTAAAAGATCCCATCTACTAGTAGAATTTACAAAAAAGTTAAACAATTGTTGAATTGTTTCAAAACATGATTTCATTTGAACAGATGTTTGTGCAGCATGAACACCTATTAAATTAAGGCTGTGAGCCGTGCATGGAACAAACCTCGCCATATTGTTGAAACGTATATCCTGGCTTGTACCCCCTTGTATTTACCTGCCATATTCGCTCCATTATCATATGATTGTCCTCTTATATTTCTAATATTTAATCCGTCTAATGTTAACTTGTTTTCGATGTCATTCGCAAGTGCTTCGCCATTTTTTTTCATGTGTCACAACAAAGTCTATGAAGGTTTCTTCAATGCTACATTTATTGGTGTTGGGATCAATGTTAACATAGCGCAAAATTTGCGTCATCTGTTCCTGGTGAGAAGTGTCAGGTGTGCTATCAAATAAAATAGAAAAATATTTTGCTTTTTGAATATTTGAAATAATATGCTGTCTAATTTTAGAAGCAACTATATTAATTATATCATTTTGTATTATAGGAGAGAATAATTAACTTGATTTTTCTTATGACTTTCAATATGTTGCGCAATAATAGGATCGTAATGACTAATTAATTCTATCGTGTTCAGAAATTTTCCACATTCGGGATGACCAATTTTTTCACAAGTTCCTCTCAAAGCGTCATTATTTTTTACGCAGTGCAGAATGGCATCCAAAATAACTTTTAAAATATGCCTCCACTTTTCTTTTTCTTTTAAAATTTCTTCTTGTAATTGATCGTCTATAAAACCACCTTTCTTAATTTTTGATTCGAAAGTTTTCCATTCGACATAACTTTTTTTATGATATAATGAATTTTCATGACATGGTAACATAGGATTTAAATGCTGCCAGTCTCGAAACCCCGCAGTGGTCCATACATTCTGATTTTTTCCAAAAATAATACATGGGAAACAGAACAGTGCATCTTTTCACTTGCAATAATCAACCAATTTCTGAGTACTTGTTCTCCGTTTGACATGGTTTTTACAAACCATTTTTTATCAAAATGCCTATTTTCTCTATCAAGATAAACACTTAAATTATCGCACAACTCTGGTCCATGTTGAACAAATATTTGTATGTTACTATTAGTTAAGTGCCATGTTGTGGGATCATTGAAATCTATTATTTTTGCATTATTATCAATATTTTCTAATTTAACATCAACCATATAATTATCTTCATTACATGTACATTGCTTCTCGATTTCCTGGTTTTGATGTTCAATTGTACTTTTCTCTTCTGTTTCAATTTCACATGAAACATGACTACTTGTAGAAGGCAGATTTAATTAAGTTGTTAAGCTTGAATGAACTAGAGGTGTAGATGATTTTTTAAGAAAAATATCAATCGGAGTTATATTTTTCTTTATATTTTCAATCTTCTGTTCTCTTATTTTTTTAAACTGTGCACCGGACGGTTTTTTTGGTGGCATTTTACTCTAGAAGTGTTTTTTAATTAAAATTAATATTTTTTATTAATATAATTAAAATAAATGTTTTTATTAATATAATTATTTACAGTACTTACTTAGTCAGTATGCCAGTATGTTGTATGTAAATAAAATTATATTTCTTTTCCAGTGTGTTTTGTTCCACAAAAGAGAGAAAATATATAAAAATAATTACGACAAAGCAACAACACAGCTGATCTTATGAACGAGGAACGACCAACAAAGACTAGCGCCTTGCCTACACACTACACAGTATAGATCGTTCTTGTATGAGCCTGCATTCACACAAGACCAACTACAATATCTTGTAGATATTGTAGTTGGTCTTGATTCACACATGAGTATCAACGTCACCTGATTTCTCCTGACGTTCTGATTGGCTGAGCTGAGCTTTTCGCCTCATGTGAACGCGGGCTAGGAGTGTAAGAAAGAGTGGGTGTGTGATGTGCGCGCAATAATACGTGTCTCTGTCTAATTGGACAGGAGACGAAAAACGGCCAGTGACAGTCGGTGTTGATTCAATGATTCATGTAGAGTAGAATGGTCAAGTAAAATAAAAACCACGTGAAACTCTCAACCGGGTCGGTATCCTTTGTTTTGCGCCCCAAACCCAGTTGCGCCCGTGGCGGGCGCCTTTTTCGCCACGCCCTCGTTACGGCACTGCAGACGATAGAAAGTTTCAAAAATCTCCTTGACGCAGCTTACAGTTGGCGGGAGAGGTAAAAACAGGCTCCGTATTTCGTCAGGTCATCACTCAAATAGAAACAAACAAACCAAGGATTTGCGTGTTATAGTGTAAAAGCATCTGGTTACTGCTGCGTATACGTCTTGTTATTATGGTGACCAGTTTGTGTATATTGTAATGTAACAAAATAGAAAGGCTAAATAAATGTAAAAACTCAAAAATAAAAAGACCTATAAAAAAATAATTGAAACTAAACAATAATAAATGACAATGAAGTACAGTGCATTTAGTAAATGGAGTAATGCACCATAATGTATAAGATTAAATGATAAGAGTGCAGTGATAACAAGCATAAACCAGTGAATAATAATGAGTGATAATCAATCAAACAGGATTGCGAAAATTAGTGTCAGTGTTTAGGTGACTTGATAAATCATCACCATAAAATCACCACAAATATGTGGTGAAAGCTCATAGCAAACTAAGTGTTTTACAAACAACGATCACAAATCAAGTGATAATATTATGTGTATGAATAACAAAGTTAATAATAATTGTTTATGTTCCAAATTCCTTACTACTATAGAAACAGGACTATATTTAAATGAAAGGGCAACCGTTAATTATCATACAAAAAGAGTGATCAATAAATAAAACACAGCAAAGTGGGCTGAAAGGAGACATGGTTAATGGTTACTATGTGTAGAACCATGATATAGTTTAATTGGAAAAAAAATAGTTTAGCTAAGCAAATGTTCATTAGGATCATAGCCACATGGACATGACAATAAGTTAATATAATTATATATCTTTTGTTTGTTAAAATAAAAATACATCTTTTGTTTGTTAAATGTGGTTATAGGAATGTAATGAAGGGTATAGCTTAAATAATTCACCAGAGGGTAACAAAGTAATAAAAAACAATACAATTGGTAAAGTCAAAGCAGTATACCAAGCAATTGGCCAGTACTAGTGTTTTAGGATTGGTCATATAACTAATTATGGTAAACTGCAGAAATAAGAAAATGTTATGGTATGTTAAACAGTATTTATAGTTGTTGAAAGTTAATTTAAATGTTGAAAATTTTTTAGAATACCAGTCATGGAAACATGGCATGAATTTAAATGTTTATGAAATTTGTTAATGAAGAAATAGAATAAGGGTATAATAAATTTAATACAATGTAGTAGAATTACAGAGAAAATGTGTAATTAATCGTAAGACTTTAAATTAACAGGACAAATAATGATTGTAAAAGAACAAAAGAAGGAATTAAAAAAACAACAGGGCCTATGCAGATGTTAAACATTAAAAGTAGTATCAAAATTTGTTAACGAAAAGTCAAACCACTGTGAATTAGTGAAAGTAAGCCAGAATTGTTAAATAGATTTTATTTTTTATAGTAATCATAATGTAGTAATTAGTTTAAGGAATTATAACATGATTTTGTGAAAGTCAAATGGCTAAATAGCCTATAAAACATGAGTTTGTAAATCACAAAAAATAGTTATTAGGTCACACACACAGGTCATATCAGGTATCAAATTGTTTGTAATAAAATAAGGAAAACCATTATGTAAATTAAAATAAGTAAAATTAGGTAATAGTTAGGGAGTAATTTATACTGGAAGGTGAAAAAACCATTTATTTGTAATAATACTAGTCATGTGACCCAGAGTTCAGATGAACTGACCAATGAGGAATTAGCAAAATTTGGTCAAGACCGTTTGAAAGAGTAAGAAAACGAATTATTCTATTGTTAGGAAGCAAAATGTACAGGTCAACTCTGTGAAGCCGGGAGCCAAAGTATAACAAGGGATCAAGTCTGAGAGTAAAAATTAAGAAAATTATATCCAAACAAAACTAAATAAAGCAGATCTAATAAGTAGAAAGTAAGAAAAGAATAAGTAAACCATAAAACTAAAAGGAATAAAAAAGTGAAAAGCAATATTCATACTCGGAATGGTAAGAAAATAACCTTATACTAAAAGCACAGTTTAATACTACACAACACCAAGAATAACTTCACCAACACTTATTAACTACACAATAGTGAAGGAAAACAGAGAATTAACTATAATTACAGTGAAAACTTCAAATAAAATCATTTATTTTAAACGAAACAGTGAAATAAAACTTTCGTAGTCTTTGAGGTGGGATCCAAGCGGCCATCTTTGAATTTATTTGTCTTCAACTCAAACTCTAAGCGGCCATCTTTGTCGACTTTGGACATGTGAAGTAAATAATTATTATTCAAATACTTAAACAAAACTAACTTTATGTATAATAGTAAGTAAGATTTTATAAACATTGTAAGTATTGTACTTCATATAGCATTTCTGACTTTTGGTAGCAGTTTAAAACAACCTTATAATTAATATTATAAAATAAAAATAAGATTAAATTTGTTACAATCGACCCGAGATAAAGAGTCGATCCGGGAAACGAACATTTTCGATCTGTGAATCGTACTACTAATTTTCAAACCAATAATAACCAATAAATACAATTAATGGATTGTAAAGGGAGTTTTATTTATTAAAATAAAAATAGAATAGAAGTTTTTTAAGTAGCAAAAGGAAGAGTGAATACATTGGTAAGTGGAACGTCATCAAAAGGAAGTTAAGATTTTACCAAAACGGATGAAGAACAAATACACATTGATTAATATTTCTTAACCGTTTAAATATCGTATCAAATAATTTGAATAACGGAATAAATTAAAATTAAATAATTAATAAATAAATAATTAAAATACTTAGAAAAAAAATTTTTATTTTTAAATAAAATATTTTTTCAATAAATACTATAACACTATCATTTGATAAAGAAAGAAGAAGGAAAGTAGTCTTCACGTTACAGAATGACGCTCCAACGCGGGGCTTTATAAGTAATAGTAGACCAGAAGGGTTTCAGCACAAATTAACCAACTTGACTCAAGATTGAGAAAAAATTGTTTACAATAATTATTCGATATAGGAAAACTAAATCTTCTCGTTAAAATATCAGCCATTCTCATTTTAATTTTCGAATAACCCTCGTAAATGACTGTCGCATCTCGTAGATGTGTGTCAAAAGAGAGAATACTTTGCGTGGTCACCGACGTGGTGCTCCACTGGAACTTGGAATTTACCTTAGTCCTTGATGGCATAGAAAGTTTACATTCACTGTTGGCAGGTCTTTAGTTCAAGAAGAAAATCTACAAATTTTCATACCTGTTTCCATTTTATTTAATTAAGGCTATACTTCACTAGTCCCAAGAGTGTTAATGTTTGAAATTGACTTTCATTCCTGTTAAAAAATTGAATTACAGGTAATTCTCATATCCCTATCTAAAGTTAAAAATAACAGCAGAAAGTATGATAATGTCATTTGTCACATTATTACTCTGTAATGTTTTAAAATGTAATGTACTAATATAATATAACATAGTGTACATCACGTAATATACTTTTCTTTTGACATATGCAATACAATATAATATAATTACAAGTATTTAAGATGTGTATTTTAATGCTAGAACATAGTGGCTTATTAAAGTGTCATCATTTGGTGACAATAATGTCTCATGTCTTCACCAGTAAACTCAAAAACGTTTTGTCGTCCATTATTAAGAATGCTCTGTTGAGATACCACGAAAGTACAGGGATCCCATAGTCAGTGCGATTAATTCGTTACCGAAAAACACATCGCTAATCGAAGTCGCGCTAAATGAGACTCAAATTTCCATCTGATGCTGTAACCATAAATTACTAATAAATACTCCACAGTGGTTACAATTACTGATTGAACTATACCCGCCTTACATTACTCTATAGTTTGATTATAGATTGTCGTTCGTACGCATTCAAAAACTTCAGCTTTGTCAGTACTTCTCATAACATACAGCACTGTAATTTTTTATTAATCAACAGTTTACAGTAACACATACTATGTAAAATAATATTATGATTACGATTTCTTAGTACAGTGGGTATTAAATGTTTTTTTTTTATTTTTAAAAGATTCAATTTGAACATTTAAAAAATTTTTTTTGTAATCTAGTCAGTAACATTGACTTTCAATCTGTAATGTTTGTATAATAGTTTCGCTATGGTCTGGATCGAGATAATTTTCCCAAAATAAAAAAGAAAATTTGAAAAAGGTTTTACAAATTTTCAAATGTTTTTTTTCAGTTCTGACGCGAATAAATTTGACTTAGTTGGTGTAGACGAATTATCGTTGTCTTCTTGATCGATTTCGTCGATAAACCAATTATCTTCAAGCTCACCCAATCAATAAAGTACTTCACTTCCTATCTCGACTTTATCTTCAACATTCAGCTGTACTGTGTCATATTTGTCACTCTCCTCAAGCCTAATTTCCTTTCCCAATTTTTCAGTTTCATGCTTCACCACAAATTTATAAACACTTGACTTTTATCTTCTTATATTTTCTGTATTAACTTTTCGATGTTTTTGGCTCTAAAATTATCTCATTTCTAAAAACTTTGTATCGTTCTCTGAAGTTTCACTGCTCATTGTAAAAATAAAACGTGAATAGATTTTCCCGTGTTAAATTGAGGTTGGACAGCTTTAATTCAAGGAACGCCTGTGTGACCTATAGATACGGTGGCAATATAATATCGCACGACAGTAACTGCCGTTTGAAATCATAATAGAAAGTTTTACATAACGTTGATTATTTTAACCTAACTTTTGAGTACTTTAGTACTAATAATATTCTTATACGCACATAACATAGTTAGTATGAGAACTATCCTTCAAGTAGTTGCCAGTTTTCTTAATCGTTTTGAACATGAATTATTTCAGCTCACTTTTATTTTCAACAGTATTTTTTAAGATTATATACAGTTGAATTATAACTGTATAATTATTAGCAAGTGTGACTACAAGAAAATAAAGTTTTAGGTAATCTCTATTAGATCGGGCATACAAAGTTTAATCTTGTAATTAGGTTACGGCAGTAATAACAATAACACCGAGTTTGTCAGAAGGAATACTTTTGCTGCAAGACGGTTGGCAAGTATCTCCTTATTCCTCAGATGTATTTTTCAAGCATTATGCCAAGGATGCGGTCTGTCGCAGCTCCCCAGTCTAATTCGCTCTGTTGAATCACGTCGAACAAACGTCCCGCGGGTATTGAATGTATGCTATCTTGCACTGGAGACAAGAACGTCAACCCACTCAAAAGGTCAAATCTTTTATAAAAAAGTTTGTGTTTAGAAACTGGAACATTTATTTTGTAACGAATGCACAGCAAACGTATACTGTAATATGTGTAATTCAATGCTGGTAACCAGAGCAAATTTACGTATATGAATTATTTATAAAACAGAATATTATACCTAATTAGTCAAGTGTCTATAACTCTTTAGTTTTACACAGTTCATCAATAAATCATTTCCTTCTTTGTCTTGTCGCTCTCTTCTTCTTGAACTTCCACTTTCTTCTTCTTATTTTTTATATCCCTCTTCTCCTTATTCTTTGCTTCTCTTATTTCTCCTTTTGCTTCAATATTTTTTCTCAGATTTTATTGTTTCCAATTAGAGTACTTGAATTTAACAGAGTTCGCTTATCTGCCATATTTCAGATACATAGCTGTAATATTTACACATTTATTCATTATAATAATCTGATCACTGTATGCTTCAAAGAATCATTTTGTGATCGGCAGTATATCTTAAGGGAACTTGGATGACCCTACGGGTAAAAAAATCTATTTTTAGGATTTTAGCTTATTTTATTCTACGATCTTTAGCTTTAATTTGATACCAAATGTATAATTTTCTGTGCAGTAGAACACAATTTATAAGCACTCATGTGATGATGTGCACAGCTATTCTCACGCTTCAGTTTGACTATGTAGGCCTGCACGGCTTACATGCATCGCCAAACATATTACATCATTACAGTATTCATTTTCGTGTTCTCCTGTACTGGTATTTTGTTTTGTTGTGTTGGCACTGCATGGTTAACTGAGTAACACAGCAACAGGTGACCAATATTTACGGTTTTGTTTGCGGTTAGGTTAGCTTAAACAATAGGTGTCCGTGGGCATCTGAC
Organism: Magicicada septendecula; assembly: GCA_034769895.1. Taxonomy (NCBI): domain Eukaryota; kingdom Metazoa; phylum Arthropoda; class Insecta; order Hemiptera; family Cicadidae; genus Magicicada; species Magicicada septendecula. The sequence continues at coordinate 575,444,230 of CM068367.1, read as the reverse complement.
TGATGCTGCCAACAATGAGATTCAAACTTATTATGGATTAGCGATTAGAAGAAACGTAAAAACCATAAAAGATATACAAAAAATCTGCTAGGGCAGAATATTTTTTAAGTCGTTTCAAGCAATGATACATCCATGCATGAGTTGTGCTCAAAAGGCGAGGAAAGCTGGTGCATGTATCAAAGGGCTAAACCAAAAAGTGAACAGTATGGCAATAAAAAGTGACACATACACTATCCAGAAGATATCATGCAAGAAATTAAACCAATTTTTAAGATTTAGCAAACCCTGAGCTTCTCAGAAAATGGTGACACCCAAAATTCTAGATTTACTCAATAGCGTGATTTGGTCAAGCATTCAACAATCAAATTTTGTTTTGAAAACTACACTTGAATTCGTAGCGTGCTCAGAGCGCCCGTGTTCTGAGCGCCAACGCTCCAATCGTGCTCTGTGCGCCGAGACTGATAAACCCGTGTTCTGAGCGCCGAGCTTATTTATGCAACATTAGACGCGATAACACCTGGCTATATATCTGTCTATTCGCTGTTCGCCAACTCCGTAACCAACACTATCGGTCCTATGAAAATTTCTACAAATCATTGCTAAAGACATTATCACAGCAATAGTAGGCTCCCGCAAATTTACTTTTCGCAGATATACGTAACTGATAGCAATATATAATTTTTTTTTAAACAGCTTACAAACTTTTGAAAGCGATCCAGAATTTGTAAGGAGTGTTGAGAGATATTAATTCTGTCAAACAGATCTATTAGAGATCGCGTTTTGTATTCTGAATAAAATTTCTCAGTTGATTGTCTTATAAACTTTTAAAATTTTATTACAATTTTGAGTTCAATTTTTGGCTGTTGGTGCTCCAAATCAAGAAAATTGTCGTAGTAAAGGCTGCATTAGAATTATGGTTAACATTCCATTCAGGCTAAATTCAGCAAGACCTTACATTTCTGCAGGCAGACAAATGCCAAACGGTCGACTTTAAGCTGAGGACCTGCTTCTCTCGTCCAATTACATACAAATTAAGGCATGGTTACTCGACTTACTTCTAGGAATGGAAATAGACGTTGAAAGGGAATTTATAAGTTTCTGTCTATTCTGTAGTTCACGCAAATCTAAACATTGCTCTAATATTCTGTACCGATGTTGGATAGGTTTGAGCGTCTTGTTACAAAGATCATTGTATAGAACATCTCGCTCAAGCTAAACAAGTTCTTAAGCGCAGGTGTGTTTAAAATATTTTTTTAATTCTAAAATTATATACCTATTCAAATAAGTTTTTAAATATTGCTTTCAGTTTTTAGTTTTTTAAATTATTTATTATCAATTTTAAATTTTAGGCAGCTAGTTGTAACGTCGTGTTTTCTTTCTAATTCTTTTCTGATTTGATAAAGAGAATTTCAGTTAGTCAAGTTCTTTTCTGTCCGCAAGACCTACCTCAAAAGTCGCGATTTGAGCTGTAATTCTCTGCTTCAGTTTTTAGCAGTTTTAAGTTTTCCTCTAATAAATAGATATTAGAGGGCGTAGAAATGTCTTCTTACTAGGACGTAGGACACTTTCTATCTTTCTCTAAAAAAATTCTATAAATAAAGCAATACATCTTGATTGTTCAACCACTTACGATACGACATAGGCCAAAACCAACATGCGTAATTCGGACACATTTCCACAATCACAAACAGCAGTACTGAAATATCTAAACAGACTTGACAGCTATGGCTGCAACCATTCATATGGTTGTCGGAAGTATTTCTTCACTTTCTTTATAATTACCGACGAAACGTACATTTTGAATTTTGCTGCAGAAACATTCGTTATAGTTGACATTATACCAGTTTCTTCAGAACAGTAAATTTTTGAAGATAAGTTTCGTACTTTTTATTTTGTAAGCTAACACACTGTGAGATAAATAGTCGTTTCAGTGGCTTAACTCTAATATCCTTTGTACATTGGGTGTTCAGTTTCGATAAAATTTTATAAGTTCCGGCAAGGCTATGAAAAGTTTAAATCTTCAAAACAAATGTTCTGTCCCTTTCCAATCTTATTGTTACTTTCAAAATTGGTGATCAAAATTGTGTTCCGTAAGAGGTTTCGAAAGAGTCATTGAGGAAGAATTCTTGACTGTTAGCCTGATTCTGCATAGTTCCTAGAGCTTTTCTCAATTTTTTACAACGATTCCACTTTGCGGTATTGTGTTTCGGTACTTTTTTACCATATCAAGATCCTCATTAGAAACTGATTGGAAGTTCTGCCGGAACGTGATGAACACCTTCTTGCGCTGTTTTTTTAATGCATTTGCTACTTCTGGTTCTGTTAAATTTGGCGCACAACGACTGCTCCTGTGAAGCCACGATGATTCCGTTCCTTGTTCTGATGAGCCCTCGTTAACCTGATGTTTTTTATTTCGTACACAACTAAAATGCAATATGCTTGTTTGAACTTAGCTCTGTATTAATAGCCCTCACGGTGAATCAGAGGTTTCCCTTTAGTTGATGTAATAACCTCCATTTAGATAAAAAAACTTCAAAACTGACCACAAGTAACAGTACTGTGCGTACAACCAAATGTCAAATAACAACTAATGAAAGAGTGCGAATAACAATAAGGAAAGCGGTTAGTCAATACTCTTCAACACTCTACGACTCCACTCAGGTAGTGTGGTAGAGATCAGTGACCGAACAACTAGGCCTATAACACTATTGACTCGAATAGATTATAAACCATTAGTCTAAATTTACACAAATTCATGTAGTGTTATTTACGGTTACGTAAATACACAATATGTGCCCTTAAACACGTACTTTTAAGAACCCGTAGACCAACCTGTGTGTAACGCAAAAATATGTAAGTATTAGTAATATATGTTTAATTACCTTCAAATAATCTTGGCGCATTTCTACATCGCACTCTTTTTAAAAAGACTTGTCTCATTAATGTAAACAGACAGCTTACGATGTTGTATGTGATTTTCAGCTACAATTTTTATTGTCTATGTCAATTAAAAACACAAAGGGGATCAATTAATGCTGGATTAGTAAGCTGAAGTAGTAGTCCATTTACAGCTTTCATAGCAGCATGGGCGCTCTAGCCACGGGACCGAATAAACAGTTTTAAAACAGTCTCAACGTTTTGGCAACATTTACTACCATCATTAGGCCTATCATCGTCATCATCATCACCATCACCACCATGTGCGGTGTCGCGTATACTGGCAATACAAAATTAATTAATATGTAGCCTATAATGACCATTAACATGTGTCGGATGTTATAATTCTACAATATGAATACGCATAATAACAATGGTATGAGTAACCCATTACGTATGAGTAATTATATTAATCTTTATGTAGCAAATATGCACACATTCACAAAATACAGCACTCAGGTGTAGGGCAATTAATCCCTTTTGTATTGAGCGTATTTAAGTAGGCCTACTCGTGATGACAGTAAATTTTGTCTAAACGTCAACTCAAATGTCTGGTAAATAAACGAACCAGACAAAACCTTTAATCGCTTCTTGAGTCGTAGTCATTATTAAACTAGACATAACTACTTGTGTTACGCGATTCATCATAGCACCCAAGGATAAACATTCTTGGAACACTATACCACATTATTCATTTTGTTATTCATCTTCAGATTCAACTCATTCACGACTATCTTTGAAGCGTTGTAACATTCATAAACCTCTCGTATATACATGCTAGATTTACCATAAACTTTTGCAACATTTTCATCATGTCACACCACTTTACCTCGTTTTTTAAATAAAACTTGATCAAGTTCTCTAATCCTGCATTGCAAAATGTTCAGAAATGCAAACAAATTAAAACGCAACTCACTCAATTTAAACCTACTCATCCAATATGGCTATAATTTTTGTCGATTGTTACAAAACAGATGTACCAATGTCATATTTTTTCAAATCAGACTATTTTAATGTGGGAAATTTAAAAATTACACGAACTTATTGATCACGTTCGCGTAATACGCAATATTAAAAAGTATAAGGAGATTATTTATTTAAGAAAAATAAATAAATTATATTATTTATAAATAGCACTGTGATATTATTTTATTTCACACTGTTGTTATACTGTTTTTACTTACCTTGACATCAGTTCGTACTAAGAACGTTTATCCCCTTACCTAACAAGCATTATGTTAAGTCATCAAGAATGCAACGAGTTGTACGGTTCGATATCTATGGAATGTGGTATGAACATTTGGTAGAGGGCATTCTCACAACACTAAACTGAAAAGAAAATGTATCCAGTACATCTGACATGATACTATGATACACAGAAAGCCTGACTGTTAACCTCAGTCTTGGCTATAGCAATGGAATGGACACAGAATAGTTACGGTACAATTTTTCTCTACGTAGTTAAAATGAATCCGAACATTGGTCTGAATTTTCCATACCGGATAGGATATCAACCTGCACTAACATTTCATCCAGGCTCGAGTATCAAAGAACTCTGCTTAAACGAAGATCTTAAAATATCGAAGAACTTCGTTTAAGCTAAATAAGATTCTTAAACGTATGCCTGTTTTCAAGTATTTTTCTTTTTTTTGTTACATTTTTTTATTTATTTTTTAAATTATTTATTTATTTATTTTGTTTATTTATTTTTTGGACATTCATAGGATATGGATATGGATGGATTTGGTTAAATTTTTATTTGAACGGTCATATTTTAATTTGTCTCATTTTGTTTTTATTTAATAAACACAATGCCCGTTCAAGTTAGTCAAGTTTGATTATATAACTTAAGGCCTTTAAACATCTGTACACGTCTACATGTTCTTGTAGCCGGGACATAATTTTTTCTAGTCGCTCATCAATTTGGATATACTTCTTTCTTCTCTTCTGTCCAGGAAATCCAACCTCAATTGCTTGAATTTGAGCTGTAATATATATCGATTCACTTTTAAGTTTATCTATGAGGAAATATATGTTAGGTTGTCGTCTTCCTACCAGGGCGTTGAATTTTCGGTTCCAACCTTCTACTGCATTGTTTGTTCTGTGTCTTTCTCCGCAGACATTCCACAAATGAAGTGGTACATCTTCATTATCCAACCACTGCGACACGACATAGTCCAAAAACTCCGTAAGTTTTGCATGGTTCGGGCACACTTCCATAATTTTAAACCAGCAGTCCTCTACTAAATCAACAGGCATAAGAGCCAATGCTGCAACCATCCTGCATGGCAACCGAACTTCTTCATTTCCTTTATAATCATTTACAAGGCCTATATTTTGAATTTTACGCCAAAAACATTGTGTAAAATGAAAATAACAGCCGGTCACTTCCACGTCTGGAAACACATTCGTTACAGCTGTAATTGCAGCAGTTTCAAAGTCCGACATGACTTTTTGAGGAGACCATCCTTTCTCCTTCAGAACATTGAATAGTTGATGATATGTTTCGTATTTTTTATTTTGCAAGAGAACATACATTACTGGATAAATGTTCGTTTCACTAATATCACTTCCAATATCCACACTTATTGTGTACAACTGAGTGAATTCTTTTGATGAAATTTTAAAAGTACCGTCGAGGTAGAAGGAAGTATAAGTCCTCAAAAAGGTTTCTACCCCATTGCACCCAAAAACGGCATTCTTTCACTGTTGTTTTCAGAAGCACTAATCAAAAATGGCGTTCCGTCAGCAAACGTTTTTAGAGAATCGTTGAGGAAGATTTCTTGGCTGCTGGACGGATTCTGCATAGTTACCAGCGCTTTCCTTACAAAGGGCCGACTTCACATTGCTGTATTTTGGTATTTGGGTCACCATGTCGAGTCCCTGATCGTAAAGTGGCTGGAACTCCTGCCGAAATACCTGGTGAATCTCAGTGTTCAGTTCTTCTCGCGCTCGTTTCCTGCAGTTTTCTAGTGCTTTTGACACCACTGTTTCTGCCAAATTTGGTACACAATGATGCTCCTGTGATTCCACGATGATTCCATTCCTTGATTTAATGGACCCTCGACACACTGTTGATTTTTCTTTCGTACACACCCAGAACGTAATATACTCATTCGAACGTTTGATCCTGTACTGATAGCCCTCGTGAAGAAGTAGAGGCTTTCCTTTCTTCGAAGTAATGATCTCCATTTATATCACAAAAGTCTAAAAATTCACAGCGTTAACGGTATTGTCTCACAACGATTGTCCAGCCACAACTAAAGAAAGGTGCAAATAACAAGCTTATCAACGTGTCATGGGGCTTCAGGTGTCATATGGTCAGCAGATTTAAGGTATGCGGGTAGATAGCCACATACCAGTGAGCTTTGCCTTCTTATCAGTCCGCTTGCATTGCACGTCTTGTGTTTGAGGATATAACAGGTCAGTTCCCAGTAACATAATCGTATTGTAATTTTCTTGATTACATTGTATTCAACCGCTTACACAGTCATAAACTCGGTGCATTTGTCAATCCGCGTCTTTCATATTTTACGCTTACGTAGAGAGTTTATAAGTATATACCTGTGCGTGTGTGTGGTATACGCGCGCGCGCGTATACTGTAAGAGAGAAAGGGTGAGAGAGAGTGGGATAGAGTAGTGAGTGCAATTAGAGAGAGAGGGAGAGAGAGTGAGTGAGAGAGTGAGCAGGTGATTGGAAGGGCGAAGAGCGTGAATGTCGAAGTTTATTTTACAGTATACTAATATTCTGTATAGACCATATACTGTACTGGGTAAATATTATTTTACAGCAATATACGTAATAAATAATATCCATTGTCAAATTCATTGGTTTACCGTAATTTTGTGTTTGTAATATTTGTAATTCTGTTATTTTGTACACAATTCTCTAATTTATGGATAAGTGTGTTCAATACCAGTAGGAATAATAACTTTTAATAATAAAGGACTACATCATAGAAGATTTTACAATCTGTATTCAGCTATACACATGTATTGCTATCTGTACTAAATCCAATATACATTTAAAGATTGCTGCATCTATAATTATTTATAAACATAATTAAGATGTTCCGAGCCCGTGCTAGCTGCTCGTAGCGCCCACTTATCCTGTCTTCTGGAGTTGCTTACATAATGAAAACTGTGACTGTAAATCACACAGTACAACATATGTATGCCTGCTGTCTGTTCTAGGTCATACTCTGACCAGGCATTATTCATCTTTCTAAATTACGGTGTAGAGTTAATGGTAAAATAGTTTAAACTTTATAGTAACTTTTTTCGTTTCTACAATTCTTTATAATTATAATTTGGGTCTTTTCAAGAAAGTGTCTACAAACAACTCTCGCAGCGTCACGAGCCCGCCAAGCTCCCCCACCAACGTGCCCGCCAGTCCCTACTACTACAGTAGCGGTGTGAAGGAGGAGTGATTAGCATACATTACACACATTCATATGACGCACGCACGCGCGCGTGCCTTTAATTACCCACGCACACACGCTTCAATTCTATTCTTTTTATTTTGTTTCAGTTTTTTGTTTTTTTATTTTTATTTTTATTTTATTAAACGCACGCACGCCTTCAATTCTTTTTATTTTGTTTCTTTTTTTATATTTTTATTAGGAGGGTTTTTTAGTTTATTTTCACGATTATTTATATTACATTAATTACATAATCTAGGATTGTGAATTAATCCATTGTTTAAAAAAAAAAAAAAACGAACGACATTTTCCTCATTTCAGGCGACAGTTAGCAACTCTATCAGATTCATTTTGAATAAAGCAATATAAAGAATAAAAGTATATAGCAATAACGTAAATAATAAACACGAAAGGAATGTAAAGAATTAAAAAAAAACACAAAATAAACGTATGAAACAATGAGCGTATGTAAGAAGAAACGAATGTAAATAACAAAAAAAAGAGTAACTTTGAAAATTAAAACAATGTAACTAACTGCACAGCGTAAAGGTAAAATCGTAGACTCCAAACAGAAACGATAAATGTGTTAGTAGTAGTGGTATGGTAATCACCCCTTCTTCACACCGCTACTGTAGTAGTAGGGACTGGCAGGCATGTTGGTGGGAGAGCTTGGCGGGCTCGTGACGCTGCGAGAGTTGTTTGTAGACACTTTCTTGAAAAGACCCTTGATAGTAGGGAAAAAGTGTTTTATGCACCGTCAAGGGAAACCGTGTGTCCCTTGTTGTAGGCTATAGGACTCTCATTCACTAAAAATCCCACCTCTAATTCAGGCATTTATATCCATCCTGGAAACACTTAGCATATTACTTCAGGATGGACCCTATTGCGCCCTTATCGGGTCCTACTAATAAGTTGTTCCTTCTAATAACAATATTAGTTGTTCCTCATCTTCTACTGCCCGTTGAGTGCAAGTTTGGCCTGTCATAATGATAATGATAATAATAATAATAATAACAATAAATATTAATACTATTATTATTACTACTACTATTTAATAATATTTATATATCTATTAATATTGTTTTGCATAAATAGATAGACATAATTATAATATTTCAAACACCTAATGAATACAATATTACAATTTAAATTATTGATAATATAATAATCCCGTAATTATGTTTATAATAGATGCAGTGATCATTGAATTTATATTGGAATTGGTACAGATGTGTAATTCATGTGTAAAAATATGTTATAGCTGAATACATATTGTAAAATATTATAGAATACACTCTTCCCCTCTCATGCTCTCTCTCCCCCTCCCTCTTGCATTCCAACACTCTCACACTCTCTCCATTACTCTATCCCACTCCCTGTCACTCTTTCTCACAGTCTAAAACACACACACAAGTATATACCGTACATATACACTCTGGATTATACGTAAGCGTAAAGTATGCAAGACGCGGTCTAACAACTGCACCGAGTTTAAAACTAATTTATGTGTCATTATTAATTACTCATACGTTGAAACTGGTACTAGACAATATTCTGAGTGAGGCATTTACAACTGTAAGGTACTTACAACATACGCCCTATTCATAAACACAAACCACAAGACATTTTGTACATCGTTCGTTTCACCTGTGAAGGTAATTACCACGTGTTTAGAAGGCAGAAGGTTGTGATCCACTTGGCGATTACGTGTTTGCTTTTTCTCTATTGTCCGTACACAAGTCCTGATGATGACACAAACAATGTAAAATTTGTTTTATATTTACTGACCGATTCTCGCTAAACCTTCCATAGTTAAACATTTATTGATCGACGGTCACTACTAAATTAAGGATTTTATTATTATTTTTATTTAGTATTTTTAATATTATTTAATAATCCTACATCAAACTTAACTAAAGAAATCACAGCTTTATTCTCAAACTACAAATGTGTGTGTGTGTGTGTGTGTGTGTGTGTGTGTGTGTGTGTGTGTGTGTGTGTGTGTGTGTGTGTGTGTGTGTGTGTGTGTGTGTGTGTGGCTGACAATAAGAAATAAAATTATTTATTTTCGCGGAAGTCTTAAAAGTAGTTCAGTATTTCAGGTCTACTGCTGTTTAAAGCGAATGGATGAATATTACCTTATACATTTTTTAGAAGCCTGCAAATTTCTTTTTTTTTATTATGCATGTAATGGTGCCTTTGTACATGCATTTTTAGCGAATAATCCTCTGTATCATCTCAAGATTTCTTATTTGGTTGGGACGAACAAATCTGAGAAGAGAATAAAAGAAAGTGATTAAATACAAGTGTAATTAAGAAAATGAAAATACGATTATGAGACGGAGAGTTGAGCTGTATATATGCGTTCAGAGGATGTGCAAAGTAAGCGGATTGATAAGAAAGGCAAAATTCACTAAACTGCATATCTGAAATCTGCTGACCATTCGATTCGTAGATGAGCTTGTTATTCGCTCCTTTCTTTAGTTGCGGTTTTCCATCTTTGTGACACAGTAGTATAAGGCTTAAAGTCGTGGCCGAACAAGTCTCGGCTTCGGAACACGTGTATGCGAATGTAAAAAAGCAGCCCTTTCCGAGCGCGGTCGGAAATTTTGATGTAAATGGAGTCATTACTTCCAAGAAAGTAAAGTCTCTACTTTTTCACGAGGGATATTAGTAGCCTACAGGGTGAAAAGTTCAAATAAGTATATTACGTTCTGGTTGTGTGCGGAGGAACAACATCAGGTGTGGAGGGTACATCAGAGCAAAAAGCTAATTTTGGAAGTACCAAGCTGAAAATAGAATTTAAAATTTTAATAAAATTTTAAAAGTTTAATTTGGGGTAAAGTTATGAAGAATTTTAGTGAAAATACAAAATCTATATCTGTAGTCTCTGTATATTTTATGTGTAGTAATTTGACAGAATTAGTATGTCTCAACACTCGTTTTTGATCGCTTTCAAAACGTTTGTGAACCACGTCACAAAAAACTGTGTATTTTGTTATCAGTTATGTGTATTTGTGAACAATGTTAGATACACACCTACACACACACACATATATATATATGGAAACCTACATAAACTGAAAAATTATGACTAAATTATTATACTTAAATTATTCAAGTATTATGGTTACAAATTTAAAAATCCAATGCAGAACTTCCAAAATTATAGTATTTATTTTATGATTGTCTGCTCTAAAATTGTAGTGTTACTAATAAAATAGCTGGGGTTTCGTAATTTTTCTAATATAAAAAATTGCCTACTAATTGCCTATTAACTAATATAACTAATTGCCTATTAACTTATATCTAACTTAATAATAAATGTCCAGGATTTCGTTGAAAACAGAGTTCTGCAGCTTGCGAGAGCTTACTAGTGGTGTGATGATGTCCATATACAATGAATTTTGTACAAATTTTCGTAGGACCACCAGTGTTGGCTACGTAGTTGGACAACAACGGACGGACAAGAGATATGCAGCCAGGTGTTACTGCGTCTAATGATGTATAGATAAGCTCGGCGCACAGAACACGGACTTATCAGTATCGGCGCTCAGAGCACGATTTCATCGTTGGCGCTCAGAGCACGGGCGCTCTGAGCACGTAACCCTTGAATTTGGTGTTCATGAAGCCATAGATACTTTCAACAATGGTAACGTAGTTAAATGCAAATTTCAGAAAAAGTTTGAGATTAACCCTGGCACAAACTGCATACAGACGATGAAAAAATGGATGAAATGAGAATTGAAGGAGCTGAAAAAGCAATTAGAGAACTTAATAAAAAAAGAGTAGCTAAAAGAAAAACTGGGAAAAACAAAAACTGGAGGATGAATATAAAGAAGAGAGGACCCAGAAAACCTTTCCTATGGAGTATGGATGTACTAAAGTAAGAAAAAAATACATTAACTTAAAATACGATTTCCAGAAAATTGTGTTTTTTAGTATATAGGTTACACTTTTCTCAAAAACAATGTAAGATATTTGGATGATTTTTATTTTAATTTTATTTTTTATACTAGGGTGCATATTTCAAGCAGAGGGTTTTCCAAAATTCTTATCCAACTTAAAACTATGTAACACTAAGTTATATGTTACTTTTTTGCAAACGTTTTATTATATTTTTAAAAAGTTATAAAAATTATAAAAATGTAAATAAAAATATTTTAAGCAATCCTCTGCTTAAATTGTACAGAAACATATGTCCTTCAAATAAAAAAATAGGCTTTCATCTTATATAGTTTTGAAGACAAATGCACCCTAAATTTGATTATTTTAACATGGCGAAGATAGGGCCAACCCAATCTTCTTGCACCTTTCACGTGTAGTTTTCATTACCACACTAACATTGCCTTACCATCCCGTATAGCATTGCATTGCTATTTACGAGTTATCGAGTTATAATACTAGTATTACGTTTATTAGAATTGTTTACGTAGTATTTATTTCGTTTCGACTTACTAACTGATGAATAACAAACCGCTTTTATACGTCGCGCAACGTTGATGGGAGCGGCAACCAGCTCTCCTTCTTCCTTTTTAACATTTTGTAAGTCTGGTTGATAGAACTTTCACAATTGACACCTCAAAACTTTTTGCCGATTAAAAATTTAGAGAGATAGTCTTTATTTTAAAATAAGTAAACGACAACTATGGCATACTTGCTCAATGATTTACATACCTTTCTGTTCTATTGTTAGGTACTTTACTTGTTATTTTACAGTGTTTTTCTTCATGAAAATCTATAGTCTTTCCATATTAAACTCCCTTGCTCTCACAATTTAATTTTAGGTAACTACATAATACGTAAGACGTTATTGTTCATAACATCTTTGTCAATAGGCAGTTTGTTAGCTGCAGGGCCAGAAAGTATACTATAGTATTACCTCTAATAGCTGCTGTGTAAATTAGTTGCTTTTATAATTTATACATTTTTTCTTTACTTAGCAAACAAATTTAATTTTATTGTAAAATGAATTTAGATTCAATTATTTAGAGATCTAATTTTTCCTACATGACTGAAAAGTTTTGTCAATTTAAATATTACAAACTTTAGTCACAAAATATTCCTACACCTTATTTAGCCTCCAAAAAAACTTATTATATTGTTCTTTTACGGATTGTTCATATCTATTTACGATTTCTATTTCAGTTACGATAATCTCTTTTGTCGACATCAACAAGTTACGATAAAAGCAGCAGGGAACATTAACGATAAAACATGAACCCTGTAACAAAATCGTGCATGACTTGAATAAATAAACCCTGTATAAATGCAATGTGCTCTAGCTGGCTAATAATTTAAGAGAATAATCACAAACTGCAGAAAGTAATTCTGCATGTAAGTGGAATAATACAGGAATTTTCACAAGATGCTCTGTGAAGAGATGTATGCAGACAGTTACCTTCATACGTCAGCTATGTCGGCAGTAACTTACTCATGTTTGTTCCCAACAGAAATTAATTTATGACGAATGTAAAACAGTCAGGATAGTAACATGTATTCGGACCATGAACATGTTGGTCTGTTTACTGCCAATCCTAGGGTTGAGCAATCATAGTTCAGTCAATGCATTTATGACGATAAAATGTAGGTTGTGATGAACTTCCATTGTTTAGTTTAATAAGATAACCCTACAAACGTCAGATTACATTCCGTTATTTAGAGTGGGTAGTCATAAATTATAACGTAGCGTAGAACAAATATTTAGCAAGTCTCATCCACAGATATCAAAGTTAGATTTTCGTTTTACAAATTTATCAAACTCATTAATACTATCAAACAATTAAATATAAATTCCTGTTTATATCTGTAACGATAAATATAAACAGAGTCAAACGCGCGCGCGCGCACACACACATACACACACACACATCTGACAATGTTAAATATTTCGTGTGTTCTAAATAATGATTTTAATATCTCAAGTGAAACTGACTAATAATACATTTATTGATGAAAACAGTGTGAAATTAATTTTTTTTGGCATCCAACGATGTGCGATTTTATATTTTTGTTCATAATCCAGTTACTAAAATATCGATTGAAAATAATTAGCAATTGCATTGCAATCAAATAACAAAATCGTATAATATAGCATATTTTAAAGCATAGAATTAGAATAAATTTTACTTGACGGAAGCAGAGATTGAAATGGTGATTTCTTTATTCATATTTTTCCTAAAAGGAACGTATTTGCAGTTTCTGCGAGGCGAGTACAAAGTGTAACCGCTTTTAATACTAATCAATGTCAAAGGCGACTGCCCTTTGTCATAATTCTACAGAATATTTAACATAAAATTTCGGCCTCAAATTTGTAACTTTGTGCAGCCATGTTTGAACTTATGTCCTTGTTGTCAGTATTTTCTCATGAAACAACAATTATCTGTTGAAACTCAAAGAAAACTGGAAATAGTTAGTTGATATTTGTGTTGTACAAACGTGAATCTGCATTAGCGGATTTTTTGAAAGCTGAATTGCAGATTTAGGAAAGCTGAATTCCCAACTTTAGGAATTCAATAAAAAGTAATACTTTACTACAAATAAACAAAAATTTTGCTTCAGACTAGTAGTAACTTAAATAGTTCGGAAAAGTTTTTTTCATAATTTGATAACTAGTCTCATAAATAAACGAGGAATGCAAATATATATTTAATGTATTAACTTAGTATATTAGTAAAGTTGCTGAACAAGTTACTAACAAAATTAGTTTATCTTCCTCAGTTTCAGTCTTAAATTATTCACTTTTTTCTTCACCCTTTATTGTTTCCAGGTTACTGTGTGCATTATTTATAAGATAGTTTGCTGACTGGTGTATTTCTTGACTACGATCTGAATGGACCATCCACATATATCACAATGTAAATCAACAATTTTTAATTTTAACAACTTACTCACGGCTTTTACTCTAATGACTGTAATTCTGTTTGTCTGCTGCAGTTGATCTGGAGAGACGGTTGGCAGCAAAACTGAAATGTTGCAAAAGATTGTCTGGAATTTTACAGTTATTTGAATTTTAAATTATTTGAATTTTTTTAGTGATGAAATTGTAGGCACATCCTAAATTTGGCATAGTTATACTCCTCCACAGACTGTATTTTGGAATTATTTACTCAAACACAACAGGAGTTCTCACATAAACGACAGGAGTTAATTAAACAACATTAATAGTTTTTGAAATTTTCATCGTTCTTGCAAGCTACAGTTCGTTAAAAGGGAATAGGTTCTTAAAAGATTTCTATTTTTACTTTTCAATTATTTTTTAATTTACACAATTATTTATATCATTAATTTATAATCTGAATGTCTATCTAGGCTGTTATTGTATTACGTCTACCAAGAATGATATTTCGAAACGTACAGAAGTGAATGTGTAGACTGGTATGAAACGGCTGTCCATTAGCCTCTATAAATTAATGGATAGTCAGGAGCAAACAAAGATTTTGTAATCATCAGAACGCCTACAATATTTCCTCGTATCGGATATACGCAGTGAAGCAGTTTGATAACACAAACAAATAATATGATATGGGTAATTACGAAGCAGATTAGATCATTTTTGTATCCCATCTGGGGCTAAACAGGAAATAATATTCACACGCTGTCTTGCCCCGAATTTTAGTTTATTAAGTTAGAAAGAAATACCGAAAAATTCCGTCCATCTTTCCGTACTGATATCTTTCTTTCGTTGAGGTTATGTAATTCATAACAATCACGTGTCATTTATGAAGTTTTACGACCGCGTACAATATTCTACATTTGGTTTTGTCACTTATGAGTCTAGCAAATCAAACCAGCAACTTTGACGCGTCATAGAAACTTTGTCGATACTCCCTTGAAAGTTACCATCTCGTTACGTCGTAGACTTAAATTTAGAGAAAAGTTTCTCATTACAATTACTATAAGATGATCCAATCCGAAAGGTGTCAAAACGAATAGTGGCCTCATTTAAGATGACAGGAATAACTTATAACAAGTATTAATTACAATTATATATACATTCAGACACGTATAATTTATAACTACGGATGGTGGTCGTTGGTGAAACTGAGTGCAGGAGAGAACTACAAAATTGAACGTTAACAACAAATGTTTCGACATATAAACGTGAGAATGTTTATTTTTGGAAATTAAATTGATTACAAAAACAAGAGTTGTGTACTGTTGTACTCTTGAATACAACACATAGGCCTACATTACACTTAGCAAGTGAGAGTATAACATCTTCTCTTGTGTTATAACTTAGGGAACCCGCGATAATTGGTTCTGCCAATTATACAGGCTGCCTTAGTTGTGACGAGCTGAAAATTAATCAGAACAACAAACAATAAATATAAAAGGATTCAGGGAAGGGGAGACTGTTGATTTATGCACTCAGTTTAGTCGTAACTCCTGATGACATCTCTTTATTACATATGGTATTAAATGCTCTACTTAAAATTCTCGACATATATGCTTCAACAGCATACAGTTTACATGATGATTATATTTTATTCTTTTACAAGGGCCCTCAAAATAAGATGTACATCAAATTTAATTAATTCCCCGGATCCGGGATTTAGTCTAATACGTTAATAATGGTTACCTCGCCATATAAAATCTTTAAAATTTTGCCATTTGAAGAATGGTCTTTATTAATCTTTTTAAACAATAAGGCTTTACATTTTAGAGCTATAACTCTTTTACTAAGAATAAGTATACAATTACTGTCATTACGTAAAATGTCTTAATGTTGTTAATTTAATTGTCTTTTGTTGGATATAATATTTAGTATTTCATAACCACGGAAGGCTTGCCTCCGTGTCACCTTTATGGATGTCCTCCAGCTCTGCGTTATTCCAGTCCTAGGTCCTCGGTTGCAGCATGTTTGATGTAGGTCAGGTATCTCTCATTATCTTCGTATCCGGGAATGGTGTAGTCCTGAAGTCTTTTAGATCATAGTGGGTCCTGGTTCTCTGCTCTTGGCTAACGGATAGTAATAGCTCGTTGATTTGAATGATTAACACAAAAGTTTCATCCACCTGTATCCACTTCACATGATTGTTGGTTTGTTGCACTTCACTTTATGATCTTACCACAGTTTTAATTACATAAGTTTTATATTTTAAGATTTTTGTAGAGATGTCATAGGCGCTAAATTTTCGTTATTCTTTCTTACTCGTTTACAACATATTTATCTGAATCGCGGTTCAACTATATTAACGCAACACATTGTTTAATAGTATAAAGAATGCCTCTGTGTCTTAACTGACGGATTAATCGCATTTTGAAACAAACTATTTTTAACGTTGCACATATCTGCTGTACGCAGCTTACGGGTTGACCGCTCCATTGCAAGTGGGCGAAAATAGTTAGGGGTGAGAGTAGTAATCTCGCGACCGTTCAATTCAACATAAAAGTAGTTCCATGTTTCTTTTTTATTTAAAGGACAAAAGTTAGAGTAAATAATTAAGTAGGGAAATTCTTAGTTACAATCGCTATCAAAGTACATTATAGTGGTCTAGTTTAATTATTTAAATAATAACACATTTACAATTATTTTTAGTTAGTTAAGGGGTCGGAAAACAAGTTGATTCTGGTTAGCGCCTGTTTATGCAGGATTAATTAACAAGCTTTACCCTTTCTGTACAATCGTATTCCTTTTAATTTATTATTAGACTTTTTATTAAATATTATTATTATTTAATGATAACAATAAGATTTAGTTTAAAATGTGAGATTTTATTAAAAACTTAAAATTTCTCAGCCTATACATTATCAACTTAATTAATTAATTTATTTTTATTAATAAAATCGTCACATACTCCGCCGCTTAAGAAACACAGACTCCTGATAATTTGGTCAGCAATGTACCGAGAGTATGCTTGGGGAGTACCGTGTGTAATTATTTATTATTACTATTATTTATTATTAGTCCACGGTTTGTTTTTTCTATCTCTCTTTAAATGATCTTGTTCTCATTTAAATGTTCTCCTCCGTGAAATTCCCTTTATCTCACTTCTTACAATGCTAACTTATATTTTAATCCTTAATACTAATTTCCCTAATTACTCGTAACTCACAATGTCGTGGCCCGGCTGACATCAGCTTACTCTAACTCTACAAGTTAGTTTTCAGCACGCACTCTTTTAATGATCTCTTGGCACCTTTCTGCCTCATCATTACAACTTTCAGTCGGCGCCGTTGTGACTTGTTACTTTACATGTATATAATTCTTTCTTGATTATATACCATAGACTTACCTCTAATATAATCTAAAGAGGATCCCATACTCCACTCTAGATTATAGTTACTTGAGAGAAGCGGAATCTCACGGAGATAATTCTCTTTTATCTCTTTAACAATAACTAAACAAACTATGCGGAAGGGGAGACACTTTACACAACTCATTGTAATACACGGAGGTGGTTTTCATTGTTTAGGGAGGCTACCGTTTATACAATAGAGAGAGGGTGGCAGCTTACTACCATTCTGAACACGCTTTATTTCTTCTAACTGCCCACCACTGGTTGTTCGCTATTCAACTATACTTTTATTATTATTTTCCTTTCTCTTACTTACTGCTACTGGTTACACAAATTTGTTTAACTTAAGATTTATTCAGCCTTATTATTCACTTATTATTACTTTGGGGTTTTTTTTTTTTAAAAAAACTTACCTAGAATTATTTCCTATCAACTTACCATATTTACTTAGAACAATTTATTTACTTTTTTTTTTTTATTTGGCTCAGTTTACAAGTTTACTGTTTTGGGACATGGGGTTTTATACTTTATCTAACAAGGGAGGGTTAACTAAGTCATTTACTCATTTGAAAAATAAGTCACAATATTATTTGCTCTACTATACTACACACAATTATCGCCTACACAGTTTAGTTCATGGTAAACATTTATTAACAGTTATTATTAAACATTTGCATTAGTTTCTATTTAAACGGTCAGCTGTTACGCTGGAATGTAGGTCAGACTAGTTTTAAACAATGGCATTGTTTTGCTTACAAAGGGGACTCAACTAGAGGGTGAATGCATTGTCTAACTCAGCTTCGGGGAGACCAACTATGACAGTTTTAAACAATCGGCAACAGGAAACTTACATGTCCGAGTTTGTCGTGAAAATGACACGTTGATGAATGAGACTTTTAACAAGTACCTACATGGTTTGTTTACATGGGATTATATGTTAATATTACTTTACACATATTATATTTACAAATAAAGTTACCTATACTATATTACTATAATATTAATTATTATTTTTATCTTATTTAAAATTCTGACACATATTTAAATACATGAGTGAATAGATCAACAGCTTGTGTGCGTGGGATATCGGGACACAATTACTTCTTTCTTTTCTCTTACGCAAAATTAGCAAAATTAGCTAAAAAGCAGAGTGGCGCAATTTATTTGTGACACTCTGTACACAATTAATTATTAAACAACAGCACAATAGCAGAAAATAGCAAAATAGCAGAGTGGCGCAATTTATTTGTGACACTCTGTACACACTTAATACACACTACACTATACACAATACAATTAATACAAAATTAAGCAGAGTGGCGCAATTTATTTGCGTCACGATGCTTACAACTCTTAACTTTAGCAGCAGAGTGGCGCAATTTATAACATCTTCTCTTGTGTTATAACTTAGGGAACCCGCGATAATTGGTTCTGCCAATTATACAGGCTGCCTTAGTTGTGACGAGCTGAAAATTAATCAGAACAACAAACAATAAATATAAAAGGATTCAGGGAAGGGGAGACTGTTGATTTATGCACTCAGTTTAGTCGTAACTCCTGATGACATCTCTTTATTACATATGGTATTAAATGCTCTACTTAAAATTCTCGACATATATGCTTCAACAGCATACAGTTTACATGATGATTATATTTTATTCTTTTACAAGGGCCCTCAAAATAAGATGTACATCAAATTTAATTAATTCCCCGGATCCGGGATTTAGTCTAATACGTTAATAATGGTTACCTCGCCATATAAAATCTTTAAAATTTTGCCATTTGAAGAATGGTCTTTATTAATCTTTTTAAACAATAAGGCTTTACATTTTAGAGCTATAACTCTTTTACTAAGAATAAGTATACAATTACTGTCATTACGTAAAATGTCTTAATGTTGTTAATTTAATTGTCTTTTGTTGGATATAATATTTAGTATTTCATAACCACGGAAGGCTTGCCTCCGTGTCACCTTTATGGATGTCCTCCAGCTCTGCGTTATTCCAGTCCTAGGTCCTCGGTTGCAGCATGTTTGATGTAGGTCAGGTATCTCTCATTATCTTCGTATCCGGGAATGGTGTAGTCCTGAAGTCTTTTAGATCATAGTGGGTCCTGGTTCTCTGCTCTTGGCTAACGGATAGTAATAGCTCGTTGATTTGAATGATTAACACAAAAGTTTCATCCACCTGTATCCACTTCACATGATTGTTGGTTTGTTGCACTTCACTTTATGATCTTACCACAGTTTTAATTACATAAGTTTTATATTTTAAGATTTTTGTAGAGATGTCATAGGCGCTAAATTTTCGTTATTCTTTCTTACTCGTTTACAACATATTTATCTGAATCGCGGTTCAACTATATTAACGCAACACATTGTTTAATAGTATAAAGAATGCCTCTGTGTCTTAACTGACGGATTAATCGCATTTTGAAACAAACTATTTTTAACGTTGCACATATCTGCTGTACGCAGCTTACGGGTTGACCGCTCCATTGCAAGTGGGCGAAAATAGTTAGGGGTGAGAGTAGTAATCTCGCGACCGTTCAATTCAACATAAAAGTAGTTCCATGTTTCTTTTTTATTTAAAGGACAAAAGTTAGAGTAAATAATTAAGTAGGGAAATTCTTAGTTACAATCGCTATCAAAGTACATTATAGTGGTCTAGTTTAATTATTTAAATAATAACACATTTACAATTATTTTTAGTTAGTTAAGGGGTCGGAAAACAAGTTGATTCTGGTTAGCGCCTGTTTATGCAGGATTAATTAACAAGCTTTACCCTTTCTGTACAATCGTATTCCTTTTAATTTATTATTAGACTTTTTATTAAATATTATTATTATTTAATGATAACAATAAGATTTAGTTTAAAATGTGAGATTTTATTAAAAACTTAAAATTTCTCAGCCTATACATTATCAACTTAATTAATTAATTTATTTTTATTAATAAAATCGTCACAAGAGGTGAGAGGAGAGGAAGAGAGAGATAGCTAATAGATAGATAGGTCGATAGATAGATAGATGGACATGTATATATATATATATATATATATATATATATATAGAGAGAGAGAGAGAGAGAGAATATTCTGAAGATTGTATTAGAAGATATGCGATCGTATGTGACATGATATTGAAATTAAAATAAACATGATATAACTGCAAAACGAAACGTGTAGAAATACTATAATTTAATCCTATCTGACTATAGTTCTATTTATCTGACTGTACAAATTGTAATATATATATATATATATATATAAATCACTGTAATATATTTTTAATTTTGGTTTTAGATGTAGATATTAGATGGTTTTAGATATTAGATACATTCAACTGAGATTAGATATTTTCAACTAACCTAAATATAACTACAGTATTTTATTTTTTTATAAACTAAGTTATTGTTTTTTTATTTTATTTTAAGTACACATGTTAAACGTAAAATTATAATGCATAGCACTCCAAGATTACTGTTTTACTGAGGACGGTAAGGCATCGCGAGATTCTTGACAGTTCGTCTTCTATACCTCGCCGTTTCCACTAACGTAATGTCCACCAAACTTTTAATCCATTACGTTACAGCATTGTACTGCTTATACCACTGTACACTGTGTAAGTGGAGTACATCGGAGGAGGTGGGAGACATATGCGCGTGAGAACTCCAGTTTAAATATTTCGTTTACACTATAGTCGACGAGCTGTACTCGGTGTGCGCGTCAGTAAATGGAAACTGACAGCGATATCTAGATTCATTACGAAACGTCCATAACGTTATAGACAAGTCGAGTAAACATTTCCATACCATTCGCGGCCATTACAATCATGGATATGGTGACAGCGATTATAGACGACAGGTGTATCCACCAGTTCTCCGAACCATTTAAAACAATTACGAGTGTGTTTTAAGTGTTACATGTTTAATTCTTTATTTGTGTTGCATTATTGTAATTTAAGAACGTAGTGACGGTGACTGTTAGTAAGTGTTGTGTATTTTTTGGATTGGATATTTATATACACTAGGAGAATTAAGGCAATACGTATGTCATTGTTTTTTATAAGAGCGTATACAAATTGTGACGATAAATTTTGTTAGCGTTCAAATAATTTATTCCACATTTTAAGATCACGATGAGAGCAATATTAGTAATAGTATATGTCGAATTTAGTCAAAAGTTAGTAAGACTTGTAGTAGACTTGATTACTGATATTTACAGATATAAAAATAAAATTTATACAATTGTAGATATAAAAAGACTTGTAGACGGAGACCCTGTCCTAGTTAACGACAAAGGCTTCAACATAGTGACAAGCAAAACTAATAAGTCAATTTACAGATAAAATTTCACTTGTTAAAAATCATATGCTACGACAATTATGTAACCCTCTCAAAAATTCGAGAGCGCTATTCTACTGTACACGTTTCTCAGCTAGCCCAGCGCGTGCAGCGTTTGTCCACTGGCGTACCCTCCAGAGTGTTCGAGCTCTTGTAACTAAGCAAATTATGTCCCCACGCCGCCAGGAATATGGAAAATTATTCTAGTCCAGTAAGAGCAGCTTTTGACGTAACAAAATTTTGACTGTCGATGGAATTTCACGAAATTTGATATGTATGTTCTATATGCACTCTAGAAGAAAGTTAAAAAAGTTAAACTGTACGCTTTTTACTTGGGGCGAGAACCACCCCTTTTTCCAAGGGTGATTGACAAAAAAAAAAATTAACCCCAGGATCCAATAGAGAATCAAATTCTAAGCAAAAAAGTCAGTATGCAACTGTTTTGAAAAATGCGTTGTTTTCGAGTTATTCCAAATCAACATTTTCGATTTTTACCCCCCAAAAACAGGATTTTAGCGTAATTTTTAGCGAATAACGAAAAAACGTTTGAGTTATAGTAATAATGAATAGGACCAAAATTATTCTATACGAAATAACAAACAAAACGCGTTTTGGCCGGGTTTTAATCCACGAGATGTTTTCAAGATATGGCCGTGAGAATTTGTAACTTGCAAATTTTTTGCCTGTACTAACAAAGTTTAACCCTTCCTACTAACCGAGAAAAATACTTTTGACTATAAAATGTCTAGTGCATATTGATGGTCTATTAATATCCTTTAAATTAATCATTATCCAGATTTTCTGTCTTCAAAATAAAAAAAGTTACATCATAAAAATTGCGCATTTTTTGGAATTTTTTCCCAACTCCGGCCCGCGCGATGTTTCCCACATGTCCAAATATAGACATAATTAAAAATATTTCTAGAGTTAACTTACACATACCATAAGGATCAACTACAAATTATTTAGATTTTTTTCGGTGCTCTCGACAAAAATGGCGGCGATTTTTCCTTTTTTCACATTTTCGGAAATTTGCAAATCTCAATACATTTGGTGCAATAGCGGAATAAGGATTAACTTTAGCAAAAACATTATACAGGTCAAAGTCAAAGTACACAATTAGATGACCAAAATGCCTCTTGGTCCATGTTTTTACCTGTCATCGTTTCAATGATGCAGCTGTCACAAGGTGGTCAAGTACCGAATTTGAGGGGTGACTTTTTTCCATTGACCTTGAATATTTTTTGTCGTACAACTTTTAGACAGGTGGTCCTCAGGACATTATTTGTAAGGGTTGAAATTATCTATCTATTCGTTTTTGAATTATTTGTGTAGAGTTAAAATGAACAAAGTTATAGCTACATGTAAATAAATAAATATATATATATATATATACGGTGCGTGCTCAAAAGTGCTTATTGTAAAAATAATACATTTTTAATCCTACTTCGTGAAAATTGCGATAATATTGCTTTGTATGGAGGTAATGATAAAGACGATTTGAATTTTTTAAGATTTAAAATGTTTTCTAAGGCCACCACAAAAAAAAAATTCAGTCCAACGTAAGGCACTGGTACCAACCGCTGATGCTCTAAAAGAGAATTCGAAGCGTGTATATTTCCAAGTTCAATCATGGCTTAGAAATACACTAGTTCCTGAAGACTGGGGGTGGAAAAAAAATGGAGAAATACTAGATCCTACCTATATGACTCAGCCACCAGCACCTGATAATGTCTTGAAAATGATATTTTGTGTGTGCAAGAAAGGATGCGGTTCTTCGTGTGGCTGTAAAAAAACGGGTTTATTTTGTACTTCCGCATGTACCGAATGTAGTGGTACAAGTTGTTTAAATTGTTTGCCTCCTGATGACGAAGATGACCTTATTATTGATGAAGAGGAAGAAGCAGAATGATGCGTTTATGCGTTTAAAAAATATTCAATATTAAAATGAGTAAATATTTTTTAAGAATGTATATGATTAATAATTTTAAGAGTAAAAATACAATAATTTTGTGCGTAATAAAAAATACATGACGATTTGATTCGATTTTGTGTTATTATTTCATCTTACAATTATTCGAACACAGTGAATTTTAAAAGCCTTATTTTTAATTAGTCACTATTTTCATATTAAGTGATTGTTTGTAAGTGATCTATTAATACAAAATTTTATAATTTGCCGATCTCAAAAACATCATGGTACCATTTTTTGAACGCCCATTTATTTAATTTTAGTGGTGGCTTTTACCCTCAACTAGTGGATGAAAAACATTTCTGGCATCATATTTAAATGTGTCGACCTCAAGAACGCCCAGATACAAATTTTCAGCCGGTTTATTCGATTATTTATTTTAATAGTAATTTTTTTATTAATAGGGGTGTTTTTCACTCTGATATAGTGGATGAAAAACTTTTCTGGCATCTTATTTGAATTTATCGACCTCAAAAACATCCAGAAACAAATTTTCAGTCGTTTTCTTTAATTATTTATTTTCATTTTAATTTTTTAATTACAGGGATGGTTTTCACTTTCTTACGTCGTCGCCACGCATATTTGTGTCTACCCTGGACATGGTCTTACATGGTAGTAGTCTTTAATATTGCTCTAAAAACTAATTATACACCAAAACGGCATTAAAGCATTAAAAATGCGAATGTTCTTATAACCACTCCCGACAAATTGTCGATATCACCCCAAATATAGAATTAATGTTAATTATCATGTCATATTTACATTCAGCACCCTTGAAACCTCACCGAAACAAATTTTCAGCCTCTAATTCCAATTATTCAGTCTCCCACGTATTTTTGTACTTTAGGGGTGAAAGCGTACAATTCTTTTTTTTTTTTAACTTTGATCTAGGACCCAAATGGAGTGTATAAACAAAATATCACGTTGATACATGTACAGTCAAAATTTTGTTACGTTTTGGCGTTTTTTCCTCTCGCCTTACTGGACTATTCTGGAACCTATACGGGATCTATATAAGCAACTGGTTTGGTTAGTCAGTTACAGTTGGGGAGTTACTTAGTGCTGATCAAGTGATTGTTGCGGAAAGTCATTATTATGTTAATTAGTGCGGTTCTGTGATAAGGTGACATTATTGTTGCGTGTGGACAAATTAACTTGAATTGTAGTATGAGAGTACCTTGTTGATTTAAAATTTTTGTTTGTTACAAATTAAAGCTGGTAATTAGTAACTTCATCTGTGTCAATTATTCTGTTTCGACTGTACAGTACGAAGATAAGTGAGACTGTCGTAACAGTCTTTTCGTATTCTTCAAAACATTATGGCGCATCCATAAAGCATGGTTAGTTATCTTAAAGATAAGGTTCTTTTCAGATTACATACAAAACGAATTGTTTACGGGTACTTTCACTCTTTTTACATTGATTTTATATGTTCCTGTTCTACCGTTTCGTATAAAATGTTGTATCCATTAATTGTGTGGGAAAATTCTATTAGGTATAGCCACTGAGCTACTAACACTACCGATTGTATCATATGTTTCTATGAAAAAAAGAACGTAATGTAACAGAATAGTTATATAAGTACAGTAGGAAATGAATTAGCAACTGTGTGTACGGAAACGTTAGGTTTGAGTTTTCATACCTGAGTGACGTACAACAGGGTTTTAGCAAAGCGTATGGAAATGTGCTGGTTATATAAGCATATCCAAGGTGGAAACAAAAAGTAATTTTTTCACAATTACGTAAAAGGAGGCAGTGAGTAAAATTTTAATACAAACGGAATTATCATTTATTTCGCATAGACCTATGTTATTCACAGCGTGCCAGAATTTCTTTTCTACTTACATAATATTTGCGTCTTATATGCGTAACGTTAGGGTAATCTATATTCAAATAATTTTTTGTTTACATTTTTTGCGTTATGTTGCTTGTCACATCATGTTGCGTAATAGAGGAAAGATCAAGCTCTCTTTTACATTCAGTAAAAAGAATAAATGAAGATATCATATCTTTTGAAGTAAATCCTATAAGCGTGATTACGTCAAAACAAAATTTTGGCTTAAGCCAAGAAAAACACAAATTAAACAAAGAAAGAAACGTATATTTAATAATTAGACTACTAAATAATTAATTACTAAATTATTATTTGATATTCAATTATTGAATTTAATTTGATTATTTAATTAGTAAAATGTTAAATGAGTTGCAATATTAAGTAAATAAATGTTAAATATTTATTACAATAGTACCTAGTATGACAAAGCAGATGTTACGAATTTATGTTGTACGTAAACAATGGGTGTAAACAATTGTAACACAATGGGTTGAGTTTTATGATATTCGAGTACCGTGTTGGAAACATCAATTGCATTAACAGCACAAACGAAATAAATCTGCAGTACACGCTAGACACATATGCTAATTAATAAACATGCCTTCGGCTACAGGTTTGTGGCAGACAATGTAACCGTTTGAAGCATAATACGACCTTTCTTAATGAAAATAAATAGATATAATTAAATCAATACCGACTCGGAACACAAAGATTTTTTATGGGTAAAAACGTAAAAGTTTTACCTTATAGCCTGAACCAGTTTTCGCGTATTATAAGCTTCGTCAGAGGCTGCCATTGGGAGCGCTGTCCGTCTTGTTCTTGGCGACGGTGTCGACGTTTGAAGGATCGATGTTGTGTGTGTGTGTGGGGTGTGATATGTTCGAATAATGCGTGTGATTTGAATTGTGTCTGTTCGTTTAGGATGTCGTTTTTATGTGTTTTTGTGTGTTTGTATAATTCCAATTGTTGAAGAGTGTCTAGTTTTCGGCCTTTTGTGTGTACGTGTAGAATATCCATGTTATTTTCGATGTTTTTGTATGTGTGGTTTGCTTCAATGAGAAGTAAATAGTTAACTGTATAAACCTGTTACTTCAATAGCGCAGTATAGACTTTGGTTTCCAAAATTGATGCTTTTTTGTTAAAAATATATTGTCTTGGAAGATTATTAGAAAACCATTCGGACGGAACAGCTGAATATACTAAATATGCCGGGTAAATAAAATTATAGATTAAAATAAAATAATTAAGACTTTTATTAATTAGAGCATAAGCGTTATGAAAAGTCACACTGAATACTCGAGAGAAATAAAGTCATAGGAATCTTACGGCTTACGTATATTTTCAAAATACTGGTCAGGAAATTAACTTGCCTTTGAATTAACTAGTACGAGCAAAATCTGTAACAAACCTTTAACAAGTATAACAAATAAAAACAATATGTAAAACTGTTTGCAAAATTTAAGATAGTGAAGTTTTAAAAATTAAAATATCGTAAAATGACTAAAGCGATGTATATTGTATGAGATCGAAATTATTCGAATATACAAAACTGTTGAACGTTTCTTGTTTACTCTGCCCCGTCTGAGAGTCGGGTACCTAATGCCCCTACTCTGATGTGGATGGGGGGATATGAAAAACCAGTTAAAGCTAACGGCTTAACGGTACACATAATTGATATTGTAAATGGTTTACTTTGAGGCAAAGCAATAAGTAGTTCATCATTAGCATAAACTTTATGTGGCATAAACTAATGCTGTTATGTGGTTGTTTTCTGCTAGAGTTGGTACAGTCCTGCTAGTAATACGAAGAGATACAATGGCCGTACTGTAGTACGTAACAAAATATCAGAAACGTCCATGGTATTCAATCTATAGTTCAATTGTACTCAAAAGCAAGTTGCACATTGCACGACCGGTGAAGTGAGGGCGAATGTCGAATCCGACTACAAAGGCTCTCATCCGAGTCAGTGACGTAACTAGAATTTGGCCTGTGGGATCCGGTCGAGTTGACCACAAAAGAAAAACAACTAAGAATAATTAATATTACTATCTTTAAAGTGGCTGAAAAACGTGTCATAACATCATGAAATCAGTCCTATGAACGTAAAAGATAATAACACAATAAGAATACGAGTTATTGAAACTTGTTTGCAAGATACTTATTGACTACATTGATTTTCCTGAATTGCATATTTCAAACGTATACACAAGCGCTGTGCAATAAACTGTTTGTACATTTAAAGAAACAGTTACTAGTATATTATACATCTGAAAAAATAGTAGAACATGTTACAAATTAAGAGATTAACAAAATTCCTTCTCAACTTTTTTCGACCCTCTAGGGGGTACGGTCCAGTTCGTCGGCCCCCCCGTAAATACGCCCCTGGTTTGTGTTTGGATTGGGGTTGTGCCACTGACTCACTACACTCACCCACAGGCTACAGTTCTCACTTGTGAAGTTGTCATGTGATTACCGAGGGCTGTTCCCTTGCTCAATATTTTTATTTGGTCCATTCGATAAAATATCTAGCATAAATCGTTGATAGAAAAGTAAAAACATTATAGATACTATTCCTATGAACTGTATTTTATGTATTTTAAAATAAATGTTTTCGAAAATGTAATTTTTTCTCGTAATTTTTCAAATTCGACTTTAAAAACTGTTTATACTTCCTTTATGGAAATGTCAAAAAATTTATAACCGTTTTATTGTATAAAAAATGATAAAACAAATCGTTTTATTGAATAAAGTTTAAAGTTTTAAATCAAGCGTTCTTCTCGATAAATGAAAACGGAAGAAAAAACAAATGATTTTAAGAGGCGGAGCAATCGCACTCAAGTGATATCACTAATGCATAGAATGGGACTGGATTGAAACCATAATGTCCACTGTTGTTTAGTAATTATTAGCCCATCAGGGAGCAATCAGTTGATGCAGTCTCTGTATAGTTATTCTTTATAAGTAGAACTAATATTCAATGACTATTAGAAAATGGTGAACAATTTCTTATAAATTCTGTGGACGGTAGTTGTGCTCTTGTACAGAACGGATTCAGAAAACTGATTAGACATTGGCTGTGCACCAAACGTTTTTCTTTTTTGGTTACTCACAGTGAAACGTCCCCCAAAATTTTTTAATTTTTTTTTTGAGGGGGGCGTCACTTAATTTTTTAAAATTAGACTCTTGGTCTAGATGGAAGAAAAAATGTGCTGGAGCCCAGAGTGACAGAACTCGCAATAAAACGCTTGTTTAAACAAACAACAACCTTTTATTAGTGTTTCATAAAAAATTTTTTTTTACAGTGTTCAAAAATACGTTCTTGATTTTTGTTGTATCACCAAAAATATATATATGTGCACAAGTACAGTTACATTAATAACACTTTCAATTAATTGAACTATCCAATTAAAATGTATCTTAATAGCTGCTCTTGATTTTCATTGTATTAAAAAAATATATATATATATATCCACAAATACACATACATTAATAAATTATGCAATTAAATTCCATTATTTCACTATATTTATAAACTTTGCCGATAACATTAATAAATTATTATAAAGGTTAAAAAAAACAGGGTAAGCCTTGTGTGCTCATGACCTTAATTGCTAATGTCATTCCAAAATATACGTGTATAAGACACTTTCTTGTATTTTAATTGCAGCTCGTAATTGTTATTCCATCAAGCACACATATATTCATTTATAAAGTCATTATATATATATATATATATATATATATATTGTAATGCGACAGAATAGTAGCCCCATCCCAAAACTTAAAACCGCTCACTTCAGTAGGTAGAATCACCAATACTACCCAAATAAACCAAATAAAAATGAACAACCCTTAGTTACAGAAAAAAGACTGTACAATATAAATAATAAAGAAAAAAATACAATGCAAATAATAATAAATATTATAGCAAGTAAAGAAAATACATACAAACCTTTATGTAAATGAGTGAATGTGAAAGAGTGGGGAATAAAGTTAACAATCCCTATTATTATTTAAATATGTTATAAATACAATAAGTGTCAGTGGAGTGGTGACAAAATAAGTGCGGGTTAATTACTTTAAAAAAAAAAGGAAAACCCATAAATAACACCAATAGTGAATGGTGGTGAAGGGTTTCATCTCAGATTGAGATGTTAGTGAAGGCTTTGGTGTAAGTAGTTGTATTTGTGTTCTACACCAAAGCCTATAGTTATTAACATTTGTAAACTACATTATAAGTTTGTGTGAGCCTACTGGCAAAATAAGCAAATGTTTATTAGAAACCAGGACCTATGAACAATAATCTATTCATTAGCCAGTAATGCTTGATAAGATTGATAGGATGGGAGAATGGTACACCAAGTAGTTTATAATTATTTGTCAATTTATAAATGTAGAATTTGGCCGTGAAGGCAATACCTCGAAGGTAACATGTTAAAAGATTTTGTTCTAATTATATTATTTGTTAATTTATGATTGTAAACTTGTTCATGTAAACACTACTTTAAGTAATAAGTCAAAAGATGTCATTTTTAACTATTGTGAAAACATGTTAAGGGTCAAGACTCATGTAATAAAATGTAACTCAGGAAAAAGGGTTCAAAACCAAAAACCTAGGTAATAATAAATGTTATTTAGAATATTTTAATGAAATGCTATTGATGGCCTAGGCCACAAATTCCATACAAGGGAACTAATGTCAGAAATGAGTAGATTAGTAAACCAATGTGATAAAACAGGAAAGGGACAAAATTTATATGATGAAGCTAATTGTTTTAACAGTAATTTTACAGATCAGATTAATTTAAGGAATTGTAAAGTGATATAACAAATGTATAAAAAGTATAGGCCCAACATTAGAATTTTGTAAGGTGAAAAACCACCCTTTATAATTAACCAATTTAAGTAAATGAGGTAGCAAAATGTTCACAATGACATAAAGAAAAGAATGATGTAATTTAAATTTAAGAAAACTTAAAGCTGAAAAAGGAGTATTTTTCTTATAGGCAGATGAACATTGAAATCTTGTAAACTGACCACGTGACCTTATGAACTCTCTGTTTTGACCAATCACAGGCCAGTATTGTGAGGGCACGGAACCGTTGAATAGTAAGGCAGGAATATAGAAATATAGTTTTGTATTGTTAACCATTGCAGTGAACAGATTAGCTCCTATGAAGAAGTTTTAATTAAATAAAAGTAATGTTTTTTGGACCGTTGGCGATGGAAAATTATAACTAATAGAAGCTACAAATACTGTGGAAGGTTGGAAGACGAAAATATTTAAATCAAAACAACAAATAAATGCAGAACCTTTGAAAATCCTGATTACCTACCAGAACACACTTTCATAAACGCCTGTAAGTGACGCCGACTCTTAACTATCAACCACGTTACAGGTACGATTACACAACACTACCGTAGACACTATCTACACTTACAGAATAACACCAGGGATCATTTATTAAAGAAAAATCTTAAAAACTAAAAGAGTGAACACTGAAACTTTTAATTTAAAATAACTTGTGACAGCACGTGGCCAAATGTTTTCGGCGGCCATTATTACCGACAGTCTGGGTTGCCATAGCAACCAATAATAATGAAATATAGTATTAAGATTATAAAATTTTACTTACCTTTGTAATGTATTGTATTTTTGTATGTATTTGCTGAATTCAATGACAGTCTAAAAGAACCCTTAAACCCTGAGAACTAATATATGATTATAAACAATTTATTTGGAACTTGTTAGTGTAAGAGTCGAATTGAGCGCTAGAGTCGACCCGACCCATATTTGTTTTCGACACAAGTCGACTGTTCGTTTCTCTGAACAACTTTAATGAAAATAAATATTGTTATTTGGAATCAAAGGAGTTGTCATTGTAGATAATTTGAAGGTTTACAGAACAATTACAGGTAATTCAACAGGAGAGTGAGCAGCGAACGGACCGAAGCATTTGGAAAAAGAACGTCGAGGACAAAATCGATTGCGGCAGCCGATCCGTATTTGACATAAGTGGAGGAAATTTACACTAAATAAAACTCTTCAAAACACAAAAAATTAAAAACCACAATACACTGTTATATTACAGATGACGTCAACAACGTGGGGCTGAACAAAATAAACCCGCAACCGTATTACACTCGCACAACAAAAGCTGTTATATTACGGATGGCTCCCATCGCGGGGCTTAAGAGAAAGTAACTCACGACATCATAAGCCCCATAACAAAATAAAATTCACTCGTAAATACACTGTTATATTACAATATTCATTATAAATTACATTAAAAAATTACTACAGCAGTATGACTCCAACCCAATTCAAGATGTCAGTCCCAGACATGCATGTGCAAGTCATGTCTTAAACAAATTTTAATTATTAAAGTGTGAACTCCCTATTTCAAATAAACACGCCTCTTGTAGTAGGCAATATATATATATATATATATATATATATATATTGTAGCATGACAGATAATCCACACAAATACATTACTCAATGATCATTAATAAAGCTCTAAGATATGGAATATCCAGATGAGAATTAATTAAAATGCACTGTTTAATAATATATTCACAAGAAAGGTTGAATAAAGAAAATTTCTGCAAACAATATAATATAATACAAATTTAAAAACCCAGAAGACTAAAAATGATAATAACAAAATTACCCAGGTAAGATAGAAGCAGGCAATTAATATACCCCGTCAAAGAAACCAGACCAGAAAAAACAAAGCTACTGAAGACAGAAGAAACAAAACTAATCAAAACTCAAAGAAGACAGAAGAACAATCAAAGCTACTGAAGACAGAAGAAAGAAGAACAATCAAAGATACAGAAGACAGAAGAATAATTAAAACTACTATTACTGAAGAAAGAAGAACAATCAAAGATACAGAAGACAGAAGAAAGAAGAATAATTAAAACTACTATTACTGAAGAATGAAGAAAGAAGAACAATCAAAGATACAGAAGACAGAAGAAAGAAGAATAATTAAAACTACTATTACTGAAGAAAGAAGAACAATCAAAGATACTGAAGACAGAAGAAAGAAGAATAATTAGAACTACTATTACTGAAGAACGAAGAAAGAAGAACAATTAAAGATACAGAAGACAGAAGAAAGAAGAATAATTAAAACTACTATTACTGAAGAAAGAAGAACAATCAAAGATACTGAAGACAGAAGAAAGAAGAATAATTAGAACTACTATTACTGAAGAACGAAGAAAGAAGAACAATTAAAGATACAGAAGACAGAAGAAAGAAGACTAATTAAAACTACTACTACTGAAGAATGAAGACAGAAGAACAATCAAAGATACAGAAGACAGAAGAAAGAAGAATAATTAAAACTACTATTACTGAAGAAAGAAGAACAATCAAAGATACAGAAGACAGAAGAAAGAAGAATAATTAAAACTACTATTACTGAAGAAGGAAGAACAATTAAAACTCAAAGAAGAAAGAAGAACAATTAAAACTCAAAGAAGAAAGAAGAACAAACTAAATCTAATGAAGAAAGAAGAACTAGTTAAAACTACTACTACTGAAGAATGAAGAAAGAAGAACAATCAAAGATACAGAAGACAGAAGAAAGAAGAATAATTAAAACTACTATTACTGAAGAAGGAAGAACAATCAAAGCTAAAGAAGAAGGAAGACTAATTAAAACTACTACTACTGAAGAATGAAGAAAGAAGAACAATCAAAGATACAGAAGACAGAAGAAAGAAGAATAATTAAAACTACTATTACTGAAGAAAGAAGAACAAATTAAATCTACTGAAGAAAGAAGAAGGAAGACTAATTAAAACTACTACTACTGAAGAAGGAAGAAGGAAGAATAAAGAAGAACCAAACTCAAAGAAGAAAGAAGAATAATAAAAATAAGAACTACAGAAGAAGGAAGAAGGAAGGATAATCCAAAACTACAGAAGAAGGAAGAATAACCAAACTCAAGAAGAAAGAAGAATAATTAAGACGACCCATATAAAACAAAAACTCCATAGGGAAAGAACCCCCAAAAAAACCCCAAAATCAATGAACGCCCAAAAAAGAAAGTATAACACATTAAAAAACCATATCACTGTAAAACTGACAAAAAACTAAAAGTGTTAGCTGTAGTAAATATTAGTGCATTCAAAAAGTTATTGTGTAATGTGCATAAACAAATCTTCACAGTTCCCCCATGGTTGAATATTTCATATTAAAAACTAGAAAAAGACTAGTAAATATAGTAATAATTTACCATGGAAAGGTGTAAGTGATCAAATTATAACTAATAAACTTTAAGAAAGGTGCATGAGTAGCAGTACAAAGTAACAAACTTTAAGTTTTGTGAACAGTGCCTACTTTGATAATGAAGTAGTAATTTTACTAATAAAAAGCTACTAAAACTGTATGAACATTCCATAGAATGGAATATAACTTAGATAGCCAGGGTTATACTTTAAGAGGGGGCATAAATCTTATAAAATGGGGAATTACAGAACTAACTGTTTATGATGGAGTAGTAGAAGGTATTAACAATTATATATGGATCCAAATGTGGGGTTCTAA
Source organism: Magicicada septendecula (assembly GCA_034769895.1). NCBI lineage: Eukaryota > Metazoa > Arthropoda > Insecta > Hemiptera > Cicadidae > Magicicada > Magicicada septendecula. Next base: position 575,409,917 of record CM068367.1, on the reverse strand, counting down.
TTAAATATAGCATTTAGATAAGTAAGGGTTAGTCATAAAAAATATTAGTATTATAATTGTTATTTTATTGTTCATGTTAATTTAGGAATGCATTATCTAAAATTAGATAACATTCCAATGTTGTAGAAATACTTTTTATTATGTTATTAGGTGATATACCAAAACAATGTTATTAAGAACACCAGTTTTATATATCTGGGTGTTATATTTTAATTGTATAATCTATAATTACTGTTATGCCAGATCAGAGAACTAATTTTTAATCAAATATATCAGAGTCAGAAGTCAGAGAAGGAAATAAAATAATTACATTAGTAAAACATTCTGCAAATAGCCACAATTCAAATCTAGGCAATATAATAAAGTTAAAATGCAGAATAATTAATAAACCTAATCTTATAAACCAGTCAAACTGACAATATTTAGGCAAGATACACCCAACATATTAAATACTATGTAAATAAGGCTTTCTAAAGATATGGTCATTCTATGAGTAAAATTATTTATTTGTATAATGAAATACCATTTGAAACTGAAATAGGTTCACTGACTTTATCAGAAGGGGAATCATATACAACTGAATTATATGAAAAAACCATCATTAATATACTAAATTGCAATAAAATAAGTGAGAATTGATAATTATACAAATTTCAGATTTCATAGAATAATAATTATATTAGTTAAAATGGCTATTATTTACATAGAAGACAGGGAAGTATAATTTTAGGCCTACCTCCCAAAAAATTATAAGAAATAATTTTCAGATAAAACTTTGTAATACTAACTTAATTACTATCAAAATAAGTAGAATAGAATAGTGAAAACGAATATGTATTTTATATTTCAAACAGTTAAGTAATAACGAATTTACTTTATAAGCATAGTGCACGAAATTAAAGTGTGTCGGAAGTTATGGCAATTTTAAACAATGTCTTTTTAATATTAAATTGGCTAAGACGTTTCGGATGACGAAGGAAATCCACGCAGTTCATTATTATACATTGAAGAGCACACTTGACGTGAATATTTTATAAAACCCAACCTTAATGGCGATTACGTATAACTAAAGTTCGGAATCAGTTTTTGTGTAAAAATTAAATTTTAAACTATTCTAATCATTGTGAAGTGGTGAAGTTGCCCTATGAACTACATAACACCTATAAACAGCATCACATATCACTATTTAAACGAAATAACACTGGAATCACACCAAATACCAAGTGAATATTCGAGGTTAAACGGACACACATAAACACCAATTGATCTACTTATTTAACAACATTTTTACACCCAGTGACTTTTCCATCTTACTCCAGTGACATTAAACTATACCCAAGAAGAGATTAAACGAGTACGAAGAGGATTTAATCGCAGAAGGAACATATTTATTCCACAAGTACTTTGTCAATGTTAGAAGGTGAAATCCACGCATGCGCCAGACGGCCACTTTGACTGATCTCATCAACACAACCAGTCGACTGTTTGCTGAACTGTGGTGAATAGAAATTATATATAAACTTTTATTATTACTAATTACCATTCTATTGTTTAATTTTAATACATTTTCAGCATTGTAAGTGTTATACTTTCTGACCCTGACCTTCTCTGGCTTTTTTATAAATAACCGTTAAAAGAACCTATATGTGTATAATACCAATATAAAAGTCATAGATTGACCGGACCTGAGTGAGTCGATACGGCATTATAACATTGTTTTCAATTAAGCAAATTCATTATTTTGTTGAATAAACGCTTGTTATCCAGTGAATTGAATTTGATTTCTTTAATAAAGGAATATAACCATTAATTAATAAAGAAAACTCGACAACCTTTAAAGGCAATATATGCGAATTACAACCTTTCAAGAGGAAGAAGAAGAGAGCTGTTCGCGCCTAATTCAAAGTGGATTGTCTTTTTAATAAATTTAACGAAGGGAAGATCATTACTAGAAGACACACCATACCATACTATTTATAATTACAATCAATAATCTCAATTTATTACTAAATTTTAAGAATATAAACACCTCGAAAACAATTATTTCAGAATTATAAAATTATATCACATTTCAAATTGCTACAACAACAACATACACCAAGAACATTTGATAACAGCATTATTTAGGAACATTACCAAATCGACGTCTCCCGGAGCGGAACGTCATTACTACACCTACGCACCATAAAAGTCAATCTGGGTAATATTATACCAGAACACCATTACAATTACAATTATATATTACCAAAGTGAAGACCAGCAGAGAGAGCCGAATGAAGACTAGAAGACATCATCTATATTACTACACACAATAGTGAGAGTACAATTCTCATACAACTACACATATTTTTATATTTGTATATTTTGTAATTTACATTTATATTACAAATTTGGCGAACCCAACTTGTGGGGCTTGATTACATCAGAATTTTAGAACACCATAGAACAGAAACACAATGAAATATTACAAAATTGGCTAGCCCAACCAGTGGGGCTTACAGGTGAGCACAATCTACATACATCAACCTTTTATTTATTTTATTATACCCACTCAATCACCGTTATATTACAAATTTGGCGTCCAACTAAAGGGCTGTAATTAGGGGTTGAAAGGCGGTAATTACTTACCCAATTCCTAATTCAGCTTGGCAGCGGTTAGCCAGCCAGAGAAAAGGGAGCAACGACAAGCAAAATGGCAGAACTAACACAAGAAGAAGATACGAGAACGGAGAGGATAATGGAATTGTTCCAGCGTATAATGAAAAACATGGATGCCACGGATAAGGAAGAATGGAGAAACCAAATAGAAAAGGTCAATAAGAAGCTAGATGATATGCATAATGAAATGGTCGAGAACAGTAAGAGAAGGGAAGAGGAGCATCAACAATGGATTAAGGAAAGGAGAGAAGACAGATTAAAAAGAGAAGAAGAGGAGAGGACCAAAGAAATAAAATATGATAGCAAACCAGAACCAGAAGAAGTACCAAATGATATAAGGCAGGAACAAGTAATGATAGTACCTGAAATTGAAACTAACCGAAACAAGGAAAATATTAAACAAAGGAAAAGGAGAATGTATCCAAGAAATGTAATGAAAACAAAGGAAGAAATGGAGATGATGAACCATGGTTTATTTGATGATGATAATATCCCTATTACCAACCATAAAGAAATCTTGAGTTCCAGAAATAATGGAAGTAGATTAAGGGTAATCTCAGAGATGGTTTACCAGCAGACAGTAGTTTACCACTGGGAAGGGACCAGAGGTAAACTGAGTAAAACATGGAGACTAGATCAGTTTCAGCGAAGGACTGGACAGTGTATTCCAGAAAGATGGAAGTATGACATTTTACCAGACTGTGATGACGGCACAGATGAATCACCAGAATGTGTTCCATTAGAGTACCATCCAGGACAGTTCCAGTGTACAGGTACACTAAAATGTATTCCTTCAGGGTGGATGTGTGATGATGAACCAGATTATGGGGCTTCAGATAAGCAAATGATTAATCATTCAGATGAAGATCCTCACAGATATTTTTCATGCAATACAACATATGGACCAGAGACGTACCGGTGTATAAAACACTATGATAGAGGGAGCCGAATAAGCTTAGCAGCCAACAAAGGAATAGCAGCTGGGAAAATGAAATACAAGACAAAGGCCAGGGATGTCACTAGTACCGGAACGATGATGAAGACTATGGTCATCCGGACAATGAGAGCAAATGAAGTGACAGACTACGGTTAAGTCTAATACCATACACCTCCACAAAAAGGGACTGATGTTATGATAACCGGCAACGGCAAAAAACCTATGTCAAAGAAAAAGAAATTATGAGCAATTGTCCAACCTAATAAAAATCTTCAACCTGGGTATTTAAAAGAAAAAAATTATAAGAAGTACATTTGAAATAAAGAAAAGAAGAGAGCTAATACCATATTTAGGGTAATAATATGATATGTTAACCATATTTATGGAAAAATATTATGAATAATCGAATGTATGGAAGAAATAATATTAAAGTAAAAATTCAAAAAAGAAGTAATGACTACTTACTACCTATTATTTAGAAAACCATTTATGAATCAAGAAGAAAATGAATTTTGAATTAAATCTCAAAATTCAAAAATGAAGTAATGACTACTTACTACCTATTATTTAGAAAACAATTTATGGACAAGAGAAAATGAATTTTGAATTAAACCACCAAAATTCAAAAACCCAAGTAAAAACAACTTACTACCTTATTTTAAAAACAACTTTTAGAAATGAACAAGAAGAAAAAGAATTTGGATAACACATTACAAACAATTATATATGGGACCAATTCTGAAAAACTTTCCAGAATAAAGAAATGGCAATACAAACCACTAATACCATTTAAATGAATAAACTTATTGTGAAGTGAAATTAATTAGAATTTTATGTCAAATAAACAGAGATATTAAACATATGACATTAATAATAAAGAGTGCATTTGGATAAAAAGCAAGAGCAAAATAAAATTTTGAAAAAGAAAGGAAAAACTATATATAAATAAATCCATATGAAAAAGATGATCATACAATAAATGTCAGTTATTAGAAAGACAATTAAGAGAGTAATGGAAAAAACATAATACTAGTGGAACGATTCACAAGAATTAAGAAAGGAACAAAAATATAATACAAAATATATGCTACCAATGACCAGAAGGAGATTGTGATAACAGTCAAAAAATGACAGAGAATTAAAAACTTTACACTGAATAATAAGTGATGATTATATTATACCAGCTTCCAATCACAAGGAGAAATAAAATGCCTACAGAGCTAACCATTGAGAAAAATAACTGAGATAGAGATTCACTAAGATAGAAATATAAATAGATCTGTTCGTATACGAAGTGAAATATCCAAAGATATTTAATTTTTTTTTATATAGTCATAAGGTGGACTATTCTTATATAATTTTATTAATGACTGTCTGAGATAAGTCCAGCAGTATTATTATGTATTGGTCAGAGATGATTTACCTCTGTAATCAATAAATGACGTAGTATGGCCAGCAGAGTGAGATGCCTACAGAGCCCCTCTGGACACTGCCCCAGCTAACGTATTAGGGAATTTTAGGGAATAAATATCCCAAGGATAAAGAAACGAGTTAAGAAGAAAATGGAAAAATAAAAAATAACGAACATCAGATGACTATTACTATCAGTAAGAATCCAGTTAATAATGAGATATAAATAAGCTCAAAAATATAGGAGAAAAAATTTTTTAGAAATGTGAAGGAAGTAAAGAAATATAATTTATAATATAATGTCATAAGCAATTATTTCAGACAAACTAAGTATGATCTGAACTAATCACTTCTGGAAGAGAGCAATCTGTAGCATGACAGATAATCCACACAAATACATTACTCAATGATCATTAATAAAGCTCTAAGATATGGAATATCCAGATGAGAATTAATTAAAATGCACTGTTTAATAATATATTCACAAGAAAGGTTGAATAAAGAAAATTTCTGCAAACAATATAATATAATACAAATTTAAAAACCCAGAAGACTAAAAATGATAATAACAAAATTACCCAGGTAAGATAGAAGGAGGCAATTAATATACCCCGTCAAAGAAACCAGACCAGAAAAAACAAAGCTACTGAAGACAGAAGAAACAAAACTAATCAAAACTCAAAGAAGACAGAAGAACAATCAAAGCTACTGAAGACAGAAGAAAGAAGAACAATCAAAGATACAGAAGACAGAAGAATAATTAAAACTACTATTACTGAAGAAAGAAGAACAATCAAAGATACAGAAGACAGAAGAAAGAAGAATAATTAAAACTACTATTACTGAAGAATGAAGAAAGAAGAACAATCAAAGATACAGAAGACAGAAGAAAGAAGAATAATTAAAACTACTATTACTGAAGAAAGAAGAACAATCAAAGATACTGAAGACAGAAGAAAGAAGAATAATTAGAACTACTATTACTGAAGAACGAAGAAAGAAGAACAATTAAAGATACAGAAGACAGAAGAAAGAAGAATAATTAAAACTACTATTACTGAAGAAAGAAGAACAATCAAAGATACTGAAGACAGAAGAAAGAAGAATAATTAGAACTACTATTACTGAAGAACGAAGAAAGAAGAACAATTAAAGATACAGAAGACAGAAGAAAGAAGACTAATTAAAACTACTACTACTGAAGAATGAAGACAGAAGAACAATCAAAGATACAGAAGACAGAAGAAAGAAGAATAATTAAAACTACTATTACTGAAGAAAGAAGAACAATCAAAGATACAGAAGACAGAAGAAAGAAGAATAATTAAAACTACTATTACTGAAGAAGGAAGAACAATTAAAACTCAAAGAAGAAAGAAGAACAATTAAAACTCAAAGAAGAAAGAAGAACAAACTAAATCTAATGAAGAAAGAAGAACTAGTTAAAACTACTACTACTGAAGAATGAAGAAAGAAGAACAATCAAAGATACAGAAGACAGAAGAAAGAAGAATAATTAAAACTACTATTACTGAAGAAGGAAGAACAATCAAAGCTAAAGAAGAAGGAAGACTAATTAAAACTACTACTACTGAAGAATGAAGAAAGAAGAACAATCAAAGATACAGAAGACAGAAGAAAGAAGAATAATTAAAACTACTATTACTGAAGAAAGAAGAACAAATTAAATCTACTGAAGAAAGAAGAAGGAAGACTAATTAAAACTACTACTACTGAAGAAGGAAGAAGGAAGAATAAAGAAGAACCAAACTCAAAGAAGAAAGAAGAATAATAAAAATAAGAACTACAGAAGAAGGAAGAAGGAAGGATAGTCCAAAACTACAGAAGAAGGAAGAATAACCAAACTCAAGAAGAAAGAAGAATAATTAAGACGACCCATATAAAACAAAAACTCCATAGGGAAAGAACCCCCAAAAAAACCCCAAAATCAATGAACGCCCAAAAAAGAAAGTATAACACATTAAAAAACCATATCACTGTAAAACTGACAAAAAACTAAAAGTGTTAGCTGTAGTAAATATTAGTGCATTCAAAAAGTTATTGTGTAATGTGCATAAACAAATCTTCACAGTTCCCCCATGGTTGAATATTTCATATTAAAAACTAGAAAAAGACTAGTAAATATAGTAATAATTTACCATGGAAAGGTGTAAGTGATCAAATTATAACTAATAAACTTTAAGAAAGGTGCATGAGTAGCAGTACAAAGTAACAAACTTTAAGTTTTGTGAACAGTGCCTACTTTGATAATGAAGTAGTAATTTTACTAATAAAAAGCTACTAAAACTGTATGAACATTCCATAGAATGGAATATAACTTAGATAGCCAGGGTTATACTTTAAGAGGGGGCATAAATCTTATAAAATGGGGAATTACAGAACTAACTGTTTATGATGGAGTAGTAGAAGGTATTAACAATTATATATGGATCCAAATGTGGGGTTCTAATTAAATATAGCATTTAGATAAGTAAGGGTTAGTCATAAAAAATATTAGTATTATAATTGTTATTTTATTGTTCATGTTAATTTAGGAATGCATTATCTAAAATTAGATAACATTCCAATGTTGTAGAAATACTTTTTATTATGTTATTAGGTGATATACCAAAACAATGTTATTAAGAACACCAGTTTTATATATCTGGGTGTTATATTTTAATTGTATAATCTATAATTACTGTTATGCCAGATCAGAGAACTAATTTTTAATCAAATATATCAGAGTCAGAAGTCAGAGAAGGAAATAAAATAATTACATTAGTAAAACATTCTGCAAATAGCCACAATTCAAATCTAGGCAATATAATAAAGTTAAAATGCAGAATAATTAATAAACCTAATCTTATAAACCAGTCAAACTGACAATATTTAGGCAAGATACACCCAACATATTAAATACTATGTAAATAAGGCTTTCTAAAGATATGGTCATTCTATGAGTAAAATTATTTATTTGTATAATGAAATACCATTTGAAACTGAAATAGGTTCACTGACTTTATCAGAAGGGGAATCATATACAACTGAATTATATGAAAAAACCATCATTAATATACTAAATTGCAATAAAATAAGTGAGAATTGATAATTATACAAATTTCAGATTTCATAGAATAATAATTATATTAGTTAAAATGGCTATTATTTACATAGAAGACAGGGAAGTATAATTTTAGGCCTACCTCCCAAAAAATTATAAGAAATAATTTTCAGATAAAACTTTGTAATACTAACTTAATTACTATCAAAATAAGTAGAATAGAATAGTGAAAACGAATATGTATTTTATATTTCAAACAGTTAAGTAATAACGAATTTACTTTATAAGCATAGTGCACGAAATTAAAGTGTGTCGGAAGTTATGGCAATTTTAAACAATGTCTTTTTAATATTAAATTGGCTAAGACGTTTCGGATGACGAAGGAAATCCACGCAGTTCATTATTATACATTGAAGAGCACACTTGACGTGAATATTTTATAAAACCCAACCTTAATGGCGATTACGTATAACTAAAGTTCGGAATCAGTTTTTGTGTAAAAATTAAATTTTAAACTATTCTAATCATTGTGAAGTGGTGAAGTTGCCCTATGAACTACATAACACCTATAAACAGCATCACATATCACTATTTAAACGAAATAACACTGGAATCACACCAAATACCAAGTGAATATTCGAGGTTAAACGGACACACATAAACACCAATTGATCTACTTATTTAACAACATTTTTACACCCAGTGACTTTTCCATCTTACTCCAGTGACATTAAACTATACCCAAGAAGAGATTAAACGAGTACGAAGAGGATTTAATCGCAGAAGGAACATATTTATTCCACAAGTACTTTGTCAATGTTAGAAGGTGAAATCCACGCATGCGCCAGACGGCCACTTTGACTGATCTCATCAACACAACCAGTCGACTGTTTGCTGAACTGTGGTGAATAGAAATTATATATAAACTTTTATTATTACTAATTACCATTCTATTGTTTAATTTTAATACATTTTCAGCATTGTAAGTGTTATACTTTCTGACCCTGACCTTCTCTGGCTTTTTTATAAATAACCGTTAAAAGAACCTATATGTGTATAATACCAATATAAAAGTCATAGATCGACCGGACCTGAGTGAGTCGATACGGCATTATAACATTGTTTTCAATTAAGCAAATTCATTATTTTGTTGAATAAACGCTTGTTATCCAGTGAATTGAATTTGATTTCTTTAATAAAGGAATATAACCATTAATTAATAAAGAAAACTCGACAACCTTTAAAGGCAATATATGCGAATTACAACCTTTCAAGAGGAAGAAGAAGAGAGCTGTTCGCGCCTAATTCAAAGTGGATTGTCTTTTTAATAAATTTAACGAAGGGAAGATCATTACTAGAAGACACACCATACCATACTATTTATAATTACAATCAATAATCTCAATTTATTACTAAATTTTAAGAATATAAACACCTCGAAAACAATTATTTCAGAATTATAAAATTATATCACATTTCAAATTGCTACAACAACAACATACACCAAGAACATTTGATAACAGCATTATTTAGGAACATTACCAAATCGACGTCTCCCGGAGCGGAACGTCATTACTACACCTACGCACCATAAAAGTCAATCTGGGTAATATTATACCAGAACACCATTACAATTACAATTATATATTACCAAAGTGAAGACCAGCAGAGAGAGCCGAATGAAGACTAGAAGACATCATCTATATTACTACACACAATAGTGAGAGTACAATTCTCATACAACTACACATATTTTTATATTTGTATATTTTGTAATTTACATTTATATTACAAATTTGGCGAACCCAACTTGTGGGGCTTGATTACATCAGAATTTTAGAACACCATAGAACAGAAACACAATGAAATATTACAAAATTGGCTAGCCCAACCAGTGGGGCTTACAGGTGAGCACAATCTACATACATCAACCTTTTATTTATTTTATTATACCCACTCAATCACCGTTATATTACAATATATATATATATATATATATATTATAACTTTGCAGAACTCAGACCCTATAGGGGATCCACAAATATTATATGGATGAAGAAAAGTAAACTAATTTAATGAATAATGATCAAAAATATAAAATGGTATTGAGAGAATAAAAAGAAAACTTGTAGTCAAGAATAATAAATAAGTGAATATACTAGACTGACAAACAAATGACTATGATCCAACCCCAGAGATTGGCCAGATAAAGATAATAAAATAATCAAAGGTAAACTAATGATAAAAAACACAAATAGTAAATCAAAAGTAGTAACGAGCATGATATAAAGTTATGTAAAAGGAAGTACACTAACCATAATAAATAAATCAAACAATTGTTAATAGATTATGTGTGTTATTAATAATCTTATAGTGATATAAAAAAGTAAAACATAAAATGTTGAAAGACTGACTATAAAATTATGTTTTAAAAACCAATAAAAACCAAGAGTGAGAGATAGGTAGGAAGTGGTAATGATAAACAGTGAAAGTGTTATAGGTCATAAGAAGAAATTAATATAAACAATTTATAACCTTAAGAAAAGAAATAAACAATGGTACCATAATAAACCAGAACAATAATCAAAAGGTTGGTAGACAATTAATTTCATGGTGTTAGCAAGTAAGAAATAGAGTAGTTGTGAGTGCAATAATAAGAAAACATCCTGTATTACTAAAATAATCACAAGGATGATTATCACAATAGAATAGATGGTGTCAAGACACTATTCACCAAAGTTGTTATTTGTTTAGTTAAAAGAGTTGTGTTTATAAGAAGGAATATGGCTGGATAATGAACAGACCATAAACCTTTTTTTATGTTATGTTTTTATAGTAGGATTAAGTGCTAAAAAAGTGTGTAAGAGATAGTAGTAGGTATAAGCAAATAATGGTATAAATTTAACAATCACAATTTTAATCATCAGTGTAAAGATAGAAAAAAAAGAATATCAGAAAAGGAATGATTTTGGTAAAATTATAATAACATTATTTATTGTAAAACAGCCCAAAGTAATTCAAAAGTAAATAAGTAATAAGTGACAGCAAGCAGAACATATGGAAATAATAAATAATCTTTAAATTGTGTAAAATAAAAGTTATAGACAGTTACAGCTTAGGCCTATAAAATGCCTGTCAAAATTCAAAATAAAAAATTTGTAAGCAATTAACTATTATATTTGAAAATTAAGAACAAGTAACTTATGAATTACAATTAACTAACCATAATAGTATGTCAGAAATAGAATAAACAGAAAAATAAGTGAACTATGTAATAACATAACATTAGCAATTTTGTCAAAACATTAATACATGACCAAACCCAGCTTTGTGGGATATCAAATTATTCTTTGAAAGGAAATAGAGACCTATATGTTAATATTTCATACATTTGGTAATAACACCAAGGAATAATAGCAATTATAAAATATTTATTCATTTTGAACAAAAACACAGGATTTATAACAATAGATACAAATGTATACAACCAATAAGGTTGGAGATGGTTACCATAACAACGAAACGTTATTATATTAAAACCGTTATAAAACGAGAGAGTCCATTATTAACGATCAAGAGAGACAGATGCCAGACTGAATTCGACTCAATTAATAGTTAAAAAAGGAAGAAATGCAATCAAGAGTAAAATGATATAAACTCAAGAAGTAGAACATAGATCCATTAAACCAAGGAGAAGATATAAACCAAATTTTAATAAGTAAAAAACAATAAAAACTCTGAATAACTGAAATAGAAGCCATAAGAAGAAGGAAAACCAAATGATGAAAAATTAATGAAAGTATCAACACAATCTGGAAGAAATACCTGTGACTCATCACAAGAAATGACAAGGTTTTGTTAAGTATATTTGAAATACCAGTAATTGCGAACTAAACTAATTAACTTTTTTCACAACACAATAACTCTCACTCCGAACTTGGTATATTAACTTCTTTCAAGGATTGATCGATAATATTTATTAAACTTGTATGTAAATATAGCTTAACCTATGTACGAAGCCTAAAAGATTAACATACACTTTTTAACACTAAGAAACGAATTGTACGTAAACCATCATAGTATTTAAGTACCATTTATGTAAGGTGGTGTACTTTAATAATATCTTGTTTTAATTTTTTCGTAATCAAAAGAACTCGTTGATTGAATGAATTGTGTAAATTAAATAATATCGGGAGCCATGCTGGTTTAGTAAAACTGTTCAGTCAACATAGCCAGACCCTGAGGGATAATTTGTTTATAGCCGGAGCAAAACTTTTTTATAATAATCTCTTTTGTATTTGAATGATAAATAATTAACGATTTTGAACACTAATAAACTAGTACTGATCATTAATAACCGTCCTTTGTTTTATTTGAAATATATTATAACATTTTGCACTTTAGCTGTGAATAAAATTCTTTATTAGACGTGGATGTTGGCAACACGACGAACGACACGCGAGATTAGATTTCCCGCCAGTCCGTGGGGGTAAGTTGAGTTTGTTATCATCGCACAGAAGACGACATAAATCGGAACTTTTAATTGTTTTAATAAAACAATTTGGCGCCTATCGGGAAGTGAAAACATCTCTTAAGGACAGGTAAGGGTTACACACGTAAAAGATTCGGTACTGGTTAATCGTGCGTTCGCGACAGACATCGTCAGCGTGAGATACGTTATAAATTGACGACAACTTGGTAAGACTTGGAGAGTACGTAAGACTTGGAGACACAAGGCTGGTCTAGGTCATGTATTAATGTTTTTTTACAAAATTGCTAATACTATGTTATTACATATTTCACTTATTTATACTGTTTATTACAATTCTAACATATTATTATTGTTAGTTAATGGTAATCACATAATTTACTTGGTCTTATTATTCAAATACAATATTCAATTGTTTACAATTGGTTTTCTGAAGTTAGGCAGCTATGTCATTTATAGGCCTAAACTGTAACATCTTAGAATTTCTTATTTTGCTCTATTTAAACATTATTTATTATTTTCTTTATTATGTTTATTCTCCTTTTTTCTTTCTTAATTCCATTTTATATTTTTTTTCATTATTATTCGTTAAATTATTTTACCTTTTATCATTTATCTAATACTTGTGGATACCCTGTAGAGTCTGATTTCTGCAACGTTATAATATATACATTTACATGTGTGTGATGCACAAATTTTTTAAAAGACAATTAGATAAACCTACAATGTACATTCTGAACAATAGTAGGCCTAATAGTTCACACGAATGAATCCACAGAAATCAGTAGAAACCAAAGAGAAAGTGCAAAGTAAATAAGATATTGTAGTGTGCTACATTAACTTTGAGTTGGAAAACTGAAGAGACTTACCTTAGACACAGAATATTCCTAGAAAAACACACAAATTCAAATCGGCAACTTCACGCACAGAAAATGAAGCTACTGTAGGACTATGTTTTTCGAATGTTTATACATTTTCCTTTTCGTGTTCATATTTGAAAAAATTATTTTAGGTCAAGTTAAGGTTAAGGTAAGGTTAAGGTTCCTATAAAGATTCAAAATTTTAAGTGATAGCAGGCTAATAGTTGTTATAATTTACAATGTTTTCATATTATTTTCAGGATATTAGGATTTATTAAATAACTAAAATTCTACTTTGTAATGTCAAACTGTTAAATTTAGGTTTCAATTTCATTTGTTAACCTTTAGTAGGCTTAATAATAGTACGCTTTAGTGTTACCACTGTATTAAGTAAAGTTAAAAAAACAACTTAAATTAATTTTAAATAAATGATACAGTAATTTTGTAAATTTTATTTAATTCGTTCTGATATATTGTATTCTTTATAATAACAGAAATCAGTAATTGTTTTCAGTAATGAATTTGCATAACAAAACTTTTCTCAAGAAAATAATGTCACTAGAACATGATTCATTACGGTTCATTTAATTAAAAAGATAAAATGTGCAAACAAAAATATTTTTCTGTATTCTTTCTTATTTATTTGCCATTTATTGGTGTGGGGCATCTATCCTGTTCCACCGGGGCGTCTCACCTTGACTCTCAGGAGAAATGGCCAAATGCAGCAGTTAGGAAATGTTTATAATTTTCATCTACGATATTACTTATAGTAAAAGATAATTTAATATAAGCTTATGAAACAACAATAATTAAACATTGTATTTTAGGGTTTACAATTATAATACAAATACATATGTGCAGTTTATATGAGATTTAAATTTGCTGGGGCATCACTCCTTGACTTCCCCTATTGTTCAGTGAAAAGGGAGTAACAGACACCAATGAGGTCACTAATTACAAATTTTAATTAGACACAAACAACAGTTATAAGTCAACTAAGCACTCTTACACAATAATTCAAGTTAAATTTGTTAAAAAAATTAATGTCACCCTATTACAGTTTGCACTAACACAATAATCACTTTCCACGAATTCGCAACAATCACTTGATTCGCACTAAATATCGCCAAGTCTAAAACTGAACTGCTATGCCAGTCGCTGACGCTCATATATATCCTGCAGGAGTTCCAGAATAATTTTCCATACTCTAGGCCGCCTGGCGAAACAATTTGCATAGTTAAAAGCGCCGTAAAAAGCTGGAGACTAGGCCAGTGCACAAGGACAAGGACAAGGACAAGCACGTTGCACGCGCTGGGCTTGTCGAGAAACGTGTTCTAGAGTTTTCAACAGTGTTGCGTAATTGTCGTACATCTCAACGAACGTAACAGTAGGCCTATGTTGATTTCACTTATAATAAATACTGTTGTAGTGTTAGAGGTAATGTTGATTCTGTCTTTTAAAAGTGTATATTATTGACTGATTTTTTACAGTACAGTCAGAAGTAAAAGAAAAGAAGAGCAGCAAATTAAATTTAATTAAGAAAAAGATGTAAAGGAGAGTTGTACAGGAGTTGTGAAGGAGATATAGTACAAGAAATTTGTTGCCAACTGAAGAGACACTTTCAGTTACAGTAAGGACAGTTTGTGGTGGCAAAATTTGAGGGGAGGCAAATTTTGGAAAGGAAGAATTGGCGAACGTTATGTTGTTTTTATACCTTAGAGATGTTGTAAATGCCGCTCCATTTCGTCTCCATATAAGAAACTTTTAAAAATATATATTGTTTAGTAACAACACATATTATGTAAAGAGAATAGTTCGTCATTTACTTCTGATATGTATATGAAGTGCATCGTTTTTTCATTATTAGATTTACATGCATTATCTACGTGATACTTGCATTATATTAATTAATTATTTAACTATTAATTAGTTTACATTCGAAGACTTAAGGTAAAATTATTTCAAAGACTATTATTACAACTCCCTTTACATTTTCAATTTTTCACCAACTTGCACACAAAATTGTATTAAATTGTTATGTTTTAACTTCAGTTAAAATGTTTTGGAATAAACACGGCTACAGTAATTTAATGTCTTATTGTTCTCTTCCAAGTAAATGTTCTATAGACATGTATTAAAAAAAATTGAAAAAAAATTACATAAAGAACAAATTTTATGGTAACTGAAAATGTGAAGGATTGAATTTACCCTGAAACCTGAAAATAATCCTGTAACGAAGCCATTTTATTGTTACTTTTGCTGTGTATTGAAAAAGGAACTTCCTATTCTCAGTTTTGATCATCGTCGCACTGACACCTGCAAGGTATGCGATGAACATAACTGTTTAGTGAGTACAAATAATACTGACAGTCCTAAAGCTAAAATTTAACTTGAGTTACATGATAGAAAATACAAAGCACCTTTAGCAGCAATTAAATGTTATTGCATTGAATGTCTTCTCCCTACTGGCGACTATTCTGTTATATCTACAGATATGCAACAGGTAATATTGTCGCGTTTCTAACTCATAGTGATATGTCTTATAAACGCCAACTAAATTGGTACAATCTCTGTGTTCACATCAATGTTAATAATAAAAGTTTTATGTGCATGCACCACAAAACTATTATTAGAAGAGGTGGAAATAAGGTGACATCATGTATTCCGAAAGTTCTTAACAAGACACTGTGTACAGAAAAAAATTAATAATTTGATCCGACAATTTCTCGGGCCAAAACGAGAACCGCATTGTGATAATGATATTCTTATTTATTACACAAAAATAAATTATGTTTGAGGGCTTAATTTTTTTATGCCTTGACATAGCTTTATAAGTTGCCTTGTTACTTCGCAGCTATAAAAAAAATAAAAAGAGAAACTACAGCCTCTGACGATGTGCACACGAGTTGTCGGTCTTTTTTCACTGCTGCTTTCACTTTTCCGTTACAATACATTATTAACGTCCTTAAACATTATTCGAGAATTCACTTTTCATTATTGGAAGATTTTTTAATTTAAGAAACATAACAACATAGCAGATATTAACAACCTACGATTATAAGCTAAACTATTTGCAAAGGTAAGGTTATGTATACTTCATTACACACACAGCTAAACTCATAAAATATCCAGGTGCGTACAGCTATTGTTTTGAAACTATTTTATAAATCTAATTTTTCGTTATATATTGTGTAAAAAATGGTTTTTTACTACTTTGTAACATTACAGTACTCACACATTGAGTACTACAGTTTCATTTCAAATGTTTACTGGATTAGTATAAAGTAAAACGTTTTTTGGTTTCCTAAACAGTTTTGTTTCTGTCACTTACAATCATTGTAATGTCAGTTTTCAATTATATGAGTTCTGTGTTGTGTAGAGTACAAGGTTTGCGCCAGTTACATTTTCTAATTGAAAACCTATTCTACAACACCGCCCCCTTAACAGCCCTGTCTAAGAGAAATATTAGTTCTTCTATAGGAAACGTAACTTTTGCTGACCTTACACCTAACTGTCGCGTGGTGAAACTGTCATACTGGGTACAACCTTGAAGATGATTTGGTATTCGAAAGCCAGGTCTCCAAAAATTGGAGGTAATACTATTAAGTCGCTAAGAATAAGGAAATCTGTCCAGATGGAATCCGATTTGACCAGTCGAACGTTGCTGGTCCACCTTACTGGTTACTGGCGGCAATCGTTGTCTCAGATTGTCCCATTATTGGCGGACGTAAAGCGACCTCTTGATTATATTAGAGATATGCATGTTATTAGAACATAGGTGCTAAGAAACACCTGAACACCGACTGCCATGTGCTGGTCAGAGTAGAATGTCCGGTCCTTCAAATATAGAACTTGGAAAAGGAATTGAAGAATAGAAAATAACAAGACGAGCCTTTAGGAGTAAAAATAAAACTGTCTGAAACAAATAAGTTGGAAACGACTGTATTATAATGAATCTCGGAAAGGAGGGACTGGAAGAGTAGGAGTTATGCAAATAAGTGTTTGTGAATCTCGGAATGGAGGGACTGGAAGAGTAGGAGTTATGCAAATAAGTGTTTGTGAATCTCGGAATGGAGGGACTGGAAGAGTAGGATTTATGCAACTAAGTGTTTGTGAATCTCGGAATGGAGGGACTGGAAGAGTAGGAGTTATGTAAATAAGTGTTTGTGAATCTCGGAATGGAGGGACTGGAAAAGTAGGAGTTATGCAAGTAAGTGTTTGTGAACTCGGAATGGAGAGACTGGAAGAGTAGGAGTTATGCAAATAAGTGTTTGTGAAAAATTCACGGAATTAAAGTATACATTAGACAGAATTATGCAGTTTATTGAGAAAATTAGTAGAACGATAAAGATGAGGGTAATGCCTTACTGGAAATATTAAAGGTTAGGAGGGTGAAGCAAACCCTTAACGTAATGGCCTCTAATATATTTAGTCTGGTAAACATGATTACACTGTATACAGTAATCATCGGAAACTAATACAAAAGTGGTAAAGAAGAAAAATAAAGAAATACTATGTATAAGACATTGGATCCAGAAAAAAAATATAAGGCGAGGCAGACGCATGATACGAGTACTATATTCTGGAATATATTCTTCAAGAAAAAGGAAATTAAAAATGAAGAAGCCCAATAAAACAAACTTTATTATGACTGGAGTCGAAGAAATTATTAAAAACTTGTGAACCATTTAGTAAGGATGTAATTGGAAATCGAAGAAAAGCATAAGAAAATTATTAAGTAAGATAAAAAAATAATCAAGATTATCTTGGATAGGAATCAACGCACTGAACTTAAAAATTAAACACGTATTTGTGAAACAGATAGGTACAGAGCTATTCAACAAAACAGATTAAACACAAAAATTTCATTAATTACATATCTGAATCAGAAATGACGACAAACAAAAAACAACAGTAAGCAAACAGAAAACAATTAAAAAATATTGTCACAAATAAAATGTCTAAACAATGAAAGAAGAGAAATAAAAAAGTGATGTTAAAAGACGCAAGGTTTAAAACCAGAATTCTACAGTAAAAGCTGGAAAAATCTCAAACAAGAAAATCAAACAAATAACTTTAAAAATAATTCAAAACACTGTAGAAAAGAAAATGAGCTTAAAAAGACATTTTATGGAGATCATATGATGAAGACAAACAGAGATAGCAATATAAATATTGTATGTTGTAGAAGGAAGATAGCGGGTCATGTGGAATTTTTCTATACGAAGTTATATATTATAGTTGAGGCAAAGTAATTCATGACACAGACACAAATACACAATGTTTACAAGATATAATAAAGAACGGTAGTTAAGCAAAAGAAATTGGGAAAGAAATATAAATCCCCAGGTATTAAGATAATTAGAGCACACATGGTATTGATGAGAAAAGTTACCTGAGGGAAAATGACATAAATAGTTTATTAAAAGGACCAGCATCGAGAAACAGTATAGTCATCTCAATACATCTGAGAAATTAATTTCATACTGTCTTCACTGCTCACTTTCCAATGAGGTTATAATTTAACAAAAAGATTTGGAGTCAATAGTAATCTCATCAAGTAGTATTTATAGGAGAATCAACTACAACACTCTTTACCTATAACACTATAACTATAACACTATAAAGACAAACGAATGTTGTGCAGAGAGTCACTGAGCACAGAAATTTGCTTTCTATGGCACTGTTTATTACAAAAAGGTAGTTTCAGTCTGATGATAAAACAAAAAGATATCACGTACATTCCGATCTTAATGTCAACGAACTCCATAATAGTAAAGTATGTAAACTAGGAAACAAACTTAACAAAACTTTCTCTATACTACATAAATATGTAAATTTGAAATTGTTGTTGTAAGAGAAAAAACATAACCGTAAGTTACACGTACTGTTATGATAAAGTTTTATAAAGAAATCACGGTGTCAAAAATATTGAGATGTAAAGTAAATGAGTTCACCGTATATTGCGATTTTCTATTAGAACGTTGGTAGTCAGGAATTGAAAGTAAACGCGATGCCATTTGCCATTAGAGATTGGTTAAGGGTTAGGGAATGGATTACGTAGGTTTGAATTCAATTAACAGACGTGAAGAATGAGGTGAGGTAAAGTTATAATAAGTATTTTGTTACCAATTAACCCACTGGTTTTTATTCTTATAGTCATAAGCAATGAGTTGCTCAAGTATTGGTCTAGTAAAGAGCTTAGAAGACATAAAAAGAAAATTGTATAGAAAATGGAACACGTCTTGTGACTGGACTGCACAAAAGTCGTTTTACAATACAACTTTCTAACAGCCTGAGTGTAACGATAAACCACATGCGAGAGTATCTTGTGCACCTTTTGAATGTTGCTGTTAAGCACAAGTAAAAATCAACGATAGCAAACAAGCAGTAACAGAGTGACCAGACTACAAGATGTGAATAAAGCTTTTAAAAGAAGCAATGAATAATGTTACTTGTGAAAAATGAGAAGGTCATTTCAGCGCGCTTGAAAAGAAGATTAATCAGGAAATCGTGTTATAAACGACATGTATCATAACCTTGAAACAATCAAGGAGGGTGAAAAAATGAATGTTTATGTTATCAAGAACTGAGGAATTATGTAATAAATTGTGATGAGTATTTAACAGTCTTTACGTAACCCAGTTATACTGTAAGTGAGTTGATATTTTGATGAAATATAGTTACATGCCTAACGCGACTTAAACTTTATTTCACTCATTGACATCAGTATGCGGCAAAAGGTTATTGCTTATAGGAAATGTAGCTTTCTAAACAAAAGGACATTTCTCTCCTGTTGATTTCATTTTGTAAACAAAGATTGTTTTTATTGGAAAAATTTCAAATTTAAGCAATCAGGTATTGAAAAGTAAAGTATTACTATTGAAGAGAGTATCGTTAAAATTCAGATATATTAAGAGACACCAATAAAGAGCGGTGTAGGTTACATACATTTTCTGTTGTGCAAGTTTAGTTCCGTCCTGCAAAGTTTGCAGTCTAACTTGTTAATAATCATGTGATCGTATTACACTACGCCTACGCAAAACGGTCAAACGTACGTCCACAGATTCTTGCTTCAAAACAATTTAATACCGGCAGCTTGAGGACAAAACACGTTAGAATTTGACACTTTCAAGTTTGGGTTTAACGTAACTTGCTTATTTCCGAAGTGCTTTATTAGTGTTCACATGTCGATATATTTTACGTAGGCCCACGAAATGTAAGTTCGTATCTTTCTTCGTTTAGTGGTGCCACTAATATTTCATAAAATTTACAAATAATTATCACTCATTTTTAAGCATTCAGTGTTTTACAAAACACGAAAGTGAAATACGAAGTTCTGTTGGCCCATATACATTTGGCTAGATCGACAATCCTAGGACGATTTATTAACCATTAATGGGCTATTATTTTCATTCAATATTTCTATCATTATGTCACAAATAAACAACACGAGACAAGAACACAAAAACGACTGCTGCGGGGCACGCTGTAATCACTCTATAAACAGAATTTAACAGACCAACATCATTAGCGGTTTAAAAATTGATTTTGTTTATAAAACAATCGAATTACGTGCGCGGCGGTCACTTTAGAGCGGGTAACTAAGTGGAAATTTTTCCAACACTGGTAACAATATTGTTTCAAACACTGCAGGCGATTTTCCTGTACAACTTTTTAGTCTCCATCTTGCAGCTGATTGGTTCGCATAAACTACCAACCGAGCCCAGCATATTTCGTTTTCAGCATTGCGCCCAAGATAAACTGTTTCCAGGTAAAAATGGACCGATAAGGGCACGTGCTGAGCTTGGTTGGTACTTTATACGAACGAGATGCGAGTTGGAGTGTAAAACTTTCTATACAGAAATCGCCACCAGTGTCTGAAATAATCTTCTTACCAGTCTCGCCAAATTTTTCCATCTAGCTCCCCGATCTGAAACTGAAGATGACTGCTGCGCAAGCTACCGACAGGTCAGCAAGGAATAATAATCATAATGACGATGATAATAATAATAATAATAATAATAATAATAACCGTTTCATCATAGACTATGGCTAATAAGCCTTGAAATTTTACTCAATGACTATTACTACAGAACGAGATCAGTACAAAATACGGCAGCAAGCCGTTTTCAAATACACAAAGTGCCTTCTATTTCCGGCAGGTAAGAGGAAATATATTAAACGATTATTAACAAATGTAATAGATTCCCCCCCCCCCGCCAAATAAATGTCACGTCTACTTTCATATCGTAAGCAAAACGAGAACATAGTATTGTCGCATGACACTGATTAGTTCTGAAGGGGGTATACTTTATACTCGACGTCAATTCAACTAGAAGTAGTGTTTCTAAAGTAAAACTTAAGTTATAGAAAATACTCCTCTCAATTTTTTTATTAGCGACGTCTTGACTACAAGCATTTCAGTAAAATAAATTTATTTTATTCCGCTTCGTGAAGAAATACATTTGACAGGAGTTTGTTATTGTAATTCAATAATCATGAAAATTATTCACAAAAGTTGGAATTAAACTCGACCTACATAAATCGTAGTACAATAGTGGTTACTGTTGCAGATAAGCAGATTAACTGTTTATTTTAGGCAATGTGATTTGTTTGTAATTGTATAATATGAAAAACAAAACATGCTTTCCTGACTTTTCTAATTTCTAGCCCACATCCTTCTTATCCATAAGGATATTATCAACACTGTCCCAATTGTTGACAGGAATAAACCGTTTACAACATGCGGTAAGGTATAGGCTACACGCGCTACAATATACTTACAGTAGATGTCAATGTAGTATTTCAGGAAATGAATATTTATTTCGCACATTATTTAGTTCTTTTTTACAGATGCAGACGTCATATTCAACATTAAGTACTTAAAACTTCATCAACATAGTTAGATCTAGCACTTTGTATCGCAGTTGCCGAGATCTGAAGAGACATCGAGACATGTTCTATGTGTGTTTATCATGTAATCAGTACGCAGTACACTACACTATATGAGGACCAAACAAAAGCAATGGATTAGACGTATGAGAACGTACAGAACACTCCGCGTTGTGAAAATTACCCCGTCATTATTACTCTAAAATTATGGTGTATGGTGCACCATTACACGGTTTATGTATGTAAGTCACGATTTGCTTTCAAGGTTCATGTTGACCTTAATATTAGTTGCGTTTTTGTTGACTGCAATATTGTAAAAATACACATAAACGAAATGTAAAAACAACAGATTTTTAGAAATTCAGTAAAAATTCGAATTACATTTTAACGTATTTATTTAAATATCTGTAATGTATATTACAACATTAGTCTTTGTAGCTGAAATAAGTAAATTATGAAGAGGAAGTAAGATAATATTAAAAAGAAAGTAAATACTAAATTACGTGGAATGGCATTAAATATAACTAGTATTTTCTTAGACGAAGTAAAAAACTGCCTAAGTATTTCATGTCGATGACGATGCTTAGTAACAAAACTAGCTAAGTGTGAACATTAACTACGTAAAAATTGTTAAATTCTGCATGCTGATCTAAATTTTAATTAATTATTAGCAAAGGACAAGCCGATTACAAGAGAATCAAAATTTTAGGATGGAGAAACTTGTATAAACCGAATCACATGGTTTTATAATATTGTTATACAGAGAGAAATTATACACTAGAAAAAAACGAACACGAAACACTGAGAAAATTTGACAGAAAGTTTGTACTATGTGTCTGTGGCTCGGTTAAATAAGATAATGAATGGAGAATAAGAAATAAGAAATAAGAAATAAGAAATAAGTAGATAGATCGACTATTGAAGCATGAGGAAATTGTAAGATTCGTAAAGGGTCAACGGCTAGGTTACTCAGAGTAGATGGATGATCAGCTTATGCCACAGAAAATCCTGAGGATACAGAGGTAGCGGAGAGAACCGGAAAGCAGAAAGAGGAAGATCTAAGAAAATGGATATGAAGGGTTACGCTGAGATGGCAACGGATAGGAAACGTTGGAGAAGGTTGGTGTTAAAAGCCAGGGCTCAAATTGGGCTGAAGAAGAAGAAGAAGAAGAAGAAGAAGAACAACAACAACAACAACAACAACAACAACAACAACTACTACTACTACTACTACTACTACTACTACTACTACTACTACTACTACTACAACAAGAGGTAAATTATATGAGTGTACAAATATGAAATATCATTTCTTGTAAAGTATACAAGAAATCCTATCACAAGACATCCTATCACGAAACACTCTGACATAATCATTAAGAGGGATCTATAAACGGAACTGGAAAAAATAGAAAAACCATTTGCCATTTGCACGAGCGCTGTGCAAAGTATTTGGAAATTAATTATGATTTACTAATTACAGATAACTAAATTACAGACTATGGCAAAATTTTATAATTTTAATACCCTTATCTCCTTATCAATTTTGAATGCAGTAATCTCAGAGCTAACAGTTAATGTTGAACTGGTAACCTGACAGTCATCTATTTCCACGAAAGATACTTAAAAAGATTATTTGCTGTGTGTGTGTGTTTGTCTGTCTATCTATCTGTGCAAACACATCCCACAAACGCGCAGACGGACGTACACACATTGCAACATTACAAAGATGCATATATGAAATTATAACAAATACAAAAAGTTTGCTACACATCCTATACGGTTTTAAACTGTGTGCAGAGTATTACGCGCCCGCGGACTCGAGGTGTTGCGAATTTGCTTGTGTAGGTAACGAAGTAATTATTTGTTTATTACTCCGTTAACCAAATAACTGTGGAGTAACCACATTTATATATAACATTTATATACTGTAAAACGTTTATATAATACAGTATATTTGCGAGTAAAGAGTCATGGAGGTTGGAGCTCTCTCGATTTACGAAGGCCTATAAATATGTTAGTTTCAGTACATTGCTAACACGTTCTAAGCCTAAATTTAAAGTTATTTTAAAGTTTTATTAGATTAGGGTTAGATTTATTGGTTTTACTAGCTTTGTTTCTTCTCTACGTTTTCAGTTATTTCTTTTGTACCCATTACCAAATTGTTTAAGTAGTCTTGCATCTTCCATTATTTGACATGTGCATACCATATTCGTTTTTCTCCGTTATTAATTGGCAAACATATGCTGTTAGAAAAAATTGACAAGTGTAAATTAGTTGCATTAAATATAAGTGTGAGTAAGTCGTTGTTACCACTTAAAGTTTCTTTAACTCAAGTCTGATTGTCGTTGATATGTTAAAGTACACACGGAAATTAAATTAAATTAAATTAGTAATGCTGTTAATACGAATTATAAAAGGTCCATAGTACATACTATTATGATACAAATTCTTGGCAGTGAACAAATATTATGAACATCTGTTTGCAGTTAATCGACAAAACTCGTGGCAGTAGTGAAGTTCAGCTTTATCTCAAAGAAACAGAATTATATGACGAGAACGGTGTTTTGTTTGCGATAGAAAGTGCTGCAGAGATTATATCGTACAGTAGTAACTATGTGTTACTAACTAAGACACGGTGACTCGTTTCTTAAAGCATAAAAACTGGTGTCCTTAAAACCATGACGACACCTCTGCTCTGCTTACCCCACAAAAATCTTACAGATGCGCGATAATTTTTGTTTGTAATATCCGCATAATGTGGATAGTCACTTAGAGATTAAATAAATAGTAATAATTATAAATGTTAATACGTAGATGTATTCCTTTGAGAAATCAGTGCTTTATCACAGAGGTACTACACTAGCTTGATAAATAAATTAGTTAATTATAATTCGATAATGGTCTACTGGGCAAATAGTAGGATGTGAACCCGTATTAAATGTCTTACTACAGTCTGCTTACTGTAGTATGGATGCATTGTAATACACTGCCTACATTTAGCACTGTGTTTGAATCAGTGCTTTCTTGATAAAAGCCATATCATTTTATATCATTGCATTTGGGTGTACTACGGTGCATCGATATTTATTGTGGGAAGCTCAAAATTTATTGTCATGATCAAAACCTAATTCAGCTACTACACCAATAAGAAAACACATATAATGAATGTTAATATTTATGGAAAATTATTATTATTATTATTATTATTATTGTTGTTGTTAATATTAATATTAATATAAGAATAATAATATATGTGTACTAAGGTATTATTATTGAAATGAGATCTTCATATACGGCATTATGATGCCCGGCTCACTCCCGTACATCTCTGCCTCCTAGGGCAATAAACTGATTCAACATGTCACGAAATAGCTGAAACGAAAGATCAGTACTGCCAGTCACTCAAGCCTTTTTCCCTACATAGCTGCCCAAAATTTTCAATTGCCACAAATATGTGTGCTTTAAGCAAAGCGTAATTTTTTAAAGGATGTGAGCATATTCTAAATGTTTAAATACTATTACAAGAATAAAGTAAACATGAAAAATAATTTTATTCTGTAATTAATATGTTTGGCGTTTGATCACATCTGATGGCAAAATTTTGGCGTTTACGTTAGAGTCGCCACCAGAGCGCAGCAGCAAACAAGATTTGGCGATTACACAATCAACTTAAAACAATAATCTTTAATATTTTTGTTAAAATTTGAATCATATGCACATATCAGATTCTATTTTTCAACTTAATATTATGTAGGGCCTAAATCATATTGTTACACTGGAACAAAATATTTGTTACATACTGTTTGAATACTAATGTGTATGATTCTACTTATGCTCATTGCAGATATCGATTTCTTATAATTAAATACATATAAACACTACTATGATCTCGTCTCATTTAATTTTCCGTTCACTCTCATTTGAACCTTAATTCATTATGGAAATCAAAATACATACGAGCAACCTTTTACTTATTGAATCAGTTTACTCGGCACTCGACGTCTAGTGTACCTCAGAGTAGCTTCTTGGGCCCCTGCTTTTCTCTATGTACGTCAGCGGCGTGCCAAAGTTGTTCGGAGCCAGGCTGGCCATGTTCGCGGACGACAAGGCAGTTTCTGCAGTCCATGGTCGGGCCGAGGCGACCGTTGTCTGGCTGCAGGAACAGCTTGACTCCTACGGTGAGTGGGCAGAAAAATGGAGGGTCGTTATCAATGCGGCCAAGAGCACAGCCGTAGTCTACTCCAGACGCAGAAGGCTCCCCGAAAGACTGTACGTAGGCGATACTCCCCAGGCCTGGGTCACGATGATAAGTACATATCTGGGGTCCACCTGGAACGTCGTACACCTGGCGAACACACTCCGAGCAAGTAGCCCGCAAAACTGCCAATCGTCTTTATAAACTCCGCCCCCTGCTTTGCAGCAACTGTATGACTCGCCGCCAAGGGAATCTCATCGTCACCACGTATGTGGCGCCGATGGTTACCTACGCCATCTCTATACGGGGCTACTTGGCCAAGACACATAAGCCAAAGCTTCAGACACTCCCGGACCGAGCCTTGCGCTGGACGTATAAAACCCACTGTCTGAATTCCAATAATATCATCAGAGACTCCCCGCCTGTCCATTCCCTGAACGCCACTATACGGACACTTTCCCGCAAGTTTTATCGCCGCTGTGTCCGCTTTGAGGGCAATCACCTAATTAGCACCTAATTAATCAACCTATCTGCGACAAGTGAATCTTGGACGCGCCCTCGGAGAACACTCACGCTCAATTAGGTAACTAAATGAACCCCCACAGCCGGTAGCAGGCCACACCCTTAAAATCCAGAGTTTTATGGTCCCTGCGGCAAGAGCTCTGTAAGAAGCTTGGAACGCGGTATATGAGCGGGCGACAAGCACGCCCTTTGTCCCACACAACCCTCGGGCTGAAGTAACCACTTGTGAGGAGTGTCTCATAACACAACCATTTTTTTCTTTTTGATTATGTACTTAAATCCACTTATTCACAGAATAACACTCATGATATCTGTATTACTTCTGTGCCGTCCCTATACAGATGTACTGATAATTACAGCAAATTTAATTGAAACATTTTGTCAAATGTTTTAAAATTGTGTCTAGTTAATGACCAAACCTCATGAAACCTAAATGACGGTTTGTTAATTCACGGTTAATATAAAACTAACGATAACTTCTAGTGTCAAGCGACTTTGGTGTATTCTTTAAATGCGTACTCTTGCAAAAGAGCAATCCAATAAAGTCACAACCATTCGCTATTAAACTTAGTGTTCCCGGTGAAGGGCACAAATATGACATAGAGCTAATGAAACGATGTTACGATATTCAAAAATCGTACTTGACACGGACCTAAGTATCCTGTATTGGAATGCCGGTGGCCTTAGCAACGATAAATGTTTACAATTTAAACGAAGCATCTGCCAAATTGATGTGGATTTATATGTTATAGTAGAAGCAGGCGCTGCGACTGAATTCTCTGAATTTTACCAAACTACAGGATACTGCAGCCATATTTTACCTCGATCACGACAAGTCGCCTCGGGGATAATTGTTGGAATTAAAAATAATCTCTGCTCTGAATTTGAGATAATCCATGAGATGCAAGACGATGACAAAGTGGAAATAGTTCTAGCCCGTATATGGAAAAATAACAAACATTTCACAGTCATAGGATTATACAACCCTCCTGGCAATATTCCATCCCTCGATGCAATTGAATCAACGATCCAAGCAAATAGCATAATCATAGGTGATTTCAACAGCCAATCACCGAGATGGGGATATGACAGGTTAACACCCGCAGGAAGACGCATAGAACTTTTCATCGACGAAAATTTTCTTGACCTGAAAGACACGCCACCAACCTTCCTGTCGTTTGCTGGACAGACTTCCAGACCAGATCTCGTCCTTGCGCACCCTAACATCGCACAGAAGACAAAAGTTCACTTGATGGATGACGCAGGAGGCTGTGGACACCGCTCCATTCTCATCAAATGTGCGACAGGAAATCCACATACATTAACAAACGTGCCCCCCGGTGGAACTTTAGAAAAGCCGACTGGAGCGAATACGGCAAGATAACAAATGATATTATACCACACGAAATAAATTGGAATTCACCTGAAACAGCTATAGAGTCCCTGAACGATGCTATACTGAAATCTGCGCTATTATGTGTACCAAGGGGTCAAGTAAAGGGTTTTCGACCGTTCTGGAATAAAAGACTTTCATCCCTCAAGAAAACAAGAGACTCTCTGAGGAGGAAAGCAGAGAAATCTAAAGAACTATCTGACTGTATCCAACTCCGAAAATCCCAGGCCATACTACGTAAAGAAATTAAGCAATCTAAAAGATCGGCATTCAAAACCTTCCTATCGGAGCTAGGTTTCCGACGCGATGGAGCAAAAGCACACCGTTTTCTCAAGGCTAAATAATGACACTGAAGCCAGTCGACAACAACCTTTCAAAAACGGACTCAATCTTACCACAGATCCCAAAAAAATAGCTAACACCTTTTGCAAGTACTACGCAAATATAAGCCGAACCCGAAAGACAAGAAACGAACACAGACACCTGAATAAAAAACCTCTAATGCAATGCCTCAACAAAACCGAACAAAAAATTTTCCTAAGCGATTTTGGCCTCTCCGAATTTGAATTTGCACTATCAAACACAAAGGGCAAGAAGGCAGCAGGAGCCGACGCAATCTACCCAGAGCTCCTAAAAAATCTTGGTAACACAGCGAAACTAGCCTTGCTCAATCTCATTAATCTAACGTGGAAAACACGCGTCCCCCAGCAATGGAGGAAAGGGGAGATTATACTGTTACCAAGAAAGGAAAGCCAAGTGATACACCTGAGGGCTACCGCCCCATCATATTAACAAGTGCTTGCTGCAAGGTTGCCGAAAGAATGGTCGTGCGGCGTCTGAACCAGTTCTTTGAAATGAATGCGGTTATTGATGAATGCCAAGCAGGTTTCCGAGCGCACCGATGCACCATGGACCAGGTCGTCTACTTTGCACAAAGTGTGAAGGATGGGTACCACAAGAAAATGTCCTCCCTGGCAGTAATGGTTGACCTAAAAAACGCGTACGACACTGTCTGGATGCCCATGTTACTTCACAAACTTGCTTTGAGTGGCGTCGCAGGTAACCTTTCTAACTGGATAGCGTCCTTCCTGAGTCAAAGACAAATTCGTGTCCGCTATAATAATTGCCTTTCAAAGTACCGAATTCAACGCCAAGGGCTACCTCAAGGTACCGTTATCAGCTGCAGCCTATTTAACCTTATGGTCAACCATATTCTGGTGGCTGTTCGGTGTGTGCCGGGAGTACAAGCGCTCCTGTATGCCGATGACCTTATCATCTGGGCAACTAGCAGCCATATCATGGGTCTTGAAGCAACTATTAATAGTGCACTTGTTAAACTAGAAGAGTGGGCCAAACTAAATGCCATGACGGTAAATACCACCAAGACGACATACCAA
Organism: Magicicada septendecula; assembly: GCA_034769895.1. Classification (NCBI taxonomy): domain Eukaryota; kingdom Metazoa; phylum Arthropoda; class Insecta; order Hemiptera; family Cicadidae; genus Magicicada; species Magicicada septendecula. Next base: position 575,380,094 of record CM068367.1, on the reverse strand, counting down.
CTTTTCTCTCTATTAACAAGGCAGCCTACGGTCAATCTGCGCTACTGTGGATCGGAACTCGAAGAAGTGAACATATCTAAATTCCTGGGTGTTAATATAGACACTAGAATGACGTGGAAACACCATATAGAACAGTCCGCGAACAGTGCGTCTAGGCGCTGCCGGCTACTTAAACGACTCACTGCGACTACATGGGGAGCAAATCAAGATGTTCTAACAACTGCATACAAGAACTACATTCGGCCGCTATTGGAATATGGAATACGCTTCCATGAATGCGGATCACCTAATTACATGTCCAGCCTTGCTCTCAGACACGCAAGTCCAAGACGAAGATGATACGGCAAGGCTCTCACGTCTCTACTGGTCAGCGCGCCGCCTAATGGCCCAACAGCCAAGGGTGGGCGTTGGCTAGTAAGTAAGTAAGTATTAAAAAATCTTTAATAAAGAAGAGATGCAAATACACTATTACTATAAAACACATCTTCAAACATTGTACGTACCCTATCGTCTATTTGAACCGTCTTCGATATTCTCGGCACGAAGTGAGTACAATCAATTTGCAGTTCTCATTGTGTTTGAGCTTAAGTGATTGTCGTTTCCAAAGAAAAGGCGTACAACGAAAGAAGTAGGTTAGAAGATGGCCGCGGAATGTAACAAATTTGTGCCCGCAGTCTTTTTCAGACTGTCTCAGAAACGAGGACAAAGAACTGTCACACTTAACACTGATTAGTATTACACTTTTTATTAACGTCATAGAAACCAGTAGCACATTCCCCTTTACAAGAAATGAGGGTATATGAAATCTCTCTGAACTACAGATTGGTTCACAATAAATTTCACTGTACTTTTTTCTTTAATTAATTTAACAGCAGTTCATAAATCTGACATCACTATTAAAGTAGAGCAAAATAAAATATAACCTTTATTTAAAATAAAATGCTGCTAAATTCGATTATTTTATTAGAATAATGTACTTTTTAGACAATGAGACGAGGCTTTTCTTAATTATTAGTAAATAAAATTATGAGTACACTTGTGCCTACATAGGTAGGAAACATTTCATTTTGAAGTCTGTAATATTCAGTAAAAAGCGGTCACACCCACAATAATTAAAAAAAAATTAAAACACTTTTTTCTTCGTTAAGACGAATTAAAATAAGAATACAAATGTCGTCATCGTCATCATCATCATCATCATCATCATCATCATCATCATCATCATAATCAATATTTTTATTATTAATGATACAGTTACGTAGAATAGTTAGAAGACATAATTTTTAAAACATACATTTACTTGACATTAAATAAAATATTAAAATTATAGTTCATTTTAATATTATAGTGTGGGTAAAATATTATGAGTGTACTTGACACAGTTGTCCAATTTCGGCTAAAATGGTTGGAACAGCTTAACTGAATGGATGATTGCCGCATCCTCAAACAACTACGGAATTATAAGCCTGAAGTACGAAGAGGTGTGTGGCGTTCGAAGAAGCGTTGGAGTGACCAGCTCCAGTCTATCTCCTTGGGACCGAAACAAACCTTTTTTTTTGTTTAATCCTCGCTGAAGATGATGAAAAGTATACTATTCAACACAAACCAAGAAATTCTCGTGGAGAACTCTCACGCAGCTGATTTATTTGGGAAGGCGTAAATAACTTCTGTGATTTGGCATAGGTGAAGGACATATCGAGCTGCACCTTGGTTTCCGTTGTTAAAAGTATTTGTTATTTTCCATTCTTATTATCTTCGAGAAACAATAACTATATTTAAAGAGATCGTTATGATACTACGATAGAGTGAAATTTAGTAAGGTTAAAAGAGAATGACTTTTAAAGTAACAAAGACATTAAGAATCAACTACCGCTATCCGAGTGGCCAGTCAAGTAGACAATGCTCTACACGCAAAATTACTTACGGTAGTTTTCTAGCTTTTGTTTTACACACAGCGATAGGACTGTGCTGTTTCCGCATAAAATGATGGAAATGTCCTGACAGATTATGAAAATATACGTTAGTGCTTTAGCAGAAAGATAAGCGTAAATGTACGTACTGGACCGTAGTAGGCGAGTTCTGTTTACACCAAAACGCATTCATAATGTTCAGTTACTAACTGCATTCTATATTTGTTGAGAACTGGTACAACGGAACAGAAGTAGAGATGTAATATGGAAATGCCATCACCATAGGCATCATAAGGAAACACGTTTTCAGGCTGCTCACTATTGCAGCAAGAAAAATCGGTCAAACTGCCTGAAACTAAAATTCGGATCTGTAAAACGTTATCTTTTCTATAATATAACTGCAAGACCAATACAGGTCTTAATTTGAACTAGAGTTGTTAACGATTACGTATTATCGGGACTTTATCTGCCTATATCGTGAACCCCCGCGACTTTTCCATTTACCTGGTAGCTAGTTACATTTTTTCGTATCACGGCGATATTGTGCGTTATAGTTTATGATGCGACAACGAGATGCTGGTGTTTTCAGATTAAACAAGGCACGAGTTGTTTACCATGTAAAGGAAACGTTTAGCGTCGACATTCACAGTAGGTGAGCAGGACAATTTTCTGTTCCTATGTTTACTTTGATTGTATGCCGTGCTATTAAACATTTATTCAAGTAGGCATTTAGAAACGATATAGTCAAATACGGTAAACACCATAGCTCATAATGAACGTTTCTGTAGAAGAGAGAACACAAGAAACAGATACAAGAGAAAACTTATAGGGAGAAATAAATACTATAAGAGGTATCAAAACTTATAGATCTCAGTTATTCCTTACTTATATGTACGTGTCTAAACCTAGGCGGCATACTTAAAGTATTTATTTATTTAAATTTAGTCTGTTATTTTATCAAAATTTTGTTCATACTCTTATTGGTTATCATTATTATCAGACGAAATAAAAGAAACTGAAATAATTAAGAAAATTAATGATATTCAATTCAAAACATAATTCTAATTACTGTGATAATGATAATGATCAGTAAAGGTACGTGTAATGATTAGACAAGTGTGCGTGTAAGTAAAGAAACCAATACTTGCTTAAGAATGTTTTTATAATAATATAAAGTTTTATAAATGCTTGAACGATGCACATGGTTAATTGCATGATTGTAAGAGTTGATAAATTAAAAAGTCGACCGCCACTAAGTTCGATAGTTTTCATTTTATTTTAAAGATAAATAATTGTGGAAAAATTGGTGAAAACAAAACAAACAGTGAACGCAACGATAAGGGAGACTTCACACATACGTGTTAAATGTACGTATTCTGCTGTTTACCTTATTTAGTCATGTTTTGTGTAGTCCACAATAAAATTTGAAGTGAGAGTTTAAACGTAACAATTACTGATAGTTTCTATTGTACATTAATATGTTGAAGGTTTGCTTACATTGAAAGTAGTTGTTACATTTATTTCCTATCATGAAGTAAAAAGTAAAAAACGCGTATTGAATGTTGTAAATGCAATTGAGTTATTTTAATGGTTTAATAATAACAATTAGATGTTTAAGACATGTGTTCATGTTTGTTTGTAGTAATACATTATTGTCACTAAGCAATTTTATTAACTTTTTATTAAATTATACAAAAATTAAAAACATTTAATTAATTCAGATACCATGTCGATATCGAGGAGTGACCTGTTCAGCTTTTGGCATCAAGATATGTTGGCTGTCAAACCAAAATCGCCTGTCAGTGTTAGCCTATGCTTTGATTAAATGTGCTTTAGAGGAGAGTAGAGATTATAAAAAGTACTCCAGGATTATAAACATGGTAGGCAGTTATAATAGAGTTATTTTACTTATACATAGTTGTAGTAGAGTATCTAAAATGTGGAAGAAATGTGAGTGTCCCGTATAAGTATTTGAAGTAAAACATTACCAATGGTTAGACTAGGGCGTAGTATTTCTTAAAGAGAACACATCTGCTCACACATCAGGAGAACCGTAACAAAATGGTGCTAAAATCGTGAGAGAAATTTTAGAGTACTCTCTGACTGGAACAACTGAGATTAAAAAGACTTTCCAAGTGCCAAACGCATTCTCATTGCCTATGTAATACACTCCACAGGAGGCCTTCGCATTTTATGTTGATGATCGATATGTAAAGAGTTTCTATATCCTTAACACAGTATAGATCAAAATATATAAATGTAAACATACATTCTAACCACAATTATTTTCTAGACGAAATGTTATCTCAGGAAAAATATATCAGCAGAAGTTAACTTGCTAGCATGTGGCAATTAGAATCAAAGAAGTGCAAAAAGAATCCTTAAATCAAATAACGTAAGATTTATTACAAGGTGTAACTCTTCTTTATACATGGGGATGTGTCAGTCGTGCTGGTCAGTCCACCTACAAACCGAGGTATAGCGGTGAGGATAGTGCATCAAAAGTGACACAGAGAGTGGTCATATGTTACGGAAGGATCTGCCTCCATCATCCACAAGGCACTGCAGACCTATTAATCTAATTATCAAAAAATAAACCACAGAATTGGCTAAGAAGAAAATTCAAAACCATTGAAACCAAATAAAGGGAATTCAGCCAACAAACATGAATTAAAGATGGCGGTTATTAATGAAAAGAAATTTGGAGTCATGAATAATGTATTTCCACAATGGTGGGGTATTTGTGAAGCGCCTCCGAAGATGATGAAGTCTTCAAATTGTTTAAAAGGAATAAATCCCAATTTTAGTACCAAGCCACGTGTTGTTCAATCAAATATACTGCAACTCACCGTCTGCGGCTTTTTGAAACAACGTCTTCACTATAAAGTTGACATGTTTCAGGACACTTGTCCCATCCTCAGAACTTAAAATATTCGTGTATCATTTAACGTTGATACAGTTGTCAAATAATTAAAATATTAAAATCCGATATAAATGTTTAAAAACGAGCGCCACGGTTAAACGGTGCACATCGTACGGTGACTGACCGCGCACTCCGCGCGTACGGTGTGTGCGCGGTCAGTCACCGTACGATGTGCATCGTTTAACCGTGGCGCTCGTTTTTAAACATTTATATTGGATTTTAATATTTTAATTATTTGACAACTGTATCAACGTTAAATGATACACGAATATTTTAAGTTCTGAGGATGGGACAAGTGTCCCGAAACATGTCAACTTTATAGTGAAGACGTTGTTTCAAAAAGCCGCAGACGGTGAGTTGCAGTATATTTGATTGAAGTCTTAAAAATTTGGAGTCTTCACCTTTAATCTCGCCTGTTTGAGTAAGAAGTACCACATATTTATGTGTGGATCAGGTGTTGCAAGTAGCATGCTGCTTGCATATCTCTTCTGGTGTTGATTTATGTAAATCCGCGATAGGAATGATAAAGAAAAGGTCTAAGGAAGAAAGGCAGAGATTATTATTAGATTGATAACGAGTATGAATATAGTGATTGATATACCCAAGTTTGGGTTTAGTGGTACAACTTATGATGGCAAAAGTGTCCGAAGATTTTTCCATGAGTTTATTCTTGCTTATCCCATAACGGACCAGTGTGCTTAATGAGGACATAATATTATTTAGAGGAAATGTATCTGTTCACACATCAGGAAACACGAGGAGTGTCTCTAGAAACCTTAATGAAGAGGATTGTACGTAATTTTAGTTGCAACCTTATGTTCTAACTACACAGAAGCGTTTAGTGTTTGTGCAAAAGATACAGCCTAAAGTGTTTGTGCAGCTTTACCTGTGGCATTAAAAAGCATTTGAGCACCAGCGAATGTCAATCCACAGTTCTGACATAACTAACGCACCTGCTACGGAAAGTTTTCAGAAGAGGCACTGATATCTCGGAACAAACAGTTATTGTGAATTTTATACAAGGAGGGTTTCTTGGGAAAGAACTATAGAAGATTTATTAAACACTTGTATTTTTGTCGGATCCACTTATATAATCGTTTCTGCAGTGTATAGAAAAACCGTTACACAAAGTAATTTTTGAAAGGAGTCACAATTAGTAATTATTCCCTACTGACAAATAAAAATTCCGACGGTATAGAGTACACCTAGTAAACTATATTATGTCATAGATTATATTCTTGATATATCAGTATTAATAATATTGCTTATATATTTTCTTTACTAAAAAGTTATTATGTGTTTTTGTACCATGTTTAACATACTGATATTTAAAAAAATACCATTCGACTTTTAAACTTTTTCAAAAAGTTTAAATCTCAAAATAAATATGTTAACGATAGACTTGTTGTTTTATTTTACATGTAAATTTTAGACAAAATCTGCATTTAAAATGAATTCCCAACCAAACTTGAAGAAACCTGATTACAACAAAAACATCGACTCCGCTATTTATTATTTCCTAGAATAAAAAACGAATTCTTTGCGACGTCTTCATACGAGATTATTCCTCCATGATTTGGGTTCATCCTGCAGGATTGTCTCTAGCTGTTCTGTACCCAAAGACGCAGAAATCTTCTGCTGCACCTGTGTTTTTTTAGGATAAGGATCAAAGACAGATATTTAAAAATAGAACTTTAAATGAAACTATACTTTGTGCCGATTGTGGTAATTCCTCAAAACGTAAACCGTCAAACTCGGTTAATGTAATACCGTCGCAGAAATGACATCGTCCGATCAACTGGATTCAGACTAGAATAAACCTTCCAGGTCATCCCCGTTGTACAACCCATGCATGAATTCTTTTGATTAGTTAAAAAATTTCGTGTACCATTTCAATCGGTCAGTAAGTCATACATATGTTTAATTTAGTTTGTATAAATATTTTTAGGCTAGTCAGGCAGTCGCAGTTACAAAAGAAATAGGTGCAGGGTCTCCTAACGCCTTCAAGAAACAACTTTTGGAGTCGTACATAAAATTTAAAAACTGTTCTCCAGAAAGGACAATTAATATCGTAATATGGGCCAGTTTCATATTGACAGGTACGCTGAGTGGTAATCATCCAGTTTTTATAACAATAACAGAAGAATCCTATTGATTACAGCAAGTAAGATACAGGGAGGTTCAGAGAATCGCAGTGCTAAAGCTATATTAGAGGAAATGTCCGAGAAATGTATTAATCCAAACTAAATGTATCCTTAGAATTTAGATACTGTTTGTTTTTTGTATGGTTAATCTAAGACATGTCAAATTGTATAAATCTTCCTCAAGATTAGTTTTCGTTTATTTGTAACTTTGTTGTCTTACTATATTAATATCACAAATTATTATAAAAATTTAATGTTGTGTAATAAAAAGTAAAATGTCAGAACAATAATTTATAAGGGCGCCTAAGGCAGAATAAAAAGGAAAATGAAATGAAAACAGATTAATTATACGGTTTCAAAATATAATTAGATATTCCAATTATAAATAAAATAATAACCAACTGTTATGAATCATTATATATTTACCTCGTCCTATCGAACTTTTATTTAATTGACAGTTTAATCCACAAAGCATGATGAGCGCATTTGCTACATAAACTGTATAATCGAGTAGAGCAGTGCCTAACAAAAGTTTATAGCCAAAACTATCTTCTATTATTTTGGAAAATTGAAGAGGGTAGGTTGTATTCTGTAGTAGGAAAGCTTGTGTAAAATAAAATTACAGGGTTTGTGATGGAACCGATAGTAAAATTTTTATGAATGCTCAAACAGTAAACAAGAGCTTGTATAGAGTATTACTGCTGTAGAAATAAAACTTTGTCCCTCTCTCATTGTGTACCCTAGAGAAAAGAAAACTTTTGAGAAAACTCAGAGATTAGAGATACTTATAAAACCACGGGTCTGAGAACTACCTATTGTTAGCGTGCCTCTGAATGATAATCGGATAGGAACAAATCATATTACAAAAAAAATAAAGCAAAACTCTATTTTATATTTGAAGGTTGATGAGACATACAAATTTAGCTTTCTATTTAGACACGCTGAAAAGTACAGTAAATGTTTATAAAATTTATAAATATTTCTGAAATCAACATGGCGTCTTTTGTTATTGTTATACGAACAGGACAAATACCTTTCAGATTGTCCCTTCAAATTGAATGTTTTTACAAATATCGACGCAAAAACCTGTTTGTGTAAAAATTATGATAGTATTGCAATGCATGGTAATATTGAAATTGACGAAATTAAATTATATAGGTAAACAATTACTTTTAATAACAAAATGTTTAAAACGATTAAACGTTTATCGATGGTGTAACTGAACATATGAATTGGTTTTGAAAATGTTATCCTACGTTTTGTTTTGACACGTAACAGCTACTTTGACAGTCGTTATGGAAGCTATGCTATAAAATAAAGAAAAGGTATGCACGACGTTGTTGGCCTGGTACACAATATCCCTTTTAGCGACACATAACAATGTATGCAGATACAACTGTCGGTACTGTAGCATAGAAAAAAACAACTGGCCATTTCTGCCAAGTACGGTAGGCCTATACTGTTCAATTTCACGTTGTTATACAAAAAGAACTGGCACATAACACAATCGGTGAATTGAAAACGAGTGATGGGGATTCACCTTGTTCATCCTCTTGGTCGAATCCGAGTTTACCTGTTGAGTTTCGATTGTGACAATGTTTCTTACGTTTCTATCAGCAAAGATGTCAATATACAGTGGCTGCCGAGGGACGGTTCCTCTATTTTAATTATTGTACTTTTTCAACCGAATTAATGTCAGGCACAAAACAGAAATATGAAGGCATTACATTTTTTTAAAGTGTTTGTACGAAATATCAATTTTTTCGTTTCAAAGTTTTTAAAAGTACTTATTTCCGTTCAAAAGTACTTGTTCTTCATTAACAATGAGTTTTTGTAAGAAGTCATTTTGCACCCGTATTGATTGAGTTGACGTTTAGTGTAAGGTCCGATTACCGGAAACATGCTGAATGTAGGCGACACACTGGTATCCTTGCCACAGTGGAGTATTTTACTCATAGTATAGGACACAGTTGTGACTATATTTGTTATTCTGTAATAATTAATCCTTAGGACTGCTATCGGCTAAAACTGTTTTGTTACTGTCTGTTATTCCTGATATCACAGATGACAGAATGCTCGATATTTGAAACAATTACTACACAAAATTTTAAACTTATAAAATTTATAATAGTTCTATAATTTATATTAACTAATTGTAATATTGTTGCTTTCCTGCTTTAAAATACGAGAAATTTGCGAATTATTTTGTTGTTGTTCGGTTTAATAGTCTTCTGAACAGTGGGAGTAGGACTAAGTATTACTTCTTTACTAATGAAGAATTGTAAAGGATTCAGTGATATCCTTTACAGTTTCCTCGTTAATAATCGACCAGTCTACTGGGTCCTGAACTGACGCCCACAATCACGTATGCTGGAAGAATAAGTAGTTCCAGTCATAAGTGACATGTTCATAAATATCATTAAACAATCTCTATATATAACATTTGTTGTGGGTACAGAATACTGCGTCGGTTTTCTATTCTGGGACGGTTTTTTTGAAATATATTATTTTGTGTCTTACCTATATTAAAGCAAATTTAGTTGAACCTGAGTTATAGAAAACCAAATTATGCTTTGAATTCAAGCATTCTATAACAGACTATATTACAGAATCCAGCTGATATCCTGACAAAGGATCCATCAATTTACTGCTTCCTACCCACCTTCGTGTCATGGAAGAGATACTAGATCCACTAAGTAACTTAGGCACTAATGTCGTTAAACAATCTAAAAATATAAGACTTTACCCGTTTTAACTAGTCATTATATCGATGAAAGCCGTAAGTGCTTTCGTAATGAAGTATCGAGCGGTCCTAGTCAATGGCGCTTAAAGCCTTTTAGCGACCTCATAGCTTCCATTTAATTCTATTACAATAAAAGTGTAAGACTAGACTAAAGCTTGTCTGCCAACGAAAATTGAGTGTATAAACCAACATATAATATCAGATATCGGTATACACACCTGTATCCAAGTTGTTAATGTTTTTTATATAAAGGAAAACTACAAGTAACATTAACGTTGTTAATGGATTTGTAAAGCACTTTCAGCGCTACACATTCGCATCTACGTGTTACAGAGTATTAATTACTGTCATATATTTTTTCATGACGTACATTATTACTTCAAAAGACTACAACAAGATTACAATGTCTTGTAAGTAGAGAACAACGTGTTATAGAACCATATCAAATCTGTATTGACTGAAAAACGAATCTGGCTTAAAGGTAGCTGGAAATTGAAAATTGTCCTCTTCATGTACAAAATATGTCTCTCTCTCTCTCTCTCTCTCTCTCTCTCTCTCTCTCTCTCTCTCTCTCTCTCTCTCTCTCTCTCTCTCTCTCTCTCTCGCACGCACACACGCACACACACTTGTAGAATCTCGCGGTCCATTCTATTTCGATGTTTTTGTTTCCCAGATGTGACTGTGTCCTTCCTCATCATTCTCGAATCTCCGTTTCGAAATCTGTTCTGATGTTTTTCTCTTAAGAGTGGTCTGTGTTTTTTTTGCATCCATGCTAATACTTCTGTCATGTGTGAATGGCGGCCGCCCTGATGTTGATGTACTTAGTAGCTCCAAGAGCATATAACATATCACTACGCCACCTGAAAGCTTTTGCTACATTATCTGTTGGTAAGGCATTGGGGCTATTTCTGTATTATACAGCTTCCTCGATTATTACTTCGAATGTTATAGTGATGGTCGCTATAGTTTTGATATGTTTGAATTCTTTATTCTACCCTGTAGTTTGCGAGAGAATCGGAATATTTTCTTTCTTCTTCTCTTTCTTTCTCTTTGTCTCTTTCTTCTTCCTGAATATTTGAATATTTTTCTATATAATATACGTCCTGTAACAGCTGGTGCAGTACCATTATATAGATAGGCCTGCCCTCGTTATTTTATAGGACCTTTATTTTATGGTTTCATTAAAGATTTTCTGTTTTAGTTTACTGAACGTACTGTTAGGTGTTTTGACTGTATTGAGTATATTGCGTATGTTGTGTTCCCTAAGCAGTACGCTGAGTTTTACATGTAATATATTTTTATTATTTTCTCTACAGATCCTCTACTCTTAATTATATTTGGTAGTATAGGTGACTGATATTTAGTTTTATTTACATAATATCTTCTTTGCTCAAAATTCCTCATTGTCTCACAATGGAGAAATTAGTTGACTTGACAAACTTACAATGGAGGTACAGTATAATACAGTTACTTTAATGACGCACATCAAGTTGATGGGAACATGAGGAAGAGAATAATAAATGAAGTTATAATACGAATAATACAAACGTAATACCAAAAACATAACATCACAAAAATTCTTCAGAATTGTTACTCGTGTTATTTATAAAGAAGATTTTATAAACACATAGGCTATAAACATATAAGCCGACTGTTATGTATTTTGAGTAGTTCGTGTTCGATATTTAACTTAGAGTTTGTTCATTTTCTCGTAATCTGATTTATACACTTATGTAATTTTTTCACTTTTATACATGTATTTATCTGAAAATGGAAAATACTTCAAAGACTCTTTCTAAATTAAGCCGACCAATAAATAAAGCTGCAAAATCAAGTTCTCGAAATAATCAGTGAATTATTATTTTATAGAAGTCTGTAGTGTTACTAAAAACGCTTGCAATACCATATTTTTAGTCATGCATGGTAAGTCAATTATATTTCTTTAGTTTACTTATAATCTAAATGTTTACTTACAAAAGAGGATGCAGTGTGTCTGTAAACATTTGTGTCGCGATAACCCCTCGTCGCACTAAATAAATCAACAACCAAATTTGGATGTTTTTTTTAGATTTGGTCTGCTTACAGTAGTAAGTTACCTTTTATACAACGCGAATTACAAGAAAACCCCAAGTGTTATGAAAATGTAGTATTTAACGTTTTAATGATCTAAAAAATTAGATGGAGTTGGCACGAAAAAAATTTCATCAATCGAATAAAATAAGGTTTAGTACAAAATATTGCAAAGGTCAGATCGTCAGATAATTACAAGATCTAATCGTCAGAAAACATGTCAGTTAAGTTTAAATAAAAATATTCCTGTTCAGTGAATAAACACATAAGTTGCATTCGTATGTTAAATGTTTCCAGAACGGCTAATATAATGACTGTACTACATCATTAAAATAATGCATCTGTAATATTTTTACGTACTTCTACATTAGATAATCTACGCTAACAACTTGAGCAGGTCTAAAGAGCAGATCTAGAGCAATCAAATAGACATTTTATGTATGGAGCCCTTAAAAGTAGTTTTTTTTCTTGACTACCTTTAGTTTCCGCAGATTAAAGTTTGTTTTACTGCTTCAAGGAGAAAGGTAACGCCCATCTCCGGTTTGGGTAGTCCTAGCCTTACGAACAAATCTTAGCAGAGTCGCAGGGAATACATAACTGTGAAACTCCCAGAATGGATAAACACAACTTCCTGCATTACAGTTTTACTTCTTCTAGGAACAGCTTATGGAAGAATATGGAATAACAGTGTTAGGAAAACAGTTTGTTTTTCTAACACTGGAACTTATTTTTATTGGTGAATTAAATACATTATTCAATAGAGGTTGTGCTTTGCTATAAACTGTATTGTTATAATCACGTCAACAAAATAAGACATGTTAAAATATATTTTTATTATGAAAATAAAAGTAATTATTATCACCGTCACATCATATTTTCATAAATTGGACAATCAGAAAATTTGCATTTCTTTGAAAAATGAACGTCCGATTAACTGCAGTGTCTAGAACTGTCTACAATAATATTAGTCTGAATAAGTTGTAAACTACTTGTTATTATAGAATACACTCAATTAATTTTCGTAATTAGTTTTTACAATTTGACTGGAATAACAATTTTTTAAGATATTTCTGTCGATAATATTAATTAATGACAGTCAGGAAGACAATATTGAGATACTTATAGGTCTGCGCACAATTACCAATAGTGTCAACATTAAATTAGGATAACATATAAACATTTTGTGATACAATAGTCATGGATTTCACAAAGTTAAGAACGTAAATTAATTATCATGACTGTTTCTATATTTTTACCATATGACGATTAGATTTACATTATATAAAATTTATACTACCAAGTTTGAAGTCAAAAATGTTTCTTTCAAATATGTATATTGTAACGTGACAGTTTGCACCTTCCATAAACAAACTATGATTTAACACCCAATGATTACCAAAAAACCCTTTCTATTAAACCTAACTATGAACAAACCATTTTAAATAGACTGAATATAGAAAAATTTAATAATAAAGCCTAATTATTAACATATAACTATTTTGCACCATGACTACAAGAAAGTACAAAATCAATAAGAAAGTACAAAATAAACAGAGCCTAGACCACTTGGGTTAGGTATAATGGCAATAAAATAATTTATGTTCATTAATTATTATATAGTTAGAGGTTTTGTGTTAAGTTATTAATTACGTTTGTATTAATAACATATAAGAGATATGTTAATAATAAGTTATCTACATAACTTAATAATAATTAATCTGCCCAAATAACTAATGAAGGAGTAAGAAAACAAAAGAAAGTGAAATTGACACTCAAATGTTAAAAAAAATTCTGTGTGTAAAAGTGACATACTAGATATAGTGAGTGAGAAGTGACACTAAGTACAAATAAAGTGCTTTATATTAGTTAAAGAGTATCAATAGACTCTAAACAAGGTTATAAGTAAAAATCTGACATAAATGTAAGATCTACAAAGGACATGGTTAATGTGCAGTTATATTGTAGACTGCATCTAACGTTAACAAACTTTGAATACAAGTTAACACTTAATACTTAGAGCAAAAGATGGATTGAATATTTTCTTTTTTGTTTGTATGACGTTATTATAATTTATATGTGTTATGTGCTGTCATTAATGAAAATAGTTATAGTTTTCTACATATGCAGGTTTCAAGTATTATTGTCCATAGTATGTACACATAGCAGGTTTATAATATTAAGGGATTTGTACCGAGTCTTGGCTTAATATAATGTAAATGAGTTTTGTATTTAATGATGGAGTGAATGTTTTCTATGAAAGTTATGGTATTGAATTGTATAAATTAAATGTCAGTCTTTAAACAGAAAGTCATTAAATATTTTAACAGTAATCTATTACACTAACTTTTAAATGTTAATTCTATACTATTGTTTATGTTTTTCAATTTTCATAATGTTAGTTTTAATGTTACAGTTAATGAGATTTATGGTAATAACTAAAAGATGTAATATGTATTTTGTTTAGTAACTTAAGTAAATTAATGTTCACACCATTGTAAACTGAGATTAGGAGTGAAATTGGCAAGCAACTCACATTATATTTTATTGTTTATGTTAAATGTTTGTAAATTCAGATAGGATTTAAAATGTGGGTTTGGATAGTGTATTTTAGTAATTTAATATTGCAACCAAACTATGGCTTGTGAGATATCAAAATTGTCAGCATCAAACAGAGATTTTAGATCTACCAATGTATTTTAAATTAAATTTTGCGTAAGTTCAGGGTTTGTGAACGAAAAATCAACTCGTTATTTTAGCAAGAAGCCAGGCTGATCAGTTAAAAATGCCAGTCTAATCGAGCCAATGAGAAATTTTTACATTTTTGGACAGGGACGCCAGCGAAACTGAGAAAAAAACGTCATTCGTTTGTTGAACGTGGTTGTGTACAGATATGCTCTCCGTAGTAATTCATATCAAAAAAGTTAATAATCGAACCCAGGACAGGTTAGGTTGAACCAAACAGTGTTTAGAAGAAACAGTGTATTTCGTTGAATTATATTATTTAAGAGTTGATTAAAGTGAAATAGTAAAAAACAGAAAATCAGTCACAAATATTATTAATTGGTGAGATAAAAACAATTTTATATTAATATAACCCGAAATTCACTAACCATCACGACACTTATTTCTAATGAACTTTATTGATTACTGTACACACTAGAACGTATAATCACACTATTTTATGTACATTTTGACACTGGTAATCATTTATTGGAGAGAATTAAGCAATTTATTATATTTTTAAAACTCGTTCACTTCGAATCGAAAGAAGTCAGAACTGGACTAAACCTAGGTCTGCCATCTTTACGAAATTTGTGTTGCCAACTGTTAAGCTGACTAACCACATTTAGTATTAGAATAAGATCCACATATATTGTAATTATTTTGTACTTTATTTTGGTATTTTCGTAACATTAATATTTTTAGTCAAAAGAATCCACTAATATTGATCAAATTAAAATAAAAGTAATATTTTTTTTTATCCTTGGGATGAGTTTTGCCAACTTTCACACAACTCAACTAGTATAGCCAAGGGTAATTGTATGTGTTGAATGTTATAGTTACAAATTAAGGTAAATACTAAGGAAATAAAATACTTCAATTTTTCTATTTTGAAAAAAAAACTACTTACTCAAAATTCTTATTTTTATTTATTCAGATCAAATCATAATAACTAAGTAATTTCAACGTTGACACCCCGAAATTAAGACCACCCCAGATTAATTCAAGAGTACAATAATAAATAATATACATTCACGATAAATAAAATAATTAATAAAATAATATGTTATATAGTTTGGCTCCAACAACGTGGGGCGGTCCACAATAATCAATAAAGAATAAATTTAAATAAATTAAAATAATAAAAAATTAAACGTTATAATATGAGAAAACTTATGAAAGCATGCCTATTTAAGAAATATTGCTTAAGGTTCTTCGTGTCACTGACAATATTAATGATGTCAATAGTAAAGCAAGACAGCAAGACAATCATTTACCTTACTGAGGAAACATATTCCTTACCTTGTTCCTACAAATGGTGTTTATGAATTAAATGTAACTGGTAATTTATCGTAAATCGTAATTTATGTAAGAATAATTTACCAGAGTAACTGCTAAACGAGCTTCAAGTGCCATATAACAAGCACGTAAAAATTATATTAAATAATACGAAAACCTGAACACTCGCAAATAAGGAAAAAAGAGCTATAAAAGTATTATTGTGTACGTTATTAATAAATCTCATGTAATAGTAATTTGAAACACTTAAGTAAAAATTAAAATATTGTTCAAAAAGCATTCCCTGTTATCTTGATAAATTTACAAAATTGTGTGTAAACCTTGTGAAAGGTGTAGGACAGCAAGCCGATTTATAATTGTATGTGTAACAAAGCAACAGACAAAATCACGCTAATCAGCTGTTTCATACAGTCTTAGGTTTATTTTATTTTAGTACCATACAATTGTATTGGATTTTTATTCAACTCTAATTATTTGATAGGCCTACCGTCTTCAAAGTGTCCGTTCAACAAAAATTCCGAGATTCTATAGCAAATAAGTGTCCATAAACTAACTTACGTCTCCATAATATTACAATAATGTTGCAACTGGTTTCTGTTATATGAGACACACATTCTCTTCTACAAACGTCAACAACAAAGAAAACATAAGATGGCCATAGAGAACACAGTGTTTTGTGGAAAATTAAATCACATTTATTCTTCTAGATTATCAACATATTTGAAATTATGAATGAGGTTTATTTGTCGAAAAATTTTATTTTACTTCTTTTCATTTTTATGCTAAGAATAGCAGTCATCAAAGGAGTCACAGTTAATTCGTCTGGATACACGATGTTTCGGGAATGTACCTATTTCGAAAGGCCTCAATCTGTGATAAAACACGTATCAGGGCAGTATTTACAGGGCGCTTGTAAGGTAGCAGTCGATTCTGTCTCAAGACTCTACGGCGTGTAGCACAAGACGGAGGATAAAAATGTCACAGATTCTTTATATGATTCTCGCTTTAGCTGATCAGTTGAGTACTGTAAACGTCGTAGGCTGATCTTCTTTATGCATAGGAAAAGCAAGGGTTCATAAACCTAGAGGATGTTATTGTTACGGTAAGGAGATAGGTCTCGTATGTCCTCAATTTGTTTGCACCTTCCAAACGGTGGTCGATTATTCTACGACACCTGTGGAAATCTTATAACATTACTACAATACACAGGCAAATTATTAATAGCGGTGTTTTGGAAGCGGCAGGCCAGTTGTTTCGAGTTGTAGCCGTGACTTGGTGTATTAACGAATAGAAATGGTAAAATGTGTTACTAGAGTCGTTACTTAGGAAATCCATGTTGACTATTTCTTGTGTTTGAAGAAGTTGTAATAAGTTTGTAAAAATTGATAATCAGTATAAGCGAATTAAGAATTAAATAAATAAAAACTGTAGACAAATGGCATTTTGATAAAGAAAGTTAATAACAATCATGATCGCATGACACGTTTGAAGATGATCTACTTTACGTTTGCGATCATTTATATTCGGCACATATAAATTTGAGTGAAATTTCAATTAATTGAGATTAATTGTTCAAGCTGTTCTGTCCAGGCTTTAGGTTTCCTCGCTCCAATTATATTACTTCCTTTGAAGTCATTTTCCATAATCTGTGGCTAGCTATACCATCTTCTTGAACCTAAAAATTGTAGATTCACCCAATTTCATAAAAATCCTTGTTATCGTTTCAAGATTAAATTTACAACGCACACGCATGAATTTTCGTTTTAGAGTATGTACGTTTTAGAGATTTCTAGTATAAGAAATCTTGACAGGAAAAGATGTTTCTTATGACTAGTACAGTTTTATAACAGAAAACAGTGCTAACTTTTATTAAGTATTTAGTAGACTACACGAATTTATGTGTTCTGCTAAAAAAGGTTGTTGACGAATTTTTAAGAAAACTGGTGTTATTTTTAAAGTGTTTATTGAGGGCAAAGAGAGTATATTGTGAAGTACAAATCTCGTTTAATAGATAGGCTACCACTCGAAATTGGAAGGAAAACCATTACTTTTTTGATATCATTGAATACGTTAATTTTTTTACATTGAACTACTGAAAATTATTGCAACGAATTAGCCAGTTGGCTAATAGCAAAAGGCTAAATGACCAGAGCAAATAGTCATGGTTTGCTGGAACAATGTGCTAAATGTTGCGTAACTACAAATGTTTTAAAACTGTAAATGACTACGATATAAATATAAATTGCCAGAGTATTTCAGGGACTGTAAACTGTAAACTACTTTCAAGATCATTAGCCGCAAATAAACGATAAACGAATGATTAGACAACAAGACGTGAATAATTTCGTTAAAAGGAGGAAATGAATGATGTTTCTTGTGATAAATGATAAAGGTCCGTTCAGCACGCTGGAAAGACGTTCAGTCGACGAATTGTTATAAACGACATGCACTACATCCTGGAAACGGAAGACGCTGAAACGAAAAAGTTCTACGATAAAAAAATTTTGGCCATTGCAAAAAACAGAGACTATCAGGAGCCGGTGGAATAATACATTCGCAGTTTAAACGTAGTTTAACATAATGTAAAAAGTGTCATTACCGCCAATTTAGGTACGTGTGTGTGTGTGTGTGTGTGTGTGAGTGAGGGGGGAGAGAGATTTTTTCAGGTAACTATGTATCAATGTTACATATTTTCAGCAGAATACTTTATCAAGATTATGACAAAACGTTGCTGGATAGCAATAAAAGTTGTTTGCCAAAAAGACGTGCAACAGAATAATCTCATTAGGATTCATACTTATTTATACGTGAATATTCATGTGAATACTTAAACATAAGTAAAGACATAAGTATTCATGTGCAAACCCAATGTGTGTCAAAAATCGAATACACACAGTATTTTTGAGAAAATTATCAAAGATACTTTTGAGAAAATTATCAAAGATATTTTGAGCTATATTTGAAACTTTAATTAATTTTAAACGTTAGCCGTTAATGATACTGGAAAAGAAGAAGCGAGCATCTAGGAAATAGGTTAAATGACGGCTGAAAAATAAAAATAAATTCATGTATTTCATATTTTGTTAAATTTTTGTGTGTATGTTATGTATTTTGTATAAATTGACTGTGAAATGAGGACAAAAAATTGTCGCACATGACATTGATTAGTGCAGAAAACCGCAACGTCGTGGAAAGTGCAATAATATTTCCTTCAGCAAAAAATGACGTTATACAAAACAAATAGCTACCGTATTTATAAACAAATGGTTACCCGTTTATAGAATGATTTTAACTATAGATTTATTTCATATTGTTGCACAATAAATTTGATGTCAATCTGACTGTTTCTAACCATTATTCATAAATATTACCGGCAATAAACTGCCCTGCATTATTCCAGTCAGTTGGTATATCACAAGAAGATTAACGATGAATTATCCATAACGAGACATGTGTTTGTTAACGTTAATCATAACGAAACAATAAACAAAATATGATCGCATACACATCTTTGAATCTTTGAAAGATTAATCTCTCGTTTTTATCAGAAATAAAAATTTAATTACAAGCAGAATGATCACTGTTGCACACCACTATATAAAAATTAACCCGATTAGCGCTTTCAAGCCTCACAGCTCATCGTCAGATCGGAATTGAAACAAACCACCTGAAAACAAACCCTTCACCCCATCTCACCCCACCCTGCTCACACACAACAAACTATAATTCAAACGTCCCTTCCCCACCCCCTGAGCCCTGTCCCTCCATCTGGACAGTTACATATTTTTCTAGCAAATTCCTTGTGTTTCAGTGGTGTCTGTGTGTGTGTGTGTGTGTGTGTATATATTCCTTTTAAAGGGGGTGGGGAAGGGACATTTGAATTATAGCTTGTGTGTGAGCAGGGTGGGGTGAGATGGGGTGAAGGGTTTGCTTTCAGGTGGTTTGTTTCAATTCCGATCTGACGATGAGGTGTGAGGCTTGAAAGCGTTTATCGGGATAATTTTTATATAATGGTGTGCAACAGTGATCATTCTGCTTGTGATTTCAACCACTAACACAACTTTCTTCATTAAAAATTTAATTGATATTTAATAATTATTACATAAAAAAAGGAAACTAGAGAGTTTAAGCGTCTATCGGGTTCGGGTAGACGGTCATCAACTAGAAAATCTGTGTCACCAAGACGTCCTTTTAGTAAAATATTGATTCTGTCTTTGAAATGTGTAATGTAGTTTTGCTAAGTATTCAGAATTTATGAATATTTAATGTACACTACTTTATGCTTATGAATAATTTATAATATCCAGAAAAAACCGCTGACAACTTGCCTTAAGATATTTGTGTTTAATCTTTATTCAAATACAACGTACAGCTGTAGATGCTGATGTTCTATTCAGCACTGCGTACCTGTAATTGCAGACTGTGGAGAAATTTTAATAATGTTTCTCTTATCTTTTCTCGTGTAATACGTTACAGTTTGTATTGCTAATATTTTGCTATAAAAACGATTAGAAATGAATTCGTTTACCTAAAAACAAACAAAATTTAAAGTTTATCCATATACTAGACGTAGTGGTATTGCTAAACACTCCGCCTCCTGTACACTAGTCAGTGGTTAAAAAACCATCCAGCTAACTGGAATGTAACTATTTTTTTCGCTGTAACTTACGTGGCTATAATTTTGTTTCAAGATTAAATATCAGCGTTAATGTTTATTGCCGTTTAACAAATATCTTCTAATTCATTTATTTGATATCCGGAAATTAAGTATAGAACAGAATCAAAATAAGAAAGATGAAATTATACAATTTTAATAAAAAACTTCTTTTAATAAAAAAGGTAAAGTGTAGAAAAAGTAAGTAATGCTTGATAGTCCCCAGCAACTAGTAGTAATAAAAAAATAATGGAACTATAATATTTTCAAAAATTAAAAAATTTAGACTGATTAGGATTTAGAAATGTTTACTTTATAATTCCTGTTTTTACATAGTAGAGTATGTTTCTTGATTACAAATAAAAATGCCGAATGGAAAGTAATATAGTATAGGGGAAATAGTACAGACGAAATAAGAAATATTTAATAGTGCAATGTCAATTTAATGACAGCTTGTATATTAGTAAAGTAGAACAAGATTGATTGTTATGTTCAGTCTGGTCTTAGTGCTAGTCATCTGCTCAGTAACAAAGTGAATCGTTAATTCCAATTACAAATTTTGTAATTTAAGGGTAAACACATTCAGTTATAAAGATAATGTATTTTGATGAAAATATGTTATACACTGACGAGTAGAATCAGGAACAGATCTATAAGGTGCAAAGCAGTACTCAGTTAGAGGAGCGAATTCGATAGATTATCTGACACATTCAGCATAACGGAAAGCAAGTTTGTCTGTTTTTTAATATTTACAGTCTCGCTTGTCATATATTAGCAATTCAGAAAACAGTCATAAAATGTCTCCGATATTACTTATAGACGTTACTATAACGTATAATTTTGTTTAAGATAAGGTTACCAACATTCTCAGCCGGCTAGAAAGTCTATTTACAAAAATTAATCTAATTGTAAGAAGTGCCTATTGTAATTAATCTGATACTTTTATTTTATATACAAAAGTAAAAGGTACTAAAAATAAATGAAGAAAATCGTAAATATAAAGTCGAAATCAAAGACCGAAGTGTCACATATCCTAGAGTGTAGCCATTTCGATTGGTAAATTGTTACGACGGCCACGCGGATCGTCGTATCCTATAGTGGAAACAGACACCAGTGAAGTTGCTAATTACAAACGTTAGACACAAACAGCAATTTTAAATCAACAAAACACTCTTATACAATAACTAAAGTTAAATTTGACCAACAGAAACTTTACTTTATTACTGTTTTGCATTAGTTAACTCAATAATCACTTCTCAATCATTTCTGCGAACCGCACTGATAAAATCACCAGGTATAACTGACTGAGCCGGCCACTAGTTGCTTAAATTTAAATCCGCCAGGATTCCGGAATTGTCTTCTATTTTTCCTGCAGCGCGCCGAGAAATATTACGTAGTTACAGGACCCAGAACAATCTGGAGACAAGGTCTAAGTCCGACCTCGAATACAACCCACCGACCGGCTAGTCGAGAAACATGTGGATCCGAACGTTACGTAATTGTCTTTCATCTCAAGGAATGTAGCAACATAATCATACAACGAAATAGCAAGTTTAGTGTGTCGCACAGTGACACAGTAAACTAAGAAAATTTAGGGCCGACGATTGCTTACAAGCCGTGTAACTATCTAAATATTGTAAATTACCGGTATTATAAGAGTAACGACATTTATTTGTTTTTGCTTTTGTGGTTAATATTGTCAATTTTATATTTATTTCTTGGAGAACTCAGAATATTAGACTGGGAATTCTAGTTTAAGCTAGGATGCTTGGTAAAATGAGAATTGGAGAATTCAGACACGCGTCAGATATGCACAAGATTAGTTATAAAATTTCTAATCACGAATCCCAAACTAAATTATCAATAACCAAACTGAATAATGGTTTAATAGCCACTAAATGCTGTAAATCGTCAGCGAGCCATGCATTACTTTTACTGTAATGCTATAAGCTGCTTACTTTTACTGGTTTTAGATAGACAGCCCCAACACTATCGTATATACATAAAAAATATTTACTCGTGAACAGGATAACTCTGCTCGTAAGTTTCAGTATAGTACAAAAATAGAACCAGAAACTGCATTCAAAGTTAAACCTAAACAATCATTTTACAATAATTAAATTGTTTTAAACATATGTTAATTTCAAATCCAGCAAATGAATATGAGAAGTAATCAAATAAAATGAATGAATACGACTGTTAATAAAATCGATCGGCGAATCTTTTGAAAGCGGAAAATACCCAACAACGAGTTGGAAAAATCCGCGTCACCATAAAAAATAACAGTAATAATAGTAACAAACGTTGCAAACTGTGTGCAATGATACATAGCGTCTGTAAATGGCAAATGCCAAGTGATCGCAGTCAACGTGAATAAGTTTTGCATCACCAGACTACGAATTGGCACACTAACTGACGTCTTCTTACCTCCTACTAGGACAAGAATCACCTGTATCCATTTGTGGCGATGCACTTACAGTGAAACATACGCCTATAATTGAAGACTGTAGTGCTATTAAGAAAAATAGGGAAGTTATTAACACAGTGAAGATAAGAAAGTTTCAGTATTTGGGAAATCTCATGAGAAATGAACAGAGATTTTACTTATTGCAGTCCATACTACAGGGAAAAGTACTTGGAAAGAGAGGAGTTGGGCGACCGAGAATATCATGGCTGAGAAATTTAAGGATCTGGTTCAGCATGAATACAACTGACTTATTCCGTACAGCAGTGCAGCAAGTTAACATAGCCTGTATGATATCCAACATCCGAAACGGAAAGGAACTATCAGAAGAAGAAGTAGTGCTATTGCTGAACTCAGACGTGTTCACCGAGGAAAAGGTAGCCTGAAAGAGGACTTTGGATATAAACAAAACTATAGCAATAAATAAATGAATGAGTTAGGGTTAAGCAAAACTTTGTCCAAATTAAGCAGCAAGTTGATTGGTTCGTACGAAATTCCATTTTTATTGTTAAACTTATATGTAGGCGAGAAGTAACCATGATAACGAGCACTGCTACTGGTCGACGTCGATGACCTAAAAAGTCCTTTGATTCCAAACTCGTAAACATAAAATTTATATAATAATAATAAGTTTTCACCTTCAAGCAGTCTTAGAGAACAATGTTATACTAGTATCTGCAGATGCATACGTATCAAACAATGCAGGAAAAAACTAGACAGTTTTGCACGATCTGAAGAATAAGTGAACCTGGTTCACTGCCATTGCTCATATAGAGTATTATAACACCATCAAAACTAAAAGGGAGAAGATAACGAAGATATACCCCCACTTGCCGCTGAATGCAAGGAAACTGACAAATTATAATCTGTTGACATTAATATATCTGGTAACTAAAGCAACAAACTGGTAACTAGTCTATGTAAGCTACAATTTAATACTTTTTTGGATGAGAATATTTTGTAGGTGTACCCGATTTTTAAACTATAGTTACAGTTTAAAAGCAGTCATGCTACAAACGCGCCGATAGATGGAACACACTTGAATATGCCAGCACATGCAATGCACTAGACTATTTTATATAGGCTTTCTAACGTAGAATAACCACTGATAGTAGCTGAGAGACGCCAATGATACAACGGTAAAAGAAATTAATACGAGGAGCAATAATAATAAAATTGTTGATTATTTGCAGAAGAAGACAAAATGATGGACCGGAAATGCTATGAGACCTTGGTACAAGTGTGTTGTGTTGAATGTGCAATTCAACGACCAGTTAATAACACTGAAAACGTAGATAATATAATGTAATATTTTAAAAATAGAATGTTTTTTGAGCCAAAATTTTGTCGTGCCCCTAATGGGTGAGGACATGGTTATAACTGTTTGTTGCCTTGTTAATCCATTATGTTACTTCTAATGTAATTAACACTCGCAAAATATGTATAAGCATCTCGTATTAGGATATTACTTGTAGTATTACAATGTTTTGTGTTAGGAAGATTTATGCTAGAATATGGCTAAAATTTTTAAAACTTTAAATTGATTTCAGATCACTGTATTTACAGATTTAAAAACCACATATGTAAATAAAAAAATACTCAGAAAGTTGGCTCATGTTAACACAGTCGCAATGTTGTATAGTACGCTATGTTAGTCATATGTTAGAAGAAGAAACTAAGATCTGTGTGTGTGTGTGTGTGTGAGAAAGCAAGGAAGAGAGACAAAGTGAGAGACAGAGAGGGAGAGAGAGAGAACAGAGGCGGTATAGCGGTATAAATAGAAGTTCTTGTTCTTGATAAAACGCTTGTAGAAAGATTTAGAATGACAGAAATAACCATGTCAGACATTTATAATCCACAATTATCTACTCATTGATGAAACACATTGTAAAGCAGAACTCAAGAAATTAAATATAACAACAATGTTTACACTTATAAACGCGCGAATGATATGTTTACGGATATTAAATTGATTACGAAAACTAGAGTTGAGTACAGCTACATACATTACGCTGAGAGAGGGCGATAAAGTGTGTGGGAAAGAGAGAGGTGGGTTGAAAGATATGCGGCTACTTGTGATAATAAACATGAGCAGACTGAAAAACGAAAGATAGAAGTGTTTGTATTTTAACTTACTTCTTTGAAGTCAGTGTCTAGCGAAATTGTGTTACGCTACCTCCCTTTCGTGTATTTAAACTTAATTATATAGATGTTACGTTTTCAATTCAAATGCTATATTTTCAACTAAAATATTAATTTACAAGCTACACATTTAAATATACTTTTAAAAACACACATGTTTCCGTTATTGCAGAATATTATATATGGTAAAACACACGATTAGCCTTCACAAAGGACCAACGAATATATTATGATAATTTTATTAATTTTTATTCGTAGACTACACATTTTTAACAATTTTAGACAAAATTTTTCGTCTATCTGCCGAATTTACTGATACTGTTATGAAGACCGAACGTTTCATCCATTCTGTAAGGTGACATTCACAGTGGTAAAGCTGAGACTTCCAATATTTCTGACAACTGAAAACGATTTTATCAACTATACGAACAGATTGAATTCTAAATGAACATGGTTGAACACTGTAATCTCTTATAGAGGTTATATAGGGGTTTTCTTGTCTTATATTTGTGTTACACAATGTAGAAAAGAACTAAAAATTTCAAAAGACCCTGTAAAAATATCATGTTAATAACACTACTTATTAATTACTGTGGAAAAACAAATAGTTATATATTTTAACATTTAATAATTTGAAAAAAGTTATAATTTTAAATCCTTACGGAGCAGTAACGTACCTAAAATCACGATTTTAATTATATCTTTAATTAGACTTACAAGAATGTTTCAGGTCAGGTCCAGGTTTAAGTATAGAAAGCCCTAAAAGTTCAATAACAAAATATGTAACTCACTATAAGAAAATGTTCACAACAACAATAATTGGTACACTACAATGAACTAAATTGCCTAATTGTATACAATGTCTGACACAATCGGACATATTGCAACAATGTTAAGTCTTTAATTTCTTAGAGTGTTCAGACTATTAAAATATTGCAATGTGTTTTACATTTAAAACAAAATTAAGCATCATTATTTAGTTTAAACAATTATAAAATAGTGACCACTTGTAGCGTTAGTTTAAATAAAGGTAAACATGATCTTATTCACAATAATTACGACTAGCATTCAAGGATCTAAAATGGCAATGGTAGAAATTGTACTGGAGGTGTGCATTCCGCGACGCATGCGCAACAACAAATCTAAATGTCTATACAGAAGTTGCTATCCGTGTTCATCAGAGTAGGAGCGAGGATGTGATCCTTGCTGCTGTAAAACTATGTATAATTAACACCGTTTCATTCGAGAGGAGGAGGGTCAGGTGATTAATGAAGAAGCGTTAGTACCCAAAGCCCAAAATATAAGCTTTGTTGAAAACAGTAAACCAGCAGCTACCAACAAAATCTGAAATGACAAGTAACGAAAGTGAAGCAACGGCGTAGCTAGAAAAAATTTTCGGGGGGGGGGGGGGTTGTTTGGTTACCGAGAGGTTTGGGTAGTATGGATATTCTTCTAGGAGTAGGAGTCAGACCTCCCAGATGCCCAGTAGTTTCCACTGGAAATAGGTATATTATTAAATAAATACAGCAAACTCTCGATTACCTAGGCTAATCACCGGACAAATGCGCACGGGTAGCTAAAAACACGGATAATGCGAGTTTGTGCTTTTAATGCACAACGAACCTTTTAATAATAGGGAACATACAATACTGTTTGAAAATGCAATAATGTCAAACATTTAACACATTCAATTATCACTGTTATCAATAAGGTAAGCCGAAATAAAAATTGTTTACGTTTATTGTTGGTAAAACACTTGAGGTACAAAAACTATACAAGACGTCAATCAGCCATGACTGTTATCACAGAACAGCAACAAAGAACTGCTATACAGTACATTGTTTGGTGTTTAATTCTTGAACAAAATATGCCGCCAGGTCACTTGCAGACAAGAGAGCGCTCGAATTCGAAGCGCGCAGTTCACATTATTCAAAATGCCGTGACGAAAATAAAGGAAATAAAATAATACAATAAACCTCGGGGATGCACAGATAACCAACAAACCGGATAATCAGCACACGGATAATCGAGTTTGCTGTACGTCTTTTCGTGTTGTTAGCAAAAACATTAATTTTATTTGCAGACTATAGGCTACTGTTCAAAGGTTTATATTAAATTTGTTACAGCAGTGGCATTAATACATTGCAACAGTCTCAAAATCTTCAAAGAGACAAACTTATAAAACAAAGTCCAATCTTCTATCTTTTTTCGATGCAAATTTATTTATGACTTCATCTGTTGAAATGTCCCTGTTTCTGTGCATGGATATCAACGCTAATCCACTGAGGCGACTCTGTCCACAAGAGTTTCTCAAGTAGGTCTTCAGTCTTCTTAATGTGGAAAAGGTACGTTCAGGTGTACAAGTGGTAACTGGCAAAGTGGAGAATATATTTAACAGAATGAAGATATTCTGGTAAAACTCCTCGTTACATTCTCCTAAAGCTTCGATAGCACAGGATGGGCGGTCAGTCTCATCCCTCTTCTCCCAAAAAATTCTCCATAGGTAAAACTCTGATTGTAACAGATCCAAATTAACTTTGTTTTGGTACAACTTCAAGCTTTCAGTGTCTAAAAAAGTAGTAGGCTTACAGCAAACGGATGGTAAAAGAGAGTTTAAATTTCCAAATACTTCTTTGTGATCAAGAAATCTTATTTTTAGCTGATTGTTAAAATCATCGAGAAGTGGAATGGCCATAGAGATGCGAAAATACTTTTCTGGGTCTTCCGTTTGTATGTTACAACGGTTACGTTGTGATGGAGTTAAACGGGGAAGCGTGATTTCTCCGCCAACATCAGCTAGTAAGGATTTTGCAGACTTGTATATAATGGAGAATTCACACTCAATATTCATGCGAATATTCTGAAAGAGGTCAACAATATTTTGAACGTGATCAGTTGCTGATTTCAAATCACAGAGAGGTGACTGCAATACCTTACAGAAATTCAAGGTATAAGAAAACACTTTGGCTAAGAAACAGAGACTAAGAACAAACTCTCCATTAAGCAGAGCTGTTACTAAAGATGAGGGTTTGGATGAGATATCCATGTCTGGATCATCGCTTAAATCTTCTAACGTGGTGAGAATGGGTTTGAAAAGGTCCTTGAATTTCAAAAGACTGCTATGATTTTCAACCCATCTGGTCTCGCACATGGATGTTAAAGTTTTCAACTGGGAGTCAGATTTATTTGATTGCAAATACACTCATTCTTTTAGGAGAGCTCTTCAAAAAAGTGATCGTAGTCTTAACTGTACCAACACAGTTTCTTACACTTTGTAAATTGCACGAGTGGCATAAAGCTAGATTTAACGAGTGGGAACAGCAATGGACATACAGAGCTTCTGGATAATCTTTTCTGATTAGTGCTTGCACGCTTTTGAATGATCCTTTCATCACAGAGGCACCATCATAGCCTTGCCCAACTATCATTTTGCAATCCAAACCAAGATCTTCCAAATATGAAGTTATATTCCTAACTATATCTTGTCCGGTAGTATGATAAAGACGAACAAAGCCTAAGAAGTCCTCTTTTGACACATAATAATTATGTTCTTTTTTTGTATATCGTACACAGAGAGATAGCTGTTCATGTCCAGCAATGTCTGCAGTTTCATCTACTAAAATGGAGAACATATTGGCTTCAGTTATATCATTGACAATTTGCTTCTGAATAATTTCTCCACATATCTGAATAAGATCGTTCTGGACTGTTGGACTCATGTAAGAGGCATTTAAAGACATACTCTCTGTGTGATTGATCAATTTTCGGTCACCACATAGTATTCTCATCCTTAATAAAGCCCTAAAATTGCCATCATTATGAAAAGGCTCTTCATATTTTAGCGATATGGGTCCTGAATCTTTAGTTCCCCTGAGAGCAAGTTCTTGTCGACCACAAAATTTGATAATTTCAACTATGGAAAATACCTTGTCTTGATTTTCTTTTACCTGTTTCTTCCTTGTTGAATCAATGATGTTTCTTATGTCACGGTTAGGCTCTTTGGAGACACTTAAGAAGTTGCTCCCTGAAATCATTGCTTCTTTATGGTATGTATTGGATTCATGACTTTTAAATAATTCTAAAGCATCTTTCCAATTTTTATAGGGTTCTTTGACTAACGATTTCAATTTCTGATGACCACCTTTACCAGCTGTATCTTTTGAAAATAACACACAATATTTACACAGAGCCCCGTCAGTTTTTGTGTAGGCAAGCCAGGGAAAACGATGTAGCCACTGTCTTTGAAATCTTAGATTTCTTTTCCCACTAGGTGGGAATTCAAATTCCATTTTAGGAATCCATGGATTTTTCAGAACATTTAGTTTGGTTTCCCGATCAATTTTATCACCGGGAGTGTGCACATATTTTCCTACGTCAACATTTTGCCAATCATCATGCTTAGGATTTGTTTGTGAATTTACAGTAGGATAAAAGTCGAATTCTGATATTACTTTTTCATTTACAGTAGAAGTACATGCAACAGGTTCTGCAGGTTCTTTGGGCTCTATGTCACTGGTTTTCTTAGACTTGGCGAGAAAGTTCTTTATCGACAGTTGTGAGCCTGGACGTTTAGCCATTATAGTTTAACGTCTTCTAAAAATAAATAAAAGAAACTAGAAAAAATAATTTCGTATGGTAGAGAGCATTGTTGAAAATGATTGCATAGTATTTGTATTCCACGAAGGTGTAAAAGTTGTTTTTTATATCGACGGTGTTTTGGTAAAAGGCTGTAACCCTCATATTTTTGCTTTCATTATCTGACATTACTGACTTTTATTCTAATTCCATACACTCCCATCATGTAAAACTTTCCATACTGCATTTCTCTATGTTTGAAGCATTATTATCGTTATAAAAGTAATTCCGTTTTTTTTTTTTATAAAAGTTTAATAAGGTACCTTATTGTCTTGTATGGTGTCAATAGTGAGGCTTACAGCATTATTGCCCGAAAACCTGGTTCAACTGTGTGTAGTTTCGGTTAAGAAAAAGGCATCAAGTGGGTTACATCTAAGGAGTGCTGCCTATGTACTGATTAGTAAAATGCTGTAACCCACATTTTTCACCTTAAATGTAATTTCTACACATTTTAAGTACACTTTATGTATGAAATAACATAACAAATGTGTGTAATAGAACCGTAGGCAATAACCTGAAAAGTTTCAAATATTATGTGCACTATGGTTTTTGTCACTCCTGAAAAATAAATTTTATAAATTAGGGTTACAGCATTTTACCAAAACACAGTCGATATATTTTGCATGTCACAACTCGCCACTGCTTAAGAGTGTAATCAATTAAATGAATTAACTATATTTCCGGGATCAAAAATCCTATCAATAAGATTCTTAATTAAATTAAGCATTCAAGAACGTTTTTTTATATAATTACAAATCTTTATAACCTACAGAGGAAATTCGTAAAGTTAATAGTCATAACCCCAGTTCTAATTAAATATAATACAAAAAATATAATACTAGGCCTATACATTGATATCTCTAGCACAACTGTATGACATGTAGACTAGACATATAATGGAAAGACTAGTAAAAATGCAAACATTTTACTTACTTTATGTCTCTTTCTTGTACGTCCCTCTACAACTAAAGCAAGCACAATAATTCACTAATTTACTGAAGATGAAGAGCACGTCATTACCAAATGGCAACACACAAACTGTAACCCACGTGGTCAAGATATTCACAGAGTAAGTTCCGCACCTTCACTTTCCATTGTTTGAAGGTCGGCGGCCAACAATGATGAGGGCTGTCAAGTGTTAGCCACGTGGTTTTCCAAGAAACTAGTGGTTTCCTTCCTACAAAGGCAGCTATGTAATCACGGAAGGAAACAAACGCACAGTTTGCTTTTTGTAGATGCAGTACCAGAAACACAAAATAACTGAATTATTGCACAGTTCCTTTTTTATAAGAGCATTTTTCATTATATTTTTATTTACGTTTGTTTTTATCCTAAAAAATTTCTATTTTTACCTCAACATTTCGGGGGGGGGTTCTAACCCCCTAACCCCCCCCCCGCTGGCTACGGCCTTGAAGTGAAGCAAACATTAAAGAACACTTCATACACATTTTGTCTTGCGCACAGTTCCTGAGACCTTGAAGATCAGGGATACAAACCTGACGGTCGTTATAGACGAAGCTTTAAGAAGTTTCTTTCAGAACCGTGTACTGTTTAGAAATAGAATCTTTCAGACTGTACTGTCAGCTGTATACTTTTATGGAATAGTAATGGATCTAGCATATTCGTGAGTTTATTGTCTATGTCTTGGAACAATTGAAGAACATGTGTAGCGCACTGGATTACTGGATTTCGTATCGGAAATCACACTACCAGACTTCAGGTTAGTTATGATTAGTGCTCTAAGATCAGCTTCCCGTACTGTCACAATCAAAGCGTATCTCTTTCGTGTTGCTCTATCAATGTGAGCATGTGCTTGTCGAATGTCTAGAACAGGGCTACATCAGTAAAGGCGATTTAATGGTGGAACATCATCAAGTACGGCAGCTGCTATCTTTACCATTCGCACCTCCAGCAGCTGCAAAGAGATTTTTATAGTTTTTAAATGATAAAGTGGAACCAAGAGCCAATCATTTAAAAAAAATGGGGGAACCACCGAGAGGTTTGAGAAGAGCTGTGATAAAACACGCTTTCCCTTACATAGTTCAACGATCTAACAAGGGACGGTATTTCAAGTTTTAAAACACGCTGTTAATTCTCCACGCAGCCATATAAAAGATTCCGAAACTTATAAGACAATACCAAATAGGCAATTAGATTTTAATGTCACAACGTAATGGGTGGCCATCAGCGTGTGCATAATTCAGTGAAAAAAGTTACCAAGTAAATTAAAGGCAAGTAGAAGCAATGGTGGCGGCTCAGTAGACCAGTGGGTATGGCACCTGGCTACTAATCTAGAGGTCCCGGGTTCAATTCCCGGGCGCGTACCATAAAATCAAGGTTCAGCCCCCAGGTCGACTCAGCCTGTTGAAAATGAGTACCTGGGATAACATCCTGGGGATTAATAATGGGCGGCTGAAGCGTAGTGCTGGTTACACTGCCTTCCTTGTATGCCGTACGGCTCACATTAGGCAGCCTACCCTGCCTACTCCTAAGCTACTTCGGTGGTATACATGGGAGCCATTATTATTATTAGAAGCAATGGTGGGGAATATTGAATCTTACATGACTATGGGAAAAATGAGTTATAAAACTGCAAATATTGAACTACAAATTGAAATACAATAAAACTACAAATCAGGTGGGTGGAAAAGGTGTGTCAAGATGAGTTAGTAATGTAGACGAACTCGTACACGTAATTTAAATCGTTATAAATAAATATCTAGCCCAATTAAAAATGTAATTTTATTTATTTTAGTCACAAAAAATATGAGGCAAACAGACATTATGTACTGCTGGACTTTTATTATAAATTAGATATTTTATCAGTAAACGTAACGTAGTCAACTAAATGTTATTACACGTAAAATGTTAGACATTTTGTAACTGCAGATATTTTCATGTACCTTCCGACTGTGGGCAACTGTGATATTTGCTGTCTCTATATATGAGATATTCCCCGCTGGGGTAATCTGATTTTGATACGACCGTTCCCCTTCGCAAGGCAATGGCAAACCAGCGAGATATATCCTGCCCAGTATAAACCCGAATCGGGGATTAATCTCTCCCCCCAAAACTATTAGATATTGCAACAAAA
Organism: Magicicada septendecula; assembly: GCA_034769895.1. Classification (NCBI taxonomy): domain Eukaryota; kingdom Metazoa; phylum Arthropoda; class Insecta; order Hemiptera; family Cicadidae; genus Magicicada; species Magicicada septendecula. The sequence goes on along the minus strand of CM068367.1, from coordinate 575,347,295 downwards.
TTCTCCCCCTGGAGCAGCTCCTAGTTACTCCACTTCTCTTGAATAACCTTTTCTCCGATTATTCCTTCGATGGGTTCTGAACAACAGTGTCTGTAACCGGATGAAATCATAGGTCATCTCGAACCGTATCTTTTCATTATTTTACATTTCCCATTTATGTTTTTGTATTCTTCTTTAACATGACTTCAAAAGTTTGAAGCGTAAAGCAACGGAGTACAGCAACATCAAAGTACAAACAACGACAATCAGCCGAGTGACTTTGTTCAGAGGAGTATATGAATAATCATCTGGCTTCTAGGTTTCATATACAGTGTTTATGTAGCTCTGTTTTTGTGCGCAGGCACGGAGGTACTCTTGGGTTGTATGAAAATATACATGCATGACTACTGGACATACATTAATTCTAAAATAAAAACCGCGGTGTTTTGATTAGCGTTAGCACTAACAAAACATATTGTTATTTTATAAACCGTTAGTACTGTAATTAATAACTGTTACTTTTCTCATTTAATTAGGTCTAAAATCGTTTTATTCAAACACTGGACATATTTTACACAATATTTTAAAATAAAACTGTCTTTCATGGCTGCCAAATAGTATCCCATTCTTTTTTATAATCCAATCTTTGTTTTAACAGAACACACAATGATGAAGGTACTTAACAACACGCTGACTCGTACTGAAGTACTAAGGTACCTAGCATTGAAATCTCGGAAAGTATCAGTTAATTGAGTTTAAATTCGTAAAACGGACAATAGGCGTCACTGGTTTAATAACAAAGTTAAAGTACTAAAAATTACAAATACAAATTTTATAAACAGTACTCTGTTACTATATAAATTTCACAAGTAAAAAAACTTTGTTTTATTTTTACAGATACTTTATACTTCCTTATAATTGTTTTACCAGTTCACATCTAATCCCTGAAGTAACTGGTGAAACAATTGTCAGGAAAATAAAAGTATCTGTAGAACTAAACCACGTGTTTTTAATAAGTAAATATTATATTTTAAATATCATTTATTATTAATAAATATACAAATAAATATAATTATAAATTATAATACATAAGTATAATATTATAATAAATATATAATTATAATAAATATAATTATAAATACTTATAAATAAATAAATATTATTTAAATATTATTAAAAGGTTCTACCAAGTGCTGAGCGATCATTCGATCAGAGTAAGGAATCTATTACTCCGGTGACAGAGAGTCACACGTGGATGACAATTAAATAAGATAACTAAAGAGCAAGCACAAGAAAACGAAACGTCATACCTTGCAGAAACCAAATGTAAGCAACTCAGATGAGCTCAGTTTCCCTAATTTAAACGAAAATATAGTAACACTGTTATTTTAAACTAACTGTTACGTCTTTACCTAACTCTTAATGTGTACACATGAGTTAATTGACTTTGGCTGTACGAGAACCGTGTCTGCAATGCACAGAAAAGTAACAAACTTTTGGATGAAATGATATAATAGTTCAGGAATAACGTTATTTTTGGATATAGTACTGAAGCTACCACTTATACGTATGTGTGAAAATATACAAAAACAGTACGGCCAAAACTATGGGTTTAAGACCCATACACGGGAAATTTAACAAGCTGGTTGGTTCTCCGGTCTAGCGGTATTTCCATACACTATGTTAAGGGTGCCGTTGCAGAATACGAATGTACACGAAAACGACCTAACATAAACTGTGGATATGTTATATTTCTGCCAAACCGATTTAACTTGTGGAAAGACTAACCACTTAGAATATACGGAAAGTGTATATAAAAACTGAAACTGGACAAGAAGTAAGACAACAGACAACAAACGTGGTTCTAGTTCTGGTTGATTTGGTTATCGCGATAAACAATAATTTGATTTTGACTAAAAGAAAAGTTTGTAACTGTGACGGCCACAGTTATCCAAATGAATATGGTTAACAAACCTCACTAACCACGAATGTAAATCGGCTAAAATTGATACATATTTTGTAAACGAAAAACATCAGTCTTTTTATAACTGTGACAATAAAAGTATGCAATATTTTTGTATTGAAGTGGAATTATTTGAATTATTTCATCATAGCCCAAATGAAAAAATTCAAAAGTTTTAGTAGTGAAAAAATAGACAATCACTCTAATACTGCTGTACCTCACATAAAGCTCTAAAATAATTGTAAACTTACTGATTCCATAGTCTCAGCTGACGATGAAATCTAATAGAAGGTAAAAGTATAGAAGGATAAATCATATTCTGGAAGAAGAAGAAGAAGAAGAAGAAGAAGAAGAAGAAGAAGAAGAAGAAGAAGAAGAAGAAGAAGAAGAAGAAGAAGAAGAAGAAGAAGATAACAACAATGATAATTGTGCTTTATTGTCATTTCAAAATATTTAAACCTACACATGTACACTCTGTTACACATCAGCTGTTACACTTTACATATTCTGCACAACTTTTTAGTATAGGTCTAATATTCGACAATAATTGAAAAGTCTTACACGCTTTTTAAACATAACCATGGGAACGTTCGCGAAACAATTTTCTTTAGTATTGTTAAGTTTAATATGTGCCGTTCTTTATCATGGATTGTATTCATAATCCCACTTCAGTTTTTAGATCTCTTCGTAACCATGACGAAAGATTTATCATTCAGTCAATAAATCTGGTTTTTACTATTAATTTGAGTGTTTTTTCGTAAGAGAAAGCCAGTATTATTAAGAGCAAACTAAATTAGCATATGCGCTCTAATTGGTAGTGTAATCAAATGTGTTAGTAAAATATTTGTATTAAGTTATCCTTATTACAACATACCATACATATTACATTATATTTAAATACATGAAAGCTGTTGAGTTTATGGAAGAGTGATTATTATTACAAAAGATGTAATCTGTAGGCCTATTTGTTTTCTTCTGTATTTGCGAGTGTTTCTTTCGATTATTTTTTCATGTGAACAAGATACAATATAAAAAATCAACTGTAACATTAAAACAGTAAACTCGATGTTCACTTCAGAATTTCAGCACGCACTTTCTATATATGGGTCTTTTAAGAATTGCGGGGCTAAACTTTTATCACAGTATATGTCAAAAGAGCAAAGTTACAAGCAGAAAATCTCACTCGAAGTGACACTTTAATTAATGAGTATTGTTTTCATATGTTTTTCTTGTTAGGATTTACGACTTGTTAAGTATGTGAAGTCAAACAATTTATTTTCGAATAACTTTTCCTTATATTTCTTAAGATTTTTGCCATCCTAAATTGTACAAGACAACAATGACAAAGCTTTCTTTTCAGTACATTGGAAACCGTAAGTAACTATAACAAAGTTTTTAAAGTCAGACTTCGTAAATAATATATAATTTAAATAGTATAAAATAGTATAATAGTATTAAATAGTACAAAACTATGCGATTGTAGAACAAATCGAAGTGCAGTCAATTTAATTGAAATTAAAAAAAATGAATTATCTTGCTCTTGCAATTATATTAATCACAATTAGATATATGCTTAGAATAATCCTAACCACAGTCATAACTTTTCCTATCATGTGTAAATTCAGTTTTACTATCCGTTCAAATTTTATTAGGAACATAGACATATTCATATTTGTTACCTATAAAATTTTACCGTAGGCGGTTGCAGACAGTAAATAATAACTACATTATGATTTAAGTACTGCACAGTTAATGCGTCAATTTCATTATAAAAAATATGATTTATCCTTTTGATTAAATAAAATCGTAACTTGTTTCGGTTACAGCTTTAATAAAAGCTTTATTACTAAAATAAATATTTTTTATCTGATTATTTTAATTAGCAGTCTCTGTAATTCCAACTTTGTCGTGCTTACTTGCCAAACTGTTACCTGTCATTCTCTGGACGAGGCATTTCAGTTTCTCCACCATTATCAAGTCCTAAACCACGACCTTAATAATGGAGGAGACACTGAAAGCCCTCGTCAAGAGAACGAAAGGTAGGATTTTGGCAAGTAAGCATGACAAAATTGTTTAAGTCTCTTCAATTTGACAGTTAATGCAGAATTAAGGAGAAATGTTACAATTATAGAAAAAACGATAGCGTTAAAAAATAATTTAGAATCAAAACGTTGGTAAAAGGTTTACTGGCATTCAAATAAAAGCAAGAACTCTGTTCAAATTATTTGTGCTGCAGAAAATAACTTCCTACTTCTCACTGAGTACTCAAGAGAACTCAGGAAACATACAGATACTTTAAAAAAGTGGTACAAAGATATCCATTAATTTTAATCTACCTCTGAATTACAATCATGTAGCAACGAAATGACGGTGCAACAAGTGTACACAAAACTCTACTGATTAAAGATACAAATAAAATTAATGCACAGAAAAACGCTAAAAGTATTTATTTAATAAACAACACGAAAACGGAAACAACAATAGGTTGTTAGAGTTTCAGAAATACAAAGTACAGTTAATAAATGTTTACAAATCAGATTGCCTTTACTGCAATCTACAACAACTGTGACACAACCACTTTGTCACTTAATGTACCGTTCAATCTTGGACTAGCATCCAGAATCAAGTGATACATCACCTAACTACTGAAGTGAGGATGTGTTATTTAGGACTTATTATGTCTAGGGGATTGCAACTGTGCCATTGTCTCTGCGGACTACATTTTGCAATCTTCTAGTCTCACAAACAGGGAAAAGAATCAAAAAGAAAGCAAGCGGTCCAGTAGTTACTCAGCCTTTATCAATGCAAAAACAAACTCCAAGTTTCGCAGCTTTCACGAGGTAAGGAAGCAGTATTAATCTGTCTATTATATGTTATAATACGTTTGTGTGTGGGCGCGTATGTATGGTTACAATTTTATACTTAGGATGGACTAAGACCACACAGTGTTTTCGATTTTGGCAATATGATCTCTCAGTATACAATCGATGTACACGATCTCAGTACTGCAACTAGGCACAGATCAGAGCAAAAGTCATTTGTCAAAGAGGATACATAAGTCAGCTGAATTTATAAAGGGAAATGATTTATTTAACCGCAATATTCTAGAAACCGTAGTAGGTTTGTCTTAGTAGGATGTGAGTTTATTTATCAGAGGGAGTGTAAGTAATTTTGATGCGTTTAAACTATTCGGAGTGTCACTTTATCTCACACGACGTTGTACAATAAAGAAAACGACAAAAAGATATTTTGTTCATTTTTTTAATAAATGATGTTTATTACCGTTGTTAATAAACGAAATGATAATTTTAATTCAAGTCCGCCATCCCGACAAGCGTTATACGATTTTCGAGAGATATTAAAAAAAAAACGGTGTTTGTAAACACCAAGATCGGCCCCAAACAGATAGAAGAAAGTAAATTCTATGAGTGTTTGTTTACTCATGACTTAGAGCTCTTGAAAATTATTAGCTACAAATCATAAATAGGTGTAAATAATATATAAGAATGATAATTATTAGTACGATTTATGTATTCTAGTGTCAGATGATTTTTGTTTATTGTGTACATAAAACTAACATACATAATATTAAGTACAATGCGTTATTCATGCCTTGCCTCAAGAAATTGATTTCAGAATATTTCTTATTTCAGTGTATGGAAAATCCGTCATATAATGTTTGTCAAAATTTGAGAAAGCTTATGATTTGGAAGATTGTTATCTTTGGATTATTCAGAACGGGTTCAATGTACTGGTTCAAAAATATCTAGTTTATGAAGATCTAGTCACATGCATTAAACACAAGAAAAATAGGCCTACAGTTAGTCGTCATATTTCTTGTCACAAATAGATTTTTAGTTTTGAGGATTATTAGTGGAATTTATGTAGTGTCTTATACTTCTTGACAGTCTTTTTGATCACAGGCCTACTAGCCTAATCGACGTAATAGCTTACATTCAGTAGGAACAATGAAACTTTTGTGGCTAGAATAAGTTGTGCCTTTCAGACAAAAACTAATAGGTATTTCAGAAAATACGAGTAACTTTTGTAATAGTAATTATATTAATTAATTTTATTTGTCACATATAATTAGTTACTTTTAATAAAGCTTAAATTACCTTTAATTGGCAAAACGATTAGCACAGCTACCTTGACGCGAATCTCAGTTCGCGATACATCAAGCATTTCTTCTTCTTACCCTTTGAAGAAGATGAACACGTTACGACTTAATTCATATGTGGAAAGATAAAATGTATGAAGTACTACACTATGCAAGCTGCCCATAAACATTATTTATTGTACCGTGCTGAACTGCAATTTTATTTATGTATTGAAACCTTGTGTTCCGTCACACATTGTCCATATTCATGGTACATTACCATGGAAGCGTTAGAAGAGCCGCAATACGCATATGTGTCCTTGAAAAGCTTAAAAATAAAAGCCTTTGTCAGACATAGTTAGTTATCAGGTCGGTAAAAAGCTGAGATGCTTTCATAGTTAAGTATCGACCATTGCCAATCAATGGCGCTTACAGGCTTTTAGCGACGTAATAGCTTACATTTAGTTGGAACAATGAGATCATGTAACTAGAATAAGATAAAAACGAATACGTGTTTCAGAAGTATGAGAAACTTTTGTAACAATAAAATCATTCTCGTAATTTCGAAGTGATTTAGATGCATTGAAGCAAAACCGTTATAGCATTATTATATAAAGGAAACGTTAAATTAAGAACAACGTTCACTAATGGATTTGTAAAGCACCTTCCCTGCGGTATATACCCATTCTACCTGTCAGGGGAAATTAACTGCTGTTATCTATGTTCACATGATATGCGTTATTATTTCAACACATTACTACAACGTCTTTCTCGTGCTCTGGAGAATATTGTGTTGTTTCATTGGTGCCAACAACACCAAAAGAAAAAAAGAAAAGACATGGGATTAAAAGAAAAATCGCTCTTTGTGGAGGCTGACCATTTACACATCAAAGTTTTATGTAAGAGCCCTATAGAAAAGTTTGTTCACTTTAAAGAAACACATTAAATATATATACGTATACATGTAAATAGGCCAGCATACGTATATTGTAGCGTGACAGAAAATCCACTACATTGTAAATCATATGAAATGATAAAATTTAATTACATCAAAAAATGTTGTAATAATATTAAATGACATTTAAATAAATCCGAGGATTGAAACACAATAAGATAAAAATCCTCACTACATAATATATAAAAACCACTGTTAAAAGAAACCAAAGAAAGTATTGAAGCAACTCATCAACTCATAAATAATACCAGTACGTTACCCAGGAAGCTCAGAGCAGTAAACCAGTTACATAAGACAATATCCCGAAAAAAGAGACTCAATCAAAGAGTGGTGAATACCAAAATACTCTAAAAACAAATAGAAGAATAAAGTCAGTTCAGTGAAGAAATTCAATACTCCAAACTAAACCTCAGTCGTGATAACACCAAGTACCTTGGTTCCCAAGAATGAGGAAAGAAGAACAGAAGAGTGAAGACTAGACGAGGGACAAGAATGAAAACTAGAAGAGGGACAAGAATGAATACCAGAAGGAAGATATGAAGAAGGACAAGAAGGAAGACAGGAGGAGAGGAAGACATAGTATGAAAGAAACACCGTAGTAAAACCTATTATTATATAAACTACTATCAATCCCAAACCCACAAAAACTATGTCAAAGAAAGTATAACATCCCCAAAATCTTATAAAAATGTAATTATTGAGAAAACTAAAGTGTTGTATAGCGTTATAAGAAGTGCACCGGCTAAAGCTATTGTGTAATAAAGAAAATAACTAATCTTAACGGTCCATGATGACTAAAGGTCTGGTCTGAGATAATAAGACTCAGAATATCAGAACCAACAGTGAAAGTGAATTTGTATAAGTGTTTTTTAAAAAAAAAGCAATAAACTTAAAGTTGGTGATACTATAACTTAGTAGTATGCTATATCACAACTTTAAAGTCTAATAATAAACAGCATAATAAAATAATAAAATGGAAGGTTTCCAGTATTTTATTATTTTAATGTAAATCCTTATTTAAAAGACCTTTGTAAAAAAGGATGATAATAAATAGAGTATGGGAATTAATGTTTGCTGATGTGGGGAATCACAATAATAATGATTTAAACCAAAAAGGAATGGTACTAATATAGTATGAATAAGTGTAACATGTTTAAATAGACTATTATTTCACAGTCCTAAAATCAATGTATTAAATAAATGTATTTGTAAGGTTTATTAGAAAATAAGATTTATGTTATGTATTTTAAAAAAGAATTATGTTTGATAAATAATAACCTACATACCAGTAATAATGTACTAAAAGGTATGCTATGTTAGATTAAAAATAGTCAAAAGAGATATGTTTAAGCTGTATCTGCAATATGTTAAATTGTGCAGATTAATAAACAATGTTCATAATTAATTATTTTAATAACTGTAGTGTTAATTAACTACTACACAAAACAATAAGTTATAGATCATGTTATATTAATATAATTGTAGTTATGTAAAGTCAGAGGAGGAATCAAGTTTAATTTATTGAGAAAGAAAGAAATATAAAATTCTAAAATCTAGGCCATTTGGTGAAATCAGAGAACCAATATAAAATAGTATAATTCACTAATAAATCCTGTAAACTACCCAGATTTATATAAGATAACACAATTAACTACTACTAGGAATGATCCTATGAATTAAAATGACAATAAGGAAATATACCTTAACATTTTGTAAATTGTCAAAATATATAAATTAATTAATTTTAGAGAGCAATATCAAATCTACAAATTAACACAAAAAACCAGTTCAAAGGTGTAATTTATATGTATTTAAGGAAAGGAAGAGAAATATGACTAATTAAAATTTATTATAATAGTATTAATAATATTTAAAATGGAAGGAATTTTATATAAAAACGGAAATCCAATTTTGAGCCTATATTTCCAAAGTGTGAACAAAATTTGTTAATTTCCACAAAATGTCTACAGATATGGACTATAATACATCAATTTAAAGGGAATAAGATGATTAAACTAATAATAAGATTAATAATTCATAAAAGTGAGGAATAAAATAGAAAAATTCCATATATAATGTAATATTTTCTAATGTGTATGAAATCGAAAAATGTTAACAATACTTTTTCAAGGATTAACTGGGCAAGATTTATGACCAAGTTAATTAGTCTTTTGTTGAATATCAAGCTGAATAGGTGTGTGACAAAAACGTTCTTTAAACCGAGTCGAACATGAAGCTAACGTTTTAGCCTTTGAAATCAGTGAACGAGAGTTAGACAAATTAAACACTTTTTGAAGCCAATACTATAAAAACATTCACGACAATAGTGAAAACAAACCTCTAACTTCACTATACGAGTGACAGTAAACGGTAAAACATTATATTACAACTGATTTACTCTACAAACCTAACCGCAACTTGAAAACTTAACCGTAATAGTTGAACAAAATAGAAAATAAACTAACTAACGCAAGTTTACACTGAACACTTCACCAGAATACACTAAATAGATTAACAGACTTATTACACCAGTGCGGGGACATTTTAGACCTTGATGAAGGTAATTTTATAGTAATTTTCTGACTCGACGCATATACAATAGCCGAGACCAACCCAAGGAGCGGCCATCTTGAAAACGAAACCTGCCTACTACATCGCAGAGACTGACGTCACATCAGTCTTCATTGGTTCGACAAAACATTTATTCTAATATCATAACCTGAATTATTTAAATACTATTGAATAGTAATTATTGTATTTATATGTGTTAACTGTTAATGTTATACTTTCTCGTCACCCTTCTCTGACTATTAATTCTTAATCGCTCAAAGAACCTGTCTTTAATATAATATAACATAAAATTTTGTTCTGTATGACAATCGATAATTCCTGAGACAGAGTCGATAATTGCTCTCCATCGATAAAATATCGATTATTTATCTAAAATTGTCAATAAATCTTTATATTTCTATTATTTTGTATCTGTATTTATTTCACAGGGTAATTTAAGGGTATTTATAAGGCTGAAGGTATTAAGTGAAAAGAATATACTCTATTTTGAACAGGATATTGGACCAGTAAGGAAGGTCACCAATCGATTATTACCTGGAGTTAATATATTTAACTCCAGACTTGGTGCAAATCTTCAAGAAGTGCTCGACGGTCAATAAATACCTCCCTGTTACTAAAATTTTACCAGAATCTTTTAAAACACAGATTGATCTTGTATACATACCTCTTAAACATAAACAAAATTATTTTATTAATTGAAAATTCTATTATTATTGAATTTTCCATTTTATTTCTATTCTTTTGTAAAGACCGGCATACAGGGTCTTGTTACAAAGTGGCGTCCAACTTAGAGGGCTTGAATAGATAATCCTGGCAGCGGTTATCCAGTCAGGAGAAGGGCAACAACGATAAATCAAAATGGCAGAACTTACAACAATGGAGATGATGAAAAAGCTGTTGGAAATGATGAAGAAATTGGGTAACAAACTGGACAATTTCGATAAGAAACTGGATGAAACGAATGAGAGACTGGAAGAGGAAAATAAGAAGATGAGAGAGGACAGATTAAAAAGAGAAGAATTGAGAAAGGAGAAGACCTAAGGGATAAAATATGATAGCCAACCAGAACCAGAAGAAGTACTAAATGACAAAACGCAGGAACAAGTAATGGTAGTACCTGAAAGTGAAACTAACCGAAACCAGGAAGATATTAAACCAAGGAAAAGGAGAACGCTTCCAATGAAATTAAGGAAAACCAAGGAAGAAATAGAAATGATGAACCGTGGTTTAATGGATGTTAATAATATTCCAATTACCGACCATGAAGAAATCAGGAATTCCAGAAATTACGGAAGGAGATTAAAAATAATCTCAGAAATAGTGTACCAACGGACAGTAGTTTATCAATGGGGAAGGACCAGAGGTAAACGGAATACTACATATGGACTAGATCAGTTCCAGTGCGGAACTAAACAGTGTATTTTAGAAAGATGGAAATATAACATCTTATCAGACTGTAACGATGGCACTGGTGAATCACCAGAGTGTGTTCCATTAGTGCGCCATCCAGGACTATTCCAGTGTACTCTACAATTCCGAGACACTGTAGACTTTAACCGGAAGTCTTACCCCATTGCGCAATCACGAAAGCAGGCAGTAAGAGCTGAAATAGAACAAATGATTAACCGTGACATTATAGAGAGTAGCCATTCCCCTTACACAAGTCCTATCGTGGCTATTCCTAAGAAAAACGGACAAGTCCGTTTATGTTTAGATGCGCGCGAGATAAATAAGATGATCATAAATGACAGGACTTCGCCCGGTGAGATTGAGGAGATATTAAAACGATTCCACGGTACCAAATACTTCACTACCTGGGATACGGTGTGCGGATACTGGCAGGTGGAATTACATCCACAGAGTCGCCAGTATCTGGCCTTTATATTCGAAGGGCGGAACTACCAGTTTAAGAGGTTGCCCTTCGGACTGGTAAACTCAGTCGCAGCCTTTGTGCACTGCATGGATCAAATACTTGGCCAAGAAGCACTAAAATTCACCACCGTATACGTCGATGACTTGCTAGTGTCCTCAGAAACTTGGGAGGAACACTGCTACCGTGTGGAACATGTCTTACAGAAGCTAGCCGCAAACAATATTACTCTGAAGTTAGCAAAGTCTCATTTTATTGCTAAAGAGATACAATTCCTGGGCTTCATATTAAATGATAAGGGAATCTCACCGTCGGCTGAAAAAGTCGAAGCAATTCAGAACTTTCCTACACCAAAGAATCGAAGGCAGTTACAGTCGTTCCTGGGACTCTGTAACTACTACCGCAAGTTCCAGGAAAAGTACTCCGAACTGACTGCCAGATTCCAGCCGCAACTGTCATCTAAAAATAAATGGATCTGGGGTAATGAACAACAAAACATATTGACTCTCATAAAACAAAAATTTCTTAAACATATAATACTCCGTCACCCAGATTTTAACAAGCCTTTCTTTCTTAATTGCGATGCCAGTGACATCAGCCTCGGCACTACTTTATATCAAGAGGATGAGGAGGGCGAGCATCTTGTAATCTGTTTTGCCAGCAGAGCTCTGAACCAGAGTGAGAAAAACTATCATGTGACAGAGAAGGAGTTATTGAGTGTCGTGTTCGCGTGCGGAAAGTTCCGTACATATATTCTTGGTTATCCCGTTACCGTCCGGACAGACCATAAATCTATCTCGTTCCTTAAGAGATGTAAGCTGAGTCATGGAAGGTTAACGCGGTGGATACTATTGCTGCAAGAGTACGACCTGAAATGGGAGTATATCCCCGGAAGGAAGAATGTCGTCGCGGACGTATTGTCTAGAGTTGACATTGACAAGCAAACGTTCGAGGGAGAGAAGGAGAGTATTCTGAAGGTGTACCATATTCTCAGCAGCAGCGCCGGTCTACAATCAGTTCTAGAACAACTAAGCACACACCAACAAGCTGACCCGAAATTAATTAATATTATCTCAAGATTGGAAGCAGGAGATGAAACCATATCCCGATATTATACTATACATAAGGGAATCCTGTTTTCCAAACCATCATTATTTAAGGAGGAATGGAAGGTAATAATTCCAACCCATATCGAGAAAGAGGTAGTGATCAGTTATCATGTTCGATATGGGCATATGGGCGCTTTAAAGGTTGTAAAGGCCCTGGAAGAAAACTGTTATATAAAGGACATCAATCGGAAGGTACGGAGGTATATTAGAAACTGTCGCATCTGCCAACTCGTAAAAACTAATAATGAGAAAAGAGAAGGGCAGATGATTCCAATAACATCACAGTTTAAACTTGAGAAAGTATTCCTGGATATCTGCGGGCCATTTCCCCGCAGTGGAGGCCGCCACCGATACAGATATATCGTCATCATTATGGACCATTACACTAAGTTCATAAAGCTATACCCAGCAAATCGGGCGACTACGAAGAAGGTTCTTAATATCCTGATCGACCAGTACTTCCCAACCGTCGGAAGACCGGTATCGATCATAACCGACCACGGAACGCAATTCAAGGGGAGGAGATGGCGAGATACACTGCTATCCATGGGGGTTCACACATACAAGACATCCGTATACCACCCAAGCAGTAACCCGGCCGAAAGAGTCTTACGAGAGGTAGGGCGCCTATTAAGAACATATTGCCATGATCAGCAGAGAAGGTGGCAAGAATACTTGGAGGCCACTGAAGAATTCCTCAACCTGGCCTACCATCCAGCAATAGGAATAACGCCATACTCCGCAATGTACGAGAGACAACCCCCTAGAGAAATTGCAGACATCTTGGAGTTCCCAAGAGAACATAAATATAAATTCAATAAAATTCAATTTTGTAATAAGGTGGCCGAAGATCAGGAGAAACGGCGGAGCAAATACAATAAATGCATGGGTAAGGTTATCCATTATACCATTGGAGAGAAGGTGTTGTTGAAGAATAGGGAATTACCTAGTTCCCTAGAAGGGATAACAAAAAAGTTATTGCTCCTGTATACTGGTCCCTATATCGTCTCAAAAGACAATAACAACAACACCTACGAAATCAAAGAAATAAGTTCAAGTAAAGTCAAGGGTGTTTTTAACCAGGCATCCATGAAGAAATTTTATGATTAAAAAATACAACTAAATTCTAAAAAATACGTAAGTTCACCTTACATACCAAGAAAATATGAAAAAACTTTATGGCTAGAATAGAAGAAAAGAAGTTTTAAAAAACATAAAAACAACTAAATTAAAAAAAAAATAAGTAAGTTCACCTTACATACCAAGAAAATATGAAAAAACTTTATGGCTAGAATAGAAGAGAAGAAGTTTAAAAACATAAAACAACTAAATTCAAAAAATAAGTAAGTTCACCTTACATACCAAGAAAATATGAAAAAACTTTATGGCTAGAATAGAAGAGAAGAAGTTTAAAAACATAAAATCAACTAAATTCTAAAAAATAAGTAAGTTCACCTTACATACCAAGAAAAAAAAAAAAAAAAACTTTATGGCTAGAATAGAAGAGAAGAAGTTTAAAAACATAAAAACCCCAAAATTCTAAAAAGGTGTGAGCCAATCTTACATAAAAGATTATTTGAAAGAAATTATTTGAAAAGAAGAATAATATAAGAAGAGTTTGAAATAAGTCAACAAAATTTTAAACATAAATGAGATCACCTTACATACCGATTATCTAAGAAAAACTTTATGACTATAATATAATAATAAAGAAGGAGAGAATTTAGAAATAAAACCATCTAAGGTCAAAAAACAAATAATTCTAGACAGTTTAATCATGTCTAAGTTCAATATGAAGAGTAAAAACCTTTCCGTAAAATGTTGTTGAAGGAAATAAAAAAGAAAAAATTCTTTAATACGATTTAAGTGAGTGAATAAAATAAAGTACAAAAACTTCTTTGGAATTATGAGAGAAGGAAACTTTAAGTGGTATGAGGAGAAAATATGACCTCATAATGAAATAAATAAAAAAACCAGCACTTGCAAGTATAATCGCAATGACCGGAATAATGTGAAAATAATGTCAAAAATGTATGTAATTAAATGAATTAATATAAAATGATTTATAAATTAAATGACAATTATGATAATGACAGTTATAAAAAATTCTAGAAAATAGAACAAGTGGAAATTTTAAGAACCAAGAAACAGTCTAAAAATGTCACAAAGATATGCTACTACAAATAATGCAGATTATAATGAAAAAACCAGAAGGTAATAAAGAATTTATAACCAAAAGATTTATATGATAATAAAAGTATAAAAAGGTAATAATAGAAGAGCTTCCTACCATAATATCAAATGAAAGAAACATCCAGATAATAAGTCAGATGAACAACTGAGATAGAAATATTAAAATCTCTGAGAAGTATAATAAGTAATAAGTGAAGTATCCCAAAGATATTTTTTTTTAAATAGTAACAAATGTGTACTATTCTGAATAATTTTTTTTTAATCTGTCTGATGATAATTCCAGCAGGATTAATATATTTTTTGAGCAGAGATGATTTGCCTCTGTACTCAAATATGTGTGAAGTATTGGACAGCAGAGGAAAGTAGCGTACAGTGCCTCTCTGAACTGAACCAGCTCACAAAGTAGGGAACGATAGGGAGAAAATATCCCAAGGAGAAAATACTAAGAAGAAATATAAAAATGAAATAATAAATATGAAACTCAGAAGACTATTACTATCAAGGAAGATCAAGTGAAAGTGATATAAACTCAGATATAAATAAGAGAATTTTGAAATGGAAGGAAGTCCAAAATAATAACAAACTTTGAATAATTATCATAAGCAATTGTTTCAGACAAAGCAAGTATAGTCTGAAAAAATTACTTCTGGAGAAGGGCATTCTGTAGCGTGACAGAAAATCCACTACATTGTAAATCATATGAAATGATAAAATTTAATTACATCAAAAAATGTTGTAATAATATTAAATGACATTTAAATAAATCAGAGGAATGAAACACAATAAGATAAAAATCCTCACTACATAATATATAAAAACCACTGTTAAAAGAAACCAAAGAAAGTATTGAAGCAACTCATCAACTCATAAATAATACCAGTACGTTACCCAGGAAGCTCAGAGCAGTAAACCAGTTACATAAGACAATATCCCGAAAAAAGAGACTCAATCAAAGAGTGGTGAATACCAAAATACTCTAAAAACAAATAGAAGAATAAAGTCAGTTCAGTGAAGAAATTCAATACTCCAAACTAAACCTCAGTCGTGATAACACCAAGTACCTTGGTTCCCAAGAATGAGGAAAGAAGAACAGAAGAGTGAAGACTAGACGAGGGACAAGAATGAAAACTAGAAGAGGGACAAGAATGAATACCAGAAGGAAGATATGAAGAAGGACAAGAAGGAAGACAGGAGGAGAGGAAGACATAGTATGAAAGAAACACCGTAGTAAAACCTATTATTATATAAACTACTATCAATCCCAAACCCACAAAAACTATGTCAAAGAAAGTATAACATCCCCAAAATCTTATAAAAATGTAATTATTGAGAAAACTAAAGTGTTGTATAGCGTTATAAGAAGTGCACCGGCTAAAGCTATTGTGTAATAAAGAAAATAAACTAATCTTAACGGTCCATGATGACTAAAGGTCTGGTCTGAGATAATAAGACTCAGAATATCAGAACCAACAGTGAAAGTGAATTTGTATAAGTGTTTTTTAAAAAAAAAGCAATAAACTTAAAGTTGGTGATACTATAACTTAGTAGTATGCTATATCACAACTTTAAAGTCTAATAATAAACAGCATAATAAAATAATAAAATGGAAGGTTTCCAGTATTTTATTATTTTAATGTAAATCCTTATTTAAAAGACCTTTGTAAAAAAGGATGATAATAAATAGAGTATGGGAATTAATGTTTGCTGATGTGGGGAATCACAATAATAATGATTTAAACCAAAAAGGAATGGTACTAATATAGTATGAATAAGTGTAACATGTTTAAATAGACTATTATTTCACAGTCCTAAAATCAATGTATTAAATAAATGTATCTGTAAGGTTTATTAGAAAATAAGATTTATGTTATGTATTTTAAAAAAGAATTATGTTTGATAAATAATAACCTACATACCAGTAATAATGTACTAAAAGGTATGCTATGTTAGATTAAAAATAGTCAAAAGAGATATGTTTAAGCTGTATCTGCAATATGTTAAATTGTGCAGATTAATAAACAATGTTCATAATTAATTATTTTAATAACTGTAGTGTTAATTAACTACTACACAAAACAATAAGTTATAGATCATGTTATATTAATATAATTGTAGTTATGTAAAGTCAGAGGAGGAATCAAGTTTAATTTATTGAGAAAGAAAGAAATATAAAATTCTAAAATCTAGGCCATTTGGTGAAATCAGAGAACCAATATAAAATAGTATAATTCACTAATAAATCCTGTAAACTACCCAGATTTATATAAGATAACACAATTAACTACTACTAGGAATGATCCTATGAATTAAAATGACAATAAGGAAATATACCTTAACATTTTGTAAATTGTCAAAATATATAAATTAATTAATTTTAGAGAGCAATATCAAATCTACAAATTAACACAAAAAACCAGTTCAAAGGTGTAATTTATATGTATTTAAGGAAAGGAAGAGAAATATGACTAATTAAAATTTATTATAATAGTATTAATAATATTTAAAATGGAAGGAATTTTATATAAAAACGGAAATCCAATTTTGAGCCTATATTTCCAAAGTGTGAACAAAATTTGTTAATTTCCACAAAATGTCTACAGATATGGACTATAATACATCAATTTAAAGGGAATAAGATGATTAAACTAATAATAAGATTAATAATTCATAAAAGTGAGGAATAAAATAGAAAAATTCCATATATAATGTAATATTTTCTAATGTGTATGAAATCGAAAAATGTTAACAATACTTTTTCAAGGATTAACTGGGCAAGATTTATGACCAAGTTAATTAGTCTTTTGTTGAATATCAAGCTGAATAGGTGTGTGACAAAAACGTTCTTTAAACCGAGTCGAACATGAAGCTAACGTTTTAGCCTTTGAAATCAGTGAACGAGAGTTAGACAAATTAAACACTTTTTGAAGCCAATACTATAAAAACATTCACGACAATAGTGAAAACAAACCTCTAACTTCACTATACGAGTGACAGTAAACGGTAAAACATTATATTACAACTGATTTACTCTACAAACCTAACCGCAACTTGAAAACTTAACCGTAATAGTTGAACAAAATAGAAAATAAACTAACTAACGCAAGTTTACACTGAACACTTCACCAGAATACACTAAATAGATTAACAGACTTATTACACCAGTGCGGGGACATTTTAGACCTTGATGAAGGTAATTTTATAGTAATTTTCTGACTCGACGCATATACAATAGCCGAGACCAACCCAAGGAGCGGCCATCTTGAAAACGAAACCTGCCTACTACATCGCAGAGACTGACGTCACATCAGTCTTCATTGGTTCGACAAAACATTTATTCTAATATCATAACCTGAATTATTTAAATACTATTGAATAGTAATTATTGTATTTATATGTGTTAACTGTTAATGTTATACTTTCTCGTCACCCTTCTCTGACTATTAATTCTTAATCGCTCAAAGAACCTGTCTTTAATATAATATAACATAAAATTTTGTTCTGTATGACAATCGATAATTCCTGAGACAGAGTCGATAATTGCTCTCCATCGATAAAATATCGATTATTTATCTAAAATTGTCAATAAATCTTTATATTTCTATTATTTTGTATCTGTATTTATTTCACAGGGTAATTTAAGGGTATTTATAAGGCTGAAGGTATTAAGTGAAAAGAATATACTCTATTTTGAACAGGATATTGGACCAGTAAGGAAGGTCACCAATCGATTATTACCTGGAGTTAATATATTTAACTCCAGACTTGGTGCAAATCTTCAAGAAGTGCTCGACGGTCAATAAATACCTCCCTGTTACTAAAATTTTACCAGAATCTTTTAAAACACAGATTGATCTTGTATACATACCTCTTAAACATAAACAAAATTATTTTATTAATTGAAAATTCTATTATTATTGAATTTTCCATTTTATTTCTATTCTTTTGTAAAGACCGGCATACAGGGTCTTGTTACAATATTTGTGTATATGTATATGTACACACGCACACACGTACCTAGTACAGTTATTTTCATGACGTATTTATAAATTAACATTTTACAAAGGTACTATCAAGATTCTGACTAGGATATGTTCCAAGCTTCAAGGATTGTGGTTACTGTCAGGCGTACTGATACGCTGAAGTATGTTCTGTTTTGATTAATTTTACTCTCGGTTGGTACTGATGCGGTTTTTTGTTGTATTTTGAGAATGGTAAATAATTTTGTTTTATAAATTGTGTCACGTTGTGCATTAACTTCACACTGTTCAGAATTGATTTCTTTTGTGCTTCACGTTTGCATATCTATAGGTTTTGGTTAGGGTAACACAGGTATACAATGGGCAATTAGGAACATCAACAATTAGGAACAACAAAATAAATTAATTGATTTAACCAAAACATAAATTCTTAGTTAGACAGCGAATCGATATGTCTGACGGAATGATGTTTAAAACATGTCCACGTTATTGCATTACATTATACTTTGTTATACACATAGCATGATTATACTTACATTATACCTTTGTATTGCTTATATATTAACTATATAAACATATTAATATATAAACATACATATTCGAATACGCTCGAACACACACACACACACACACACACACACACACACACACACACACACACACACACACACACACACACACACACACACACACACACACACACACACACACACACACACACACACACACACACACACACACACACACACACACACACACACACACACACACACACACACACACACACACACACACACACACACACACACACACACACACACACACACACACACACACACACACACACACACACGCACGCACGCACGCACGCACGCACGCACGCACGCACGCACGCACGCACGCACGCACGCACGCACACACACACACACACACATTTATATATGCTCATTAATACAACACATACATTAACTTAAATATGGAGTATATATATTCATCCACTAGAAGCAGGTTCAGTCGCATCTCGGTTTTCTTGGAATACGTACCGTAAGTACAGTTTGTGTATACAAGTAGAGAGTCCTTCTTTCCTCATTCTCATGGATTTAACCAGTGATTAAATAAACCAAACATATACAAGGGCGCGCGCGTACATTTGCATACTAATTTGTCCATACTCAATAATTTTAAATTTCGATTAGGCCTACTAAATTCATTATTTTAATCATTTTAATTAATATGTATTCATTCTTATTGTTTAAACATATTAGCAAGTATTTCTTTAAATCCGAGGATTTGTATTTTTTTTTTAGATAATTTGAACCTTGGAACGATTTTCGATGTATTTTAGAATTTACTCGTAAATGACCAAACCTAAAACCAACACGAGACAAAACCTAACACCAACAGTTAAAAACAATTAAAGATTAAAACCAACAAACAAAAATATTAAAAAGTTTTGCAGACTTCATACATGTAAACGTATGTATATGTGTGATAAGAGCTTTAATAACAACCTACATCTCATGAGTTAAAGACTTTTTTTTAACGAGTCCAGCGATATTATATTGTAGTAAAAGTTATACTCCCCGCAAGGACGCAGAAACAGATTCTGGAAATGTTAATGTTAATAGAAGCTGCAAAACTGACCTTGGCAGGTTGCTGTGAAGAAATACTGGTGAGAAGACCAAGGAATGTTCAATTAACGTGAGTTGCCTGAGTCACGGTAACGGATTGGAATGAACCGTAATAATATAAATACCGTAAATACACTTTACTTTTGTTACAAATATTGTAAACAATTATACGCTGTATATGATGTTACGGTAGGTTGAACAATCGTAATGAAACGAAGTAAAAATCTTTCAGCCCACTGGTCAGGACAAAATGATACAAAAACTGATGAGTTTTCAGATCAAATGTTCTTGCTTACAAAAAGTCGTCGGGCGAAAGAATCACAGAAAAAAATAATTGCCCTTTCAACTTGGTTTTTCTAACATCAGAAATTCTCTTTACTACTGACTTTTCAAACAATCTATGCGCAGGCTTTCAATCAACGGAGTTTAACATGAAATATGGTTCCGTCATTGTAAGGCTGACGAACACGAAGCTTCGGTGAGCATTTTCTCACGGTCTCACGTGTATTGATTTAGCCTGTTGCTTCAGCGGAGCTTCTATGTTCCGCCACCAGGTGCCAGCACGATGTGGTAAAACTTTTTTGTTAATTAATGAAAGAGTTATTCCTGACTGCAGACTGGATAAGTAGTCCTATTGAAATAACATGATTAAGATGTTTTGTTATCTTTTTTTTTTCATAATAACGTAATTTTTTTTTAACATAAAACACATAAACTGTAAATCCGTCCAAGATTTATCGGAATCTTTCTCTTTAGAGGTGACAATAATATTTGTAAAAATCTGAAAGTTAAAACAGAGAATCTTTGGCCATGTTAAAATTACATTTTTTTAATCATTGTGTTTTTACAATTTGCTCAATGTCACTGAATAATATGTAAAAGAATAATATGCAACTACTGTGTTGCAGTAGTTGAATACTTATAGATAAGATATGCTATTCTGTTATTATCATTATCATAATACGCCTAATATTATTATATAATTTATTTCATTTAAATAGTGCTTCTACAAACGTGTCAATTTTGTTAATATGTACCAATCGACTAATGAACTAACAGACAATTATTGCAATTATCGTTAAATAATAATAATAATAATAATAATAATAATAATAATAATAATAATAATAATAATAATAATAATAATAATAATAATAATAATAGGCCTATTTACCCTGCATATCTCTTATTGGTATAAAAACGATTTTTTTTTTTTTTTGCCTTATAGTAATGAACTCGGAACTAATTTATGCTTTCTGAGTGATTTTATTCAGGGACATGTATGAGGAAGGACAGGATAATTATGAATATTTTTTGCCATCCTACGGCACATACTAGCTTCACTAGTTCAATCAGAACTGATGTACCTGAATTATACTCTTATAAAAAAATTAGAAGTTTTCGAACCCTAATTTTCTTGTAATTTAATTTTCTATCAGCTACTGCTCGATTCAGTTTAATCATTCTTAAACTGACATTATTTGACATTATGATGACATAATAAAAATTATTTTTGCATTACATACAACATTATTTCAATAAGTGTTACTGAAAGTAAGTACATTAAAATACTTAGTATTTGTAATGTCTTAATTTAGCGTTTTACAGAAGTGCAGATAGTTTGTTACGAGTCCAAGAGATAGCGCTGCATTACAATATTCCGTAGTTAGAATCTGCGCTCTTCCGTCGATGTGTGAATGTGTGTGTGCGACTTAGGTGCCACCGAGGAGTAATAAATAAAACCGCCAATTGAATATAAAAAACTTTTATATAAGGGGAATAAAAATATTGACTAGTCGTTCTGAAAACAGAAAATATGGTCGCAGAGCAAATGGATTCAGTGCTGCTGTTCTGAGTAGTTGTGCAATAAATAACTAGAGGTGATAAGGGTAGAAGGTAGTAACTCTCAGTATTCCGCGACACGTCAAGTGACAGGTGTATTACTTCCCTCATAAAACAGAGTAAATGACTGACAAAACTGCCTTCAAATATGAAATAGACCTTAACGAGAACAAGACTTAAATAACAATAATACTAATTTATAATTTAATTATATTATTAAATTAAATTAAATTTATTAATTTAATAAATAATACCTAGTTTATTGGGTACTATGAATGACCCCCCTAAGTCTAATGTTTTTATTAAAATAAATTTAAGTGTAATAAAATACAGATTACCTGGGTTGCTAAAATTTGCAGTAATCTATTTACAAAAATATGTATTTGAAAAAAACCTAAAATGTTTGCTTCGCTTTAAAGAATATTTACTTATATTTTAAAGAAATATCAGAGTATTTAATAATACCTGAATTTATTTATTAAGAATGAATTGCCTTCTTAAGTAAAGTTAAAACACATTAAAACTAAGATATCAATTACTGTACTGACTACGACAAAGATTTTATTGAAATAAACCATATTTTTAGTTTTCCAAAATTTTGTAAATTTGGAATAATTGGTGTTTTGTGTATGTAGACAGTTATAATTTATTTCAACGTACTGTGAGCGACTATTAATATTCTAAGACATTTACTGATGTAATTCTATTCTTCATATTTGTGTTACGTTCTGTACCCTATAAGATCTTTTGTTTAGTAACGTAGTAGTTACGCTTTTCAATTTTATTGAAATATTTGAATTTCCTATTTTTTTTCTAAATTTTGTGTTTTATTGTGTAATCCTCAACTATTATTTAATAAAGAATAATACACAATACGGAAGCTATTAAATATTAGAATTATATATCTACCGGAAATTTTGATTATCCAGATTCACGCTTTCAGAGGTCAGTCTGAATAATCTGCGGCTACTGAACACATAAAATGTTAACCATCCAAACGTCATGTGTCATGTGTTGGCTAATTGTTTCACAGGGAGAGACTTTAATTCGTCTAATTATCTTAAGTAACTTGGAACCACAAAATTCACACACACACACACACACACACACACACACACACACACACACACACACACACACACACACACACACACACACACACACACACACACACACACACACACACACACACACACACACACACACACACACACACACACACACACACACACACACACACACACACACACACACACACACACACACACACACAAAGATAATTGGAAGACCGATGTACTTACTATAATGTTACGTTAAAAATCGTTCAAGAAAATGCATGCAACTGAAGAAGTGAGGAAAAGAGGTTGATCGGAAAAAAGATGTCTGTAACAAGCTGGACTTCCTCTAAGCATGCAGATTTACTTGAAGAGGTATAAAAAAGGTTTTAAAGTAATCTTCTTCATAATTTGAAGAACATGATTAGCGTAGGAGCATGAACACAAACAACAAAAACTTGCTCGTTCTAATTAGCTACAGCGGTGAGAAGACAGTGTCAAGCGTGGGGGAAATTTTTTGTGAGTTCTGCCGCTCTCTCGTGTACCCACAGCCCTGCCCTGCTGGGGACAAATTGTTACAAACAAGTTTAAGCTTATTTACTCTTTACAACTGGCAATCAAGTTTACACCACACGTAGGCTATTCTAATTGTCCGAGTAAGTATAGACATAGTAATGGAAATACACACTCACTTCTATAATCTTAGGTTACAGAAGGAGGGTTATCTAGAACTATATACTTTAATTTGATAGTTACAGTATCCTTTGTTCCTTATTAAAACGTCTTTTTACCACATATTTGCTCTGTTATTATAAATAATCTTTTTTTTAATTATCAATCATAGCGGATATGTTTATTAGGAAATGTAAATACGGGGCACAGTTGACAGTAAAACAGAAAAGAATATTTAAAAAAGATACGTCGATTTAAAGGTGCTTTTAGGTATAGTTACAGGATACCTCAATGTGTTTACTAGATAGTTTATGGTGTCTAACCTTTAAATGAAAAAGTTATATTCATTTGATTTCATTATATAATTGATCAAGGAAATTATATATTACTATCACAAAAGTATGCAAATCAAATAGGTTAAATACTGCAGCCCATATCAGTCATTTTGAAAATAAATTGACAGTTATAAAAATAGAAAGAATCTTTCCTGCGTACTGTTAACAGTCTTCTATTTTCTGTAACTTTTTCTGAATAATATTATGCAGTTTATGAAGGAGGTACTCAGTAAACAAGAAATCAAGTAAGCAATCTAATTATTGACGAGTTTTATGAAAAATTTATCTTAATATTAATTTGGACATGTATATTACTGTAAACTGATAATAATACGAGCTGATAAATATTTATTATAAATATTCTGAGCTTACTGTGGGAATAGCGGTTGAAAACTGGAGATTGAGGTTTACAGCTATAGCAATAATCGGACACGAAAATATGTCAGACTTTTAATAACGTCGCACCAACTTTTTTTTTCAATTCAATACGGCGCGGTAGTCCACCTTCTGAGAATTGAAACCATTACTATGTGTGCGATTTGCAGTGCGAATCACTCAACATCCCAATTGTTGTACCTCACACCTTTTAGAAATTTCAAACCGTTGTGCAATTTAAATGGTATATCGCGGTGACACAGAATAATTTACACTTTATCGCGGTGACACAGAAAACAACATTATAATTAGTAACTATGCTGACTATGATTACGACGAAAAGAAATAAGACAGGAACTGAGGCCCAGTTAACTATTATTGTTAGCCATAGGATTGTGCATTCTGTGAAGTAATAAATGTTTACTTGGCTTTTAACTGCGTTTTAGTAAACTGAGATATTTTAATGATTGTGTTATATGTTGTAAATAGAATTCAAGTTTTAGGTCTACTGTAATTCTGCCTTTTCAAATTGTAGTAAAATCACAATGTACTTCTTTAGGTATGAATTATGGGAGGAACTTAGGTTTGCACAAGAAGACGTTGAGAGAAGTAGAAGAACATAGATCTACAGGTCTTCTTTCTTTTCCTATTTAGCAAAAGAAAAGACCATCCATAAGCTGTAGACAGGATCAATAAAGACAGAAAGGTGGCAGAAATTCTGAATCCGAGACACTGAACCCTAATGATTTTTTGGCTGAGAAGTCTTTTTTTATGACGCCTGAAAAGAAAAAGAATCGTAAATTTGAGAAGAGACATACACGTTGACAAGGACATAACAGAAGAATTCGAATACGATACCTCGTATGGTTTGGGAATCCTAGTAGAATGATGGGCCAAAAAGAGTCTGAGAATGGAACCTTATAGAGAAAATTAAAAGAGGAAAACCATGACAGAACTCGAGGAATGAAATTGAAATGGGATCTTTGATTGTGTGTACAGATTACTGTAGATAATATATCAAAATATACTTTGACTGTAGACAGACTTTTAGAAGTATTAAGATATTCTTACAGGAGAATTTTTGAACGATGTGTAATTTGGATAAAAGTATTTAATAACACTGTGAAAAATTTCTGGTGATTACGAAACGTGTCAGCTTTCTTAATAAAAGAGACTCACAACGGACCAAGTTATTTTATATTGTCATTGAATCGCACGACTTGGTTATCAATTAAAAAGGTTTTTAAAATATGATTGTCTCTGGTGTTGACCGTTGGTACCGTTCATTGCATTATACCCACAATACAATATCGTCACCGTGTTGTTAATAACATATTGTGATTACAGACAATATTGCATTGTCTTTATCAACGGTATGCTAATCACGTGACATTTTCTTCTATGGTATCTATTATTTTATAAGTAGAACGGACTCTACAATTTTAATGTTAACTAACACAGTGAATTGATTGTACCAAGTATCGATAACACTTTTAATCCACCGTTGTTTAAATAACGTTTTACTAGCAATGGTCTTCGTGACATTCGCAAACATAAAACTCTGAGCCAATTAATTTTTCCACGTTTATTTAATAATGTTCATAATTACAATGCACAGTATTAACTAAGTTACGAAGCAAGCTGTTGGAATTCTGATCAAATCTAAGCTGCATGTTACAAAGCAAGTTACAGACACATCTAGTCTGAAACCACATGGACTTCAGAATGAAAATAAACTGCGAGTGAACTAAAACTATTTGGTTCTGGACATTATTAGGTGTTATATAGCTTTTGTCCTGAAGACCAGTTCCCATACAGTTATTTCAGTTGAGTGTTGTAATTTTTTTTGAAGTAGCAATCAATTTTCGTACACTTCATTTTACGCTGCATATGACCAAGTATTCACACAAAAATTTGTTTATTTTAATAATTTTTTCCAGGCATGGTTCTTTTAGTACCGAAATAAAATATTAATCATCAGGAAGTTACATATGCGCTGACTGTGAACTCCTGAAGACTCGAATGCTAAGCACTGCATATGCCGTTAATACGTAGGATACGCATATATAATCAATAGCATATTTATGATTACAATTTATAGTTCTTGTGTGTGTGTGTGTGTGTGTGTGTGTGTGTTTTCACATGTCACACACACACACACACACACACACACACACACACACACACACACACACACACACACACACACACACACACACACACACACACACACACACACACACACACACACACACACACACACACACGCACGCACGCACGCACACGCACACACAGTCGTATGGATAGGTATGTATTTGTTCCAAGAGTGTTTTGTGTAGTTAGGGCATTGTGATTTGTTATTTAATTCGTAATGAAAATTCATCTTCCACTTCTGATAAAATTATTTTGTAGCCTCTTGTGTATTGCTTTATAGAAGTAATGAGAACAGTAATTTCTGGCAGATATTTAGTGTATCCTAAATGACGACTCTGTAAGTCTTATTGTCTGATTAGAGAATGTATTTCACTTATCGTGTTTGAACATTATTTGAATTATAAGAGACTTTTATTTTTAAAATATAAGTATGCCTATGTATGTTTAAGTAATATACATCCAGGCTCTACAGTAAATTACGTCCACTGAATTTTTTGTTAATTTTTATATTAGAAGCAAGAAAGTTTTATATATTTAATAAAAATCTTGAATCTGTACTGTGATTTCTGTGAACGTTGTGAAATTTATGACATACTTTATGATTTAAGTCCAGTACTCGGAAGAAAATTAAATTAATGCCAGTAAAGTAGAAGGTAAAGTTTTTACAATAACGCATTACACGAGTCATATTTTGGGTCGAACTAAACTGCTCGTAATGGATTGTCGGTACTACTACACAATGTACGCATCACAGAATAAACATTATTTTTTCTAGTAAGTAATTGCAAATAAATTAAACATATAATTACATAGAAAAGGGAAATCGCATAACTCAAACAGCAAATTTTCCAACACGTTCAGTGGAATGTTTAGATGACGATCCACAGTTGCATTCACAATAGATCAGCTCAGTTTCAGTTCATTCCACCGTTCCAATTTTCTGTCTTAGAATTTTTTCATTTTTATTTTAAAATTAAACTTGTTTACTCTAATAAGCTAAAATATTTTTCAATTTTGTTTTCAGTATAAAATAGAATTATTTACTAATCGTACTAAAATATTTGTTATACATTATATTATATGGTTACGTTGAGTTGAAAAATAAAATGGGCGACGTGATCAAGGCCGGTCATTTACATAGTTTCTAGCGAGTTCCAAGAACCTGTTCGGAATGTGACGTTTATTCTCCAAACTCAGCGGGCCTAAATGTAAGAGCCAGCGTCCGGGTAAGCAGTTCAGTTTTAGACCAGCGACATTACTGTGCGATTCGGGGTGATTGGGATTACGACTTCCGGGTTTAGTGTAATTGTTTTCCTTAATGCGAAACTGTAATAAGTAGCATTTATTGTTGTGTGTTAGACAAATTTAACTTGAATTATTGTGTAAGACTGTCTTCGTTGATTTATAACTGTTGTTTGTGTCTAATTAACGACTTCATCTGGAGTCAGTTATTCTGTTTCCACTGTACAACAATATGATACGTGTGAATGTCATAACATTATTATTCTTTTTATATTTATCAACATTTTAAACACAAAAAAGATTTTTTAGAACATTAAATATTTTAATAGAGGTATAGGAAAACTCAACAAAAGTCATGCAAAAACCATAGTAATTCAGTTTTTCAGAGTTTTCAGAGTGAGGATCCGGTCCGAAACAATACACTCTTTAATGTCAAACCGTATATACATTTTTATACTTATTTTCAACAATCCAATACACTCTTTAATGTCAAACCGTATATACATTTCTATACTTATTTTCAACAATCTGCTAATTTTATGAAAATTTAGTCTAAAGTATTGTTGCGACGGTCTACTTGATCGTCGTAGGTACAATGGAAACAAAATACATTGGTATTTTCTGTATTAATTGGTACAGTCTGTTCACAAAGTTGTTTTGGTTGTAACTTCAGGCACTGCTCAACTTTGTTTTTAATCTACTTTTTTATATTTGTAATCGAGTCTTCTATTTTTGTTGACATAGCTTTTCCACACTCAAGACAGATTTTTCTACTTCAGCTATTTTATTTGACATAGATTCTTCTACGTCAGATATTCTGGGTAATTTGATTGTTAAGCTCACCTCGTAATTCACCTATATCACCACGTAGGAGACCCAATTCTGCGGTAGTATGTTCTTGCATCTGCTTTTGCTCTTGAATTAACACTTTGATGTCTTCTGTTTCGCGTTTCCGTTCCTCTGCCTGTCGTCCTTCGAACTCGAGCAACAGTGCTTTTTGTCTTTCTTCAGTTTCCAGCAGTAGAGTTTTCTGTCTCTCTTCCGTTTTCTCATCCTGTCGTTTTTCTGCTGCTTCCGCCTCCTGCCTGCGTTTCTCATCCTGTCGTTTCTCCGTTTGTAACAACAACGCCTGTAAATTTTCCATCATCTGACTGGCATCTATTGTTTTCCGATTAATTACGAAATACACTCGTCTTGTACAAAAGTGTCCACTGTTTCCACTGTTACCGTTCTATCCCACTTCTGACACCACTGTTACGACGGTTTACTTGATCGTCGTAGGTACAGTGGAAACAAAATACAAGACACCAATTAAGTCACTAATTACCAGCTTTAATTTTCACAGTTAAACAGTTCGTAATTAACAACACAGTCTCTTACAACAAATCAAATAAAAATTGTTCACACGCAATAAAATGTCTACTAATATTAAAACACAATTGTATTACAATTATCCCGCCCGATTATTAAACACTTCACTAATAACCACTTGAACGCACACAGTAATATCGCCAGATAATCACTTGTAATCGCCCGACAAGGAACTCGGACCGCACTGTAAATATTCGCGACTATAACTGAAACTTAAGGCCGCTGCCGCCATGTATTTATACCTCCGCTCACAGACCAGAACGTTTCAAACTATGTCTTCGCGCCTGTGTACTACGTAATTAATTGCGGCCTTGACACAGTCACAGTCCGCGCGGCTGGCGGCTTCGAGAAAACCCTCGCGAATGCGTCTAGAGTCACGTATGCCACACACATTAGAGCGAGATTCTTCTAGCACATTCGAAAAACACGTAGACTGTTCTGTAATGTCGTTACACTGCCTCCTCCTTAAGCCTGTTCGTCCCGAACTGGCAAACCGTCTCTGAAGTAATACTCGACCAGGCAATCCAGGTGGACGTCCTTGCGAAAGATAATTCTCCGGTTCTTCGAACTCAGTCTCGTGTGATCCAAACATCACGTTCCCAGGAATGCGAGTCTTCCGCTCAACCACTAGTTTTGCTGGAATCCCTCCCGTAGCGTCATGTACTGATGACCTAAACAGCACTGGCTGATCCAAGTTTGTTTGGTTCTCGTCAACAACCTCTTGCGTAACCTCATCTTCAGCCACTTTGCCCTCGGGCGCTTCTATCAGCTCAGGAACAAACAAGAGTTTTGTCTCGACACCCATAGTTGGCTTTCCAATCACTTCTTTTGTCGTTAGACTTATTTGTATTTCCTCTGCTAGTTTTTCCTCCATTTCCGCTTGCAATAGGGAGGGTTCCTCTTGACCAGACCTGTTGACTTTTTCTTCGACTAATGCCACTCGCTTAATCAAATTGTTGGTAGACCCTGTTATTTTAGCCATGCAAAGCTTCATCTTCTCTTCGCCAAGCTTCAGGACAGTCTCTCTTAAGTCCACAAAGAATCCGTAGGCATTCATAATGTCCGTGCCAAGAATCACTTCATCGACAATGTCTGCAACGAGCATTTGGTGGCAAAATTCGAGAAGACCCAGGCGTACACGTACGTCTACCTTTCCTAGCACCTTGACGGCGCTTCCAGTCACAGTCTGTATTGTACAAGAGCTTCAAACTCTGGGGCGTGAACAAGAGCTTTTGAGCTATTACGGTGCCTTGCCTTTCGTAACACTGGCTGAAGTTCACAATCTCCGATGCCATCAATAAATGAGTGCACCGCAAACCTTATTCGAAAATCTTCTGGTGCTTCAGGATAGGCCAAGCTAATCAATCTGTCGATACTTGCTTCAAACTCTTGAAGATTCTCCCCGGAACGTTGTCGTCTTGTTCTCAACTGAGCGTAGTACACATCTCGCAAATGTTTATCACCATACCGTAATTCCAAAGCTTTTATCAATTCGGCATAGGCGTTTTGGCTGTCAGGTGGCACTTTCTGTAGTAATTCTGCCGCAGATCCTTTTAATGCAAAAACGAGTGAAACACCCTTGTGTTTCTTTGTCCAATTATTTGCGCATGCAGCAGCTTCGAATTGGCGTAAATACGTCGCCCAGTGCGTGCTTCCATCAAAGGTTGGTGCCTTGACATGAACTGTCCCAACCGCAGGCGAGGTGACCTTCTGTATTGACTTATTTTCTGTGTCTTTCTCTGTCTTTATCATTGGTACAGTCTGTTCACAAAGTTGTTTTGGTTGTAACTTCAGGCACTGCTCGACTTCGTTTTTAATCTACTTTTTTATATTTGTAATCAAGTCTTCTATTTTTGTTGACATAGCTTTTCCACACTCACGACAGATTTTTCTACTTCAGCTATTTTATTTGACATAGATTCTTCTACGTCAGATATTCTGGTAATTTGATTGTTAAGCTCACCTCATAATTCACCTATATCACCACGTAGGAGACCCAATTCTGCGGTAGTATGTTCTTGCATCTGCTTTTGCTCTTGAATTAACACTTTGATGTCTTCTGTTTCGCGTTTCCGTTCCTCTGCCTGTCGTCCTTCGAACTCGAGCAACAGTGCTTTTTGTCTTTCTTCAGTTTCCAGCAGTAGAGTTTTCTGTCTCTCTTCCGCTTTCTTATCCTGTCGTTTTTCTGCTGCTTCCGCCTCCTGCCTGCGTTTCTCATCCTGTCGTTTCTCTGTTTGTAACAACAACGCCTGTAAATTTTCCATCATCTGACTGGCATCTATTGTTTTCCGATTAATTACGAAATACACTCGTCTTGTACAAAAGTGTCCACTGTTTCCACTGTTACCGTTCTATCCCACTTCTGACACCACTGTTACGACGGTTTACTTGATCGTCGTAGGTACAGTGGAAACAAAATACAAGACACCAATTAAGTCACTAATTACCAGCTTTAATTTTCACAGTTAAACAGTTCGTAATTAACAACACAGTCTCTTACAACAAATCTAATAAAAATTGTTCACACGCAATAAAATGTCCACTAATATTAAAACACAATTGTATTACAATTATCCCGCCCGATTATTAAACACTTCACTAATAACCACTTGAACGCACACAGTAATATCGCCAGATAATCACTTGTAATCGCCCGACAAGGAACTCGGACCGCACTGTAAATATTCGCGACTATAACTGAAACTTAAGGCCGCTGCCGCCATGTATTTATACCTCCGCTCACAGACCAGAACGTTTCAAACTACGTCTTCGCGCCAGTGTGTACTACGTAATTAATTGCGGCCTTGACACAGTCCGCGCGGCTGGCGGCTTCGAAAAAACTATCGCGAATGCGTCTAGAGTCACGTAGGCCACACACATTAGAGCGAGATTCTTCTGGCACATTCGACAAACACGTAGACTGTTCTGTAATGTCGTAACAGTATCTATTAAAAAACGTTCACTGGGGTACTTTTGTAGAATATACTAATGTTGGTCTTACATCACAGATACAGGAAATGAACTATTCTGAAGAAGCAGCATTCTGGAACTCAAAGTCAGAATATTACTTTTACGCGTTAAAGAATTTACTTTATTTTTTTACATTTAAGCTGTAATTAAATCTATACGACAAAACGTATTTGAGTAGAGCTCTGCAGACAATCGCGTTCTTAACCCTGCATTATAGGCTTCATTTTAATTTCAGTAATGCGTCCGTTAACTAATGGCACGATATTAACACTCCATTATTTAGCAACGGTGTAACAAAAGTTTGTGACAGCACATCAATAATAAACGTGCAGATTATCCTCGACGTTCTCCGCTTGTTGCCCGTGACACTAATGTTATATTGTTAACGCCACAATTAAAGATGATTACAATTCAATAAAATAAATATAATATAGTAATATTTTTAAAATAATAATGGATTCTTAGAATTCTCTACTATTTCGTAAAGTCTATGCATCAGGAAACTATGTATACGTACTTGTTTGATTACTAAATGAACGTGAGTAAATTATAGTGCAAAGATAACAGTAACAATGATACATGAAGACAGCGGAACAGGTATTTCAGATGAACAAACGAAATAATAAGTCATAACGAAACAAATTTCAAATATTTTACAGGAAGAAATTGCCGGAGTTTTGAAAAACGTTGAAATTGAAAGTTCCTGCGTAATGACACAGTAACATGGTAGATGATTGTGTATAGTTCCTGCGTAATGACACAATAACATTGTGGATGATTGTGTATAGTTCCTGCGTAATGACACAGTAACATGGTGGATGATTGTGTATAGTTCCTGCGTAATGACACAGTAACATGGTGGATGATTGTGTATAGTGAAATCCTACGTAATGACACAGTAACATGGTGGATGGTTGTGTATAGTGAAATCCTGCGTAATGACACAGTAACATGGTGGATGATTGTGTATAGTGAAATCCTGCGTAATGACACAGTAACATGGTGGATGATTGTGTATAATGAAATCGCAATTTATGAAAGTGTTAAGCGATTTTGAAATAAAGTGACTATGTAAGCCGTCAAGTAAATAAGAACAGGGATCGTCTTTGGAATAATGAGTACTGCAATAAACTGTGGTTTGTACAGCATATAAAGAAATAGCAAAAATTGCTAGGAATGACAAGAAAAATTGGAAGTGGATTCACAAACAAAACAGAATAGATGCTAATATTTGCAGAATTAATAAGATAAAATGGGGGTAGGTAGGGCGTTTGGCTAGGTGAAATAAATTAGACACTCACTAAGATTGCTGAATTGGAGGGGAAGATAGGCAAAGGGACCAAAACCATTGTCTGGGTGGCAAGACGACGTGTTTGCGTACAATGAACTGGACAAGATTTCTTCCGGAGAGAAACGGCTGAGTCATGCTCTCAGAATTACACACAAAGTAACTGTACACCAAATTACGCTGTGTGATTACTGTACAAAAGGATTACTGTGTGTGTGTGTGTACGTGTATATGTAATACTTATGTATGTGAATGTGTATATGTATGTAGCCTATACAAGTGTGTATGTACGTAAATTAGTAGGCCTACACATGCATAAGTTTTTTTAAATTCATGCTTTTCGGTATCCAGGCCACTTATATGTATATGAATAGCTTTTACTCTGCGATGTGTATGACTAACTTCGTATGTATCCTTCTAAACACTTTAGTTCAGTGAAAAGCATTAGATTTAACTGTTTTTCTATGGGGCCATGTGATAAATCGTGAAACAGCAGTCTGTTACTATGAACGACATAACAAGGAGCCCAGTTTGCTTTGTATGTACGTTTAATACCAACAAATGGGAAATGAATTCTTTTCAAAGAATACGATTCAGCTGAAATTAGTTGAAAAATTAAACACAGATTAACGGTATTAATTGTTAAGCAAATGTTGTTGAGATACATTTCCGTCCATAGAGCATAGGCATAACGGACATAAATGCAGTGACTGAACTGACATAAACAGACAGGCGACTATATATAGAGCACTCAGGTTGTATACAGAAATTTATTTAGGTAACTGTCTTTATACACGTTGTCTCCAAATATATGAAAACAATAAATGACCCATTCAGTGCTGTATCCCAAATTTTATTTAGGCCAATATAGGTGATATAAAGGCATTAGAACCAATATTAATTCATTGATACAGTCAGTTTATAACTAACGATATTGTAATTCTTAATAAAAATTGTTAACAAAAATGCTTAAGTGTTATTAGACGCCAAACACGACCTCTTCAGTAAATTTTTCCAGATGGTGTTCGTTGGTACAAATTCGGTTTTGTGTTGGGCTTGGTGAATCATTTTCACAAATTTCCCCTTGAATTCTGGGTATAAATGCTTTGCTACGACAGATAATATCTTATAACTGATAAACGACTTGTATAACTAAAACACACTCTGTGTAACGGAAACAGACACACATACTCTGTTATTACTAAAGCCAATAAGCCTAAAATCTGTGTACTATGGAAATTGTATTTTTATGAAAGTACGTATATAGGCTTGAAGTACCCGACGCTTGCTTGGATCTTCTTTTGTATTTCGTATATAAAATAATATTATTTTCATATTATGTTCATAAGTTTTTATGTTCTTCATGATGATATTATTTTTTACTACAATTACAATAACGACTTTACTAGTAAAAACATGTTTAAGTGTTAACAAAAGGTGTTAGCCTGTGTTAACAAAAGTTTTAAAATTTCACGCAAAATTAAATTCTGGTAGAATTAACAAAAAGCATTAGGCTAAGCAATGCATTTACAAGCCATCCTGGATATAGAGAAGAAATCGAAAAGGAACGGTTGGAAAATCAGCAGCTGAATTTTCCACCGTTGAAATTGGAACCACTGAATGCAAATTTACCAACGAATACCGAAATTTGTGATTAAATATGAGACATCGCTTCGCATTGCACAAGTGTATAACTTTAGCGTAAATGAACGCTTTTTTTCTAATAAATAACATATCCTAATTATCCTAATAATCCTAATTATTTCAGCTAACTCTGTACTTCACAGTTTGAGATCTAGAGCTAAACTTTAATGTAAGAGTTCAATACTTACACAGACATCAGGACTAATCAGATTAGAGAAAGGCCAGATGGCCCAACCTGTTCCCCGTTAATATTCACGTTAACAGATTTATTTATACTGCCTAAGATACTGTCATTATGCAAAATAGTACAATACAAACACCAGACGAGTCACGTGTACACGTACGTTATAGCAATCACGTTCACAAATATAATGCTACAGAATCCACAACTCAATTAGCTATAGACTTTTATGAGTTCAATAGAAAACTGGATTGCTAGAGCGATGTTGCATGCAAATTTAATAATATGGGGAACGGAACAGTGTCTAAGAGCTGATGGAAGAAGAAGAAGGTTATGATGACTGTATTAGAGAAGATCGTTTTCATGCGAATACAGTCGGCATTATCACCGCCGGAAAGAGCAGTACAGAAAGCGATTGTCTATACTAACCGTATCTTCCTGATGTGTGCTTATGCGTGTAACATACGTAGATTTAAACTGTTTGAAAAAGGGCAAACAGACCGTTTATATTTAGAGTTAGACATTTTAGAGTAATTGTACACGTAACACAGACGTGTATTACTTTAATAAAACGGTGTCAGTTTCTTTCTATCGCTGTTTGCACAGTATGGTACTGTATTCGCTTTAGTGTACTTACCCACTACGCTCTCCTTACCTGTTGGAGGGGGGAGGAGAACTTACATTACCCTTGTCATTGAAGGTTTAACACTTTCCGCTAGGTTCCAAGTAGAAGCTTTAAGTGTGAACTTCAATATAAAATACATTTTATAATATTGAGAATTTTGTAGAACGAGAAGCCGTTTCAAACATTTATTTACAGATCCGTATTTAGTAGTGGTTAAAATAGAGCCGAAAGCGTTACTCTTACCCTAATAGAGTAAACAGCTCCAAGTTTATACATATAACGGAGAAAGCTAATACAGGAGCAGACTGAAAATAGCAACATCCATTCTATCTTACGTTCAGCAAAATATCTCGTATTAAGGCAAGTACATGAAGTAGAATACATTAGATACGAAATATTTGAGTGAAGAAAAATTTGCACATTATTTAATTATGAAGGTGTATATTACTACTGCTTGGCTACATAATTAGTTGTGTATCAGAGATTGTATTTAGTTCGGAACAAGGTTTCGCTATTGCCTCACTAAAATACTGTTACGCTAAAACATAGACAGCATGCGTGGCACGTAATTAGCAGGATTACATTTGTGCCATTCTAAAATAGATCGGCGAGTATACGGTGCGTGTTCGGTATTTAGCGTCAAAAAATTGACGTTAAATGCTGTACGGTATTTAGCAATAGCGGTTGAGATAAGTACTGTAACTGGCTTTTACCATTTAGAGCGGCTTGATTAGTGCTGCACCCTAGCGTGAGCCACGGTTTACGAGGTCAGAACGGAAATTGCGTTTTCTGCAATTCCTTGTCTCTGGCCGACCGTGGCCTTGTTAGCTGCGTCTTTTGTTTTCTCCGGTAGTGAAGAATAAAATTTGTTTCACCATCTTCATCTATGGCAGGCTAAATCTATACAGAACTGCGGTAAGTTACGGCATTATTATTATATAATTATATATTTAAAGTTTTACTAATGAAAATTGTTTAATAGGCCACATTAAGTTGATGCAGATAACCTGTTGAGTCACCTCGGGTTGAGTTGTGCAATACGTAATTTAAAGGTAATTTTTTTTAAATATAGTAATACTATATTAAATCCACATGTCTTAACTAAAGCACTAAAATTCAGAGTCATATAAATGCAAAAAGTATTTGTTTAAATCGTACAGACATGGATGTAATCTGATAACCTTATTATGACACCTCGTGGTGAAAGTGCAATGCGTAATTCAGAGTAAGTTACATACAACCTTTACTAGTGATTATAGTAAAACTTTATCAATTTCAGAAAGATTACTAAGGCACCAATTGAGAAAAATGTAATTGCCAAAAAGTATTAAATTAATAAGTATAGAAATGATTGTAGTCAAGTGACCTTTCAGACCACGTGGCAAAAATTCAGACTATGTGTAAATTTTATTAAAAGTGTAACAAGCCGAATAATTAGCTAATCAAAATTGAATTATGTTAACCCACATGGGTAAAGTTTATTAATATGAAATTTTACAGAACTAAATATTTTCAAATAGGGCCTGTTGGCCATATAACCTTTGTCCAGTGTGTCAAACATCATTTTCTAAATAGCCCTAAAGCTGTGTTAATTTTTATATATGTGTTTTGGGTGTGTGTGAAGTTTCTGGGGGAATTTGTTTGTGAACTCTAGCTGATAATATGTTGTATGATCAGGGTTCCCCGATGAAGGCGAGGAACAGCTCCACCACCTGAACATGTAACACCCAGATTCTCTCTCTCTCTTCATCTGCCGGAGGAGAATGGCGATGGCTAACACAAACACCCTATCATGAAAGCCAGATGATCACCATTTCACACCCATGGAAAAATTAAGGTGAACTCAATCCATATATATATTCTTTACACATTGTGATGTAACTCAATAGAGCCAGTGGACATTCAATCACTCAACAACATGACTTTCAAGTTTTTAAACATTTTAATTGGGTCCCCGATTAACGGGACAGAATAGTGCGTGAACTGGGAGGGAAAAATTTTGTAAATTTTATCAATTTGTTTGTATAATCTGTGAGCTCAGAGGCTGACATGCATCTTTGGCTGCTCACTATTCAAACGTGCAATTCCTTCTTATTTTCAGTATAAGGGTTTCATCACTGCTACTAAGTCATTCAATCGATTTACAATTTCTCTGTTTCAATTTAGTGTTCATTTTATATATTAATTTCTCATTTTTAAATTCAGTTTGGATTATACAGGGATAGAAGTTTCTGTGGTAGTTAAGTAGAGCCACAAGTTTAATCCTGTACAGGAGCATGTCCATGCAGAGTTAAACATGCTGTTGAGACAGGTTGAGTTATGCACTGTCATGCCTATGAACATGTCGGTCTCTGGGCCAAAATTACTTTTAAAAGGGTTATAAGGTTCATGACACATTACTATTTTCAAAACTTAACCATATTTATCAATATATAAATTCTTCTAATTAATTATGATGACTGGGGTGTTCACTGTATTCTAAATTTTATTTCTCACAGTATAAGTGCCCAGTGTGGCAACATTTTATAATAGTATTAGGCACTTGGCCAAAATTTTGAATTTATTATGTCCTGGGGACTACTGGTGTTGCATATATATTCAGATACACATGTAATGTGTTATGCACATATTAAGAATTAAAACCTGACATGGATTTTCATAAATTATTAATGAAGTACCTCATGAAGTAGAAAAGGGTGTGGCAAGAGATCTATGTTATAATTGTCCTGTATTGTGGAACATGTAGATGTATTGTATATTTGTGTGTGTATTTTGTGGGGTCCTATATGTATTGTACATTTGGGTGTATTTTTGGGGGAGTTAGATATAGGGCTTATAAAAAGAAAAGATAAAACATAGGGTTATATATATACATTTAATTTCTGATGACAATTAATTAATTCTATCTCTATTAATTTTTAATTAATATTTTTCTAAAGAGAATTAATTTATTTTAATTAACTTTAATCAAGAAGTATATAAATTTTATCTCAATTAAGTTTCAATTGATTTTTTTTTAAGAGAAGATAGAAAATAAATTTTGGATTTATTAATAATTTCAAGTAACCTTTTTAAAGAATATAAATTATTTTTAATTAACAGTTTTTAAGGGGAATATAGATTCTGAATGTTATATTTATTGTTTTTGTAGGTAACAGAAAGGAGATAGAATAATAAACGGATTTTATTAATTGTTAATTTTATGAGTTTTAATTGCAAGTCCCGTCTCACTGGATCCAGCGCATTTTTGGCTTCTCTAGGCTTTGGTCTAGTTCTAATTATCTTGTGGCCCCTCTTTAGGAAAAAAAAAAAAAAAATTTTGCAAAAAAAATATAATTTTTTTTACCAGTCTAAGTTAAAGCGGGGTTACATTTGGTAGCAGAGCGTGGTTGAGATTAGGGTCAACCCTTGGGTCCTTTGGGTGTGACGGGGCTTGCCAACTCAGGAAACATTCTTGGGGTTCAGATGGAACTTAGAAGAATCTTTGAAAGGCCCTATATCTAAAAGTGAATATGTTTTGTTAGGTTTAAGGTTTTGTGTATAATATGTCTATGTACTTGCCCGCCTTGGATAGTTGAACGGTAGGTTGCCACGTGGTGTGAAATTTTAAAAAGAGACATTCCTTGGGAAACGCGAATTATCGGAGATCTGTGCCTAGGTGGAGATGGTTTGCGTATTACCTTGCCCATAAGAGGGGAGGTGTATAATTTATGCGGTATGGCCCGATCGGCAGTCGGTCTCCTCCGACATACGGGAGCCGAAGTTAATAGAAATATTTTTTGAAAATTGTCGTTGGTCGGTGATTTTGTCGTGTTGTGTGTTAGTGTGTGTGTCGCGTTCCTTAATGTGTAGAGTTGTTGAGAGAGAGCAGTTCAGGTAAGTGGGCTGGGTCCTCGCAACGGTAGGGGGACCCGCAGTCTGCTCGAAGGAAGAGTTTAGTACTCGAGTTTTCTGATTCCGTGTTATTATTGTCATTATTTTGTAGGGTGTTCGGTGTTTTGTGGAAGTTATGTTTTGTTGATTGTGTATTTCGAATTGTGTAATTCTGGCGGCGGTATGCTTTCAGAAATTGCCCCACACCCTTTCAGGGGTTCTCCAGAAACTTTCGGTGGTGAATGAATTTGATGAGGACCAGTTGCTGGTTTTCTTGGATCTTGTCCTGCAGTTGGCAGATTTCCCAGGTGTGTCCGATGGGGAGGTCTTGTCCCTTATATACCCGTATTGCCAGGGTTCGTTGGCAGGGTTGGTCACCAACACTCTGCGTCGGGGCGGCAGTGTCGACGCTTTTCATGGGGAAGTGTTGGATTACTTCATACCACATCGACGACGTTCCCAGCTTAAGTTAGATTTATTCTATCGCCTACAGGCCAACGGAGAGGCGTTGGGGGACTTCGTGCAGGATGTACGGAAAGCTGCCCGGGTATTAAGATTAGGGTTGCCAGAGACGGAAGTAATACAAGCAATTCTGGAAGGACTGAATCCCCAAGAGAGATCGCGTTTGATATTCGCAGAACGTCCACGTTGTTTCGCGGATCTGTACCGGTTGTGTGTGGTCTCTAATACTGTCCGAGCAGGGGACGAGTCCCGGGGAAGAGCTGCTACGGATGTCCAATACTCCAGTGGTTTGTTAGAAAGAGCTAGAAAGGACAAACATGGCGGTTGGAGAAAAACACAAGAGACTGTCAGAAAAACTGAATATTCCGGAAGTAATGGAGGCTACAAGGGGGTGACAAGTGAGAAGACGATAGCAACCAGTCTAAGTTAAAGCGGGGTTACACATTCAATGCTAACGTAATGTCTGGCGCATTCTTGATTTGTTGGCGCCTTCTTAGAGACAGTCTTTACGTCTAGTAGTTTCACGGACATCTACTATCTCGCGCAACTCTCCTGTAAGGTCCTTACTCTATACTTGCCAGCTATAAATAATGCAACCTTCATAGTCGTTAGTCGATTACTGCAAATCAAAACAATGTGTCAGTTTGCGTTTTCGATGCAGTGTATGCTATTGAACAGAAGTATTTAGTGTAGAGTGAAGTACTAATTATTGCTAACGGACATTTGTAATTGGTGACTTTCATTATTATTTATTGTGGTAGTCATTTACTGGAAAACTGTAAACTTGGAAAATTGTCGAATTGTTAAATGACTTACAAACATATTTATATGAATTACCTCTAGGGATTAAACCTATTTATTATCAGGTTATGCAATGAATTGTAATTAGTGTGTACTACTAATAACATCGCAAAATTAAAAAATAAAATGCTTATCAATCTAAATCGAATATGTCAGTTATATAAAATTTAAAAGTAAATAAATTAGATTTTTAATGATCTCAGAAGGAGCTTTAAACATTATAAAATGACAGTTTTAATCTGAATGTCAAAGAAAATTATGGCTATAAACAGTTTTTATTTTAAAAGAGTATTATTTCTAAAATAAGAAAAAAATGGTGAAATGAAAAATAGATCTAAAAAATAACGGAAACAAACGAACTAGCCATAAACTTCAGATGTGCAGATTT
The DNA here is from genome assembly GCA_034769895.1 of Magicicada septendecula. Lineage (NCBI taxonomy): Eukaryota > Metazoa > Arthropoda > Insecta > Hemiptera > Cicadidae > Magicicada > Magicicada septendecula. Next base: position 575,305,670 of record CM068367.1, on the reverse strand, counting down.
GTACTACGTAAGCCACGCACAATACGATAGTTAACACAACTGGTACAGTAGACAAACGTTTAACACATTTGAATAAGGTTCCGAAAGAAAACGGATAATAAATAATTATAAGAAAGTAAAGAAAGAGAAATAATTAATTAATGTTAATTCAATACGTACAGTATAAAAAGTATAAATTTTATTAAATAATTTACGGTTAAATTATTAGTCAGAAGATAAATCTCCTTCTAGAGAAAACATTATTAAATATTTTAAAATTACATATTTTCTTCACCAAAACGTAAACAATTTTATAAACGATAAAAACGTGATAACAAGAAAAAAGAAAGTTTCAACAATGAATTTATAATATTCTTCTAGTAGGCTGTGGCCTGTTTAATAATATTTTGGTTATTTTTTAAACGTTTCAAATTATTTCTTATACTCTGATTTGCATGTTTCCCTAGGTAGTCATTACACTTTAACTCTGTATTTACATTGCGTAGTCCGAAGTGTCTTTCTTCTTCAACACTACATTAAATACTCTCCAGACATACACTTAACAAAATATTATTTATCAACAAAAGCTTTCGGATGTCCCCTTAACATAAAATATACATTGTAGGCCTATATAATTTGTTTGTGTGTGTGTGTGTGTGTGTGTTCTATGTGCGTTATTATTATGAACATGTTCATGGATATATAAGTACCCGCCACATATTTATTTAAAATTTTGCGTAATACAGTTCAGTAGTAGGAAGATCGTTGTATCATATGCTTGAAGACCTCAGAAGAATAGGTGTGAGAAGCTACGTTAAGATGACGGCGAATAGATATTAGTGAGGATTGGTATTGGAAGCCAAGGCTCACAATTTATTGCAGTGCTGCAGAATAAGAATAAAGTGTATTACAAACTCTAATATAAGGTTATCAACTAAAGTAATGTGTAGAATGATTATTACGGACTATAATGATCCAAAAATGTTGAGAAAACGAGGTGAATTAAGAAAGTAATAAGGGTATTGTAGTTCGTATAATGTACATAGTTATAATACTATAATGTAACCAAGAAAACAGCTGCTGAAGAAAATAAACATTAAAACAATCGTTAACTAATCGACCTAAATCGATTATCAGTTATTTTATTTTACATTAAAATCGATAGAAATTCGATTATTCGTTAATTTTATATTAATAGAATTATTTCGATTTTTATTAATTTACTTAGAAACCTCTGATGATACTGATATTTTTCAGTGAAACGTGCGTCAGGTGTTAAAAAGAATATACGAAATTGTACTACTTGCAGAAGAAACAAATTGAAAACATCACAAATTATAGTTATAATAAATAATACACTTTACTTGAATGACAGTTTCTCACCAAACTTGAATGAGAGAATAGCAGAAAACAGGTAAAGTGGACCCGCTGAAGGTTTAAAACAGATGAACATGTACAGGACGGATTACAAATGGCACCACCTTGAAATATTGCGAAAGCTGAGTCCCAAGGTGGATCCATGCCGTGGACAACAGGGTTTGTGGTTTTGGTGCGTGCGAGTCCCACACACCATAGGAGTGCGGACCCTCCTGCGGCGAACATTAGTTTTCCACAGTCTCCATCGTAAAAAAAAAACTACTACTACTACTACTACTACTACTACTACTACTGTTACTATGAATACGATACTTTAAGCGACAGATATTTTGTAGCAGTAACTACACACGTGTTGTGTGTGTGTGTGTGTGTGTGTGTGTGTGTGTGTGTGTGTATCACATAACGGGCGAGTTTAATCTGAATTGTAAAACTTCCTGTAATCGTTGCACGTGCTGACCTACATGACCAGAAAAGAGAAAGGTTTAGTGAGTAGTTGAGTTTGAGGGGTGGCAGAAACGTGTGTAAATATTTCATAGGATTTTATGTAGGCTTTTTAAAATTTTAACTGTAATTAAGACTTTAATTCAAATTTAAAGTTTAATCCCATTGCAACACGCGTTACGCGGCTATGCAGAGCAGAAAGTTTTACATTATTGATAATAAGGGGTCATTTAGTACAACAAAATGCGTTGAACTACACGACTACAAAATGCGTTGTACTACACGACTACAAAATGCGTTGTACTACACGACTACAAAATGCGTTGTACTACACGACTACAAAATGCGTTTTACTACACGACTACAAAATGCGTTTTACTACACGACTACAAAATACGTTGTACTACACGACTACAAAATGCGTTTTACTACACGACTACAAAATGCGTTGTACTACACGACTACATAATGCGTTGTACTACACGACTACAAAATGCGTTGTACTACACGACTACAAAATGCGTTGTACTACACGACTACAAAATGCGTTTTACGTGTACTACGCGGCTCCTTTACGCGTTAACTAAAAATCGGAAACAGTTTACTGAAAGTCAGAATCACATAACAACATGTTACAGAGTAAACAAAACATATTTTTACGCATGAAAGTGTGAATTTTAGGTTAGGAATATCTCCATGTGCTGTATACAACTGAATTAGATTTGTAATACTATATCATACAAGATACTGAATCTACTGATATTTAAGTTTTATTATTTATATAATTAGTTTTAATGCAGCTATAGTTTTAATGAAATTTTATTTTGAATATGTATACACACACACAGATACACACACACACACACACACACACACATTTTGAGGTGTGTTCTTTGTGATATGCAACTACCCCTTTACTTGTCACCAGCTAGTATTAACTTTTCTACCACTTGTAGGTTTGTGTACGTTTGTCGACGCATGAATGCATTAATGCCTTCCCGACGTGTTTAACCAAAACTTATGTTGAGGCCTATATACAAGCCTATTTATTGATATATTTTATGTAGAATATTACCGAAAAATGTAACAGAAAGTCTTAGAAAAAGCAAGTTAAATTTTTTATAAGTGTATCAGGAAATAATATATTTTTACTTCATCTCTCTACGTTAGCCTTATTCTGTTAGTCTTAGCGTAACTTAAAGTTTATTACCGGAAGAAAAATTAGATAATTACAAACTTGATTATTACATAATTTTTTTTGTAACCAGACGTAAGAGACATATTAAATCAGACAACAATTGATTGGATTGTTAGAAATATTTATGAATCTAATAATTTTTGTTTCCAGGATTTACAAACATATGGTAAAAACCGCTAGTAGTGTTATGAAAATTTATTAGTGTAACATAAACCATATTTAGCTTGAAAATATTATTAGCTAATGCAAATTTCAGTAAATTTCATTAAAAAACTAGGTTAAACCTATTTAGTGTCAGTAATATAAGTTTACGAGCGTGGTTTACGGGTGTAAGCCATGTTTCCCAGCACAACTCAAGTAGCCTGGGGATTTAATAAGGGCAATATCCTTAATGAATGACATAAAAATACTCCTTACTCAAAATAAGAGTACATAGAGTTAAAATAAAAGTTTTATAACAACCTAGCGCAGTATAACATTTGTTATCACGCTATTATATAAATAGTGAGTTTTTATAGTTCGGAACAGTGTACAAGCTGAAACTACGGAACGCATAATGGGTTGCTGGTATTGTGTAGTGTTCACTATGTAGAATGAAACTATTTTGGTTGGTAAGTAATTGCATTTATGTAAAACCCGTTATTTTAATATTGAGAAAATTGGCATAACAGGAATATCAAATACCGTGGTATTTCAACAAATATTAATATACGCTGGTGTACGGATGAAAGAGCAACTAACTAAACACGCAGTTTATTTTTACCATTTCAGTTTCCTGGCTGATGTTTATTTTATAAATTTGTTTTGAATTTACAGTTTTCTTCTATGACCATATTTAGCCCATACATATTAATATTTGTTTTCTATTTTTATAGATTTTTCTGTTGTATACAGCCTTGATTACACCTGGATATGAATGTTTAAAATTTGTTTACGTGAAAGACTACAATTAATTAATAAACATGCAATATTTATTGATAGATTTAATATTTGTTATCAAGGACCATACGAATTTACATCAAAACGCCTGTATAATTTATTAATTGTTTTCCAAATGTCATATGTTTTTTAAAACTTTTTCTACATTAACCTACTTCTGTAGATAACACCGTGTTTTAATATAATCAGCAAATCGTAGGAGAAACAACGGTTTATTAACTGTTAACAAACATATTTGTATAAATTGCCTCAATAATTCAAGTCCTTTCTTGTTGTCAAAGATAACAACTTCCGTTACAGAGCTACTTTGACTTGTTGGTAGCAACAAATTTGTTGGTATTCTATTGCCGTTAATCGAAACTGGGCTTGTATAAGCTATCCTTGATTAAAGTTATCTAGGGGCAATAACATCAAACCAGGAATGATGTTAAAGCCTGTCTTTAAAGGTCTGAAAACAATCGGCTGTCTGAAATTCCACGACACAGGGACGGTAAATAAGATTAAATAACTCCACAGAAATTCGATTATCAGGTGTTCGGTTTTATTCTGAGCATGTCTGCTTACTCAACGATCTCGACGTTTGACAGTCAAGAGATTACTTTCACCCTCACCTATCATTTTATTCATGTGCTTACTTTCTCCTTACACGCAAAAGGAAGTTAAGGAATTCAAATAACGTTGGTGTTCTTGTGACAATTCTGTATTGTGTCATTTCATTATGTTATACTATCATTTCAGTGTTGGGTTAATTAACTAATTGCACGGTATTACCACCATATTGGTTCTGCAAATGAATTTCTAAATTTTTACCAGCAAGTCAATATAAATATGAAGTCTATCATTCCGGAAACTTACACGGCCGGAACCAATGTTAAAATTGTTTGTTTCCGGGATGTTTGGCCGTGGTCCAAAGCTGTTTATACCAACAAACGTTCAACCGCTCCTTCGCCGGCCATCCTTAGTGCTAACAAACGAGGTAAACAAACACTAACAGGTTGTCAGGTTAGTGACCACAGTACTTTACAACAGTACTGTGGTCACTAACCTGTACTTTACCACTTTACCATTTTTCCTTAATATAATATTACCCGAATTCGGTGTTAATACTTGTGTCACTTGTAAATAAAGTCTACACTCATTACATACCATATAGTTAACGTTTTATCTATTCATCTGTTAGTACTCAATGATTTAGATTTTAAGATTGAAAACATGTTTAATCACACGGGGAATCACACGAGTAGGTCAGCTATCACATGGGTATGGAAACAAACATTTTAGGACTAAGCAAACGAGATCGTTGTTGTTTCACTGTAAGATAAAACACATGAGTACAATAGCCATTATCATTTACAAGGAGATTAAAATGGAACTAGGCTTGTCTCGTGGCTGGGACGAAAGACTATCAATGGACGCTTAGTACACCAGGCATGGACACCATATAGCTAACTGCCTAAAAGTTGAAAGAAGAACCGATGGAGAGAAATGTCTACAGTTAATTTATTTAATATCTTCAAATAAATACTCGTACAACTGCAAGTAGGTTTATTTACACCTGACGCACGTTTCACAGAAATTATTCTGTACCTTCAGAGGTTTTTTTAATTGTAATTGAGTGTTTCGATTACAATACAGTTAACGGATAATCGCTTTTACTTCGATTCTTATTTTCAATTGTTATATGTTTACGTAGTCGGCTATTAAATATTTAATGTTTTATTTTTATTATTCAATAAATGTATGATTTTAAATAAAATGTATTGTTTTGTTTTTATTTGGATTTGTTTTTTAATTTGTAGATTATTATTATTATGTTTGCAAATATTAAGATTTTCCCAGATATTCATTTTGTTACCTTTTTGTACGTTTTTAATTAATTTGACATTTTTAATGTCTAGAAATTTATGTTGATTATTTAAACAGTTTGTGGTTAAATTAGCCTTATAAATATTAGGTTTTAAAAACGAATTTAGAACGTTGAATGAATCTCTCGGACAGTTTTTTCTTCGTCTGGCCTACGTAAACTTTATTACAATCTGGACATTCAATTGTGTACACTCCATTTTTATTGTGTACGTTGAATTTAGTTTTAGGTTTTATTTTATTAAAAAAATATTATCTGTGTTATAAGATATTTTTAAGTCTGTATCTTCAAATAGTTTGCTTAGTTTAAAAGTTATGTTTTCCTAATAAGTAAAGTTGAAATATTTTAAATTATCATTAGTAGATGGATTTTTACATGAAGGATTGTATGGTGTTTGTTTAGTGAGTTTGTTTTATTTATTTTTTATTTTGTTGATAGTTTTTATTTTGTATCCTTTATCTATCGTTATTTGTTTGATAATATTTCTATCTTTGTTTCTTTCTTGTTCATTTATTGGGATTCTATACATACGGTAAATTAATAAATTGAATGATGCCATTTTATGTTGGGGAGTATGACTAAACTTATTTGGAATTAATAACTTAAATTAGACTTATATGGTCTAGGTGAGTTGAAAATATTTAGTCAAAGATGAGTTGAAGAAATGTAGAAGTATTGAATGGAAGCTGGAATCAAACAATGCAAACATCAATGAAATAAGACAGTGAACAGACAAGTTTCTAACTTCAGGTTTAGGATTCCCTCCTGGTCTACTTTGTCTTATCATCTAAACGAAGAGACGTAACTTAATGTTCCTAGGAGGCAAAAGGCTGATGGGTTAGGTAAAAACGCAGTGTGCTTATGGCTTCGGGGTTGTCCACGTAGTTTATTCTCAGTTTTGCGTATTGCAATGTTCGATTGTGTGCCGTTCTAGCCGATTTACAAACAACAGTCAGTGGAACACAATGCGACATTGTTTCGCAGGAATAGAACTACAAGTAGCCTAACTCTAAAAATACGCATATTACGACTTTATTATGCCTTCAAAAAGCATTTCATCTCTTCAGATATCAGCGATCTAGGCACAGAGTTTCTGTAAGCCATACCGTCTCTCTGATTTCATCCGTATATACATAGGCCTATCTATACGGATGTATATTCCGTCTGTCTATCTATATGGAATATCACAAAATCCTAACTCGATCGCCGCCCGTTGATTGTAATCGACCTTGGTTCACACGAAGTATTGAATGGTTGTAACAGTATACTCGGGGAAAATTTATCTAATACATCACTTATTATTTTATATAACAAAGTTCAGAAATCTTGCTGAAGATTTTTCATGAATCTAGGGTATAACAGTGGATACGTTACTGTTGCCTAACGTAGTACAGCATTTTCAAGTCGGTGCATTGTAGCAAGCTGCATATGAGCAGGTAAGTGAAAGTATCAGCTTTATCATCCGCTAAACAGCCTTATCATCCGACCTTACACGCATCACAACAAAATTCTACGACACTCGATTACTTTATGTAGCCAGTTTTATACAGGAGCTAATAAATTATGAAAGTGAAAATTACAAAATGAAATTTATTTTTAGAAATGAACAGACATATTGAGTTTGGGGTTTATTCTATCCGTCTGATTATTGTATGGCACGTTATCATTCAGGAAGGTTGACGGTTTACTTTGATGAATATAGCACTAAATAAATCCAATCATACAAAGAAACACTCGCATACAAAGAATCACACACACACACACACACACACACACACACACACACACACACACACACACACACACACACACACACACACACACACACACACACACACACACACACACACACACACACACACACACACACACACACACACACACACACACACACACACACACACACACACACACACACACACACACACACACACACACACACACACACACACACACACACACACACACACACACACACACACACACACACACACATTAAAAATTGTAGGCCTATTTTTTTATTGAATTATTCTTGAATTAAAACTGAACTTCTTTTTACATGGGTCTGTAAGTGCAGACTTAACGAAAATATTCAACTTTATTATTGTACGGTGTTGAAATTCATAAGAAGTTTCTAAAGTTAGACACAAGTAGTGTTTACAAGACGTTTGTCTAGAGACGGAATTGTTTTAATGAAGATATGTCGTTAAGGATAGTGTGCCACTGGGGACACTCAAGTCTATTGTTAGAATGAAGTTAAATCTCGCTCACTTGCTTCAAATATTGTTTCTTCTCGGTATAACTTTTATCCTTTCTACAAAAAAGTACAGTCCTTTTGACAATGTCTTATTTAACTTTCTTCTTTTCAGAAATTGGTAATTTCCTAATTCCCGTTTAATAATGGCTTATTAGTCACTTTTACAGTGTCCCTGTGAAGTAATTTGTTTTTTGGGAGTTTCATATAACACATGTTTTCCATAGTCCGTACCATACCCAGTTTGCTTTCTGTGACTTTAGTAATAGACACGTGTATGTTCATTATTGTCTTTTCGTTGCTGCGTACCTCTTCCTACTTACAACATCTACTTCGTGAGTTTTCATTTATGTTTTTTTTCGATTATACAACGGTATAGGGTAAAATATCGTTTACTACGGTTTCGTGTGTATCTATTATTACGACTGACTATACGCTACCACCTGTGTCTGGTGTTTCATACGTATGAATAATATGTTATTGTTTATCAATTTACAGGTTCTTTGTTTGGTGTATATAATTGTAACCGTTTTTGCAATTCGTTGAAGAAACACGCATATTTTATAACTCTCCTTACAAATATCGGTATTGCAACGATACATATTTCCATATTCGCCTAGGGTAATTTATTTGTACAAATAAAATAAATATAAACAGTTGTACATAGTTGTAAATGAAGCACACAGGAACAGACAATCCTTAACTTGTTTTACTTGGTTACCGAGGGTTGACGAACTGGGTGCACTGGGTGCATGTGTGTGTGTGTATTGCATCACCTGATCGAGGGAGGAGAACAATTGCTTCTTTGTGTACCAGTGTGTTTAACTTGTGGTAGTGTGGCCGTCCAAACAGGTAGAAAATACAATTAATTAAAGTATGTTTATTTGATAAAAAATTCGCACAGTGACATTACATACAGCAAGGCGAATTATTATGGACGTGACGCGCAATGATGCATGATTTTGGTTTTAGACACACAATTTGATGGTAGACACAATTTGATGGTAGCGGGTAAACGTATAACCTAACTAGAAACAGATTACTTATTTACTTGATTAATTAATATGTGACGAGAAATTAATTAATAAATACAAAAATCTCACAAATCGCATGAGTTCAGAAGTTTGCACATGAACATTCATTATGAGTGCGCAAATACGAAAAAGGTGATTGTGAATACCGACGCGCTGTCACAAAGGTGTACATGTTTAAGATGGTCGTAGACAATCTGCAGCCTGTCGATTTGCCTCCAGTATAAAACCCCGTTAGATTCTGAACGAAAAAACAGACTCTTATAATTTGTTCATGGGGACACTATGTCCGATTGCCCAACTATATAAAGCAGACCCCAATCATTCTAAGACAGGGGACACTGTTCAACGGACAACCGACAATAGACTCCGGCACCAGGAACATCATCATCATCAAGACAAAACACACGCGGCACGGTAACTCAGCAGTGAAAAATGAACAATTATTTCTTACTAACAAGGACAGTATACAAGTATAATAATGGTATACAGAAAAGAAGAAATAAATAATTGTACATATTGTGTAGCGTCACAAGATGATACCAACCAATAAACTCAACTGAATTATCAAAATGGTTAGGGAACTTGATCAAATAAACAATTAATTAGATAAAGGAAGAATTATATTAACTAATTCAATAAACCGTGAATAAATAAAGAATAATTGTTACAGATGCATGAATACATTGAAAACATAAAGTAACCTTGTAAGCAAATATAATAAATAACTTGACAAACAGACATCTAAAATAACTAGACTAGACTATATCTTTGACCTAATAAATTACCCAATCGATTAGGAGAGTGAGTGACTATATTTTAATATAATATTGAAGGAAGTAATGTTTAGTAAATAAGCAAAAAATGTATTTAGGGTTAAGCAAAATCAATTATGTAACAAGCCTAACAGTCCACCTAGGTCTCAGACCTAAGACTGCATTTGTAATTATCATAAGTATAGAGTTATAATAAAAACTAGATAATTATGAACATAATTATGTGTATTAAGAAGAAAAAAAGATAAATAGTGATAACTAAACTGTGCAAATGACACAGTGCAAACAATAATAACAAAATAAAGTATTGTGAACAAAGTATCACCATTAACTGGCAACCTAACCTTAAGGAAATGTATGACAAAAAACTAGAAACCTAGATTCAGTATAAAATATACTGGAAGTATAGATTCAATTAGGCCTATATCTGAGTGTAAATAATAGACACTGAGGCAAGGGAAATAGAGATCATTATATTGTAAAAGTGTTGCAAAAGTTTTATTTTTGTATAATAATGTAGTAGGGTATGGTAGGAAGGAAAGGCTACTATTGTATATTAAAGAATAATAGAAATGTAAGGGAGGATGTAATGTAAATAAACTAGTAGTATAAAGTGTGACAAATAAACTGACTAATAGCCAATAATGTTAAAGAAGCCACTATTGTTATAATTCTCAGGGGTTTATTCCCAATTGCATCTATGTATTTAAATCGAAAAAGACTTCTGACTATCACGAAGAAATGAATCACAACAAATTTAAAACATGGTTTGAAGAATTCCTGTTAAAGAATATTCCTCCCAATTCAGTGATCGTGATGGACAACGTCCCATATCATTCAGTGATTAAAGACAAGGCTCCAACAATGACTTCAAAAAGAAGAGATGGTTGAATGGTTAAAACGTCGAAACATTCCATTGGCAGAGGATATGAAAAAGGCTGAGTTGATGGAATTAGTACTATTTAATAAACCAAAATTTACAGTGTATATTGTAGCACAACGAAGTTTCTGCCTTATTCTGCAATTTAAGATCACATAGAAAAAGAAGGAAAGAAGCCATCTGGAAGAAGTAAAGTAAACTTAAATAATAGTAACAGAAAGAAGTAATCACAATCATAAATAAAAGGCCTTAACAGAACTAGAATAAATCTCGATTCAAAGAAATTACATATAGTCAATTTATAGCAAAATGTGTTAAAAAAAAATAGTATGATTATTATCCCAGTAAAATAATTATGATACCCAGTAAGATAAGGAGTAGTAAGGAGTAACAGCCAAGAACAAATTAAGTAAAATGAAAAATCTTAAGATAAGGAGTAGTAAGGTAAGTAAAATGAAAAATCTTAAGATACGGAGTAGTAAGGAGTAACAGCCTAGAACAAATGAATTAAAATGGAAAAATCTCAAGATACCCAAAAACCTACATTAAATACAGAACACTCTATAGTAGCAAACCACATAAATGAAAGAACTTAAACTATATTAGCTATACAAACTTAGAAAAAACAACTAACAAAACAAGAGAATACAATACAAAATAATCAGAGATAATGTAAACTTAGTTATAAATAAAATAGTGTGTGATTGAGGGGAACACCCCAAACCAGTTTTAAAAGGACAACAACAGACAATCATTAGGATAAAACTTTAATTTGTTTATTTATATAATTATTATGTTTAATTATTTTATGTGTATACAATACAGACCATGTTGATAGTAGGAGATATTAGATGTTAGTATGTAAGTGTTTATTGTATTTGAATAATGTTAATTAATGTCATAATTTTGTAAAGTAAGGAAAGGCAAAATAATAATTCAAACAACCTATAAATAGTGAATCAGAAAATATAAAAATAATAATGTGAATCGATCATAACATTGGTAGGAAAATTGAAAATTGATGACTAAGTTAAACTCAACTTTGACCCTGTAAATGAAATCAGAGAAAACAAATTAATAGAAACTAGACCAAATTGATATAAATTATCCCATTCAGAATACAAATACTTTATCATAATTATAACAACAACCTATAGTAGTAAGTAAAAGAATCAAAGAGTAAAATTGACTTAAATGGTGATGGTACAAGATAATGCCTTAATCAGTAAAGCAAGTACTAGTAAAATGCAAATAAATTGGAAACTTTTAGAATAATAGCCAGGTAGAAAAAGTAAATTACAAGGGTTTAATTAGTAATCGTATTTGAGGATAATTGTAACATAAAACATATTGTAAACCATTTAATACGTAATTATGTGAATCAGAATAAGGCCTAGAGGTAAATTTCAAGGAATGTAATTCAGAAGCCTAATTCAAACCAAAATAGGTCAAATTTAGTATTAACTTGTATAAAATAAAAGCAGGAATATTGTTATATAATTAGAATTACATAAAAGTACTAAACAAATAATTTATAGCCAGTTAAATATAAAAAATGTCATCTTTTTCTATAAAATTGAATTAGTAATTATGAAACAGCTGATAAGGAACAATGAGAAATGAGACCAAAATCTTACAGAATTTTCTATATGAAGAAACAAATATAGTTTAGTTGATTGTTAAAAGCCAAGCAGAACAGACGTGTGAGAGTATTTTTAAAAAAAGACAATTGAATGGAAATTTTTAACTTACACCAACCAAGATATATTGTGGAATTATAAATGAGTACAGAATAGACAGTAAAGTTACGAATACACTTAAAACAGTCGTGGGAATCATAAAACTAAATTAAACACCAATAAATCGAGCTGTCACTACGTACGGACGGGACAGAAGAATAAATTTAACCTCATACAACCAGCAACTGATTGGAAGGGACCATTTGACACAACACACTTATTACCGAACAAAAATCCAGTGGAGGAATAAAACTACACACTACAACTTGTGGATATTCCAATAGCGGCATCACAGAAGAGGAATTAACCAACTGAGACGTTTATTTGAAGGAAAATCTCGTAGCTTGATTTACATCGCAGAACAACTCATGAAGGCGGCCATCTTGTAATTCCAGTCGCACGATCTAACGGAAGAGGACGTGGTGACGTCAGAGCAATCAGCTGGTTTGAATCTCAATTTTTCTATACACTATACTTTATTATTTTGTCTATTAATGAATAAGCTTTTATAATTGTAAGCATTGAATTCTCTTGCCTTTCCTGACTATTTCTACAGTTCAAAGAATCCTTATAATATAATAATTTAATTTGAATAATTTTGCATATGTAATAATCGACCTGGAATCTAGTCTCGACTCCGACTCGAATTAGTCGACGCAAGTCAAATAATTACTTTAGACATAATAAACATAATTATTGTTTTAAAACATTGTTTATTGATTAGTTGAGAACTAATTTAAAATACATTGATTATTAAATACTAAACGAGAACTTCCGAGGGAAAGGAACGAGCAGAAGAAGAAATAAAGATACTGAATCGGCCGCTACATGCAATCGATTTGGCCACGACAATATATTTAACGCGGAGAAACAAATAATTCTTCATCAGAGCATACACAGTTATTAATCAGTATTTTTATTAACCAAACACTAACAGTAAAACAATAAAAACAGCTAAAATAATTAAAAAATTAAATTAATTATTTATACAAAATAACAAATAAATAAATAATAAAAATTTTATTAACCAATTATTATACTTACGATTATTTTCTAAAACTTCCGGGCTGAAAGGCCGTGGTCGATTGCTTAAAATGCTGCCAAACGTTTCGGCCGCACCACCGGTGGCCATCTTCAGTAGCAAAAGAAAGAAATGTGTTCGAATAGATGATACGCCGAACACGTCTCCCAATGGACTGGGAACAAGCAATTATTATACTTATTTGTAAACTAAATCCGTTTTGTTACAATATTGTTGACGAGTTGGCTGAACGTTACGGTCATAAAGTCATCCGGTTACCTCCATATCATTGTCACTTTAACGCCATAGAAGTAATATGGGCCAGGGTTAAAAAATACGTTGTCATATATAATACAAAATTCACGATGACTGAAGTCTAAAAATTAACAAATGAAGCCATACAAATGATTACTGGAGAAGACTGAAAGAAAGTAGTCGAACACACCAAGTCAGTTATTGAAGACGTTGGAAAAATGAAGGTATAGTGGAACAGCAGGTAGAAAATTTGATCATTTCTGTGAATTGTTCGAGTGACAGCGAATCAGTTGAATCTGAAGATAGTGATTCTACATTTAGCGGAGTTCACCAATTATAAACGTAAGTTTTTATTTTGTTTAATGTTAGAAGTAATGTTAAATATAAAATTGCAATATAAAAGTATTTAATTTAATTTAATCTTTAACTAAACAAAAATTAACAAACAAAATATTATAGTCCAATATTACAATTTCTATCAATTATAAATTAATATTTCACTATTTATAGGCTGTTTCATTTATGAAGAATTCGCAAATATTTATGCTTGCTCAATACTAAATTATCTGTATTTATTAAGTTCATGATATAATGATAGAGTAATTATTTATCACGTTTTTCGAGTAAATTATTATGATATTAAATCCATACCAAAATATTAAGTAAGATCTCATACTACCAGAATTTTTACTGGACTTAACTAGAATTTGCGTAACACGGTTCATGTCATTTCACAAAATAAAAGATTTTTTACGCGATTGTGAACAGATTAGTGTGCACTATGTTTAAGGTAATGTGCAGTATAATACGTATATTTTATTGCAACCATACATTAAATAATCGTATTCACTACGATATAAGCTACGCGACTTTACTACAAAAGCATCTCTGGGTGTCTTACTGTAATTAAAAGTACATTAAGAGATATCATATCATGTTTTAAAAGTAAACTGTTTTGTCTTGAAAAGACGTATTAAACGACCTTGTGCGTGAATGTGTTGTAAGTTGTTTGTCTGAGAATCATTGTTTCGGTGTATGTGAATCATTGTTTCGTGTTTATTAACTTGTGGAAGTCACGTGGTCAGAGTGTGGCAACGTTGTTTCCCTTTCAGTACAAACGTCAATACCAAAGAAGTTTTAACAATAGTATACATTTTTTTACACCACATGCTATTTAAATTATTCAACCAGATAAGTGAATCAACATAAAATTAAACCAAAATAATCAAATTAAAGTTAAGAATTGTAATTAACCAAGAAAGATATTGGTTTCACTAATAAACCATTAAAATAATAACCGGTTTACATTTGGTTACCAATCGGTTTTAACAACGTAAGGTATTTCTTTGACAGATAATTACACAGTGAGATAACAAACAACAACTTTATGGAATATTAATATAATTCCCCATATGGCGCCCAATTTAATTAAAATCTACCAATAAATAACTTTCAGTATTGGTAATAAATATTACATTACAATTTAATTAACTGAACAACAGATAGAATAGAACATTATTCAGATAACAACAACAACGTGAGACGTTCAACAACAAAAAATATCGACACAGATAATTAGTATTTATTAGATAACATCATATTATGTGCACATACAGATATACAACAAATCAGTGCAAACAAAAAGGTAAGTAAAAACTAAGAGAGGGAGGTTTATAGAATTGGCGACTAACCAGTGAGGCTAGGAGTAGAAATAAAAGAAGATAACCGTATATCATTTATTGTATTCTTTCAATAGTTCTATATTAGCGGCGACTACAACACAAATGAAAATGCCACGTAGAGCGACGTCAAGCAAACATACAACAGACACCGAAACAGAAAGAAACATGGAAGAAAGAGGCCCAACCAGCACATGAAAAGGAGGTAATAGCAGGTGATACACAAGAAAACCAGCCAGACAGACCCGCACAAACAGAGAATGTAAGCCTACAGGAAATGATGAGGGTTATGTTTGAACAATTAAGCCAGATAAAAGAAGATAACAATAAAAACATGGAAATATTAAAGGAAGATAACCGACAAATAAATAAAAACATGGAAACAATAAAAGAAGGTAACAATAAAAACATGGAAGCATTGAAAAAAGATAACCGACAATTAAGCAAGAAAATAGAAGAGAACCACAAGAGAACAGAAACTAATAATCACAGTTGAAGGAGGGATTAAGTAAGAAGATAGAAGAACAAATGACAGAAATTAGAAGGGAAATGAAAAATTAGATGGAGGAGAATACTAAGAACATCAGACAACAAATTTCAGAGACTAATGAGAAATGGAACCAGACAAGTCAGGACCTACAACAAGTCAAGGAAGACGTACGAATAAATAATGTAGAAGAGGATAATACAATTCGAATAGAATCGTTACAGAAGGAGACCCAAGAAGACATAGTAAGGGTGCAAGCAAGGTTCGGAGAACGATTTGAAGACATTAATGCAAACATGAACGATGTTAAAGGTCAAGTCAGTAATAACAAAGAGAAAATAGAAGAAATTCATCAATGGGAGTTAGTGAATATCAGAGAAGAACTCGAGATGATTCGGAGTAGGCCGTTTCATGTCTCTAATATGCAAACCACCGATAATAGGGAGGGAATCAACTTTAAAAACTATAAGAAAAATCCCATGGAGTTCCTAGAAAGAATAGAAGAGAATATCGCCAGACACCGAGAAACGAGGTGGACATCTATTCGAAGCACGTTAGATGAACTCTTCAAGGACATAAATGACAACTGGTGGAATGCAACCAGACACGACATCCAGGACTACCACGAATTTAAGACCCTGTTCAAAGCAAAATACTGGTCGGAATCGACGCAGAATATATTAAGGGACAACCTATGTAATGGCAAGTATGAGCCGTATAGAGGACAAACACCGACGGCATATTTCCTAGGCAAAGTATGTTTAGCAAGAAATCTAGAGCATAAGATACCGGAAGAATGTTTGGTGACGAAATTATCTTACCATTATGAAGAAGGAATTGCGCAAGCTAGACTTTGTGGTCAAATCAAAACCATCCAAGCAATGGCAGCCTTGTTAGAGAATTATGAACACGAAAAATACTACCGACAAAGCCGTCAAAGAAATGACAATTATGTGAGAAGTTTAATGAAGAAAGTTGTGTTAGTGGTTGAAATCACAAGCAGAATGATCACTGTTGCACACCACTATATAAAATTATCCCGATTAGCGCTTTCAAGCTTCACAGCTCATCGTCAGATCGGAAATGAACCAAAAACCTGAAAAAACCCTTCACCCACATCTCACCCCGCCCTACTCACACACAACAAGCTATAATTCAATGTCCCTTCCCCACCCTCAGCCTTGTCCCACTATCTGGACAGTTACATATTTTTCTAGCAAATTCCTTGTGTTTGAGTGTTGTGTGTGTGTGTGTGTGTGTGTGTGTGTGTGCATTCCGTTTAAACGTAGTCTTTCTCATCCACACATGTGTGCCAGTCACACACCCTTATGTGGGTGTCCTCTAGAGGACAGATAGATAAGAATAAGAAATAAATTGCTTAGGACTAATTAGGTGTTTTTAAAATAAGGGTGTGTGACTGGCACACATGTGTGGATGAGAAAGACTACGTTTAAAAGAATGCACACACACACACACACACACATACACACGCACACACACACACGCACACACACACACACACACACACACACACACAACACTCAAACACAAGGAATTTGCTAGAAAAATATGTAACTGTCCAGATAGTGGGACAAGGCTGAGGGTGGGGAAGGGACATTGAATTATAGCTTGTTGTGTGTGAGTAGGGCGGGGTGAGATGTGGGTGAAGGGTTTTTTTCAGCTTTTTGGTTCATTTCCGATCTGACGATGAGCTGTGAAGCTTGAAAGCGCTAATAGGGATAATTTTATATAGTGGTGTGCAACAGTGATCATTCTGCTTGTAATTATGTGAGAAGTAGTAATGATAATAATAGTAACAGTAACGTCAATCATAACTACAATAATAACCGTAATAATAATAATAATAATAATAATAATAATAATAATAATAATGAGCGTAGTAGTAATAATAACAATAATTATAGCAATCGACAGAATCAAGGTGATCAAAATAATAGTTATTGAACTTACCGACCTTGAGTAAACCATATAAGAACCAATGATAGAGATCCTAAAAGACATTACTACCAACGACGTAGAAGCTTCAACAATTATTATGATAGAGACAACAACGGGGAAACCAATCAATACAACAGAAACAAGAAGTAGGGGTATCGAAGATAGTAGAAGGAGGAATGACTATGAAACCTTCAACAACAATCCTGGAGAGAGACAGGAGTCACCACTTAATAACCAACCGAATCAACAGGAAAATCGAAATGACGAAGAAAATCAACATTTAAACGAGAGGAGGTAGTGGAAACGCAGCCGGGCCCATCACTGAAGCAATCTTTTGGGTATTTATTGAGACAAGACAATCAGACAAGTGACAAGACAATAACAATTATAACAAGCAACTATTTAAAAAATATTAGAGATGATTTACTGGAGAAAGAGTCTGCCAATACCACCCTTCATAGTAATGAAATTACTTACATAACAGCAGAGATAAACGGAATTCTAACGAAGATAATGATTGATACGGGTGCCAATGTGTCACTGATCGATAGCACAGAATTAGATAAAATTCAGAAAGAATGTCGAAAAATTTTACCCACTTTACCTGTGAACAAGATCGTATTAAGTGGAGCTACAGGACGCCAAAATAAGTCAGTAAGAAAACAAGTGTTGTTAGACCTAAGAAGCAGTGGTATAATCATCCTCGTGGTATTCTTGGTAGCAATGGCCTACCTTTCAATGTTTTAATAGGATGTGATATGTTGAGACAATATTCAGCAATCATTGACTTGAGCAGAGAGAATGTGTCTCTGACCTCAGAAGGTATAGTATGGATGGCTGAGTTAATTGGAAGCCAAGGAGCCCCTCAGAACCGGACCAGCTATCATGTTACGAAAAATTATTATTGTAGGGATTATACACCAGACGAGAGAATTAAATATCAGGCTGACAATAACGAATTATGGCGTCGTAAATTAGAAGAGATTAAAAAAATTCCAGAAAGAGAAGACAGGAGTACAATTGACCGAAGAACAGGTAGAGAAACTAATATCAATCTATAATAAATATAGACACATTTTTTCAGATGCACCAGGTAAGGTTAAGGGTTATCAATGTGAGATAAAATTCAGGGAATCGTTGAATTACATAAGAAATCTTACCCCATCGCTTATTCATTAAAGGAAGAAGTAAGGGCGGAAATTATTCGCATGATGGCAGATGACATTATTGAGTACAGTTATTCTCCATATACAAGTCCCATAGTAGCAATCCCTAAGAAGAATCGTAAGGTACGACTTTGTCTTGACGCTATGGAAATTAACAAAATGATCATTAATGACCGGACGTCTCCCGGAGAAATTGAAGAAATACTAAAACAATTCCATGGCATAAAATTCATTAGCACGTGGGATACAGTGTGCGGATATTGGCAAGTGGAACTACACCCGAATAGTCGTAAATATATGGCATTTATCTGTGACGGAAGGATACTCTATTAGAGCACGCAATAAAAACGTATAAAACCTCAGTTTACCATCCCAGTAGCAATCCAGCTGAAAGAGTACTAAGAGAGGTTGGAAGACTCCTTAGAGCGTACTGCTTTGACCAACAAAGAAAGTGGAATGAATACCTGTCAGCAGCAGAAGGGTTTCTAAATTTAGCATATCACCAGTTAATAGAAACTACCCCATACACCGTCATGGACGAAAAACAACCACCTCGGGAAATCAAAGAAATCATAAACTTTCCTAATAACATGGAATACCAGTTTGATAATATAAGGTTTTACAATAAAATCATCGAAAGAACAGAAAAGAAAAGAAATAAATACCAAAAAGCTCAACAGAACGTAATAAAATATCAATTAGGAGAGAAGGTGTTACTGAGAAATAGAGAATTACCCAGTACCATGGAAGGAATTACGAAGAAGCTCTTATTACTGTTTACTGGACCATACATCACAATCAAAGATAACTCCAATAATACTTATGAAATAATGAATCATATCACTAAGAAGACTAAAGGGACATATAATCAGTCGTTATTGAAGAGATATTATGAAGAACCAAAAACAATATAAATTATAATTTCAGCAACCAAGTAAATTTGCATAATACCATAAGAACATATATACAAAGGAGAAAACAAAAAAATGTAATAAAAAATATAACTTTTAAAAATAATGTAGGTATTAGCATAGGCCAAACATCAAAATTGTTCATTTTATAAATACTGTAAGGAAACATAGGCCTATCATGTGAGGTCTTGAATTGATCAGAAGAAGGCAAGCAATGCAATGGTAATAATATAATGACAATTGTAATTAGCATAAGAAAATTATGTTAATTCATAGAATTTTGTTAATTATGATCTCAGAAAACAAATGTGTCTCCACCCCAAAAACTGACGCTATCGTCGACAATGTATTACCTATCAACCAATCAGAATTTTTATATTTGGTGTGTATGAACCCAAAGGGCATCTGCATCAACCCAAAAACTGACGCGAACAAGCCAAAAATTAGACGCCACGCCAGGAGTCTTGCGTTGGAATCCGGAGTGTAAAGAACAACTTCTCCGCGTCACTTTTATCCGCGAAAACATAGTCAGGATCGAACTTCGGATAGGTCATGTGCGAAGTGACAACAATAACATAACCAAGAAGGAACCAGAGTTTTGTGAATTCGTTATAAAATCATAAGGGCAATATAGTGCAATATAAAGTTAACTGTGAATAAGAACGAGTGTATAAGTGAAGGAAAGTATAATGTGAATACTTACAAATTTTTAAAACCGAAAGTTACTTAATCATATTAATATAACCTAACAAACTGTATGTACACTTATGAACTATATATCACTGCACAAGAACACTAACACCATAGTAATTGTTAACCTTTTAACTATTATTTCTTTGAGTTTCATGTTTGAAACTGAATAATATATCCAGATTTGGATAACCTCAAATCAGCCACTGTTCGGCAGTTACGAACTTTTGTTATTGTTAGATATAAGACATTATTTGTTTATACTATAATCAAATTATTATTGTGAAGCTTTGTACTTTGTAACAGTCATTTTCATTAAAGATTATTGTAGCCAAAAGAATTCACGAACTGAGATTAAATTAAAATAATCAGTATTAAGCTTGTGTGAAGGAAGGTGTTGCCAACCACTGAGCGAAAATTATAGTAAGCCTGGCAAACTATTATTAAACGAATGTTATTTATTTAAATTCAGAAGAGAAGAACAACAGTTAAAATAAGAATAAAAGAATTAGAAATTAAATCAATTTAGTATGAATTATTATTTTAATAATCGATAACTTTTTTTCAATTTACGAAGGTTAGTGTTTTAAACCCACCTTAAGGATTAAGTTGGCAGTACCTACATTTTTGTACGCCACATGCTATTTAAATTGTTCAACCAGATAAGTGAATCAACATAAAATTAAACCAAAATAATTAAATTAAAGTCAAGAATTTTAATTAACCAAGGAAGATATTGGTTTCACTAATAAACCATTACCATAATAACCGGTTTACATTGGGTTACCAATCGGTTTCAACAACGTAAGGTATTTCTTTGACAGATAATTACACAGTGAGATAACAAACAATAACTTTATGGAATATTAATATAATTTTCCATATGGCGCCCAATTTAATTAAAATCTACCAATAAATAACTTTCAGTATTGGTAATAAATATTACATTACAATTTAATTAACTGAACAACAGATAGGATAGAACATTATTCAGATAACAACAACAACGTGAGACGTTCAACAAACAAAAAATATCGACACAGATAATTAGTATTTATTAGATAACATCATATTATGTGCACATACAGATATACAACAAATCAGTGCAAACAACAAGGTACGTAAAAACTAAGAGAGGGAGGGTTATAATTGTGATTACAAAATTTTAAACAATTAATTAAATTTAAGTATGTAATTTTAACTTCCGTTTTCAAGTATTTTTTCTAGTTAGTTACAATGGATGTACAATAAGAAATAGATAATGGGTAAATGGGTAATGTTTATTGAAATAAAGTAAATATTGTTTTAGATTTAAATAATACAAATAAACTTTTCATTTTTTATAATAAATATTTAATTCATATCAGATTTGCAACATTGAAAATACTTACTTGAATTTTATATGTTACGTCAGACACTCAAGTATTTAAAACAATTTTATAATTTCATTTAAAAATAATTTTATAATTTTATAATTGTTTTTATGTATGCCTTTTATGTTTGTCATTTACACGTTCATGTCAGTGTTTATTTTATTTGTTTGCATATTATTTACATGTAATTTATAATGTGTATTCTCCAACTAATACGTGTAAAACAGCTTCTCGTAAAAGGCAACTTTTAATACAGATGTCTTTAAAATTTGTTGTATTTATAAATCAATGTGTTACTAACATTTTATTCCACACCACAAAATCTTTCTCATCTCTTCTCACATCAAACTTATTGTGCAACAAAATGGACTTACCGTAACGCACACAGAAATCCCACGACCTAGCTGGTAAGCTATTTGATAGTTACGTTGAGTACTTCAGATACACAAAATATAAAAATTGTAATGTTATAGTATATTTCTAAAATATTTTTCCTTTGGCTAGAAGCCTAGAGAATATCGGTTATTAACAAAAGGTAAATTTGTAAATTTAAGCGTCCTTCCTATCTCTGATATCCGTATGGTGTCTGTTAATAACAGAATTGTGATATAAATAAAAACCAAAATTATGAATCACCCATATTATATTTAATGAAGAAATTTGTGTTAGTGGTTGAAATCACAAGCAGAATGATCACTGTTGCACACCACTATTCCGATCTGACGATGAGCTGTGAAGCTTGAAAGCGCTAATCGGGATAATTTTTTATATAGTGGTGTGCAACAGTGATCATTCTGCATATTATATTTAGCATGACAAATCATATTGTTGAATTAAAATAAATGGTAAGCAGAACCCATTATACAAGAAGGATTATTGAACAACTAGATAAGAGCTACTAAAAAAAAATTAGTATTCTCTCAAAGAAGAAACATGCATCGATTTAACTAAATCAACAACAAAATTAACAATAGGCTATCTAAGAAATTATTAAAACAAGTTTTTTTATCACAAAATTTTATAGTTAAAGAAAAACTTGGATCTAATTATTCTTTTATTGTTTACTATTTATGTGTAGTCTGTTGTTTAAAATAATACATACATAAAAAAGCAGTTTACATAAGGACAATGTACTCGTACTTTGTTTTTTACTTGCTGGAGTGATTTTAGTTAACGAAGGTTATTTTTTAAAAATCACTTTAAATCATGTCTATATCCCAGAGTTACTAAAGCATATCATTGCTAGAAATAAAAATATGATACATACAAAATTCATTTTTGGTTTAAACGAAGCACTAAACACCCATGTGATACGGGGAAAAATTAAGACGTACAGGTAAAATATGCATGGTATCAAGGTGATGTGGGTAATTAACACTTACACATATGAGAAGACCGAGGCAGTTAGGCCTATGAACTTATTATCTGTATAGAAATCCTAAATTAGCAAAGTTGTGAGTTAGAGCAATGATTTTATTCTAAATAACACTTCAGTCAGTATGGGGTTAGAAAACTATCATGCCGTACTGGGTGTAGTAGTTATCCTCAGTAAAGTCTACACATACCCATTTTGTCCCATATTTTTCATCACAATATACCGTGAATAGATAAGACCCGTTATCGACTATAGTTACGAGAGCAGACACCAATAAAGGAAACGGAAGAAATGCTGAAAGAAAACTCCTGATACGGATATATAGAACCATGAGATAAAAAGGGTGACGCATCAGACATAACTATGAGGCAGAACTATAAAAAATAGGGGAACTTAGTTACCGTATTAAAATAGCACTTAGACGCGGAAAAGATGGATGGTCGTAAAGTACAGGAAGAGGTAGCAATGGTAGCACAACCGATATGTAGTGTAGATGTAGTCTAGTAGTCTACTCGTTGGCATCATAAATACGTAAGGTCATAAAACTGATGGAAGTGAGAATTGGCAAGCGACGGCTAACGGTAGGACACTGCATATTTCGAATCAGTTTTGCGTTTTGACGAATATACAGGTTTCAAGCACGACAAAAGCTTATTGGTATACAATAAGTGCTAATTTCAATTAATACTACTTGGTTTTCTCCACCCACAATCCTTCAAGCAATATTCTACACCTCGTTAATACATTATCAAATAGTATTCCAGAAATTTAATGTAAATGTCCAGAAATGAAAAATGTAGAATCGTGTAGAATTTTTTAGTGTGAACTCCTTTCAAGATGCATCGTTTCCTATAACGCCCAACGCAAATCTAGAGCCATCCAATACTTAGGAGTACCTACCCTCATGAGATATCAGCTGCCAAACTTGTCGCATTAACTACCGTTATTCTATAGAATTCCAATTAACTTACATTTGATGTAAACTATTTCAATGTTAACAGAAAGTTAGCGTTTGAGTTTCAGCCATTTTTAATTTGAATATCAGCACGTTCCAGTTAGCACGTATTATTTTAGCCATTTAATGTTTCCTACCACATCTTCAGGTCCTCTAACTAAATTAGTTACTACCCCAACAGTAACTCTAACAGTAGTTACTAACCCAATAAAACTACTTTTTAACACTCTTACAGTGGATTATAAAGAATAAACTCCCATACATACACACAAAGGCACATGTGCTACCTGTCTTCAGCCTATTACCTAATAGACTATATTGAATACTTTCATGACACAAAGATTGTATTACGAAATGGTTTTAATTACTTACAACTATTGAAACTTTTAAAAAGAAATAATAAAAATAGATTGGCGTTTGGCCCATCATCAGATTTCACGAATTGCGTAGTAATTCAATAACATTTGTCTTGTGTAATGACGAGATATACCAAACATTCAATTTTGATTCCCGTGCAATCTGTATTTTCGTACGAAATCGACACATTTGCATATAGATATATTTTAAAAATCAGCTGTTTTGTGTGTGTGTGTGTGTGTGTGTGTGTGTGTGTAGTTTCAGTTCTACAGAGAAGAATCGCTCATTGACAGGTAAGAGTCTTGCAGTAGTAGGTGGTTGGATAATTCACAACTTACCAAGCAATTCAGTTCACTAACAATACCGACTCACGCAGTCTGCATTAAATTTTAAATTAAACAAATGGTTAGTTCTACAAGAGTATTATCTGTATGCATGCAATCGCCCTCTCATTCTCTTGCTTATCTCTCTTAGACACCATGTCGTAGAACTTCAAATATTTACAATTCAGATTTTATTTCTTGCAGGTACTGAGTAATGTAAACTTATAGCCTATATATAGTTTCCATATAAGTAACTCGATGAGTTTCTTGCAGTAGTATTGTATATTATATATATTATCAAATTGTAATTACTTCTGCAAGTAGCTGTACTCTACTAACAAATTCATTTACAAACCTCTGAAGATAGGTTTACAAAACTATTTACAAAGTTTTTTTAGGTTCGAAGTACAATAACTTTGTTAAATAACTAATAAATGCATAACAGTTAAAAACAAAACTTTTAAAGAATTTAATTCTGAGAAAATGGTGTAAATAAAGTCAATAAAAATCAACAAAAAATTCCAATTGTTTCCAATTTTCCAAACGTGTTTTTAGGCAAAGATTTTTCTGTTTTACGTCGGATATCATGAAACTTATGGGAGATACTGTTCTGCGACCTATTTTATTCGATTTTTCAGGTCAAAACCCATAAGAAAGAACAGAATTCGCCCCTTAATTTACCTTCCCAGAATTTCAGAAAGTCTTCATTTACCCGGGGGAACCGAAACCAGGGCGAAATCTTTCGCTAGCCGTAACTCGCTTACAAAGCGTTTCCGGACATATGTTTATATGAACTTTTTTTCTTCTTTTACACTACAGAACCATTTCTCAAATTATTTCCCTCTCCTCCCGGGACACCCTGTATAACTTCAATGTCAGTAACTACATATTAATGAGGTGACATTAATGAAGCGACCTGTACAATTTTTGTTTCCCAAGTTACAAATCGCTTTAAAGACATAATTCGCAACTAAATTCTAATCTGCATTACTTAAAATTATAAATAACCACATAGAGTTATGAAAAAACGTATTTCTTTGGAATTAAGTTATGACGTAATATTGACAAAGCACTACTTCATCTGAATTCTTTGAGTATTTCATCTTATTTTTAGTATACTGGGTAGATGGTTTATGTGCACATTACATGTATTCAGGGATAACGTGTAACAAAGGAAGATAAAAAGAACGTCAAAGTAAAAACGGCACTTGGAAACGTTCTTCAAAATTAAGAGAACAGTAACGATATTAAAAATGTGAATAATTGCTCGTTTCCGTACAAAAGAACTTGAACAATTCTGTTACTAAAACTCACTTTTTCTTGAAAACATGATCTTTATTATGACATACAAAAGTGTCTGCATACTTTTGAAGCGACGATACTATTCTTTAATAATATACATTGTTATTTAATATTCTTCGACATCCGAGAATTTGTACTGTGTTCGTTTAAAATGGTCTGCTAGAGATTGTCACCATTTAACAATCAGAAATTAATTTGTTCATAGTTTTAAGATTGTTGATGTTGCTATTACTAATCAATTAACTTTCTTTCTTCTATTATACTGATTTATTATCTACTAGAACCTTTAAAAGACAATCTTTAATGGAAAAGGGCTGTTATTAAAAAGATCCTTTATAATTACATCATATGCTTCTTTATAAATTCATAATTATTGGACGTCACTTCCGTATTGTAACTGTGCATGAGTGCGGCAGTTATATGCTTGTTTGTTTTCAAACGCATTAATGAATTTACTTTATTTTACTTGATATTTAACAAATGTTTCACAACTACTTAATTTCTTGTTTTTACTGTAACACATTGATATTGTAGTTAACGTATAGTTTTTGAAAGAAATCGTCCTGTCCTTGATGTGACAAATAATAATAACAATAAAGGTTAAGGAACACCACACCAGTGCCGAGGAAGACACGTTCTATGTACACCGTAAGCTCCTACGTGTCATAACTTAACAATATGATATTTCCAGAACATGCTTAGGGCCGCAACACACACGGCCACCACGGTGGCGCTGCCATGGTGGCGCCACCAAGTCGTTCCATTGCGGTAAATTGTTTCCTTTAGGGTGCCTTCACACGAGGCCACCATGGTGGTGCCACCATGGCCGCGCCACCACGTGAACAAGTAAGTTCAAATGAGCTCTTTCACACGAGGCCGCGCCACCAGTTTTGGCAGCGCCACCAGCC
Organism: Magicicada septendecula; assembly: GCA_034769895.1. Classification (NCBI taxonomy): domain Eukaryota; kingdom Metazoa; phylum Arthropoda; class Insecta; order Hemiptera; family Cicadidae; genus Magicicada; species Magicicada septendecula. Next base: position 575,278,431 of record CM068367.1, on the reverse strand, counting down.
GACTGCGAGTCGACATGCTACAATTTTTCAAGCCACCAAGTTGGTGGCGCCACCAGGTCGTTCCCTTCTATCTTACCAGCTCCTTCACGCGAGGCGCGACCAGACGTCGCCACCAAGTCAACACAGGATGAGCATCGCCAAAAAAACCATCGATGTTTAACATCGATATTAATATCGAGCAGACTACATCGGTGTTTTCAAGCCGATATTGGAAACTGCACTCTTATTGTCACTATTTTTGACAAAATGTTTCCATAATTTATTTTTGGGTAGCGTAATTAACGGGTGGATAATTATGAACGATGACGATGATATTAAAAATGCAAATATAAACTATTTGAATTATATTATAACACAATCACAATTAAAAGAGAAACTAGAATTAAAAATAACTGTAAAAGACAAAACTAAATCTGAATGAAAACCAAATACTACTAACGTAAAGGGAAACCGTTATTCCGTAAGTTTGCAAGCTAACTTTGAAACTGTTAAAACATATGTAACGGTCTCCTATGAAACGGTTTTGTTCTATTTTTAGTTTTACCACGTAGCACCATGTACATGGTACTTACTACAGTATTAACAACTAGCGAACTACCTAGGATCTACCATTAATAACTAAAATAAAAATTTGTCGATGTAAAATAAACAAAATTTAACAATAAATCTAAGTTTTTATTACAAATTTGTTAAAAATGTTCAAAGGAAAAATATAGAAACGAAACCATCGATTGTAAAAACATCAAACATCGAATGTTAAGCATTGATGTTTTTCGACCATCGGTTTTTTCGACCATCGGCTATCGATGCTCATCCCTAGTCAACAATTAATTGCCGTTCACAGTTCCTTGAGGAGCTGTTTTGTCACTCTCGCCTGTTGTTTGTATTTTATTTTTGTTTTATTATTATTATTATTTTATTATTATTCTATAGTTATTTTGTTTGTATTTTGCATTTTATTTTGTATTTTTGTAACCAGTCTCAAAAATATTTTACAAAGCGAGAACGTTGTTCCGATTCTGAGAAGGTCTTACACGTTTTATACTGAAAAATTTATATGTGAAATACAATCGAGACCAGCGCTGTGGGATCTGACGTAAAACGAATATGATATGACGACATGTTAGTGTCCATACCAGTCAGACCATCCTTTAAATGTAAAACCAGTTCGTCAAAAGATGCTATAGATATTCTTGTATAGTTAAACAATTTTCCTCGTGCTTTTGAAGATCATTGAACAAAAGGCAAAATATCCCTTTTGAAGATCGGTCCTGTAAGAGTGGGTGAATCCAAAAATGTCTTACTCTCTTGCGCTGTTTTCGCGACTTTATGTAAGTGTACACAAAATATTGAGGCTGCTATTTCTTCCAACTCCATTTCAAGACTGAAGCTCTCTTGATCGCTTTCTTGGTGGCAGGAACAAAAAGATCACGCCACCATGGTGGCCTCGTGTGAAGGCGCCCTTACATGGAATGCTGGCAGCGCTGTTGGTGGCCACTGGTAGAGCCACCAAGATTACGTTGGCGAGAGGATGCGATTTTCTCAGCCACCAGCCTGGCAGCGCCACCACGTTAGTCGTTGTAAGCAATTGTATCATACACATTGCGCCTCCAGACGTCCCTCATTACCTGATTTTTTTGACAAAAGATCATTTTATTTTACGTTTTAATTTACGTTGTAGTGTAAAATGAATCAAAGCATATTGATGTTGAACGTTCCATTTTGAAAATTCAGGCAAGAACGTCAATATGGTATTTAAGATGTAGAGTACGGTTGGTTGTTCCAGAGATCGTCTGGAAATTACCTAACTTAACATCAATATCAATATCCGCACAAATATAAAAAACTTATCGGGATTCCTTCTAAGATCCGTGTACAAAGTATAAAATATACTTTTATTAATATATATAAACTTTCACGTATGAACTTACTATTCGTTGTCACTTCCCCAAACGTTCCGAGGTGATGTTCCTCTTCCTCAGTGGGAGTAATACTGAATTCAGAACGATTCAGTATTACTCCCACTGAGGAAGAGGAACATCACCTCGAAACGTTTGGGGAAGTGACAACGAATAGTAAGTTCATACGTGAAAGTTTATATATATTAATAAATTTAATAAAGTGAACGAAGAGGATGAATCAACAAGATAATTCTAAAATATACCCATCGTCGATCGATCACGCAAAATTGTATGCATCCAAAATCTTCTATTATTACGGCGTTTTCGTAAACGTAAGAACATTGCAATTACAGCACCTATTTCTTCCAACTCCATTGTCAGACTGATGAAATACACTTTATACTATCTAGTGGCGCGTTTGGTGGCTTACAAAAAAATCGAGCTTCCAGTGATGGCGCCACCAACCACCATGGCAGCGCCAACTTGGTGGCCGTGTGTGTAGCGGCCCTTAGTGTCTAATTCATGGAAACCATTATTTAGTCTCTCCTGAAACTCAGTCTCACCAGAGGATACAAATTCCCGCCCCGAATGAGGTATTGCGCGGTTCTACCTGTTTGTGGCATCGGAATAACTAATTTAGTGCGCATAATTTTTCTGTGGCTTATCCACACTGCCATGAATGGCCTCAGGTCCACATACGTAAAGGTTAACCTCTAAGAAGAGCAACAGTCCTGTTTGTGTGGAAGTTAATTGTGTAGTTATTATTCGGTACGGATAGTAAACCACAACACAAAATAAAAATTAAATATAACTTTATTTCACAGAGATCCTTGTAATAATTGCTTTGGTTTGGGCTTAGATTACAGCCTACGTTTATATTTCTGTCCTTACACGATTACACTAATCACATCCTGATTATTCATCCCCCATGAAGATTTTATTGAAGCGTTTTGATAGGTCTGTCGTATACTATGTGCTTTCGTTGTTTCGTAGTTTATAGCTTAGAAAATTCACAGTATTAGTCAGAAATATTCTTTCACAATTCAAAATACGTTAAACCGTCTTATAAAAAAGCAAGTAAAGTAGACTTTTATTGTTCTTCTCACACACACACACACACACACACACACACACACACACACACACACACACACACACACACACACACACACACACACACACACACACACACACACACACACACACACACACACACACACACACACACACACACACACACACACACACACACACACACACACACACACACACACACACACACACACACACACACACACACACACACACACACACACACACACACACACACACACACACACACACACACACATCTGCGGGACGTTATACATTTCCTTTACTTTACGATAATGCAGTTATAAAAATATATTTATGTCGACGAAAGATTCATTCGATCGTAACTACGGTCATCACATAACTACTCAAGCTGCATTATTATTGTATTTATCTTTAATCCGATCACCCAAGTGTCAACATTTACGCGAGAACGCACATGTAAATATTTTAAAAATATTCTTATGGCTGTGACTCAACTAGCTGGACTGTGTAAGATTTAACCATTCTGTCTGGGAAGGAAATGAAGTAGACAACAATTTACCTTAGGTGATTACATAACTTACTAATACTACTGAGCAGGGGTCCTACGAGGGTTGCTGCATCCTGCATCTCGACGCCGACCAATCATCTTCTTCAATAGCCCTGTCTTTAACTATCCCTATTATTCCTTTAACCAGTGTCAAAGCAGGCCTTCCTCTCTATCTCACTGTTACCTCATTGCAGGTTTTAGCAATCATTCTCTACAATTCGCATACAATGTTCATATCATGTAAACTGTCTTATCTCGTTTCTGTCCATTGTTGTGTAAATGTTTTTGTGCATCTTTTAATTTCTCATTAAGAGTAAATTCCAACTTGGGTACTCTACTTGTTTGTCCTTCTGAGGGGATCTGTTTCAGCTGTTCCATCTTTTGCCATTTTTCTGCCAGACAGTTTCCAGCACTGTACTCTACATGTCAATTTCGGCTTCACAGTTGCTCTGCAGATCTTCATTTTAGTACTGAGTGAAAATCGTTTTGACCAAATTGTGAGTTAAATATCCGTACGCATTCTTGACCTTGTTGAACCATACACGCTATGTCCACATCCGATGTTCCATTACCCAGTATTATACTTCCTGCATACATATACTCGTTACACTTTGTTATATCTCACAACTGTAAGTCAAAATCCTCTCCGTCTTCCTCTACTATATGTAGACAGGTTACTTAACTTGCCAGAACTAAGTTACTTTATTTCTAAACTCACATAAAATATGGTTATCCATTCCCAATCCAATTTATGTTTCTGATCGTTGCATACGAATATTTGTACCAACATTTAAACATACTGATACATTTAAATAATAAAACACTCAAAAAATTGTTATTATGTTTTACGTGGATATTAAACAGCTTGTTTTGTGTTTTCATAAACGCCCGTGCACTGATGCATGTTCCGTCTAGTAATCAGGTTTGTTTTATTTTGTATTTGTCTTTGCCATTTGTTGTTCTGAAAACCTCTTTATTAACAATTTGGGCCTTGAGCTTAAACACATGACTAACATTTAAATTCACAAATACTCATGTTTAATATTTACTGTACTTATAAAAAAACAAAAATGAACACGCTGACTTAGAAGGACCAATTAAATGTTTCCAGTGAGAGGCAAAAACGAACACATACCAATGTTGACACATTTATTAAGAAATGGAGGTAATTTTGAGTACACACGATCAAATACATGTAGCGCGCGTGCGCACAAGGACAGACACAAACAATGCACTCTGTGATCTAATAAAACACAACACTTTTCAGATTTTGAGATTTACAATTAAAAAAAGAAACACATTGTTGATAACAATTTTGATTAAAAGCCACTTAAACATTTATATAATATTAATATGTTCAATCTTGTATTAAAACCACGCTCGACTCATTACCACAGAACTTGCCAGCGCACCAACCTGGTGTTTTAGTTGACGTCAGTATAAGCATGATTGCTGTCACCGAGGAAACAATAGAATTGTTTACTTTTCACCAGCATTTCATACCTTTGTAATGAATTATGACCGGTTTTATGTCTCTAAAATACCGGTTAGTTACACTTAGCGTGGATGATACATACAGATATTTTTAACGCAGTGTAGGGGTTACGTCATAATGTAAGCGTTGCATTAGACAGTCTTGACAAACTTTTTGAGGAAGACACGGACGGTATAACTTTACGCGCGTTAAAGGAACAATGTTTTTTTCTTACTTTATTGATCCTACATGAACTAGCCAAACGTTGCCAGTGATTATCTTGGGAGCACTCACAGCAGACAACGTGCACAGTGTTTTGTACAGTATGAAACGATATACTGACCTCACCAACACCTGCTGGTAATAAATATCTAAAAGTTAGAGGCTTTTTACAATTTTAATTTTCTGGGATCAGACAGAATAAGTACTGAACTAACTGCAACGATTCTATGTTTGAGGTTTTCATTTTAATCGGACACGTTCTCTTATGCGGCGGTCTAAAGGTTTGAGAGAGTATTATCAGGAACTGTAGAGCAGCAGATTCAGGAAAATTAACATCAGCTTGTCAGCAACGCTCTTACATAATACTGTTATGTGATTCGCGTGGATCATGACGTTAAAACAGTAAAATAAACCATTAAACGCCAGAGGAATCGATGGACAAAACTTTCAAGTTAATTTGACCGTGTAAATTTTATTTATCTCGGATAAAATGAATACTCCTGTCTACAGATAGATAGCAGTGTTCATTAAGTTCACAAATAAATAATCGCAACACAATTAAATATTTATCACAATTAATTAATATTTTCAAACATGTGTTAACAGTATACTAGACTCATTACCGCAGAATTGAACTTGCTACCACATCCGCCTGGTATTTTACACTCGCCGTCAGCATAAACCATAGATTTGTTTCCTCTTTCACCAGCATTTTATACCTTTGTAATAAAAAATGATGACCGGTTTTAAGTATGTAAAATCTTGGTTAATTACACTTGCAAACATTCTTTTCGGCAGTATAAGGGTTACGGTACAATTTAATCGGTAAGGATTACATTAGACAGTCTTGAAAAAACGTTTAACCGTCTTGAAAGACACGGGACGCTATACCATAAAGACTGAGTGTGTTCTAACGTGTCCTATGTAAGTTTTGCATATATAAATCTAAAACTGGATATATGCCAAGGTTGTAAGTTGAGAAAAGAGGCTACGAATATAAACGTATGGTATAGGATAGGTAATATTACTAAATAAGTGTGTCCTTACTCTTGTTTTTATAAATTTAGCTTTAATTACGGTAATGTACATAACACAGGTATTTTAATAAAAATATACACCCAAGTATGTACACTAAGTATACACTATTTTAATATACATTACTAGCCAAGTTCTTGTTCTAAAGTAATGTCCTTATTCATTTTGTTTTATTTGTCTCCAAGTCACGTCTATTAACTAATTAGAACTAATATTAGGCATTACCTGTATTAACTTCCCGTCTTGTGACGTATCTGTTTTAATTTCTAAAACGACGCGTTTCGAGGATAAATCCTCATATTCAGGTTTTTAATATTATAAAAACTTCAAATTCACTCGAATGGGGTCGTCAATTACTTAAAACACATAAAAACACCACACATAATTTTACACTCATATAGTCTCGGCACAGTCTGATGCGCATCGTCTCGTTGCCAACGATTAACTGTTGTACTTTATCCTGTATGACCGTTATCATTTCCCGTGGACACATCGATATCGATGGCTGTGTTGTACAGTAGATTAGATCGAAACGAAACTTTATCATTAAGTAGTTGGTCCGCTTGTAACTTAGAAGCCTTGTATATCTCATATTCCTCCACAGCGTTCATGTATGCACCTTTTTTGCAATTATGAAGCAGTTTAAAGTTTGTGTGGAAGTCTCAGTACTCATAATATACTCATATGTGTATAATCATAAGTACTCAGACTTCCACACAAACTTTAAACTGCTTCATAATTGCAAAAAAGGTGCATACATGAACGCTGTGGAGGAATATGAGATATACAAGGCTTCTAAGTTACAAGCGGACCAACTACTTAATGATAAAGTTTCGTATCGATCTAATCTACTGTACAACACAGCCATCGATATCGATGTGTCCACGGGAAATGATAACGGTCATACAGGATAAAGTACAACAGTTAATCGTTGGCAACGAGACGATGCGCATCGGACTGTGCCGAGACTATATCAGTGTAAAATTATGTGTGGTGTTTTTATGTGTTTTAAGTAATTGACGACCCCATTCGGGTGAATTTGATGTTTTTATAATATTAAAAACCTGAAGATGAGGATTCATCCTCGAAACGCGTCGTTTTAGAAATTAAAACAGACAAGTCACAAGACGGAAAGTTAATACAGGTAATGCCTAATATTAACTCTAATTAGTTAATGTCCTTATTTTAAAAACACTTTTACTACCTACGAGGGTCATTTGAAAAGTTCGCGGAGCGACATCTATAGCTCAGTGGTAGAACTAAAATCTTTCGTGTGCTGCAAGACGTATATTTCGCGTGAACACCTGTTAATTTGCCAGATACGTATCACTCTTAACACCCTGTTAATTTGTTCACTCTTTACCAGCTGTTTGAAATTTTCTTGTCACGTGTGTTTTTTAAATGCACAAAATCAAACGTCGTGTTGTGATGAATTCTCTGTAAAAAACGTTTTAGCGCCAATGGAAAATCAAAACAAAATTGTAAATGTGTTAGGAGATGCTGCACCTTCAGAAACAACGGTAAGTGGGGCACACTGGAGTTTGAACGTGGTCGTAGAAGCACTGAAGACTATGCCAGCAGTGGACGTCCAAAAAGTGCAACAAAAAATGGCATTATTGAAAAAATTTCTTAGGGTGTTGGAAGACCGCAGATTGAGGAGTGGATGACGTTGCTGAAATCATAGGCATCTCATATGAGCTTGTGCGTCATACTTTAACTCAAGAACTTGATGTGAAAAAGCGTTGTACAAGATGGCTGCCACATCTGGAGTTGTTGCATTTTTTGGGCGTTCAGTGCGACAACGTTTAAACTCAAGTCCCTACTTATAAATCGTTGGTTTTGAAGTCGCGGCATCTCCTGACACATTTACAATTTCGTTCTGAATTTCCGTTGGCAATAAACAATTTTTAACAAAGAATCACACCACGTTGTTTGATTTTGTCCGTTTTTCAAAACACGCATGACACGGCAATTTTAAACAGCTTCTAAACAATGAATAAATTGATAGATAGATTTGGAAATTAACAGGAGTTTACATAAAATACAAATCTTGCAACACACAAAAATGTTAGTTTTACCGCTAAACTACAGTTGTTGCTCCGCGAACTTTTCAACTGACCCTGGTAAAACAACATATCTTTTATAATGGAGAAAATCTGTTTAAGTGCTAAAGTGCTAAACTTTACAAGTTGTTCTTGTTTACTCTTTTACTACATTGACTTTGAAAAGTTTACATTTCACACTTTGTGTGTGCGCGCGCGCGCGCGCAGGAGAGAGAGTGTGAAGGAAAACTACTTCAGTGTCGCTAATTACATCTAGCGTAGGCTACAAGTACACTAAGAGTCTTAAATACACTTGTTACGAGAAAAGCAACTCGCGGTTTTTTTACTTAGTGAGACCGCTTTTCTGTGAAAATTATTTTCAACAAAATAATTTCAACACACAATAGAAATTATTTTCTGTGGAGCTGTTACTGGCTAATTATTTTACATAATTGAAAGCCATCAATTGCAACACTAACGGATCCTGGGAGTTCCGAGTGGACTTACTCATTAATCTTAAGTTTGGTTGTTAACACATTCACCGCCTTGCCACCATACAATTATTAAGTATCTTGGGAATATAAAATTTAAGGTTTGGTAGAATTAGGTCGTGTATTGTAAATGTGTGCTTTTTGTGTGTATTTTCTCAGAATACTGGATATCTTAAATTTAACTTCTGTAATAAACACTGTAGTCTATGTATAATAAAATATTGTTTAAGGGTTATTGTTATAGAGTTAGTTAAAAAAAAGGAGAAGAGTTGGTAAAAAAAACGGAGAATGTTATTCTCAAAGATAAATATAAAAGTTATATTTTATTTAATATTTGTAATATCTTTACCTCAAGATGTTTTTCCCTTATTTGGAACATGTTTCGGGACACTTATTGTTCTCATCCTCAGCCATCACAGTTTTGGATGTAGTTGCATATTTGTGTTCTGGTTGGTTGTTGCTATGGTTTCCTGTTGGTTTCTGGCATTTTAATTTGGTGTTATTGTGTGTGGGTGTGGTGTATATATTAATTTTTTCTTAAATTATTTATTAACTTCACTTTTCGTTACTGTTCACTATTTTCACTGTGGGCTTATTTATCTTGTATGGTATTATTAATTCAAACACTTTTTGCTACAGTCTATTTCTTAATGAATACAGAAAGTATGTAGATTCAACAATTTCCAACTGTTGCGTCGCAGTATAATGTCGCAACTATAAAAGTCAGGACAATAAATTGAAAGAAAGCCGATTAGAGAATAAAATCAGTAGCGAAATTTGCGTACAAACTTAGCTAAATTGTAGAAAGATTTATTGAAGAAACGTTATAGGAGGTTGACAGTCTGCTGCACAAATAAAAATGCACGTAGGCCTACTGCACAAAGTATGTAAATTTTGGTATACTAGTATTTTGTAAAAAAATCGAGAAATGTTATTTTATCAACAAGAAATAAGGATGGAAATTGTCTTAAGATATTTGAATAAGTCGATCACGATAACTATCTTCTCACAACTTTTCCTGGAATAAGAGAGAAGCATTTAAGTAATAATTAAATACGTATTATTTAGCTTATCATCAAAGGTGTCCTCAGCATGTTGAAGGATGTGTTATAATATTATTATGGAACTAAAGGGTGGGCCTTAGGTACATGGAATATATCTTTTAAATTTGCTTTAGAAGGCAATGAAATATTCAGTAAAAATGTAATGGGGAAGATAATTTATGAGCTCAACCAGAAAAAAATTATTAAGTATGGTCTAAAAATGAAAATGGTATAGAGAATAATTTTTGTGATTGTTTAACACAAACTGAGAAGATGACACTTAATTGTAAATATCTGGCACATGTGATTTAAGCGAACTATTTGGGCAAAACAGTATTAAGACTGAAAACAGAATGCTAGAAATTATTCAAATAAGATCAGCGTGATCTGGTTAACGAAAAATACTATAGTCAAAATAGCAAACTGCCATTGTGTTTAAGAAGGCTTGTGTACACTTAGTGTACTATTATTACAAAGAATTGAGTGATCATAAATTAGACAATGAACACGAAACATTGTACAAATTTTGACTGGACAATAAACTTTGGAATAACTTACGAATAATAAGAAATCAGGACACGATTAAAAGGATACTTACAGTAACTAAGATAAAATATTAACACTTACTGATTTAAGAAAATAAAATGGAATTGGGTAAGATATTTAGCTTGACGAGATGAGATAAGTTGGTCACGAAGTTTACTAGACTGTAGTCGAAGGAATCAAAACGTATCTCTTGGTAAAATGGAGACACAAAAAACACGGTTATTCAAATATATAAAATTTATTTAAAAATATTACTTAAAACTATAATTCTATATGTAAATATATAAAAGGTTGTTATATGCCAGCGGTACCTATCTTATGGAAAGCAGCAAAAAATCGGTTTCTGGCGGTGACATTAAACTTTCTTTGAATTGTGAGAAAGTACGATTGTGTAGATAAGCTGAGATTCTTAGTGACGAACATATTTAGCATACACAGTTAAGTGGAGAAATACGAAACAAACTGAACTGAACAGTGAAAATTTTTTTAAGAAGTGAAATTGTTATTAGACAGTAAAATATAGGGAGTCAAAGTGGCTTGAGACGACTGAAAAGCGTTATAACATCGTTACAAATAATCTACTAATACTGAATTGAAGAAGATACAAGAAGTGGATATTGACGATAAGGATATACAAGAGGTGATTAGATCAACACTAAGATTAATGGTCTAATGAATAAGAGAGATTACCCACACTAGTTATTTTATAGTACACAAAATTTCAGCTAAAATAATAGATTTCACTTTTGCATGACCTAGTTTGATATTTGTTTTACCTTAAGCCATATTTACCTATAAATTTACGAACAAAATCTATATCTGTAAGACATTCGTGAAATTAATGGAAGATCGACAGTTGTTTGTGTTTGAGTCTACTCTTCGCTTTATCAAAGGGTAGTTAGAGATGACATACAATTGCAGCACACGGATATAGTGAATATAGTCACAGGTACAGGTCGCAAAGCTATAGCTGTCGCTGTGTAAAAATCTTTAACAAGGTATTACTGATGATAATGTTAAAGAATAATGTTCCGTTCGCTCAAGTATTTGCTTCGTTGAGAAAATGAGGGATATTTCACATTTACTGTGTGCGAGGTCAGCGCCCTAGGTCGTCTACTTTGTGTAGACGCCTTGATATTCTCTGATATTCTCCAGCCTCATCCATATAAACATTTAACAACACAACTGATTCTTCTATAAGCTCAGAAGCCTGCACTTGATCTCTGTACCTCTCATCGTATGACTTTAACCTTATACGTATGTAATCATTATATATTGTTAAAACACTGACGCTGAGTAAATGAGTAATTAAACCTATAGTCCTCTCTCTTGTTTTAGACATAAATATAAGTACTTGAATAAGTAGGTAATTTTATACTACTTTTTTCCGTTTTTGTAGCTGCGATATATCTATGGTAACAGAGATTTTACGTAAACAGAGTTGTATCATGTAGACCTGCCAAGATTATGATATTCACAGAAAGGTAATGTAGAATTTATATTTTAATAGGTTTATGTAAGGAAACGGAAACAGCTAGTGAACACTAGTATTAAGATTTCACGAGACAGATATTTAAATGTGCTGCTGACGAGTTGTTTGTAATTCAAAATACAGAAACTGCTTTACAAAAATCTGTTTCTAAACTTCATCATATTTGCAAATAATACAATATAAAAATCTTTACAACAAAAACAAATGTAATGGCATTCCGAGGCAAGGAACCAATAAGAACAAAAAGTACTGATTGATGATTAAATAGTAAAACAGGTGAGCCGTTATTTGAAAACGATATTGAGTATGATAGGAATTTTGATATTGATGTTAAGTTGGTAAGTTCCAGAAGATCTTTGGGGCCCTACTGTATTTTTAGAAACAAGGTACGTCGAGATACAAAATTAAAGTTTTATAAAGTTATCCCTGTCTCTGTCCTGTCCTACAGGTGTGAATTATGTACGACAACCAAGAAACAAAAAACTAAAATACAGTCCTGGAATGCATAAAAGTAGAATTAGGAGTTTGTAACTTAAAAGGAAAATTTAAAAATTACAAACAACGATGGAAAGAACATTTAGGAAGAATATCAGATTTCATACTGGCCAAACAAGTCTGGAAATACAAACTCATAGGACACAGGTGTGTGGGTAAACCCAGGAAGAGGTGGTTACGATCTTCCAAGGTGAAACAGGCAGTACCTTGCCTATGCCGTGTTGTGAAGATGATGATGATGTTTTCATAATAAGAATAATTACAAATTTTAAAGTACTTGTTTTGGAAAATGTTCTTTTGAAAGACAGAGATCGTAATTATGCTCGATTTGTTTATTTGCAGCCTCGCACACTCACACATGTTATTGTTGCAGTATAACATAGTAAATGTGCGTCGGGTGAACATGTGTTTCATTTATAACTCATTAATTAAATGACTTTAGGTCACATGTCTTTAACAAATTTTTAAATTAATTTCCTGTTTTATATGTTAATCTGCTATACTAGCAGCTCCTTGACATTGATTTCAGTACACAGATAATACAATAATCACTATTAAAATAAAAAATGTAAGTTGCTGTTAAAACGATAAATTGTTTTGACAGTCGCTGATGTCAAAAAACGAAACACACTGTGCAAACAAGTTTGAACTAAGTATTTGTAGCTTAAACGCATCAAAAACCGAAATCTTAAAATAAGATACTTTTTAGTTTACGAAGTTCGTACTGTACTTACTGTTTGATATTACCAGGAAATAACACAGCAGAGTAAGATAACGCAAATTAACACAATTTGTTTGAAGCTCGGAGTTGCAGGACTTCGTGTATTTACCTCACACTGCTTGTACCATTTAGATAACATTCAGTTAAAACTCCAGGTTTAGGTCTTGGAAGAAGTATATTCAGTTGTTGGGCGATTAAAGAAAATAAAACACTGGGAACTGAAGAAGGACCTCGAGGAAAGAGCAAGATGGAAAGCATAAATTTGCAGATAAAGTCAGAGGGCCTGTTGCCCGGCAGAACTAATAAAACTAATAGAAAAGAATTAATTGATAATGTTGCAGAATTTTGATTTATAAATATTTTATTGGAAATAAAGTTTAAATCTACTTAAATAAGTATTTTTCGGATACTTATAATTAAGAAATTTAAAGTAGTTAAAAGAAAATTAGAGTAAAATTCTACGCAAAATGTTAAGCCACGTTTTAGATTATTCGTAAAATTCTTGTTTATTTCCTGCCTGTAACATGATATTGTATTAAGGTTTTCATATTTACAGACATAGAACCGTAATTCATAACGCAAAATAGAAATTATTAGGTTTGTCTTCTCTTTACTATTGCTACTTATACTGACTTGTACTCACTTCTAGTGTTTCGTAGTCTTTTTACATCTTCAAGGTACAGCAGTATCAGACAATACACTTTTTCATCATTAGAAGCAATGGTTTTACCACTTAATTTTAACTTAATTTTTGTTACTCTATTTTTTGCCTTATTTGTGTTTTGTAAAAAATGTTGTGTGTGTTGTACTTTGACTTTAAGTGATCAGGACTGCCTTTGAATATATTTTGAAAGAAAACAAGTCGTTTCTTTCAGCAAGTTGGAATGTAATATGATGGAACTTCCTATTTATCTTGAACTATTATAAATAATATTTCAAATAATATTTACAAGTTATTTAATATTTGACAGAACAGAGTAGCTACATACGCGATGCCTGTGATTCTGTCTAACTCTCTTTTTGTGTCTGTGTGTAGAATTTTTCCTATGGCAAACGATAACTGCCGCACATTCAAACAGAGTCAAACAATTTTTTGCATGCCTGCCTGAGTTTTAGAGGACTCAAGGTCTATTGATTTTGGTGAAGATCAGTTAAGGGAAAGGGGTAGTTTACCTGCAACGTTTTACGTTTTAACAAGAGTAAAGTACTTGAAAATTCATTTAAACTTTTTCAAACAATGGTAATTGTTAAAAATAAAATAATTTGTTGCCAGGGAATAAAATTCTAATTTTTACTTCCATGTTCCACAAGGAAATGGAAGTATGGTCATGGCGAAAAAAACGTGTTCGAGATAACGGCAGATTCTGATTATACTACCCTAAAAACATGAAAAAAGTCATTTTTCGAAAAGTGTCTGTGTGTAGAATTTTTTTTATGGCAAACGATAACAGCCTCAAATTCAAACAGAATCAAATAATATTTTGCATACAGCATGAATTGAAGAGGACTCAAGGCCTATTGTTTTTGGTGAAGATCGGTTAAGGGAAAGGGTTAGTTTACCAGCAACGTTTTACGTTTTAACAAGAGTAAAATGCTTAATTTTGATAAATAAAGTATCCTTAAAAGAAGGCCATAATAATCCACTGTAGAAAGGTAGATGAAATATCTATAAATAGATAAAGTGAAGGGAGGAGGGGGTAATTATTTTTATAAATTAAAATGGTAGTTGATGTCCCTCATCAAGTAAATTTTTGTAAGTTTTATATGTGTACTACGTTATTGACAACAAAGAAATAAAATAGTTTCTATGGAAACATTTCATTTCACTTTAACAAAATTCTATATTATTCATTTTAATTTAAATCATGTATGAGTGAAAATATATCGTTCCTGGCAGGCAAGCATATCTCAATTATGTAATGTTTACTTTCCCAAAGTTTTACTATTGTGATTACCGCAATAAAAAGGCAGGAAGGACACACACACACACACACACACACACACACACACACACACACACACACACACACACACACACACACACACACACACACACACACACACACACACACACACACACACACACACACACAATTCGTGTTATTTCTGGCCTCACTCATGTTTATTTTCTTACGTTTGCACGATTTTTAAATGGAAAGTGCCGAAACTCACACCAACACAACGCGTGCAAGCCGAAAAGGTGTGCAGCATGGACAGCGATTTGCTTCCTGTGGATCGCTGGCCAGTGTAACGTGTTACAGAGGAACGGTTCATAGACAGACTTTGTGTCTTTAGGGAATGAACCCTCTGCAAGATGCTCAGGGTCCATGAGAGACTTCGGAGCCTCCTTATTTTCCGCTTGTTTGTTCTGTGAAACGTACGCTGTAGATTCGCAGCTTTACTCAGAGCAACGCTCCATAGGGAATGTTGAAAATTTTTGTCTACGGTGTACCCTCCTCATACACAATAAAACCTGCTCTTATGTTTTGATTACGGACATCATAATATTAAAACTTTGGAAACTTGAGCACTACTTAATGGAGATCAAACATTAACTTTTACAAGCCATTAATTTTATGCATATTTTAAAGCATTAAATGTTTTAATAAATTAATACAACTGTTTACTTACTTCTATTATGATTTAAGCATTACAAACTAATATGTGAATGTGTGTATGTATAAAAAATATAAGTATAAATATTTTTCTCCTCTGGAAAATTGTTTGCCCCTCCTGGAAAATATTTTAGAAATTATCGAACCGAATTCAAGTACATTATTTTAAATATAAATCTTAGAACATGAAAGTCATGAATGGTTCTCCATACCGATTTTTTATATGTGTACTACGTTATCGGCAACAAAGAAGTAGTTTGTTGTTAAAATTTCTTCCCGGGCTGTTTGGCCGTGGTCCAATGTTTTCTGCAAAACCAAACGTTTCGGCAGTGCCATCGACTGCCATCATCAGTGAAAATCGAGTGCGCTAACGTGAGGTGGTATACATTAGTGACAACAGTACTGTGGTTAAGGCTGAAACAAGAAGTAGAAAGAAGTAGTTTCTATGTAAATACTTCCTTTCGAAAATGATTTTTAATATAAATCTTAGAACATGGAAGTCATGTATGGTTCTCCAAACCGATATTTAATAAACAGAATTATCACTGTTGTACACCACTATATAAAAATTATTCCGATTAGCGCTTTCAAGCTTCACAGCTCATCGTCAGATCGGAAATGAACAAACAGACGTGAAAACAAACCCTTCACCCCCACCCCACCCCACCTTGCTCACACACAACAAGCTATAATTCAAATGTCCCTTCCCAACCTCTGAGCCCTGTCACCCCATCTGGACAGTTACATATTCATTAAACTTTTGTTACGATATTTAATAGTTGGACAACTTTTGACAACTAAATGATTTTTAATTCTTGAGTGTAGTTTATTTATGTTTAATATATACCATATAAAGAGACATTACAGTTTGACAAAAGTCATGTTAATTGTTTGATTATCAATTTTTCAAAAAAAAAGTCTTTTGAGTTCCATCTCCTAGTATAGACTGTTAAAAAGTAGGAAGCCTCGTTAATTTTTTTTACTTTTTATCCAACGGATCTGTAATGCATACATTCATGGAACTAATATTTTTAAAAATTCATACCATAACTCACCAAAACATGTCATATAGCATAAATTGTAATATTTAGTATCTGAACTCGTGGGTCTTTTGAGAATGAGATGAGTTAATTTTGAGATGCTAAAATTATGTTAATTTATTGTATTGTGAATCATAAATGATATACTGTTACTTGTTGCTGGATTCCAAATAGAAGAATGACGAACTGTAATCCTGCGTTAAACATCGCACTACACTTTGCACTAATCACGCTTGATTAAACTTTCTTTATTACTTCACTCGCTCGCGTTAGTACTAGACGTCGCGCACGTATAAATAAGTATACTTCTTGCTGCAATCTACGCGCACAAGTTAAACATCTTCTGGTCCGTACGTACTATCGCGCACACATATAAAATAAACTTCTTGATGACTGTAATTCTTTCTTAACTATTGAACCGAGATAATCTATTGATTTGAACTTAGAGTAATAGTATTAAAATTGCTCACATTGAGTGACGCAGGTTTCCCGTGTTTTGCGTGAAAATTAAACTTAGACTTCCCTTTTTGTTTGCTTCACTTGTTTTTTATAGTATTCCGAGTCATTTCCTCACTACAACTCTTGTTGATCATACTCCCATTGGCTTGACTTTGAAATGTTTGCCGGTAAATTCGAACGTACCCATTCCGGTGCTGTATCTCTTTCGCGCTCACTACCGACGCTATCCATGATTGGTTGCCAGAGAGCGGGCGACAAACTTACGCGGACTTTCGTTAGACTCCCTAAAAAGTGACGCTACTTTCTAAAATAGTCATACTTATTGGCGTGGCATCTACTGTCTGTTGAAGGACACAGTACCGTTAACCTAACGGTATATGTATGGGCGTTTTTTTGCTGGTTTTACACTACAAAACATTTTATGCTTTTATGACGTGTAAGGGTGTTTTAGGTCTATTGTAACATATTTTGTCGGCGCCTGACTGTCGCATAGTCGAGCCTCTTTTGATTCAAATTTTCATTTATATTTTACTTACATCTATGTACATTTCAATACTTTATATTATTATATGTTGTTATAGTTACCATTAATATTTGATTTATTAATTTATGTGTTTATATACATATTAAATTAATACACATGTTTACAGTAACGTTTCAACGTTAATAATAGCCTAGATAAAATTATAGAACTACACAATAAAACATTTCATTAAAAAACGAATTGGCAATAAATTAAATTTATTAAACTACATAAAAATCAGTACCTTAATTTTGGTTAGAGTAAAGCAAGATAATAAAAAATTTAAATTGGTCACGTTGATTTAAAAATAATACAACTCTGTTTAAAAACTTAACACAAATTAGTATAGACAAATCATTTAATTTATTGAATGTAATGGATTTTATTACAGTGCTGTAAATGTAAGGAGAGACATATTCGTGTACGATTTATTAAAGTCTTAAATTCTTTGTACGAGTAGCTTTAAATATCTTAATTATAAAAATGAAAAGATACCTAATCTAAACAACTGTACGTTTTACAATGGAAAATAAACTGTAAGAGGTTTAAACACAAAAAATAAATACATAATAATATTGTGTATACGAGCCCCATGTATTCATTTTATTTGTTTAATGATGTTATTTCTCTTATAATTTTGTAGGTTGTGTACAAGCCTTCCTCTCATTTAGTGTTTCTTGTCCTTTTTCGTGGTATCTGTGGCAATTTAATTCTGACAGTCTTCATTGTTCTATAAAAAGCTACAACGCTACAAGGCTTTAATCCTGTGAAATGAGTTTTGTCTATGAACTAAGCTACGTGAAAACACTTGTGTACTGTACAGATACATAAATTAATGTATACAATTTTGTCAGCTTTTTATTAAAGCGAAAATTAAATTAAGATTTTACTAAAATACTGTGCTATCATACACATGCTATTGCTTACCATGCTGTATGTGTGAAATCTATAATTTAAGTGAAATCTAAATAGGAACATTACCGCCAAAATCTAACCGCATGTAATTTGTAGTGTTTGCACAAGAAAGCTGCCTCAGCTAACATTACTGGCGCAGTTGTATTTGACGAGACGTTTTCGCATTGAGCTATGAACGCCTCCACGACACTCAGTACATTTGCATTCTCTCCATAGTTCGCTACTTTACCAACAAATGACAGTTGTTTTTCTAGGCTTTTTGATTTGTCAGGTTTTATTATGTACTGGGTAGTAGTGCCTGAGTACTTGGTAGTAGGACTACTGAGTGATAATACAATTTTTGTATTTCACACTTTGTACGTGGTGCCTAAATGTAGTGTAACCTAAAAAGTTAATAACATTTTTAACATCTACATTTATATCGTTGACGATACCAAGGGTCAGGCTTAGTCAAACTTCTTCCAGCTAATTATTTTCAATGGTCGCTTGACATGCAACTCAACCTAAGTCGACAGTACAGCCGGGCAAGTTAAAAACTGGCACAAAGATTTGGTTACTGAACAAAGACTCGCTCAATTACAAGTTTTATCTGATTTCTTAATAAATACAGTTTAAATTCCAGTCTCAAAGTTGTAACAAATGAGTATGTCTATTTCAGATAATTTGCTTAATTACTTTATAGGTTTCATATTAATAAACCTATAGTAATTAATAGCATTTTCACGGAGTTATTCAACGTCAGATACTTAGGTTTTTATTACTGACTATTTGGTTTTGTAAAGAAAGGTGAAATTAATTCTGAAATTATATACTCGAAGGTTGATTACCGAAACAAGAAAAGAACAATTGAGCAACTCACTTTTGTTGATAATTTGTAACTACGTAGCAATGTAGTGACAGTGTCACTGGAGACCAATCTCTTTTTCCTGTATGCAGTATGATTCTGTTTTTTCTTATAATTGAAGAGGTTGGGAGTTTAGTGGAAGTGTCTTGTGTATACATTGAAACTCGCAATAATGTCTTGAAAGCATTATTTGTTTAAACAGTTTCTCCTTTGAGGACCACACGCCATCACTTACTTTATATTTTTAATTTCTAAAATCCCCAAGTGTTTCTCCTTGTAATAGCTAATTATTAGCACAGCTAAAAATGTTGAACTCGTGTTTTTTTTTTAATAATTTACGGATGGAGAAAAACTAAGAGTTAACAAAAAAAACGTTAAAAGTAAAATTATCTTAGCGTCATAATATCAGGCATTAGACTGATGTATAGAAATTAATTATCTATAAAACGTAATAGAGTCATAGGTAATGGAAGAAAACTCAGTTGTATCAAAAAAACAAGGAATAATTTATGTATGAAACATTTACTTTATCAAAAAAGACGAAAATAATATCATATGATTTTAGCATACACTACGTTCAGTTTATTTGTTACTTTTGTAATTAAGTCTTTGCATCATTACGCATAATTATATTTAAACTCGAATCAACAAAAGTAAGTATTCATTTCATATAGAAATATAAAACACAAGTACTTTTACAATGTAGGATTTCTAGCGTTTCTATTAACACATTGACATCAAATGTGTGGATGTGTCAATATTTTTAAGAGGGTTCTTGTGCAAATACATGAAGCAATGTATTTTGAGTCTAATGAACGTGATATTGCATTTCTTCCTGCAAATGCGTTGATCTTCATATCGGAATTTCATATAAACTTTCTTCAAAAATTTGCGCGTTTTGTCAGAAATGTTTTTGTCAGAAACTTTTATATTATATTTACAACTATTATTACATAGTAATCAAGTTGCAAGTAAAAACGCAGTCGTCAAAGATAACGACATTTCACTATGTTCAACACAGATTGAACACAAGTGTAAAACCTTGAGACTTTTGAATTAATCTGATAAAGATACAGTTCACCTCATCAATAATGGCAAGCTACTAAACAACTAAACCATACAACTCAGCTACAAAACGAGATATGCATAAAGATCTGTTCTATTAAAAAAGAAGTTATTAAGGAACTAAGAACTCCGTTCTTACAGATATTACTTCTTATATTCATCCATCGAAGATATTTCGCTAGGCAAAACACAGTAGCTTTCTAATGGCAAGATTTATTCATATTGATAACTTAGGTAATTGCCCTTTTCCTGGATTATCATGACTGACTTTAAGGTCCATATAAGTCAAATTGAGTCACACAGAACGCAAGTAGGATAATGTGTTGAGTCCAGGTCAGATGAGTCTTCT
This sequence comes from Magicicada septendecula, assembly GCA_034769895.1. NCBI lineage: Eukaryota > Metazoa > Arthropoda > Insecta > Hemiptera > Cicadidae > Magicicada > Magicicada septendecula. The sequence continues at coordinate 575,257,535 of CM068367.1, read as the reverse complement.
ATGAAAGGTAAGAGTCATAGGTAATGAAAGAAAACTGGGATCTATCAAAGCAAGGAATAATTTATGCTCAAAACTTTACTTTGTCGAAATAAAAGAAAATAATATTATATGTTTTTAGCATACGTTTAAGTAAGCAAGCAGAAGCTGCGACGAGTCGAGGTCAGATACTCATCTGATTAGTTCTGAAATCGAGAAGGCATGGTCTGCACGTTACTAGAACAGTCGGTCGCGAGATAGACGCTCTGCTTTTGAAGCGAGTTTGTTCACAACTACATGGTAACAAATAAAATTTGTTCGTTATGGGTCAGGTATAGGCCTACTACTTGTTTTTTTTGTAACATTAACAGACTTATCAGTAGCTTAACCTCGGCCACTAGTCACCCGGAATATTTAGAGCGTCATCAGTAAATGAAACGATTTAGTGAGATATAAGTCTCATTGCTCTTGGGATGATAGGTGGTGAGTGTATTTATGAGCAGTACACGTAGAACAAAATAGAAGCAGACTTAAAATAGACATCATGAGCAAAATAGACGCTGTGGATCACCAAGGATGTATACTTTCTTTACAACTGTACTCTTTATTTTCTATTGATTTGTAGTTGTTTCTGCGCTAGAATTTAATCTTTAAGTTTGCAGCTTCCTTTCTAACATAGAGCCTTTTTAAAACACAACTTTTCGTTTCAATTGATTGGCGACATGTCTGAGATTTAGTCGCTTAAAGTCATAGTTGTGAAAAAGATTCTATATAAATATAGAAGGAACATAAAGAAACGAATTGTCTTTAGGATTCCAGATAGTCCCTATTTGTCTTCCATATGAAGTTATTAGTAACCTTTGGAATAAAGTTATTGATCTTTGGTAAAAGCAATTAAAATATATACCGGAAAAGTTGATTTAATTTCCGTTTGGCAGATTTACGTTTACTCCTTTTGATGTCAAAAACTTGGATTTGAATGACGTATCAAACGAAAACTTTGATTTTATTCCTTCTTCATGATGTGACATACTGCTGAAACTAGATTTTTGGTAAGCCTAAATGTCAAGAAAGACTAGCTAAAAGCGCTTTTACACCACAACCAATCACGTTGTGTGGACTAAACTAAGCATTTTAATGAGCCTAGTATTCATACATAATAACCCTTCCTACCATATCAGTGTAATTCTTTGCGTAACTGATTAATCACTGTAGGTTAATACTGAAAACAAAGTAATAAAAAATATAATGTTATTTTTTTATAATTGAATTAATTGAAAATTCCGTCTGTTAACGAAACGTGCAACATAATTTTAAAATTGGCTCTTCTGAAATGAACGCTTTATAATTAGGCCTAAGAATATATAAGAATATAAGAATAAATATAACGCTTTATATTTTTCGGGATAAGTATGCATGTGTAGCCTGTATTGGCTACGCCTGTGTCTGCTTTATAATGAAATAATAATTTGCTTCAGCTTCTACCTCCATATACGTATGTTATTTGCATTCGGTTATGTTTTTGCAGCAATCTGTACTCGACTCAGCGTACTTAATTTAATTTCCTTAAGAAATTAAATAATTATATAATTATTTCCTTCAAGAAATTAATTAATTATTTAATTGTTAACTAAATGAATTCAAGTTATAAATGGCGAAATTAATAAACACAGTGCTAAAATATGGTGCACTGTTTTAGGCTTTGTAAACTTTCAACACTGTAATATTCCCCACATTTGTGTAAGCTCAGTTCATGACGAAAAGTCGGGATACAAATATCGTTAGTCAGTCGTTATTTGTTAAGGAAATTAATGTAGACAAACTGTTTGTCTCATTTTACAGTTTGAAAAATTATTATTAACTTTTCTCGCGTAATCTTATTATAAGACATATGTGTTATATGTGTGACATAATACAGTTATATTTGTATCGTAATCCACAGCGTTTAAGTTAATGCACGATTTTAACAATGAAGAATTACCACAATTCCGAAGACAAAACGCATAACATAAATACCTAGTAAAAAAGATTACTGCAGGCGGGCACGAAAAATAATGCTAACAGACAGGTAAGAATTTCCAGTGCTAACACTGTCTTCGGTAAGGATACGTAGGAAAGTATACTTATCAAAGACGAAATGTAGAACATCGATGTCATAAAGGCTAAGCTTGACAAGTTGCCAAATGGCAGAGATACTTCACAAGTATTACATAGATTTGTTTATTACATTCGTTAGACGTTTCGGAGGCCACAGAACATAATACAGAGTTTTGAAAATGTCCTGTCGCTGTTAAAAACTGCTCAAAAAGCTGTTAAAAGAATTACTGAAGAGTAAGCTCATCGAATATAACACATGAAGACTAGAGTAAAATGGGTAATGAGAGGCTGCACACTATGTCGGACTCCGATTCCGATATTTTAGAGACAATCTGGTGTCAGAAGGAGAAAGTCTACCATTAATGACTACACACTATCGACTTTGAAGTTGTGTGACAAAACTGTGTGACACTAATAGACTTTATAACTAAACTACCATTATGAGATAAAAATAAGTTCACCATGCGAATTATGTACTATCCACAATCGACAGAACAGTCAGGTTTTGTCTGGTATAGACAACAAACATAAATGTTAAAGAGTACTGTGCATATTGTAACTATCGAGCTACGCCGATGATATAAAAATTTCGGCAAGAGAAGCAAATGTTACGCCTTTAAACTTATCTTCCTCATGAGCCCAAGATTATTATTGACCTAGTTTTGATGTGACATGCGATGAAAATAAGAATGTGGAAATTTTACTGTTCCTGCGGTAAAATTTCAAGACGTTAAGATAATTTTAATATCAAGAGAAAAAGCCTGTAAAAGCTTCAAAATACATACAGCCATCTGTTATCGGGATTTCGGTTAGGAAAAATCTCAACGGAAATGAATACGACAAAGAAAGCATGACATTTACAGTAATACCTCCGACTGCGTAATCTTAAATTCGAAAAGTCGTGTACATCGATTTTACTTTAATAAAACGAGATACAGTGGATAACGTGTACTGTATAAATGAGATATTATAGTATCATGGAATCGTGTTTTACAAAAATTAGAGAAATAGTATCTAAAAAATAATAATAAATTAAAACTTTATGGTTTTAAGTGATTTGTTGTAAAGAAATATGTAATACAGTCTTCAAAGTGGAAGACTACATAACTCACAAACTTTAAATAACAATTATGAACAGCATTTGATAAATTTGAATTGTTTTAAAGTACATGACTGTACTCAATATTATAAATTCATAAAGTCACTTTGACATTATTCTTATTTATTCATTATAAGCCTTCCTACCAAAATTCATCAGGCTACTTATGCAATGAAATTTGAATTCCATTAGAATTCTTTTCTTGTTAGAACGTAAGAAAAATGAAATTTAATCAATGGTTGGAATAGAAGATTGTACTAATCTGTACACCGTGGCCTACTGTAGCGTAGTCAAGGTGTGCATATGTGTCGCGAAAGAAAGATAATCTTGTGATACTAAATGAACCGTATTCACGTGCGAATTCACATAACTAAAAGTCTTATTGCATACTGGCAGTATAAAATTATGAAGATATTATACAATACATTATTGACATTTAGAAAATTTTAGGAAAACACCAAGTAGACCTAAGCCTTAAATCTAATTTAACACTATGCTCTTCATGTTAGTGCGAATACATTTTTTCTAGAGTGTAATTTTTTTTAAACTTAATAAAATATCATAATGCGTTCAAGACACGTAAGTGTGCTCAGTATAGTTAAGGGTTACTTTTATGTTTATTTTTGTTGCCTATGGGATCACTCTTACGCACAGCGATGGCTACGTGAGGGGGAGCTGTAAACTGGAGGAGAATTTTATTTTTTATCGTAAATTTAATCCTTCGTTTTATTGTTTGACTAAGATTTGCCCGCGAGAAAAAGCACTTTGGTGCTTTGGGAAATGAAAGAAATAAGATAAGTACTAGCACGTGGCACTCAAAAGAAATTGTCTGGAGAAGTAATAATATTATGGTATTATTACAAGTATCAACATCGAAACGACAAACTTCCACAAAAATTCTTAATCTTTCGATCAAAAAGGAGAACCAGCTTACCTCTAAACCTTATTAAAAACTGAAATTAGCAAAGTACGTTAAGTGTAATGAAAAAAGTTTATTTAAAATATGGAGTCAAGCGGTGACAAAATCTGTTCATGTAACTTTTTTCTTAGCACTGTCGACAGAGAATCGAATTGTAATAGGCTGATTCACATCGCACTTGTGTAGTCTTTAGAATTAGAATCCGCTAGCTGTGCAACTTTCTTTACCCTGACATCCTGACACCTTAACATGTGGTCCAAGAAACCCTACAATAACAGGTATATTTGGTATCTACAGAATAACTAGTCACTTACCGACGGATCACTTTTATCGCTCATTAGAAGGTTAAAGTGAACTACTGAATAAGGGCTTGATTCGTTTTCACTGAAGTCAGACATGAAAAATCGGACAAGTCTCCGATTTCAGTTTTGCCTGTTCCACGAGCCGAGGTTAGGTACAATAAATAACGTAAAAACCACCAAAAAGACCTTTATAATCCGGAGCAGGTTTGAGCTAGAACACTGACGAGAATTCGTTAAGATTTTGTTTCTAGTGATGAGAAAATTATTAGTAATATAATAATAATAATTGTTATTTTTGTTACAGTAATAACATAAATTATTATTATAGCATATCATTTATAAAATGCCCTGTACAAAATGAAAAAAATTATGCTAAGTAGGTATTCAACGTAAAAAAAAAAGATTAATTATCACTCTGTCTGAGAGGTACAGTTTTGGAAATATATAAAATAAATCAGTTCAAAAAACAATTTCCATAACATTATCTGTACATTTATTTTTGGTTTTTGTTACTTTTGACACCAATAACAATGGCACTAATAATAAAATTGTACTCCACTATACAACCTTTTTACCATCTTTATAACTGTACCAAAAAAAGTCTCCGGTCAACATAAATATAAGAAATTATCTGCCGGAATACGCGCGCCACAAATACACGTGAGCATACTGGTGGCTTTTAGCAGACATCTAATCAAATCATAAATGTGCCATCAATGTTAGCTTAGGCGGACTTGTGTAAACGCTGCAAATGACACATGTACAGTTTGGTTAGTATTGCTCCTACTTAGATAAATAAATCACTTCTTTGCACAACTAACAACCTTCTTAACACAGACACGGGTGATGGATTATGCGTACACACGTCCAATTGTAACTGACTTTTTTCTTATCTATTTTTTTCTTTAAATTTACGTTTTTTTATAATTTTTATTTGTCTTTTCAAGCAGTCATTTTCATTCAGCATGTAAGACGATGGACAATTTAAATTAATTTTTACCTTTATGTGTAGTAACTGCAATGGGATTTCAGTTCAACAGAGAAATTTAATTACTTTAATAAATGACTGCTTAATATTCGTGAAAAATGTATTTACTTGCAATTCCGACTTATGCAACCGCGTTAATGTTATAGAAAACGGATAAAGTGTTTTATCCCTTGGTATTTTAATACACAACGCCAAATTAAAACATGCTACATAAATTATAATAATTACAGCACAATGTAAGTTTCAAGGGAAAAGAGAAGAGGAAGAAAAATGAAAAGGAAGAAGAAGAAGGTGATGACGATATCATGATTTGTTCGATGAAACGCGTGTACCGTTGGTGTTAATCTTATGAAATCCTTAATTTAGCAACAGAGCTAGAAACTTCGAAATAATTATTAGTTTACTGATCATATTTGGTAAAAGTAATAGCAACTAATAAAACCGTACCGATGTACTCGTAACAATACTAACCATACTAATTGTTAAAAATGTGTGTGTACCTTTCGTTTTTCGACGAAAATTGTTGTTTCAAGCTCGTAATAGCGGTGTAAGGCAGTTTTTTATATTTGTCGTGCCAAATTAATATCGCCTTTAACTGCTGCCTTTGAGGAACGTCTTGTCATCAGGTCATCAGTTCTCTTTGAATTTAAAGATAATTAGAATTGAATGAACTTTGCAATATAAGTTGCTGAATTTTTAGAAAAATCACATTTGTATAAAATGAGTTTAGCCTTCACACAATATTTATTTATTAATCTTCATTTTCAAACATGTGTGAAAATATAAAGACGTGTTTATAAAACACATGTATTATGGGCACATATAGAATTTTATTTTGTGGGGTTGGGGTTTTTCGTGAGATTTAAATAATGAAATTGTAATATGATCAAAACTCGTTAAGACATGAACGATTTTAACAGATATAAATTCAACTATGTTTTAATACGACTTACACAAGTTGAAGTTCCATTACTTGTTCCTTTATAATAAAAATCCCGTACATAAATTGTGTAGTGTGTGTGTGTGTCTGTGTTTATTTGTTAGTCTAATTATTGAAGTAGATTAATAACAAATGAGTAATGTACTTGTTAGAGAACGCACATTTATTTAATGAGTAATCAAAAAAACAATGTACACTGTTTCTCATTTATGGAAACAAATAAACTGAATGAGGAGCAAAATTTTATTATGTCAACTAACAATTATACACCTAATCATTACCTGGGTTGACTCTGAAAATACAGCTTTCAAAATGTTCAATTATGTAATATTTTGTATGTATTTATACCTAGACTATTTTATGCATTCAAAGTTCAGGGGGGCTGGAGACCGTCCAGACCTTCTTAAAAACGCCCCCGGAGATAAGTGACAATAATATCAACAGGGGCTGGGACGATGGTAAAACTGGTAATTCACAAGTCTTACATACTGCATACTGTGGAGCTTATGATTCAATGTCGGATACATACCAGACTAGCGCGCATGCGTGTGTGTATGTGCGCTGAAAGTTACCGTTACAAATACGTCACTTAGCGACGGTACCACTACGTACTTGTGGAGCGAGATTTACATGAAGAACTGTACTCTGATCACTTATACGACAATTTAAAAAATGTAACTAAAAAACTTTAAATACAAAAAGAAAACTTAGTTTAAGATGTAATTACTGGAATACTGAAATAAGGATTTTCTTCTATACTTTCGTCATTAAATAAATCTTATATACTCTTTTATTGTCTTTTATTGTTTTCCTTTGCTTTTTCAAAAGATAAAAAACTGTTAGAAGTCTAAAACAAACATGAAATTTCATAAATCATTGGCATCGTAATTTATTTATAAACCGAAATTTAAAAGTACTAACAGTTTTCCGTATATATAATACCGGTAACTTTAAATGTTTGTAGCTATGTTAGCAATGGAGTGTGTATTCACTAATTTATCTTAGTTTTATCCACTTAAGTATTTATGAACTGAAAATTCAATTTTATATTTAAAGGGAAATCTAACAGAACAATTAAAAAATTGTATTTTTGATTTCGTGAAATACTGATGCTTTGAAAAATAAAATATTGATAATTAGAATAGGTGCTAACATTTCTCCTTGATATATTCTAACAGAAGGTAAAAACGCGCAAGTAAAACTCTCTCTCTCTCTCACACACACACACACACACACACACACACACACACACACACACACACACACACACACACACACACACACACACACACACACACACACACACACACACACACACACACACACACACACACACACACACACACACACACACACACACACACACACACACACACACACACACACACACACACACACACACACACACACACACACACACACACACACACACACACACACACACACATTAAACTTTCCAATATTTGTAATATAAAATACATTGACATTCCTGACACAGCCTATAACCATGAAACATCTGACAAAACATAGAATATAAAAGAAAAATTAATGTTAATTTCGTATACCAAAATTTACAACTGCACAATAGAGTAAGGGAAGGAAAACATTTGTGAACTGAAAATTTATGTTTGACAAATGGGAAAAGAAGAAGATGGAAATGAAAAGAATCAAACTAAAGTAGATATAGGTAGACGAATCAAGTGCAAGGGACAAAATAATAATAATACTACTACTATTACTAATAATAATAATAATAATAATAGTAGTAGTAGTAGTAGTAGTAGTAGTAGTAGTAATAAAAATGTCCAAACTTTGTTTAGAAACTAGTACTTTATTGGTGTTAGAATCACTAGGTGATTCTAGAAATATCTCGTATGTTTTTGTTCTGAGGAAAATTTACTGCCTGTTTCTTGTTCTAGTGCATACTTTTATGTATTAAAACTTATAGCCATAAGTCTTTTATACACCAATTTTATACAATAACAAATTGGTTAGTTTTATTATAAATAATATTTTATTTACTGAATGTTGGTAAAGTCAATGTGAAAGACAGTTTCTATTTTAAAAATATAGCCTAATACATGTAGTATAATTAAATGTTGTACTAATTCTTGATTCATCTTATTATGTTTGCCAAACTGTAATGGCGAAACAACTCATTGATTGTCTGAAATTTTTCTATCGCTGGAACAGAAAAAACAAGAAATTAACCTACTCTAAAGCATTTAGTTTATCAAGTGTTCGCTTCTACTTTAAATAAGTAACGTTTCCAGCGATCCTAAGACTTGGCAGTTACGCTCTAGGCGACAGTGTTATTGTCACATATCACGGATGTTAAGCTTGTGCGTGAAAGTGAGAAGACACAATGCATTGCCAAATACGTGTTGTACACCGCAGTGTACTTTATAATGATACTAATAGGAGAACATAAATTAATTTGTTTATCATCGAAAAGGGTTAGGAGAGGTTAACTTTCATTTCTGGGCATTGAACCCCTGAACTTTAGGTAAGCGGCCAAGTACCATATCACTGGTCTACTAAGATCCCAGTGTACTTTACATCTTTCCTAATTAATGATTGGACACAAGTTATTTGGAGATTATAAATCAAACACACGCACACACACTAAGCTTCAATGTTTGCAATATGTATATTTACGAGTAATGTTGATTATATTAGCATATCTTCCGAATGAGATTTCAAAATAAAACTTTTCTATGTTGTGTTAGGTATTTTTCATTATTCCGAAAATAAAAATGAGACATTACAAAAGTGGCGAAGATGCGCTGGGACACACAGGTGTCAAAAATGTGTAACATCACATTCAGACAAACTGCTGGTACACTAAAACAGGGAAGGATGTGGAAGAACATCTGAAGGACTGAATCCTCGGTACAACAGATCGTTTCCACCTAACAGAAGAACACACGGATTTAAGTGGTAATGGATTAAGTCAAGAAACATAATTCGCAGTTATAGGTGTTACGGGTGTTTTAGTATGCACTGTGAGTGTTGATCTGTTATAAATATTTAGTACGACTGGTGTGGATGCATGTTAGAGACTATACTATGCGGTAACCTGTGATCAAAATTAAATGTAGGTAAAAATAAAATTAAATAATTTTCAAAGGAAAAGAAATTTATTTGATAAAAGGATAACAAAAGGCCTAATATAATTTGCTAATTAAATGGATGAGCTTAATATAAAGAGTAGAATTTTGTTTTAAAATCTAAGCCGGTTTAATTGTAGGCAATAGGCTTCTTTAAAATGCATGGTGCAGAATGTAAGCTTTATAAGGGTGATACGACTCCTTTCCTAAAGACTTGTCGGTTACAGAGAAGCAAATAAAAGATAATGTGGCTACGGATGCCAAACACAAATTGGACAGAAAGAAATTCAAATTACGATCTACAGAAAATACTGGAAAAATTAACAATTTTCAAAGACTTTCATTCTCCAACATTTTATTGTACGATACGTATTTTACCTGTATTACCTATATTTTATGGTACTAACAATAGCACTGATTCGACGAGTATATGTTCTACACATTCAACCATTTGGTCGTAATTAAAACGAAATTATTATAGTTAAAAGTAGTAAAATTATTACTGTCATCAATTATATGTATTTACATTGAAGAGAGAGGAAAACTTACCGACGACGAAAACGAATTGCTATAAAGTTGTAGAGCTCAGAAGCACAATCTTACACGCATAGTAATTGTAATGACTGAGTGTGTGTGGGGGGGGGGTAAAATAAATTTACAGATCGCGACCAACGAGATGGTTTGGCGGAGGCAGTGGAAACGTTGCTTACTAAAGGCAACAAACTGTAACTAGAGCGATTTGCTGGAAATATTAAACTTTTGTAAAAGGCGAGGGGACGGGTCGTCAACCTACAATGAAATCAATTAAACTGAGCTAGACAAATATCTAACAACAACCAAAGTGCCTTGAAAGTAATCTTTCCTGTAAAAAATTAATTTAGTTACCATTTTCAAACACAATCATATTATATTTCTGAATTGATATGTGGATCCCGTCGTGTATTCCAAATGTAATTTATGTTTATGTGAATTGAGTGATAGTTACTAATACATTAGAATTCTTCTTGACAAATTATTTTATTGATTAATCTAAATTTATGTGAGTAAGTCGAACATAACTTTAATGTGAATAAAAGAGACTTAAGTGGAAGCTCTTACGACGCTTCACTTTGTCAAAATAAAAATTCATAAAATACCTAAAATGTTTAGTACACCTTGGTTACAATGACAAACATTTATATCTTTTTAAAGTAAACACACATACACACACACTCTCTCTCTCTCTCCTCTCACATGGGTTTGCCTACGCGTGTATCTACGTGTTGGTGTCCAGAAAATTATAATAAGGAAACAAGTACTCTCATAACATGATAATAACATTAAATACCCCACAATTGTTGACTTGACTTGTAAATGTTTCCAATTAACTCGTCAAGGAAGATCCTAAATATCGACATCGTCGATAAAAATTTGACTTGACATTCTCGATGAATTGGTGACACATAAAGGAAAAAGAAGGAAACGCTATATCAAAGAGGCCGACTCTGTTCTATATACGTACATTTGGAATAAATAATGTAAAATAAGATTTCTGATAAGAAGCGAATTCAGAAAGACTTCAAACGTGAAAGTAGGTTAACATTCATGACATTACTTACCGACAAAAGCAATCTAGATAAATTTCCGCCAACAGAGTGTATGTGTGTGTGTACTTCACGGCTAAATTTACAGTACCTGAAACACATATAAATCAGTTAGATAACTCAATATAGTACTGCTATTCTATTCTTATATACCTTACATTTGCTTACCAAGACATTCAGTTTGGTTTTATTTTTAAATTCTGCAAAAAAGTTAACAAGAAACGTCCATGCGCACATGGTTCTCCGTCCTGACTCGACCTTTGAATGTATGGTTCGTTAATATAATGATAATAGACATCAGACAAATCTTTACCATTACGTTTTCACATGCGTGTGCAAAAAATCGTATTATTCAGAGGGAAGTGCCTTCACAGATCTGTCTTTCCTTTTTTTAGTAAAATCAAACCATCCACTCGTATTATTAAAGTAAATGTACAATTGGTTGTGTTAATAAACTCAAACAAAAAACAGGTAATAATTTTTATTACTATCGGACTTGATGTGACTAGTATAAACGTCGTTCACTCATCGTCACCAACGCCTAGGGATGTCAGAAATTCATACTCACTAAACACAATTTCACAATAAAATCCATATGCTCGGCTGTTTGTGTTGTTCCATTCAAGATCGTTTAAAATATTTGGCTCAATATATGTTTTCAGATCAACGAGGGCGTACAAGATATTACAATTGAAAAGACTGTTTTCAATTAAAAGGAAGATCTTAAAATTTTAAAGTGTTAACAGTGGTAAGACTAATTTCTCCATTACGCTGATCTTGTAACAAGTTTCGGTCAGAGCAGGTAGTGTTTATGTGTGTATGTGTCAAAATAAATGCTGACAGGAAGATCTCCAGTAAGTAGCGACGAATACTGGTTGTACAGTGTAGTCTCGGTTATCTGAGTTAATGTGGATCACAACTACCTTGAATAATCGAAAAACTGGATATTCGGGAAATTAAAAAAACTAATTTACTATTTTTATTGATCAGTAACATGCTACACATATGAAATTTTGTAAAATAGTAGGCCTACAGTTTACATAAATGCCGAAGAACGAAAAGAACACTATGAAAAACAATTAGTTATGTATATATGATTAAGTATCAAATTGACTAAAAAAATTCAGTTTTTTAAAAAAGGTTGTAATAGTTGTCGCTTCTGAGTAGTATTCGCTGTTTTCCAAGCTGCGATGTCTCTCAATGTTTATATTAAGTCAATGCGCGGAGTCAGGCGAATCTCCTGTTTTGGGATCCGATATTTTCTCACGAACTCTGTTAACAATTTTTTCGCCTCTAAAATAGTATCGTCCCTCATTACTCTCATTATTAACTCATTCTTCAGTATTATTTCTATGACATCTTCACACCTAGGATCCTGTGAATTATATCGTGTACGGTTTCGTAGTTTTCCTTAAACACAGTTCATTGTTCCAATTTATCTACAAATTGAAGTATCCGACAAACAATCATTTTTTTACATTTATTCAAAAAACAAAAGAAGCGTATGTACTTAAAAAAATATGTTATGAATGTATCTGTATTAATAAAAGTGACATAAATAGAGAAGTACCACTTATTATCCGAAATTCGAAAAATCGGGATTCGGATAATCAGGAATCTACTGTCCATTTAATAAGGCAAGGAGAGTAAGCTCATGTGTGCTCAATTTGTTCGCATTGGTCCTTTGTAAACATATCTGTTAGGGTGAAGTTAAAAAAACAAATGAAAATCTTGTCTGCATCCGCTGTTATAAGCAATATAAATGTTACACCATACCTTGATGAAACAAACTGGAAATCAAAGTAGTTGACGGCAAGGCAAACCTAAAAAATAACTAGGGCTAATTATTATTAAATAAGAGCAAATTGTAATGTTCTCGGTACTGATTGTTAAGACACACATGGTTATAACAAAAATGTTTTTTTTTTTTTTATTCAGGGATAATGAATGAAATGATTCAGAAATCGAATTATTTCAAGTACAACTCGTATTTATCTCAAGATCTGAAGTCGAAAGCAAAATTCTTGCCCGTCAGAAATATGTAGTACAAGTAACTAAATAATGGTTTCTATTAAAGAAATTACTAGTAGCAATTAGTTCCTACTTGACTCTGTGCCGTAGTATCAGATACGACTTTGTAACAGACTGAGTTCCGCAGCTGTTAATGCATACAACGGACAGATACGGAATCCGACTTCATGCGACCCGTACTTAGTCACAACAGAACCCAACGAGGTTAAGTACACGGGGCTAGTTCCTGCAGAAAGCGCCGACTGCCGATCGTCTTTTGTTCTACTGAACTACTGAACGTCATGGATTTTCCGAACATGGTATCACCCTCGGTCGTCGGTAGGCTAGTATCCGAAAGAGGTTGTTGGCTATGTGGCTAGATAGAGGGGAACTTTATGCTGCTTCACTTGTGCTTGGCTTTGCTTGGCGGTGTCGGGAGGAAGAAATAAAATCGTAAGCCTCTGTTCTTTTTTAATTCTTGGGTCAAATGACTGAGACGTCAGCAACATTTGTCGGAGATCGACCGTTTTTAGATTTTATCATCACCGTGTACCAAAAATGGTATCACAAGTTCGTCATAAAATTAGCTCAAATGGGAGCCTGGGCCAGGTACTACCTCTTTTTTAGTTCAATACCTGAGGCCAGGTACTATATGTCCTTTTAGAATCTAATTTGTTACTCTGATGTATAGGTTTACAGTGAAAATAAGAAAATCAAGATTAAGGCAAAATAATTAGAGAATATATCCAACTGAATACATTCGAGTTCTTCTGTTCGCATTAGAATATTTCCCCTCATACAATGTTAGTTGGAAAATAACAAACACATTCTGCAGACGCAATTTAATTTCTCTCATTTTATTCCCCAACCATTACAATCACATTAAAATTGTGAAGGACTGCTGTCATTGACCGCCGCCTGCCTCACCAACAAACAAAAGCCGTGTAGGCATATGTAATCAAAATTCGTTTATCCAAACTGACGCTGGGCAGCTGTAATAAAACGCTGTGAAACCTTCTTTGAGTCGTTAGACCTTACCGTTTCTTTTATTGAACACGCTTTATTTACATTTTTTCCAGTCTCCAGATCGCTATTATGATTAACTTAAGAATTTTTTACCTTGTATAATCCACTATGCGATCTCAGTTTTTTACATACAACACGTTTCAGGGACTAAATCCCCATCTTCAGGTACAGTAAAAATTTTTATTATTCCCCTAATACATAGGGGTCGTCGAAATGATTAAAATGTTTATACATAAAAACACACGCACAAAATCACTGAATAAATTAACATATAACACAAACACATGAACACGTTAAAAGCGACTCAGTGCACCGGTCGACCTCCGATCGTCAACTAGCCCGTGTTGTGCTTCATTGCTTATCATCAACGCGGTATCATATAATTTATTGGATTTAAATGATAGCTGATCGTTGAGTAACTGCTCTTTATTTACTTTGGATGCCTTGTATATTTCAAACTCTTCTAAAGCATTCAGGAAATGACCTTTATTACAAAAATGTATCGGCTCCATGTTCTCTTTGAATCCGGTGTAATTATGGTTTTCGTTTATTAGGTGGAGTGCGTAATTTGATGAGGTGGTTTGGGTTTATCACATAATAAAAAATGAATTAAAAAAATTATATATAAATGTTTCATTCAAGACCATAAATAATCTAAAAAAATATACTTAAGCCACGAAAACCAATAACTTTGGAGGAATGTTCAGGAGTATATAGAATCCAGTGCAGTGAGTGCGATAAGTTCTATATCGGACAAACGGGGAGGAAATTTATCGAGAGATTTAAAGAACACCTACCAAAAAAGAAACCCCAATAGAAATATGGTTCAAATTGTCTTTAATTTTATACTCCACTTGGAATTTTTGAGGTTATCGAAATTTATACTTCTCATTTTGGGTGAATGATCCAGAAGTATCCTTAAACTTTCTAATTTTTATAACATATTATATTGTTTAACATGTAACATAGTGTAATTTTATATCATCCGTTCCTAGTTTAGAATACGAAACGCCTGTTCTAAGCTTTTAAATAAAAGTTTACTGTTCACCGACTCATAATCGTCTGTATAAGTCTGTTTGAAGGACATTTTTGTAGCCTAGATGGACCTAAATTAAATTCGTTCTTCCATACTCTGTCATTTCTTTTGGCCACCTATCTGGAGACATGTGCATTTATACATTGTATCTCGTAACGACCTCACAGTGCGTCTTGGAAGTTTTTCAACTGCAAGAAGCTCTCGTCTCTTGTAGATCATTGTTGTTAAGTCTAATTATGTCTTGAACTCTCTTATACCATCCCAACAAACATTGTTCCTGCTGCATGCACAACTTTCTTGTATCCAGTCGTTTCTGTGTCTTGCGCATTAAACCATACAGGCTGTAAATTTATTGTTTAGTAAGCCACAAAACGTAAATGAAATCTCGTGTAAGATAAGCATTTATGTTTTAAACTAAGGTTATTAAGGGAATTATTTAAAACTAAGAGGAAATACATATTTTAGATACTATTAAAAGATATTTTACTTATAAAAACTTTGTTTAAATGTTGCAATCGATTTGCTTGACTCTTTGGCAGTTTAAATAAACATTGTTTCGAACCAGAATATACTTATTGAACAATATTATATAACAATTTTTCATATAACTCGTTACTTGCGATATCAAAAGTGTAGACCATATATGTTTGAGTTTAAATTACACTTAGTTCGTAATCGGTTCAAGACAAGTTGATAATAATTACTAAGTAATTATTTTCTCTAAATTTACAGTAAATTCTTAATACATTTTTTAAACTATACTAATCTTTCTTTTCCTAAAACTCAAACACACACACACACACACACTCAAGTCTGTATGTATACCGTAGAAACTTTCCGATATTTTCGCAGATGCTATTTTTGACTTTATAATTATTAAACTATATGAAGACTTGCTGCTTCCTCCTGTTTTAAAGTTTTAAACAAAGTTGTTGTACTTCTAAGTTTTAACTCGACCGTTTGGCATTTGTCTGTCTGTCTATTTGGCACATATCTCACGATAACCTTTGAATACATCAACCGATTTTCTTGATATTTGGCATGATTTTTACCTCACATAGATTAATCTCTCATTCACCCAAAATGAGAAGTATAAATTTCGATAACCTCAAAAATTCCAAGTGGAGTATAAAATTAAAGACAATTTGAACCATAATATTAATAAAAGTTCGGTTTTGGATATTTCAATAATCTGAGACGCCAGTGCTCAAATGGGGATCAAAGCTTTGAAAAAATTGCAAAAATCCATATTGCAAAAAATTTAAATTACGGGATAAACACTATACAGACAAATTTATCATAACATTTGCGTAAATTCTGGAAGTTTATATAGTACTATAGTATAGGCCTATATTTCTTTTTACAAAAGAAAAGGTTAGTAAAGTTTACATAAAATCGCTCTTACTGCTACTATTTGCGTTGCACACCACTATTAGTGCACATGTGTACTTCGAGTACATGTGGATATTCTATGTGTACATGGGCGGTTGTGTGTGTGTGTGTGTGTGTGTGTGTGTGTTTTGCGAAGGAGACAGACAATGACAAATACAGAGATAGACAGGCAGACATACAGACAGAACGGGTGAGTGTGTAGGAAGCATATAAACGGCGTCGTTACTTGAAAATATTTAATTAAAATTCAAAGTCTACTTATTCAACATTGGTGCAGAATACATCGCATTTTTATGTAAAACAATAGGAGAAAGTCTGCTCGTTGACAGTGTCACAATTTGTACGCATAATTTGTTTTGTTGACTCAGAAAATTCTGTGCGTAACATCTAGAATGTTGGATTTTTTTAAACAGCGTAATCGAAACAACAAGTTATATTCGCGTATGTTGTACGATCAGCTGTGGAATAAAAAGAGAAACAGCAAGCTCCGCTGGATAAAATTGTGTAGGCCTATCAGAGAGGCTGACGTCGCTTTTTTTATACATTACAAATTAATAAGTTCTGCCAATCTAAATCTAAAAAAGATTTTTGACAACAATCTGATTTAAGAGACGAAGCCTTCGTATCGGAAACTAAGTTAACGTTCATAACTTGTCATCAAATACGATCTCAGAAAATGTCCACTTAACAGCCTAACGTAGCAGAAATGTGTGTGTGTGTGTGTGTGTATGTTCACGCGCGTGCGTGTGTATGTGTGTGTGTAAATATAAAGTACTTTAAACACACATAAGATAATTGTGTAACAACTCAGTATAGTACTGTCATCTTGTAGACTACTCTACAAATATCGATATTTCCAGTTTCCACTTAGTTGCTTTTATACCGAAGTTTTATTAAGTATTTCTATAGAAATTAATGATAAACTAACCAAAATGATGTATAGGCCCTACTGTCATTCTTAGCATCTAATATATCTTCAGTTCCTTTTACGTTGACAGACAGCAACAATGAAGTTTGTCAGATAATGGGCATTGTAGTTATGTATTATGCTGTATTGGAAAAAAGCATTACAGTTTTTATAGTTCTTGACCTAAATTATTCATAGAATTTCACTGTAAAGATAAGCAACAATATCTTATAAATACTGTTAACATTACATACACTGGTTGTGTAACAGTCGTTACTGAAATCTAATAAGCCTAAAGTCCGGATGCACTAAATATTTTTTTTTATAGAAACTTTTTAAATCTCGTGTCCAGCCTACTTGACTGTCGTTGCATTCACTTATATCTCATATCTAAAAGAACAGTAGTCTTGTTATCTAAACTCACGACAACACAAAATTATAAAACATTGCCAGTACAAACGAGGATTTTAAATAATAAGGTCTATTTAACTTACCCTAAAATTTAAGTATTATATTTACCCATTTTAAGTATTACATTACCCATATTTAAGTATTATATTATATATTACCAATTTTAAGTACTGTATTCCAGTACGCTATTTTGTTAAAAGCTTAGAGCTAGTTTTATGCGAACATTGTGTGTGTTTGATTCTTCATACTCATAAATTCACATAAAAGCAGAAAGAGCAAGCGCTCTTGTGTTGAATTTGTGCAGTTGCTCCTTTGTAAAAGTTCCTACAAATGTAACGTTAATAATAAATAATTAACTTTATTGAAAGATCTGTCTGAATTAATTTCATAACATAAAATAGGTAACTCATGAAGATAATATTGAACTAATAGATAAACGACTATTAAGTAAATATTTTATTTTTATAAATAATAAAAAAAGTTGTTTGTCGCTACCAATTGTAAGGACAAAAATAATTGTGCCTAAGTGAGTTGTTCCGTTCCTCACTTTGTCACTACGATTTAAAAATTTTACCGTAGGGGTTCACTAGCAAACTGCTGGAGCGAAAGACGTTTGCATTTTACGACAGTCAGTAGATAATTAAAGATTAATGAGTTTTATTTATTTTTGTTGTAATAGACGGCCGGTATAAGCCTTTAAAGGGGAGAAAATAAGAAAGTGTTGTTTGACAGTAAAGAACGATATTTTTACCGGATAATGTTTAAAAGCTACAACTTATTAAAGGGTAGTTACACACTTCCAGATGTCAGCGCTCTAGGCTCTATATGTTTTGTAGACGCGTATCTATGTTTAAGAAATGGACCATATAATATAAAAGTGCAGATGATGAGTACTCCATATCATATTGCTCCAAATTAGTTCATATAATATGCGGTGTACGATTGATCGCTGCCTGTCTCGCCTGCAGTCAGTAACCCTACACGTAACATAATACCTTTGTTCAAAAACAGACGTTGAAGAGCTGTCAAACAAAGACACTGTCAAACGCTTCGTTGGGCTTGTTTCTACTAACTTCGCTTTGTTTAGTCAATAAACTCTACCTACCCAGCGATGATAGGAGAATGAATGTCATCCTTGCCATGCCGATGTCAGGAAGACTACAGACGAAACTCTTAACTGCTCCTTTAATGAAAATAAAGGCTATAACAGGATATGTGTTTCTGTAACAAAAATCTTGTGTGTGGTCACAGTAGAAGCGGAACAGCAAAGTCTAACAGAAACAAGAGGCTTTACGTTATAATGTAATATTATAGATTTACAAGAGTATATTATGTAGTATTGATGTTTGGTGTGTTCGTGTGGGTGTAGACACGCACCGGTATCTACGATAATGTTGTTTATCTAAATATGTAATCGTAATCGTTGAGATGATTGGTGTTAATGTATTGTTTTTTTGTGGGTACGCAGTAATAGTTCACTCCTTTTTATATTAATATGATCCGCGCACATTGTTGTATCTCACTTACTTACCACACTTGAATGCTTCAATTCTGTTCGGTGTTGTTCCGTCTGAAATACATGCACTTCAAATACAACAACAAAATATTCAGATTGAATAGTTAATATATCATCACACACAATAGCAAATGAAGCAATATCTGACGAATATTCTGAATTATGCTAAAACTATTTTAAATTCTTCCGCCACCTGTGTCAGAACTGATTAAAAATAGATGAATTTACTTTTACTAGAAATGATACTCCCTTTGTGGTAATAAAATTGGAGGTTTATTAACAATTTGGTAAGTGATAAAATCTTTAACAATTAAAAACAATAATTAACAATCTTTAAATTACTGATTACAATAAAATTCAATAAGACTCTGTCTAATTCCTCAAGGCTGGTAGACCTGTTGTTAGTACAATAATTTAACTACATAGGTTATGTTACTTTGATTCAGAGAATTACCATATTTCGTTAGGTTCTTTGAGGTAACATGATACCAGTTACAAGATGTAATACAAATAACTATATTGAATTAACAATAGTGAATAATAATTGAACAAATATAAAAAATCAAAATTTGGTACCATATGTCTGGTATTTATAACATTATCGTACGCGGGTATGCGTACGCATCTCTAATACTAGGGTGTTATTGTCAAGCTGTATGACTTGTACAGTATTCAAAATGTATTACGTTCGTTTAATAATTAGGTTTAAAATCATTTATTCACAAGAGAAAAATTTCTCAAAAAACTCTTGTTAGCAATTCTATTTGATTTGATTGTTACTAGAGAACAGATCGGTAATGTTGAAATTATCAAGTTACCGCAACAATTTCTGAGGTTAGAATTAACTGGTGTGGTTACAAAGGATAAGTATTCCTTATTAGCTAATATTTCTTAGATTATACATGTAAACATATTATTCACAATAATTTTTAATATATGATTATCAGAATTACATTTATTCCGATTGTATGAAAATTAATAAAGTAGATTTTAAAACATAGAAAAATTCAAGAAAAATACGTTTAGTCAAACGAGTGACTAAATACTCTCGTATTCATTGACAATTATTTTCAAACATTCTATTTTAAATTACTATAATTAATTAAAATATTTTTCAATTATTTTAATAATGTCGATTTAAATCTTTTCTCAATTCTGATAATTTAATTACTGTTTTTTCGACACTCAGCATTGTACGACTTGCGTAGTATCAAAAGTCGAATATTCATAAAATTATTAATTTCGTTTAAATATTGTTTAAATAAAACTGTACTCCCTGTTTCCTATTTAAAACTTCACTCGCAAATATGGTCGTTATTATACACTGACCTACTTGTTCAATTAACACAATTCCGCACTTTTTCACTCGTATGTATGAATGTTGTATTTAGGTTAACTATATGTTGTGTACTGACGTAACATGGCGCGCACAGTTTTAAAGTATAAATTATTTCTTCCTTGACTAGAGCGGCGTGACCTGTACGTTTGGTGGTTTTTCGTAGACTGTTTGGTACCTCTGAGACGTCTTTCGGTCGTCTGCTGAAAGTCATTCATTCCATTGGCTGGATTCGTCATAGTCTCCGACCCGAAAGCCCTCGTTTTATTAAAATATTTAATTTTTTGCCAAAATTGAGTTTGGGTTTGAGGCGTTTTTACGTCATCATTGGTACAAAAATTTAACTTGCAATGGTTGCAATTTGGTATTGCAATGGTTTCCCTCTCTCCTTCAAATGTTTGGGCGTCAATGTTTATCCGGGACAACACGTCTGCAGCTGTGTTGCTTTTTCCGGGTATGTACTCCCATTGTATATTGTATTCTTGAAGTGTAAGGGTCCATCTTGTCAGTCTTCCGTGTTTTAATTTGCAGTTTTTTAGAAATGAAATGGATTTGTGCTCTGTCCTCACTGTTACTGTGTATCCTAAAATAAATGTTCTGAATTTTTCGCATGCAAACACTATACTCAATAATTCTTTTTCTGTGGTATGGTAGTTACGTTCGCACTTGTTTAACGTACGGCTTGCAAAACTAATCACTTGATGATGCCCTTCTTGGTCTTCTTGATAGAGTACAGAACCAAGACTTAGGTCACTAGCGTCACAATTCATAAAGAACTGTTTATTAAAATTGGGGTGATGCAGCATAACGGTTTCTAGGAACTTTACTTTGATCAATTCAAATGTGGAGTCTTGCTCTGCTTCCCATTTCCATTTTTCTTTTGATGATAGCTGTGCTGAGAATCGAGCTGTCAATTCGGAATAATTATTTTGAAATTTCCGATAATAATTGCAGATTCCGAGGAACGATTGCAGTTGTTTTTTGTTCTTCGGGACGGGAAAACGCTGAATTGCTTCCATCTTCTCCTGGGATGGTGTAATTCCGTATTCAGATAGGTTAAACCCCAAGAATTGCACTTCCTTCGTAATTAGTTGAGATTTATCTAGCTTTAAAGTGATGTGGTTGTCTTCCAGTTTTTTCAGTACTTGTGCCACCCGGTCACAGTGTTCCTCCCAATTGTTAGAGGCTATTAAGAGATCGTCCACATAAACTGTTGTGAACTGTAGTGTGTTATGGCCCAGTATCTCGTCCATGCATTTGACTGAGTTTACTAGACCAAATGGTAGCCTTTTAAAATGGTAGTTTCGGCCTTCAAAGATAAAAGCAGTATATTTTCTACTGTTCGGATGCAGCTCAACCTGCCAATATCCACATACCGTATCCCATATACTGTAAAATTTTGTACCATAAAATTTCTTTAATATTTCATAGATTTCTCCAGGCGATGTCCTGTCATTAATTATGGTTTTGTTAAGCTCACGAGCATCTAAACAAATTCGTACTGCACCATTCTTTTTTGGTACAGCGACAATAGGGTTGGTGTATGGTGAATTGCTTATCTCTATTATGTCATTCTCTATTAAACGCTGAATCTCCTCTCTCACAGCTTCCTTTAGTGAAAAGGCGATAGGATATGATTTTCTCTTGAACTCTGTATGGTCTTTGAACTTCAGTTCGCATTGGAATTTTTGATTTTCCCAGGTGTATCTGAAAATATGTGGCGATACTGGTAGTATATTTCTATTAATTGTTCCCGTTGTTTCCAAGTTACTTCTTGGCTATTCTGGCTGGTTTTAAATTCTCGGATGCTATTGATTTTCTCCACCCATAAAGCTTCCTCTGGACTGTCTTGTATTCCTTGGTTGATGGCGCCTTCTTGGTGTTCACAGCCTTCTCTGATGTAGTATATTACATGCTCTAAGGGTGCCTTCCTGTATTCTGTCAAATTGGCTGTCCACTCTATTTCTTCTGTTTTCATCCTCACTGTATTAGTATCCATGTTGATGACTGCGGTGTATTTTCTTAAAATATCACACCCGATTAGTAGAGTGAACGGTAGCCCGCTGGCTACTAGGAATACCATCTGTATTGTCTTCCCATTGCTGGATACATCTAATTGTACTTGCTGTCGGATAGTCTTATTCTGACGTCCGGTAGCACCGATGAGAATTATATTGCTAATTGGCAATGTGGGTATTGTAGCTTTGTTCTCCGATTGAATTCTGTCCAGTTCCAACTTGTCTATTAGTGATACGTTTGCGCCAGTGTCAATCATGGCTGTGGCGTCGGTGTTGTTTACTTTAACGGATATGTATGCAATTTCACTATTGCTTGTATCGCCGATAGTATTTTCCTTTTCTTCCATCAAATCTTTCCTTATATTTTTTAAGTAGTTGTTGTTATACACATTTCGATGCTTTGATGATTTTGCCAAAACATTTGACCCAATAGGCCGGTTCAGTGAGGGTGATCTTGGGTTTTTCACTGCCGGTTGGTGTTTAAATTCATGTCACCATTTTCGCGTCGGTCCTGAGACGTCGAAGCTACTGGCTCCTGATTTCCCGGTCCATGTCCGTTGTGGTATACCTCTGTAGTTTGTGTGGTTGCTCTGGGACTTCCACTGCTGTCACTTCCGTTTGACCGATATCCAGATTCTCTTTCATCCCTGTCGCTATTATTGGAATGATGGTGCTGGTGTGGGAAGCTCCTTCTTCCTTGATAATAATTTCTGTGGTTTCCACCCCGACTGGCATGGGTATAATGGACTCTTCGAAATTGATTGTTATTATTATGGCCATTACTTTGTCTTGGTTGGTGATTAGGGGACTGATTCTGATACGGTCTGTAATAGTGATTACCTCTTTGGTAATTCGTATTTCGTTGGTAACCACCAGGATGATGGTTATTTTGGTTCCCTCTATTTATATTATTTCCACCTCCGTCTTGACGCGGTGTGGGTTGATTCTGGAATCTGGGGGGATTATGAAAATTCCTTCCTTGGTTATTACCATTGTTATGAATAGTAGGGCTATTGTTTCCAGGCCCTCCTCGATCGTATGTTTGGTTTGGTACCTGTCGACTCCGTTGATAGTTTCGTTCCCTCTCGTGACTTTCAAGTAGGTCGCACATTCCTTGGATTGTTTTTATTTGTGCATTGAGTCTTCCCTGTGATATACCCTGATTGAAATGGTAAGCCAACTTCGTGACCAGGCATTCTTCTGGGATTGCCGGTTCCAGATTCCTTGCCAGGCAAATCTTTCCTAAAAAGTACGTGGTCATGGACTGCCTTCCATTTACGTCGAACCTTGCGTTGGTTATATCGTCCCTTATGATATTCTGAGTGGCCTCCGACCAATATTTTTGCTTGAATGCTGTCTTGAAGGTGTCATAATTAACCACTTCGTGTCGGGTCGCTGTCCACCAGTTGTCAAACGTGTGCTTAAATGATTCGTCTAACATACCTTTTATGACAGTCCATCTGCTCTCACGATTCCTTTGTATGATTTCTTCCATTCTTTCTAGGAACTCCAAAGGGTTTTTCGAATAGGTCCTGAAGTCAATCTGATCTCTTCCTTCTAAATGATTCAAACCAGATAGGAAATTCGGTATGGTTTGTAGACGATGCATTTCGTCTCGGAGGTCGTCCAATTCTCTCCGTTGGCGCTCTGCGGATTGTGTTTTATCATCATGTACCTGTTGCTTGATCGCGTCTACTTTTCCAGCAACTTCTTCACACTTATCCTTTAATGTGGACTGTGCTGCCTTCATCCTTGTTTGTTCTTGTGTTATTGTATCTAGTTGGGTATCGTGAGTTTTCTTCACCTCATTAATACGTTGGTTAAGGTCCAATTCCGTCTGTATTAATCTTAGGCTGGTACCTTCTCCTTCTTTACGCACTTCTGACATCTCGACATTAATTTCAGTCGTTAGTATGGCCATTTGCTTCTCGATTTCTTCGACACTTTCTCCTAATCTTCTCTCAACCATTTCTATTGTCTCCTTAGCGGTCTCTTCCATTTTATTATTGTTGACACTTATCTGTTGCCATATATTTTCATGATCGGCTTGTATAGTCTCAACATCTCGATTCAGTTTGGCGTTGATCCCATCAATTTTCTGGTTAGTTTGATCAATCTTCTCTCCCAAATCTGCTGATAAATCTTCTTTCATGATGGCCATTCTCTTTTCCAACAATTCTTCGGTTTTCCGTTGACCCTCTTCCATTCTCCTATTCGTCTCACTTATTTGGTTATTAAACTCTTCTTTTAACAACTCTATGTGTTTCTGGTTATCCTTCTGGCCTTCCTCTATCTTTTGGTTGGTGGATCGGCTGGCTTCTTCTATTTTATGGTTTAATTCCGCTTTCAGTGATTCTATGGATTTGTTGGTCTCCCTATTGGATTGGCTACTTTCGTCCATCTTTTTATTTATTATTTCCATCTTCTGGTCTGTGGACTTCTGGTTTTCTTCCATTCTCTTCTGGCCTTCTTCCATTGATGCTCTCATACTCCTTAACATTTCGATAATGTATCTGTCTTCTGGTTGTACCGGTCTCTCGGGTCGTCCATGCTCCGGTAGAATTTCTTGTGGTGTTACTTCCGGTAGGACTTCTTGAGATATTATTTCCGGTTCCTCCATAGGTTGCTGAACCCCCTCCGCCGGTTCAATTGTTTTTTCCTTCGTTTTCAGTACTACTTCTTCTACATCTTCCGTAGATATGGCCTCTTTTTCTTCTCTTCTGGTCTCCTTTTCCTTTTCGGTCGCCCTCTTCCTTGACGTTGATCGTGATTTTGATCTTGATTTTAACCTGTCGGTGTACATCTTGCTGTCCTAGTAATGTACCTGCTGTCTTTTTCACGAATTGGGATTTTTGGGTAACTAGTTATGGTGTAATTTCCCTTTAAATCGTGCTCAGACGTTGGGCGCCAACTTGTAATATAAAATTACAAGTATAGGATATAATATAATATGGTTGTAGTGATGTTTGGTGTGTTCGTGTGGGTGTAGACACGCACCGGTATCTACGATAATGTTGTTTATCTAAATATGTAATCGTAATCGTTGAGATGATTGGTGTTAATGTATTGTTTTTTTGTGGGTACGCAGTAATAGTTCACTCCTTTTTATATTAATATGATCCGCGCACTTTGTTGTATCTCACTTACTTACCACACTTGAATGCTTCAATTCTGTTCGGTGTTGTTCCGTCTGAAATACATGCACTTCAAATACAACAACAAAATATTCAGATTGAATAGTTAATATATCATCACACACAATAGCAAATGAAGCAATATCTGACGAATATTCTGAATTATGCTAAAACTATTTTAAATTCTTCCGCCACCTGTGTCAGAACTGATTAAAAATAGATGAATTTACTTTTACTAGAAATGACACTCCCTTTGTGGTAATAAAATTGGAGGTTTATTAACAATTTGGTAAGTGATAAAATCTTTAACAATTAAAAACAATAATTAACAATCTTTAAATTACTGATTACAATAAAATTCAATAAGATTCTGTCTAATTCCTCAAGGCTGGTAGACCTGTTGTTAGTACAATAATTTAACTACATAGGTTATGTTACTTTGATTCAGAGAATTACCATATTTCGTTAGGTTCTTTGAGGTAACATGATACCAGTTACAAGATGTAATACAAATAACTATATTGAATTAACAATAGTGAATAATAATTGAACAAATATAAAAAAAATCAAAATTTGGTACCATATGTCTGGTATTTATAACATTATCGTACGCGGGTATGCGTACGCATCTCTAATACTAGGGTGTTATTGTCAAGCTGTATGACTTGTACAGTATTCAAAATGTATTACGTTCGTTTAATAATTAGGTTTAAAATCATTTATTCACAAGAGAAAAATTTCTCAAAAAACTCTTGTTAGCAATTCTATTTGATTTGATTGTTACTTGAGAACAGATCGGTAATGTTGAAATTATCAAGTTACCGCAACAATTTCTGAGGTTAGAATTAACTGGTGTGGTTACAAAGGATAAGTATTCCTTATTAGCTAATATTTCTTAGATTATACATGTAAACATATTATTCACAATAATTTTTAATATATGATTATCAGAATTACATTTATTCCGATTGTATGAAAATTAATAAAGTAGATTTTAAAACATAGAAAAATTCAAGAAAAATACGTTTAGTCAAACGAGTGACTAAATACTCTCGTATTCATTGACAATTATTTTCAAACATTCTATTTTAAATTACTATAATTAATTAAAATATTTTTCAATTATTTTAATAATGTCGATTTAAATCTTTTCTCAATTCTGATAATTTAATTACTGTTTTTTCGACACTCAGCATTGTACGACTTGCGTAGTATCAAAAGTCGAATATTCATAAAATTATTAATTTCGTTTAAATATTGTTTAAATAAAACTGTACTCCCTGTTTCCTATTTAAAACTTTACTCGCAAATATGGTCGTTATTATACACTGACCTACTTGTTCAATTAACACAATTCCGCACTTTTTCACTCGTATGTATGAATGTTGTATTTAGGTTAACTGTATGTTGTGTACTGACGTAACATGGCGCGCACAGTTTTAAAGTATAAATTATTTCTTCCTTGACTAGAGCGGCGTGACCTGTACGTTTGGTGGTTTTTCGTAGACTGTTTGGTACCTCTGAGACGTCTTTCGGTCGTCTGCTGAAAGTCATTCATTCCATTGGCTGGATTCGTCATAGCCTCCGACCCGAAAGCCCTCGTTTTATTAAAATATTTAATTTTTTGCCAAAATTGAGTTTGGGTTTGAGGCGTTTTTACGTCATCATTGGTACAAAAATTTAACTTGAAAGTTTAAAACTATCATAACTTTCTTATCTTATGTCCTATCGATAATTAGTTGATATCAATGAATTCAGGGCGTTTTGCTTGTTAAAATAAGTCCAAAAACGCTTATTTTTCGTTAATTATTACTATTACAATAACGATTTTATTATTTATTTCTGGTGCATCTTATTTTTATAAGTTCGTTACACCAAATTTTATTTAAATATAATAAAACACTTCTTATCTAAACACTTTGAGTCTGTATCTCAGTCGGTTTACTTTATAATTTGGGAAAAACTGTTTCCTACACAAATCTCGCTATGGCGTCATTAAGCGTCCATGTTAGATTTTTTATAAATCTGCTTATAACTAATTTTTCTTATTTCAAATGATTATATTACTATCTAATATTATTAGTAATGTTTATTTACACAATTTTCCACTATAATATTTATGTATGACTGTGGCTAATTTAATATTAACATAAGTTCAAACCTCTCATATGGTTCTTATACAATTTTTCATCTTATTTTTTAATCTCTTCATATAAATCATATCATTTAATGATTGTAATTTGTGTACATACATAGTATCTAATCTACTATATATAATGGTTACCTTTTAATGAGCTCAGAACTTTCTAATCTTTCAGTAATGGCTCTGTTCATGTTGTGTCATGTCATAATAGTCATTTATTTTTTCTGATACAACAACTAAATTGTTATTGTCATATTTGGTTTGGATTCCCAAAGTAGCATTAGATATTGTTCTAACTTTTGGTAATGTTTCCAATTACTTTTACATAAGTTCATATGCTATATTTTTCATAAATAACTGGTTGGTCATTGTTTGTTTACATTTGGTTTTCCTTATAATGGTCATTTGGTTTCCAAATGTTTGTATATAATATGACTGCTTTTGTGGTCATTATCTGTTCTCATAGTAGCTTTGGGATTTCCTCTTGCTACTGGTAATAATTGTAACAATCTGTTCTCAATATTTGATACAGTATTTTTCTTAACTAACTAGCTATACAATGGTTTAGCTTACATCTGGTCATATGTACATGGTTAATTGGTTTACAATAATTTAGTTATAATACTGTTCTTCTCATGTTCAAAATCTGTTCTCAATGTATTATCAGATATTTATCTCACTACTGGTAATACTCTTATAAACATTTACATTGGTTTTGATACTGTATTTTTCTTAACTAAACTGGTATACTTTTCTCATTTCTGTTATTCCCTGTGTCATTATGTTTGACTTGTTTTATTTACATTGTTTTGCATTATATTACATTGTTTCTTAATATTTATTATTATTACTTATAATAAATTCTCATTTGATAACATATTTGATGATCAGATATTTATACTAATATGTATCATTTTCTGTTGTAATAGGTCTCTTCCTTGTGGGTTGTGTAACAATGTACCATCTGTTTTAGTGCAGTATTTTTCTACTACTAAACTGACTTCATTATGGTATATTAACATAATACTTTAACTAATTTGTTACACATGTTTATACAATTCCTTCTTACACACTAACACAAATCTTTCTTGTATTATATGCAATGTTTTTCTGGTCAATGGTGGAATTTAATTCCTGTTATGTTTGATACTCAACAAATGTCTTTTATTTGTTGTCAGTTCTTTATGAACAATAACATCATTGTTCTATTTTGTTCTAATCTGGTGGTCTTATGATTATGTGTGTTGGTTACAACTTTATTAAATCAGTCACACTCATTGTCTGTGTTTATTTGACTATTTTTAATTTTTGTTGCTTCATCATGAAATTAACATATTTTTCACACTGTAAACTTCATCACTGTAATTGTTTGTGTGGTTTATTCAGTTGAAATAGTTAGTTATTCACCGGTTTCACATTTGTATTAAGTACACACTGTAATTGTTTGTGGTTCCTTAAATGTTTCACACTGGTTTTCTTGTCACACTTATAATCATTTCTTTTGTCACTTACACCGTTTTTAGTACATGTGGTTTATATTGAGTCCTTATATCTTCTGTCCATCTTCTTTCTTCTTCTTGGTGCTCTTCTTGGTCCTTCTTCTTTCTTCTTTATTCCATATTTTCCTCGTAGTTGCTATCTTTATTTATCTCCATTGTTGTTGGAGCTTGTTGATCCTTGTTTCGTTGATTCCCCTCACTGTTGGATCCTATTGGGTCTATTTACTGATATTTCGTTTTGGGCTTGTGGCATTTTCTTTCTTCATTCGTAATTAATGTTGATATATTCGTATTCTCTTCTTCATTGTTGGATTTTTTATTAATATTTTTGTAGATACACACTTATATACACTTATGTTTATTTATCTAGATATATTCCCATGTTTTTCTTATACTTGATGTTACATTCGTTTATATTATGTAACTACCATATTTTTGGTACTGTTACAACGTTAATAAACGAATGTGAGCTGTATAATATAGCAGTAAAGTAAAAATAGTGGTCTCATTATCTACTCTATTGTACGTCACAGTATCATGGGGGATGAGTGCTGTATATAGAAGGGTAAGAAACGATCAAATTAAGTAATTGTATAGATACATTTTTGATAAATGCACCAGCCTCTCCACCCCAACTCCGCTCTCACCTACACTTTGATGGGCCCTGTTACGCCGAGGAATCCACTCCAAGGTTGTGGTAACCAATCCCTTGCGCGGAGTGGATCGGTAAGCAAATGAGAGATGGGAGTTCAACCAGGCCAGCCTGAGAGTATCCTGGGTCCTGGCCTGGCAGGATGGTGCGCATCGGTAGCAGGGTGTGCAACTAGTGTGGAGGCGGAGGAGCCTATAGTAGGCCAACGGCTGCACACATGGGCTGAGTTAATTAGCCTACTGCGACCGGGCAGAGAGAGCTCGTCAGCTGGGGTGAAAGCAACTCTCTAGGGGAGGTGCACCCTGAAATCAAAGTTCCTGGTCCTCCAAGGTGAGGGTTCGCGAGAGGTTAACAACCTCTCCTTGGAAAAAGTATTTGTTATGGAAGCTCAAGGATTAACTCGGACGGATCTGCGGAGACTGACTCAGCAGCGGAAAAGGAAAAACAATAATTTGATTAAATACAACTATTTCATTAACGACTCGGAACACAAAGTTTTTTATGAGTAAAAACAAAGTTTTACCTTACAACCTGAACCGGTTTTCACTTTTAAAAAGTTTCTTCAGAGGTTGACGCTGGTAGCGCTGTCCGTCCTGTTGTGGGGGTCGGAATCGATTTTCGAAAGATCGATGTTGTGTGTGTGGGGTGAGATATGTTCGAATAATGCGTGCGATTTGAATTGTGTCTGTTCGTTTAGGATGTCGTTTTTATTTGTTTTCGTGTGTTTGTATATTTCCAATTGTTCTAGAGTGTCTAGTTTTCGGCCTTTTGTGTGTACGTGTAGAATGTTCATGTTACTGTCGATGTTTTTGTATGTGTGGTTTGCTTCAATGTGGTAGTTTGCAAAGGTGGATTCTGTAGTGGAGTGGAGCGCCTTTGTGTGTTCAATGTATCTTTGTTTGAAGCTACGTCCTGTCTGGCCTATGTAGAATTTGTTGCAATTTGAGCAATTTAGTTTGTAAACACCAGGTAGATCGAATTTGTTTTGTGCTTTGTGTGTGTGTTTCGATAGTGTGTGTTCTATTTTGTTAGTAGTTTTGTAAGCGATTCTGTATTCTGCTTTTTTGAATTTGTGGGCTATTTTTTCAGTTTGTTTTTTGATGTATGTTAGTGTTATGAATTTGTTGTTTTCTGTCTTTGTCTGTTGTTTGTTTTGTGTTTTGTGTAGGAGTTTATTGACTATTGTTCTGTCGTATCCATTAGATTCTGCTAGATATTTTATCATGTTTAGTTGGTCTTTGTAGTCTTTTTCATCTAGGGGGATGTTGTTAAGTCTATGTATCATGGTTCTGAAGGCAGCTAGTTTGTGTTGTATTGGGTGATTGGAGGAGTTGTTTATTAGTGTGTCAGTTTTAGTCGGTTTTCTGTATATACTGAATTTGTGCCTGTGTTCAAGTTTTGTGATGGAGAGGTCTAAGAAGTTTATGGTATTGTTGTGTTCGTATTCGGCAGTAAAGGTTATGTTTTTATGTATTTTGTTTATGTGTGTTAGTAACTGTTCACATTGTCTTTTGTTTCCCCTGTATAGTATTAGAATGTCATCAACGTATCTGTGCCAATATAGTATTTCACAACATCGATCTTTCGAAAATCGATTCCGTCGCCCACAACAGGACGGACAACGCTACCAGCGGCAACCTCTGAAGAAGCTTTTTAAAAGTGAAAACCGGTTCAGGTTGTAAGGTAAAACTTTATGTTTTTACTCATAAAAAACTTTGTGTTCCGAGTCGTTAATGAAATAGTTGTATTTAGTTAAGTAACGGACACGTCATGGACAACGAAATCCAAGAATAATTTGATGTTTGCTACATGGAATGTGAGAAGATCGTATATTGTCTGAGCTATGCAAGAGTTATGGCATTGAAAAGGAAGCCGGAGGGAGTAAGGAGGAGAGGACGTCCGAGGAGAAGATGGTATGAAGATGTGGAAGAAGATTTGAGGGAGATGCAAGTGGCAGGTTGGAGGAGTAAGGCTCTGGACAGAGATGAATGGAGAAGAATCGTTGAGCAGGCTAGAGTTCTACAGGGACCATAGTGCCAGAAGAAGAAGAAGGTAGAAGGTTAATCTTCCAGGAGATTTAAGTTCATCTATGTTTACTTACAAACATATCGATTTTTACTTTACAGCATTAGTGTAACACGCGCTGACTCGTGATGTGAGGAAGCTCGTTACGAGATAACGCAACTTTTGGATTTCCTGATACTCCTAACATATAAGGGTTACAGCTGACGTGGCGCACACGGGACAATGTCGAATCAAATAAAATCCACACTTACCTTACTGAATGGACCTGTTAGTGAGTATTGTCTATTTTTATTTTAAAAATAAAATTAAACCTAAGCGTCAAGTTTTTTTAAATGTACTACGTTATGTATTACGATTACAAACTGATTAAGAAAATTAAATTAGAACAAAAGCAACAATTATAATGGCAAAGTGTATTTGAAACGTGGTTTTTATAAACGCCTATTGCATTAGCGTGGTTGATACAAAATTTCATATACGACCCCATTTGCACCCGCGCGTGATCTCATGTACGTTAAGCGTTATGAATATATTCAGTTTGATGTCCTGTGTTGTTTGGCAATAAACGTATTCAGCTTGGCAATAAACTTGTTCTTCATGTTTTGAGATATTTTTAAAACTTTGTCTGGAGTTTGAGCTTCAGAAAATCTCAGCGTTGAACAATAAGCCTGCAGTCTACTGTACGAAAACATGTTGGGTATTAATTGCACTTACACATGGACACAACTTTTATTCTATTCCTAATTGGATTCCTTACAAAAGAAGGTATTTTGCAATTAAAAGATAAGGATTACAAATTTCACGGAATTGTAACGTACATTCATTGCATGTAATCGTAAATTAAGCAATACATATTATTTCCCACGCGCGCACGCGCGTGCGTGTGTAAAATAACTGCATTCTGTGCAGTATTCAGCATATAGATACTCAAAAATTGAAATTAAAACTAAAATATAATTTTTAAATAATAAGAAAAAATCAGTATTATTACAATAATTGACTATTGACAACCAGTACTAAATGTATTTTAGCGTTTAAAGATAATTCGACACAAACGTCATCCTTACTTAACTGACCTGATTTTCTGGACTGCAGTAGTGAAAGTTATATTTAATGAACAGTAACGCCTGTCCGCAATCAAACCGAAAGCGTATAGACTGTCTGAAATCCATACATTCTAGGACACAAAATACTGGTATATTGACTCCTGAGAATCTACACTGTCAGATGTTCACTTTTTCTCACTGCATTTAACAAATTTCATGACAACTTTTGAAGTGACAAGGTCTCTTTCCCTGTGTTTCAATTTATTTTGAGATCATTTTTACATTAAGAAACCTACAAATAAGTCAAGCTGTACATTTACCGTTTTGAAGATTACAAAAAAGTGTATTCTTCAGAAACGTTTATACACTACAGAACACATTTATTTTAATTGTGTAATTTTTTAAACTCAATTAGTTAGCAGTTAATCATAACAAACGTTTAAGATAGCGGCGCATCATTAGAAAGGAGAAGGTATTCTTCACTCTTATTCGAGTGCTGTTTGTGACAGCAATAGGTTCTTGCATATTTAACTTAATGATTAGAAGAAAAGTACATTCATAAAAGTGAATTTAAAGCAGAATTATTTACTGCAGTGTAGCGTTAGTGAAACTGAGCAGGACGTATCGGTCGCGACAAAAATATAATGAATGGAGATCCAAACGTTACAGAAAATTGAGGATGACCATCAAAATATAGGTGGATGATGTCCAGTCGTTTGATGTCATGACTGGTTCAATAAAGCACTAGATGAAGTGGACTTGTAGTAGTTTGTTGGACTTCTGTATTTAATGATAAAGTACAGGGGAATATGATTATGATGATGGTGATGATAATTGACGATTAAAAAAATAACTGTATCTAAACTTATTTAAAGAAATTCCGTCATGGGTAAGATCTGACAAAACTAGTCGAGCACACTAAGTTATAGTAAACGTTTGTAGAAGAATACGATACAAGTGCGAATGGATACAGGAGAATAAACGTTGGCAAACGTGACGGATGCACCAGAAATTGCTGAAGCTGTATATTGCTTTAAACTGAAAACATAATTATAATCTTCCGAGAAAAGGTTTAAAGTCATAATTAGTTAAACAAAACAAAAACCTTGACCATGAAGAAGGCCGTGTTATTTAAAAATTAAAGCTCCTAAATATCATATGAGAAACAATTTTTATGAAAAACAACAATTGTTTGACAATACAGTAACTCGAGTAACATAC
Organism: Magicicada septendecula; assembly: GCA_034769895.1. Taxonomy (NCBI): domain Eukaryota; kingdom Metazoa; phylum Arthropoda; class Insecta; order Hemiptera; family Cicadidae; genus Magicicada; species Magicicada septendecula. The sequence continues at coordinate 575,223,149 of CM068367.1, read as the reverse complement.
AGGTTTTACACAAATATTATTCACAGCTTCTTCCTTTTATCACCTCTTAAACAAAGAAATATTCAAACAGTTCTGTTGATAGAAATCCAAAGGGACATTTGTCGGTAGTAAACGAATGAAGTCGGGTAGTAATTTAAGTTGTTTTTTGTTTCATCATATTTTAGATACTTCACTGATGCTTCATTCTATTTGATGATCCACTGATACTTTTAGATTCAACTCGCGTGTCTGACACCTTACTTTCAAAATTGATCTATCCGTTTTTGTGTTACAACACGAACATACCGCCGCAATACAATATCGTCCTACTTGGGTAGTTCAGTAAAAAGATAAATTGATACAACTGAAAATACTATCTCCCTCTTGCCAAGGTGTTTACAAATTTAAATATTAACATATTGTTTGCATATTCTATGACATTGATAAGCATAATACGGGAGTAAACTTGAGTCAATATTGAATAAAGGAATACTACCAGATAGATAGACAGATATTGTGAGCTCGTTCACTCTCTATTGAATGCGGCCCGTATTTATCATGTTTATTGTTCGCTGGAGAGCAGGTTAGGTAACTTGTTAGTTGACAAGTGAAGCTTGTTAGGTAGGCAATAGTGGTAGACAGTCACTAATATCCCCTGGATTACTAAACTGGCTCATCCTATCGGACATCGAGAATGCTGTTGCTGTGAGTCTACATCCTCACACTTACGAAATTCACTCAGATGTAATAGAATCGCTGGAATAAATTATTCGATTGCAAGACAATTTTGCACAATCCTTCTTGATAATGCGAGAGTTAAGGCGAAAGTACAAATCAAAAGGTGCCGACTATAGAACATTCTCTTATCCAATGAAGTATGTGTAGTACTCACTTTTAACGCCGATTAAAACCTTCCAGACAACGAAATTGTGGACTATCAATGTAGCAGAATCGTATGCGTCTTAAATTGGTATAATACCAAATTCATCACGAATCAGATCCTCAATCTGTCGGAACAATTATACTCGTTTCAGCCACGCGTCAAACCAACTTCGAAGCCTTATATTTTAGTGTCCGTTCTTTTTAAGTAGTAACAGATCGATACAATCACAGAGCAAGGCCAAAGACTGATACCTCGGAGTTACCTTCAATATTCTATTATATTTCAATTTCCCTTACGCCTATGGTACCCTTACTACCAAATTTTCACATTGTCAGTAGACCCTAGAAATATGGAAATGCACGGAAGATGAGTAAATTTCAAGTTTGAGTAGATCGTACCCTTCTCCTTTCCGCTGATTATCACAGTAATCCATATATTTTTTTAAATGTCATTAATTTATGAAGTGGTTGTAATAGACAGACGGAACGAGACCGCTTGGCTACCAGTCTAAAGGTCTCGGATTAGTAGAATTTCTGAGGTATAGTATGAGTGACTTCTTAATCACAAAAATTAGTATTCCATGACAAGTTTAAAAATAAAATATGCATCTGCTTTGGAGACATATAAGCAAATATCCAAAAGGATTTTCAAAACAATATCAAAATTCAACGTGTATCTTGGAAAAGTGGCTTGTTGTTTCAGGTTGTACTGTAACTAAAATTCCATAAACAATTTCCCATTTTGTACAGTATTACTGGGCTTGAATTACCTTCTAGAAACAATTAAAAAAATTTTGATAATATAAAACATAATGGTATTAAAATTTAATTAAAATGTGGCCTTTCGCCTAAAGATTTTTTGGTACAGAAAAATATATATTTCTCACTTTTTAAAACGTTTTGAAATAGAAGCGTGATTTTTTTAAAAAGCTTTTTTAATATGTTTTATTTGTGCTTCAAATATTGGTATATCCACTTCGAAACAGGTATCCGGTATAATATCGAAAAGAGAAGAATAAGAAGGCGACCGTGATAGTATCACAGAATATTTAATTAGACTTAAAAAAGATGTCAGTTGAGTGTTTCTCCAAGTTTGAAAATCTATATGCGACGGCTATATCAGCCCTCCACAAGTCAGTACCCTAAGCGTTTTATATTCTATAGACACGCTTTATATTAATAAGATATAGCCCGTGTAAATATATAAAAGTGCAAATCGTTCTTGTGTAAACAAACGATTGAACGCTGCCAGTCTTGCCGCTTTTACACATAACACAATGTCTTTGTTCAAATACAGACGGTGAATAGCTATAATAAGACGCTTTCAAACGCTTCGTTGAGTTTGTTTCGTGTGAGTCCGCTACGTTTAGTCAATAAACTCTAGTTAAGAAGGGAGGGAAGGAACAGCAACCTCAACCTTGTCACCGAGACCTCTTGAACGGGTGAAAGCCTTAGCCGCAAGTTGAATGGAAAAGAAACTTTATAATTAGAGTGAATTTCGTAGGACGGGAAGCCTGTTTGAAGAGTTAATTGTAGACCCAGCGCAGAGTAGTGGTTGAAACGGACCGCTATAGGTAAGTCTAACACAGTAAAGCAAATATAAGTGAATAAACCGGTGTAGGTAATTCAGCAAGTGGCTGAACACAGCCTACCCATCTTAATGACAGCATGAAGTCAGCATAAAGAAATTGCACAAAGCAGGTTACTGTACTGGTTAAAAAATAATACAGTATTTTGAAGAATTAAAATACATACTTGTACATCAATCAACGAGAAAATGTTTTCGAATACAATTAGTAGGGCTTCATGGGATTTATGCTATCATATGTATATAATTATATTTACTACGTATTTAAGTTATATTTGTACTTAACTTTAATGTTATTTAATGTTTAACTTTTAAATTATTTAATGTTATAACATCACTAGGTGATAAATAAATTTACTTACTGTAACATGTACGAGTCTAATGTAGAAACTAAACTTTTAGTTAGCAATTTGTAGACCTCTGTCCCATCCAAAATTAGAGTAACAGTAATTTCAGTAACAGCAATTATGCTCAGTAGTTTCATTTTGATTATACAATGTACGAGAAATTTTTTTTATTTATTATAATGCAGTTTTACAATCTACTCATTTCACAGAGTAATAAGTAAAAGTGATGTATAAGTCGTCACTTGAGGTGGGAACCATCCAGCGATGATTACCACGTTCCCCGGGTCAAGTCATCTGGCCACTGTCTCTTCAGGCTTCTTACATCCAGTGATGGATTGAGGAGCTCGTTGATCAGGTTATTGCTGTGTCCTATGTTGCGGTTCCTGTAGTGGCGTGCATCTTGATGACATCAGAAATGTATGGAATGTTGACGTCTTTGTGAAGAGTATAATTAGAGATGAACCAGGGAGCATTCGTTATGCAGCGCAAGATTATTGACTGAACTGTCTGCAGAATCTTTGTGTTGGAAGGTTTAGAGCAGCCCCACAATTCTATACCGTAAGTCCAGATTGGTCTGAGCACAGCTTTATATATGATGACTTTGTTTGCGAGAGATAATTGAGATTTTCTACCTATGAGCCAGTGCATTTGCCTAGCTTTTAAGTTGAGTTGTTGTTTCTTATCCTGAATGTGGGCTTTCCATGTTAATTTGTCGTCCAAATGCAGCCCCAGGTATTTAACTTCTGATTTTATAGGTATGGGGGCATTGAGAGTACGAGAAAATGAATGGTATTATCAAATTATGTATTAATGTTTTCTTAGTTGAGATTTAAGCAATCCAACCGTGACTCGGTGTCTTCTAGTTTCGCAAATAAAAATTACGTTTAAAAAGCGCGCGCGGGCTGACACACACACACACACACACCCGCGCGAATTAGTGTTTTTAAACACTCTAAATTATCTTTTTTTACTTTCATTAGTTTATATTGAAAATCTATCAAAATATATTGCTTAGGAATAGCGTCTGGAAACAAAATGACTCAATAGAGAGAATGCCGTTAGGGACCTGTGCTCATTCAATGTACGCGTCTTTAATGGTGATGGTATGTTTTCCACATCTGTCTGGTTACTAATAATTGACATGTCAAAAGCAACAGTGCACTAAGTATACTGTTGGAACAGAAGAGTAATATATACTGCTTACTTCAAATAATGTTCCCTTTCTATGTGACTTCTTCCTTTACTATTAATAAAACAAATGACTGATTTGTTTTGAAATCACTTAAATACGTATGTTAATAATACTTAAGGATAATTTTGATGTGTTGTATTGATTATATAATGTCGGCGTGCTATGCCGTATTCGACTTCTAACCGCCACTTGCCTCTTTCTCCCCACGGATTCCACATTATATTTCCTTCCATAGACTGTCTCTTCAGCTTCTGAGTCTTCTTCGTCGTTTCCAACATTGTGGCATACATACCATTATTTTCTATGGTATGGTAGAAATAGTATGGTATGGTATCGCCTAACAACTAGGCGACAAACCAACAATGTAATTAGCGCTTAGAAGAACAACTCCGCGGAACATTGGATCAGAATCGATTCCCGACCTACAACCGTGCTGCCAATGTAGACCTGGCCTTTCAGAGGTGCATTCATCCCCTACGGAGTTATCCATTTCCCTGTAAACGTGTATCGACCTAAATTAATTATGACTTCTTTGGCGACTGCTGGTTGGATGCCTAATCGAGCTTAATTATTAACAAACACTTACATGGTCTTTTGAGAAACTAAACTTCTATTCCTAGGATAGAATTCAAATCTTAACGATTTAGAGTCACGTTGTCGCGTGGTGCTTATTATTATTATTCAATGTTTCAAACGTTTATCTCGGCTCACTTTCAGTATACTTATATAATACGTCATGACTTTCGTATCATATCTAAAGACGCGCGTTTAACATTATTTCCATAAATTATATAATGATAAACTGTGTTTTTAAGCACTTTGATCTCTGATACAGCTCGAATCGTGAGTTGGATATTTTAACCCAGAGAGTCTGGCCAGGATTTTCAAATGTTTTCCTAAATTAATTACTACATTTTTTATAGTTTCCTTGCAATAAAGTTATTGTTCCACTGGTAGAAGACGTCAGAAAATTACAATAAGAAATTTGTCTTTGCCGTCGCTAAGATAATTTAGTGAATGCATGGAATTTTTTTTTGGAAGTGTCATCACAGAACTTATGGGTATAGACCATCAGACCATATGGAAGATTTAATCTTTACGTCTTCCCGGTTTATAGATTTGTACCTGTGTTAAAATTATCTCAGTAACTTTCTGTTTCTTCGTGGTTACAAATTTAGGGATTCGATAAATATTAGAGTTACACAAACTACAGATCGTATACCACAAATACTCCAAGAGAGTAAATAAATATTAATCCAGTACGGACAAGAAAGCTCTTATTTACATATGCTTACTTGTGTAAACAGACGATTAAACACGTTTGATAAATATGAACAAAATAAAGAATCTAAGGCATATATATAATATATTCGTAATCTAAATAACTGGAAACAAGTTCGATGAAAAAGCTTGGAATAACCATTTTAAACACAGCCCTTTTTTATATATATTCTACGTAATAACGCTCGATGTGTCTTTGTAAATTCAAATTTTTATTTAAATACATGATAATATTGATGAATGTGTGTGTGTGTGTGTGTGTGTGTGTGTGTGTGTGTGTGTGTGTGTGTGTGTGTGTGTGTGTGTGTGTGTGTGTGTGTGTGATTTCAATGTACGCGTAGTAATGAAAACACTTTCTTTCATATGTTTTCATGACTAAATGTTTTCTGTGTTATTTTGTTTTGATAACAGCCTTAACAGTGCTTTCAATATAATTTCCTAACTCGGTTGCTCATCGTAATTTAATGTGCGAAACGAGGAAAAGCTAAACAATAACAGACAAGTAAGTAAATATTTGGGATCTGTTCATACCTGTGAACGGCTTGATTGCTTACTCAGATATGAATGCGTTTGTTTTCCTACTTACGAATAAATTAAGTTTTCAGTTCATTTCTTCAGCAACATTATAAATATTTGGTTAGCATTAATTCTTTTTTATAGTAGTTACCTGTATGTTCTTATGGTTTACACCATATGTGTGCAATTTCGACCAAACGATTGAGAACAATAAAACAATAAGTTTTCTAAATTTATAAATCGTAGCATATTTAGTACTAAATTTATCATCTCGTCAGCAAACGACTTATCTCAATCTACGTATTAACAGATGTACAATTAAGTTCAGCAACAACGGGAGAAACAATGTTATTCAAATTTTAAATTTAATTTTGTGTAGCCCGGTTTGGGTTATATTAAGCCTCGATTTGTAGTCTCTGAATACGATAAAACTACTTCTCTCTTTTGTTTTGCAAACGAAGTGACGGGTGTCAATATGTATTCTGCAAAGAGGGATTACAGTCTGTCACCACTAATCTGTAAACATTTCACCACTGATCGGAAGCAAATTTTTTCTCAGTTCGTGGTGTACGTATAATAAAAAGTTTTAAATTATCTACTGATAACGGAAGAGATAAAATCTCCTCGTTAATATTTCTGCCACTGTTCGTAATATGCGGTTTTACTTTGGATTTAAGTCGACAGCAACAATGCTTAGAATTCACATATCTTTTCTGTATATATATGTTCAAGGTTCTATTAAACAGTATCTGACTTCCTTAATAAATTTTAAGGAATAAATTATTATATATATCATATGTTGAATTCGTTTATGTTCATGCTATGACTGGAGACGGAAATCAGATTCTTTAAACAACAAATTCTCGTCGCTCAAATCATTATAAATTAAATGTAATTACGTTTCTGCTTTAATTTAAAAAAATATAATGCTTTTTATACACACGTTTAGAAAGTTGTTTTTATATTTTCTTATATTTAATTGTTTTTCTCGTTAGTGATAAGTCAAATAAATTGTTGCTATTAACCCTTTAGTTTATATGTAACTACTATGGGCGGCTACAACTAACTCTCGCTAGTAAACGTTGGTATAACTCAAGACGAAACATCTGTGTCCCACGTAATAAACACAACTGATTAAATGTTGACTAAACTTAAACTGTGGGTGGGAATCGAATTCGTTTTACAAAATTTTATTAATGTTTGAGTAATTCGAAACTGAACCGTTTTCCTTATAATTTGTGCTTTAATTGGTAACTAATATCTATAAAATATATAAAACTCTATTTTTAATAGAATAGAAATTAATAAAAATGTATACAGTGTACTATACACGGTAGAACACTGTTAAAAACAGTTAAAAACAATTATAAGCAGTTTTTAATTTTAAGCTGTAAGGTTATATATCTATTTTCCACTAATAATTTTTCGACTTTACATTTGCGTTCTGCTCGCATACACTAGATCGTGCGCGAACAAAATTATAGGACTGTTTACAAAATTATAATTTTGTGCAGTCTTTTTATGTTGAATTTTTAGATGATTGATTAACCAGTCCAACTTATCATTTACTAAACGAGATTGTAAAGAAAGTAAAAGTTAAAGAAAGCTGTAAATGCGAAACAGACAGCGTCAACGACTTCTGACGTACCGACGCATTACAAAACAGAATTGAATTTTGAAGAAAATTTAAAGAAAATTATTCCTACAGATTTAACGATACGAAGTAAAGAAAGCTCACAGTTTGATGAGATGATGTTATTTTGGATGTCTTACGCTCAAAACGCTCTTCTTGTGTTTGCGCGTACAGTCGTACACACATCGGTAACATATTTTCAGTATTTTAGTTAATTTTAATATTATCATAACGTACAAAAATTGAGATTCTTTTTAGTACCATTATATTACTATTAATCTGTCAGAGCTATATGAATCTACTTATAATGTATAAGCTAGTTTGTAATCTTATACAATAAGAAAGCAATTGTCCTATTTTTTTAATGGGTGAAAATTGATGTCTTTATATATATATACTTTGTTTCCTTAATATAAATTTTATTTCTTGTACGTGTTACTTAAAAAAAGTCTTATTCATGAAATTGCTAATCAGATACTTTAATATCAGAGGTAAGAATTTGATGAAACTTTCCCTTAGGATTTGCCGACAGCTTGTAAATGCATGGTTTTTGTTGTCTTTATATACAACGATTCCTTAATGTAATTTTTACTGCTCATACGTTCACTTGAAAAAGTGATATTAAACAAATTTTAATACATACTTTAAGGACATGGTTAAGGATGTGACGAGTCTTTCGTATATTTATAGCTCAAGCCTTTTCCGCTTTCGAGCACGTTTGTTGGACTGGTTACTATCACTGGGAGCCTACAGTCCCAGTGAGGACGGACGTTCATAAGATGTGTACGTGCATGCAAAGAGCGAACCGACAAACTAAAATGTTCAATGTGAGCTGTTAATGCATGTACTTTAAAAAATCGGAGTGCTTATGAGTGAAACAATCAACTGTAAAAATGAGTTTAGGTATTTAATACACAAAACCATTAGCTTTATATTAAAATTAAAAAAAAAAACAGAATCTGTATTACTATTCAACCTAGATATAAATGCGTCCTATTTTTCTCCCTTATAAAAGTAGTCTAGAGACGATAATATTAACCTAACAACCCAAAACAAATCTCTTCTCGCACACTTGAACAGTAACAATGAACAGTAACGAGTCTCTTCTAATTAAAATAGTATCCAACAATATTAACACATTTTTCTTGTTCGCTCAGCAGTATAACACTTATAATTCTAAGCGCCCACTTTTATAACTAAAGATTTAGAGTTAAGCTCGATTCTTTTGTTTCAGTATTGTTAACCGCAATAAAACTCGCTATGTCGTACCGTTTTAATCAATTGATAGAGCTAACTTTGAGTGCAATTAGTCAGTGCTTTTTCTATTCTATTGATTTCTCAAAGTACTGTTATGGAATTGCACTCAACTATTATGTTATTATGTCATGCCGACAGCAGAAGTTGTAGGAGATTAATTTATTGGAGTATGAATATAATTAACCAAACGACACACAAAACTTTGCAGATTCCTGATGACATAAATGTGGATGGAATATATATTATTAAACACAGAAAATAATTAAATTAAAAAATGATTAAATGTTATAAGTAAATGTAATATAATATAATATAACTGTGTTATAAGTGGATAACACCCAACCCACATTCAAAGTAACAGTATGAATATTGCATAATATATTAAGTAATACTATGATTTGTATTATTAAAACTATTTGTCATTAGAACATTACGTAGGTTATGTTACTCACGTGTATTTACATTATCCACAATTGATGTATAACTTATGTATACTGGTGCACACTATTTTTAGAGACACTATTTATAGAATACACTAGAATGTTCTATATCAATGTACTTTACACCGATAGGTAAACACAGTTAGTTCTACAAGATTCCAGAATATGCGCCTGGAATGTCCGCGACTATTCTAGTAAGCAACGTATGCTGGTGAATTACGTCATTACCTACTATATACAAACAGTAGTAGGTGGAGAAAAGAATCCGTCTCAATTCCGAGTTCAGTGGATTATGCAGCAGAGTTAGTGCGTGTGTTAATATTAGATACCACATTTGTAGATCATTATTATATTTGTGTATTACCATTTTATTTGTATAAATTACGTTTGTGTTAATAATCGACATCACAGTTGTGGATCGAAATTGTATTTTCTGTGTTATATTTTTTATTTGTGATACCGGTAAATAAACAAGATGTCGACAGTGATACGACTGTTAAAGTAACAATAAATAAATAAAATTCTGTTAAACAGGAAAGACAAAACGTTTGTAATAAATTGGGTGAAACTCGTTGCCTTATATTTAATATTCTAAAAACTCAATTTTAACACATCTATAAGTCAGATTTACTAATGCCAATGTGAGTTAGTCTACATCAATCCTAAAATAACCGCACTTTGCTAAGCTAACGTACACCGTATTACTGGCCCAATGAATAAATACAAATATTTAAAATAATTTATCAAACTCGAGTTAACAGATGTCAGAATCTTAGGACTACACATTAATTACTGTATAACATCTGGAAACTTTAATTCCTTTACCATGAAGCTTCGGAAGTTTAGACGAGGTGTAGCAGAAGCATCTAATAATGAATAATAAGGGAAATGGTATTGTATATTTAAAAGTTTCTCTGATTCAGAAAAGTATTGTAAACAACTGGATCTATTATAACCGTAAGGAAAATAAAATTTATAATACTTAGTTCCTTACATTCATTTCTCTCATAGTGTTAGAGATGTTTTGGATTTCGTTGTCCATGACGTGTCCGTTAATTAGCTAAATATAATTATTTCACTACAACTCGGAACACAATACTGTTTATGGGTAAAAACGTTAAAATTTTACCTTATATCCTGAACCTCTGAAGAAGCTTTTTAAAAGTGAAAACCGGTTCAGGACATAAGGTAAAACGTTTACGTTTTTACCCATAAGAGGTTTTGTGTTCCGAGTCGTACTGAAATAATTATATTTAGTTAGAGATGTCTTCAATTGTCTCTTTCTTCTGCACTGACTTGCTTTCCGTTTTCTCTGAATAACTGTTACAAAATCAGGTCATAGAAATTGCATTGCACTATTCACAGAATCTTTTAGCTACACTGTCACAAGATGAAGTATTCCGGAATTGAAATCTTTTAATCTTTTGGTATGCGAATTATATACACTATGTTGTAGCAGGCTTAAGGATACATCCTGTGTGCGACTTTCACATTGTCAACGTTTCGTTGCATAATTCCAGAACATTTTCAAGGCTTACTGATGTTGATTTAGTTACGGTGCGCGTTTTACATCTTACTTCTCTTGGGGTTGTTACCATAGAACGGTTCGAACTTTGGTGGCCATTTGTTGAGTGTTATTCTGAGGGCTGTGTGTTATGAATTTCCAGGCTGTCGCTAATTTAGTATATCCATTTCTAACGTTGACCGCTGCCTCCCCTTACCGGTTTATCTCGATGCCCTCTCTGTACTGTCTGATTTTCTTATTGTTTGTACGTGCTAAGATTTTTGTATTATTGAAATCGAATGTGTCCTGTTTCTTTGACGTGCTTCGTCAGAGGTGTGTTGTCTTCTTGTTCTGCTACTGACAGTTCGTGTTCGCGGACGCGTTGACGGGTATTTTTTCCAGAGTGGCCGATATAAAATCGGTTGCAGTCCTTTGTACGGTACTTGATATACACCTTGTGCGTCTAAATGTATGCGGTCTTTTGGGTTTTGTAGAAAAGAGTTGATTTCTTTTGTGCGCGTTGAATGTTGTCCTGATGTGATATTTCTTGAGTATCCTCCTTATTATGTCTGTTTGCATGTTGTACTCCTGAGTCTCTTTCTCCGGTTTCGTCTTGTTTGTCTTATTTTGCCTGATACCTCTGTTTAAATCATATGAAAGCATAGCTCTCGTTTCCTGTGTTTTTCAACCGGTAGGTGTAGTAAGTGTCTTTACGTCTTCGCTTACAGATTGTAGCTGCACCGGATGGTGATGGGACTGTCTATGTAAATAACTGTTTGTGTGTAGGGGATTTCTGTACGTGGAAAGCTGAGGTGACCGTATTTCTTCATTACGAGAAGGTCAAGGAATGGAATGCTGTTGTCTGTTTCTATTTCCACAATCAACTGTATTTTATGTATGTGTATAATAATTATAATAATTATGTGTCACACACACACACACACACACACACACACACACACACACACACACACACACACACACACACACACACACACACACACACACACACACACACACACACACACACACACACACACACACACACACACACACACACACACACACACACACACACACACACACACACAATAACATAACAAAAATACACCTCAAAGGAAAAACAAATGTACCATCAAAATTCACGGTAAAATATGCATAAACGCAATCCTTTTAAGTAATCAAAACAAAAAGAGAAATAGTATAATAACTACATAATTGGGAAATAGAGAATAAAAACTCAGGGAGTAAACAATTTAATGAAAGTGACAAAGAATGATTGACGATGACCAAATTACCCAGAAGTGGAGATCAAATGACAAAAAAAATGTACATAGTAATTTATAAATAGAAATATAATACATAAATGTGTAAAACTAGAATGTAAGAAATAAGACATTGCGAATAAACCTATTTAACTATGAGGAGGTCTGCGCACCTCAGACAGTTATTTTGTATCATGGAACTACAGAAAGTGAATGATATAAAATTTTACAAATATAATAAGATCAAAATATAATTATAAAAGTTGCATAGTGTGACAGTGCGTGAAAGTGAGAATAACAGTAAAAAGGAAAAAGTGTGTATAATGAAAGTGATGAAACATAATTATAATGAGCATTGAAGGGGATATATAATCTATATGAACCAGTTATATAACCCATATAGTGAAATCAAACAAAGTAAAAAGTTAAAAAATAGAAAATCTTAAAAACTTAAAAAAAACTTATAATAATATAGTGACGAAGAAAAAATAAAGATCAACAGAATCAAGTGAATTACAAATTGTGAAACCGAACCTGTGACCCCAAGGCCTTCACTGAAGTAATTAGTGTTTTGGTAAAAAAAGAAGGGATAGTGTTGGAAAAATAATCTAAAAACAAGGCAGAACATAATAATATTACTGCTGAACGTTGATACAAATTAATGACCGATGAAAGACGAGATGATCCAGGAAAACCATTCAAAAAACTAGAAGAATAATGTTATAATCGAAGGCACACAAAATTTGCTTAATTTGAAGAATTAGGCCTAAGCAATAAATGCACAAGAGAACTACCAGATTGGTGAGATTTCTCCAAAGCTAAGCCCGATATTTGAACTACATTACTACATTAATGATCGAGTTACAACCACATGATATAACCAAAACAATATAAACACTATAAAAGTGAATGTTTATTTGTACACTTTTATACGATAGTTATTAGTATTCAGAATTCTCTTTTTATTAGTTATTTTGTATGATACAAAGAACCTACCACTATTCAACAGACATTCACAACACATACGGTAATTACCAAATCTCATTCATAAATATTATATTTTATGTTATCTTTATAACTTGTACCATACTTTAACTATACTTTTACATTAACCCTGAGATTCAGATTGTTCATGTTCTACCACCTAATGAGCCACCACTGTTAGAAGAGGACTTTGAATGTCCATATGATTGATCAATGTCAAAATAAATGGAGTAAAATAAAGAAATAATTGAGTTTGAGAAAAAACGAGAATAAGGAGTTTGACTATTTATTTTAACAATAAAAATTATAAAATCAAATAGTTAAGGGTATAACTGCGTTTAGTTACAAATTGGCACACAAACGTGGGGCCTAAAAGGAATCCAAATAATTGTTTAACGGAAAAGAACAAAAAGAAAGAAGCGAGTTACTAATATATTAGTTACAAATTGGCACACAAAAGTGGGGCTAATAAACACACCAAAGTAACTTGATTAGTTATAATATATATGTAATTTTAGGAGCACTGTGACATGTAACAAATAATACATTATGACCCCATTAATGTTACTTTCTTACGAGCACATTTCAAAAATATTGTTCCTCGCGTGAAAACAGTGTGATCTGTGGACCGGCATAAAATTTCAACACGTGAGGCGAGGTCACATACGCACACACACTTGTGTACACTTGTACAGAAGTGGCAATGGGCGAGGAGGTCAGAGAGCGACGAGAGAATTTCAATAGCACGCAAACACATTTCATAGGACTCCATAAAGATGTGAGTTTTTAAATTCAAAAACTGATGGGGAGTGTGTGAGTTGGAATCGTTGCCGGCCGTATCACACACTAAATTTTAAATTAATATTGAAAGCATCTGGCATTTCAAACTCTGTGACTTGTTTATGCGTGGTTTTAAAACTCACTATAAAACTGAAGTCCCATCAAACCATAGATGGTGTTGAGAATAAATTTATAGGTGTAGATGCGACTTTGAGAACTAAACAATGTTTAAATGTGTTTCATACGTATAGAGCTGATACCCAGTTGATAGTGTAAATAAAAATTAAATTAATGAGTCCAAATATAAAGATCCCGAAGATAACCTATACTGTGCTAAACAAACACTGGAGCAAACAGTAGTCACACGGGACAAACAAACAAACACGGGATACACAAACACGGGACGGGAGTAGTCTAAAAACTTTTACTACTTATCTTTTACGTTTAAACTTTTAGGTATTTACCTACTGGTGGTTCGCCGACTGGAATACCTAGAGGTGTACTTGTAAGTACTAAAAATCCATTATATATTATTAAAGGTATTCTTTGACTGTTTCATAAAAATTTAGACTATAATAATAAAATATGGAATAAACCGTTATGTAAATTGTGAAGAAATATTATTTTAAAATAAATTAGTCCGTAAAGAAGTGTCAGTAAATACAATGCAATATTTCTTAATTGCCTGGTCTACGACGTTTACATTTTCACATTTCCTGTTCACCCTTCCACGATCACGATCTCTCTCGCTCTATCTCTCTCCACCCTCTACACCCCGCCCCACGCGCGCGGGCGCGCACACACACACACTCACACTCTTACACCAAAATATACGCTGTTTTCTAAAAGTAATATTTTCAGATCAGTAAGATGGAAGAGACGAGTACTTCCGTAAAATGTTACATTTGTTTCTGGACAGAAGTATTTTTTATTCTCTTTAGATACAAAATAAAATAGTATGTAAGGAAAGATGACTTAATCTTTGCACATTTTGTCGTTTAAAGAGATTCAAATATTTAGGTAACATAGAACATTAACTGATTGCGAAACACAAAGTCACGCGATATTAACCTTGAACGCGTGACACCACATATCATCACAAGATGGCCGCCAAGTTGGAGTGGAAAATGACCGGTTCGCTGCGCGGAAAAATTAGTAGGCCTATAGCTCGGGAACGCGTACGCTTAGGAAATGCCATTTTATAAACCTCCACGAGTACTATACAATAAAATACTAATAGTGGTACTAGTGAAAGAACTTAATAAATAATACAGTCACAAAATGTTGAACTTGGGCAAATTTTCCTTAAAATTTCAAAAATGTCAAAACATCTGCACAACAAGAAGGTAAATGCCTGTCGTATACGCCTCCAAGTGAAAGAAGAATAAATGAGGAATCCAAAAAGGCCTCTATGACAGCAGCAGAATGAACGCGGAGGATGACACAGGGTCGAAAATTCGTGGCGAGCACCAGCTGCGCAGACGCCGCACACAACACCAGTTCACAAACTACGAATGTCGACGGTGAGGTAGAACTGATGGAATGCTACGAAATACAGGCAGATGAGACCTCTGAGAATTGAGATTTAGCGTTGATAACCCATTTGGCGACGGAGCACTTTGGTTGAAAAATCGTTCAACGGCAACAAGTTGGGTTTTGTTTGTGGAGTTTGTGATCGTATATGGTTCCAAAATGACTTAAAACAATCCACTGCAGCTATGTTGCAATACTTGCAACAAGAATTCAAAGATGAAGACATCAAACAGTTTACGTTGTGCTGAAACTTCTGCACATCTGTAAAACAAGGAAAAGTGCTAACATTCACGTATCCACCGAAGCCAACACACTTGCCGCC
The DNA here is from genome assembly GCA_034769895.1 of Magicicada septendecula. Classification (NCBI taxonomy): domain Eukaryota; kingdom Metazoa; phylum Arthropoda; class Insecta; order Hemiptera; family Cicadidae; genus Magicicada; species Magicicada septendecula. Next base: position 575,207,646 of record CM068367.1, on the reverse strand, counting down.
GTTAGATCCAATCCACTCAGCGAACGTCTAATATCTCCGCGACTACCGAATTGGTGTTGGCCACGGAGCCACCTGATTTCACAGCTTTAAAAAATACCACGATAGACTTAACGTACTCTAGAGATATAAATGTAGCATGTAAGTCTTACATATCGTACTACTCGTACCGTTATCCTGTATTTAACAAAATTCTTTAAATTAGTCAGCATTGTGAGAAACAAATAAAATAAAAGACATGCAAGTTAGTTGATTTCTTTTTTACCAATTCTACAAATACCCCGTCGCAGCAACACCGCCAGGGTAAGACGTTTTCCGCCAAAAACGTCGGCGGTAATGACCCCGATACTACCTAGTCCTTATTTTTGTGTGTTTCGCACAATAATTAGCTTCCAGTAAAGATTTCCATATTTTACTGAATAACGTAGTATATTAGGCATTGGCCGCTTAATAAAAAATATATTGTTTTCGTTTGTTAATACGTTGTTTTTTATTTGTTTGAATCTTATTATTCAGAAATAGTCGTATTTTGTACTTTATATTTTCTGTTGTTGCTTTGTTAAACGTTGTGTTCTGTGTTTTAAATGTTACTCTGCTGTATACACATTAAACGTTATATTGTTCCTAACCATGGCTTTTATTTCTTCAAACAGTAATCTAAAAATCAAAAAAATTATTATAGTGGTGAGATGCATCTTTGGTATTATTTACTGGTAAGTCTGTTTTCAACTCAACATTAATAAACATGCCTGTTACTGTATTTCGCTGCACAATTTCCACCAAGATTTTAAAGAGGTAGCGTAATACTTATATTAAGTGTATATACGTATAGTAAGAATTATGCTAAGATATATCATTTGATTTTCTGCAAAATATAGGCTACACACATACATATGTATTCTTTTGGAGATTCGTTCGAGGCTACTATCATCGACCGATTCATACTATATTTAGGAATATCTCCGACACAATCTTAACTCTAAAATATAATTCCTCTTTTCAGATGAAAGTAACACGATATTTTCATAATAAATCACTCAATTGTATTTTTTTGTCCTTGAGATTTCTAAAATAAAATGGTTACTTCTCTTTACACAAGAGAACAGACAACTTATGGCATCGCAAGTTTTACTAAATTTAGAGAATACAGTGAATGGATTAATATAATCTTGCAGAATGTTTTACTTATTCTGACCTGTAAGAATCATTGACGTCTTAAGTTAAAATGTTTCTACAACTTTACACGCACGCTGTATATAGTGACTAAAGCGATCCCGTACCCCAAAATATGTACCTGAATTTCTGAGAAAGCAGAGCAGAAGGGTTTAAGTTAATTAGTTTAATTTTGGAAAATTCTTTGTAGGCCTATATTGATAGCCTGGTCTGCAGACTGGTTATGCTGTCTATTTACAAAAATTGACACATGGAATTACGAATTTTAATACAAAAGTTAGAAAACCATAGAATGGGTTATTATGAAACAGTAATAATGACCAGGGATTGTGCGAGACGATGAGCTCGCTGTCGCCCGCTGTTGTGCCGCGTCCCGAGCTTCTTTATAGAACTCTCGCCGCGGGAACCATCACTGAATTATTAGGTGTGGGCAGGCCTATGTGAAATCTACTTACAGTGTGCAATCTGTTTTGTAGTCTTAATATGATAACAAAGAAACGTTCTTAAAGCTTTTTTTAAAACGCATGAAATTTCACGTTTTGTACGTATTCTTCAACATAAATTTTAGTGCTTATACGTGTTACAAAAAAAAAAACACCATAATCAACAAAATTTTAATAAATACTTTAGGAATAATGTTAAGAATTTGATGAGGCCTTTGTAGCCTATAGTTCAGGCCTCTTACGACTTACAAACAAATGAATGTTGTTTTATCAGTGTTCGCGTTACACAGTTTGTTGATTTTAACAAGAGAACGAAAGTTTATAGAAACGTGTACATGAATCAGGAAGCGAACCGACAAACATTCGTTTAAAAGACTGTAACGTTCAATGCGCAAATATCGAATTCGTAAGTGACATCGTTAACCGTTAAATCACCAGAGATGGTTAAACGTTAGAATACACTTGCTTTATAGGCCTACCTAATTACCAAGATCGCAAGGATCGTGGTCTTTAAATAATGGAATAAATTAATGAACGGAAGATAAATCGATCACAATTTTTATATTCCATGAAACAAACAATACTTTATTTACATACACTTTAATACATTAAAATCGTCCTTCTACTTAAACAATATTCCAGTACGCGCTACACACAAACAGTAATAAAAATCACCTGCTTAAGCAATTATAGTAGTGCATTACAAATAAAAAGTTAACATTAATCAGTTTCTGAAATTTCGTTCTAATAACAACATCGATTAAACACAGAATTCGCAGGAAGTGACAACGGCTCAAACAGCTGGTATTATTCGCAGAGCACTCAACTCAAATTATTCTCAGAACTCAACTGGCACGTCTGTCCCGTGTTGTTTATACAAACAGGCTAGATCACTAGTGGCGAGAAAGCTTAACAATTACCTATCCAGCCCGAATGTCATATGACAATCCTTCTTGAACGTACCAACAGATGTTATAAAATAATTAAAAATCTTTTGTTTCATCATTTTGTTTTGGTTCACTGAACAGAGTGTAAAACGCATCTTACTCTACAGCTAGATCTAACAATTGAATGGACTCAGTATCTACGCCAGCTACTTTCTTTCAATATACATTACTCATTAACTAAACACGAGAACATAGCACATTCGGCGTGATGCATGATGAGCGAAGTGACAACATCGCACGTGGTGCCCAACGGGATTTAGCAAATATTAACTGGCAGAAGATAATGACCGCGGGAATTCCGATCCGCAGAAAAACAGAGATTTATTCCTGCAAAATCGAGAATGTGTAGACTGCGTCATATCGCTTATTATGGAATAAATGACAAGCATCAGGTAGCGTTACCTGTGAGGCTCGTCGTAACAATATTAAAAAACGAATATCTTTAACACCATTAAGCCTTGCTGGATATCTGGCGTATTTCACTCTCATATATGACAACCCACATCTCATGTTTTCTGCAAGAATAATAATGTGTAACGAATCTCTTTGAGATTAAACCAGAAGTATTCAATTTTGTTAGTTAAATTCAATATTTTTCCTTGAGGTCACCATTGTACCATCCTATAAAACTCTAAATCCTGCGGTTTTATGATGGAATTTTCACGTTTAAATGTGAGTTTCTTAGTTTCTCTTCGGTGTTGTAAACCGAAATAATAATCGCTATGCCGTAACTCTTTGATTGCCATGTATTAATATTCATCTTCATCATATTGGTTTCTCGAAATAGAATGACTGCTTCTCCATGTCGAGAGCAGAGGTTTCAAGCACACAGTAGTCCTATACCTCAGCATAAATATAAATGCAAAAGTGTCACATAAAAATGAAGCTGCATGAACGATGGAATACACATTATAGATAATACAAAATAATAGAAAAGTGAATAAACACTAATGTTAAACGTAATAAAAATAACAATAAAAAAGTAAAATTTAGTTTACAATGAAATGAACAAATCGGTAATAAATTATATTACATTTATACAATTATATTAAGATTCAAAAAACGCAATTGTAGAACATCGTCAGAGACTTATAATGCCAATACGTCAGCTAACAATATATAATACAGAATACATAATCTCTATTTTTGAATTAAAACTAGTTAATAAAAGGCAGACAAAGAACTATACATAATAGTTATTGGCGCATAACATATATAAATTTAAATTGTTTATCATTAAAACTTACAAGAGGATTGTACAAGCATCTTATGGGAATTAGGAAGAAAATAGTATATCGCCTTTTAAAAGTTTGTTACTCCTTGTATGTATATAAATATTACTGTAAAAAATTAAGGATTAATAACAAATTATTTGAATTCTTTCAGTTGCTGACATATAATGTAGAAGAACGTTCTGAAGTACCACTGTCACATTGACTTCATTTCCCTTTTACCTGAGTTATGTTTATCAGTTAATTTTCAGAATTTGAACTGTATTATTCAAAACATCTTTTAGCTACCTGTTACAGAATGATACATTCTGGAATTAAACTCTTTTAACTACATTTGTTGATATAAGCTATACGAAGAGTACACATGTAATATGAAGGGTGTGTGTGTGTGTGTGTGTGTGACTTAAAAATACAGTAATATAGTAATTCATTCATTTATGACACAATTAGTAATTTTTTGTAACCACGTATTTAGAGTATTATTCTTCTATTCTTCTCGTAAACAACGTGAATTCTGCGGGCCGGTGAGAAAAATTATCACTAAATTAAATGCCTGCAAAAAATTAAATCGGAATTACGAAAATTTCAACATGACGCCAGTTCCCTCCCTCTCCCCTCACACACAAGCGCGCGGACACACACACACACACACACACACACACACACACACACACACACACACACACACACACACACACACACACACACACACACACACACACACACACACACACACACACACACACGCGCACACATGTACATATATCAAGAGAGACACGGGTTTGTAGTGACCGAGTCGGTCAGAGGACGAAGGGATTTCAATACCGCTCAAGTACACTTCACAACTTCATAAAAATTGTGAGACTTCTTTTTAATTAAAAAAAATGATATGGACTGCGTGAGTCGGGAAGGCTAAGCGATCTGGTCACACACTAAATTTTAAAGTAATATTAACCGACATCAACCACTACAAAATCTGTGAATTGTTTATACTCGTTTCCGTAGATCTGAAATCCTACAAACATTTATAGTAGTATACGTGAATTTTAGTGTAGTATAACATTTTAGAGTTTAGCAGTATACAAATATTTTGATATACTGCATATGGTACTGTAATATAACTGTTGGCTCTATTTACCCAATAGGCTACATGATACTCAAAAATTAATTTTAGAGTGCATAAGCATAAAAATCTCTAATGAAACACTGTGGTAAACACACACGCGCACACATATGTCACATATCATGCTACGGCAATCATTATAGTAACTGTAGTAAAAACACAGAATAACCCACTATGGGAATTACGTAGTAGTCAGTTCAAAAATGTCAGTGCTTGATAAGAAACGTCTGCATACAAGAAGCAAGTGTTTCTATATTGGTTTTTGTAAGATGTTTACATTTATGAAAATTCTTTCTACCCCCCCGCCCAACACACAAATATACACTGTTTTCTAAAAGAGTATTTTCAGACCAGTAAGCTGGAAGAGACCCATATTTCCGTAAAACGATATATATTTCCCGATAACATGCATTACTTATTCACATCATACACTGTAAGGAAATTAATAAGACATAAAATAAAGTTACTAATCTTTGTAAATATTGTCACGTAAAGAAATCTGACATTTAGGTACTACAATATCTCGAACGATACTCAAAAAATAACTAAAAATTTTATCTAAAGAATCAATCAAGTAAAATTAGCAGTTGATGAAAATGAATTTATACCAACAAAGCCTATTTACTCGTAGGAGAAATCATTTATACATTATTGTTGAATGGTTGATGTGCTATTGTATGAGAAACGGTGTTGGTACGATGGCTAAAGGGCAGAAAATTTAATATTAGCTATTATTTTGTGAACCATAATGTTACAAGTGGATGTTGGAAGTTCGAACTGACATATTATAAAAATAGAACTACAGAAAAATGAGAAAAACCTAAAGAAGACGGCCATAATTAGAAAAAAATACGGTTGCAGTATAGTAGATGAAAATCCGATCAGATCGTCATGAATAATGTAAATAATATGAAGTCCAGATGAAACATTATGTAAAAAACGATGAAGATGAAATCTGACGACAGTCAGTACGGAGGTGCTACAAGTGTAAACGTTTAGGACTCACGAATAAATGCAAACAACATTTTCATGCAGGAATCGGGTTTGTAAATGTGTAACGGACGCTGATTTGAATGCACAGTACAACAATTATTCTGGGAATAGTGCAAATTTTTCTGGGAATTGCCAGTAGCTCCTATACTGAATCGACTCCAAAAATACGGCTCGCTAAAACAGAGCAAGTGAGTAGTGCTTTGTGTACTGCGTTTTCCTTCATGCATATCTACGTGGATCCGTTGTCAGATTGCTTGTTTTATCAAACAGAGTTAACTTAACAGAGTATGTGAACGTGTTTGACAAACATCGTGTAGACGCTGCTATCAAAGACAACAAACTAACTACAGCAAGTACTATACGGCGCTAGAAGTATTAAACTGTTGTTAAGAGTGAGGGATAATTAAACAAATTAGGCGGTTTATGAGCGGCAACGACGGTGACTAATAAATAGCCAATATTTTAATGACCTTAATTTCTTTGCTGATACAGGGACATATTTGTTAATTTACAACATAATTTAGGTTTAATAACTCAGTAATAAACCTAAAATTGAATTTCTGTATAGCTCAATAATTTTTGTGTAGTTCAATATTTTCTCTCTCTGTGTGTGTGTGTGTGTGTGTGTGTGTGTGTGTGTGTGTGTGTAATCCACACGCAAGAGGTTCGTAATTTAGTGTAATTTATATTAGTATTACTCAATAATCGGGTTCTTGTTATAAGAATATTTTTTTATTTTATATTTCATTACAGCGTTTCGACACCGTTATTTTTACTGTCACCTCCAGGTCTTTGAGAGATTTCTGAGTAAAATGAGTGTAAATATTTGAGGTCTCCTAACGTTATATTACATTTCTTTATGGTAGAGTATTATTCTTCATGTTTTGGAAGTTTACTGTTTTATTTTTTATTTTTTAAAGATGGATTTGTGTTTAAAAAGTACTCTATGCGAATAACATATACCGTACATTTAGTTTTTACTTCGCAAATACGTATGCTCCAGATTCCTAGTACCTTTGTCAAACGTATCGATTTGCTGATATAGAAGTACTAATCTGCAATGTGAACAAGGTTATAAAATATTTGAACCTTTATGAATTTTACTATAAACTTTTCACAAAAAGTAATACGAGTAGCTTTAAGATGTTTTAAGATAAATTGTTAATATCTGATTTAATAATAGTAAAAGAACATGCGGTTTGCTATTTATGTAAAAAGAAGGTACCGGATTAATTTGCCCTCGGATTCCAGAACCTAGTTAATTGTACGGCAAGCGGGACGCAAATACCAACCATTTATTTGTGTTCAGTACAACTCCAATTGGTGAAATTTCTTGAAGTCGCGACGCCATTGGAAGTACTACCTCGAAATCCATCAATAATGTGTCTACGGACATTTGCTGATTCTTATCGAACAAATCCAGGTTAGTGACCTTGATCTAGATTCTCAATCTCATACGTGTCAACGCATTAGACAAAAAAAAATTGTATATGGCGATATTTTACGAACAAGTGTGATTTTCGTGTTCTAATTAGCAAGGGCTCTAAATTTGTAATACCACACGATGGTTCACCACAGCACGCCTTTTTAAAAAGAGCACAGATAACCTGACAGGCAAAGAGTACAGTCGCTTATGAGCACAGAAATGACCATGAATTTTTTACATAATGGTCTTGTAGCTATGGTACAAGAGGATTACAGGAGTGCTGTGTCATTGGTATGGACAATGAGAACAACAACTTTAAATCCAATGCAGCGCTTTACTCAGAGTATAAGACACACAAACCTTTGCAGATTGTGAGACGGCACAGAGCTTTACAGTATAAGCTTGACAGCATTGCCCTGGATGTGATGTATGAAATGATTCGCCTACCGATGTGTTACTGCCAGTACAACCCAATCGAATCGAAATAGGCTCAAGTGGAAGGAGAGGCAACCCAGAAAAATTCTGCTTTGAAATGTATGAAGTAAGAAGACTTTTATGAAGAAGGTCTTCGCGACGATGACATACAACCCACTGTCCTGCAAGATAGTAATTTTTAATATTTCTTTTATGAATTTGCTAACTGCTATAATTTTTTATTGTTCGACTAAGCTTTTCGTCATTACTGACATCTTCAGGTCTTAAACAACAGATAAAATTGATAAAAAAGGTCTTTTAAATTGATAAAAAAGACAACATATTTAACAGAATGGCAAAAGAAACAAAAAATAGAACATAATCCTGAAGCTCCAAAATTTAGATGTCAAATTAAGTTACATAAAAAAGAAATGCCATTAAGACCTATAGTATCATTTATAAATTCGCCAACATACAAAATATCAAAAGAAATAAGTAAAGAATCAAAATGGCATATGAAAAAGAAGAAATCCACAGCATAGAAAATAGTAAAAAGGTAATAGAAAGATTAAAAGAAATTACCATAACAAATAAGACAAAATTAATGTCATTAGATATAAAAGATATGTACACCAACATACCAATAGCAAAAACAGTAGAAATAATAAAGAAAAACAAATTAAGTAATGTAGAATGGAAAAACGAAATAATAGAAGGATTAGAATTATGCCTAAGCCAGAACTACTTCAGATTTAATAACAAATTTTACATACAAGAAAATGGATTACCAATGGGATCACCGCTTTCACCATTAATGGCAGAGATATTCATGAATAGCTTTGAAATCAAAATTTTAAAAGATATAGATAAAGAAAGAAGAATTAAAAAATGGATCAGGTATGTAGATGACATACTAATAGTTTGGGAAGGTGAAGTAAATGAATTTAAAAAATTTACGGAACAACTAAATAACATAGAAAAAACAATAAAATTTCAAGCAGAAATTGGAGGATTAGAAATTAATTTCCTGGATATCAATATAAAAATTGAAGATAACAAACTCAAATTCGATATATATAGGAAAGAAACATACTCAGATTTAATAATTCCACAAGAATCATATCATCCAGTAAATTATAAAATGGCAGCATTAAATTCATTTTGCTATAGAGCTATAAATTATCTAGAAAATGAAGAACTCAAACAAAAAGAATTAAAGAAAATACAACAAATAGCAAAAAATAATAATTACAACCCTAAAATAATTAATAGAATAGTTAAGAAAATAGAGGAAAATAAAGAAATAGAAAATAACAAAAAAGAAAAAACAAATGAAGAAAAGAAATATAAAGGAGCAATAACATACATAGGATATCAAACAAAAATGTTACAAAAATGTTTCGAAAAATATGAAATACAGATAGGAATAAAGAAAACGAAAAATGTATTCGAATATATAAAAAATGATAAAACAGAAGAAATTCCATTAACAGAAAAAAGCGGCGTATACAAATTAAAATGTGGGGAATGTAATAAGATATATCTGGGCGAAACTGGAAGAAAATTTAAAATTAGAATGAATGAACACGCAAAAGGAGAAGGGGTTAGAGTAACGAACTCACTATATGCAAGACATTTCAACGAATCAGGCCATAAATTCATAAATCCCAATGAAAATATGGAAATAATCAAAATAGAAAACAATCCGCAAAAAAGAAAATTAATAGAAGAACTAGAAATACTTAAAGTTAGAAAAGAAGATAAAAATAAATTAATGAATATAAAAGTGGATTTTACAAATGAAGAAATATTTTATTATATATTAAACAATAAACAAAAATAAATTAAAATAATAAGAATAACACACTAAAAAATGACGAAATGTAAAAGGTTACAAAAAAAAAAAAAAAAAAAAAAAAAAAAATTATAAGTCAAGAATGAAGAAATTAACGGGAGATTCTTAAAACAATTTGACGGACGTTAGAAAAATGCCTAACGGAAAAAGGTAGACAAAGTTCCCGTGAAGAGCGGTAGCAGCTAGAACCAATAGGAGGGGCGATGACATAAGGGGAGGGGCCTAAAGTATAAAAGCCTACAACGTACAGTTGATAGACGTTGTTTAAGACCTGAAGATGTCAGTAATGACGAAAAAAAAGGTTGTTTAAGACCTGAAGATGTCAGTAATGACGAAAAGCTTAGTCGAACAATAAAAAATTATAGCAGTTAGCAAATTCATAAAAGAAATAGTAAGGATGGCTGCTAATTTAAACAATACGAAGTAATTTTTAAGTTGATAAGGCAGTGATATATGCGGCGACGAACTGCACACAAGTGTTGAAGATGCTGTCGTTTAAAGCAGAAGACTTTCCTAATTTAACATTTATATTAAGTATGTAAATTAATGATTGATCAGAATTGTTGTGACGTTTGAATCTACTAAATTAATATTTCCCTAATTTTTTTTAATTATGTATATTTAAAAATGAATTAATTTATTATTATTTTTGAAACGGCATTATATGTTAAACATTCATTATACGTATATGTTTGTATAGAGTAGGTACGTGGTAAAATGTTAGAATTTAATTTCGCGTCTGTCAGTCACGGCAGATGACACGACAGAGAATTAATTATTGGAGTCGACTTTCAGTAACAATCTCGACATTGATACAAACGTGGTTTGTTTATTTTCATTTTATAAATATATCTACACGCCATTGTCAGAATTAATAAATTACGATGTTTAGTTATGCGCACGACATTTTCTGTGGTCAGAAAGTTTTACGATAATGAGTAAAGTACGATAGACGAGAAAAAGAAAATAAAACAGTCATGAATGACAACAACGATGGCGCGGTGAGGAAGGAGCGTGGTCGAGTGGGGAGAACGCTACTTGATCCTAGCTGTTCTAGTCTCCTTTACCTAATCTAACGTGGTAGCGGCTGGCATGGTGGTGCTAATAGTATTTGAAATCGTAGTTCAAGTGGTGATACTGGTAAACACTTACATAATGTAGTGGGGCTATGTAGTATACACATGCATAATGATCTATGATATTAACAGTTATGTTTCTCAGTGGGTAAATGCCATTAAAAAGGTTTTAGGCCCATTTGCCTGTAATTAATACATGTAAATAAAACATAAAATAGGCAGACGACATATTGTATTTATGTGTATAATTTAACACCCAAACAGAAAGGTTGTTTGGATGATAATACAAATTTATAGATGAAAATGATAACATTAATACACTTAACATGTTACAAATTTATTAAAACGTTTAAGTCATGTAATAAAATATCGGTATGGAGAACCATACATGACTTCCATGTTCTAAGATTTATATTTAAAATCATTTTCGAAATTAAATATTTCCATAGAAACTACTTCTTTCTACTTACTGCTTCAGCCTTAAGCACAGTACTGTGGCCACTAACGTATACCACCTCACGTTATCGCACTCGATTTTCACTGATGATGGAAGTCGATGGCACTGCCGAAATGTCTGGTTTTGCAGAAAACATTGGTCTACGGCCAAACAGGCCGGGAAGGAATTTTAACAACAAACTACTTCTTGTTGCCGATAACGTAGTACATATATAAAAAAAATTATCCCCTCCCTCCTTCAAATATAATTTTCGTTTATAGAAAATTACCCCCACCCCGTTCAACTAGCCGCCTCATTTATACATATTTCATCTACGTTTCTACGGTGGATTATTAAGATTTTCTTATTAGGATACTTTATTTAACAAAATTAACTACTTTACTCTTGTTACAACAAAAAATGTTTCAGGTAAACTACCCTTTTCCCGTAACCGATCTTCACCAAAATCAAAAGTACTTGAGTCTTCTACAACTCAGGTATATATGTAAAAAATTATTTGATTCTGTTTGAATTTACGGCAGTTATCGTTCGTCATTAAAAAATTTCTCTTGTTACAACATAGAATGTTGCTGGTAAACTACCCCTTTCCCTCAACCGATCTTCACCAAAATCAACAAGCCTTGAGCTCTCTACAATTTAGGGATGTACGCAAAAATGTATTTGATTATGTTTGAATTTACGGCAGTTATCGTTCGTCATAAGAAAAATTACCCTTGTTAAAACATAAAACGTTGCTGGTAAACTACCCCTTTATCTTAACCAATCTTCACCAAAATCAAAAAACCTTGAGTTCTCTATAACTCAGGGAGATATGAAAAAAATTATTTGATTCTGTTTGAATTTACGGCAGTTATCGTTCGTCATAGAAAAAATTACCCTTGTTAACACATAAAACGTTGCTGGTAAACTACCCCTTCCCCTTAACCGATCTTTACCAAAAACAACAGATCTTGAGAACTCTACAATTCAGGGCCGTATGCAAAAAATTATTTGATTCTGTTTGAATTTGCGGCTCTTATCGTTTGCCATAGACAAAAATCTACACACACACACACACACACACACACACACACACACACACACACACACACACACACACACACACACACACACACACACACACACACACACACACACACACACACACACACACACACACACACACACACACACACACACACACACACACACACACACACACTTTTCGAAAAATGACTTTTCTTCATGTTTTGAGGGTAGTACAATCACAATCTGCACTTATCTCGAACACGATTTTTTTCGCCATCACCATACTTCCATTTCCTTATGGAACATGGAAGTAAAAACATAAAATTTATACAATTAGGTATTTGTATTATTAAATAATAACCGTAAGAAAATAACACTCGTACGCGTATTTTGTTCTTGATAGAATTTTTTGACACGCGACACTCAATTGCCTGGAGCCTGTTATACGTAACAGCGCTTGAAACATATTTTTCCGATGTTCAGGGGGGTAAATTGTCGTCGTTTCGACTTAAGTAATTGTGTTGAGAAACGTGCTGTCATCGTCTCATCCCGTTTGAAGTAAAATCTAAAGGAAATTAAATTATCTTTAAAAATAAGTTTAAAGTGTTTTATGTGAACTCATTTTATGAGAAATAATTTATTGACGTTCAATATGGCGTTTTATAATTTACGGATTCAAGAAACTAAACTACCATTCACGTCTGAACAAATATTTGTATTCAGTACATACGTGAGACAGAATAATTGTACTCTGGAGTAAGCTCGGTTAACACAGATATAGACCACACAGAAGAGTACTCTGTTGCGTCTACGCTTACCGCATTCTAACATATATGCGTGGCATATAGTCCTACCAAACAACCGAGCACGTACTAAACCTTACTGTTTGTGAGCATAGTACAACTTACTAGTACTAATTCTTAATTATATGTAACAGTAACAATAAAACAAACACTGTTTTATAAAGTATATTCTGTTAGTGTGGAAAAAAATCCGAACAGTTAATTTTATTTAAACCTCTTCAGTGATATTAACATTTGTAAAACGGACCTTAACCATCACTTAACCGTTGTAAAACAAGATTGGCACTTGACAGGTTATACTGCGCTCTTTTAATACACTTATGAATTTTTTAGTTTTACTTAGTTGTGTACATTGTATTAGTATGTTATGCATCTATTTCATTTGTTTATCTGATTAGACCCTATCCATCACTTGAGTTATAGTGTATTATGTACGTTAGCTGTTTTCAATTGTTTAGCATTACTTTAGCCTAAAGACGACTACACAAGATTTCTTATGTAGTAAAGAGTATTGTGTTTTAATCTATTCGATAATGACTAAATTGTGTTTATAACATTTTTGGTTATAACATTTTTACAAGGTTTTCATAAAAACATAAGTAAACTGACTTGGAAACAGAAATGCACGTACAAATTGTTGAAGAACACCAAGGCTTCTACTAATTTCTGTGGTCGTCATTTTTTTTACGTGACTGTAATCTGTCAAAAGTCTAAAGCAAAGACAACATTTCGTCAATTACTTTTGTCAGTGGTGCACACACGTCTTTAATATTTGAAATCAAGTAGTAACCATAAACTGATATATGTTAAAAATATGTATTTGCAGAAACACACACACAGGCAGAGAAAACAACACGATTGCGTGCGTGTGCGTGTGCGTGTGCGTGTGTGTGTGTGTGTGTGTGTTAGTGTGCTTGAAATTTATATTATTTACATACTATAAGCTTTGATTGCCATGCCAATTGTATTTATTCAGATGAAGTAAAATATGAAAGTTATTCTTATAATTATGTGACTAAATTCATCTTTACAGAAAATTTAAATGACATTATTAACTTAACGGGTCAGGGTAAGGAACTGTACCAAATATGTATATAATCTCTCAAATAAGTTTCCTTTTTTTTCTCTAGCTTACAGAAAACACCCACCGTCGCGAATGCTGAATTCGGATTCACAAAGACTGGCATTTGCCCACAAATTCTGACATATTTGAAGACCATTTGTTTGCCTCTGCTGACACCACAAATATTCCCCCAAATCTGCAGAATTAGAACAACGTACCTTCAAAACTCTTGAATATAACAGCCAAAATGTGATGATAATTCAAGAACATTAAACGAAAGTAGCTCACCTTTGGTCTACACATCACATGACGCCAAAACATCAAATTCGATCAGAAAAGAAGTTTTCAAAGCACAAAGTCTTTATCTATCATCAGTCCCATTAGCGTAAATATTAACTGAGAAGCAAAGGGTGAAAAAGTCAGGGATCGGTAGTTGTAGCAAGTTAAAAAAAAAAAATGAGCTCAGAAAATCTTCGAGAACTGATGAAAGGAGACTGGATCTAGATAATAAGGGTGTGTAAGAAGAAGAATTGCTCTCTGATAGTCCTTTTGAAAACGAACACTGGCCTTGACTCTACTGTAATGAACTCTACACTATTTCAAGACATGGCTGCAATGTGTAACCGCAAACGCAAACCATGGACACATTGCGATTATGCTGGACTATCAAAACAATAGTAAAATCTTTATCTGTGACACCAGCAAGTCTAAAAGTATAAAAAGTAATTTTTATGTTTAAGTTTTTATATTTTATATAAAATTTGCTTATTTACAACTTGACTCCGCTTAAAAACTCGTTGTTTCTCACATATAAGATTATAATTTATGATTAATGAATCCAGATTTCTAATAAAATTTATTTTGAATTCATTTCGAAACAGCATAGATATTATGACGTAGGAAGAGTATTATTTTACCCACATCACTGGCTTAAAATGACATAGCAGCTAAATGTTTTCCTTATTTTTTAAAACTATATGTGCTATATATTATGTAGTTTTTTTTTTTAAACGGAATATCATTGTCTCTAGTTTCTCTACTTAGAAAGTTTATGTGGAATAACACATAACAGTACGGAAGTTTCTCTTTCAAACATATTTGCTCTATATACATAATATGTATATAAATAATACATAATATTGTTTAAACCGAATAATCCAAAACAAGGTTTCTTTAAGAGCTACGAGTCAAGGAAAAGTCTTTAAACGTGCATGTAGGTTAGCATTCACTGCATTACTTACCGACAAACAGAAGTTAGAAATGGACTATTTCCGCCAACGGGCATATGTGTGTGAGCGCTTCATAGATAAATTTACATTACCTGAAACAAAAATAAGTCAATTAGTTAAACTTAATACGGTACTGGTATCTACTCTTGTGTTCTCCGAATACCCTTAGGAGGTTATTATTTTTATTAAATTTTATGGTGTTATCATATAGTTTTTATCTTTCAATTAATCGATTTTAGAAAATATTTCAACTCAGAGCGTTACGTTTCACGGTGTATCTCCACATGTCTCTGATAATCGTAATTTCTAAACAAAATAGTCCGCGCTCTGCCCAATTTGTAGTAGGCCAGAGTCGCTGTTGTTATGGTGAGCAAG
The DNA here is from genome assembly GCA_034769895.1 of Magicicada septendecula. Lineage (NCBI taxonomy): Eukaryota > Metazoa > Arthropoda > Insecta > Hemiptera > Cicadidae > Magicicada > Magicicada septendecula. The sequence continues at coordinate 575,192,032 of CM068367.1, read as the reverse complement.
GTAAGAGCGTCCGTTGGTAGTTGAACTTTTTATAAAGATAATCAGTAATAACTAAAAAGTACTAACAATAATAAAACTGCTTGGGAAATTTATTGAGCAGCGATTGCTGAAGCATACTATTAACTACAACAAAATAATATACTATAATTAAAACTTGATGATAGCGTTGTGAAAAATTGTATTTCTCTGTATTTTTTTTTTCATTCCTTCCGGTTCGTGGAACATTTTAATTTTTATTAGAAGTAAAAATGGTGAATGTTATTATTTTTAACAAATCTATAAAATTAAGTTATTTTGATTACACAGTTTAAATTGTTCTAGAGGGGTGTGCGTACTAAATACATCGGTTCTTCGGCTATACATGTTCAATATCAGTAACATCCCCCCCCCCCACTTTCACTGCTGTCTTTTCTTTACGGGTGTACTATACATTATTATATATACTTCCTCTATTATTATATTATACATCCTCTATTCAGGATACAAACGCTATATTGATAGTAATTTTTAATTTATTATTCGTAAATATCTTTGATCAATCATTTTGTCTCAAATAGATGTATTAGTTATAACAACTGACCTCACCCTTCACTCAACAAACCTTTAAAATTTATAAAATTTGCTTTGCCTGTTACTTTTCTTCGGTGGCAAGGGTGGGAAACGTTACTGAGACATAAACCTTTGTTACACAGTGCCTGAACGTAGTAGTTTTCCTGTGTTGTACATTTCAGTATTCCGTTTAGTGTTATTCAGAAATAATATAATACTAGTATTAATTTAGAACATAGAGTTTATGAACAGAAATCACAGAAGAAGATAAAATGTACAGAAGTCTGAATACAGTCAGAAACAAAAATCACTAGCAATACCTGCAAGTAGTAGTCTGCTAGTGCACAGTGCACACAACTACTAGTGCTGCGTCCTTGTACTGCTGTACACGAGAACAGACAAACTGATATTTTTTCGGCGTTACACAAGTAACGCCAAATCAGGTCATTGGTCTAAAACTTGTGAAATGTTTTATCTTACTCATTGACAGATTCATGCTGACAGTATTGTGTACGCTATTCCGTGATGGTCTTGCTATTAATTTTCTTTCATACACATAAATACATAAACATATTAGAAGTATAAACACATAAACATAAATAAGCTTAGTAATCCTTGTTTAATGCAATCCTTGTTCATCGCTGCCTGTCTCCACATGTTGAAAATGCTGGTACATGCAAACCTTAGCAAAAAATTTCTTTGTCTGAATAATTATTATAATTATAAACACACACACACACACGCGCGCGCGCGCGCGCACACACACAGAGATAAGGTCATCAAGCAAAGTTGGATCAACAAAAACAGTATTAAACTATATAAATAAATATAAGAAATATTTTTTTGTCAATATTGCACGTGTAAGTTACTTTAAAAAAACGGAAAAACATATTTACTAAGTATTTACTTGAAAGCTTTGAACAAACATTCTTCATTAAGCTTTCTTGTATAACTTAATTCGTTCTATTAAACGATAAGGAAAAATTTAAGAAGAAAATATAAATCATTAAGCAGAACAGCTATCATTACGTCAAAGAGACAGTTCATGATGATTGTTGAAAGTACACATCTTTTTTGGTAATATTTCATTACTGGAAAAAGTATAGCTTCTGATGATAAAGGTAATGAATTATTTAAAAATTAAACTATTTAAGAAACATAACCTTGATTTAGAAAAGTAACCCATAAACTTGCTAAATTATTTAAAAAATGGAAAGAAAAAGTAGCAACATTACGTTTATTGTTTGTTCTTATTATATCACGCATTTCTGAGAAAACAAGCATATCCAATAGAATTATTAGTCACCTGACAGGATTATTTGATTTTTAGCTCACTGTCTGACAATTAAACTGATGTATTTCAAGCAGACATCTATTTCCCTCTCTATAATGTAGAGTAAGTGAACAATGTATTACCAATTAAGAATATAAAACAACTTATTCCTTCTATTCAATGAGATGGTGCACAATACAGATAATTAATATGTTACTATGTATGCAGTCAGTATACAAATAGGGGCGAATGGACGCAACCATCTCAGGACGTTCAAGGAATTTTCACGTTCGACGATTACATATACCGAGTAACCAAGGAATAGAATAAGAAATAAACGATAGTGATAGAGTAGTGCACGGAAGTGTTGGCAACGGGCCGATCTATTAAAGACACTCATGTGATTGCGCACTCTTCGACCGGTCAGAAGAACCACAGAATGGCGGCCGTAACGATAGTCACTCGATCGTACATCCAGTGAAAATATAAGTACAAGAACAAGTGTAATAGTCAGCTGATTGTGCACAGTAATGTGTACTATATCCTATTCAGCCGTGGAGATTATACTAAAATTGATACCGCCGTATAAAAGGTAAAACGTTTTACCTTATATATGTCTAACCGTATAAAGGAAACACTGTCTTTGAAGTCGTGAATTATGCAATTGCAAAATAGGATACCTGCCTTCACATAAGCCTCAAATTTTGTGTTAAATTAAGGAGTATACATTTTACAATTACAAAACAATAATGTCTGTAATGTGACCGCACAATAGTTAAAGTCGTCAATGATTATTTCAAAGTCATGACTAAACTCAGACGCAGTAATAGACATTGTTTTTATAAGCCCAGAAACCATAAGACTGCTTGTTTAGGTTTCGTTATAACACACGTGAATTTTACCGATTGAAAAGTGAGAGCCAATTGGTACATGTACTATAATGGCCTAAATGTTTTGTTACTATAATGGCTTAAATAGAGTTCTGTGTTCATAAATGCATCAAAAGACACATTATTTTTAATGTCAGATATACTCCCCTTATATCTACATAAAATTAGTCCGACGAGACTGTCAGTGTTCCCTCATCGAAATGAGTGTTTTATATTGATAACGATGTATTTATAACGTACTAAACTTCAGCGCCAATACACACAAGAGTCCTTACGAGAGGCCGTTACTTTCGTAGATAGAAAAGTGTATCTGATTTTTGTAAATTCTGGAACTGTCAACTCTGTGGATTGTCTTACCTTTCTCGTGTTACACATGATAATTTCGATACCGAGCGAACTGCCGAACTCGAGCATACACACGCGTACTCTAAAGCAACATTAAACAAAAATTAACCTACATAATTCAGATAAAATGGAAGACGGGAAAATAAAAGAAAAAATTTATCAGTTATACAAAATTTACATAATGAAAAATATTCCTTTTCATATTTTAACGCAAACATAAAAAGCCGCCTTATTTTCTTCAGTCCCTCGGCATTTCGATGGCTGTAAACAATTCTCTCGCAGGCCGATGAATTACTTGTGTTGTTGAGCCGTATTTTATGTCACGTTCGTTGTCGACTTTATCAGGTGTCTACCAACTTTTAAATATGTGTCGTAGTAAAAACAAAACTTTCCATTAGACCAGACTTCAGTTCTAATGTACCTCCTATTTAACACTAATAAAAACAACCACATAGTGAAAGTAGATTCACATTATATTATACCACAAAAACTGTACTTGGAATATTAACGACAGCAAGCTTAATGAAGAATTTACTTTTACCTCTTTTTGCAAAACTGTTGTCTAATTGTCATACAATAATATTGACCAATAATATATTTTATGTGAGAGATATGGAAATTTCATGTTTTACCTTTTTTTTTGTCTCTAATCCATAATACACTCAGAACTCACGCTTTGTATTTCGCATACTCCGATTTCGGTGTGAAAACTTGAAGCGTATTAAACATACGTCTACAGTATACGGTTACATAGTATTGACAGTACTATTAGTGGTATAGTATCAAGTTTCAGGATGATTATACTGACTTGTTAGATACGTTTATGGCCCTACTTTGAGTTGTCAAACTGACCCACAGTACTTTTTATCTGATGAAATAATTATGTGTGCAAATTCCGATTAGTAACACACTCCATAAATACGAATTGTAAGTAATAAACAATACGACGCTGAGAAAATACTTACCAAAGTCTAATTATTACTCGTATATGGAAACATTTGCAGCACATTGGAAGCAATTTAAAACACTAGATATTCGAAACGTTCGTAACAGAATAACATCCCCCAAACCTGTTTACACAACAAATAACGTACATCGCTCAATTCCATTGTTATAATTAACGGTAGTTTCAGTTCATTCACTATTACGTAAAAAATGTTAACGGGTTTTGTAAAATTACGTTTCAGAATAGTTGAGCGTTTAAAGAACGGTTTGCGTACAAAAATGACGTGACAACGAATAATTGGAATGGAATTAAACTCACGGAAGGAGCAGTTACACCGCAAGAGCGCTGTCGTGTTTATGACATTCATGACGTTTGTGCATATGTTACACGTTACACGTCAATTACTGTCATACGGATGTGTCTCAATGTCAGGGATGGAATAAACCAGCATTATATATATAGAAGAAACTGCAAACTATTCACTGAAGTGGGTCACTGACATTAAGAGGCTGCAGTAATTCAAACATTTTGGTATAAAAAACAGAATACAGTATCTTTGGAAGAAGTATTCGTTCATGGATTGCGTGTGCAGTTTTGCGCGTGTCTTAGTAGCTTACTCCATGGGAAAAGTGAGGCAGGCAAATTGCGTCGTTTGTGTGAGTTGTACTTTCATTCAGGACAGCTAGCGTCGCAGTATGGAATTATCTACAGTTTTCTAGGCGCCTTCGGCTGCGGGATTATTCCCCGAGCATTCTCTCACGCAGTTCCTAGAACATCTACTAACCTTGGGTGAGTTCGTTGCAAATGCTTGTACATTCTTTTTGAACGCCTTTGTAAAAAGTGTTTTCCGTGTGCCAGATCTGAAGTGTTTCACGTTTGTCACACCTGTCAACTAAAATTGCTTTTTCTGTTGTGTAGCAAGGTGTATATAGACCTAACGTGTTAAATACAGCGCTCCGCGAAGTTCTATGAACAAGCATTATTTAGAAGAAAGAACAGTTGGTAAACCGAAGATGCGCGTATTGAACAGAAGAAATCATAGTGAATATGATGATTTATATAAACGTTTCTGTATTTTGTCAAACAAATAAAAATACTTATACCGAACCACGGGGATTTATTATCCTGGAAAGGATACTCCACTCGTTGTGAGCTCTAGAATTCATTAGTAAGTTTCCTGAGCTGCAGAACTCGCTCACTATTTTAAACGAAATATGTTTAGTATTAGACAAATTTCAATTTTAGAACATTTTGAATTATCAGGAACAATATGGAGCCACCAATTGCATTACTGACTTTCTTAGTAAATCGACAATAATTGTAAAGCAAACATTCGTACAAGAAACATTAAATTTCAAAACTACTGCATTAGTTTTTTGTTAAACTTATAACCATAATGCCTAAATGTTCCAAATGTTCACTTTGTGTATGTTTTCATAGATAGTATGATGTTTCATAGTAATGTATGATTTCACAGACCTACACTTAACACTTTTCACAAATATAAATGACTGATAATATTATATAAAGGCTTTTGTAAACATAGCTTTCAGACTTTTTAAAGTAGACAAACATGTGCAAGAGGTGTTGAGAGACATTAATTTTGTTAAATGATTAAAGATACTGTGTTTCCGTTTTAAATAAAATTCCTCATACTTGATCTATCCACATAAATGTTTACAACTGTCTTGAAATATTGAGTTCCGTTTGAAATTTTGAGCCCCTGAAGTTAACAAATTATTATAGTAAATGGTACGTTCGGATTTGGATTACAATTCTCTGCTACAATTTACAAAAATTTTTAATCCCTTTTATGAGTTTTAATGTCTTAAAATTATGAAATTTCAAAAAATTAATACTTTATTTAGATTTTGGTTAAAATTTTCTTTAACTTGCTATCCAACATGCATTTTTGCGATTTTATCAAACGTTTGACCAGCATTGTGGGCCGTTCATTTTAAAATTTGACCAACGTTCCCAAATATTTAAACTTCTAAAACTTTACACTTTATTCAAAGTTTTGTTAAAATTCGCTTTAATTTGCCACTCTACATTGATTTTGAGATTTATTTACCGTCTCACATTTTTTCCTTCCGCTCACTATTTTTGGAGTAATCAATTTGAAAAATAATATGACTGTGTAGGGTATACCACACAGTCATATATGCCACGTTTTACGAGAATCGGTTGGTGAGATTTGGGGTATGCCAAACGCTACCGTGAGACATACCTCAAACTGAAAGACAGACAAATGCAAAAGGTGGTGCTAAACCTGAGAACTGTCTTCGCTCGTTCATTTAAACGAATCTTTTAAATGATTTTGCCAATAAGAGCATACTCATCTAATACGAATTAATCAGTGTTTTTAAGAAAAAAGACTATGACAAGACACAACTTTAATTAATATCCATGAAAAATATAATTTGTATAGTCACTAGAGTGCTGCAGAATTAGCTCACTATTTGAACGAAGTAGATGTATATTATTACAGAATACATATAACAGTGCTCAATTTTCTCACCTGAAACTCAAAGGAACTTGTATTTTTATTTAAATTAAGGAATAAAACTCTAGTTAATATCATTCGAAAACGGTTTCTTTGGCAGACGAAACGATATAGTGTCTACACATTGTATTCGAATCTAAGCAGGCAACTGTTTATTGCTCTATAATACCTCCCTTGTATACACTACTGAATAATACGAACACTAAATACGTGAACGTTTTTTTATATGTGGTTGCTTTTGTACATGTAGAGAAATTAAACTGATATTTAAGAGCTAATAGTTGTAATTTCTGAAAAGGCATGTGCTCTACTGTTGTTTCAAAACTATAATACGAGATATACTAATCAGCCATGTGGAGTTTACAAATTGCAGAGGAAATCTTTTGTAGCCGTAACTTATAAAATCTACATACACCTAGGAATTACCATATTAAATATTACGTTTTAATAAGCGTAATATTTTTATCATCGATTTGACTTTGAAAGTATAAAACTAAATAAAATATATTCAGTTGATACAAAACTAGTTTAAGGTGACAGGCAGTGGGATGAGCATCGATTACTATTTCCATTTGCATGTATCCTTCACAACAAATTGATTGTCATGACGATGTATGCTTGGGGTAGCCTAAAAAGCAACGTTACATTTAACGTTCAGATGTTGCGTGGCTAAATACAGTACAGTGTTTTGTTGCGTGGGAGCCGCGTTAGAGAACCGTAGAATCATTAGGGAAAATTCACTCAGTGACGTTTCGTTAACGTCAATGTTGGATTATGTTCTCAGTTAATTAAAGTAAATAGCGGGTAGTTTGTATAATGGCTGTAGGCAGCCACGGGCAGTAGAAGATTACTCACGACTGATTGCAAACTTGGCTGGTACACGTTGTCTATCTCTTCACGCACACGCTTTACCCCTCTCTCTACACCAGCTTTGGTTTGGAAACATGAACGCAACCATTTACAAAATTGTGAACCAAATTACATTAAAATATATTCCAAAAATATGATAATATGGTTAAAAATGTTTTATTAATCAGAGAGAAACTAGTTCTCAAAACACAACTGGCAAAATGTCTGTGAAACTAATGTGAAGGAATGAGACTATGAAGCTTTTTTGTATGTGATATTCTGAGAAATGTTTCAGTAAATTACTGTATAAAATCTCGCACTGTTAAGGAGGCTGTTTCGTAAACATCAAATTGAAGCTCTCTCAAAGATTTGTTTCACTATTCGCTATTTTTCTAACGTCAAGTGATATCCAAACAGGTTATTTAAGTTTACGTTTCAATAGTGACTTTGTGCTTTTATTTTATTCGCTTCATCTAAACTATGTACGTGATGTCAAAACCAATTCTCATACTGCTCTTCATTCCTCAACGAATGTAGTTGACAGAACTTTGTCGCAGTGACTCTGTGTGCATCCACTGTATTCATCTGGCACAACTCTGTAACGCACGTGGTAATATACTCAACCTCAGCTTTATACATTCATACTTATATTGGGTTGGTTGGTTGGTCCATCTCACAGTATGCTGTGTACACTGTTACTAAAAAAAGATTTTCTACACTTCCAGTGTATCATTGTGTGGAAGCATTATAGACTTTAACTGTGTTTATACAGCTACTGTTTATATAGCACCTAACAGAATAACTGATTTTGTTCTTTTGAAATGTATACCTAAATGCATTAAATTTTTAATTTTATACTTTCAAAACTAATTATAAATTTGAAAATATTTTATCGATAAACATTGACTTTTTTTGTATTCACTTAATGTTGTGTTATGAAATCATAAAATCTACAAGATTTGAAACATTATACGTAAACCATTTCTGTAGTTAGTTTTTATCCAATTTTCTTTTATAGAGGGAGTGAATAATATTTAATCTCTGTTCTAAACTTCGATTTCTTAATGTAGTGGCTCGTCTAAAACTAAGCGTACATATTCTTGAATAGGCAAAACGCTTAGTGCTAAGAAAAATAAAAGTATTACACTTTAAAACAGTGTCGTTTTTAAAAACGCGGTGTATATTCAAAGAAGCCGTAATTCTTACAAAAAAGGCCAATAAAGAAATCTTTTTTAAGACTTTAAATACTAGATTTCTGTAAACGTGACATGACTTTAACAAACTTCGATTTAATTTGTGCTGAACGAATCCTTTTAGACAGAGAGTCATACAGAAGTGTACTGAGCGCACCGTCCTGAAGTGTGCCAGTTGCTAGGTCACAGCCCGATGGAGGCCAGTTTCATGAGGTGCAGCGCAGTCATATGATAGCAGTACAAAAAAGTTAGGGTGCGGGTCTTTTCTGTAAGAAATTGGCGTGCAAGAAGGATTTTTGTTTTGTTTGTTTTGATTTGCACTATGGCTTCTTTAACACGTATGGTTTACTCACAGGATCTTAGAAACTTATCTGGCGTGGGCGATTGATTCAGCCGCTAAAAGGCGTGGGCGGCAGCAATGCTCCAATGCTAGCCGGACGGCTTCCGCAAGGAACACTTGCAAACTCGCAGTTTCCCGTACCTAGAAACGACAGCGCAGCTGATGCGGCTTGGGTATATTCTGCGCGGGCGAATGTCTGTGAGCTGTGTATACGTCTAAATTTGGTCTAATTCTAATACTCACACAATGTACGTATTCTGCAAGTCTAATAACATGAGTTCGTAATCTAGTAACTATCGGTTTATTATAACTTTGTTTTTTATAGTGGAAATTTATTTTTGAAACATCAAATATTTTTCAAAACAGGTTTAATATTTGTTTAAGATTAGGTACAGCTTACCGAACAAGTTATCTGATAATTAAGCTGCAGGTTGCTTAGAAATGTATCACTATTATTTGACACTTTGTAACTACTGCTAAAAATCCAGGCAGGGACATACGAATCTAATACCGGTAATATAACAGTGTGAAATACGTCTACGCGTATGGCAAAGCAGAGAAAGGCTAGTGGAGATATTCGTCGTCAACAAAACTTGTGACATACCCAAAACAAAATTCCGTGGTACTATCATGCACGTATTAATGAGGGAGGAAATCTATGAAATTCCCCAAATTTAGAAATAATCGTTTGCAGAATACTCTTGACGGAAAATGATTTATTATTTATTAATATTCAAAAAGGATATTTTAAAGGAAAAAAGTTCATACCAAGAGAGAAAATTAGCATAAAACTGTTTCGCCTCACCAGAATCTCTCTCTCTCTCTCTCTCTCTCTCTCTCTCTCTCTCTCTCTCTCTCTCTCCCACAGTACTGTCTATATTTGCAGTTGCTGAAGTTGATTCAAGCAGCATGTCAATACAAATAAAAAATATAATATCCTTATTTCAAGCTACGATAAAATTTGTTTACGTAACAGAAAAAAATACAAATGATGAAAAATAATCGTACGTTAATCATTATGTGATGCGTGATTGTAGTGTCGCTCCCACATAAAGCAATCTATATATATAAAAATGAATGTATCTTGGTTTGTCCCGTATGCGTTCCTATACCATTCATCCGATTGCGATGAAACTTCGGTGAGTTGTTGTGCGCACGCCCGCGAAGGTTTCTGAATTAGTACAACCATTTTACAATAGGTGGCGCGCGAGTGTACAACTTCTGAAACCCATTATTTTAATTAACGGCAAAACATTCAGGTAAATATTTAGTTTAAACGGTAAATATTTAGTTTAAAGGGTAAATATTCGTTTCAACAAATGAGTGTATTTCATATAGTTTAGCGGCAGTTCGTGTGTTTTCGGTGTATGAGTGCGCACGCTTGACAGAATTGAATTGAATCAAATACAAACAGCGACATTTCAGTTCGTGTGTAACATAACAAGTGGTGTTGATTGTGAAATTCCAATTGCCGGTCGACATTAAATAATAGATATCACATGCATTTTCTTTGCTTTTTCCAAGTGAATTTGTAATAGTCGTCACAAAGCATTACTTTCGCTGTCAAATCAATTATGCCACCCAAACGACAAGCGATTGGTCGATCTACACCTCAAGCATGAAAGAAAAAGGCATCACGAGCTTCAGAAACAGACGAGCAACGGGAAGAAAGACTGGAAACCGTTCGAGTACGCACTGCTCAAGCCCGTTCGTCTAAAACAGTCGAGCAACGGAAAGCAAGACTGGAAACCGTTCGAGTACGCACTGCTCGATCCAGACGAACACTGCACGCTGATTTAAATCTTGGTGCATTACATTACTATGCTAATTATGATTACAGTCTTCATCCAAGTGTGGTTATTGGAAAAATGGATAAATTATGCGTGTATTGCAGTGCCCTCAAATTTAAGAATGAAACACCAGGAATGTGCTGCGCGGGTGGACAAGTGAAATTGCCAGAATTACATTCACCACCCGAACCATTATCAACGTTGGTATCAGGTGACACAAGCCAATCGAAACATTTCTTGGCAAACATACGCAAGTACAATTCATGTTTCCAAATGACATCATTCGGTGCAACAAATATCGTGCGCGAGAATTACATGGCAACATTCAAAGTGCAAGGGCAAATTTATCATCGTGCAGGATCACTACTACCACTGTCGAACGCAGATCACAAATTTCTTCAAATTTATTTCATGGGAAACACTGATGAACAAATCGATCAACGTTGTCGATTCAATACGGGCACTAAACGAGAAATTGTCGCTGCATTACAAACTTTATTCGATCAACACAACGAATTAATTCGATTGTTCAGAATTGCCCTTGAACAAATGCCAGCTGATGACTACAAAGTTGTAGTTAGAGCAGACAAAACACCTGTCGGCCAACACGAAAGACAATACAATGCACCAACAATTAATGAAGTGGCGATCGTTATAGTTGGCGAAGAATTTAACTCGCGTGATATAATTCTTCATCGCAGAAATGGTGATGTTCAGCGAGTCTTAGAAACTCATCGCTCATACGACGGATTGTAATATCCGATTTTATTTTGGCAAGGAGAAGATGGATATCATTTCAACATCAAATTGAGAAATCCACAAACAGATGAGGAAACGAATAAGAAAGTCAGTGCCATGAATTACTATTCATATCGATTGATGATTCGTGAAAACGCTGAAAATCATATCTTGAAATGTCGACAATTGTTCCATCAATACATTGTCGATATGTATGCGAAAATCGAAACCGAACGACTCCTCTACATTCGATTAAATCTAACCAAGTTACGTTCCGAAGAGTACATTCATTTACGTGATGCAGTTGTTAATGATGGCAATGTGAATCCCAATAAATTGGGAAAAATGGTCATACTACCGGCCACATTTACAGGGAGTCCACGGCACATGCATGAATACGCACAAGATGCAATGACATATGTTCGCGCATATGGCCGCCCAGATTTGTTTATTACATTCACATGCAATCCTACGTGGCATGAAATAAAAGAACTTTTGTTAACTGGACAATAATCATCGGATCGTCATGATATTTCCGCCCGTGTGTTCAAACAAAAATTGAAATCTTTAATGGATTTCATTGTCAAGCATCATGTTTTTGGAGAGACACGGTGTTGGATGTATTCCATTGAATGGCAAAAAAGAGGATTGCCACATGCACACATTTTGATTTGGTTGATCGAAAAAGTCACACCAGATCAAACTGATCAAGTCATCTCAGCAGAAATACCAGATGTCGACATTGATCCAGACTTATTTGAAGTCGTCACCAAAAACATGATTCATGGTCCATGTGGCTTACTCAACAACAATTCACCATGCATGTCTGATGGGAAATGCACGAAACGATACCCAAGAGACTTACTTGCCGAGACTATCACTGGCAATGACGGATATCCACTCTATCGTCGACGATCAACTGAAGATGGCGGCAAATCCATCACTTTAAAAGTAGGAAACAATGATGTTGAAGTCGATAATTGTTGGGTTGTCCCTTATTCACCGTTACTCTCGAAAACGTACAAAGCACACATCAATGTCGAGTATTGCAATTTGGTGAAAGTACATTTGCAAATATGTCAACAAAGAAAATATGTCATATTTGCAAATATGGTAGTTTTCGGAGTGGGAAATGCAACTGCATCTATCAAGAAATCGACCAATATCAACTGGGACGCTACATTAGTAGCAATTAAGCAGTATGGCGCATTTTATCATTTCCAATCCATGAACGACATCCAACAGTTGTTCATTTGGCAGTGCACCTTGAAAATGGACAGCGCGAGTAATTCACAACAGAAAATGCACGTGCAAGAGCATTGTCACCACCGCCAACAACGTTAACTCCATTTTTCTCATTGTGCGGGGATGATATGTTTGCAAAGACGCTACTTTACTCTGAAGTGCCAACATACTACACATGGAATGCATCAGCGAAAAAGTTTCAACGTCGCAAACAAGGTAAAGCAGTTGAAGGACATACCAATTTATATTCGACTGACGCGTTAGGCCGTCTGTACACTTTTCACCCAAACAATGCAGAATGCTTTTACTTGCGATTACTGTTAATCAACGTACGTGGACCGACATCCTTCCAAGAACTGAGAACTGTAAACGGTCAAGTATGTGCCACTTATCGTGAAGCTTGCCAAGAATTAAATCTTCTTGAAAACGATGCACATTGGGACACTTCACTCGCTGATGCATCGAATACTGCTCAACCACAGCAAATACGCACGTTATTTGCAATCATATTGACAACATGCTTCCCATCCAATCCAAAAGATCTTTGGGAAAAATACAAAGACTACATGAGTGGAGACATCCTACATCGTTTGCGTGCAACGAATCAAAATCCAGACATTCAATTTACATCAAACGTGTATAATGAGGCATTGGTTTCGATTGAGGACATATGTTTGGCAATCGCTAACAAAGCACTGGTACAATTGGGAATGGCTGCGCCGAATCGATCTGCAAACGACCTTTTCGATCGTGATTTGCAACGAGAAAAACACTTTGATGTCGACGAATTGGGTACATTTGTTCAAACGAATCTTCCGAAATTGGTTCCAGAACAACGCATAGCATATGACAGAATTATGCATGCAATTACAAGCCAAAGCGGGGGATTGTATTTCCTAGATGCGCCCGGAGGCACAGGCAAAACTTTTCTCATTTCACTTATTTTGGCAACCATACGATCACGAAAAAATATTGCACTGGCAATCGCATCATCTGGAATTGCGGCAACTCTTTTGGATGGTGGCCGAACAGCGCATTCAGCACTGAAATTGCCGTTGAATATACAAATCACTGAGACACCCACATGCAATATCAACAAAAATTCTGGAATGGGTAAAGTACTCCAATCATGTCAACTCATTATATGGGACGAATGTACTATGGCGCACAAAAAAGCATTGGAAGCGCTTCATCGTACACTAAAAGATTTGAGAGGAAATGAACAGCTCTTCGGTGGCGCACTCATTTTATTGTCTGGTGATTTTCTACAAACTCTACCAGTTATACCACTTTCAGCACCCACGGATGAACTTAATGCATGTCTCAAATCATCAGTTTTATGGCGACACGTACAGAAATTGACTTTGAAGGCCAATATGCGTGGTCAGCTACAACATGGTGCATCCGCTGAAAGTTTCGCAAAACAATTGTTGGATATTGGGAATGGGAAAATGGCAATCGATGAATCCACACAATGTATCACATTGCCAACAAACTTCTGTAAAATCACAGCAACCACAGACGAATTGATTCACAAAGTTTTCCCAAATATCGCACAGAATTAAAAAAAATCATCAGTGGCTCAGTGCACGTGCTATATTAGCAGCCAAAAACGACGATGTCAATGCCATCAATTTTAGCATTCAAAACGAAATACCAGGCGAAGCGACAACGTATAAGTCCATCGATACTGTAATGAATCAAGACGAAGTTGTCAATTATCCAACTGAATTCTTGAATTCACTTGATTTGCCAGGCATGTAGCCGCACGTTTTAACATTGAAAATTGGCGTGCCTATCGTTCTTCTCCGAAACATCAATCCACCACGACTTTGCAACGGTACTAGGCTTTCAGTGAAAAAGATGATGAACAATATCATCGAAGCTACAATTTTAAATGGAAAATTTAAAGGAGAAGATGTACTGTTGCCACGCATCCCAACGACTCCGACAGATATGCCATTCGAATTCAAACGTTTGCAGTTCCCGGTGCGACTCGCATTTGCAATGAGCATCAACAAAGCACAGGGGCAATCGCTACAAGTGTGTGGACTAAATTTGAAAAATCCATGCTTCTCATATGGACACCTGTATGTGGCTCTCTCACGCGTCGGAAAACCTTCTGATTTATTCGTGTACGCACCAGACGGAAAAACAAAAAATATTGTGTATCCAAAAGCACTTCAATAAACAGAATTAAAACACAAACACTTTCTTTCTTTGAGTGGCATTGCAACGCATGCCGGGTACTCGTACTAAATATATTATCGCATTAAATTGAAGACCACGCAAACGAAGTCGTGGGCAACAGCTATTTATTTATAAGAAACCTACTTTAATTGAACTTTATTAATTAAACTAACATTTTCATTACGTACAACGTGAAACTCCGTAGCGAAGCACGGGTATTCCGCTAGTAGACTATAAACAGTACCGCTTTGGAAATGGTATTCTCTTGTAAGTGGTAAGAGTACAGCGCCTAACAGCACACAGAAGCCAATTAAAGTTAGGCAAATAATTAAATGTAAGAAAATTTCCTAATAAATAGTCTGTCTGGAAAGAAATTACTTCAGTTGGCTACTCTAAGCCGTAGTTTACTTCTGTTCTGATTTAGGGGAAGGCTTGTTTGTTCCCTGTGTAATTTATATTTGTGTTTGTTGGCATTAACGTAGTGTATATTTAACTTCAGATAGATTTAAATGTTTTCCAAAAATATATAAATTCATTTGATTATAAAGTATCACTGATTAAGTAATTTGTTTAAAAAGTTGTATATTAAAAATTTAATTACATATGAATGTGTTAAATAAATATAATTATATATATATTAAAAAAATTACTTTTTGAGGCATCCTGAGACTCTACCGTGTTTGCACGGTATTTGTTTTAGTATTCATGCAATAATCGCGTCTTTGGTAACTTACTACCGATTTATAACATGCTATAATATAGTATACAGGAGGTCCTCTACTTTAGGGCACTGGACTATCTCACATTTTGTTCTTTCGGACATTCAAAATTGACACCCTTTATTCAAGTTTCGTACTATAGCTTCAGACTTTCGAACACTGATGTGAGGAACTGAATAAGCGTTAAGACAAGAGAACATTTCGTTATTGTTCCTGTCACTATGGATTTTCATAATTAATATACAGAATGAAAAGTGTTAAAGTGATTAATTTTTTAATATAATAAGATTATGGTGCAGGCTATGTCACAAGCACTGCTTATATACTTTACTAATGTAGGAAAATGGTTAATTTAGCATGTTACTGTATTATACTGTGTTGTGTTATCGTTGCTGATACAACGATACAACGTTGCTGTATTTAATGTATTTTAATCGGTGCTGTGTTTATACTCCTATAACATTTATATATAACATTACTAACAACGTGTATGTATAACTGGGGTTCAGGTGTAATTATAATAAGAGTAACTCTTTTAGGAATCGTACTATGTTTCCATTTATTAATTTAAACAAACATAAAAAAATATAATAGCATAAAATAATGATTAATTCGCCATACGATATCCATTATTTATGGTTTCAAAGTTTTTTTTTACTTGCCGTGTTCTCATCACAAACATATAGCTTATATTCTAGATATTATATTATCAATTTTAATTAAAATCTTTTTTTCATTATACTATGATTTCTTGACTACTCAGTCTGAATGTGTGCTTTTTTTAAAATTGTTAATACATCCTTATTCTATATTTTCTTTATATCTTTTTACGGCTTTATAACCATTTTAACACAATTAGTTGATTATTTTCGATGACTTTACGTTATGTGCTTTTACTAAGAAAAAGTTAAATAAATTAATTACTTGTTCATTCTCCAAGCAAGGATTTAAATTATCGTTACATTGACTGTGTTCATTCATTAAAGAAAAATAATTAAAGAATATTCTGATTACACATAAATTACATTGGTTTTATCTCTATCTACATAATTATTATTTAATCTTACAAAAATGTTTTGTTTTTGTTTTTCTTTTTATTAAAGTCTTTCAATGTCTTTCTCTCTGATAATTATATATTGGTTTTTCGTCACCTTAAATTCTGCAGATTTGTCCCGTTCTGCGTCTCGTTCTCTCGTCATCTGTCTGGAGTTCATGTTCTTATTTGTAGACTGCTTGTAAACGTCCCCCGATTTCTTTGTTACGGTACTTTTTAATTATTATTTTTCATTAATACTTTAAATCAAAACATTTGCCGTACTACTTTATAAGTTACGATTAAAAAAGATCATACTGATGTTAGACCTAGCGTCTAACTCTGTCCAAAGTAGTTAAAAAAATTCGCGTCTCGGACGGACATAGCGTACCGCCGCGACTGAAGAATGTTAGAAGAGAGAGTTCGTCTCTCCTGGGCTCATATTTATATCCACCAAGAAAACTGCACCTGTCGGCAAAGGAACAAGCCTGTCGAAAACTGAACCATAGCGTGAGTGGCCCACTCTCGTCTCATTTCACATATTTGCACTTTCTCGCTAAACACACTGTTTAATGCGGATTTCAAGGTGATATAATATTGTCTAATTTAATTATACATACGATATGTAATTATCATACTGATCGCACCATTAGTGTAATTATAATGCTTTAAAAATCGCACAGAATTCGCACTGATTGTCCGAATTACGTAGGATTCGCACTGCACTTGTGTCTGATTTTTACACATTTTTAGAAGTTTTTACATTCTTTCTAACGTTTATGGTTTGCTTAATAATAAATATATTCTTAATTTAGCATTGACTTGGGGTGAGGTTGCAAACTTTCAGGCTCAAACAGGCTTCACGCACACACACTATTTACTTGTGTACACGCTTACAGCGGTAATCGCGTGATCCTGCGTGTTGATTCCTGTTTGAAAGTCAGCTCCCAATTTCACACCTGCTCGTCTATTACATATTATTAAAATTAAATTAAATATTTATTTATCTCATATATGCGCATTACAGCCTATGCTTGTACTGTCGCAGTAATTATTGTTGTAATAAGAGTATTACGTAAACGTAAGCGAGAATAATATCAGATTTCATTACAGCACAGTGTATTACAGTTCGTAGGACCAATTCTACTATCTTAGGTTTAGGTGTACAACACGCCTACAGTAAATGCAGCCTACTATACGTACTGTATAGTACTCGACTTTCGAACTATTCGAGTTTCGAACACGTTTCCCTTAAAGTTTTGTGTTCGAAACTCGCCGATCCCCTGGTACTGTAGTATAGTATACGATCAGCCGATTAAGGACGTAAAGCAAAAATAAACCATGACGTTATGTAAGTGAAATGTATTGTAACAGAAGTCATTCAGTCTACGCATGGCGGTAATAATAATTAATTATGTGTATCGACGACAAGGTGTGAATATAAGCGCTGCTGTACCATTGCCAGAAGAGAAGTCAAGAAAATCAAGCGAAGTTCATGGGATAAATATGTCAGTGATATTGAACACGATGTACATGGTAGGCAGGACAAGCCTTACAAAATATTAAGGCATTTACATCAAACGGAAAGGGATAACCAGAAGGTCAATAATATCTGAGCAGCTATGGACCCAGGATCATCTAAAAGAAATAATCTTTGCTGATATCAGTAATTGTGTGGACCCAATAACAGTGGATGAATTGTTAGCTGCTCTACATCGCTGTAAAAATAGAAAAGTACCGGGCACTGATTGGCTGAGCGTGGAGTTTATAAAGTGTGCACCAGCCTTGCTGCATGATTGTTTGCTGGAGTTCGTTAATCTATGCTGGACCACTGGTCATGTTCCTGACGACTGGCGAATTGCAAAGGTAATTCCCATATTCAAGAAAGGTGATCGTAATGACTGCAGGAACTGCAGAGGAGTCAGCCTTCTTAATACTTTATATAAATTATATGCATCTATATTACGAACACGGCTGAATGCAATAACGGAGACCATGCTTTCAGAGGCCCAGAACGGTTTCAGGAAGAGCAGATCATGTTTAGATTGTATATTTACAATATCCCAGCTCATTGTAAAGCGTAGAGAGTATCAGCTGCCCACATACGTAGCTTTCATCGACTTCGAGAAGGCGTTTGACAGAGTTAGTCGGAGCAAAATATGACCAGTAATGGCAAGGAAAGGGATCCCACAACAACTAATCAGAGCAATACAGGTCTTCATGTGGAGAATAACATCTTTATAGAAGCAGGGAAACCGAGAACAGCTCCTAGAGGTGGCGTGATTGATTGTGGAGTACGACAAGGGTGTCCATTATCACCTTCTCTTTTAAATTTATATACTGACCATGTCATACAAAACTGGCAGATGTGTCTTCAAGAACATTTTATGATTTGTCACTTTACAACTGACACTTTGTTGTTTGCGGACAATCAGGCTATTCTGTCGCACTCGGAAAACAGATTGTAGATGGGGATAGATGTTAAATAAAATCAGCAAAGACTATGGATTGCAGATATCCACACGTAAGACCAAGGTGATGGCTTTTCGTGGAACTGATCCCGTACGGGCAAAAATTGTTATAGACGGTACTGTCCTGGAACAAGTTAGCAATTTTAAAACTTGGGCTACAGTGTGTCCTGTAATGCATGCAACGACGTTGTGAATAAGTTGCATAAGTTCAACCTTATGTGCGGAACCGTTAGGCGAACCCTTAAGTCAGCAAGTAAAGGAACACGCCTAAAATTCTACAAGGTGATGGCTCTTCCCACACTTCTTTATGGGTCTGAGAATTGGACTTTAACGAAAGGCCAGGCCAGTCGCATCCAAGCGGCTGAAATGAGATTTCTCAGGCACGGGCAGGGTATACTCTCCATGATCATAGAAGAAACACAGATATACGGCAGGAACTGAATATTATGAGTATACTCGACAGGATCTCCCAGTATCGCCTGAATTGGTGGGGACATCTTTGCTGAATGGATGACTGCCGCATCCCCAAACAACTGGAGTGACCAGCTCTAATATTTGCCTATTTGAGACCGGATCAAACCATCCTTGGTTTAATCCGTGAGATGATGATGTGTATCGATAGAAATGTTGTGAGGAGATAAGTGACAATAATTTTTATCCCCTTTACTTATTGTAGGACTCTCCTCCAAAATAAAATTCTGCATATGCCCATGCATAAACAAAACATAATACCGAAACCTGAAGGTCAGAAAAAATAACGTCTATGCGGATTAATAGACATTAAAAGTAACATCTCTACAAATACGGGAATTCTGGACAGACATAATTCTCGGATGCGTGAAAAGTGTTCGGGAGAAGCACGGAGTTGAGAACTGCGCATCTATTTATCATCCGCCGTGTCTGAGCAAAATTCCTCTACGTGTGTGAGTGTAATTGAACTAAATGAATGAATATAAAAAAATTAGACACACATAGGCCTACACACACACACACACACACACACACACACACTACATACACAATCAACGCCTGTTTTAGGATAATTCCTTTGTTATTGTTTTTTCGCAAAAACACTAGCGGACAAAACTTTAAGGATAATGGACTTTCTCATTCACTTCATTTTTATTCGTAACACACAAAAGACACGTTTGAATAGAGTTACCGTCAGCCATTACAGTGCAGTTGGTTGGATCAATTACGGGCGGTCGCCGGCACTTCTCGCAAAATATGTTGAAAGAACGAACATTTTTTGGCTCGGTCGGAAATTTTACTACCCTTCATTTGTAATATAATTCTTATCCGTAAGTTTTACGTTATAATTACATAATTACGTAATTTACGTTATAACATTCCCCCCTGTATAACGTAACACTACTTTTATTTTCAATAAATACGTTCTGAATACATAGCAATATGGTTAAATTTATAGTACATTAATATGTCAAATGTGCAAAGGAATTTAACAGGTTTTAGTATGATTGTCATTTTTTATTATATTTAATAATTTTTCAGCTGATAGTGCCGTAAAAGATGCGTCACGGTTATAAGTTGTTTAGAGTCAGTTTCTTTAACAATGTTAAATAAATCAATATTACAGGAATGTATACATATAATTATACTAATTCACTCAAACTTGTATGTACATATGCATAAATATGTGTGTGTGAACGTCAATTTAACAGCTACAAATTTCGTTCGAATCATGATACTTTTTAACCTCTTTAAATTTGTTTATTTTTTATGTTTCTCACGTAGGCATTGGCTTCTTTTTTCTGTATTGTCTTCTTTCGCAATACATTTATGATACTGATACGGTATCTTAACTGACTTGGCATGATGTAATAAAAAACGATTACACTTTACCATATCTATGTTTGTTACGTATGATCGCTTTACAGAATTCTTAACTGACAATCTATCCATGAGTTTACATAATTAAGTAAACATATGTTTATTATGCTAACACGTAAGTTTTCTTAAAAAAAAAACCGTTGTTAGCATTTTCCTCCCTTCTGTAGTCCTGTTGTGCCCAGTTGATCACAGCCCCTCCTTAAGCTTTTCAATCTACCCGTGTCTTATGGAGTTCTTCCCGCAGTAGCTCTGCATTTCTCTTTATATCTCGCATTTTTTGTTACTGATCTCCCTCGATTGTCCCGTACCATGGCCCTTTTAAAATGTAACTTCCGTCTGATACGCCCTTTTGAATTTTTACGATACTCTAAATATTCCTAATATTGTTATTTCATAATCGACCAACTCTGCGCTTCGTATGGTTTAACAGGATGATTAATATTGAGCTACTGGATTATGGTGAAATACCTTTGTTTTAATGTTGGATAGGAATTTTTTCTTCATGAAAAGTAAATGTACGGTTACAGCAACTACTACACCAGACTTCTTCGTCTTAAAATGTTTACATTCAACTTTTATTAGGCCTGATTATTAAAGTAATAATTATTAATTTTAATCAGTTATTATCAGAAATTGTTCTTCTTAATTATTACTTATAACTGTCATATAGCAATTACCACGAAATACATTAGAAACTACAAATCATGTTAAATGTATATTCGTACCTTAGCAGTGAGTACCATACATTGAGGTTAAGAACTAACTGAATTATTACCTATTTGTGAGTAAATGCAGAGTTTATAAATAATCGTTTTATTTAACCTTTTTCGTTGTAGACTTCACAGATATCTGTTTCTCATGTTTGGGTTTCAATGAAGGAATGCAGTGGGTGAGTATGTTACAAAAACGTACGCAAAAGTAACGAAATGTATATAGTAAATGGACTATTGTGTGTTGTGCATGTATGTGTGTTCACTTGTCATTCCACATGACACTGCAGCGGTGTCAAATATGTTGTAACACACAAAGCATGTCTTTATATAATTATTTAATAAACAAAATAATATACATAAAATGTGTGTGTAATGTCTGGCCAGAAACATATTTAAATTAATTATTTTATTTGTTATGTAATTACATTTACATTTGGCTGATTTTGTACAACAGTAACCGTATTAGGTCGCCCAATCATATCGATATTAAAGAATTATATTTAAAAATGTGTACTAGGCAAAACCGCAGATGGGTTTAACAAAGGCACTTTTTAAAGATATAATATTAAAAACCATCATTACAATATTTTAAATCTCTAAGACATATGCATTCCAAGTCCATGAATACTGCTTAGTATACTGCTTTCATTAGGTACTATACTCTCAGAATGCACCTTTATAACAAAAGATTTTTATGGAAACATAAACATCTCCAAGAGAACCCAAAATTGGTATCCAAGAGAATCCAGTCCTATGGAATTTGGTTAATATGAAAACTGCATGGCATCTAGGTTGAAAGCATTAGTTAGACTGGGACTTTGTTTTTAGCTATAAACAAGCCATTTTTTCTAAAACCTCAAGTAAATAAAGTGAACTTCCTAGAGTTAAGTTGAACATAATGGAGTCGAGATATTATTTGGGTGGGCGTAGATACGAAAAATATTACAATATTACAAAACATTCCTTAACGTGGAAAGTTTCGTTTTGAAAAGTAACTAAAATTTACCTTCTTTATTTGGCGTAAACATAACTGTGTTTTAATTCCACTACTAAAAAAAATAATAGATTATAAATGTGCCAAAAAGAACAATGTATACTGGAAACGTTGAAAATGTGCTGTCTGATTAACCGTATCTATGAAAATGTCTTCTACTAGGAGCCAACATTATAGACAAACTATATTTACACTGAATTTAACATTATTAATATGAAACCTGAAGCCACTGATAACTCGATAACGATTGTTATTTATTAGATATGTTGCAAGATTACTGCAACGGCTATTTAAAAAAATGTATATCAGAAACGCTAGTTAGTTAGTGGCTGACTGGACGATAACGTCAAGTAATATAAACTCAATTATCAGGTAGGTAAATTAATATGAGGAGGAAGTTGTGATCGGCCGGCGGAAACTGTCACAAGTTATTGATTCCCAGCTCTGCCAGCGGTCGCGGAAACACAGACCCCATACTCCTTACGCAGTAACCAACAACACTGTAAACACAATCTTAATAATTAAGATTCAATCATAATTTATTTTACGTAATTGATTATAATCTTAGTAATTGATACACATACTATTTATTTGTTAAACATATTCGCTTGATTTTTTAACTGGCTGTTAGAAAATTAATCGTAATTTTCAAACTCGCCCAATAAAATAATGGAACATAAAAAGCAAAATCGCATATTCATTCATAAGTGTGCGCGCGTTCGGGTTCTATAAATCGGCACTTACCACAAAATCTTAAGCCATGAATGCTTCAGGTAATGATTCAATGATTTGCTGTACAAAATCAACTACAACTACAAATTCATTACCTAACGTTCTTTAAAAACGACAGTGAGACCCGAGAAACTTGATTAGAAGTATGTAAGAACTGAATGGAATCAACACAATTGTTCTAAAGGAGATCAATCGCACTGCCTGTTTGGTCAAATATAGCCAAATAACTGTGAACGTTTAGTGCAGAAATGAAACAAAACCAACTAGGAAAATACTTACACCGATACCAAAAAATACTAATAGGAAACGAACTATACACTAAAAATTTACAATAATTAATTACAGTTATTGTTCTTTAACAATAAAGAAAATGGGAAACGATAGATATAAATTGTTACATGAAATAAATAGGCCTATAAAAATGAGAAAATGTACACAAAAAATGTTGAGACCGCCTAAGCAGAGCCAACACTTGTGAACCGATAAGCGTTTAGTGAAAATTTTAAAATCTAGTTCATTAGAAACATGATTATACGTCATGAGTCGGGAATGAGGTTTGACGGATACGACAATTGACGAGAATACAGGGATAATATAATTCCACATCCGGTATTTACAGTGAACACGAATTTGTAATTTTAAATTCAAAGAATTTTTATTATATACTACAGTATGATTCGCAATGCATGTCTTTAATTATCTGGCCTATATATTACAAAGAGCGCTTCTATTATTTTGTATTTCTATATCCCCCCTCCATTATTCTTTTCGTAATTTCGTTGTGTCGTAACTGGTCTCTAGTCCTCTTCAATCAGTTTTAAGAAGTTTCTGTTCTCTTGAACTCTTTGAAAAACGTCTTCATCATAATCTGTTCTCTTCAACCTTCCTTCATCATTGTTCTACAGCACCAGACTTCGAAGGCTTGGCGTTTTTGTGTTACCTCTCCGATCTCCCGAGAGCACTTTTATACCCACCAACCTAACAAAAATAACTGTTTTAAAATACACCTACTTTCAGAAATAATTATTTAACAAATTCTTCAACGTCTTTAAGCTGAATCAAAGTGAACAGATGTCTCCTCTTATTAAATACATTTTTAATCTGTTTAATTGTACTTAATATCTCCCTAGATCTGCTGCCTTCACTCATAATTTTACTTTGTAAATAGCTGAATTATTTTTCACCTTTTTTTTTTAACTCCTAAAGGCAAATGCCTTGTCGCTGTAGCTACGTCACTCTATCCCTTGCGATATTCTTCATTTCTCCATAGGACCCACTATTCACGACACTCATTGTGCTGCGGAAGTATGCAGTTCTTGGTCTTCCTTTGGGCTTCTTCCCCACTACTTTGCCCTCAAAGATGTTAGTTAAAAAGCACTATGTCTGATCACATGCCCTATCAACTTAATCTTCCTCACCTCTATACTCCTAAGCAGTGTTCTATTCTCATTTATTTCCTCTAAGATCTGTTCATTCGTCTTCCTATCTGTCCAACTAGTTTTTGTCATTCTCCGCCAAATCCACATCTCCATTGCCTGAAGTCTGTCACTCTCCACCTTCCCTAAGGTCCACGATTCACACCCGTAAGTTAAAACACTCCATACAAATACCTTAACAAACTTTTTCCTTGTTTCAATACTAATATGGTTGTTTGTTAATAAATTCCTTTTTCTCTGGAATGCTTGTTTTGCCAGAGCTACTCTCCTCTTAATCTCTGCCAGACACTTATTCCCACTTGTAACTATGCTACCCAGGTAACAAAATTCAGTAACGTGCTCCAATATTGTGTTGTTCAACATAATGGTTGATTTAATGTCTTCTCTTTTTTTACTGACAACCATTATTTTAGTTTTCCTAACATTTATCCTCAATCTCCAAGCGTGAAGAATTTTGTTAACGTACCTAACATTCGGGTCATATCCTTTTCTGAGTCAGCCATCAGTACAATATCATCTGCGAAGCGAATACTGTGTATCCGTTCCCCATTTATTTTAATTCCCCTAGAACTCCTTTTCATCTGAGTTACAACATCTTCTATAAACAAATTAAACAAGTACGGTGACAGTGGGCAACCTTGACTTACCCCTCTTCTTATTATTGCTTCCTTTTTACATCCATTTATGTCTATTTCAGTACTTTGCAACCTATAAATATTGAAGATTACCCTTCTAACTTTCCAGTCAAGTCCTGACTTCCTCATAGTTTGAAACAACAGCTTCCAATCAACATTGTCGAACGCCTTCTCGAGATCCACAAATACTAAATAGGTTTTCCTATTTTTCACCTTGTAAGACATAAATCCCTACTTATATTGTTGTCCTATTTTCTTCATTCCTAATGGATATTAGGAATTTGGTATCTACTTATTAACGTTTATGTTGTACAGCCCTTTCATTGTTTTACATGTAAGATAAAGTAATAAGAATTCTCTGGAATCACAGTTACACTATTCGCGAAAATTAGTAAGTTCTCTTAGCAAACTTGCTATTAACAAAACGGGTAAAATAAATACAACCTGTTTAATTAGCCAACATAAATTCACGGATTGTCGTTGCTCTTTATGGAAGTAGAATAATAAAATTAGTGGATATCTTCAAATTAGGTTGAACTTACTGTTTGTAAAATCCTTTATTCCATGTAGGCCTATAGTCAATTCTCCACAGAAACATTGCTGAGTAATTTCTTGCGTAGCAGCAACGACTGTGCAACGTTTGCCTAATCTTCCATCTGTAACCACTAAATGTACTCTGATGGTACAGAGTCAGCTTTACAGCTGTAGTGTCATCTACTATTTCAAAAGCGCTGATCATATATTTCTGATCACTCACTGATTTCACTGAAATGTTTTCACCGACGCTCATAACAGACTGTCGGTTTTCGGTGATCCAATGATTTTAGTAGTCTAATGGTTAGTATGAGAGTTTCGTTACAGTTAAGCTTACTTGTTGTCGCAACAGATTTACAGCACTCGCGGGTTACACGGAAGAGCGTGTTTACGTAACTAGTTACAGTAAAGTGGATTTACAGAATGAATGTGCGAAGTTTGAAGTGAAACAGCAGACGAAACAAAAAGAACAGTTAACAGCCGTGTAATACTGAGGTAATGAAAATATTTTTTGTTCCTACACTTTAACGGAACTAAAGCAACATTCTTCGGTCTCATAGTGCGTCACCGGCCATAAACAATCCTGACAGAGACTACAAGTTACTTCTGCTGCTGGGCTATATATCACGTGACACATCAACCGGACTGCTTCAACAGGTGTCTACAAACTTTCTGTCTCTAAAAAGTGTCTGGAACAGAGCCAAAATCTACAGATAAGTAATTTCAAAAAAATCTTTTCTTGAAGACAAGTAAAAATACGTACGCAGCATACTAAATATCGCATAATACTATGTAGATACATAATACAACATAATTATTGTGTTTTATAATTCTTGCTTAACTTAATAACTAAAGCAAACATTTTTAAAACGTCACTATACGTTTAGATAAATCACATTTTCTAAGGTTAATTGCAGTAAACAATACTGTACACTGAAACATACGTGTAAAGTTGTAACGTGAACATAATAATATAAAGTTTTAGGAGAAATGTGTCTTGTTATTTTTCTTGTTATTTATATTATTATAAATAATAAAAAAAGTTTTAACAAGAATATATTTTTTACTTTGTAAATTACAAATTTTCGATAGTAGTCCAACTATCGTCATCAGATTTAATTAATAAATTTAAAATATTTAAATTAATTGTTCTAAACAGGTGTTTTATATGTAGACTAAATTTAATGTTTTTATATGTGTATATAAAAATGTTATAAAATTAATTGTAAAGTATAATATAAATATTTATCATTTTATTAAATTAGTAATTTTGAAAATATTATCATTTTTGTATTAATTTGAATTTGTTCTGGTATTAATTTATTACTTGTTTTATGTTTAAATATTTCTAAATTTTTCCATAAGATCATTTTTGGACCTTTGGAAATGTGTTTTAATAAACTGATATTATTTAATTTGGAAATGTGTGTTTGTTTTTTATTGAGTGTAAAGCTAAATTTGATTTATATATATCTTTATATACTGTGTTGTATATATCTTTCTTTTCAACGTTTTTTAGTTTGCCCAACATAAAAAACAATTATAATTGTTTTATTATTAATAATATATATATTGTAACGTCACAGAACGTTCCATAAAGGAAATTATTTGCATAGTAATTTATCATAAGTGGAAGGTGAGGTGAACAGTATCGAACCCAAGTAATCCGAAAAATTTTGTAATACTGTCTAATAATTAATATTATTAACATTAAAAAACGACGAGACTATGACTAAGACTAAAACCCCATATATATTATTTAAGTGAAGAACAGTGTAAAACCAATAATATACTATAAGAGAGACAGATAATATCAGAAACAACCAAAATAAGGTCATTAATTATTAAGATATGTAACTCTGAATAGGGTATAAAAAACTATTTATTGTGAATTAATGGACAAGATCCATTATTATACTTTGTAATGTGAATAAAATAAATGTATTAACTGATTTGAATACATTATTAGAAAGGATGTAAGTTAAAATAAAAAATATATAAATGTTATGACAAAAAAAAAAAAATATATGTTTAGGAGCTGAGTCCAATCACTCAGATTTTATGTGAATATTAATTATTATAGAATTGAGATAAAAACTATATGTAATTGTCAAGTAGACAAAGGTGAACAAATTATCGTAATAAAGAAAGCTGTAAAGTGGTTAAAAATCAGTTAAAATAGCCAAAAACAGTATTAACTGAAAACATGTAATAGACCTATAATATTGTAATATTTATGAATTTAATGTTGACAAAATGCAACCAAATTGTATTATAAAGTTGAAATACAATATAATGTGACTATACTAATATATTTGACTAACTTAAACACTTTAAGAGTCGAGTTAGGAAACTATTTACCTATACCATATCTGGCTGAGGCCAAGGAACAATCACAAAAAACAGTCATATTTGACAAAATAATTGCAAAATATTAGCAAAAATAAAGGAAAAAGGTACAATCCTATAGTGTACTATAGAAACAAACATACTCAGTTGAAAATAAGCTTAATTCTTAAAGAATTTTAATTATGAGAGTGAAATTTGTCACACCAAGAAAATGAATCACTTATGCAAACCAATATGATGCTAAGTAATCTTACAATGAAAATAATATGTATCAGGATAAACCAGGTATCACAAAAGATAGACAATATAATAAACTCTCAGTGAATACTCGAAAAATCCCAAATATAATAAGGAAAAAAGACAAATTATTGTAAAGAAACAGTGACAATAACATAGGCCATATGCAAGGGCCATACAAAACCGAACTTATTTATATATTATATGTGTTAAATTTTGTTTATTTTGTTATAAAAAGATGATTATATTATGCATTAATGTTGTAGAAGGAACCAAACAACTTCTCAACAATTTTCTAGTTAGAAAATTGGAATTTTATGTAACCATTCCAAAGGTAAGAGTTGTATTTTATGTTATTTTATTAGAGTTAATTTGTTCAAAACCAATCGTAATTAGTATCATTAGATTTAGTTGAAAGCAGAGAATCCAAAAATAGTAATGGCATGCAGATTGTAAGTAGTTATGTAAAATTGTTTGACAAATACCAGAATAATTTTTGTAATATCCTTAGTGCGAAGAATAAGAAATTTTTGTTCTAAAGCTTCTACGGAAGTCAAATTTGTTCCATGATGTTCCATTTGATTATTCTCGAACGTTTTAGAAGGAATTTTTACACAAATTACCGGAAGTTCATGTCAAAAAGTTAAAACAATGAGCCTCACAGAGTATAAAAGGAAGACGAAATTCGACAAAAAAAAAACACTTTATGCTTTGAATCCAGAAGAGACACATCACCCACGAAACTGATCATCACACCCGAGGCGAAACCGAAGAACGAGAAGTCGACACGAGAACACAGAAAGGCTTTCCCGTACATGACAAAAGACTGACTTAACCTCTACAAGAGTATACGCCAACGTGTTGTTGAAATAGAGCAGCAACACGACATATTTAATAGAACGCACGCAGCCAGAATATCAGCGGCCCTGGAAAGGACCAAAATTTTAATAGAGAATCAATTCTGCTGGTATTCGCTAAGACAAACTGACTTTGACAAAAATCCCTATAACGTTACGTACACAAGCATATTCATCAACTGTGGGAGGAGAACCAGCGCTGTGGCGGCTAATCGAGAAACCACGCGAACAGCTGATTGTCGCCGGCAGTATTCAAAGCGTAATTCACTGCTAAACTTTTTTCTAATAGTGCGGAGTTTTAAAAAACCGTATTTTGACTTTCAAATAATTGTCAGTGCACAAGGAACGTCAACACGAAGAGGCGAGATTGAAAACGTCCCCAAGAGAAGTGTCCAGTGCAAGAAATAATTACCCATCGGAACGTGAGTTGTTCAAAGTTAAAGTCATTTTTACCTGGTATCATTTGTCACACAGTTGTACTACACATGTCACACACCTTCAAATCACTTAATTTTTGTAAAGCATCTTATTGATCTGTCTTGGTAGTTCAAAGGAGTCACGTCCTGAGTATAAAAATATTTTTCATACACTAAACTCATGCTTTTCAACTGAGTAAATAAAATATTTGTTAGCCGATACTTGATTGGAGAAAAAACTTGTCAATAATAATTTTTTGTAACTCTGCAATTTTATTTAATACGAGTGTTAGTCCTTCAGACGATTTTTAAGATTCATTAAAACATACGTTATTTTTTCAAATTCAAACTGTCTTGTTCACATTTTTTCATAGAATTAAACTAACTGCTAAGGAATCAAAATTTAATAATAATTTCTTGGAACAAAAAATTCCAAGTGGCGCCCACATACACATAGTAGCTTAAGTTGTTTTGCAGGACGACATCATCGCAGAGGAACCAGTCATCAGTAAGTATTGAAAGTGCGCGGAGTGTAACGCCCGACAAATAACAACACGAACAAAACACATACGTACGATTTCTCTTTATTATAATATATATATATATATATATATATATTTTAAAGCAGAAAGTGATTGAATATATATATATATTTTTTCTTCATAAGTAACTCGCGCAGTTTCTTGCAAGATTCGTGTATTAGCCTATATGTTTAACCAAATTATAATTACTTATGATGTAAAATTATAAGATGTAATTACTTAAGATGTATAATTTTATATATATTGGGCCTAGTTTGCAAAGAGAGCGAGAGAGAGAGTGGTGTGTGTGTGTGCGCGTGTGTGTAGCCGCTCGCGCGTGTTGGTTTAGGAGGGAGAGAGAGAGAGAGAAAGAGGGAGGGAGAGAGAGAGAGAGAGAGAGAGAGAGAGAGATAGAGAGAGAGAGAGAGAGAGAGAGAGAGTTTGGTACTTAAACGAAAGATCTGTTTCCGACTTCTAGTTTGTAACCTTGAGCTCAGGTATTGTTACAGCACAGACGTTGAGTGATTGAGTGCGTACGTTGGACATTGAACACATGTAGGAGGATAATATAATTACAGTTATAGTGTTCAGGAGTGGACACATAGTATGCAATTGTTGGATTTGCAAACGGTATTCGTTCACGTCAAGTTTGCACGTAGACATGATTGTATTACAGAAAATATAATCATTTCTTAAAAACGTATGCGTTATGAGAATAATAGTTTGTAAATTGAAACATTCGGCGTTTTACCCAGTTGGGATCACATAGGATCACTCTTTCTTACTCACTTTAAGTGATATGACACCGTACATGTTTCTGAGAAGGATACATGGTTTTGCTGAAGCATCTGTAAACATCAATGCAGGAACATACATGAATAATTCATTTAAAACTTACGTATGTATTACGCCAAAGGCGACACTATGTTAATTTCATACATTTTCACAGTTAAAAAAATGTGTTGTTGTTGTTGTTTAAGCTTACACTTTTTTAAAATACAAAACCATTATCAATTACAGTAAATGAAATTCAATTAACTAAGAAAATTTAATTTTTGTTTTTCAGTAGTACCAACTCAAAATCTGCTGTTTGGACTGCACGGTTACATGTGTACGTGCTTGTGAAAATTATGTATTAGAATTCACGACCTATACACAATTTCATTTCTAGGAGGGGTTACTTCTTTGATATCTTCACTCCTGACTTCCATACTTTCAGGTTGAAGAGTACAAGACTAAAAAATATAAATGTACGAAAATAATACACTAGAATAAATACATTGTAATAATATGCTGTGGAGTGGTTGCAAGCTGAATGCCAATCATTATCATTGCGGAAACATATTATGTAGCTTTCACTTTATGAACTCCTATCCTTGCCAAAAATTCTGACAGTGTCGCCCTAGTACTCAGTCTGGCACACCCTCGGCCCCCTCTCTACCTTTGAAATGCTGGAGCCGCCACCGCTAACTAAGATCTGTCTCCCTTATCAGTTTTAAAATGTAAATAGCTAAAAAAATTGTTGTGTTTATCATAGTATACAGGTAAATATAGAATTTAAAGAACAGCATAAAAACGTTCATAAGATACAAGTTGAAAACAAAAATAATTCCGTTATTTCCTAGCAAACCTATCAGATAAATTGTTCAAGGTCTGAACAATTAAGAAAGAGTTTAACACCAATCCAGCACTCTCTGTTTTTGAATGATTCATATTGCTGTACTGCAGTAATCAAATCTACCATTACGTTAAGTAATCCACGGTGAACACAATTCGAGGCTCACTGAGGGCAAAACATAGATTGGTTTGAATTATTTATTCTGGTTTTCAATATTTTTAAAAAATGCTGGATGCTCAAATTCTTTGGCCACTAGTCCAGAGAAGGAGAGAAAATCGGTATGTTTATATCAAATTTTTTTAAATTTTGAACACTTTAACATACTACGACTACCACTAGTTCTGTCGAAAAGAAATTAATTTCACTCAGTCATTATTCATTTGTTACATGAAAATCAAGAAGAAAATCTGCATATTGTGTTTCACTTAATTTCAATACAGAGTTTGTTAAGTGCGCGCTCCCATGGTGCAACTGAAGTTTATGACAGCACATCAGTCATAATCGCTCTTCATTCATGTGGTTTACGCAACTTAAAAGAAGATCTCAGCGTTACAGTTAGAATAATATACAAATTAAAATGTAAATTAATTATTTGTTGAAACCAAATGATTACAACTTGGCAAGAAACTTAACAGTAATTGTAAGATAACAACAAATTATACACAGCCCTTATTGTGTCTATGTGTACGTTTATGTTGCACAGATTGTTTGTTCGTTTCTGTTTTGCCAATTGCATTTTATTTGACCAAGTATACAAAGTTTGAAATCTATAACACTCTGAAATTTATTTAGAGGACCACAGTAGAGGCAGAAAGAGATATAAAAAAATAATTTAATTATTATTGTAACTTTGTACTTAATGAAATAAATAAAAGAAAGAATATAAATAATGTTCATTGCTATTATTATTTGCTGATGTTTTGTAATAAATAACGTCCTGTTAGAGGACGACTAGAGAATTTACCGTAAGAAACCACCCACCGCATAGGAGTTTTGAAGAACTATGTTTTTCTGTTACGTAATTAGCAACTGATTATTGCAGGCTTTTAAGAGGCATTTTATAAATACATTCATGTGTCTTGAGAAAATGTAAACCCTGCTACTGAAGTTTATACAATCCTACTCCAATTCAATTAAGTCTTAACTATAAATTTCTGTAATTTAAAATCTTCATTGGCTAATGTTTTGTTAGTATCTTCTCTAAGTCACCACTTTCATGGTTTACTCTAGATCGAGTTATTTCTATTTATAATCCATTCTTATGTTCCATCGTAACATACTCTCAACAGTCGCTTTGTAGATTTGCATGTGTGGTGCTGTTGCTATAATCACTGCCAGTGAAACATATATTCTGTTACATTTGCAGGCTTTGTAGAATTCCCAAGGTGTACAATCCTAGAACTTTACTGTATTTCGTGGAAACACACACGTATTACCTTCTGCTCATTGTCGTTTGTTTCTGCGCATTCTCTTTGTGATACAAACAGATGAAGGCAGTATATTCTATTTCTAATAATTTAGTCTCAAATTATAGGTTTAACAGCTATGAAATTTTGTTTAGCTAACTTTTAAATTTGTAACATTCTTGCCATGTTTTATAAAAAATTCTTCTTCACAACCTATGTCTGTGTGTGAGTTTATTACGGGAGGTAGACTTGCTGTTTCTAATTACACGAAGTGTGTTCAAGAGTCACATTAATAATCTTAAGAACACTTTGTAAGTCAAAAATTATGAGCTGTGTTGTTACTGCACCTTTGTAGCAGTAACTGACTGTCAGTGAACAGTTAATTACAAATGATTAATTTTACTGCATCCTCTGTTCTCGAGTAACAAAGTCTTTATTCTGAACTACGAACAGGTTTCACGGTAGATCGGGTTCTATCATGTTATTTTACTTTGTACAATTAACGCGCTGTGCCATCGCTTGCAACGTATATATCAGCCAGTTAACTTCACAAATGTTTGCGTGCGAACGCGCGCGCGTGCGCGGATACAGTGTTCCTGCGTTTGCTTCCGCGCGCGTGTCTGATTTTCCGCCTTGTTATCGTACAAGTGTCAAACGTGGAACGATCGCGAGATTACACGTCACCGTGTTTGCAACGTGCTTTTAAATATATTTCACAAAATCGAATTGTCGCAAATATTACGACCTCTACAAAACGACACCGCATGTTATTGCATTTTGAAGTTCTCGTTTCCAGAACAGTTTACATCTTAAATAGATTAAAATTTTGTTAAGAAAAAACAGTTCTTTCGACTCTTATGAAAAACGTTAAGAAAAATACAAAAATGTATTTGTCATGTAATTTGATTTAAGGAATTCACATTTTAGGTGTAGCTCAGCGTGAGCAGGTGCACGACTGAGAAATTACTCAAAGTTACCTGTCAAAGTCACATTCGTTTCAGTCAAAGAGTTTTGTCGTCATTTAAGTTACTTCTCAGTGTGTTTTCTAGTAGAACGATGCCCATAAATGTGTCACCGTCTTTTTGTGATTAAGTAATTTTTCTATATAATCGCTGATGATTCAGTCGTATGAGCTCTATAAATGTAAGATTCTAGAGGTTAATTTCTGTTTTGTTGTCGCTTTCAGACCTTTCGCCAAATTGTATAATTTGGAATAGTTTATAATTCTAAACTTTATCTGGGCTCTCCTATATATACATGAAAATTTGTTATGTAGAATGTTTATTTTCATTGTAACAACTTGTAACTTTACTCCCTCTCGTACGTGTCATTGTTTCTGCATCTCACTTGTGTGTCGTCTGTATAAACACAGTATAAGTGCAGGTGTCTCTTGCTCTTGCCTAAGTGTACTATCGATTCGTCCGCCGCCTGTCTCGCCGGTAGTCTGTAACCATATACGTAATAGCGATTTCAACATACGTTGAGCAACTGTAATAAGATGCTTCTTGCAGTCATTACAGGGCAAACTTGGTCAATGTGTTGATTTTTCCGTGGCCAGTCAATAAAAGCTTTTATCCACTGAGGAGAGTACAAGCAATCTCAGCCTTGTGCCCGAAAGCTTCTACAGTAGATTGGTTGCAAAAGAATGTTATAATAGAGAAAATGTTCTGTAACTATAAGCTTCCTTTGTTTCATCTAGAGCAGTATAGTAACTGTAGTGGTGAAAAACACAGTAAACAAGGTCCAAGGTAAGATAGAGGAGTAAACGTGAACACCAGAAATCTAAAATAACACACCAGCCTAGTCTGCGTCTCATGTAGGCCTACACGGGGTAAGAAATTGGAATGTATTCAAAAGCGTTTATTGGCAAATAGAAGAATAAAGACACAAAACAAAAATTAGTTGTAAAGCAATAACAGATTATCTACTTCAGACGTACCTATGCCCTGTTACGAAATAACTCCTTTTTTAACATATGAAATTTACCTCAGTTATGTATTCGACATCAAAATATCGTGAGTGACATACAGCATCTGAATTCCTTTACTGTAATTAAAACGTAAACGGCTAATTATATGAATTTGGTTGATTGAATTCAAGCATGCGCGCGCGCACACACACACA
This sequence comes from Magicicada septendecula, assembly GCA_034769895.1. NCBI lineage: Eukaryota > Metazoa > Arthropoda > Insecta > Hemiptera > Cicadidae > Magicicada > Magicicada septendecula. Next base: position 575,156,532 of record CM068367.1, on the reverse strand, counting down.
CACACACTTGCATTCCCTTGTAGAATTTCTTGCTTCCTAACGTGTTTATATTATATCTTCATGTGTCTTCACTATTCGCTGATTCCGTTTTACATTTAAAACTACAAATGTCCCAAATGGAAAACAATATTAACATCCGCAACAACAATGCTGGGGAAAAAATATTTTTGCCCAGCTGAGTATATGCAATATGCAGTAATTAGACAATTTAAGTAGTCTCTATTTAAAATGATTAAGATGAGCCGACACTCGGAGCCAAATAAGGCTCGCTTTTCTCAATTGAAACCATATTAAAACCTAGAAGCAACAATCAGAATTGCGTACTAATGATATGACTTAATAATTATTGTTTTCCTCCAGAATACTATTACAACATTTAACAATGATCTATAAAGGAAGACAAACCCGTACCCAGTATCAATTTCGATCAATTCCATTACGGTCATCAAGTTATTAGTTATTTTATTTCAACTTTCAAACGTAAGATATATTTATGTTTACGTGCAGGTGTGTAATGATAAAATGTGGCTATTATAATCAGGCAGACAACCACGGGTTTCATTGTCTTTTTTTAAGGTTTATCATCTTACCTTTTGTATTACAGTTTACAACTTCAGTCGTTCCCAACATTCGTCAAATTAAAACTTTCCCTTTACAATTACAACCAATAAAGTAACTGCAATTGATAATCAGCAAACAAGTTACTTTACCGTTTACATCTAAACGAACTTGTGCTTGCAAGTATTAAAAATAACTTCGGATTCCGTTTCCTTGTAAATGGGATTGTCGACTATTAAGATGATTGAAATTTGTACTGAACCGTGAAGTGTGATTTTTTATTTTAAAAAAGTTAATGCCAGAATAGGTTAGTAGGCTAAGAAATGAGGTATGAAAGTGGACTAAATGTCTTTTAATCTGGCTGTGAAACGTGTCTTTACTTATATTAACCACGTTTTCTGACCAATTTCTGTTACATAGATGCTACTATTCCTACGCAATTTTTAAAGTTTAAAGATTAAAAGTAAAACAATTGTCTCTAAGCACACGTAACAACAGTACAAAACGATTTTTAAAATTATACTTATTTTAAATATTTTCTTCTGTTTCCGAATATCTGGGTTCTTAATATCTTATTTCACGATGATTTTGATAACAAGGATTTATGACCAAATTTCCTTCCATTTATGTTTCTTTTCACTTACTTCCTCCAGTTCGTATTTCTTCAGTCCAATGTGATTGCTGGAAAACTAAATCAATTATACTACCTTCGATTTATATTTAAACTACTTCGTCATTTATGTTAATAAAGTGCAAATAGAAAAGCGTTATGGAAACCGAGATTTTTAAACAAAGAGACCATTGTGTTTCGATGTTAAGCGTAGGTATATTGTGAACACTGTGAATCAGCGGAGTGTTGACTTAAAATTAACAACAAGAAACAAAGAACACTGCCAGTAGTCGGGAAGCTAGTACAGAATAAAGTGTCGGGACTTTCCAGGGAGCGATACAGACTCGTATCGCACTTTAGCTTCACTTTTACTTCGTGGGCGGTGCAATTTAGCACTGCTGCAATGTGGTCAAGCCACCTCAATACTGTGTGTGTGTGTGTGTGTGTGTGTGTGTGTGTGTGTGTGTGTGTGTGTGTGTGTGTGTGTGTGTGTGTGTGTTTTTGAGTATAAGTTCCATTCTTACACAAAACTTTCATGTTCTTTTATCACGTACGCAACGTAAAAATGTAGCAAATTTAATAATAAAAATTCAAAAATTTTATTTAATCGTAAACGATACTTGATTCATGTCTCACAGTATGTAATTATTAATATGCAACACCCTTTGAGGACCAGCTGAAATGATTGTCACAGGTTTTTGTGTGTTAACAAATAAATTTTGTAAACAATTACCACGAGTTGTTTGTGTTTTAATTATTGTAATATGTCTCACGGATTACTCTGCAAGAAGTCAGTAAGTAAAGCACCAGGTAAAGAGTTTTGTTAAAGTTATAAATCAAGGAATTATTGAATGTATCTGTTTTTGAAACATGAACAAAATATAATTCTAAAATCACTGATCCCCAAAACCTAAGTTGTAATATGGTATAGAATGGATACAAGTTAAACTTTAATAGCGAATAAAAATTATGTATTACAAAATTTTAATGTGATTACAAGCTGTTTCTGGCATATGAGATTAAGAAGCGTTTATTATTAGAGTAAAGAAATACACTAAAAATATTTTTACAAATTCAAACGATTCACTCGTGCAATGAATAGAAGTGTAACTTTTATCCCTTCTCTTGTATGGCTTATCATAACAGTGCCAAAACATTTGACATTTATATACATTTCACTACCAAAGGCAAATTATCTTGGTGAGGAAAACTGTGTTTTACGTAGTTAATGTTTTCTCGAAATCTTGTAGATCTTAAAACTACAATGACAGCCTAAGCACGGGTTTGTTTGAGTAATCTTAACCCGTTTTCATCATTTATGAAAACAGAGTTCATGTACAAGTTCGTGAAACCAATTTTTTTTAGTAAATCGAATAAATGTTTGCTCCAAAATTACACGATGTACTTGATTGCATCATTATAACCGATATACTCAGCTAATTTCCTATTATAACACCAGTGCGAGGTTAATCGTTTGGAATGAGGTCAAAAGATAGATTATTTTGAATCTTTCTTGTCACGATAGCCGTTTCACCTACTTGCTATAGGCCTACAGTATTTTCAGTGGACTCAAGACTGACCGGTATTGTCGACATCATAATTTGTACAATTGTTGCCATCGACAACATTTATATGTACAACAAACCTTCACTACAGGTTACAGTAATTTTAATTAGTTAACTTTTAAAATTTATTATATTTAAAAATAATTACATTTTATGTTAACATAATTCACTAATTCAAGTTATTTAAAATATAATCTCTAAACTTTGTAATTATTACCGATAAATAATTTTGCAGTAGGCCTATGTTTGAAAAAAAGACAACTTTTCAAACAGTAGTTTTGGTTTGACCTTTTAGATTCCAAGAGTTGACAGCAGTATTCCGTATTTCTCAGAACATGCAAAATAACTCGCCGCCTTTCCCGGTGTATGCCGAGAAGTTTACTGCCTGGTACAGTATCTGAAAAAGGTTTACATTTTACAAAAATAGTTGAGTCGTCTGGAACTAAAACTCCGTTAAATCAATTATGAGTTTCAAGGAATACTCCGACAGAAGTTCTTAAAGAGTACTGCAAATTTTGTATATTACTTGCTCAAGACGGTAAAGAACAACCAAAGAAGTTTTCAAAATAACCTTCGTAAGGATAAGTAAGATATGATTAGTCATTCGCATTACGTAAATTATAACTTATTGTTTACGTCAGGGAGTTATTAGATGACAGTATTATTAAAACGTCAAGCGAAACACTGTTATTACCAGTGAATAAAATTACAGTAGAGCGTAACGTGTAATAACAAGCGGCAACGGCAGCGGCAGCATGCAAACGTCATACAATAACGGCAGCATGCATTTACTATCGACATGTCTCAACACTTCCACGGTGATACTAACAGTGGTTGCCTAATTTCTCTAATCCAGTGAACAGTTATATTTTCATCGTAATAACGGCTGGAGATACAGCTGCTATGTTTGCGCTTATAATTTTATACTAGTAAAAAATATTAATTTTTAAATAATTATATGACGAAATTCGCATCATGTATGAACTCATTTGGACATTATCGGAACTTTTAACAATAACATGTTTTGAATTTACAAACGTGCACACGCACATGCACAATTGAATTCACTTTTCTCTTGCAGTATGATTTTATTAAATAAATATAAGTACACGTTTACGTCAAGAATATTTTTTGTAACTGATGATGTTCTTCGTTAAGTTATCCATATATTTATTTATAATTCTATGTATGTATTCATATATACACATATAAATATTTATATGTTCACACAGAAAACAGTCGACATAGTAGACACCTTTGAAAGGAAAATCCTCAGACGCATTATAGGCCCAATACAAGAAAATGGCTCATGGAGACCGTGATACAACAACGAACTGTATCAAATATATAAAGAGATACCAGTCTCAAAATTTATAAGAATTCAAAGATTGCGTTGGGCCGGACATGTTATGAGAATGGAGGATGGCAGGAACCCTAAGAGGGCTTTGCTGGGTACATGGGAGGGAACGAGACCTAGAGGTAGACCGAGGAAGAGGTGGAAAGATGGCGTTGCAGAGGACGCGAGAGACATGGGGATAAGAAACTGGAGGAGGGTTGCAGTGGATAGAGTGGATTGGAGGCAGAGATTGGTGGAGGCCAGGGCCCGACTTGGGCTGTAGCGCCATAGGAGAGAGAGAAATATTTATATGTACATATGTACATGTGTGTGTGTGTGTGTGTGTGTGTTGTACTGAAGGACCTGGCAATTTTTAATAAATGTTTACGGACTTTTAGGGACATTCGGCAGGAGTATCCAGACGTAAGAAAATTATGAATGAAGTTATTAAGGACAGAATGAATGTGAACAATTCAATTGTTGATTTTATTTAAACAAAAATATTACAATGGTATGGCCACACAAAAAGAATGGCACAGGAAAGATTGCCAAGGAAAGTTATGGAATGGACCCCACCAGGAAGAAGGAAAAGAGGAAAACTGCTATCACCTGGATAGAAGAATTCAGACTATTTTGAGGGAAAGAGGAATTATTGAAGAAGATCTATGGATGGACAAGCAACAGTGGAATACGAGAATTCAATCAATTCTGTAAACATTGTACAGCTGGAATAATAATAATACAAAGGAAGCTCTAGTAAGAAATAATCAACCAAGTAATATTACGAAGAATATGAACCAGATGAAGAGAAATATTATATTTAAAACATATTCATTCGAGACAACCTTTACTACATGATAAACCCAACACTTGAACAGTGATATTTCGCCTGTATAACTATGTGACAAAACCGTACATTCAAGCTCTATACGTTTCAAGCACTATACGTTATTGTGAGACACTAACAGTATGGATTTCCAAATAGTACACCGTCAAACTGAATAGTATAAAACAAACTTTAGTTGGAACTGATAGGAAGTTAGTGTCAGTATTGGGTGGCGGGTATTACTTAAGTAAGAGTTTTGTATTGAAAAGATGACGATATATATATATATATAATAAAACTATTTTTTATATACATATATTACATTTACATACAACGCGCGTGTCCGAAGGGCGTAGGTAAGCCTTTTCTTTTGGAATGGTCTTCTTTTTTATCTTGTAATTGTCCAGACATGGTAGACACGCATATTCATAAACAAGCGTTTGAATGTAGGCCAGTGGGGACGAGATATCGTGAAAAACCCTGAATAAATGGTCAGAGACTCTGTGATGTCGGAACGGGCTATAGCCCAAGCCATAGAGTGAAAAAGGAGAAGAAGAAGTAGAATTGTCCTAGACAAGAGTCTGTAATGTAGATAAACTGTTCCAAATAGTATAAGAACGAATAGTAAAACAATAGTCTTTTTATTTTGTACTAGAAAGTTTTTATTTCTAAAAAGCTCAAAAACATATTTTAGGTATAGACAACTCACAAGTAATCAGACTGACTACATAATATGTATATTACATATTAAGGGAAATATGGGAATGTCATTAATTATGATCGAATTCCATAATTATATGCAGTCTACTTAAAAAACGAAAACGTAGGCCTACTTGCTAGGAAGTACAACTACCCCCTACCTACAGTCACAAGTACCTGTCTTTACAATATTATAGCAATCTACTAACTTACCTCCAGTGTTTACTACCTTTACAAGTGCAACAATCTACCAACTTATCTCAATGTTAATCGATCAAGTTATCTCATTAACATTTTATCTAGTATCCACGTTCCTACTAAATCAGGTGTTAGTTAAATTACTATAAATATTGCATTTGAATATTCACACACACACACAGACACACACACACACAACACATTAGTATACATAATTACATCCGTATTACTATCGTAATGAAAAAACTGTGGCCAACAGAGGTAGCCAGCACAAGTGGACGAATTCCAATGGGATGTGTACCTAATCGGCTGGGAGATGTGGTAACAGGAGATCTGCTTGAAGACGCTTGAAGATACGGAAAGGCAGCCTTTGAAGATGGATAAACACTTCCACACTGTTTAAACACTGGAAGTATAGAAGAAGAAGAAGAAGAAGAAGAAGAAGAAGAAGAAGAAGAAGAAGAAGAAGAAGAAGAAGAAGAAGAAGAAGAAGAAGAAGAAGAAGAAGAAGAAGAAGAAGAAGAAGAAGAAGAAGAAGAAGAAGAAGTTTACGTAAAATAAAAGTAATAACTCTGCTAAATAGTCAGATAAATATCATTTCACACACTAAACGATATTTGCTGTTCGCATCATCCAAGAGATGCCAGTGTATAGAACACTATCATCCAAATGAGCAATGTCAATACATGGTATACCAAATAAAATCTACACTTTATATTACAGATGAACAATTATTTTGGTTTAAATATCTATTTAGTTTACTGTAAGTACTATACGTCACCATATTGAGTTATAAATTTAATAATGATTTGAAGGCGAAGTAAAAGAAAACCTCTGAACAGGAACACGATAGCCATATACAAATTAAATCAGGACTACACAAAATAAAAAAGATGCGCTTACGAAAAACTTATGACAGACAAGAGAGAATGGTTGTACCACCAGATCCTAATACTTATGAACGTAAACATCTCATGTAATTATTAGCAGTGTATAAGCTACGTGTGTTTGTTTAGTCTGCTAGCGTATGTATAAACTTTCAAAAAGATAATTTTAGCAAGGATGAAATTAATTCATGAAACCAAAGAAATCTGAAATACAAAGAATAAGTGTGCTTGTGATATACTTCATAGAGACGGTGGAGGCACTTTTACTGGAGCTAACAAACTGTAACTAAAGTAAAGCTTGTAGCACGGTGGAAGTATTAAACTTCTGTTAAGCGATGAGGGGTTGAGTGCGTAACCATCCGCCACAAAGAAATCGATTAAACTGGGTGAGACAAATAATTAATAGCAACAAAAGCGCCTAATGAATAGTCTGTCTGGAAATAAATTACGTAATTTGCCAGGGCCAAACGCAGATTTGTTACACCATTGATATACGAAAGAAATTAATGTCTACGAAGACTAATATTTGGAAACAAAAATAGAAATTAATATACGGAATAAAATCTTGTTACTTCAAGTAATTTTAGCTATGTATACCAATTTGTGTGCAACGGCTGTTGTTAAATATGACTTGTCACACAGTCACGTGCTCTCGCGTGTTCTGTGTGTGTGTGTGCGCGCGCGCGCGCGCGCATAATGCTATGATATGATAATTATTAAATTTTCTCGGATGTCACATGATGTGACCTTTTTTTTCTGGTCGAGTTCCATACTGTATTTTCTCGAAGTCTTTACTGCAACGTATTGGCAAAAATAACCATCTCTACCACCTTCAGGTAGATTCTTCCTGATGACTTAGGCTAGAATGCCGTTATTACTTTATATTTGTTAATATACACTTATCGTTAATATATATACACGTTATTGCATTCTTTTGTAGTGGTCCGCGTCTTCACTGTTTGTTGATCCTGTAGAGAGATATTTATGTTTTATGTTTGGGCAAAATCCCATTTGGCATTTTCTGGCTAAGTCCTGCTCGGTGATATAAGCTGTTCCGAAGTTGGTTTTCCGTGCTATTTGGGCCACTGAATTGGGTTGGGTTCTGAATTATTCTGCGAACAACCTTCCTTCAGCCAGACGTTTATGAGTTTACAGAATGTACGCTAGTACGGCCGAGAGAGGGAAACCAGAGGCACTGGAAAAATGATGTATTATTGTATACACAATTAAATCCTTAATTTTTAGTGGCCGTCAATCAATGAATGTTTTAGTGGACGGTTAGTGAGGATCGGTCAATAATACAAATTTCAGCTGGAGTGAGAGAGGGAAGAAGGGAGACAGTGAGTGAGATGTAATAAGAAAGAGAGCGAGTGGGAGTGATAGTGAGTGATAGAGTGAGTTCAGGTTAGAGTGAGAATGGTTGGCAGAAGGACTGGCAGGGGGAGAATGGTTGAGAGAGAAGTTGTGATTGTGGACACAAACATAAACTACATTATTCTATAGTACTCTTGACTATATTTTACAATATGATTACAATTATTATCCAAGTTTACCTATTAGTAAAAATTGTACCAGAAACTTTTGTTTGTAACCTTTGTCAACTATCTTACGTAAGTCGTAATGCTCTACAGTTATTGTGTAAATTGTATGTTTCTAAATTATGATTGTTCTGTTAATACCAGTAGGGAGTGAAACATGGTAAAAATAACTTTTAATAATTACGTAGTGAACATTCCCTAATCTGTTTTAATTATAGGTAATATATTACTTTGCTATATGTTGACTGCTGTAGGTATAAACAATTTATGTACCAATCTAATATCCAATTGTTGATTACTGTGTGTTTAATTAATTAAAATATCATAACATTTAGTAATCTAAATTGTAATACTGTATAAATTAAGTTCTCTCATACTATAATTTGCTCGTTTTCTTAAAGATAATTTGAAGATGTAAACAAACTATCATAAGTCTTCACATATAAAATGATACATACATACGCACGCACACACTCACATACAACAACACGTTCACCCAAATATTTAATTGTTTCGTTATGTTTGATATTTCTATTATATTTCATACGCAGGTCCTGAAGACGACAATAAATATTGTCGAAACGTCGACGCAAAATAGCTAAAATTTGTATACACAATATTATGTATTATGTATTACATATTATTATGTATTAGTTATGTATTATGTATTATTGAAGTGGGGTGAAATGTATCTGATATTAGTGCATCTGACAACTGTTTGGAATACGGTTCTCCAGTCTTCGTTCAAAGTTAGTTTCCCATTGAATTGTATATATAATCGTACGGAAACAGTATTTTCTTTGTCCTATTTGTTTCAGAACTCTGGTACGTTCAAAACTGATATGTAGCTGTGACATGATATATAAAAGCTGATTGACTGCCAATGAGTGCTCTTGCCTTCGTTCGTTGATACGGTGATCGGTCTGGCTCAAGTAACTATTGTTACAGGATATTTCGTAAACCCTTGCGAAGACTAAGTGTCAAAAACAGGATTACGAGTAATCGCTTAACCCAGGATTAAGAGAGGTTTTTAACCCAGAAGAAATACCAAGAACTACCTAACTAATAACTCATCTCACGAGATCCCGGGCAGTTAGGGTGACAGGAAACATTCTTACTCTAAGCCGGAAAAAATCAAAAAGTCCCAATAAGGTGAAAAATAAAAGAAATAAAGGGTACCTATGAAGCGAGTGACACTCGAGGACACTCGAGAGGTCCTGGTTAGCCGAAACAATGACTTGGCCAGGGAATAGTGTTTGTAGTTTGTTAAAATTTCTCAGAAAAATTTTAGGGAAAGATTTTTTTAAATTATGTATAATATCTTCGTGTCAAGATACTATCTTCGAGTCTAAGACATTAGACTGTATATTTCTTAAAATTCTAAATTCTTATTCTAAATGCATAATTCTAATTTTTAATTACTTAAAATTTTAATAAGGCAGTTTGTTACTAAAACGTCACTACAGTTTAAAAGTAGGTTTTCAAACAAATGAAAGTAGGAAAGTAGGTATTTAAATAAAAATGTAAATTGAGGAAAAACGTAACTTGCTTTCCTCTCATGAAACGTTATAGGTTGTGTTGGATTTCAACATCTAGATTTGCATCGTAATGTATTCTGGTTTTTGATAATGTAATAATGCCTGTTACTAGGTATACGGTTTTATCTTTGTATTATATACAGTATAAAAATTCAGTGTACGTCTGTAAATGTTCTTAAAACTTTTGATCCACTTATCCGATAGAGCTCATATTCGCACCATATGTTCGATAGGTTCAGAGTAAGGTTTACATGTGCCGAGTGTGAGGTTGGCCCGAAGGCGGGGGGGGGGGTAAAAATTGTAAAAAGTTAAATACCGCATATGGGGTATAAAATTAAAGGGAATTTCCATGCAAGTAACAATTTTACATGCATGTATGCACTATTGAAAATTTTTGGGCAGTTGGGGGTGTCAGTTTGGCCAAGGGGGGTAAAAATTGGAAAAATGAAAATACAGCATATGGGGTATCGAATTAAAGGGAATTTCGATGGAAGTAACAATTTTACATGCATGTATGCACTATTGAAAATTTTTGGGCCCTTGGGCTTAATAAATGGGCGGTTTGAGGAGGGGGTTGTCAAAAATGGAAAATATGAAAAACGGCAGGACCGATTTCAACCAACTTGCCAGAAATATCTTATGCAACGGGAGAAGCAACATAGGATAGGTGTTTTGGTCCACGTTGGGAGGTGGGGTGAAAAACACAGTGATTAAAAAACACAGTGGTAAATATAATACTGTATTTACATTTTGTTTAGCGGTGAATATAATACTCTATTTACATTTTGTTTAGGAATGTGCTGCAAACAACAAATCAATTACCGGCAATTCAATATAAACTCAATGGTAGGTTCTATTTACATTTTGTTTAGGAATGTGCTGCAAACAACAAATCAATGAAAGTAAATTCAATATAACCGCAATATATTCGTAGCTGATAATAATATATATACATGTGTATATATATATATTGCGACAGTACAACCATATACGGTACTGTGCATTGCCAAAATAATTAAAATAATGAATAAAAATAAATAAATATATGGTTGATAAACATGATTCAGATTGCAAGCTGGATTGTTTAAAATATAGGGAACAGTACAATTCATGCATGGACACGCATATCTGGCCACCTGTCGCTAGCTGTGTGTACATGTGTATTTAATATGTGTGTGTGAAACCTGTCCGTTCCTGGACAGTAGCAACCCCTATTCAAATGATGTTAGATTTTAAGTATTATTTTAATTGTAAGAAAAATATGTACAATAATGTAAAACAATATACACCAAAGTGTGTAGAAAATAAAGATGCACAAAGGGTTATAAAACCGTGAGAAAGTGACGTAAAGTGAAAGTACAATGAATTTAAAAGTGAATAGCTCTCTGAATAATTACAATAAAGAAGTGTAAGTTACATATAACAAACATATGAAAATTAGCGATCGACTGAGTATCGTGTAGTGTAAAACGGACTTCGCAATTCGCGAAGATCGGCGAAATTAGTGAATCGAACAAGAGTGGGAGTAAGGACGCTTTCGACAAACTCTGACAAGACAAATATTGTTCAGATAGGAACTTTTGCACGATGTGGGTATAAATACCAAGTCGCGCTAATCAGCTCTTTTCTTCTTCATTCAACCGTTGCCGCAGGAGGCTATGTCAGTCAGAAACGCTGTCTCGAATCTACAGTAAGCGTCATAGGATAGACTAGAAGTCAAAGCAGAGGTTCTATGGACACACCTACAGCCCATGATGTGATAAGAGACAACAATTAAGGAGTACATGCAGTGGAATCCTGGAAGAGGACCCGAGGACCGAAGGACCCGGACCGAGGACCGAAGGAGGACACACCGATAATGTACCACATCAAACGAGGTGATAAAAACCCATATAATTACCTACAATTGAAAGACAATAATTAAAAACTATAATGAGAGACATTTGAACTGTTGCTATAAGTAATTAAATTGTACATAGTAGTGTAAGGATTTTTAATTTAGAATAATATTTCATGTATGTCAATTAGGATTTTAGTATAACGTAAATGCTATAAGAGCAATATTTGATTTGAAATTGAAATAATTTAAAGTAATTATCTTTATTTGGTAAAAGAAAAATGCATATGCAGTAGAAAATAAAAGTAAATTCATTGTTGAAATAAATTAGTAACCAATTGCAAAGATAACCACACTGATTGAGTAAGCCGAGAGCAAAATATTTGATAGTTAAGACTAGATAATAAGATTTCTGTATAACCTGTTTAATGTAAATTGTCAACTAGAAGTCAGATGCAAAAGATCGCACAAGCGAAGAATAATTAATTTTGCTATTTCCGAAATATGTAAAGATGTTATTAAATAAATAATGAAAATATTAAAAAAAGTATTACGCCTTCTTGTTATTACGATTACACCTAACATCATTGTTATGTTATATATGACACATGCAAATTAAACTAAATAAATTTGTGTTGTAGTAAATTTGGCGCTCCAAAACGTGGGGCCCCCCAAATTCAATTATATTGCATTGTATTGTTGTAATATATATATTGCAACGTTAAGTATTTGTGAAGCCTTCAACTTCTTGTGAGCCATTTATTTTGCAACATTACTTACGCTATAAAATTATGACAGGTGTAATCGTAATAATAATAACACAACGTGAAATGGTTTAGAATCATTTAAAAGTTTATTAATTAAAAATTTTCTATTCTGTTGCGATTTTAAAATATCATTATTATTCTCATGTGTGTAGCCATAGCACACATCTAGTTATTAACATATAAGTTAATACATGGTTTTGTTTCAACTTATTTGTCGTGGTAATACACAGCTTATCCTCTTCGGTCCTAGGTCCTCGATCCTAGATGCTCCTCTGCAGTCGTGTAGTTCTGGAGTCCTTGATCCTCGTCCTTTAGATCCTCTCCGCAGTCCGTTGCCTCGTTCCGTTCGCTGGACTCTATTCCGTGTATTTGGCTGCTCCCTCATATCCAGTCATGGCCTCAGGTTGCAGGTGCTCTCACGAAAGTGATGAGTAGTCGTGAAGAACCTCCGGCTGCTGCTGTGATTGATCGAAAAAAGAGTTGTTGTCATTGGGCAGAGCCTCCGGCTGCCACGGTAGTTGTAGAGAAAGAGAAATAAGTTAGCGCGTCTCGAGTATTTATACCCTAGGGCGCAAAAATCATGTTTCGACAATATTCTGCAGGTCTCAGTCTGTCGTTGGCGTCCCTTTCTAAACACGATTATTTTCACAATTATTTCGCTTGTCTTCGCAACATGCGAAGTCTTTTGCAAATTACCCGATATTCATCTTGTCGGTAATTTTTATGTGTTCACTGTGTATAAACCGTTTTTTCCTATCTTAATTAATATAAGTTTTATTTATATTTATTTTCAGTATAATCGCACTTCTTATTATTTTCGCACTAATTTTTGTACATATGTGCGTCTTTATTTTATACACACCGTGGCGCATTTGTTTTGTGATATTATGCACACACTCTTTACAATTTAAACAACTCATGTAATTAGGCCTAATAGCGTTCATTTAGGGGTGACGCTTTACAGAAATCAACTGGTCTCACACACACATGTAAAATACACGTGTAAACACAGACACAGCTGCGTGGCGTGATAAACCTGTAGAAGTATGAAATTTGGTTGTTCCTTTTACAGTTCAGATTGAAAGCTGAATTATTATTACTAACAATAGGAATTATTTATTTAATTATATTAATTATCTTAATTAATTGTGCAATGCACAGTACCTTATACATTTGTACTGTTGCAATATATATATATATATATATATATATATATATATATATATATAATTTGTGATGTTTTCAATTTGTTTCTTCTGCAAGTAGATAATATTGTATATTCTTTTTAACACCTGACGCACGTTTCACTGAAAAATATCAGTATCATCAGAGGTTTCTAAGTGAATTAATAACAATCGTAATAATTCTATTAATATAAAAGTAACGAATAATCGAATTTATATCGATTTTAATGTAAAATAAAATAACTGATAATCGATTTAGGTCGATTAGTTAACGATTGTTTTAATGTTTATTTCTTCAGCAGCTGTTTTCTCGGTTATATTTGAAATTTTGTTTATATAGTATTTTATTCACATTTATTTTTATTTTTTAGTAAATTTATAATTTTAAATAAAATAAAATAAATAAAATATTTAAAGATACTAATTTAAAAATATCTTATAACACAGATAATATAATTTTTAATAAAATAAAACCTAAAACTAAATCCAATACTCACAATAAAAATGGAATATATAAAATAGAATGTCCAGATTGCAATAAATTTTACGTGGGCCAGACGAAGAAAAAACTACGAGATAGATTCGTTCAACACCGCAATGCATATTTAAAACCAAATATTTATAAATCTAATTTAGCCACACATTGTCTAAATAATAACCACCAGTTTCCAAACATTGAAAATATAAAATTAATTAAAAAACATACAAAAAGGTCAAAAAATGAATATTTGGGAAAATCTTAACATTTACAAACACAATAACAATAATTTATTAATTAAAGAACAAACCCAAATAAAAACAAAACAAGACGATCTATTTAAAATTATAAATTTACTAAAAAATAAAAATAAATGTGAATAAAATACTATATAAACAAAATTTCAAATATAACCGAGAAAACAGCTGCTGAAGAAATAAACATTAAAACAATCGTTAACTAATCGACCTAAATCGATTATCAGTTATTTTATTTTACATTAAAATCGATACAAATTCGATTATTCGTTACTTTTATATTAAAAGAATTATTACGATTGTTATTAATTCACTTAGAAACCTCTGATGATACTGATATTTTTCGGTGAAACGTGCGTCAGGTGTTAAAAAGAATATACAATATTATCTACTTGCAGAAGAAACAAATGGAAAACATCACAAATTATATAATTACTGCAAGAAACATCGAGTTACTTATATAGAAAATATATATATATATATATATATATATATATATATATATATATAGCTACTTCTAACCCCCATCTGTTTCTACTTTTACTGCTTTACATCTCAGAGGCCCGGTAGAGGAATACCATAAAACATAAAATAAAACTTTCCGAGTGTGTTAAAAAATCTGCTAATATATACTAAATTATCGTATTACGTAAATTAACACAAGGAGGAAGTCGTGACGACCGACAGAAACTGTCACAGGTTATTGATTCTTACCGGTTGACGGAAACACGGAATCCATTTCTCCTCACGCAGTCAGCAACGATACTTACTTGACTTAGTAAGTATCAAGATGACGAACTTGATAATTAAATTTGTTAATTAGCTTACGATATGTGCAAGCATCTGGGCACAACAGTGGAAACACAGCTGCGTAAGATATATAGTTTTAAATAGGTCTAATGCCTTTGTAACTTTGACGTCCCTAAATTTACCATCACTCAGCATAACAAGATTATGTGTTACCTAAAAATCACACATCACACGTTAGAACTGTATCAAGTGCTTCTCAAAACCTCAACAATTCAAAAGTGAATGTTTCAAGGAACGATTTATTGTACATACAAAATTACAATACATAATCAAGTGTTTGTAACAAACATTAAAGCCAGAAGAGATTTATTAGTATTTGGCGTCCCAAATACGCGTCCTACACCACAGATACGGTGTGGGGTAAAACTGGAGTTAATTTCAGCTAAAACATGTCAAAGTAATGTTAAAAGTTAGTTAAATACGATCAATCTGCGATCAATTGGGAAACAATGAGGACTTGATTTTTATCGGGTTGAAAATACCTACTTACGTTTTTAAACCCCTATAGAAAGAAAATCGAAAACAGCGGAATGTCGTGTACAACGAACTATATTAGTAGATAATGAACAATTAATTATGAAAATTCTCTGAGAAAGTTTTTCGTCATAGTGCCACAAGCTGTGATAATCGAACATCTGCAATGCACCTCGTAAGTTGAAAAACAATTAAAATATCAATAAAACTGAAGTGTGGTCTTGTTTATTTACACAGTTCTGACTATAAGTAGGTATAATACTATCAGATATTGAAATAGCTTCATCATGGTTTTCACAACAAGCACACAAAAGATCAACATTGAATTTCACTTGTAAATCGGTTTCACTGACTAGATGTTATTGGACAAATTAATTCACTGTACTAATTTCGTTTATTTTTAAAACCGTCAACAATATACATTTAAATATAAAATAGACTATAACATAGTCACTGTAATAATGCTACAATTAATGAACTCTTTAAGACAGTAATGTTTCTTGAAAAATTAAACTTCTCATTGTAATGACATCTACTATAATAAAATTTAAGTTTATGTATGTTTACGTTTAGTAAATAAGAATAAAAGTTAAAAACTTGCACTAATACCGTATATATTTTTTAAGAAGCAGATCTAATAAAAGAAAAATGATTTGAATTCGTCCTGTACCAATTACATTGAACGTGTGATCAAAAGCTAACGATAGAGAAATATTAGATAAACGTCTAATATTAGAGGCGTTGCGTAACAGAGTTGCAAATCTTGTGTGAAGGATATTCCATGGCTGGAGGAGGTTTCTGAGACTCCAGCGACGATAATCCGACAATAGCTCGAATGTATCGAAACCTAATGGACGCTGACTTTGTGGAAAACAGCGTGTAACGTTGGAATGTTGGAGGCATTTGCTACACAGTATGGTCCGGGATTAAGGTAAGCTTAATTCCAAACAGAACAAGTTGCATTATCTCGGGAATCTCAATATACACACAAGTCAGTGTCAGCATAAAAGCAAGTTACGTGTTACTTCTAAAATTTAAAATAAATCTTTTAGGGAAGGTAACCTGAAAACATACCTTTTTAGACCCACGGTTCAGAATATTCATTATACTAAATTGTGATCAGAATGTATCCAACTGTCGACAAGTCGTGTTTGTTAACGTTTCCAATAGTGGTATACACGTTACAATTATAAAAATTACAATATTTATTGCCACTTTATTTATTATACGAATAGAAATGTTTGACGTATAAAGATTACAGTTGTATTATATTTAATTAATGAAAACTTAATGTATAATTTCTTTTTAGAATATAAGACAGACATAAACAACTCTCTTACTTCCTTCGGTCTCTTGGTGTTTCAGTAGCTATAAACAATTCTGACGTAGCCAAATGAGTTATTTCTGTTTCTCAGAAATGTATCACGTGACAAGTCAGTCGGCTCGCTTTCATAACTGTCTACAAACTTTCTCTTCCATCTTTTAAAAATGTATCTTTTACCTTTCACAATATATTTTTCCTTTAGATGGTTTTTACTAAATGTGTTTAAAATTTTCAACATCGTTTATACTAAGTAGTCAGTACTAAGTTAAAAGGAGTTTAAACTTTAATAAATGCATATCCAATCGCCAATAATATAGTCAGTAAATAAAGTGTGGTAAATAATAATTTATTGATTTATCAAGGAAATGCGTTCAAAAATATAGTAGGCCTATATAGTACAATCGTTTCCCATACATTTATACATACGTGCGAATGTGTTGTTACTTGTACTCCAGAGAGTCTTTCAATTGCAGTGAAATAAATTTGATATTAAAGTTATTTGGTATAAAATCAAATTGAAATGAAAGTACACTTATATGCTAGACGTATGCAAAAATCAAACCGATTTAACATAAAGAATAAAACAGAAAATGGCAGGAAATATGAGTGAGATTACATGGATGCAAGTGCAGATGCAGGTGACTTTAAGGAAGGGTCATATAATTACAGTTACAGTATGCAGATGAAATCACATGTTACTAACTATCGGCAAGTCGTATTGCTAACGTTTACTATGTAATATAAAATTATTTTACACGATATAATTACAAAAATTTATTGAAACGTCCGTATATAGTATCTTGAACAGCAATTAGGATTGCAACAACAAGCGAACGTTTCCACAGAACTCGCTACTCCTCTGTTCCATTCAGTATCGCTCTCTCGTGATATAAAGTTTTAACATTGAAAATGTTTATAAGGACGTGTCGCACATTTGCGGCCGATCGCTGGTGCGTGATCGAAAATTGAAACCGGTGAGTTTCCTTAGAAACTACTCCTTTGTTGTCAATAACGTAGTACACATATAAAACATCGCTTATGAATGTGACTACATTTAACTTATAATCTGTACATTGGTAAATGAAGAATGAATTCATTGATTGGTGAATGATCATAAATATATATATTTTTTAGATTTATTGAAGCATTTTCAATGCCCTTCTCTGTGCATTGCATTTGTGCAATGCCTGTAATTTTTTTTACAGTTATCCACATGAAGTGTTCATTGTTGTTACGATAGTGTGAATTGTGATATTACGACAGCGCAGTGAATAGTTATATACTAAAGAAATCGATACCCACTATTTTTATTAACACTCCTTAGAATAATAATTACGCTCGATTACGATAGTTATCCTATTTTATAGTCAACAGATACAGTACTCAGAGAGTTGCTACTTGTGGCGTAAGTAAGATGTATCTAAGTTGACAAATAGCAATATCACCAACACAGTTTAACAGTAGCGTAGCGAGGGGAGTTTGGATGTAACCCTCCCTCCAAAGAGCAAATAAAAAAGGAAACGTGCAAAATTAAAATAAAATGCAAGTAAAATGTAGTAACACAAATCGATATAAATAGGTAGTTTAATTAATTATGTGAGTAGGAACATTTTTAATTTCTTTACGCTGTAGCCATTTTGGGAGTACGAAATCGATTTGTGTAGAGATTAGGGCCACTAGTATAACGTCTTACCTACGTTATAACGTCGGGAACCAGTGCGAAATTGTCTCAGATCAATTGCACGGGCTGCCATAGTCTTAATCAACTTCTTATGAAGATTTTAACAAGCAGTAGTAGTTAGAATGAAAGGAAGGTCTGTTGGGGTGTTTGATGATTTATTCACTCAGTATTTTGTGTTAAGTAATGACATCTCTTTATTGGGTGCTATCCTTTATAGTTCTACATGGATTTTTTACCATAAGTTTTTCTAAATAAAAGTTTACAAAATATTTTCTAAAAAGGTGGCCACAACAAAAGTATTGTTATGTGCTAGGTTTTTCCACGGATCCGGGATATTAACTTGGTTTGTAAGTTAAGTTATTATACTATTTGGGGGGGGGCATTTGAAGAACGGACTTAATATAACCTCTAGTATCTGAAAAGCTTTATACTACAAGCACTAATTACTATTACAAATAATTTACAAATAATTTTAGTCGTATGACATAATACAATTTACAAAGTGACAATAATTAAAGTCTTTTATATAGTTTATTAAACTGTCTTTTGCAAACATTTGTTTTAATGACATTTAACCACGGAAGACAAGTCTCCGTGTCACCTGTGATATTGTGAAGTTTACTCCGTGTCCTGGTCCTTGGTCCTTGGGGTGTCCACAAATGGTTGAAGGTTATGGTAGTTTACTTTCCGGGTGAAGTTCCTGAGGAGATCCTGGTAATTATGAAGCTGTTATGCTGTTCTATGAAGTCTGGTAGCTAAGCATCTTTAGTAGTACAACTCGAGTGAAAGTTCTTGTTTCCCACAGATGTTCACGTCACATCGTTATTTATAAAATGTTCTCACTTTACGTACATTGTACCTTTTTAATTTAACTAAAAATGAACTTTTTTCATGTGAAAAACTTACTATTTTATTGTACGCGTTTCGGCTTAGTATCCGCCTTCTTCAGCTTTGGTAACAGACTGCCAGCATTTTGTAACGGTTGTGTGGAAGGTGAAGTGGGGGCGGTGTGTGGAGGAAGGGGATTGGCGCGGGGATTCAACTTACTGTTTGTTTTCTGTATAATTGTGTCAAAAAGTGTATGTGATTTATATTGTAATTGATCGTTGAGTATGTTGTTTGGTTGTGTTGTGTGGTGTTTATATATTTCGTATTGTTCAGTTGTGTTGAGTTTTTGACCTTTGGGTATGTAATGTAAAATTTCAAGATTAGTGTCTATGTTGGTGTAACTGTGGTTTTCTGTGTGTATGTGTGTGGCAAATGCAGAGTGTATATTGTTGTTGGTTAAAGCTTTTAAGTGTTCAGAATAACGGGATGAAAAAGATCTTCCCGTCTGGCCTATGTAGAAACTATTGCAGTCATTACAATTTAATTTGTAAACACCTGTTTTGTTATATTTGTCTATGTCTGTGTTTGTATTACTGATGTGTTTTTTGATGGTATTGGTTGTTCTGAATGCTATTTTGTATTTGTGTTTTCTGAATTTATTGGCGATTTTGTGTGTGTATGAGTTGTGGTATGTGAGTGTGATGTACTTATTGTGTTGTGTGTTGATGGTATTTAGTGTTTTGTTGTTTTTGTTTTTGATGCGTTTGTGTCGTGTTTACAAATTAAATTGTAATGACTGCAATAGTTTCTACATAGGCCAGACGGGAAGATCTTTTTCATCCCGTTATTCTGAACACTTAAAAGCTTTAACCAACAACAATATACACTCTGCATTTGCCACACACATACACACAGAAAACCACAGTTACACCAACATAGACACTAATCTTGAAATTTTACATTACATACCCAAAGGTCAAAAACTCAACACAACTGAACAATACGAAATATATAAACACCACACAACACAACCAAACAACATACTCAACGATCAATTACAATATAAATCACATACACTTTTTGACACAATTATACAGAAAACAAACAGTAAGTTGAATCCCCGCGCCAATCCCCTTCCTCCACACACCGCCCCCACTTCACCTTCCACACAACCGTTACAAAATGCTGGCAGTCTGTTACCAAAGCTGAAGAAGGCGGATACTAAGCCGAAACGCGTACAATAAAATAGTAAGTTTTTCACATGAAAAAAGTTCATTTTTAGTTAAGTGTTAGTGCTGTGAAAGAAGAGATGAATAATCAAGACAACTTTTTAATTTAAACAAACATTGGAGATCTTACACATAGTCAATAGAGATGTCATCCCTCTCACTTATTTATTCCATTTAATTTAATAGATTACATTTTTCTTTATAAAACACTACTTTACTGATACTTTCCTTTACACGTTGTTATATCTGCACTTTTAAATTAAAATATCTTAGTACTTTGGGGCATGGTTCAAGGGTGTAGTGTTTACTACGAGAGCGCTCCATCTCGACTGCATTATTATTATGTCAGGGCAGGTAAGTTAACTGCGCGGAGTTTACGCATCACAACAAAATAGTTCCACCTTTATTCGCTATTTACGGTATTTAAAGTTTGACCTTTTTATTATCCAAAGCAATGCTTTACTTCAGAATTAAATAGTATACTACTGTATCATTGTTTATTTATTTGAATAATTTCAAGTTTTACCAGTATTATTTGTTTAGTAAAAGAATCTGTATGCAGGTTAATTCCAGTTAATGCACGTCAGTCCATGGTAAATTATTAACTAGTTTGCCTATCTTTACACTCGCATACCTTTTGTCATTTAAAACTCTTTATTAAATATTATTTTGAGTTAATCAAGGGATGTAATATTAATTTTAATGTGCGATTTAAAAATAAATTTTACTACATATTACGTTTCCTATTTTAAAATCGTCACACTAGTTACCTGGTGGTTAGTAATTCAAATTTTTATATACTCGTAGTGAATAGTAAAGACAGAGTCTTTAAATGTTTATTCGGTCTGCACTATATCCAACTCGGTTTACGATATTAATGTGCAGTTATTTATTCCATTTTTAAAAATATCTATAATAACAGTGCCTGTCATTCAAAGCTTATAGAGATGTAAAATTGCTGTTCACAGTTTTACGATCGTATTTAATATTTTTCGTATTTTTTTAAGTGAGAACACCACATATGGCACTATACTGTACTGCCCGGGTCACTCCCGTACACGTCGCGCTTCTAGAGCAGTAACTGATTCAACGCATCACGAAATAGCTGAAACGAAAAAGCAGTGTTGCCAGGTCAATCAAACCTGTTTTCGCCACATAGCTACTCAAAGTTCCACCACTGCCACAAACATATTTGCTTTAAGCAAAGTGTAATATTTTAAAGAATGTGAACGTATTCTAAGTGTTTAAATACTATGACAAGAATAACGTGAATATTAAAAATAATTTGTTATTTAAAAGGTAACACTAGTAACTTACGTTGTGTTAAAAAGCTGTCGGCGTCCGGCCAAACAACCGAGAGAGATTTCTTCAGAGGGTAAAGTTGGGCGCGGGTTCACGAGTGTACCCAATAGAATTCAATGAGGTCACAGAAATTCAAGAAATGCCAAGAGTGCGTTAGCAGCAAACATCAGTTATTAATTTTATATAATAAGAATCGACGTTCGGAACGGCGTTCACAAGGACTCCGTTCTTCTTCAGGTGTACTAATTTCCATGCTAACTTCAACATGCGGTTGACCATGTATTTCTGCATCCAGTAGCGCGATTTTGAAATGTTTGTTTTTGAGTGCCTGTAATGACTATTTTATGAAGGTCTGTGATTCATTTCCATGGCAAAATGAGTAGATCGAATTAATTCCATTTGCTGCAAATATTTACACATACAGTCCCATTAAGGCGAATTTTTAGTAAATTCGTATCTAACGCTTAGCAATGTCAGAAGATGGAAGAAAATTTGTGACAGCTTTCTGTAATCGTTTATTTTATTTACTTTGTAATGTAACATGTCTTTACTGTTTCATTATTTTGTTAAATTTTAGATATTTTTTAAAATAAAACTTTATATTTCCTAGACTACAACAAAGTAAATAGAGTGTAAGAAGTTCTTTCGTTTTAATTTTGTAGTTTTATTCATAACATTTTAACCCCTCCCGCGAACTCTCAGAACCCCTTATCATGACAGTTAAATTACTGTAACAGGTAAACCTTTACCCTGTAAAACAAGTTGCAGAATTTACTGACGGAACTGGGCTACGCTATGTAAATATAGCCAGAAAATATAGCTTACTAGCAATGTAAGAAACGATCTTATAGCACAGGAAGCACTAGACTTGTTTCCTGAGTTTCTAGAACATAGTAAAAACTACATCTTGAAATGTAATTGAAACTACATCTACAATGGAACTGAAACTACATCTTTAAAATCTACATTTTAAAGTTCAAGGTTTCAGGTTGTTTGAGCAGCAGTCAGTAGTATGCGACAAACTGTATGTTACTTATGCACTTCGCTGTAACTCTGTGTACAAACTCAACGGCCTCCATAAAAGTTCAACAGGATAACGTTGCTAGTTTTTACTTATCCCCCCTGAAAGCCCTTTAATACGTTATTGTGCGATGTGAATGTATTGTGTGTTATTTCGTTTAATTTAAATGTAGGCATACACGAAAGTATATTCATTGTATGAAAAAAAATATATTTTTTAAAATGTACAATTACGAATCATATTTTTTTCATTATTTAATAGCAATTTATTAAGTACGTTTTAAACATTCTAATGTATCTCAGTCCAGATTTCAAATTGTGAGTTATTTAATCGATTTGGAAACTACTGACAGGTTGAAAAACGTTTCACGATATTTAGCTGCTCTGTGACAGAATATGAAGACCGATTGTCATCTTTATGTGTACGAGATGGTTTTTGGATAAGATTCAGAAACCACGCGCAGGCGTAATACGTAAAATATAATATAAAGATAATTTGTAGGTACAATTAAGGTACAACACCTAAAGTATACAACAACATATAATGTGATAAAGAAAAACAATAAAGAAATGCTAATCTGTCACTGTTAACCTCTAATAAGGTTTGACACTTACTATTGTTCACATTACATGTACTGTATCTACAATGACGTATTGTGCCTAACAGTACTCTTTAGGAATCTCAATCTACAGTTAAAATTTGGGAACCTTATCAGATTTAAAATTGGCCTACTATGGAAGGACATTTCTATGCAGTTACGTGGATCTTTGCTTTAATATTATTAGTAATTAGTAGCAGGAGTAATGGCAATTAGAGAATTCGTAGCAGAGTATCATCACTTTATTTCATTATTAAACATCATTTTATTGCACTAATAAAATTATTATATTGGATTCTAAATGAATAATTAACAAGTGTTTCGGGGATGATTTGATATAGCCTATAACTATCACCGCCTTCAGATTCACTAAAAGTCAAAATAATAGCCATAATTCCACTACGAATGGTTAAATCTAATGCTAGCAATGAAAACGCTAATTTAAAAAATGTTAAAAATTAGTTCCGTCGTTGAGGGTAAGTAAGTAATGTTTTCCTGAACACAGGCACGACGGGGCAGTGTTCAGTTCAATTACATTCGTTGTGAGATTATGTTCTTAGTTAATTATAGTGATTAGACGGGACGTGATTATCAGTGAAGGCAGTCTGGTGATGATAACATTCCCCTAGCATGTCGCAAACCTGATTGACAAATAGCCCTTCCCTTTATCGCTCCAACCTCAGGTCCCTACACAACCAGACTTACTCAAATTGTGTTGGTACACGACGTATTAGTTTTCCTTAAAATTTCAAGTAGAAATTCGGAGTCAAATATAGGTTGGTTATTAGAACGGCATACTATCTTCGTTACAATTATTACGTTTAATCTACTAAATTGGATTATCATTTTATCCTGTCACTGATTGTTTAATCTACTAAATTGGATTATCATTTTATCCTGTCACTAATTGTTTAATCCACTAAATTGGATTACCATTTTATCCTGTCACTGATTGTTTAATCTACTAAATTGGATTATAATTTTATCCTGTCACTGATTGTTTAATCTACTAAATTGGATTATCATTTTATCCTGTAACTGATTGTTTAATCTACTAAATTGGATTATCATTTTATCCTGTCACTGATTAGAACTTTAGTCTACCCCGATTCGGTCATTGTTCTTTCGACGTATACCCTTACTTGTCACTACAAGGAATAGCTGCACTACAGTTAATTTCTAATGTAGTCATTTGCGTAGAATTTTTTTATATGTTTCTAGCTTACAAAATTATATTTCTGCAACTTTCCACAATTTATTATTTTTTTCCAACAAATCTATTACTTTCGTACGTTATTGCTATTATTTAAAAAAATATCAGTTCCGTTTCTTCGTATATTTTTGTAAAATTTGCTTGTACCATTTTTCGTATTTGTTTGGACCTTTTGCTTAATTCCCACACATTCGTCTTGTTCGTCTACAATGGTAAATCTTTAATCCGTTGAGAGAATAATAATAATATTTGTACTTAAATAGAACAAACTAAACATTACAAGGAAAAACGAAATATGCCCTTTAAGCTTTTTATTTACATAAAAAATTACCGTAGTACAAATGAGCCTACAGGTTTATACATATAAAACTAATTAATTATGAAGAATATTTCTGAACAGTTTTGTAAATTGTTCTAATGAATATAATAATGATCTAAAAAAATCTTATGTATCTTAACCTACTATCATTCGCTTCCACTTTAGAACCCTTATTTCAGGTTTTTTTAGTTCAAAGTTTTGGGTACAAATTGGTCTTCTTCTTTTTTCGTATAGAAATTTTTCCTAGCTTAATACAGCCAGGGCCCTACACGCTTTCATCCCATGTTTTCTTAGGGTTTCCAATTCTTCTCCTTCTAGACGGCTTGTTGTATCTCGCAGTCTTCACTGGCCTTATCCACCCTGGATATATGTTCATTCTACGTGCGTCTTCTATTCGTTTTCTGTCATCTATTACACCTGTTATTTCAAATCATTTTCTTAATGTTCTAATTGTGTATTCTCTCCCATCCTGCTTCCCATTCTGTGTCTTTCAGAATTCCTATTTCAAAAAAAAATAATTTTTTCTAGAAAAATTAGACAAAATAAATTTACATTAACGATTAATAAGAAAAAAATCTTTAAAACTCTATACGCGCGCGCGTGTGAATGTTAAAGTCATGTTTAATAATATAACATAATATGACACACTGGGCAGTGAAACTGAATTGAAACAGCAATATTGGAGAAAATCAAGTTTTTATTTATAACTCAAACATACAACGATATGCGTGCGCGCGCCGTCTACCTGTATAACTACACCTGTGTGTATCAGCACTTATATTGAGACGTACGTTATTTGGTTACATGCACAATGAAAAATGGATGCTCGTATCATAATAGATATAATGTAATGACTAGTTATGATGTAGTAGAGCAAAGCGTTTTGTAACACTTATGTATGGTTTTATATTTTTAACTAAATAAACATTTACTAACTTCATCACGTAAGCGCGATATTAAGATATTTTAACTTAGTAAAGATTCATTTATTACAATAACTAAATAACTTTAATGTCCGTGAAGAAATTTTACTACTTTAGTGCTATAAGTTAGCTATGTCCAATTTTTAAATTTTTGGTTAAAAAATTCTCTATTTTTCCAAAGATACAATTTTTTTGCCATTGATTAGTCTGTGTTATTGTAACTGGAAAGATAACGTTCATTTACTGGAATAACACATGGGGCTTCATATAACTTTCAGTATTTGGCCGAACAAGGTATGCTTTTGTTTTTCTTGGTAGTTGTGTATTGGAAAATGTTTATTTATCAATACAACAATTAGATAAATCTGGAAACTCAATCTTGTATGATTTGTTAATATCTTGTTACCTTTTGTGTTGCTTAGTGTTTAGGACAATAAATAATATTTTACACCTCACACACAAACGCGCGCGCACAGGGGTGTGTCTGTAATGTACTATGTATATCACATTGTATTATAAGGGTTTTTCCATCTTAGATCATTACCCATTTCCATTTTAGATTATACGTTACCAAAACGGTAACGTATAATTCTTACCAAAATGTAAATATGGTATTGATATATTTCTGCAATTTACAACCATACATAAAATGTTTTCTAATTATTTAGTGTTTTCTTGAAACTGCAAGCGTAAACTGTCCATAAATACAAACTAAATTCTATGTTATTTTCTAACACCTGACTTCTAATTGTTTATGATTCGATACTCAGTGACGCGAGACATCAGAAATAACAAACTAAAAACGTTACATAGGAGTGTACTGAGTACTGAATAAATTATTATAGTTCTGTTACTTCTAAATGCAATGTTGAAATATCTGATTCGTAGGAAGTAATGTAGTGTTTTATATCCTCATGTATTCGGCGTTTTTAACTGTCTTTAATTCGTTTAATTTTGTAATTAAATTAATTATATAATTATATAATTTTACAATTTTTAATTGAAGTTAGAAAAATTACACGTGCATTTAAAAAATGTCTACTTGTTTATGAAATTACAGTTTCAAAACATGATAGAGTGTATTAAAAAATTAAAAGCAAAAGGTACAAGATCAATACAGTTGACATAATTGTTTCAATATGTGACCGAATACTTTCGTATATAGTTTATTAATCTTTGTGCGGAAGAACGCACAATAAAATATTCTTTAGCATACACTTGTTAAATTTTGCCATGTCAAATTTTACCTATGTTTTGTTACTGTAAATCGTTATTCGTGTTTAAAAGCTTCGATAACTTTTTGTAGCTATTTACAGCAGTTAGTAAAGGTAAAATTTTGGATAATTAATAATTCTAACACATTGTATGGGTTGTTTCATATAGTGATATGAATCCCTTATGACTATACCTGACTTCTAAAGTTATCGTTTTGTCATTTAAAAAAAAAAATATGTATAAATTAATCCTGTTGACTCTGAAAAAAGGTCTGTTGACATCGTGTTTGTGTCCTATATTGATAATTTAAGTTAACTTTAATTTCATTTTCAGTCACGTAGAGGCATTAAAAAAACACTTAACACACACGCGCGCGCGCGCGCGCCTTGCGCGTGTACACACATACACATATCACGTAGTTTTTTATGGGAGTTAAAATAGAATAATGTGTCTCTTAAATTAAGTCTATTATTTCTAAAATTTAAGTTTAGATAAGTAAAGAAAAAATTCAAATGATAATACCACAAACCTTACCGCTTTCGCTTTAAAGTAAGACACTGTATTCTACAATTTGTGAATGCATAAGGCAGTATTTTTTAAACCGATGAGTGAGTTTAAATACAGTACTTTTGGCACGAGAGAATCCATATGATTCGAGAAGCAAATACAGCAAAATATGCCCAATGTATCGTTTATGCGACGAGTCAGGGGATTAAAGCACAATTAACAAGCAGTCCGGGTTTTAACGTTTTAATTCTCCGCCCTATGGTTGCTACACAAATTCATTTAAATTTAAACGTTTTATCCTATCTGTAGTTATCTAAAATATAGAAATTCTCTGTTAACTCTTGTTAATTCTCCTTAGTCTGACAATGCAAACACCGCATGAATCCCCTTGTTCACCATGCAAATTAATTTTTAATGTTTATTTACGCAAAAGGTAGGACTAAGATAAATAAATATTTATGACAATACCATAAATATTTGCTGATTGATTCCATATCCAAATATTGTAGCATGACAGATAATCCACTTAAATAGATTACCATATGATCATTAGTAAAAATCAATTATATGGAATATCCAGAAAAATCCAAATCAGAACCAAATAAAAATCACAATAAATTACCACCATAACAAGAAAAAGTAAATATAAAGAAAAACTCTGCACCAAAAATAAATGTACAACAAAATAAAACCCCAAAAAACTAAATTTAAAATAAGAATAATACCCAGGTAGGATAGGAGTAGGTAAGGAAGCTACCCAGAACAAATAAACGAACCAGAATAAACAAGAATAAATAATAATAACAAAATGGTACTGAAGAAACCAAGAATGAAGAAGGAAGATATCCAGAACAAACCAATATACCTAATGAACAGGGACAAGTTTGAAGATAACATGTAATAGAGGAAGTAGAATACGACCAATACCCAAAGGAAACCCAATAGGGAGAAAACAAAAACCCCAAAAGAAAGTAAATGTCACTATAGAAAGTATAACACCCCAAAAAACCAGAAACTCATGTAAAATAAATAAAAACAAAAGTGTTTAAAGTGCTAAGTAGAAGTGCACCCAAGAAAGTTATTGTATAATTAATAAAGACAAATCTTAACAGTTCCCCCATGATTAAACAATTTGATATTATAAAACTATGAAAATGACTAGTGATAGTGTCAAGAAATAACGGGGACAAGTGCAAGTTATTAGATTATCATAAATAAACTTTGAGAAAGTACATTAAATACTGTACCTTTAAATAACTTTAAGTGTTTTAATATAGTATCATGAGTGGTATTTAATAAAATAGTATGGTGAAAGAGCAATGACTATTCTTTCTAATAAAATGCCACTATTTATGTGATAACATTCAATGGAGTGAATAATATAAATAGAGAGCTGGGAGTTAATCCGTAAAGTGACAAGGGATACATCCCTAAAGTTAAGGAAAAACAGATAAGACTGTACCCAAATAGTTTTAAGTAAGTGTTAAAAATTAATGGAACAGAAATGTTAGGTTCCAATTACCATATATGAACTCTATGCCTAAGGTTTGGAAATAGAGATTAATTCTTATATTTATAAAATGTTATTATGTTTAATAGTTTGAATTAGGAATGCAATATCTGAATATGGATACCATTCTTATATAATAAAATGTTTTAGGAGTTACTGTAAGTAATCAGTACAAAAAAGGGTATGAATTTAAATACCATATTTAATGTCAAATATTTGTTATGTTTTAATTGTTTAAAGTCAATACTAAATGTTATAGTAGTAAAAGAAGGAATTATTAATGAATATTATATTAGAATAGAAGGTCAGAAAAGGGTATAAACTAACTGTACTGTATTATTAAAAACTTTGTAGGTAACAACAGATAAAATCTAGGCCAAATAGTAAATCTAAACTACATTATAATTGACAAATCTAGTCCTACAAACCAACTAAACTGATGAAATTTATGCAAGATAAACCCATCACATAGTAATACAATGTAATTTATACTTTAAAAAGATATTGTCAGAAGATAGGTAAAATTATGAATAAAAATGAAATGTATTAACTAAAATTTCAGAGGAGGAGTCATAGATAAATGAATTATATTTAAAAACAATAATTAATGGACAAAATTGCAAGAAATTAAAGAAAGATAAACAATTATATCAATCTGAGATTCAGTATAATAATAATTATATCAGATAAAATGGCTAATATTTGGACAAGAACAGGAAACAAAAATTTAAGCCTACTTTTCCAAAATGAAAGAAATATAACTTTTTTAAATAAAAACTTTGTAAAACTATATTAATTAGTATCAAAATAAGCAAAATAGATTAAAGAAACCGATTATGTATTTAGTATTTCATAAAATTAAATAATAACGAAAATATTTTCAGTGATATAATGTATTTAATAAAGATGTATCGGAAGCCAAGGCAATTTGAAACAATGTATGATGTATATTAAATTGGCTAAGAATTTCAGGAGACGAAGGAAATGAGAACAGTTAATTATTATCCGTTGAAGCGAACACTTGAACGACATTTTGCTCCGATTAACCTATGTAAGAAGCATAAATGGCGTGCGAGATATAAATCGAGTTTAGTGAAAATTTGTAACTTTTTTATTTTTAACTTTTAACTTTAGAAGCAGTGAGCACAAACAATAAAACAATTAAACTACAAAAAACATGAAAACAAATATTTTTCAGAAACTAAATATTTTATTTGAAATAAAATTTTTTTTATTTCAAATTTTAATACTATTATTATTTTGTAATAAAGAAAACGTTACAAAATTGGCTAACCCAACAGTGGGGCTTAACGTAGACACACGTAACGTTACAAAATTGGCGCCCAACGTGGGGCTTTAATTAGGGATTCAAAGGCTGTAATAACTCGCCCAATTTCTAATTCAAGCTTGGCAGCCGTTATCCAGCCAGAGAAACAGGAAAGATGCAACGTCGTGCGACATCCAAGAAAAGGGCGGCAGAGGCCGAAAAAGAAGTTAATATGGAGGATAAGGAGGCAACCCCAGTGGAAGACATAGAAATGTTATTACCCCCAGTGGAACATAAACAACCTGCACCACCAGAGGAACAACTGGAAATGCCAACGCAAACAGAAGAGGACAATCTCCAGAAGAAGGAACTAGAGAAATCCAAGACAACAGAAGATACAAAGTTGGACAAAATGATGGAAATGTTCCTCCGGGAATTCAAATCCACCAAGGAAGATAACCAATCCTTAAGTAAGAAGGTGGAAGGAATAAACAAAAACATAGAGGCAACAAAAGAAGAATTGAAGAAGGACAACCAAGCAACAAAAGAAGAATTGAAGAAGGACAACCAAGCAACAAAAGAAGAATTGAAAAAGGAAAGCCAATCCATAAAGGAAGAATTAGGAGAATTAAGTCAACAAATCGAAAGGACCAATAAGAAAATAGAGGAAAACAACAAGAAAATGGAGGAGAAGATGGGGGAGAAGTTGGAAGAATTAAGAGAGGATAACCAACTATTAAGGGAAGAATTAAGGGAAGTTAACCAGGAGAATCTAGACAAGTTAGACGAACGAATGGAACTATTAAGAGAAGAAATGAACAAAGAACTCAAGGATAATAAGAAATCTATAAATAAAAAGTTGGAAGAAGAAACAATAATTATAAACCAACAGATCAGAGAAGTTGATGAAAGATGTCGGCTAACTGAAGGGGAAGTACAAGAATTCAAGGAAGTGGTAAACACCAAGGTCACGAATATCGAAGAATATAGTCGCAAGAAGGCAGAAGAGAACCGAAAGGAAAGCCAGGAAGAACTAAGTAAAGTACGTAACCAAATTACTGAAAGGTGCGACGGAATGGAGGTAGTGATGACGAACATAACCGGTCAAGTGCGGCAGAGCCAGAAGGAAATGGAAGCAATTCGGAACCGACCAACCAACTTCACAAATATCCCCATCAACGAAAATAGGGAATGGCTGAACTTCCGCCAATATAAAAGGAAGCCAATGGAGTTCTTGGCCCGGATCGAGGAGTACATGGCCAAACATAGAGGCAATAGGTGGCTAAATAATCGAGAGCTGTTGGACGAATCATTCCGTGAAATGACGGACAACTGGTGGATGGCAAACCGGAGTGAGATAGAGGATTACCAGCAATTTAAGAATTTGTTCAAGGCGAAGTATTGGTCGGAGACCACCCAAAATTTAATACGGGACAACATCTGCCATGGCCGATACAAGACACAATTTGGTAATACGATGACCGCTTACTTCCTGGGGAAGGTATGTCTGGCGAAGCACCTGGAACCGGTCATACCAGAAGAATGCCTGGTAAATAAACTCTCATACCATTATGATGAAGAAGTCATACGAGCAAGAAGGGGTAGCCAAATAAAGACCATCCAGGCGATGACGGAACTAATAGAAAACTACGAGAATGAGGAATACTATCGGCAAAGCATAAGAAGGAATGAGCGGCCAGAATTCCGAAGTAATCCGTACCCGAACAACAATAATCATCAGAACAGCAGTGGGTACCAAGGGAACCGATATAGTCCCAATTATAATAATCATAATAATACCAACAGTAGTAATAATAATAACGGTCCCATGAACCAAAATATCCACAGGAATAATAACGGGTACCCAGGTAATCGAACCAATTATTACCCAAATCCAAATGTAAATAGCCAGAGAAACCCAAACCATACTAATAATACCGAACGGTATTATAATAACAATAGGGGTTACCCAAATAACAATACCAATAACAACAACAGGTTCTCCCGACCCCGGGTAAATTTTATACGCGCCGAAGGAAACAGCCAACGCAGATACAACCATCAACGGCGGAACAGTTTCCATGAATATGAAGACCGACGCAGAAGCCGAGAACGGGATAGTTCAAGGTATAATCCGCCTAGACGAAGTACCAGTCTAGATGACCCAGAGCGGAAACCAACTAGAGAACAACTATTCGAACAGCGAACAGAACGGCTGGAACCCACTCAAGGTTTCCCGACTAACGCCTCAGTTGGTCCAAACAATAATAACCAAGAAAATGAGAATTTAAACGGGAGGAGGCAGTAATAATAATCAGGACCTTTTGCTGCTCCTATCTCCTGGGTATCAAAGAGAGTTGCCAAGCGCAACTAATAATAACAATATTACAATTATTAGTTGTAATTATTTAAAAAACATACGAAACGAACTATTGGAGGAGGACGAACTCGCCTCCATAGTATAAATAATGAAATAATTTATATTAATGCAGAAATAAAAGGAATCTTCGCACAGCTAATGATTGATACAGGTGCGAATGTATCTATTATTAACTCAACAGAATTGGAGAGAATCCAAGCGAAATGTGGTCAATTATTGCCGACTTTACCAATAAATAATATCGTATTAATAGGTGCCACTGGTCGCCAAAACAAGACTATCCGAAAGCAAGTATCGTTAAACGTGATTAGCAAGGGTATAGCAATAAACATGATATTCCTAATTGCGGCAGGATTACCTTTCAATATATTAGTGGGATGCGATGTGCTGAGAAAAAACTCTGCTCTCATCGATTTACGCTCAGAGAAAGTATCGCTATTTACCGGAGGTCTGACCTGGACGGCCGATGTAGTCGGTAGCGAGACAGTACTCCCCAGCAGTATCCACCAGCAAATTCGTAACATCAGCTATATGGAAGGTAACTCCATTATTAACCCCATAATATACGACAACACGGACGAAGGTTTATGGTCCCAAAAGATACAAGAAATAAGGGATTTTAGGAGCGGAATTACTAGCGAGAAATTGCCCATTAACCAAGCGAATCAGTTGATCAGAATTTATGAAAAGTACCGCTCAGTATTTACGGACGAGCCAGGTAAGGTAAAAAATTACCAATGTACCCTTAAATTCAGAGATACAGTAGAGTTTAATAGGAAATCATACCCTATTGCGCATTCACGAAAGGAGGCTGTAAGAGCGGAAATAAACCGGATGATTAATAGTGACATAATAGAAAATAGCCAATCTCCATACTCCAGTCCTATCGTGGCTATTCCCAAGAAAAACGGCCAAGTCCGGCTTTGTTTGGATGCGCGGGAAATAAACAAAAAGATAATAAATGATAGAACATCGCCCGGTGAGATAGAAGAAATCCTGAAACGATTCCACGGTACCAAATACATTAGTACCTGGGACACGGTGTGCGGTTACTGGCAGGTGGAGTTACACCCACGGAGTCGCCAGTATCTGGCTTTCATATTCGTGGGGCGCAATTACCAATTCAAAAGACTGACCTTCGGACTCGTAAACTCAGTTGCCATCTTTGTGACCTGCATGGACCAGATATTGGGACAGGAAGCACTTCAGTTTACCACCGTGTATGTAGACGATCTACTAGTAACCTCAGAAACGTGGGAGGAACACTGCTACCGTGTGGAACACGTGCTTGAGAAGTTATCTGTCAGTAACGTCACGCTGAAGTTAGAAAAGTCCAAGTTCATTGCCAAAGAAGTTCAATTCTTGGGTTTTAACTTGGACGACCAAGGAATCTCACCGTCGGCAGAAAAGGTGGAAGCGATCCAGAAATTCCCGGCACCCAAAAACAGAAAGCAATTACAGTCATTCCTGGGACTCTGTAATTACAATCGCAAGTTCCAGGAACAATATTCGGAATTAACCGCAAGATTTCAAACACAATTGTCATCAAAAAATAAATGGATATGGTGTCAAGAGCAGGATGTGATTTTCCAACTTATTAAGGACAAATTTCTGGCAACAATAATACTTCGCCACCCAAATTTAAACTACTATTTTTCATGAACTGCGATGCCAGCAACATCAGCCTGGGAACGACATTATATCAAGGAGACGAGAAGGGTCAACACCAAGTAATTAGCTTCGCTAGCAGATCTTTGAACCAGTGCGAGAAGAACTACACTGTAACTAAAAAGGAATTACTGAGCGTAGTATTCGCTTGCGGTAAGTTCCGCACTTACATCTTGGGTTACCCGGTTACCGTCCGAACAGACCATAAATCAATTTCGTTCCTAAAAAGCTGCAAATTGAATCATGGCAGACTAACAAGGTGGATACTTGCCCTTCAAGAATACCATCTAAAATGGGAATACATCCCAGGTAAAAAGAATGTCGTAGCCGATGTGTTATCACGTGTCAATGTGGAAGAGCAAACTTTCGAAGGGGAGAAGGAAGCGTACTAAAAATATACCATCTTCTTAGCACCAGAGCCGACTTAGCAACATTATTAACAAATATGAGCACCCACCAACAAGCAGACCCGAAATTGAAAAGACTTAAAACTCGATTAGAAGAAGGAGACGAAACCGTTGCTCAATATTACCAACTAAACAAACAAATCTTGTTCGTTAAAACCTCACTGAAGCAGGAGACCTGGAAGGTGGTTGTTCCAACCCAGATCGAAAAAGAAATAATAGTAAACTACCACATACGATATGGGCATATGGGCGCCTTAAAGGTCATAAAAGCTCTGGAGGAGAGCTGCCAGATAAAAAACATAAATAGGAAGGTCAGAATGTATATTAAAAGCTGTAAAATCTGCCAGCTCGTAAAAACAAACAACGAGAAGAAGGAAGGCGTTATGATTCCTATAACCTCCCAGGCTAAATTAGAGAAGGTATTCCTAGACATCTGCGGACCATTTCCCCGTAGTGGCGGTCGACACCAATATCGATACCTAATAATCGTAATGGACCACTTCACAAAGTTTGTTAAACTATACCCTACTAATCGGGCAACTACCCGGAAAATTCTGGGGATATTAACGGAGCAGTATATCCCAAACATGGGGAAACCATCTTCGATCATCACTGATCATGGAACCCAGTTTAAGTGTAGAAAATGGCGGGATACCCTATTATCAATGGGCGTATCAAAACCTCGGTCTACCACCCGAGCAGTAATCCGGCAGAGAGGGTGTTACGAGAAGTGGGGAGGATCCTAAGAACTTATTGTCACCATCAACAGAAAAGGTGGCAAGACTATCTAGAAGCCACTGAGGAATTCCTCAACTTGGCATACCATCCAGCTATAGGAATTACCCCATACTCCGCCATGTACGAAAAACCACCCCCACGAGAGATCGAAGAAATCCTAGAGTTCCCTATAAATAATATTTACAAATTTGACAAGGTAAAGTTCTACAACAAGGTGACCGAAGACCAGGAAAAACGGCACAATAAGTATCGAAAGGCTAGTGGTAAAATAATAACTTATGAAAAGGGAGAAAAAATCTTATTTAAAAAATCGTGAACTACCCAGCACACTGGAAGGAATAACGAAGAAGTTATTGCTGTTATACACAAGACCATATGTAATCTCCAATATAAAAAACAATAATACTTATGAAGTAAAGGAAATGGATTCAGAAAGGATCAAAGGTGTATATAACCAGGCTTCCATGAAAAAATATTATGAGTAATTGGATGTATATAAAAGATTAAAAATAATGAATAATAAAACCAATAAATTCTAAAAAAATAAGTAAGCACATCTTACTACGAAATATTTATGAAACGACTTTTGAAATAAAGAAAAAGAAAAGGAATTTTGAATAACAAAACCAAATTCTAAAAACTAAGTAAACACATCTTACTACCAAATATTTATGAAACGACTTTTGAAATAAAGAAAAAGAAAAGGAATTTTGAATAATAAAACCAAATTCTAAAAACTAAGTAAACACATCTTACTACCAAATATTTATGACACGACTTTTAAATAAAAAAGAAGAAAAAGAATTTTGAAAAATAACAAATAAATTCAAAAAATCAAGTAAGTACAACTTACTACCAAATATTTATGAATAGCCACAACATTCAAAAGGAAGAGTAAGTTCACATTACAAACAATTATATGTGGAACCAATTATGAAAAAATTTTGAGAATAAAGAAATGGAAGTAAGAACCACTGATACAATTAAAATGAATAAACGTATTGTGAAGTAAAAATAATAAGACTTTTACGCAATATAAGCAGAGACAATGACCACATAAAAATGATAATTAAAGAGTTCATTTGGATAAAAAGCAAGAGCGGAATAAATTTTGAAAAGGGAAGAAATATCTGTATATAAATAAATCTATAATAAGAATATGATCATAAAATAAATGTCAATTATAAGACGGACAATTAAAAGAGTAATTGCAAGAACATAAAACTAGTGGAACGATTCATAAGAATTAAGAAAAACAAAAATATAATAAAATATATGCTACCAATGACCAGAAGAAGATTGTAATAACAGTCAAGGATTACCAGAGAATTAAAATAAAAAAACTTTACACTGAATAACAAGTGATAATTATATTAAAACAGCTTCCAACCATAATAAGAAATAATATACCAGCAGAGCTAACCATGGAGAAAAATAACTGAGATAGAAAATAACTGAAATAGAAATATTAACAGATCTGAGCAAATACGAAGTGAAGTATCCAAAGATTTTTTTTTAATTATAGTCATAAGGTGGACTATTCTTATATAATTTTTATTAATAACTGTCTGTAGATAAGTCCAGCAGTATTATTATGTATTGAGCAGAGATGATTTGCCTCTGACCTCAATAAATGACGTAGTATGGCCAGCAGAGTAAGTAGCCTACAGTGCCCCTCTAAACTGCCCCAGCTCACGTGTTAGGAAATTTTAGGGAATAAATATCCCAAGGATAAAGAACCAAGTTAAAAAAAAGAAAAAATGAAAAATAAAAAATAATGAACCTCAGATGACTATTACTATCAAGGAAAATCCAGTTAATAATGAAATATAGGTAAGCTCAAAAATAAAGAAGCAAAAATTTAGAAAGGGGAAGGAAGTAAAGAAATGTAATTTATAATAAAAATCATAAGGAATTATTTCAGACAAACTAAGTATGATCTAAACTAATCACTTCTGGAGGAGAGCAATCTGTAGCATGACAGATAATCCACTTAAATAAATTACCATATGATCATTAGTAAAAATCAATTATATGGAATATCCAGAAAAATCCAAATCAGAACCAAATAAAAATCACAATAAATTACCACCATAACAAGAAAAAGTAAATATAAAGAAAAACTCTGCACCAAAAATAAATGTACAACAAAATAAAACCCCAAAAAACTAAATTTAAAATAAGAATAATACCCAGGTAGGATAGGAGTAGGTAAGGAAGCTACCCAGAACAAATAAACGAACCAGAATAAACAAGAATAAATAATAATAACAAAATGGTACTGAAGAAACCAAGAATGAAGAAGGAAGATATCCAGAACAAACCAATATACCTAATGAACAGGGACAAGTTTGAAGATAACATGTAATAGAGGAAGTAGAATACGACCAATACCCAAAGGAAACCCAATAGGGAGAAAACAAAAACCCCAAAAGAAAGTAAATGTCACTATAGAAAGTATAACACCCCAAAAAACCAGAAACTCATGTAAAATAAATAAAAACAAAAGTGTTTAAAGTGCTAAGTAGAAGTGCACCCAAGAAAGTTATTGTATAATTAATAAAGACAAATCTTAACAGTTCCCCCATGATTAAACAATTTGATATTATAAAACTATGAAAATGACTAGTGATAGTGTCAAGAAATAACGGGGACAAGTGCAAGTTATTAGATTATCATAAATAAACTTTGAGAAAGTACATTAAATACTGTACCTTTAAATAACTTTAAGTGTTTTAATATAGTATCATGAGTGGTATTTAATAAAATAGTATGGTGAAAGAGCAATGACTATTCTTTCTAATAAAATGCCACTATTTATGTGATAACATTCAATGGAGTGAATAATATAAATAGAGAGCTGGGAGTTAATCCGTAAAGTGACAAGGGATACATCCCTAAAGTTAAGGAAAAACAGATAAGACTGTACCCAAATAGTTTTAAGTAAGTGTTAAAAATTAATGGAACAGAAATGTTAGGTTCCAATTACCATATATGAACTCTATGCCTAAGGTTTGGAAATAGAGATTAATTCTTATATTTATAAAATGTTATTATGTTTAATAGTTTGAATTAGGAATGCAATATCTGAATATGGATACCATTCTTATATAATAAAATGTTTTAGGAGTTACTGTAAGTAATCAGTACAAAAAAGGGTATGAATTTAAATACCATATTTAATGTCAAATATTTGTTATGTTTTAATTGTTTAAAGTCAATACTAAATGTTATAGTAGTAAAAGAAGGAATTATTAATGAATATTATATTAGAATAGAAGGTCAGAAAAGGGTATAAACTAACTGTACTGTATTATTAAAAACTTTGTAGGTAACAACAGATAAAATCTAGGCCAAATAGTAAATCTAAACTACATTATAATTGACAAATCTAGTCCTACAAACCAACTAAACTGATGAAATTTATGCAAGATAAACCCATCACATAGTAATACAATGTAATTTATACTTTAAAAAGATATTGTCAGAAGATAGGTAAAATTATGAATAAAAATGAAATGTATTAACTAAAATTTCAGAGGAGGAGTCATAGATAAATGAATTATATTTAAAAACAATAATTAATGGACAAAATTGCAAGAAATTAAAGAAAGATAAACAATTATATCAATCTGAGATTCAGTATAATAATAATTATATCAGATAAAATGGCTAATATTTGGACAAGAACAGGAAACAAAAATGTAAGCCTACTTTTCCAAAATGAAAGAAATATAACTTTTTTAAATAAAAACTTTGTAAAACTATATTAATTAGTATCAAAATAAGCAAAATAGATTAAAGAAACCGATTATGTATTTAGTATTTCATAAAATTAAATAATAACGAAAATATTTTCAGTGATATAATGTATTTAATAAAGATGTATCGGAAACCAAGACAATTTGAAACAATGTATGATGTATATTAAATTTGCTAAGAATTTCAGGAGACGAAGGAAATGAGAACAGTTAATTATTATCCGTTGAAGCGAACACTTGAACGACGTTTTGCTCCGATTAACCTATGTAAGAAGCAAAAATGGCATGCGAGATATAAATCCAGTTTAGTGAAATCTGTAACTTTTTTATGTTTGACTTTTAACTTTAGGAGCAGTGAGCACAAACAATAAAACAATTAAACAACAAAAAACACGAAAACAAATATTTTTCAGAAAACAAAATTTTTTATTTGAAATAAAATTTTGTTTATTTCAAATTTTAATACTATTATTATTTTGTAATAAAGAAAACGTTACAAAATTGGCTAACCCAACAGTGGGGCTTAACGTAGACACACGTAACGTTACAATATATACCAGTGGGACACTTATGTAAATGAAAATATTAAAAAAAAACATGCCCTGAGAATATTAATAATTTAATAGGCTGTTCGTGTACCTGTATTTTTTCTGGTCTTAAGATAAAAATAAAGTAGACTTTGTAAAATGCATACAAAAAATCTGTTTTCATTTGTTGAGTATGACTATTAAGAACGCTTATAAATTTTTTCCAACTATTTCGTATCCCCGTGTGCAGGCTTGATTAAACAGTGTGTGCGTGGAAGCGCACTAGCGTGTGTGTTTGTAGAGGGGTGGGTGGTTGGGTAGTTGTGCGAAATTGTGTGTATGTGTATTGTTTCGCAATGGGAAATAGAAAATCCTCACTATATTCTGGCAGTGATAGTAGAAGACGTAAGGCTATGCTATAAGGGTTTCGACCCAGATAAAGCAACGACTCGCATTAAGCATCGTCCCCTCGTATCACAATCCAATCGAAAAACATTAGATTTAACTTACATGGTGACTTTCATGTGACAAAAGCAAAAAGATCACTGCCTACAGCAAAGGACGCAGTATCAAAGCAGCCGGGGTTTGTTCTATTATGTTGATTTCGACTGAACAGATTTGAAATAAGGTTTCTAAGAAGGTCACGAACGAAAGTAGGTTAACATTCATCAGATTTTTTCAGCTGTACTATCTGCTCAAATTCCCAGCAACAAAGCACATGTGCTCTTACAACTGCGTATTAAATATACACATGTGTGGTAGGGAAGGATATGTATTCCTTTTCTACCCACTGCTAATGGTCTTATAAAATTTTGTTCATTTTTTACCGAACGAATTTGTACATTTATGTATGTTTTATATACTTAAACTTGAAAAACAGGTCCCGGTCATAAAGGCGCTCACCCGTTATGCTCCAAACTGACATTTATTAAAAATGATTGCGTAAAATCAGACTCACAGTCTGCGACATAGTACAATGGGGAACACAATCGTTGTTAAAAATATTGACTAATTCATGTCTGACTGTAATCACACTTTTACTTCAGCGTAGGAAAAGACGTAGGGGAACATAATAATGTTCAGACACATGGTAGTTTTCTATATTATTTTGAACACATAATAACAATTATTAATAAGGACT
Organism: Magicicada septendecula; assembly: GCA_034769895.1. Classification (NCBI taxonomy): domain Eukaryota; kingdom Metazoa; phylum Arthropoda; class Insecta; order Hemiptera; family Cicadidae; genus Magicicada; species Magicicada septendecula. Next base: position 575,115,411 of record CM068367.1, on the reverse strand, counting down.
AACTTGCACCCAGGTATTTACAACATTGATCTGATAAGCTTCTGCGTACTCTGTGAACATCGTGTCTCCATATTCATTACCTGCCACCATATTCTCCTGTAGCCGCTTATTCTGTTGTCAGCGTATTCTTCTATACTTTAGGGCAGAAATAATTGTTACGGTGACAATTGACTGAGAGTCCAATTAACGACTATTTTAGGATATGTTACCAGAAATGTCTTGTACATGACCGCACTACTTTAAGTAATTTACCTCAATTTTGTTCACTATGTTAAGTGCATGCGCGCGTGCATGTGTATGTTAGTAGGCCCATGCCGTTAATTATATGAAGAATACAGAGTACGTACATTAATAGTCTCGAGTACCCTTGTTACGGCAAGATGACTAACCTCTTTTATAACTAATCTTCACAAGCGGTTCCTTTGAAACTATACAGTTAGCCGTTGGTACTAACAGATTATGAACGCTGCTTCCACTAAGCAAAAAAAATTGCAGTTCTGACTTCTTTCTCAATACTGGAACGTGTACTTGGTACGTGTTCTTGGTAGATCAGCACCTTGCAATTATTGTTATTTGACGTGTAAATGTCCAATCCTCCCGCCTCTATTCGGTGTATTGATGTCTGCTTGATATAGGAATATAAGTGTCTGTATAAAATTCAGTTATAATTTCTGCTCGCGCGCGTGTGTTGATACTCTTATATTCCGTCTCTCAGCTTAGAAGAGTCAAACCCACAGTGAGTTCATTCTTGCTTTTACTCACCTTACAAAATTAACTTTTTAATAAATATAACATTCCCCGCAGGACAAAATTGTATCACAAATACACTCTGAGAGAGAAACATCGTTACTCAAACAGTTTCTACTTATATTAAAAACTGTATCGTAACATTTTCTCTATCTTCCTTATTATAAAATAAGTACAAGTACAGTTTATATTATTATACATCTTATAAATATTTTATACATTGTTTATTAGATAACCATTGTTGCACGAAACACAACAGAATACTTGTGCTGATGTCGCGATACCTCCAGTCAGGGTTATCTTCACCGCTACATCCCCATCTAAATGAAATGTACTACATCGGCCAATCAAATGTGTTTGTCTTGTCACATATATATAAAGAAATGGGGGCTCGTACTGGTTCTCGTTAAAGGACAAATTGTTTACTGCCTATCCCACAATTTCTTTGTTCGGATGTTGAAGGTATAACAAGACGCTTCATCGCTGAGTCTATCTAGCGTACAGATTGATTCTGATGTGTAGACAGAAAACGTTTCTTATCCGGAGAGGCGAGGAGTTCTAACCTTATCACTGGGCGTTCTTGTAGAACACATACGATGAAAGCTTTAACTGAAAATTTAATGGAGAATAAATTTTATAGTTAGATGAACTATGTAAAACAGAAAACGTGTTTCAGCAGCTACAAGACCCCACTGTATATGAAAACAATTACAGAGAACAAAAAAGGTTACCAGAATCTCTAATGTTGTATTACCGAATAATATAATACAACAGTGGACTGAAAACATCACTGCCGTCGTCTGACGTACCCCTATCAACATAAAATCGCAGGTTAATATTACTAAGTGCAACAGTATTCTAGAAAAAATATGAATAAGTAAATAAAAAATGAAACGTTTGAAAATTTTCAATGAAACAATTAATGAATATATCATAAACAGAACTGTTATTTACGTAACATTATCTCCTTAAATTAAAAACTATACAAAAAGAAGTGTCGATGAAGAGTTTAACTCTTCAACACATAATGCATTCTTCAATCTACACAAAGATGGTTGTAGAAGTTTTAACCTTTCTATTATTTACGTTTGTGTACGAAATTTTAGTTTCTTGAGAAGACGCGTGGGATGAACCACTTTAGTACAAGAATGGTCACCTGTTAGTTCATATTGTTCATATTGAAAATTGTTCAACAAAATGTAATAAAGTAACAATTGAATTACTTCTCTAAAGTACAACGTAATGTTACATTCAAAGTCATCTGATGATCAGCTGACTTCTCTGCGAAGTAAAGAAAACATGACACAATTTTTATTTCTGTGGCAAAAAGTCACGACTTTCATAGGTTCCTAATCGGACCAAGATGCGTTACGCCTAATTGAATGATCACGTTATTGCATGAGAGCTCTCCTTTCATATTAGTTTGATACTCAAGTCAAGACAGATGAAACTATGTCTTCCTGCTTGTACAGATATAAATCCCTTGATCTCTCCTATTTTTCCTAAGTTCACATATGCTGTCAAAAGCACGTTTTCGATAAAAACAAATAACACATACACACGCAAAACGCAAACAACACGGCGATTTTATATTACAATCATATTACATTATATTTCTGTAGTGAATAAATAAGAAAATTCCGCTTACACATACTTTGTTTGATTCTTTTCCCTGGTTTACTCTACTTATTAAACAAAGTGATAAATATTTAAAAAATTTTTTAAAGGAATAGGGCTACATTTTTTATTTGAATAATATGAAAATTTAGAATATTAGTACGAAAATAATAGTAAATTAATGACATGTATTTTGTTAAAGTAAATTTTATAATTATATTTAATTTTTCTTAGAATTACATATTTATTTTTCATATAACACACACACACACACACACACACACACACACACACACACACACACACACACACACACACACACACACACACACACACACACACACACACACACACACACACACACACACACACACACACACACACACACACACACACACACACACACACACACACACACACACACACACAAATGATTACCAAGATTTTATTTCACATTCTGGGTACTTTTGTTATTATAGCTACCACTACTACATTTGGCATGCTACTACCTCTTCCGTGTTTCCTTTAGTCGTTGGTTGATATTAAACCAGTGGCGGCTGGTGGTTCACAAATACTCTGGTGTACAAGATGACAAAACAATATCTTGATGCTACCTCTGCCTTCGTCATCGGTCACTTAATTTTATTAACTCAGTGACATTTAATTATATTAATTAATAAAAAATATATATCACTAGATGAAAGAAAACGGGTTTCAGCGTATACATTTGTTATAAAAGGATGTTTTAATAACATTCAGCACCAAAAATATACACCGTTTAGACACTGTCATATTACTATTACTGTACAGTGCTGGAACAATTTCACTTTTAAAACCTTATAATGGGAATTTATGCATTATTATTAATTAATATGATAATTAATATGATTAATTATTTAATTGACAAAATGTATTAATTAAACTGAGAAATTTTATTGAGTTAAAATGCAAATTCATTATTCGGATATATGCATAATCTTTTAATTAACAATGAGCAATTAATTGATTGTTTATTAATTAGTAACGACAAATGTAAAATCAAATCACCCCTGCCAGGTGTTGGGCGACATATATAACTATAAATACTTTTGCAGATTTATGCACAATTTAGCCACTACTAATTAAGTATTCCAATTGAGTATTAAATAGAATCATCAATCCTCAAAATTGCAAGTGATCTTAATTATCAAAAGGTGTATCAAATAATACAAAGTTATACTGATCTGGGTTCTCATACATGTTTATTATAATCATGCACTTATTATCCAACATTACACATACAAAATACATATATTCCTGCAAATGATACATAAAACAAACAATTCCCTCCTTAGTTGGAGATATATCCTGAAATATAACACATACATAAAATACACATCATAAAATTCATATTATTGCTACTTCTACTTCTATACATTTTTTACGTTTAATGCATTCATACCCCAGATTTATGGTCCGCTTTGATTAATAGGTTTACAAAATTGAATTTTCTATTAAGACTTATGATTATCTCAAGCTGGCTTCTTTATGAGTTACAGGTCAGTGGTTTTTTTTTTCTATGTTAAAATAATATATTTAATTTTACTTGATATTTGAGTATCCACAGTGCGTCGGCTATCCTCTGAAGCTCGCATTCTCGTTCCAGCGCTGCCGTTGTCGCTTGGTGTTTAAACTGTGGTTGATCAGAATACGGTCGTTTCCACCACTTTCACATCCGTCCCGCACTCCTGCGTTATTACGTCACCAAATTCTCACGCAAAGACCAGATTGTTCATATTACGAGTCGCTTATAATTTACTTATTTATATTCAAATCTCCCGCATTCAAGATAATTATATCTATCGACATTGATGCTGTTTATATATAGTTCATACAAACATCGCATACATTGTCCTTGTTTATGTACGAATATCACCTCGACTCCGTTTACAAATCGTTTATAGCACTGAGTCTACAGTTCATCGGTTAATATTATACCGAATACTTATAAATTGTCTACGTTTAAAACGAAACGTCATTACACTACATTATTTGTTAAGATTCTAAGTCTACTTGTAAAGTCACTGATAAAATGTCGCTATAGGGAATTTTAGTTCACTCTATTCACATTGAATAATAACTCGTACACCACTTCACATTACTAAATTACACAGCGGTAATTAAAGTGTTCTTCACAAAAGAAAGTCTACTAGTATTCGAAGCACGAATTGTAACACTGAGTTTACAACTATGATACTGAGAAACTAAGACATAAGATATAAGATATAATTCTTAAGAAGACCTAAGAAGAAGCTCCTCGTGGCGAACACTATCTTTTATACTCTTCGTTCCCACCAAGCTACTTCATACTTTTCTGTCCAACCCCTATAGTTGTATCTTATTGGCTTCTGGTCCTAAGTTCCAGATAATTCTCCTCGCAACATCTCGAATTCCGGAGAAAACTCCACCCAACGTCTTGAGTCGCTTCCACCACCTTCAGATGATTCGTTCTCTGGTTTCATCACCATGGAGACGTAGTCTAGATGCCCAACCCTTGTCAATCCTCGGCTTCCTATAGGTCGAAACTAGTTCACCTAGTCACCCCCAAACTCTGGCTAAACTCTCCTCCTACGCGATTCCATGAAAAAGCAATAACCCCGCCTGTCAATCAATCCTTTCAGTCGTCTTACTGTACAGGCAATAATTTTTCATCTCCTTGACACCTCTCTACTTCCAGGGTGTCGAATCGTGGTATTGTACTCGTGTTTTCTCGCTACATCCTTTCTGCTAGCAAGCTGTAGTTCTTTTGAAGTGTTACATGGATTCCAGCCGTGTGTGACCTCGTTAATTCTTTGTTTCGTACTCTTCTCAATTGTTCTATTCCCTGAGTCCTCGTATACCCCGAGCTGTGTCGTCGTATTGTCCCGTATATGTATCACCAACAATACGATCGACTGTGTACAGAGTATTTTATAAGTAAGCCATGTGCTGGTCCGTTTCTTTGTTACACTTTCGCCCGAAACAATGCAGTACGCTCTACCCTACTTCGCTTCGGCTACACTTATTGTTCTTCGTTCACGTCGAGCAAGGCGTAGATCAGTTGTCTGTCAACCCATTTCTTTGAATGACCGTCGCTACTAGCGTGCTCATTCATCAATGCTGTGACAGCCAACACCTGCCCTTGTGTGTCCACGTCAATCCCAAATTTTCAAAAAAAAATCTAGTGTTACAACCTGCTGACTTAGTTAAAACCTTTCTTCTTCAGTAATTAGGAACTGAATAAACAAAGTTATTTACAAAATGTATTAATTTGAAAACAAACGTCCTAACAATACAATCCGTAAACAAAAACCGCCGAAAACAATCTACGCTCGCCCAATTCACGACTATAGCGTTTTTTAAAAAAGTAATATAACCCTTTGATAATTAACCAGTAAAAAAAACGCGCACTCAAATTCACAAATATTTTACACGTTCTTTGCTCACCTGCTGCAATAAAAAAGGCACAAGGTTCACAGAAACACCTCACAATATTGGTGATACCATTTGGTATTCTCTTAAACTGGTGATGTGATCTTCTTTACCAGATGGCTATGATGGATTGTAGACTTCTGAATTTGAATTTAATTGACGGATTTTGCCATCACAGAAAAAAATTAAAATGCCACGTTTTGGCCACCCAAATACTCAACAGCTGTCTTCAAGCTAATTATAAACTAATATACGTAAGAAATATATACATGTAAAAGATCACTTTTGAACGTTTTTTATCATTATTTTGTTGACCCTCGTTGATCGAGTTGTGTTTATAGAATATTGCTTATTTATTTACATGCATTAATGTGTGATTAGGTTGAAGACGGCTGTCTCATTGCCTGGGTGGTCGAAACTTCGCATTTTATTTTTATCTGTGACGCCAAAAGTCCGTCAATTAGATTCGAATTCAAACTTTGTCATATGATGTGATGCTAAAACTGGTACCGTACTGGTAGTAAACACAAACACTGCTACCAAAACTTGGCCGGACAGCTGGTTAGGGGGTAGAAAGGAATACCGTTAAACCAATCTCATCGTTATTTAATTTTACGCCTGCCAGTCTACCTATGTCTATGCCCATTTGTCAATCTGTTTGTCTGTCGATCTCTGTCCATCTGTCTGTCTGTCTCACTGTCTCTCTGTCTGTCTCTGTCTCTGTCTCTGTCTCTGTCTCTGTCTCTGTCTCTCTCTCTCTCTCTCTCTCTCTCTCTCTCTCTCTCTCTCTCTCTCTCTCTCTCTCTCTCTCTCCCCCAAGTTCTTGACTATTTCTAAACGGAACTCGGGTTTCTGAGCCAGCCAAGCAGAAACAGCCAACACCCTTACAGCCTTACCGCGCTCGGTTCTGTGTTACCGCACACTGTATCGACTCTGGAGGAGTTACGCAGATTTTGCGTTTTGTCCGTGCCATTAACAGACTTGGTTTGTTTGATCTCTTCAAGTATGTAGTCCTACACTATTTCATAATTTTACTTGTAGTTTACCAAATGGTTTCTACAGAAAGAGACGCAACACAGATTCAGAGAGGTTCATTCTTATCAGTAAAGCTAAACAATGTCTACTTTATTATTTTCTTTTTTAAATACGGTATTGTCATGCTGTAAAATATAAAGATACTCACTTTATACATATTAGATTACTGTTTGTGCCGCCAGATTACTTTCTTCCTGTATTGAACCACACTTGTCCCAGAATGTTTCTCGTACGTATTTTTCCAGTACATCTTTACTCAGTTTCCTCATCACACGCGCCTTTTACACTTACGTATACATAAATTAGATGTAGACCTATCTAAAAAATAAATGGCTATAAAAAATCTACAGCTGAATTCGAAACGCATGTGTTGTATTTACTCCTGAATGTTCAGGATCCCAGAAATACCGCAGTGTATTAACATAATACCTCTAATTCTTGAAAACACCATGAGGAGAGTCCTACACCACTTTGGCCCCTTGCTTGAGTTTCGTGGCCTACATGAGTTGAGTTGCATTGCATGTAAGAAAATGACCTAGGAAAAATGAAATTCCGTGAATACTGTGATGAAACAATACTCGATCTAAGAAAACAATTAGCACAAATATTCAATCAACAGCGTTCAAATGTTTTTACTAATTTTAGCTCTGAAATCCGATTATAAGCTGCAAATTGTTGACCGTGTTTTCGTGATTACAGTTATGTTAGTCAATCGGTGCACGTGAAGGTTCCTCTACTCTATGCTTTTGGCAACTGAACTAACATTTATACGCCCTGATTGTTTTGTAGTTTATAGCGTTCTGTTCACAGCGATCAAAAGATATAAAGCCGACCGTATAAAAACAAACAACAAAATAAAACAGAAGAGTAACGTTTCTCCTCAAAGATGCACGCGCGCACTTGCGAGCACACACACACACACACACACACACACACACACAAACAAGTACGAAGCTACTTGGCTTTACTCGTTTTATATGCTGACGTTATTTGATCACAGTTGTACACTGATTGTGTTCCTTGTGTAATATGTGTAATATTTCGAACAAAATTTCGATGTAATTTCGATTCACAGACATAATAATATATCGAATAAAATAACAAAACCGAGTTCTTTTTGAGAAACCAAGTCTGGTTTATAACATGAACCAACCATAAAATTTACAATAGGTTATGTTTCTACACGTGTTACAGATTCATTCATTTAACGGTTTATACGCAAACACAAACAGATGATTTGTTTTTATTTTATATATAAGAGATTTATTTAATTTATTGGTACGCATAACACCGGCTGACGGTAGTGGTATAGGTCAAATCGCATTTCGCTAACGCATAAGGCTACAGTTCTTTTAAATTCTATCGTTAGTTTACTTGATAATCTGTTATTTACAACTAAACATTAAACTTTAAAAATTAATTACTCGTTTGCTTTTAAATGTTTCTTCCTCTCCTCGGTTTTGAAATATTTTAATTGTAACGTCGAATAAGAGGACTGTAATGAGTCAAATCAGTGATAAACAGGATGTCTTTTACATTTAGTCAAGCTACCGCAGTGAAAGTTATGAAACGCGAGATTACAAATCGCTGTTTTTATAAACCCAAAACAGGGAAATGTGGTAACGGTAGAAACAGGAAGACTGACAAATGAAAATTCAGGGAATGGAACGTGAAAATATAAGCATCACAAACGTTATTAGTGTGTAATACAGTAACGATTATATGCTGTATGGTTGGTAGAAAGCTATTATTAGTCACGATAAGGAAAAGAGACATTTTTATATCAACAGAATTCTTGGGCATTCCGAATATAAATTTTGCTAAGTTACCGTATTGCCAGTCTTTTACTTCAATAACTGTATTGCCGCGTAGTGGCATGATAAACTTTAGAAGTTCAAAAAATTGTACTTCAAAATAAAAAGTCCCTTGCATGTTATACACATGTGATAACTCCATTTAGGGACTGCAGTGTTGTATCCGGTGATTACTGCATCTCATCGTGTGATAGACAACAATTTCAAGGAACCCGTAAAGACAGTTCCACATTAAGTTCCACTCCATACTCAATTTGAAGTCTTTTCCGGTGTTTTCTGTTTTCTTCGGCAATTTTAATAAACTTTCTTCCCATTATTGAATTGAATGTGTTGTTATTGGATTGATCATTTTCTAACTAAGAGCACGCATATTAACATTCAGAATCGAAAGTCTTCGCTTTACGCACAGATGCTTTTAAAATATGTAAGCTATCTTCTATATATGTTTACGTGTAATATTTTTATTACAAAAGACATTTGACTAGAACCAATGTTCTAAAAGATACGTCACTTGTCGTGATCATATTAAAAAATAATTAACAAAATAATAAGAAAGTACTAAGTTAACTAAAAATCTAAAACAATTACTCTAAGTCTTCAAAGTCTCCATAAAACTGTACGGTGAATGGGTTACTTAGAAATGATGTAGAACATAGCGTAAATTTACTATTAAAATTATCTGTTGCTTAGTTAGATCCCTAGATCTTTTTGTAACTGATATTTGGGTAACAGTCTTTTTGTGTGAAAAAAAGACGCTGATTGGATCCCTTGTGTAAAGGAGAAGCAGTATGGTTGGTCATCAGCTATGCCATTCAAAGTAGTTCATCCCCTGATCGAGGTAACGCAGAGGCATGCAGTGGGAGGGAAAGGCCCGGGCAGGATAACATAAAAGAAGAAAGAAGGTATGTGGTGGTCAAGGAAGGAAGAAATTTCAAGCCCACCAACCTCAGGGTTAATGAGGAGAAGAAGTGTTTTTGGTCACCGAACTTAAGTTTCGGTAATATTTATAGCCACATTATTTCATGTCAATATCATTTTTGGTCACAGCACTTTAGCCATTATATATTTGGTCTGTAGTTTTCCTGTCTACCTTTCAGTCGTCGAACGTATGGTAAATTAAATTTCGCCCACTATATCTGGCAAGACGTCCCCCGATGTAGATGCACTGAATGCTGAAATGTGTGTTACCGCAATGTCTAGGGACATTATATTGAGTGACGTATAATGATACTAAACGTACAGGGTATGGAGTTAGTGCTGTGTATCATGTGACAGTGACCGAAGCGTGCATGGATCTATTTGAAGTGGACGGATGAAAGTGACCAAAGTTTCCTGGAGCGTCAGCTGATTTCTCTATGATGTGAAGGCAACACTACCTAATTCTGCAGAGACTTTTCTAAATGCAGTAATCTCACTCAAAATTTTAAAAATATTTCCAAAACAATCTGAATGAATAAAAAAATAAATTATAACAACAAATTAAACTAAAATCCAGTGACATATTCCATTTATTTAGAAGAAGAAGAGGCAATTTTTTTTAAAATAACAAATATTGTAATAATTTTCATATCTGTGTGTTATTAAAAACAAACAAATACCCCCTACACACACATGTACAGGAACGTCAGTGAAACAAAAATAAAACAGAATGTTTAAATGTTGGTTGTATAACAGTTGCGTTATTGCCCAAGTACTGCAATCGTACGGCACAGCAGGTTTTCATAAGGATCTTTCTTTATTTGCTATGTAACATCAAACGAAGTAAGTTCATGAAAAAATTATTTATTTAATTAGTATATTAGCAGCGTTGTTTATAAACTGTTTCAGCGATGCTGTAAACGATTGTTTTCTCTGTGGCGTTTTACTGTGTATAGTCTTATATTTGACTAACGTTTTAGTAAGAAATAAATTATAATTACTGGATTTTGTATGTTTATATGTAGCAGTCCCGCAGAGTAATATTTAACGAAATATTTTATAGATTTGGCTATAACCATCCGATTGATCCGTGCAACTTTAATTGTTGTGTATTACGTTAGGATACATTGAAGATTATTCCAAAGTCAACCAGAAGCTTCAGCCTCCCTGTTAGTAATGGAGAAACGCTGTTTCCTAGCGGATAAAATTATCATAGAACGTAGCACATTATGGAAAACTGGAATATTTTATTGGAAAATATATTTCCATGTTTTTCAGTTGTACACTGATACGCTAACGGCGGAATATTAGAAGCGTTTCAATATTGATGTAAATTTTACTTTATTGATTTACGAATCAAATGATTTTTTTAATAGGCATTTATTATCAAAAGAATTTAAGATCGTTACTTTAACATGACGAAAAAACGAGTCACAAATTTTAATATCATCAATTTTTAAATGTTGCTTCCGTTGTGCTATGTAAGTATAAGTAATAAACAGAGAGACACATTTGTTCCTGTATAAACATGCTTATTACGTGTCAGATATTGAAACGTAACTTAAGGTGGACAAGCTTAGCTTTATCTAACGTTTACCCTTTTCGTATACTTACGACTGTCCATGTTTTCTGTCTCTGTTTGATTTTATTTTCCTTTTCCCTGGGTATCCGTTCCAATTTGGCTCTGAGAATTTATATTGTGTCGTAACAAGCGTCTTTCAGCAACTGCTTCAATATGAAATACTCTGGGATTTAGCCTTAGTAAAAATTGCTCACGAAAAACAAACGACCCAAGTTCCCAAATAAGTATCTCTCTCTCTTTCTCTCACACACACGCGCGCCCCCGCGCTGGCGAGTATTAATATAGGCCTATACATACAGTTCTGTGTGTTCTTACTTGTCACTTGTATTTAAAAATAATAGAATTGCAATTATACTATAATTTTTAGTGTAGTAATATATAAATAAAAATATAAAATAATATTACACTCTCTAATAAAACCACGCACTAAAACACACACACACACACACATACACACATACACACACACAAACATACACATAAACGCACGCACACGCGCACATTAACATATAAAAACATATTTTTGCAAATGTAATCTGTCTATTGGAATACACCTTGTCTTTCACACAACCTAACGTATAATTCGCTGATTCAGAAGGATGACAGTCGACATCAAAGCAATTGTTATAAGTGGTAATTCATTATTTATCTCCCATCAGTGTAGTTACGTTGGGAGAAATCATGTATCTTGTGCACTTAAAAATGTCGGTTCCAATGAAGGCGATAAGACGGTTGCTAATTGCGGCAACCCAGCGGCAACGTGGACACGAAACGGTAAACTCGTCTTATTAACAGAGCAATCTGAGACAGTGTCGAGAAGTGCTGCGCAATTTAACGACACATTATTATACCGAAGGCTTCCGAATGTTAATTTTCTGGCCGAAGCAGTACTACAAGAGTTCTTTTACAAATAAATCCTTCATAAGGAGATACTTAGAATCAACACATAATTCACTTATTTTTGTATGATAATTTTGTTTAATGTAACTCTAAGTGATTCTTACAAATTGGTAAAGATGAGCGCCAACAAACACAGACATAGATACAGACACAGACACAGACACAGACGCAGACACACGCGCGCGCGCACACACACACACAAGCGTAAAACGTATACACTTGTATGTACACACAAGTAAAATATATTATGTCGCGCGTGTGCTTACGATTTCTGAACTTACACAGATTTTTTTGCAAAAGCGTGAAAGTCATTGTTGTAGAAGTAATATTCGTAACTATAAAGCACATTTAATATGTACTGTGTACATTTTAAAGAAGAACATTCAGAGTCAGATTTAATACATGTTCAACACACACACACACACACACACACACACACACACACACACACACACACACACACACACACACACACACACACACACACACACACACACACACACACACACACACACACACACACACACACACACACACACACACACACACACACACGCACACACACACACACACACACACGCACGCACGCACGCACGCACGCACGCACGCACGCACACACACACACACACACATTGTGTGTGTCGCAACTGATTAACAGCGAATGTAAATCAAAATTTTAGAAAAAAATACGTATAATTTGGAAAATTGTAATAACAAAAATTTTTAAATCAATTCCTTGTTACACGCACACTGCAGATTTGTGTGTGAGTTGTGACTGAGATATTAAAGAGAGTTTGTAATTCTAAATTAAATCTGTGTAAGTATAAGTCAGCCAAAAACAATGTGTACACAGAAAAAGCACAATTTATTTATTTATTGCTTAGAAACTAAAACAGTGTACAAGCAAAAATAAATTTACATAAACTTCGTATTATAAAATCAGGATAAATTAGACCACTGAAAGATACAGGCGCTATAGTCAGTAAGGATTTAAGAAGGACAGAAAGGGGAATATAAATAAGCAGCCTACAAAATATGTTTTTGACTAAAACGGCATCTGTTCAAAAACAATGTATTTGTCAGTAAGGAAAATTATCAAATTTGGAAGTGATACCAAGCCCATTTCGGCTGCAGATTTGTAGATCTTATATAGATCAGAGGTCAAGGAAATCTTGACACAATTGTTAAAATAAAAATCCAAATTCAAAGATTTACGTTTTTATAATTATAAGAAATTATCTTCTTAATCAAATTTAATCTTAATTAATTTAAGTCTTTTATGTTAACAAGCAGTTTTGTCACAGTCCTTAAAATTTAATTAACTTTAATATGTTTTGTATTTGGATTGTATACGTTCAGTAAATTTTATACTTACAGATCTTGAAAGGTTTCATCGCATGGTAAAAAGTGTGTTGAGTAACTACAAATTAATGTCCTTGTACGAATGAATTTGGTTTATTATATCCCTGGCCACCATAGAATAAATACTGGAATATTGGTTAAATATTCTGAATCATCTCTGTACTTGTGACAACGAGTTTTGTTGGAACATCCACATTTAAGAAGTTTGAAAACCGTTGATTTAGTTGTTTTTTGAAGTCTGTGTACCACACCCTGTGATTAAGATATGAAAAGTCAGGTGAGAAAAGGTTGCATTATTGGGCGTTCTAAAAGTATCAGATCGGGAAATCTGTAAGACTAGGATTAGACTAAGATTAGTACGCATAAAACAAATAAGTAATATCGAGTTTACGATACGTATCAACATTAACTATACAGCGGTATACAAGTTATAGGAATCAATATCTCATACTCGCGGAACCTGTAAGTCATTGAAACAAGACAGACTGAAATCTGTTTCAAAAACCAATGTATTAAAATAATAATAATAATAATAATAATAATAATAATAATAATAATAATAACAATAATAATAATAATAATAACAATAATCAGTTAATAAATAAAATATATATACACTTTTGCATGATTATCTTGTTGGTACATCCTCTTCATTCACTTTTTTAAATATTATATTATATATTATAAACTTTCACTGTGAACACTTACTTTTTGGTTTTCTTTCCCAAACGTTTCAACGAGCGAGTTTTGTTTTTGGTTTAACGTTGCGAGTTAAGCATAACCGTTACTTTGTAGAGAAATTCAGTATTTCAAATCCCACTGAGAAAGACGAACACCACGTTGAAACGTTTGGGAAACAAAACCAAAAAGTAAGTGTTCACAGTGAAAGTTTATGACATATAATATAACTTTTGCATGAGTATTTTTGACCGATAAAGTAAATTTTACGCCAGTGTTAATGAAGCCTTGCAAGTCTCAACACAAACTTGAGTGAAGCGTGTTTGTCAGCGACGGTGAAGGTGTAAGTACAGCATATACTGTACGCTTTGGGTTATTAAACTGCTGTAAGAGGCGAGGGTTGGGTCGACAACTAACGGCCACAAATAAATTAATTAAACTGATTCAGACAAATAATTAATATGAACGAATTGCCTAATAAATAATCTGTCTGTCAAGAAATTACTTTGTTTCCCAGAACTAAACTCTAATTTATTTCTATACCGATATATGTTACACCCGGCATTCTTTCAACTTTTCCAGTTTATGCGTCGCCGTAATTCACGCTGGACTTGTTTTATGCCAAACGTTTAGTAATTAATGGTCCTTTAAAAACATTCCGAAAGAATAACTTCTTAGTGGAATTTCTTGTAAATATCAATGTCACTCGAATTAATATAGTTTTTATAAATTAATTACACATCAAAATAAATTATACGTATTTGAATTTATAAGCTCATGCTCACACACGCAAATTTATGAAACAACATTGAACATTTTAATAATTTGTTCCTTCAGCTGAATAAATTATAATACGGATAATTATGCACAGTAATTGTGTAAACAACAATTAGAGTTTCGTCACACCATAGTTTACCAGGAAGCTATACGAGACTTCACTGTTAGTGAGAATCAATTATCAGGGGGAGCAATTGTCCTAGAAAGAATTGTCGCGGACTCGTATTGACCATATTACAGAAATTTTGGGAGTATTCAGGACCATTACGAAAGGATAATACTGAATATTTTGAACAGACAGAGATGAACGGAATGATTATATATAGAAAACTCGGGTAGCTTACATTCTACGACACGTGGACTCCCAAATATCGCAGATAAAGAAGCAGATTGGAAGAATCTGATGGGATGTGTTTACAAAATTGACGTCGAATAGACACTAAGAGATATACATAAATACAAACGAAACTAATGAGAAACAAAAGTGAATATGTTGTGCTAAGAAATCCTAGAAATCATAACCGTACAGAGATTTACGTCACCAACACACAGGAGTATAAGCAGAGTATAAGTTGCCTCTGAATGATATAGAATGATATAGTAATTTTTCTAAACACACCAACGTACAAAACAAAAGAAAATATGACTTAATTGGTAGAGGTGATGCAGAAAATAAAAAGCAACTGTTAAAAGCAACGCTGCCATAAATCAACAAACTATTGCTACATCAAATACAGTATCGAATTGAAGTATTAAACGTTAGCGAGAGGGGAGGGTTGGAGGGTTAACAACCTGACGCCACAAAGAAATCAGTTAAGCATATAATTAGAACCAAAGAAAGTGCTGAATAAGTAATCTGTCTGGAAAGAAATTATTCAAGTAGCTAGACACCAATTAACTTGTGTACCGGTACTGAAGTACGGAAAAGGGTTTTAGGGTTTTAGGCAATATTATTAGTTACGTCATAGTTGTTGGATACTAACGTGTTATTACTTCTCTTATCCAGATTAGAAAAAATGCCTCTGTACAGTGCGAACTATGAATGAAAATTTGTGTGAACATTGAATTTAAAATAATTTTTCAGTTTAGTAACACGTTAACGAATGCGTGTGAAAGCTTCTATATGGTGACAGTACGTACAAAAGCATTGTTAAGTGTTTATTGTACCTGTTTTTATTGTTAAACTAACTAAACATTTAGCTAGCTAACTAAACATTTAACATTTAGGTAACTGTGTTTACCTAAATGTTAAATCTAATTTGATGCAAACGTGAACAACATACATGTTTGTATGCACCATTTGCCACAGGCTCCTAACTAGCCATATTGGCAAGATCGGCAATGAAAACGCTGTTTTAGATAAACAAATTTCGCTTTATAATTAAAGGACATGAAAGCAACATATACATATCAACATCAGATTGAAAATTTAACTAATAGATAATAAGCATATGCAAAAATACATTAATAAATCCTCTAAGATACATATTCAAAAAGGGTCTGTTTCTAAATGGTGTCCATCCGCCATTGTATACGATAACTACCTACGATTTCTATTTCTTGGTTATGCTTCTGATCATTTCTTGAATTTTGTAGCTATACCAGGAGCTACGTCCAATAAAATTAACAATACCACCATATTTTATTACTTGAATTATGGAGGTAGGTAGAAGAAGACGCTGTTACTGTTAAAATGTAATTTGAAAACTCTAAGTTGTTTGTCGAATCAACTTATACTATGTCGTTTTGTTACTCAAATTGTGTAGAATCAGATGAGATCCTTATATTCATAAATTGCACGTAAACTGTGTTGTTTAATTTTTATTAAAATAATGAAACAAAACATAGAGAACAGGAGTTACAAACAATGTTCAGGGATTTAGTTATTTGACCCTCATGCTAGTATCTTTGTTTCTTTTGCTCTTACTCGAAGAGAGGAGACTGAGGATCCAATTAAACGTAAGACATTATCTGGATAAAAGTCTCAAACCTTGAAGTATTCAGGCGGCTTCAACTTTGAACACAGGTGACTTGTGAATAGAGCTCTGAACTCCAGCTCACAACAAGTGTTAATTTCTCAAGAGAACTTAGACGACAATTTCTCTCTTCATAACAAGTCTACTAATAATAAAATTGTTTCAAACATTCTGTGGCAATATTCTCAAAATTCTTGAAATAAGTAAAAATGCAAACGATTTAGGAAAGGCTTTAATAAAATCGTGGAAAAGCTGTTATGACAAAAAGGCAACTATTATCAAGAAGTTTTTGATATTGTTTGTGAATGAAATAGCGAAGACACAACAAATGGAAAAGAACAGCGAGGATGAAAATTTGGGTGCAGATGAAAGGTAAAGAGAAAAAGCGTATCAACAATAAAGGAAATATCATTGATGTGGACCGAGCAATATACAACCTGATAATGAAAATCGTATTGCTGAATCAATAATTGCATACGCAGTTATGTTAAGTTATTATTAAAGTTACGTTTTGTTCTGAATATCAGATTTAGGGTTAATGGCCAAATGTGCAAAAATATTCTTTAATTAAGATGTATTTATTATTTCAAGTGATTTGTTTAACAAACACGGAAAACGATAGAGTTAACTTAAAGTACACAGAAAACTCTTTGATGTTTATACGTTTCAATATTCCCTGGAGCTACTTTTGAATGACTCAGGTTAATCACGATACTCAGTATCCCGTACGAATATACAGGCAGATAAATTAGAATAAAATAAGTACCGTAACGTAAGAAGAGGTGCATAAAATGTCCACTAATTAGTCTATTCAATGGGGATTTTTCTAGGGAATTGTAGAAAGTCTCCATGGATTTTCGTAATTTTTTTTATTGTCTTCCTTAAAGCTTATACAAAAAAGTTAAAAAAGAATTTTTTGCCGCTTTTGAATTTAAGGGTGGTTTCCACCCCTTTTTCGAGGGTAAAAAGAAAACAATTATTCTGACCCCAGAAATCGATAGAAAATTAAATTCTAAGTAAATAATATAGAATAAAGTTTTTCGACAAAATGCGTTGTTTTTTAGTTATTCAGACTTGAAAATTGCGTTTTTTTGCGAAAAATTCGATGTTTTTGGAGCGTGTTTCGTACTTTACTCAAAAACTATCAACTTTTCGTAAAAACTTATAAGAGTCAAAATGAAAGCTAATTCAATAAGGGACAATTTGCGTTTTGTTTCGTCTTCATATTATAACCCAACTACTCTCTATAGTGTTGAATAATAAGATGTAAGTAAATTCATTTACTGTTGTATTCCACTATTTCCGCCGTCGCTCCCTCCTCGGCGCTCAAAACCAGTGACGTAATTCGGAGCTGCCAACTGACGCTCCGTCCGCTTTGCTATACTATCGTATCTTTTAATTTTATCAGTAATAATAATGCAAAAAAAAATAACCAAACAGATGTACTCCTTTAATCAATCTTTATTCCAACGAATTGATCAATTACGTTTTTTTCTTTATTTTAATACAAATTGTGACAAAATTATGTCGTCTTCGTTCATAAGTTGGTAGTTACTAATAACTATGCTGGGATCAACCTCGATAATGATGCTCGTTGTTTTTATTCTATTAAATAAAATAATCTCAGGGCGTATTCGGTTCGAATGTTATGGTTAAACAATTAATACAACTCTTAAAATAAAAATACAAACTTTACAAGATAAGGATATAAAAAGGTTTTGATGGTTTTATAGTGCAAACTAGTAGTCGTGGTTGTGTTGTCCACAGTTCTAGGTTATGAAAAGTTTTAGGTATTTATTAGTTGTCGTTCAGTTTTTTGGTATTCAAAAGGTGTAATAATCAATTTGTGTTATCTTCAAGTGTTCTTTAGTGTTGGTGTATATTATAGTGTATGTGGTTTTTTATTGTTTAGTTTTCTAAGTGGTTCGTGTGCTCAGATGTGGGTGTTGTTGTTAAATAAGTTTATAAAATTATACAGATTCACCCAGATCCTCTTCTTTTATTCGTTCAGGACGAAGATGGGGTCCAAATCTTCCTTAATTCTTTTTCCAGGATTTAAATTCTTCCGAATTGGGGTCTTGTTGGTCTTGGGTTCCTCTAATGTTCTTCAATAACTGTCCTGATTCGTTTTACTATGTTTGGTATAGGCTTCCTCTTATTAAAATATAATTAGCTAAGACGTTATAAAAACGCGTCTGTTTTCCATGATGGTTGTTAAAGAAGTTCCTATTTTATTTATCTAAATTTTCGGTTGCTAAGGTAAAACTTGAAATCTGGTTGGTTGATTCAGATATACATTGTCATACAAATTCATTATTTTATTGCATGAACTTGGCCAAAACTTTTAAATTAGTATAACTTCGTTATACTAATTGGGAATTTAAAACTAATAGCATCATTATTTTGCTCTTAACATTTGTGACACATAGACACCAAACATGCCTATTTTTGCTTAAGAAATTCTGATGTTACATTTTTGCTATTTGAATTTTCTTAAATAATTTAAAACTGATTATTTCGATTCCATATTTACTGTGTATACTATTAATTATAAACCTATCCATATTACAACATTTGTTTTATAAAATTCTAAATGTATTTCCTAAAATTTACAAAATTCCAAAGTTTTTATAGGCCTAGGTTTTGACATGTTAAATTTCTATTTTCTGTTATTGTAACGCCTATTAACTATGCAACTACCATCAAAACTACTCCCTATAACACTATTAATATTATTATTTAAAATTACAACAATAATTACTACTGGAACATTATAAAAAACGTAATTCACATTTTGTGATCAAACAATCTGTATATGCCTGGTTACATAAATCCTGCATAAGACATATCATCCACTCATTACCTAACAAAACTATAAATAACATAAACACAACTTTATTCTTACTTTCAAACATTAAAAGAAAAAGTTTAATGATTTAATAATGATTTTATATCTTTCTATTTGTCTTAGAGAGTTCAGCCATTGCTGTACTAGGTACTTTTACTGGTTTTTTCATCTTGTCATATACATTTGATAATTATTATTTCTTAAGCCTTGTTTACACATGGATTGGCATTTCTATATTTTTGTCCATATTTTATTATTTGTTTTTATTACACAATAATCTCTTCTTTGATTGTACAGTATTTATTTTATAACATTAGGTCCACCATTAATCACACTATTTTAATTGTATGTTTCCATGTATCTATAATGATTGTGTTCTTGTGTTATTCAATTATATTGGTTAGTTAACATTTTGCTAGTATTTTTTTTTTTTTACATTTTATTTTGTATTTGGGCCTATTATCCCTCAATTTGTATTTTGATTATTTCTATATTGTATGATACATTTAACAAAACAATTTGTTTTACTGATAGTAATGGTCCATAATGATGTCTGGCTTCGTAGGTATTATTATTGTAATTGGTCGAATTTTATCTCATCATCTGGGTATTTTCCATCACTTTACCTAAACATTAATTTGGGTACGGTCAGTTATAGTCTAAGTCAGTCTAAAATTGTTATTTGTTCATCTTCACTATCATTTTTAAAACATATGTTTCTTCTTGTTAAGTTTCTTATCCATGATTTTGATTAAATCTGGTACGATATCAAGCTATGCCAAATGTAATGTTACAATTAATTGAATCGTTATCGAGATATGCTATAAAAAAATGACCTCTTAATTTTTTAACTGAAGAAGCGAACTTAAAATTGATATTTATCAATGAAAAATAAAGCAACTTGCGATGATATTATTATTAAATGAAAGGTTTTGAAGTTTCCTATAAAATTGTAAGTCGATATTTTTCATATCTTGAAAAACAACGAAGTTACAGAGCAAAATATTAAAAATTCTGAAAAAAAAATTTTTTTAATCAAAAATAAAATGGTCGCCATTTTGTCAGTTTTGCATATTGGTGCGAGATATTGTAGATTTAGATTGTCTATTATATTTGAAATGTCCTCAATTTTTTTTTACGTATTATAGATTAGAAATGCGTACTGTTTTCGTAAATTTTAATTTTTTTGATTTCAGAGAAAATTTGTCGTTTTCAAAAAATATCTTGAAAACAAAGCGTTTTATCAAAAAATTGATATTGACCAAAAATATAGCTCATAAAAAGGCAAATATTTTCATTCTTATTTCACGTTTTTTGTGACGATTTAATTGAAACTGTAATCTTAAATAAATAAAAATTAAATTTGCGAGCGATTAAGTATTTTTAAATCGCACTATTAAACCTAAAGCCCCTGTACTAAATCAGAATGAGAATGAGAAGTGAATGAAAATCAACAGAAGCACTAATAAAAAGTCGAATTGTAAAAACTTATTAATATCACAATTAACCCTTTGCTAGTCATCATGCGGTGACCTGTTAGTTCCGGACTCAACGTGTTTATCGAGTCGTCTGTAATTTAGGAAGATATAAAAATCATAATGTTTGTAATTAGAAATTTGAAGGCACGAGTAGTAGTTAAAATAATTCACTTAAATTATATATGTATAATTAATGTATTGTTTTTGGTAATAAGAATGTCAATTTAAATAAAAATAGGAACTATATTGTCGCGGAGTACTTGCCCCTCTCCGTTGTTATGTGCCAGTCGAATCTAGTAGAGAGTCACTATGCTGCCGTCAGACCGTACAGACGTATGAGCGAGAGCTCCACGAAAATGCATTTGTTTTTAATTTAATTTTAAAATGTTAGCTACCACTGCTAAACGTGGCGAGCGTTGTGTAATGTGTGAATGATATAAAGATGTGTTAAGAAGAAAAATGTAATAAGTAAAACAAAAACTTAACTAGTAGTAAACAAGATCACGTCTCCCCTCAAGAGGTAAATACAAGTACAACCTTATACATGAAGATGTGATCTGCATAAACTTCATAAATACACGTATACGATGCATAAGACGCTGACGAGGACCTCCGTGGATCTACACCTACTTTCACAAAAGAAACTTCAATCTCCGCAGTGAACATCCTATCTAGTACTTGCCGAAGACACGACCCAGATGATGTTGCCGACTTCAAGAATTCCAAAGAGAGACACCCCAGGACGAGGTTACTACGACCAATTGTAAAGGTGACTCGATAGCTTGCCTATCGAGAGTTAATCTTATTTGATACACAACTCACATTAAAAAGAGACTTTTCAAAGACTATAAATTTTGTTTAAAATTAAAATGAGACAAGCTAAGAGTTTACTGTAAGATTCAATATCGTACGTTGTAACGCCTTAAATGTAAATGTAACTTATAATCACTTTAAGTAATAATACCATTCTTCAAATGGTAAAAGAAGTCTTGCAAGCGTCTAGATGAACTCAAAATACTTAGAAGTCTTTGCTATAAATATACTTAAAGTAAACTCGGATCCGAGGTAAAAGAATACATAATCAGTTTGATCCCTAAGTTTTTATGAGAAGCATTTAAATATTTTAATCTAATTAATGATGTCATGGGATCTTTGAGTAACAGTTGTTAATAAAGAGAAGTCATCTTGTTACACATGAAAATGAGTGCATAAATCAGTGAAATACCTTCCCTTGTTTCCTTATAATTATCTTATGTAATTTGTTCTATTAATTTGAGTTTAATAACAGTTCGTTACAACGTAGGCAGCCCATGTAATTGGCAAGTGTCAGTTAAGATGGGTTCCCTGGATTTGTAACGTGGCAATACGTTACAAAATTGCGCCACTCTGCTTAAGAATTATTCGACAAGTTACAACTGTTACAAAGTGTGTTTATAAGATTTTATGATAAAATGTTTTTGAGTCTAAGTACAATATCTTAGAAACAGTAGGTTTTTTACTATGGTCCGTCCCAAAAAAGTTAAAGCTCTTTTAATTTTCTACAAAATGCATTTTTGATTTATTTTTTCTCTTTACAATTAACCGAGTTATGGTAAAAAATGTGAGCGCTCAACGATGATAAAATTCGGTAACTTCTTATTTTATCAACGGCTACTAAGTGGAAGTCGAAAATGTGGATCTGCATGTGGATGCAGGAGAAGTGGGTTATTTTACACTGACATTTGCTCATCCTGTAATGGAGATAGTTGTTTCAATGCAGCGCCAGTCGATGAAAGAGACGTAAACGAAGAAAACGTTATTGAAAGTGACAGCGATGAAGAATAAAAAACTAAATATATATACTGTATTTTATGTACATAATTTTTATATGACAGCTTGTAAGGACATTTTAATAAAAATGATTTATTTTTTATAGATATAGTTATTTTAGAGAAAAGGAGCATACAGTCAAAGTTATTGTTCAATTGACCTCTCGACCTCAAGGAACTCTTCCTCATAATATTTATAGTTTCAGGTCTTCAACAGTTGTAGCAGTACAGTTCGGTATTTTATTTTGACTTACCTCCGCTACCAGAGCTTTGCACCACACGTGCAGTCTGACCTCGGAATCGTGATCAGCGACACATAAAACCTATATATATTATAACAAGGGGATTTATACCCGTTAAGATGGGTTAAACGCCACACATTGGTTGCGTCAATCTATAACAAGTGGTTTCTTCTCCCTTTTAAAAGCCCCACTGTTGTTGGCGTCAATCTATAACAAGGGAATTTAATATGTGTGTATCGTTTAATAAAAACGCAGATGTTTTTGCGATGTATCTTGTATGCCCGGATAACGAATAAAGTTACCTTTCAAAACTTGGTTGTAATCGTCAATCGATTTGTAAATGTTCTTATGTTTATGATTATTATTTATATCAGTTATTTGGTTATCGTTTACTAAGTTGTTATTCAGTATTCGTTGATTAATAACGATTTTACGGGAGTGGGAATGTAGCATGCCACCGTTCGTTTGAAAATGGCGCGTGAATAATATTTGTTCTGTAGTTGTTAAACAGATCGTGTTAACTAGATATCCTTGCGCCGACTACCAATTTTCTCTTCTGTCTCCTGTAATTAATGATCTTTATAATCACTTTACTGAAATAAAACAGAACTGATATGATTGACAAATTATATTTTTTATTCGTTATCTCTTTAAAACATTGATCAAATTACCGTTCTATTAGTCGAACATTTACAGTTGGATAAGTTCATCCGCCGTGACAAATAGTCCGCAACAACAAAAAATTCACAATATATATTTTATATTTCTCAGGTAATGGGTACTTGGAGTTGCTAGAAAAGATAGGAGATATACTTTCACTTAAAAATATAATGCATTACAAACATATATCTACTTCTTATCAACTAACAAAATGTATATAATAATGTTGTTAAAATTGTTCAGTTTCAAAGGTTGCACTAGTGCTCAGAGCGAACGTTGACATTAAAACATGGCCGACTGCCTGATTCGTATTTCGAAAAAATATATTTCTTAAAATCCAATTAGAGTGCTTTAAATAAAGTTTTAGTTATAATAGTTTATAGTAATAGTTTGTATATAGCCTCCTTTATATGGAACAGCTATGTTTTTTGGTGGAAATTGTGTTGTGATGTTATGTAGTGTTCTCCTGGGCTTAAGGGGGTAGGGACCTCCCTATCTTACGTATGTTAAATAACGCATTTTTAGGTACACATAACTCAAAAAGTATAAGACATAACTCTTTCAAAGAAGAACTAAATTAAAGAATAGAGCTGTGGGTACATGGTAGACCACATATTTTTCTTTCTGCTCAACCCAAAAAATTTTCATATAAAAAAAAGTAATGTAACATTTTTTTCTTGTACTTTTAAAGATTTTTTAGGCTAAATAAAATTTATTATCACATTTATAGACATTATATGTGGTCTACCATGTAGAGAAAAATTAGTTTTATTATTGGTATAAGTTTCAGACCTCTAGGACTAAAAACAAATAATCTACGTGTACCTAAAATTAAAAAAGGGCGTTTTCGGTAAATTGCGTTTGAAAATAAATATATATAAATAATGTAGGTAACTTACTCCTAAAAGAGTCCTGGTCCATAATCTGGGCCGTTTTTTCTTCTTCTTGCTTTTCTGCATCCTCTGTTTTTCTTTTTAACTGCCTTTTTTTCATCCTTGCCTCTTTTGTTATATCTTCTGCAGCTTTTTCCGCCTTGTAAATTCTTGTGCGATCAAGAGTCTGTAGGCCCTGGATTGTGTTTTTGCTAAGTGTACACCCCAAACTTTTTAGAACAGTACTTTTGGCTATATTTCCATCATTAAATGTTAGATCAGCATCCGCTACTCCTAATTCTAATGTATTTATCCCCACAAATCTGGTTTTGGTACTCTTTTCCAAATGACGCTATTGAAGGATTCATTAGGGTTTTGAGTTTGGCCATGGAGACATTTCCTTAGGAGGTCCGGGTTTGAAAGGTCTTTGAAAATGGGTTTTATAGCCAGTAAAACAGGCTCTGGGAGAGAGTGGTTGTGTGTGTACGTCGTGTTAGTGGCTATGGCTCTATTGTATTGACACCAGCTCTCTTCACCTTTTGGGCACAGCCCATGTTGGGGGTTCTCGTTAGTAGAGAGTTTATGAAAATAAATTGACCAAACATCTCTTATCATATTTTGTAAGTTATTTGAGTTTCTTCTAATTGCCAGACCATAATAATTTTGAAGTTTATCTATGGTGGCATCGGTTAGTCTTCCTTTTCCTCTGATAATTTTGCCACTAGAAAGTTTTTTTCCTTTCATGGCCTTACAAAGTCTCCTCAAACGGCTACCCATGCGCTTCTGAATGTGACCTACACATTCCAGCTTTTCAATGTCACAATCTTCATATGGTTTGTCCTCAATTACACTGCTAAAAGCTTTTGAGTCGCCGTCTCCGAGATATTTTGTATACTTGACCCCTCTGGTTTCAATTGAGCGCCGAAAGATATTTATTGCACCAGAGGATTCCATCCCTCCACTTGAGCCTACATAGTTAATTTTACATTAATGAGGGCCTTTACTTTCCCCCTTACAAACACGACAAAATCTTGTAAGGCATTCGTAGTCCAATACTTTACCAGTATTAAAACTAGTTAGCGTAATAACGCCATTCAGTGAAGTATATCCCCTTTTCTGCCACGTTCCGTCTATCGCAGCTGAAATTTCGGTAGGGCTATCACTATCATTTTGTTCCACTGCTTCCTTAGCTGCAGTTTTCATTGATTCTTCAGCAATAGTTTTAATAGCTGGTGCCAACATTTTGGTAAGCCTCATGAATTTCTGAGGTGGAATGTCCAATAAAGAGCACAACATGTTGCCGCCAGCTAAACCTTTACCGATTGATCGTAAGGCGTATACACATCTAACGTTAACTTCATAGGCCTTATTTGATAGTTGTTTAGAATTACAGAATACAGTTTTTGCATCACAACTGTCACATTGTAAACTGTAACTAACAGCAAGGCCTTTTCTTGGCTGCAATTCTGATAATACTAACTTTCCTTCAAGACACACTTTGCATACACATGAACTAAAAATGAGTTCTTGTAACAAATCTAAATTAATTATGGTATGACCTTTTACACTGTCATGAACATATTCATCTTTACTAACATCTAAATTGGTTGAAGATATCTTCCTGTTAGAAGCATTTACAGGTTTTTCCTTTCCATTTTGATTCCTATTTGGTTTAGGCATAACATTACCCTGAGAGGTTATTTTTTTTGTTTGGTTTCCATGGAAATGTCTTGAATCAAATTTCTTTATTCTAGGCATAATAAACACTCAAGAATGTAAATTAATCTGATAAAAAAACTATAATAACTCCACACACTAATCTAAAATCACAGCACTTTACAAACTTTCATTGTAACCTAAACTAACCAAAAAGTAAACAAACAACACTCAGAGTAAAAACAGATGACACTACAATACAGTAAAATATTAGTTTTTAGACCAGGTTAGCAAACCTAAAAATCAAAATTATAAAGTTATTATTAGTGTTATAGTATATAATACAGTATTAACGAAGCGCTCCATTACACTGGCTCAGAGGACAAAATCCGAAGTGGAGAGACTTCATAAAATACACAATTAAACACGTAAATAATTTTTTTACATGCACATATTATATATGTATGTATTCAGGAAGATACGTAGAATAATTTTAGGCGATAAAAAAAAATTTATTTTTTCAAAAATTTTCAGGTCCCTTAACCAAAAATTCCTCACCAATTGGTTGTATAATCAGAATGAACGCCTTGGGTAGAGTGACTATTTTCTTAAATTCTCATCAGTGTATTGGTTTTTCTTGGTTCTGGTGCCGCGTCATGTGTTGTCGATATTTTCCGTGTTATGTTTTACTGGAAATGCCTCTCCTGGAGTAAGTTTTCTTTCAGTTTATATTAATTTTTACTGCCAGCAATATGCTGTTGAAGTTTATGGTTTAATGTCTAACAATGAACTGTCCCTCAAAATATGTTTAAATTTCGTTGGTGACCTGGCTTTTGGTGTTTTGTGATTGGTCTAAATCTCTGACCCCACGTCACGTGACTAAACTATTTTGAAAACTGGCGATTTTAATTCCGTCACCTAAGATTACGTTTCATTTATTTTGACTTAAATTTATCTTTAATTAGTACCATTTTATTGTTTATTAAAATTAAATCGTTTTGATACTAATCTCGCCCCATTTTGGCCTCTTATCGGCTGTTTTGACAGGTTTATAATTTTGTGTTTTGAGGCATTGACCTAATCTTGTTTGACATTTCTATTGTATGTCTTACAGATCTAATATTTTCTAACATTGTTATTCTTACTACTAAACATAATTCTGAGTATTCCTACTTTACATACAATATCATTAATTTAAATACCTATACCTATTTTTCTGACAATAACAATAATACTGACGCCATGTCAGCCTAGTGGCTTAATAAACACTTTACAATTATGTTTCCTATCCATATTATGACAGTAATGGATGGTTCATACATCTCCCTCCATTAACATCTTTCTATTTTATCAAAATCAAGCTTTTGTTTTTTGTTTTATTTAATTTGGTAATGTTTATCTAAATAATTCAATGTTGCTTGAGTCTGGCTCAGGCCTATATGTCTAGCAGTTAGTTATTTCTGTACAATAGCTTTTTTATACAATTAGATCCTTCCCAATTACCTGATTAACATTTTTGAATAGTTTTTGAACATCCTGTTCACTAAACAATTAACATTTTTTCAACAAAACTATTTATAATATTGAAATTAATGGTGCACACAGGCTTCTCATATTAACTACTTCTAACACAACTAAACATGGGTGTTTATTACCCTAACTCTTTTGTATATCACTGTTCCTATTATCTAAATTATAGGATAACGAACAATAACTGTTTACTATTTTAAAATTATTAGGTATTCAACCCCTATGAATAAATAATTAGTCATGAAATAGAACATTGTAGTTTACAAAACACTTAACAAAAAACACTTTGTCACTATATTTTGGTTCTTACTTCCATATATGTGGTTCATAAAACGTTTATCACTTTAATTTCCACCGCTGACTTTCACCTCCCCACTGGTTCATATCATGACCTTTTGATCATCACTCAATTACTTTCGGAGTGCACTCTCACTGCCTTCACTTGTTTTAGCTCATTGACTTACAATGGTTTCTTATACTAGTACATATTCTGTTATTATTTACTCTATTGCATTGTATTCTTAACTTTATTTTATATTTATTGGGACCTCCTATCAATTTTATTGTTCCTCAAAAGAATGGGATTGGTTTACTTATTAAATTGGGTCTATTTGTTATGTCTCTTGGTCCAACTTTCTGTTTCCCAGTTCTAATCCTAGTTCTTTGCCTCTTCTCATTTCTTCTATTAAATGTTGATTCTACTTTTGGTATACATTGTCGCACGTTTCATTTTTTATTATCAATACATCTGTAGTTCATGTTAGATTGGTTTATGCTGGATTTGTTCATCCCCCTCACCTACCATAACTATTGGGTTTTGTCACGTTAATAGAAATTTTTGTTTGTTTGTTTTCTTCTGAATTTTTTTTATAACTACGGTTTCTTACAAAATATTTATTTAACCTTCTTTGATTACTTTTGTTGGATGTTGGAATTGATATTTTAATGTTTATTACATACTTCTTAATAAGTTTTTTTTCTTCATGGCTTGTGCTAGTACTTGTTATTGATGTCTTATTGTTATAATATATCTTATAAATATGTGATGAAATGTACCATCACACTATCCATGTCGAGAGCTTTTGAGCGAAATATTATGTTATCAACCCCTTATTTTGGCTATTTTCGCCCTTAGAACCACCCCTTTGCACCACACGCGCAGTTTAACCTCGGAGTCGCGATCAGCGACCCAAAAAACCTATATATACCCATGTCGAGGGCTTTGAAAGGTGTTCTAACGTTTTTTTACATTTTTACCCTTTAGGGGCGTTTTTAAACCCTTTAGGGGTGAGAGCGGTCAAACATTTTTTTTTAACTTTGCTGTATAAGCTTGTAGGAAGACAATAAACAAAAATTACGAAAATCCATGGAGACTTTCTACAATTCCCTAGTTTTGCCGACTTTTACGCCTCATTGAATAGACTAAATAGGAAATATCACACATTTATAATCTCGTCTAAGTAATGTTTTTGCCTTTATTTTATCCGGACCCACGTTTATCGATACAACCGTCTTAATTTCGTTAGCTATAAAGTTTTCCTTAAAAAAGACCCTCTCGTTGTCGAGCCGTACTTCATGTGTCGTGTGTGACAGTCGGCTTTATAATGATGACTACAAACTCTTTCTACTGACTTATAAATGTATCTCGATACAAAATCAAAAACTTTTCCTCACTTCAAATGTCAAGCCCATTACTTTCTTACATAACACGTAGAACCTTTGGTATTAAGTTCTCTGTGTCACGTGAAGAGTTAGAAACAGCTTCATAACGGCGGTTGCAAATTTAAGAAAACAGTTATTGACTTCCTGTCATAACGTTAAGGAGAATACTTACTTAACGTTAATTTTCTGTATTACTTATACTGTACTATAGTTACCCTATAGTATATTGTTCTAAAACTGAATATTCAAGAATGTGTAACAAGAGTAAGTTATTCATTAGTACAATCATCACAAAAACACATAAGTACTCATATTTATACGATAACACACACACACACATACACACACAAATCCATTCTTCTATGTAAAAGTGGCTTGTGCAACTAATGCAATTTACAATTAAGTTTCAAGACGTTTCAACAATTTTAAGTAGGTCTATAAGTTCAGTATTTCAATAGTCAATTATATTAGTTAAACGTATCTAATTATATTACATATTTTTATTAAATTTTATTATTAATTTTATGAATACTAGTATTATCAAAAACAATATTGTAATTATCATAATTTATATCTAAAAATTGGAACTGTTTTGTACAAAACGTAGCAGTAACTTTTGAGTGCGGTGTCCATTTTAGGAAGGCACTGTAATGTCGGTTACTAAGTGATTTTAATGTGATTAAACAGTTCACCATTGTGATGCTAGCTTGTTTGTTTCCATTGTAATGTGCACACACCACTGCCCATTCAAAATAAAATTTTAGTCTAGATATTTAAGACAATTTTAATTACAGAAAGAGACTTTAACACTCAAAATTATGTTTTAATGTTAAATTTTATTGAACTCTGGTGCTGAGTGGTTGTCATGACTGCTGGGACGAATGGGTTATCACTGTATGTCTTTTATGTTATTAACAACATTACACGGGGCTAGTTTATAATAACTGCAAAGTCCCAGCCAGCATTTCCTTCTGAAACGGGTTTTATGTTGATTTTGGGAGAGGGGGTTAAATTTCTTATGAATTAAAAAGAAAAAGAATTTTGAATTTCCTACATATTTTGTTGTAATCAAGAATGTAAATGTAAAATTATAAGGATTACATTGATAGATATCTAAAATTAAACAATTTCGTGGAATAACCTAGATGGCACCTTACAATACAATATAAGTAAAATGAACGAGCCCAGGAACTGCGGTAAATTTTCTCCCATATTCTGCAGACTCTGATGGTGCTCAGCATTTTTAAAACTTCGCATTAATAAGTACGGTTTGTAAAATTTGCAGCAAATGAAATTAATCGGTCTCCACGTTTAGTAACAGAAATGAATAAAATAATTTCATAACGAGTCCTAAACATTTAAAAATCGCACGACCGATGCACAATACTGTTTGGCCGCACATTTAATTGAATCTGACATTCAGATCAGTTCACCGGTGTAGAGACTGTGGAGAGGCTGTGAGACGCGTTCACAATGCCGCGTTCGGTCTTATGATTTCGTATGTAACAGGCACATTATAAGATTTTAATGGTCGATTTGTTTTGGAAATTGTACAAAGCATTAAATTAAGAAATACAACAAAATATTAGAGACGGGTCGAGAAATTGTTTATAATAGTAGCACGAGAAATTGTTTATCAAGCACGAAAACGTTTACCAAAGACATTTTTTGTTGTTGTTAGACAAAAGACTGTTCTATAAAAAAAATCATAAACTGAGTTTAATCATACACTGCGAGCTGAATAAACATTCGAAACTTACTATTTTCTACTCGCTGAGATAACATAGCTTCAAAAACTAGAATTAAACTTTGAACCAATCCTCAACCAATAGATAATTAGCAATGTTTACACGAAGCGATTACTCACTATGGCGTACCGCATTTGAAAATATTCGTAGTCACGTAACTAATCAAGATTATTATTTAATTAGATTTACATGACTACATTTTTAGCGGCACGTTTTTAGTTTTATAATTTTGTTATTCTCTTGGCGGGGCGGGGGGGGGGTTAATCCCAAAACCCTCTCGCTGCTCCACTGAATGAATGCAAGTGTACAATGTGTATTGCAATATATTTATAATGTGTATACTCATGTGTATCCTTAAATATTTTGAGTCATGAACAGACAAGTTATTATTTACAACTCGTATAATGTTTATAAAGGTAAGATTTATATTTTTTCATTATCTGGAAAAGTTTGCCTTGAAATCAAGACTGTTCTAACGATTTGAGCAGAAATGAATGTCACCTTTGCAATGGCGATTGCTAACATCCGATACCACTTGTTTCATCATGTGTGTCGTAGAGCCGAAAGGAATCGTAGTGGGATACATCAAATCAAGACTTACCAACGTTGTCCAGTGTATCAAAGTAACTTATTATCTGACATTTCGATCTCTTTAGAACACAAAACTACACGTAGTCTTACAATTTTTCGGTGTTTCAACGTTGTTAATGTTACATTTGTTATTTAAAAAAAAAAATAACATTACCGATATACGATAGTATGGGAAGATCGGATGCTATAATAAGATTTTTAACATTAAGGTCTCTAGAAATGTACTTATAAATAATTTATAGATAACGTCTCACATTAATCGCGTGGTGCTGTATTTGAATTTGTATTGTTATAGTATTTGTGTTTTGATTGTTCATCTCATATTTTCCTACATCTCTTCTTCTTCTTCTTCTTCTTCTTCTTCTTCTTCTTCTTCTTCTTCTTCTTCTTCTTCTTCTTCTTCTTCTTCTTCTTCTTCTTCTTCTTCTTCTTCTTCTTCTTCTTATTAAGTCTACTTTTGTTGTTCTTAATTTTTTAAATATTTTAAAAAATTGTATTAATTATATTCGTAATAATTGTTTTTATTGTTGTCAAATACTCCTTAGCAGTAGTTAGAAGTAAACAATTATGCACATACACGACAACATTAAAACAGACAAATAAAATTTATAAGATTTTTACCAGCAATCTCTAGTCCTTATTAATTAAAGCCTAATTTCATATTCTTCTTACCGTGTTTCAAATAAAAAGTGAACGAAGTATTTCCATATGTATATCACAACACAAAACTATAACTGATCTCTTGGAACTCACAAGGTAGGCCTATTCATACTCTTTCCTTGTAGCAAGCAAAAAAGGATGAAAACGAGACAGAAAAGACATCCATCATTCATATATAATATTCCTACATGTAAGTTGCTTAGTTTGATTAAACTACTTGTTTTAAAATGTTTAGCATTATAATTGTAGTTAGTTATTTTCGATATCGATGCCAAATTCCCTGTTCATCTGGCCAACATTTTAAAATATAAGTTAATGGAGTTTTACGAGAACAGTTTCAAAGCGAATATATTTTAAATAAACAGAATGCTTTGTAATTAATATTGAGAATACAAACGGCGTTCGTATTTAAGACCGGCACGTTGCGTTATACTTGCGTGTGGAGGGTTTAACACTGAAATAGACCGGACTGTTGCGTCTACGCTTTACAGAATCTGACATAGCCTACATGTGTCACGTACAGCAGACGTTTGTGCACTTACTGAATATACCGTGTTAGCGTTAACATATATTAACGTAGAATGTATATTAGACTTCTCTACGTTTGTATAACAGTTGAAATAAAATAGGAAACAAAATATAAAATAAAATAGGAAATAACAGTTGAAATGAAACAGCATTATGTTAAATAAGCTACCATTCTAATGTTCTTCCAATAAAACCAACCTTATTATTTTTTTTAACCTGTCTTCAGAAGTTGAGTTACTAACAAATGTGTGATTAAATGTAAATACGTAATTGGTTACACCGATTTCTTCCAATTTTACTTATACGTAATATGTATAGTTCAAATCTTGTTTCCCTGAGTTGCTTTTGCTTCCGAGATGTTATTGTTATATTCTCTATGACTCCCGCCTCCGTCCAAAGATAGTTAAGCACCAGCAATTGTGGATGGCCTCTTACAGTTGTGGTAAGTCCTGGAATCCTACTACATTAGGTTGATTAATTTAATTAGGTTATCTAATACGCCCTTCTTGTTTCGACGTCCGCTACAAAACTGAACGTGTTGACTCTCAAGCATGATCCATGCTGTACGGTATAATAATGTCATCTTGTCGCTTTGCAAACACGAATAATGCAGTCTGATTGGTGCTAATAAGAGTCTCAATCTCAAGAGGTTTCCAAATGTCTTTTAACATGCAGACCATGTGCTAAAATGTCTAACTTCCTGAATCAAAGACATTCGATACAACGTGGCTTGAGTTGAATCCTTAATTAGAATTTATAAAATTTTATTGAATTAAAGTTTGTATTATTCGTCAGTATTACCTCACCAGTACTAACATAGTAGCATGTCCATGAGTGGACCAGAATGTCATTACTCTCTAACACGTGTTTTCACCGATACTCGCAGATACATTCACTATTTTATCTACACTTTTTCACTAACATAACACTATCTGTAGTTATATCATTAACATCTTAAGGCTATCATAAATCTAACTCTTTAGTTTGAGATAATTTAAGATAATCTAAGTCCTTACATTTCCTTAATTTCTCTAATCTCATTGTTAGAGAACTGACAATAAGTTTTTAATCATTGACACTTTCGTCAAAGACGACCATGTTTTTGGCCCAGTAATAAATTAAGTCTCTTTTATCATACATTCGGTGAAATGCTTGTAACATTGCTGTATACTAAAACACTTATTGCTACAGTTCATTTCTTGATAAGTAAATTATTTAATATATAATACTAGTTTACATTCAAGATGTTTCTTACTTTGGACATGTTTCGAGTACCAAGCATTTTGCTCACCGTCAGCCACATTTGGTTTTGGTCTTGTTACATATATATTTGTCCTGGTTGGTTGCTGCTATGGGTTCCTGTTGGTTTTTGGTTGTTTACATTGGTGTTATTTTACATTAGTGTGTTGTATAGTGTCCTGTGTTTTGAATTTTTCCGAAGTAAGTTATTAAATTAATGTAAGAAGGGACACAACTACCAGTATAAAACGAAGCCAAGGTTTTATCTAATGTTAAGCTTTTGATAGTACGATCCGGGTAGAGATAATAAGAAGCTCTACAGGGCTAGTCTATATGCGTAATGTTTAGCCGTCGCGAACACTGTATAATTTATTACACAGAATAATATGTTAATGTAGATAATGCGCAAGAATAATACCCTCCAATTAATACAACACATTCTTAAGACAATTATCATGGCAAATTACTAAATACGTTTGCCTATAACTTTCTAATAAGTCATAATATTTAACCGACAATCGGTCATAAATATGAAATAAAGTAATATAAATCAGCTAACACTTTGACGAACTCTCTAAGTCGTAGATTTAAAAACCATTTTCTTAGAACAAAGATTTTATAGACCATAAAATTAAGTTCTAGCATTAAGAAGATTTTTACAAAAAGGACGATACCGTACCTAACGTTTGTAGAAATCTGTTTACAATAGTAATTTATGATAATACTGTACTAATAAATGGCATCGTAATTGGTGTAATTAATCAGGAACTTAAGCCATCTGAAAAATTTTGAGACTAATCATACACAGGCTAAGTTAATTATTAGTGCCAGTGCATTTCCTCCCCTTGCATTTTTCCCACTTTATTCTCTAGTTTTCTAAAAACAATCATGCATAATCATTAAGACTAAATTGATAATGCAATAACTATGTAATTTTACATATGTTAATTGCGTCGATCATACGGGCCTGTTCCTATGTAATTTTGCTTTAAATGGTAATTTCGCTTCATATCGAAACTGGTAACACTGATTTGGCTATTTGGAAAGGCCTAATGTCTACGGCCAGAAGTCTTGATTTGATGTCAAGTCTGATATCTTTTGTCAAACCATGAATGCGATGTAAGAATCAAATTTCAACGAAATTAATACCTATTTAGGACGAACTTTCTGTAACTCGCAATTAGGGGAGTTTAGTACTACAGAATAGCAATTTTGAGCATGAAACTGACATGATACTCCGAAGCCTGACGTACGTATAGTGTAAGTGAAATATCGTTTTATAATCGTAAATACTACGAAAGGTACTGGTAAGAGGACCAAAAACAAGAATAGACAGTCAGAGAGATTGAGATTGACACTGTGTGTGAATGTGTGAAATCTAGAATATTTTTGTAAGACGTTTTCGAACCGAATTTCATGTATACCTTCGACGTACGTTGTTTGTTTGTTAATTAATTCAAACAAAAGCAGATGATTACTGCTGACTACGGATAGCTCAGATACATGGTAAGCCTACTGCGTGAATGCTTGTGACATCGAACACGTTGCCAGGCGGTAGGCCTATATGGTAGAGAGACAGAAGTAATGCAGTCATTATCGTATTGGATTGAATGCCCCACTAGTAGTTAATTAGACACACTACAATCTGTACAACGGTTTTATAAAATTTAATACGACATTTTGTAATATTAATATACTGCTATTATTACTATTAATAGTATATCATGTATTACAAGAGCAAAATGAGTTGGAATTTGGCATTTGTCCGTCTCTCTATTTGGGGTTATGTCCCACGTTAATTTTTGGAAGTATCAACCGAATTTCATAAAACTTAGCATGCGCGTCCATACTTCTACTCAGTACAAACCACTGTTATTTTTGAGATTGCTTCTCTTCCCAACAATGGGAGGGGGAGGAAAAAGAGTTAGGTTTACCTTAGGGTTAAAGCTCAATCACAAAAAAAGTTTCATAGTCGGTGAATTCTGTGGAACGGGAATTCTGTTTGAGGGGTAGGCCTATTTGTGGATTCGGCGCTGAGTAGATGTTAAAATGGAGCGACAAAGGTTACCGCAGTAAAGCAGCTATAAGTTAATATAGGAGAGTAGGCTGATACAATAGTCGGTTTAAAACAGCAGTCCCACCAACCAACCTACCCTGTATTACAGGGAACGAGAAATGAATATATCAGGTAATATTACTGGCGATAATCAAATAGGAAGATCAATCCCAAAAATACAGAATGTATCAAGTACAGTAATGTATGCAGTCTCAAATGTAACTTATGTGTAACAAGATACGTCATGTTGATTGAAAAGAAGCACTCAGGCTAGGCAACGTCCTACATCTAAATCTACCACGATAATTGACAGAGTATGCGGTTTCAGTACGTATAATTTTCCCAACATTATATTACTGCCATCAGTGACGTAACTACAGGAGGGGATCACGACGGGATCATTCCCCCCCTCGCGGCCGAGCCATTACAAAATTCCAGGGAAATGTTACGTATTTCGTAATTACGAAATGTATTAAATTTGTAAAAGTTCGTTGTAAATTATAAATAACTGTAGAAATAAAAGAGATTACGCTATTTGTAAATTAATAAACTGTTAAATTTACAGTTAACTTAATGATGACAATCACTCAACATTTGGTAAGTAGGTAACGTACGTATTTGGAGCCTTACGTATATTTTATGAAATGTATTTGTAACATTATATGGAAAAAATCCTACACTTGTGATTTGTCTTGAGAAAAACAGGGAGTCCAACTTTCAAACGAGTCTCATCCACCCCCGCCCCAAGCTAATCTCACCCACACTCCTCTGAAGCTATTCTAATTCCGCACTAGGACCATCTCCTAATTATGACACTGACTGGCATTATAAAGTGCATGTTCTGTAAAGTAATTATAACAGCATGCATTATTAAATTGACCACTGTCTTTCAATTTGGCTAATTTTTTCAAACTATTAAAAAGTATAAACTTCCCTTGGAAAAACAAATCGTTGTGTTCAGTATTCCCAGAAAGGTTAGAGACATATGCAACGTTTGCCACTATACAATGAACGTAATAAACTGAATATGGAAATAGATTTAAACATTTTTTAATTAAACCTTTAAAACAACCTGGGTAGTTAACTTTACAATTGAGATCGTTATGTAGTTTTATACACACACATACACTCATTAACATATTTATAATCACCAGACTGCAGATAATGATCGCAATCCACATATTCTACAAGTATAAAACGTTTACATAATAACTGTGTGTTTGAGGAGGGGGATAAATATTTGTTCTCTTCGTTGTGAAATTATTACTCTTGATCATTTAGGAGGTGACATACAAACACAAGGCATACAAAGGGAAGGCAAGTGTTTCTTTTACACGAGCGATACACCAAAATAACCCATTCCCAACTCTTCCGATATATATATAGGAGAGGTTCACGATACCGTAACTAAATCATCTGTTATATGTAACCACAGTACTTCGTGTTACTTAGAATTGATTTTCTAAAAGATTATTGTCACAGCTGTTTGGGATTAAACTAGGATTATCGATCACTGTAAATATTTCCTCCCTTCATTATTCTCTTGAATCCGTTTATAATTGATGAAGTGTTTGAGTCTCTAGTTTCGATAATATTATTCCCAAAAATAAATTCTCCAAACAATATATTCTCTAATGCCGTACTCTGGTAACTTTATTATTTTTATATTTACTTTTGCGTTGCTTATTTTTATTTTTGTTTGCGATTTCAACATGCTTTTGTTGTTGGTAATAGTAATTAAGAAAATATATGTAAATTGGAAAGAAATCAAACGTTAAACACATAATGTAATCTAAGGTTAACACAAGAAAATAAAATATGTAGTAAAAACGGTACAAAGGGTTCTTTTAAAAATCCTTATACCTAACAAACCTCTCTCGACAATGTTGAAAAATGTAAAGCATACATTTCGGTTGTTACGTAGGTATAATCCTCTGTACATACGGACTGCAGAGCAAACGTACATACAGAACATGTTTTGTGACGGTTATACAAGCAAAAGTTATAAACATTTATAAATAAACATAAATGAAAATAAATATTTTTAAATAGTAAATAGTAACAACATAAATAAATATTTATAGTAATAATATAACATTTTAGAAAAACTGGAAAAGAAGCAAAGATGAGACGATTTACATTGTCTCCAAATAGGGTCTCATTAGGCCCAGAATTTAATAAATCACTGAGATCAGTGTCATATAAATTAAGATTTGTACACCACGTATGAGATTGTCAGGGATGTAGTGACGGAGCCTTGCATAATTGCAGAAGAAATATGATAGTACGGAATTAATATAATTATTAGTGGAAACGGCAAATAATTGTACGAACAGATGAGTACGTAGTTAAACACACTCACACTTTACTACGTTAGGATATATTAGTTTTGATGAAGAGCTAGCAATCATATGAAAATATTCGTAATCCGTAATGCAGTGTGTTTGTGTTTGTTTGTATGTGAAAAGTTATGTTTTTAATTCATAATGTATCTGTCATATAGAGACATATCTTACAAACCTTTACAAAGCTTTGCCTTTACAAACCTTATTTTGCATTAATCTCATTTTGTTTGCTTGATGACAATTTAACTATTAATGTGAGCAGACCAAATGTAAAAAAAATCAACATTTTACTTTGGTTTTTGATTTAGATTAATACGGTGAGAGGTTCTCGCTATACAGATCGGAGTATCCGGTCGGTCCGCACCCATACGAACGTGTGTGAGAATAAAATGTTTGTGTTGTGATTTCAATAAACAACGACCTCAGCTCAGCGATTTATATCTGAAGATGGAACATATGTTCCGAAACGCGTCATTTTAACGAAAAAACGAAGTCACACAACGGATCTCAGGTGATTTTATTAATTACTACTGCATCCTATTTTTTAAGTAAACTAATAGATATACATAGTATCCAGAAAATGCAATTTATTCACTTACTTTACAGGAACTAAAATATGATATAACGGATTGTTTCTCAGTAACGTAACGTAATAACGTTAAAATAACTCGAAGATAAAATAACTTCGCACCAAACTATCTAACAAACTTGATTATGTAACTTTATTCGGCGACTTTATTTACAGCTAAAGATGAAGCATTTTCCATTTTCAGAATACAAAAACTTTAGAATGTTAATAACTTGGTTATTTAAAAAATGAAATAAGGTGCTGAAAAGTCATAAAAGTACATAAAAAACTGGAAAAATTAAATGAAACTGTAAATATGAGCAAATTACGAAAATATAGCAAACTGTAATTGAATCGGTGTTTTCATAAAGGGTAAGTGTTACAATTTTTACGAAATCGAGTTGACAGTGGTTTTCCCATATTGATAGTTCGACACATCGTTTAGTTTAGAAATGGCATGAGTCTCTCTCACATAAACTTGGCAATGTTTGTGGCAGTGGGTACAGAAAGCGTACGTTACGTTGTACGCTAACAGACACTCAACAGCTGATAACGTGATCAGTGGATAGCTTTGGAGTACTGTAGACAAAAAAATAAATAATTATGATATATTGTATGTTCCTAGTTAAATTAATTTTTTTATGATTGAAATTAGATCAACATTTGCTGACAAATCGGTTATAACTGAAGATGTTTTTGAAGTCGGTTAGTGAAGATGTCACCAGAGTGACTGGTGGCCTTCACTCTTCAAAACAACATGTTTTTCAAATGAAAGCATTGGCAGTAAAGTTACCGACAGTGAAAAACGACATTTCAGCCCTCAGCTTGCACGATGTTTTCATGTTTAAATGAACATTTGGGTATAATTAATTACGTCCATTTATTGACTGTATATTGACACATGATTCTGATCAGCTAAAATATCATTTCACAAAGGCTCGACCAGATCCTGCATTAGAGCCTGCATAAGAGGGGAAATCCCACTTGCAGAAAAGAGAGTGGGACACACTAACAAGACTTACGCAGTTACCTGGACCTGACCACATGGCCAGGAGTGATGCAATATGATCGAGTGGAAAGAAACGGAGTTTCCATTGATGCAACAGACGATGAGACTAAATATTTTCCTCCTTTCAAATTATTGTTTTACTGTTTTTATAATTTAAACGTGTAAGTAAAGCAATTGATTATCAAAAGTACCATTTTAATATTTTTTTGTTAGTAAAGGGACCAGAAAAGACCGTAGATTTCAGGAACGGCGTAAGTCGTTTTTTAATTTTATTTTAAGATAAAAATAGAACAATTCAACATTTAACACTAAAACTACGATATACACACACCTTTGACAAATTATTATCCCTTTTCTAGTCCAGTATATGAAACGATAGGATATTTTTAGTGTTTCTTGAAAAATATAGTTTTGGTGACTAAACTATACGCCCTTTCTAAAATCACAGATTCAATTTATAGTATACAACATACTGAAAGCGGGATGATATGTTTATACACGTTTTTATTAAATGTTTACAAATAACACATGTAATAACTTAGCAACTCTGAACAACTGTTGGGATGGCTGATGTTTACGGTATGACGTTCATATCAACCTATTTCATACTCTCTTCCTCACCACCGCAATCGACTTGTTCTGCATCTGATCGCACTGTAAGTTGTCACTTGTACGTATGTTAATGTTCTCATACATTACCACATAAACACACATTAGTAACACATACAGGTGTAAACTATCTGGACTGAGCATATATTTAAATAATGATAAAATTAATTTATGCATCGTAATAAGCTGACAAGACGCAAAACAAAACCTGCGTCAGACACTTGACGTGAGAGTCTGGTACACAGCTGGAGGCAACAAACTTTAACTACTGAAAATAATTTGCAGAGTGATTACAATGTGATAACTTATGAAAGAAACTGAAAGTGTTTCTATTGCTTACCGACACAAAGGAATAACTTCAACGTAATTAGATAAATAACTAATAACAACAAAACGTCTTTATAGAACCCTGTCTGCTATATTATAAGTTAATTTATTCTCGATACAATGTAAGGTGCGGTAAAGTTTCCGTTATTACTGACGCATTTATTTACGTTCTGACGGAACACCTTCTTAACGCGATTTTGAAAAATGAATATTATTTAAAGTTCAGTAAATTCTTTCTAAGATGTCGACGCAGCTGTATTTGAGTGTGTGAGTGATCATCTTACCGGTACACTAAAGCATTATAAATATCTACAAGCAGGGTATCTTGGGTATCTGTGATGTTTTGGATGTTTGGATGCTACGCAAGGCGATATGCTTTGTGCTGTAATATCTCAGTTTCAACTTCTGATATTTTATTAAAGTGCTTCATCAACGACTTCATGGTAAACAACGTGAATATATGTAATATGTGTCAGTAAACATCAGATACCTTGTGAAAGTGTTGGAAATAAGGCGACGGTGCTCTGAAATGTGCAATCAGTTTGAAATACGAAGGTCAGAAACATGTAGGTGCTTGCATATAAGTATTTAGTTTACTTATCTTTATATTTATGTATAATATTCATATTAAATGTTATTTATAAACACAATATTACGTATATTCTTATTTATACGTATAACCATTTATATAAATATGAATTTTGCAATACATAAAATTATGTTTGAGTTAGTACACTTAATAAAATTCTTTTTAATTTCTTCATTTTCATCGTATATTTTTTTCTCCTTCATCTTCTTCCAGTCTTAGTCCGGGAATTGGTAAGTTGTCATATTCAGAAGTCGAAAGTCTTCGAGTCTTGTTGATCGCTCTCAATCTTAATATCTTTTTCATATAGTGGTTTCCTCTTTTCTTTCACAGCCTATAATTAGGGCCAGTTAGTGGTCCCAAGAAGTCGTTGACACCAAGTAGGGAGAGACTATTTGAGAGTCACGTGCTCACTTAGAACTCTTATATAAGCAGGGAACTTTACTTATATGCTTTTAGTGACGTCGTATAGGAAAGCGATACAATTTATGTTATTTTTTTTACTATTTGTATGTTTGTTTATGCAGACTGTTAAAACATAACAATAAACATAATTGCTGACAGAATACATACTAAAGAGAGAAATAGTCCAATCACTAGTTCTCGGTATGAGTACTTAAAAGTTACATGTTATATACAATGCACTCAAAGTTTTAAAGCGTAAGTCCAGCGGAAATGTTAATTTTAATCGTCTTGTTTGCAGACTGTTCTATAGCAGATTTTTGGCTAGAGGATTTGTATGCGCTTCCAGCCGTTTCACATCTTTCGCTGAACTGCGTAGTAGTTTCATTGACTGTAGGCAGGTCTAGGTCGTTATAGATGTTTGTATTGGTGACGAACAACGACGCATTGGTTGTGGCACGCAGTATCTTGCGCTGAAACCTTTCCATGATAGTGACGTTGGATTTGGAAGTAGTTCCCCAAAGCTGTAAGCCGTATCTCCACTCAGAATTGAAGACAGATGAGAAACGAACAGGTTATTAATCATTGACAGTAATGATTTTTTGCTCAGAAGCCAATAATGTTTATTAAACTTGTTGTTCAGTTGTATCCTCTTCATCACGATATGGTTACGCCATATAACCTGTTTGTCTAGGTGGATGTCCAAGTATTTTACAGAGTCGGCTACCAGGATAGGTTTGTTGTTTAATCTTACAGTTGGTAATAATTTGTTACACCACTTTCTCTTTCTTTTCACTCTCTAACGCTCTCCCTCTCTCCCTCTGTCACTCTTTTCGCGTGCAGACAAACACACACACACACAAACTCACATAATTTATGTGCTAAAATCTAAAGAGTAATTTGCTAAATAGAAAACATGCAGTATTTGGAAGCATGGAATTAATTTTCACCATTAAGACTGTATGAATACAATAGAGGTCAGTAAGTGGTATTTACTACTACAAATTATATTCCGAACCCACTGGAACTGTTTCTGTTAAGATTTCCTTAACAACTTTGTGTCTGCTTCAAATGTCACAGTCCTATCGGTATCTAGTTTGATGTCTTCTGCGTCACGTTTGTTCACTGACATGATTGACTTAAATAATTATTTACAAAATTTCACACATAATATTTACTTGACATACAATATTCATACATATATTCATACACTTCTTTATTGTGAATGACGTTACTGGAGGCTATGTGTCTATTGTAATATAAATATTGTGATGTGTATTTTTGATAGATATTTGAAGCAGTTCTCTGCACGAAAAAATTATGCAAAACTTAAAAAGCGTTTTAAAGATTAATAATATCTTTAATTTGTCGTTTTCCCCGAGAAACCGCCAGTATTCACACATGTTTCAGGTACTGGGCTGTTTGGTTGTGGACCAAATTTTTTAGAGCAGTGAGCTTCTTTCTCGTTGAGTGGACCAGTTATTTATTATTCGAAACACACAAAAGAAGCGTGTGAATAGGTTACTGACAGTCATTGCTGTCACGTTTGTTGACACTTTAAAACACACGGTCAAAATGTATGGAATTGAGAACACGCTTGTCCAAAACGAATTATTTTTCGGTTATGTCCCAGCACGACTGTAAATATTATCACTCTATACAACTTCAAACGCCAACTAAATTGAGAGTACATAAAAATCAACAAAATTATATAATTCTCTGCTTATAGTACATCTAGTTTATATGGATTCATGTTGTTGAAGGTTTTTGTTGTTGTTCTGAAAGCCAAACATGAAGCACGGTCTTTTTACTTAATACTACTTTATAATTTTCGTGTTGTATGTTGTACTAAGAGACTTCATGTTGTTTGTGGTATTCTCATTTGAATTATTAGTATGGTAATTTTTGTTCACGTTGATCTTTAATTCTTTATGTAATTTATGTTTAAAGCAACTTTCTTCTTCATTTAGATTTTAACAACGTTCATCAATAAAAGCAAATTATTATTTTCTTTTTCTTTACACATTGTACATTACAACTGAACTATGAATGCTGTAGAAGCATGCTCTGATTGAAAAAAAGTTAAAAAGTGTTTGATACATGCAGGAAAGCCCGTACTTAACCAATATTGGTCCCTCATCGTCTAAAAGTCTCCCATTTCAGTCACCATTACCTCCCTACGGAACCACCATTAAACACTACTACTTTCCAGGAATTGGTAGTAGCCAGAGTTGTTCGTCAAGTGAGTAGGAAAAGTTCTACGTTTATGCTGTAATAAGTATAAGAATACTGGACTTTATTTTGACTTCTTCCTATGCAAAAATGTTCCTTCAACACATCTGTAACTGCGTCTTAACTTCCAATGAATACATACTTAGGGTAGTGTATACAGCAGTGCGGACATTGTGGACGTTCAGGGATCTGCTTGTGCTCGACCCAAGTAAATATACTTTCGTGTCAAGACAATACCTGGGTCAGGTAACATACGACCTTCTCATGGGTCTGATTTACTAACTCTTTATATTAAATATAAGACGCTATGTAAACTACCTCAGCTTCCTACCACCCTCTTGGCGCTTAGATTCCTCTCTTCGTCACGGGCCGTCCTCTTCAATACAATTTCCATAACACGACTTATTATTATTCTTCCTTCTCCCCGATGCCTTGATGTTCACAGGCAGCATTCTCCTATAACTCAGACT
Organism: Magicicada septendecula; assembly: GCA_034769895.1. Taxonomy (NCBI): domain Eukaryota; kingdom Metazoa; phylum Arthropoda; class Insecta; order Hemiptera; family Cicadidae; genus Magicicada; species Magicicada septendecula. Next base: position 575,070,429 of record CM068367.1, on the reverse strand, counting down.
GTATCATCACAGACAGCCCAAAATGAAATAGTAGCCTTCAGAGCATTCAAAAGATGGGCACTGACAAATTTTCACTTTAAGATTGGACCTTTAGCGCAGATACTCAGGTTGCCGTGCCATAACACAATAATAAGGGCATTTTTATATATACACAATGTGTGTGTATTTTTCTCTCGTTTGACAGTGATTAATATTTTCTGATTTCAATATCAAGTTGGGAGTAATCTTAACTTACTAATTTCATAGTAATAATATTAAAATAATTTTTGCCTAGTGAACACAGTTGTTTCTCTTCTTTTTCCTTTTATCCTGGCTCACAGTACAAGCCGTTGTCAATTGGTAGTTGGTTTACTACATAAGTAGTGGCATTTTTTGGTTACCAATATAAAAACATAAAATCTGGAACATAACATTTAAGTTACACTATGTATTTTAATATGGAAATATACCTCTTCTTATTGTAATTCCGTAAAATACAAATTAAAAGTCCTTAAATAATGTAGACGATGGGTTAAAACGTTTGACTTTACAGAATGATGAGATAAATTTAGTTCATTATAATTCTAATTAATTGTAATTTATTAATATTTCCAAGTACATTTAGGGCTGTGTGCTAACGTCTGTGCCAAAAGTAACCTTAAACAATTTGAGATATTCATAGAAGTCATATTATTTATAAGCGGTTTTAAGTACTAAGAACTATGTGTCGTACATTCGTTATTATACTTATTTTTGTTAATTCCCATATTCAAGAAAGGTGATCGGAGCAGGAGCTACAGATGAGTCGGCCTTCTTAATACTTCTTATAAATTATATGGATCTATATTAATAACACGGCTGAATGCAATAACGGAAACCATGCTTTCAGAGGCCCAGAACGGTTTCAGAAAGGGAAGATCAGTTTTAGGTTGTATATTTACAACAGACCAGTTCATTGAAAATTGACCAGCTTTCATCGACTTTGAGAAGGCGTTTGACAGAGTGAATCGGAGCAAACTATGGCCAGTAATGGCAAGGAAAGGGATCACACAACATCTAATTAGAGCAATACAGAGTCTTTATGTGGAGAATACAATTTTAATAGAAGCAGGGAAACCGAGAACAGCTCCTAGAATTAGCCAGATCAATTGTGGGGTACAACAAGGGTGTCCACTATCACCTTCTCTTTTTAATTTATATATTGACAATGTCATACAAAACTGGCAGATGTGTCTTCCAAAAGATTTTATGATTGGTCACTCTACAATTGACACTTTGTTGTTTGCGGACGATCAGGCTATTCTGTCGGACTCTGAAAACAGATTGCAGATGGGTATACATCTGTTAAATCGAATCTGCAAAGACTCTGGATCGCAAATATCCACAATTGAGACCAAGGTAATGGCTTCTCGTGGAACTGAATCCGTACGGCAAAAAATTGTTATAGATAGCACTGTCCTGGAACAGGTTATCAATTTTGAATACCTGGGCTACAGTGTGTCTTATAATGCAAGCAACGACGTTGTGAATAAGTTGCATAAGTTCAACCTTATGTGCGGGACCATTAGGCGAACCCTTAAGTCTGCAAGTAGAAGAACACGCCTAAAATTCTACAAGGTGATGGCTCTTCCCACACTTCTTTATGGGTCTGAGAATTGGACTTTAACGAAAGGCCAGGCCATTTGGATCCAAGCGTCTGAAATAAGATTTCTCAGGCACGTGGGAGGGTATACTCTCCATCATCATAGAAGAAACACATATATAGGGCAGGAACTGAGTATTATGAGTAAACTTGACAATCTCGCCCAGTATTGGTGAACTGGTGGGAACAACTTTGCCGAATGGATGACTGCCGCATCCCCAAACAACTATGGACGTCCCGTCCGAGGAAGCGCTGGAGTGACCAGCTCTAATCTTTGCTTATTTGAGACCGGAACAAACCATCCTTGGTTTAATCCTTGAAGAAGATGATGATGACCTATTTTTGTAAAACAAATTAGGTTATGCAAGACTACGGGTATTTTGATGTTGAATACTCGGTTCCAAGCACATTATGCTCCGGAACACACGAGCACATGGAAAAAATAGAATACAAAAACTTTATAAGAAAATGCGAACATGAAATGATATGAAGAGAGTAGTAGAGTGTAAAAGGACATTGACGTAATGAAAAATATGTTTTTTGCTTTTTTTGAAACAAATACACACAAAATCTTTCACTTTTCTCTTTCCCTATACATTTCGTTGGCTATAAAAAATTCTTAAAAAGAAACTTACTGCTATTGTTGGGTTGTTTATAATGTAGAATCGTCAGAGGTCGGGTTTAGCAGGTGTCTACAAACTTTCTATACTGTTTATACAACTTTGAAATGTGCCGTACAAAGTCAGAAATTTTGTTTGTTTTATCTCAATTTCATACATACAAAAATATGGGCCGGTTAGTCATGCGTCTGTTGTGTTATACAGTAATAATATTAGCAAATAGGTCTGTTAGTTTAAGAACATATTTGCATGAAACGTTAATAAGCCAATAACGGGGATTATAACTGGTGTATTATCTTAAAAATTGTTAGAAGGACATTGTTACTCGCAAATATATTTGCGCTCGCGCGCTCGCGTGTGTGTAGTGTATGAAGTGCTAATAAAGTGTATGTTTATTTAATTCACACATGTTTCAGGCATTGGACTGTTTGGTTGTGGTGTTGTATTAACGCCTGGGAATTACGTAATTGGATTCATTACCAAATTTATGTACTGTAATACACTATACAAATTTTGCCCTCTCTTTATGAATGCGAATTAAAAAAAAACCTAAAACGAATTTGCATTTATATGAACTAAACAATATCTCAATTATTGCACAATGTCTACGTACAACACTAGACATAAAAATATTTTAAAATTTCTCTAACACTGTATTGTAACCTACACAAAAAGAAAACATATACACGTTCAACATGGTAGAAATCGTAACCGACCCACAGAGGGCAGTAAGTAGTGTTGAGAATGGCCATGTTTTGTGGTAGAGTTAAGACATATTTACAAAAAGGATTTTTTTATTTTCTAAATGAGTGTTTAAACTATTATTTTAAATTAAAAAAAACAATTAATACAAAATATTAACTGGACGAAATCGATTTACTTGATTCCTTTTGAACATTGACAAAAAATATTTGAAGAAAAGGTAAAGGTTAATAAAGATATTCTATTGTATTCTAGCCCTTCCTACTCCTGCGGTTATGCCGTATGTTACTAAGTTGAATGTATGAATGTTTATTTTTATAGCGTTCAGGTTTTGAGTTATAATTTTATCTGTCCTACACGAAGTCTGTTGCAATCTCTGTACTCAGTTTTGTAAATGCAACAAATATTTACACTAATTTTGTTAAATTGCTAAAAACAAATAAATCCAGTTTAGTGTAAAAAATTTCTATAAATATATTGTTGCTGTCAGTCAGCGAACCACTAAGGTAGGGTTACTGCAGATATCTAAAGAAAACAAAGCAAGACCCGCGTTCTTGACACCCGACAGACCAAAACAAAGGCGACAATATTACCGTTTTTATGAAGGACAGATTTATTTGTTGTTCAGACACTGCTCAGATATCAATAGCAGCAAAGAAGAAATAGGATTTTGGAATCTTGTTTTTCTTATTTGAAGACCCTAAAAGTAAAATTTCCAGACTAAAAATTAGACTTGATCTACAAAGTTTTAGGTTAGTTAGATATTTAATTAACTTACCTGCTACGAGGAAAAGATTATTTTTCTTAATTATTTGTTTTTCCGCTAGGAGTCTGTGATATTGAATTAAGACAAATTATAAATTATTATTATATTATATATAAATTATTATAAATTATAAACATAAATTACAACATGTCATTTTTAAAAACAAGTAACACAATTTTTATTATATTTCCGTCAACCTTTGTTCTCAATTAAAAGATTGTCTTGGGTATTTCGGTTACCGATGTACCCTTTCATTACCAACAGTGATTGGCAGTTGCTACATGTTACATAAGTTAGCGTTACTTAGTTTATCGGAATGCTGTGTTTATGCAATCTCGTGAGCGCGCGCGCGTGTGGATGGGTAGATGTGTGCCTTGTTATCAAACAATCGTTGAAGATTCAATGAATCTGTTGTTACACAGTTTGTCCCATGCCTCCTGAATTTTTTTGGGAATACCTCAAATAATTTAAACTGGATACTTTGTATTCTATTTAGTACGATACTACTACTACTCTAATACTAAGAAAGAAAAGAGAGAAGAAGAATACTATGAGGTAAGTACGAGGATTGTTCAATAGAAACACGTTTAGAGGCTGTAAAGCATTTTTTATTCAACGATTTTAAAAGAAGTCTCCATTAACATTAAGGCATGAGTCCCACTCTTGCACTAACCTGTAGTTTCCTGCTGGTAAAAATCTTGCGGCTGCGCCCGATTTGAACCGCCGTCATTTTGGTGATTTCTTTAATGAGCCAAAAACATGATAATCGCACGGGAAAAAGTTGGGACTGTAAGGTGACTGTTGTAAGACTTCCCACTTCATACGACCAAGCAGATCTTGAATCGTCTGAGCTACATGGGGTTGAGCATTACCATGCAGAAGAATGACACCATTTGTAAGGTTCTCGGGTCGTTTATTCTTGATGCTGACCCGTAAGCGTTTTTAAACTGTCTGCATATCGCTCAGCGTTGACGTTGACACCAGGTTCTTTAAAATCTAAGAGCAGGACACCCTGATAATTAAAAATACGGTCACCATTACTTTTCCTGCCGAAGGTTGGGACCGACATTTTTTCAGCTTAGGAGATTGTGCATGCTTCCCCTGCATACTCTGACGTTTGGATTCTGGTTCGTAGTGAGAACACCAAGACTCATCACCGGCAACAGTTTGGTTTAGAAAGGCATTACCTTGTTGTTGATAGTGCATCAAATGCTGTAATGCCAAACGCAAATGTTTCTGCTCATAAGTAAGCATTCGTGGAATCCACTGAGCAGGGACTTTGTGATAGCCAAGACTATGAATGATGGAATAAACAGTTCCCACGCTGATGCTCAACATTTGAGAAAGTTTTCCAACTTTGATGTGCGTATTTGCGCGTAAAGCAGTTTCCAGCTGTCTCATATTGCCATCTGATGCTGCAACACGTGCAGGTCCGGTACTGGCCAAATCTTTAGTGTATTCTCTTCCTTGTCGAAATTTATTACATCATTCAACCATTGCCGTATGAGAATAACTATAGTCACCATATACAGCTTTCATTCTCTGTATAAATTTCCATTGGCTGACGCCCCTCAGCGGCCAAAAACTGAATAACGGCACCCAGATTATCTTTGGACGGATTTTCTATCATAGATGACATTTTTCTACCCAGTCACAACGCTTAGAAAAGAGCAAACTGCAAATATTTTTGACAGATGCGTCACTAGTACTTAAACAGACAATAAAAACAAATGAATTCCGTTGCCATGTCGACGAAGTCACGGCTGTGCAGATCAAACGTGTTTCTATTGAACACTCCTCGTAATAGGTGTATTACCTAAGTACCCTGCTTAAAATATCTTCAGCAATGTTTAAATATGGAAAAACGTATGAATTAACATAACGTACGTTATTGCTAAATTATTATTTTTAAAATATTATCCTATCGTATAAATCAAAGTTTACTGCTTACCTAAAATTATAACTCTGTTAAACACTCTGTATGATTCCGGTCACTTACTTTGCTAATGAAAACGTTTATCGAACATAGTTGTATCGTATTGCGCTGTAGAAGGGAAACACACTTTTGTTGTACATTAAAAAAAAAAAAACCGTTTTAGAAATAAGGAAGACGTGGAAATTAGTACTTTAGTGCGTATTGTAGACCAATAGACCAATTCAACAAAACAAAACTCAGCTAGTGTAGTACTAACGTATCAAAAGAATATACGTTTAGAATCGTTTCGGAGAGGAAATCATTATGTTCAGTTTAAACAAGACTCAGGACAAGTACAATGGTTATGAGGAATTAGTAGCCTTAGTCGAAAGAAATAATTATAACCTTAAGGTTGAAGTAGGTACCTATTTGCTACGCTACCACTTTCTAACTACCTGCAATAACCTGAGCATGACCTGTCAGCTTCCTTAAAGTATGATGATAATATCATCAAGGCACTTTGCAAGTTGCGTGAGTCAGGGACTAGTAATTTTGATGTGCAACAGTTCTCGAATATTTTTTAAAAAGCGCAATTGATGGCGCAGAAGATTTTGTTTACTACTATTGATATTCCGCCACGACAAGCAAAAATGCAACAATATAGAGAAAACCATCAGCATAATTCCGCAGAGGAATATTTTCGAAGGTCTATTTTTATTCCAATCATAGATGGTCTTATAAGTGCATTAGTTGCCCGTTTTGATAATAACAGAGACATTTTGTCTGCTTTTCAAGTGTTGTTACCTAGGAATGCTAATCCCCAAAGAGTGGATGCTATATTAAAATTAAAAATGTATTATGAGCATAAAACATCAGAATCGGTAGTCAAAGCAGAATACTTGCTGTGGTGTGAAAAATGGAAGAGCGAAAAGGAAAAACCAGTTAAACTACTGACGATTCTAGACGAATGTGATAAAAATTGTTATCCAAATATCCGAATGCTATTATATGTGTTAGCGACCCTGCCTGTATCAACAGCTGAAGTAGAAAGATCATTCTCGTCACTTAAGAGGATTAAGAGTTTTCTACGAAATAAAATAGAAAATGAACGACTTACAGATGACCATTCACTACCCTGCACCTTTTACTGCTGAAGACGTTTTAAATTTTATGGCAGTTAATGGAAAGAGAAGGCTGCTATTGTAAAAAAATAGCTATTTCATTCATAATTTTTTTAAACAACTACTAGCGTATATTGTGGATTATTCCAGTAATCTGGTAGTATAGGCTATTATGAGTTTTATTTTGTTTGTATACTGTTACGTTCCATATGAGTATAATTTTCATTGTATTTGCTATTTTATTCAAAACTACGTATAAACTGTATGCGTGTCTATTTAATATAGAAATTATAATATAATAATTTAAATCTTGGAGTCGTACAAAACTGGGTTAATCAGTTTTATATTTAAAAATACTGGATTTAGAAATATCACACTTAAGATTATGTACCGTATATTTGTTGTTATTTTACCAATATCTTCTGCCATTAGACAAACATAAGTGACATAAGAATAAGTGTTTTATAAGAATTTTTGTATTGTCTAACAATATTTATTATAAATTCCAGGTACTGAATTTGTTAAGATTAAATTTTAACCACTTAATGCTTGATAATATGTGTATAAACATTATATTTTTAAATAATTTACATTAATCTATGGTATATTTAAGGTATGTATAAGACACACACACACACACACACACACACACACACACACACACACACACACACACACACACACACACACACACACACACACACACACACACACACACACACACACACACACACACACACACACACACACACACACACACACACACACACACACACACACACACACACACACACACATCTGGACCCCCCTCCAAGCAAAATCCTGGCTACGTCCCTGATCGTCATAGTTGTAGACGTTCTTCAGCTTTATTTTTACCAGTCAGGATGCTATATCCAAAATTGATAGGATTGTCAACCGGCTAAGCGGTTTTATAAAAAATTCCTACATAGCAAGTATACGAGTGATAATAACACTGAAAGCTAAGTCGCATTGTTAATTGAGGTGCAGAGACAAAGTAACAACAGCTCCCAAGTTTCAGGCATGGAAGAACATGTAGGATATGATGATCTTGATATTGATGATGACAACAAGTTAAAACTTTCCGAACATTGTTCGGAAAAAATATCCATTGGTATTTTCAATAGACCTATTTATTTTCACAGGAGACGAGCTGGGGTTAAAAGTTGAAGCTAAGTAACTAACCTGGTTCAGCCATTAAAACAGAATGCACAAAATAAAATGTTCTATGAAAATATGGACACGGAAACGAAGACAATATAGGAAGAGAGGCATACTGTGAGATCAAAACTTGATGGAAACTAGACTATGGAAGACGAACACACCAACACATGAATCAGAACAAGAACAAGCAAAGGATATAAAGTTGCCGTGCAATATTTATATTAATAACTGTTAAAAGAAACAATTATTAACTCTGACAACGTTGAATAAAAGGGTTCAATAAAATGTAAATATGAAATTTAAAAAAGCAGATAATTATAATAAGGAAACCTTAAATTACAATAAAATTATTTTTTTTTTTGCCTATGTATAATCCAACCGCGCGCGTGTGATCGTGTGTATTGATAGATGCCTTGGTTTTCGTCTCGTGTTATCTGTATAAACATCTAAAAATCACAATTGATTCATGTATAAATGCACAACTGATCGCCGCCTGTCTCGTCGGTAACAATAACCACGTATTCCTTCTATCACAAAATAGTTCCCTGTATCACAGTCGTTGAACAGTTTTAATGAAGGCTGTCATATTCTTCGTTGGGCCACTATAGCGCCCAGGTAGTCTCCACTACAGACGGTTCACCGCAGGAGTGGAATAATACAGACCTTGATACAGACCTGGGATACTGGCGTAGAGGTAAAGGCTACCACAACACAACTTTTCTAGCTACCACAATTGTAAATTTAGTAGTGAATTTATCGTTGAAAGGAAATTCTGATTTAAGACAATATGGTTTGTGAACTCACTACTGTGTAACGGTTACATCTAGGTAGAAGAAGTCAGCACAGAAAGATGGCACTCTGTGTAGCACAAGTACTTCAGCTGTGGGGTGCAAATATTACGTTAATAACGTACCGCCATACTTGGTATAAATGCTCACGTAACAAATGTTTAACCTACGTGTCTGATCAGAAAATCGAATAGTTTTTACTTTCAATTTTCCTCACGTAGAATGATAAAGGACAATCATGAGACTATCATTAATTATGATTTTTCTACCTAAATTGGGACATAATCGAAGTATATTTGATCATTTATTTACTCTAGTTAATCCATAGATACAAACACATGTGTGTGTGTATGTGTTAATACATACTACATACTAAGTATTATAAGCATGATTATTCAAACATAAACAGTGGTAAATTGTCGTGTCTGCAATCATGTGACAAGTTACTAGCCTTCTAAAATTTACCAGACGCACACGTATCCACAAATGTGCCTTAAATTATAGTTATTGCAGTATTGTTTTTTTAAGTTTATAATCGAGTAATAAGCTTACTGAAATATTTTTCGTTTTACGATAAGAGAAGATAAGTGTAAACTTGAACCACGAAAGTAAGAAATGAGGTTTGCTTAACACTTATTGTATGCCATAAACGCAGAGAGTCTAGGATTTTGAACTACAAAAGTGACGTGAAACGACACTCAACACTTACAGCAACCGTAGTAAAAGCAAATGCACAGAACATACTGCGTCTGGAATTCCTAGACACATATAGATAGACTATACTGTGCACTCACGTCTGGAGCTTTCACAGATCAGACCATTTCAGTCGGTGCGTTTGGTTTCAGTGTCGGTGGTAATGTATACGGTCCTTCCACCGCAAGTCTGTATGCGTGCATATGTGTGAGCGCGCGTGCGCAGACTGATGAATGTTTTTCTCTCTTCACCTTCATGTTTGCCTTTTCTGATTGTGTCTCTGGATTATACGTATATAAAGGACTGCAGTTATTTAAAAAATTGCATATATTCGAAATGAATGCAACTCTCATGATCAAACCTCGATTTTTATATACCTGTAAAAACGGCAGCTGTATACATTCAAAAATCATGCATATGAAATTGCGTTTGTCTTTCTAGATATAAAACATCCACTCAAATTGCCGTGAAAGATCATTACCACTGTAGTATTGTTAACTGGTGTATGTTAAATTATATAGGTGTGTTACTATTATAGGTGTGTGTGTGTGTTTGTGTGCTGGCGAGCCAGATATCTTTACTTTGCTGTCAACATTATTCCAGTCTTGCTTATGCGGTTGAACACGAAAAGGTCTACAGAAACGTCTGCTTTACATGGGCAGTGTATCAAACGTATAGAACAATCCGTTCTCCCCTTCTGTTTACCTGGTTGAGAGGATCACGGAAAATCCTACTTCCAACCTGAAGGGTATAAACACGTTTACACGTTATACTATACTTCATGTTTCTTTGATTGATTTTTAAATTTAATTACGAAAGCTCTCCGAGTTTAAACCGGGATTATCCGTCGGCGTAAACATATTCTCCTCTCCCTTATCATTTTAGGCCGTTTTGTGATTGATGAGTTTAAAATTTAATGCGAGTCTCTTGGTCCAGCATTATTACACTCAGAACGCAACTTCAAAATACAGTTAATCAATCCTGTAAATACAATGCGTTCCTATTACTCCCAATATTCCGTAATAAATGGAAATATCGTGATATTTAATGTATAGTTTTTAAAGATAACTAAACGTGTCCACAATCTACAACCTTTAAAATAAAATAAAAAATAATAACAAAAATTGTAATCACCACTTTCATTTAACACTTTTACTCAAATCCCACTTAATTCAGTGTGTCTTCGGGAATACAATAATTACGTTTTAGTTTCGGTGCACAATGACAAAAAATAAATTTATTGAATTCACTAAATTTTAGCAGTAATTACAAAGTACACCAATCACTTACAAAATAACTCATCGTCGTTTTATACAATCCAGTCAGGAGCACTTGGCAATGCTGAACCTGCTAGAACGCATTTACGTTATTTAGGATGTGAAATTAAATGAAATGTATTCGATTGTGAACGTATTTCCTCGCATCTTTGAAGGCATTATTATTGTTATTAAACTAATAAATTAACATCGTTTTTCTAAAATATAATTTAAAGACAGCGTACTTAATTTTAATATATTTAATATTTATAGTAACTTTACCTCAAGATATTTTTCTCTTATTTGGAACATGTTTCGGGACAATTATTGTTCACATCCTCAGCCTTCTTAATTTTGATTCTTGTGGAGTACTTGTGTGTTGATTGGTTGTTGTTATGGTTTCCTGTTGGTTTTTGGTATTTTAAATTTGTATTATTGTGTGTGATTGTGGTGTATATATTAGTATTTTGTGTATTTTCGATATTGAGTGCTTTGAAAATTGTGTCATGTTTTGTATTGATTTGTATTTGTTCAGATATTAGTTTGTTTTGTGTTTGTATATTTTACAATTTTTTCAAATATTCATTATGGTGCCTTTGTGTGGTATGTGTTTTATTAGTGTCATGTTGGTTATTTCTGAGAATTCAAATCCAGTGTTTTTGCATGTGTGGCCAAATTAGATTTATATATTTCTGGTTCTTTGTATGCGTCTAGTTGTTCAAAATACAGTTTTTTTAGTTTTTTTGTTTGTCCTATGTAACATTTATTGCAATCTTGGCATCTAATTTTGTATATACCATTGGTTGTTGCTTTATCTTTGTTGTGTGGGTTATTTAGTTTTTGTAAATTATTTTTATTAGTTTTGTATGCTATTTTAATGTCTGTGTTTTTAAATAGTTTTGTTAGCTTTGTCATTTTATTATTTATGTGTGTGAATGTGGCCCATTTTTTATTGTTGTTATTATTTATGTGTTGTTCATTTTGATTATTTCTTAATTGTTCAGTTTTTATTTTATATTTTATTTTATTTTCTAGTTTGTTTACAGTATTTTTATTGTATCCATTTTCATAAGCAATTTGCTATATTATATTTCTTTCTTTTAGATTCAAAATTAAGAAGGATGAGGATGAGAACAATAAGTGTCCCGAAACATGTTCCCAATTAAGGAAAAACATCTTGAGGTAAAGTTATTAAATATAAAATATATTATATGCATCAAGAAATAGACTGTAGCAAAACGTGTTTGAATTAATTTTAATAATATGGTGATTTCTTGGATTCAAACCGTAATTTAATCATATGGTTTTTTATTCCCTTTATCACCAATAATATTTCAAGCATATAATGAGGTCAGCAGGCATATCCTTTACATATTGCATGTCGTAAGGTCTCATATTCTTCCCTTTTTAAAACTACTATTTTACTGGTTCAACAAAACTATTAAAAAATAATTTATCACGTGCAGTTTGTTACTTTTTCATTCGATTCCTGTTTCTAGTTGTAACGTCTATCATGATATTTTTGAAATAATTATTGCTACTTATCCGTGGATTAGTTAATTATAATCAGTTAGTACAGTTGAAATGATCATGTCTCAATTTTAATTATACTTGTTTTTTCACATCATGTAAGGATACTAATTGTTTGTAAGGTGTTCTTGAAAGTACTTCTTGTTTTCTTGTTTCGTTGTATACCAGCCTATGGCATTTTAAATCAATTTATCTGGTCACACAGAAACCAAGTATATAGGTTTCGCCACTTTCAGGATGATTCAAAATGTTAAGTCCCTATTATTCCATATTACATATGTATCTTACGTCTTTTATTATTAACGTTTCGGGGTGAGACGAAACTTTCTTTGGTTCTCAATTCCTTTCATACTATCATATTAATAACAACGCTGGTCATCATCAGCATTTTGAATGAAAGACGTATTTATTATAAACAAGTCAATAAAACAATTAATCTAATTTTTAATGTTTAAAATAAATTATAATGTGCTGCATGTTGTAGAAATAATCCAATAAAAACTTCCTTGACAAGTTCCCAAAAGCAATAACTGACACTGCCTGTAGTATACGAAATTCTAACATGAGGTCTGAATGTTAACTACGAGAAAGCCCAAAATGAGCAAAAGAGATTTGGTCGCATTACTAGTCTAGACTATCTCCATTACGCGTATGTTTATTCCACAAGTAGTGTTGTTTGTAACAAACCCCATAACATGTAAGCACACTAATAAGTTAACACTAATATTGTTTTACTATTACAGTCATATTATTAGGCCTATATGCATTATAATTACAATCACAGATTTATTATATGAATAGATTATAATGTTACAACAGTCTACTTGATCGTCCTATGGTACAGCGGAAAGCAAAATACAAGACACCAATTAAGTCACTAATCACCAGCTTTAATTATCACAGTTAAACAGTTCGTAATTAACAACACAGTCTCTTACAGCAAATCTAATAAAAATTGTTCACACGCAATAAAAAATCAACGAATATAAAACAAAATTGAATTACAATTATACCGCCCGATTATAAAACACAACACTTCGCCACAATAACCACTTGAACGCACAGAGTAATCACTTATAATCGCCCGACAATATACTGAACTAAGGGCGCTGACGCCTTGTATTTACACAACGCTCACAGGCCAGGACATTCCACAACTACGCGTTATCTCTACACTACGACGTAATTAATTGCAGCCTGGACACATTCAGCGAGGCTGGCGGCGTCTAGAAAAGTCTCGCAATCGCATGTTGAAATCACGTACGCCACAACATTCAGCCGTATTCCAGTGGATCGTTCGAGAAACACGTAGATTGTTCTGTGATGTCGTAACAATATTAATAGGTTTACTAAGCCGACGGTTTCTACTACATCTGTCACAAGTGAAATTTAATTTTTGTCTTTATGTTAAAACTACATTCCGTTTTTGTCCGATAAATTTTTTTCGACATTTCAGCATGGTTCGGGGTATATTTTAATTTATTTTTTCTTTTAACAGTTTTGTTATTTATGGGCTTGAATATGTGTGTTTTATAAAACTTTAATGAGGTATTACTATTATGATCGTTTTAATTATTTTCGACAATCAGTATTGTTCAAACTGACTGTTAACAATTTCCGTCAAATCATATTCCAAAGAATGAGCATCCTAGAAGTTGACCTAGTATCCATTAAGTTGCATTAATATCCATCAAGAAGGCTTATTTGTACACCAATGTGAGATAAAATTTAATATAAAATATTTTTAGTTTCGAAACTTAGAATATGTCAGTCAAAGTTACAACTTTAGGAATGCAACTTAAGGACAGAGATAGAATTTTATTCAGAATAAAACACTTTAAGACACAAAATTAGATTCAGATATTAATTTCTGATGAATTAAACTGGTTAGTATTTGCAACGGACAACATGAACTTGATACTCTGTAGTTTTATATTAAACTTATCATTTTAGATCTTTTGGTGTCTTTGTATCTTCTTTAATATTTTTGTATTCGCTATTTTGTCTCATCGCAACTCCAATGTTATAAACAATTTTAATAAAACGTCAACCTTTATTAAAATTTAGTAAAATGTATTATTTTAATGAAAAATATGTTTCCTTGATTTCACAATGCGCCAAGCATTTTCTGTATAACCATGTATAACCATCAGAAGTGAACAGCATTTTTTGCATGTTGAGTGGCTGAATCGGCTCTAGATTTTAACCAAGTATGTTACAATAATCTGTTATAATCTGATAAGAATTTTAGTCGACTTGAACCCCCTCCAGTCCGTCGCTGACTTATTACGCTTGCAGTCTAATATATCAAGTGAAATAATATTGCATACACAAAGATGTTAAAATCTTCCAGACGGATTACAATATTTTGATCTAAGGCTAAATTAAAAAAAAATATTTTGACTATATAGACTACACTCTATTTAAACTAAAATATTATTTGACATTTTAAAGATGATGTTTCTTTGAAACATTTATTTTTATTAAATAAACTCTTATGAGTATTAAATCTTGAATCTGAATGTGCTAAGGATAGCAAAAATTCGTCCTTTTACTTTGGTAAGATTTTTCTACTACAAAATATGAAGTTAGGGGTTTCTATAACCCTCAATTAACGTATGATAAGTGCTACTATGTGTGTGCCACATACCAAAGGTCAACTATTAACTATTTAAGAATTCTTAACGTACAGTGGCTACTAATAGCTATCACCGACCACTTAACGATTAAGAGCGAACGGAGTCCGATGTCAGGCCATAAAGATTAGAAAACATTAACGGTTTGGACATACCTTTAGAATATCAGACAGCAACAGCAGTACGCATGCTATGGAATGGAATCAATAGCAACATATAATCTTCCAGATACTGAATTACGTGGGGGAAAGAACGGTTGAAAGAGAAATACGTCAGGAAACAAAATTTGCTAGAAACAGTAGAGTATTATTCTGAATCGTATGAGATAAAAAACTGTTTTTGCAGCCTTATGCATCCAGTGGATTAAAGAAATAAATATAAAGAATGATCCTTGGTATAGTTTTAGATATAGGATTGATCTTCTATTTTATTACTATTACTGTCTGTAAACCTCATTTTAATTATACATTTTAATTTTTAATAAAATCTCATTTTAAAAGTGATCATCAAACACCTCTAGCAATAATATAATTTTGGTACTAATACAATTTATAGATACAAAGGGTTCGTAATAGAGATGTTCAATGACTCGGATCTGTTTTTGTCACAGGTACTGTGTTTTTTATAAAATAAGAAAGAATTTATCTAGAAAGCTTTTATATCACGTATGTATATCAAGAATTCAAATAATAATAATAATAATAATAACAATATGAAGAAGGAGAAGGAGAAGGTGAAGGAGAAGGAGAAGGAGAAGGAGAAGAAGCAGAAGAAGAAGAAGAAGAAGAAGAAGAAGAAGAAGAAGAAGAGGAAGAAGAAGAAGAAGAAGAAGAAGAAGAAGAAGAAGAAGAAGAAGAAGAAGAAGAAGAAGAAGAAGAAGAAGAAGAAGAAGAAGAAGAAGAAGAAATATTAACAATTTCTTTAACTTGAATTTTTTTAGTTTTATTAAATAGCAGTCGGGAAAGAGAGTGACATTCTGAAATCAAATTATAGCCCCATTTAGTTGTTGACACAACTTTTCATTATTCAGTAAATTGTCTGTAGATTGTTAAAACAAGGGTAAAAATATATTTTACAGTTTTTAATGCCAAATTATTTTTGTTTTGACGTTATGTAAATATGTTACGGAACATCTGTCGTCTCGTCTCGTTTTATGTAACAGTTAAACAATTTTTTATAAATTTAAAGCAAATGTTAGTAGATTTTCGTTTGATCAGTTTGACATTTAATATGTCTTGTAAAGAGTAGAATACATTATACTCTTAAGTTCTTAAACAAAGAATACGAAATAGTTGTAGGGGGAGTTAACACCGACATAGGCAAATCCATTTTCCACAAGACCAATGAGGCTGCACATTACACATTCTGACATATATGGCAAACGTATGTGTATATGAAACTATCGCTTCCTCATCTAAAATTTAACGTACAACCAGAAAAGCTTCTATTGTCACCAAATTTGATATAAAACATTAGTAGGCCTGAATATATCATTGGTTTGTAGTTATCTTTTCCAGTTTTCATTAATGTTTACATGACACTGTGGATACTCCATGTTTTTATTGGCACAATTACACAAAACGTTAAGATTTCCTTATTCAACGGCGCGCATCGTACATTGGGTCGGCTTCATTTTACTGAATTCCTTATGATTCTATTTCTCATATTGTTACTCTTTAACCGCTGTGCACAAATTTTCCAATTACAAGTTTATCTCTCATTAGAACTCGTGATTTTGTATTTTCAGCTGTCCTGCATGTTTGGTCTCCCTCTTGGTCAGTTCTTCAATGTCCGTTCTACATGTTCTCCATGTAATTTTACCTTATTTATATTCGCTTTGGATGGCTGCATTTCTCTGCACGTGTCTAAACCACCTTAGCCTCTGTGATTAGTATACCTTATAATATTATCTTCATCCAGACCTTTCTCTTCTTGATTTTTTAACCATCAATATTCTGTGTGGGAATTTTATTTTGAGCTGTAATTTTCATGATTATCTTTCTTCCGTAGGTCGTTAGTTTGTCTTCATCACGGACCATCAGTTACATGACTTTGACAGCATATGTTACTGCCACTCTTATTAATACTATTAAAATAATATCTTACATTATTGATTAAAATAATACGTTATATTATTTGTTACAGAAATTAAACTGATATTTTCATACTACGTTATGCACGTTTATAACTACTTTTACAACTGTGTTTATAAGGCTAAATACCAAAGAAGAAAGTAAGAAACTTATTCTAATGATATACGTATTAAGGTTACAAAACGTTTTATAAAATCGTTTAACGTGTCATATGAGGACTTTGGCATATAGATCACATCCACATATTCACATCATGTTTTGTAGTTACGATGGAGTTTTCAGTGTCTACAATTTACACTAAAAGTCGTATATTGTAAGGTTGACCGGAACCTGATTATCTATTAGAGCATGATTTGAGAAGAGAGACCAAACTTCAGCACTGACGTAGACATCAGATAAGGGACCTGACAACTTAATTCGGAGACAGGTTTCAGCAAATATGTTTAAATAATAAGATTGTTAAAAACCGATGTATGTACTTATTACAAAATTTGGACCATGGTAAAGTTCAGCGGTGTTAACAAACTCTCTAAAATTTAAGTTCTTTTAAACATACTGGAAAAAACCAGCCTACAAAGGATATAGGCTTTCCCCAACTTTTACTTTCCATTCACTTACCATAATTTTCTGTCATTTAATAATAAACGTTTCTTAAATTATAGACTACAGCCTACTTACACCCACTACACTCTTGGAAGAAACAAAGTTCCCATAACATCAAGTCAGTATACCACATAATGTGGTATCACTTTTTCTTCCCAAATTGCTTAAAATATAAATATTATGATGAATTAAAACAGCATAGCGAAGTGATCAAAACGGTAAATTAGACTAAAGTCTATCCAAAACTGGTAGTAAACTAATTAATAAATATGAGAACATCATTCATATAAGCACAGACACCTAGTCGACTTTGCGGTGTGTAAACTCTGGTAAATTTACAAGTGACACGCAGAAACGTGTTTAATATTTACTAAAAAATTTGCAGAACTTTACATACATCGGAACATAATATAGTTAATTGCAGGATTTTAATTAGATATTTAAAATTTAGCAGTAGTGGACTAAACACGGTTTTAAACACTGTTTATAATAATATTTATAGAAAACCGCAAGAACAGAAAACTAGCTTTGTGTCAACAAGAACCGACTTGATAGAGTTAAATATTCTTAGTGGACTCGCTTAGTAAAAAAAATAATAGTGTTAAATAATTATTATTAAGTAGAGAGGTTTGTGACATTTGTAAATTTAAAAGTGACATTTAGACAATGACTATTACAGTACAATAACATTTATAATTTTGTACGCAAACCTGCTTTAGTTGAATGTGTACTGTATAGTGCCCTAACTACTTGCTTGGTTGTGCACTTCAGTCTCTTCAGATGGAGATAAGATCCGAGGGAATGAAATTCAATCTTATTTTATTCTTGAAAAAACTTAGGAACTTGAATATTACAATTAAAACAAATATTTATTTCAATTCCAAATCAGATTGACATGCTCTATAATTGTAACGGCACTTCTATATATTTATATATATATGTATGCCTATGTGTGTTAAAAGCGGTATGTCAATGACAGTAATGTTGGCTAATTATTCGCAAGTACGTTACGAAGAAACGAGTAAGCTATCCTCTCTCCAAACGGAAGCCTATGTGATTATCCTCATTTTCTAAATTCTCATACTGTTTTATTTCAAGGATGAAAATAAAAACATTTACTGGTTAATTAAATAGCTCCTGCCGTTTTCTATAGTTAATAAATATTTCATCAGTTGCAACGCAAAACATTTATTTCTTTACCGAAATACTGAAAAATTATTAACTTTTTGAACGTAAGCAAATTCATGTGATTCGCCGGCTTGTTGTCGTGCAACTGTCAAAGATCCAGTGATCTGATATAACAAAGTGTCGTATATTAATTAGGTCACTGCTGTTCATTTCTTTTCAAATACCTTGCGAAAAATAATTTCATTTTGAACGTGGTGGGTATGACATTCTGTTCAGTAAAATACATCAACAACGTTACTAAAAGGGAATTTTACCTATTTGTAAATGATAATGACGTATTTCTGTTTCACAAAAATTAGTAAATTTCTTTCAAATGATTTCAGAAGCGACAAGTCACGTCTAGCTTCTTGTACTAGACGCATGTGTGGTAAGTCGAAAGGTTCCTGTTACATTCATAAGATGGAAGCTTTCAGTGGTTAAAAAAAAGTTCAAAATGTACACCTCTTAAGTAAGAAGAGCAAAATTAGAAATTGAGACATATTGTCTTTTAGACTGAGATTAACAAAAGAATAAAAGGAAAATCAGTAACGTAACAGGATAAAAGATAAGATTTGAATCTGTGAGTATTAGGCTACTCTTATAAGATCGATTCATTTCTTTTTAGTCTTTCGAATTACGTTTTTTGCAAAGGTTTATGTACAACAAGTGACATATAATTACAAGCCTTGGTTAGATATGAACCAAGTCCTTTTTGTCTGGAATTAACTTTTTAAATAAACTTACCTGTTTCACGTCTGCCAAGTGGTAAGCCTGAAAAGAATAAGCGAATAACACGTTTACAGAGGGCTGTTACAGAACCTCGTGGAGACACGTGATGCCATTGTTGAGGCAGTAAATATTAGATATCCATTTGATAAGGGAAATATTTCATTATTATGAAATTTACTGAATAGAAGACGTACGTTGATACATTACAATAGTTACATTTGGTTAAGGACATATGAGGATTAGTATGAGAAAAGAATTACGGGCGACGCCAAATATTGAAAGAATATCAAAAATGACAATAGATGGAATGATAAGTGCAGAACATATGGAACACAAATAGAAAAACTGAAATACGACTTAAATATCGAAGCGATCGAAATCCGGATGACAAATTGTAAAGACGTAATTCATATGACATTACAAACCAATGAGTGATGATTCTAGTACAACGTTGACGCTTAGGTCACGTAAAAAAGCGGACGGTATAGCTCCTACAATATAATCCGTTGCAACGTCTGTATTAGTTTATTTTCAACATAACAGTATAATTCTGAAAGCGCTATACGGCTGCTGTATGTTCCTGATAAAAACACGCACGATTATAAGATCTGCAGACAGATGGTGTAGAGCCTAGTGCAATGTGCTGGGGACTAAGACGGTGAATTATGTGGTCTTTGTGTGTTACGTATTAAGTAATCATAATTTTAACCATTTTTATTCAAACAAACGTTGATAAGTTGTGATAAGATATGTTAAACGCTTAATGCACAGTTTGTTTTAATTTATTTCGCTTTTTTAGTCAATGGACGGTACTCACCCTGAAAAGACTAGATTACCAACATCAATTTTGCTACCGAATGTGTTTTACAACACTACCGTTGTAAATGAGCCTTAACCATAACTTTAAAAGGCAAAAACATTTTGTAATTAATGTATTTTGTTGGATGGAAATTCTATTTTGAAACATTATTTTCGAACATCGCGTATAATGGCGGTTAAAACTGAGTGGGAGAGGTTACCACATGACTAAATTGATTTACAAGTGGACTAATGTGTATCAGCTGTCGGATAAAAATATTAGCAAAATAATATCATCTTATCTCCGTTGTAACAAATTATTGGGAAAGACGGATATTGGCTTTAGCAGCTGTTAAAGATTAGAAAAACTCTCAGTTCAGTTTTCAAGAAAACAAATATATTCAGTTTTCAAGTGTAAAAGATAAAAGTTATTGTTCTATATCTGACCAAAATAATAAATAATATTTGTTCATTCACTATGGCACTTGTATTCGTGTTAACGATTAAGGAAATTGGTGGCTACGTCCCTTGCTTATGAAATACGGTGCCACATTGATAACCTTCTTTATTATTATTTTTCATAAGCATCTGTGAGTTAAATCTTCTTGTCTTGAGGAAGTTAAATTAAATTCCAGTATTCAATAATGTCAGTAACTGCAAAAACAAAATGCATACTTTTCGCTCAACTATACCAAATACAATTAGTCAAATCTTTGTTATTACATGTAAGTTTAAGTTCTATGCATTATATTTTTGTCTGTAATATCAGCAAAAACAGTGTCCGAACAACACTAATAACAAAATTATGTTTAAATGACATGCATATCGCTTCGTTGTTTACAAGTTAAAACAACAGACTTTAAAATTAAGACGACTTGTTTGTCTATGCATACATATTTGCACAAATGATTAACCACGAGTGATAAATAATGAAACAATTTAGTAACTGGAGCGTGAATAATCTTCTTTATAATCTGAAAAATATGGAAGTACACTAACAAGAAATTAAAAACATTTATTCTGAAAATATAATATATTACAACGGCATATTTCATAATTACGTTAGTATATGTACAGTAGAGCATCGATTATCCGAACCTCTCGGGACGATTGCCCGTTCGGATAATCTATATTTCGGATAATATATCGTAAATTGAAAACATTATTTCTCTTTACAAAATCATTTCTAACGTACTGTTACATAATTACAGCAACCTGTGTACCGTACTGTAATGTATTACTAAGGATAAAAATCATTGAATTAAAACTGAATGTAATTAATAAATCCAAAAGTTAATTTAAACAAAATTAGAGTTTAGTGACAAACACTGTCCTATAAAATTAATTAAAAATTAAAAGAGTTTTTATGTTCAATAAATATCCAATACACCCACACGTGCATATTACTGTTACTATACTGTTACACGTGCATATTAATATATTACTGTACAGTACAGTACATAATTGTACTTTTTATTGAGTTCGGATAATAGATTGTTCAGTTAACGGATGTTCGGATAATCGATACTCTACTGTATTTTATTAACAAATCAATGTATGTAGAGTGTGTCACGAAATAACGGAAGTAGGTCTACTGTCAAGACGTGCTCTGCAAGTTGAAATACAGAAACAAGTTCGTATACAGATATACGTCTGGAACGCTTCGTTTTCAAAATACGACCTTTAAATATTAACCGAGATTGTAAGGCAAAGCCGCAATTCGGAATTCAAATTTATATATTTTTATTAAGTTTGTGGAATATTTATAACTTTAGATTTTTAACTTTGTAAATGACTTTTTGAGCAGGAAATTTAAATAAGACGGCCTAAAATTAGAAGTTTTTTTTACAAAATCTCATTTTCACTAAAAAAAAAGACGATCTTAAATAATCCATTTTAACGTTTAACATCAAATAATTATAAACATTTCCAAAGAATACTAATTCTCCTTTACTAGAAATTAAATATTAATTTTTATTTCAATCAAAGAGAGATCAAAACAATTTTACGCTGGAAATTTGCAAGCGTAAATGACTTAAATAATGTGCAACAACTTTTCGAGACATGTTAATTTTTATTAATTTTTTCTGTAGAACATGACTTGTGTGTATTTTTGTTACTTCGTAAAATACTTACATAAATAACACATATACAGTGGAACTTGGTTATAACATCATTGAAGGTACCAAAAAAATAATGACGTTATGTCCGAGTGACGTTATAAAAGAGTCGTTATAAAAGACCCTTTTTAATCACTAGTAAGGAAGGAGAAATAAAAAAAAGATCTTTGCATTATTAACATTATTCGTGATATTTATTCTAAAGTTTACAAACTGCATTTCATTTATACAAACAGCATAAAGAATATTTTAAAAGATCAAAAAGAAAGTACATGTAACTTACATTTGGGCTTACTGTCGAAAGTAATCCGTAATTTTCTTTTGAACGCTCCTTTCTGAAAAATAAATTCTTTATGTTGTGCTGTGGAGATGCTGCGCTGCATTGAACGTGTCGTCAGACGTCTCTCTAAAGCAGTAAAATCGTGAAAGAGTTTCGGCGGCTCTCATTGCTTCCTGTACTGTCGGACAAACGATGTCGGCATCCTCCTCTTGCTCACCATCTTCTTCAACACTATCTTCTGCTTCTATGTTTTTTACTTCCGCGATAATTTCTGCGTCACTCAACACTTGGAATGTTTCTACTTGGTCATCCACTGATGCATAGGAATCAAGCTCATTTCCAAATTCATTTACGTCGAATTTCTTAATCGACTCCGAGAGCGGCAAGTCGTCGTTTTCGTCATCATCGGGTAAATTTTCATGTACGAGTTGTGCTTTACTAAAGCATTTTGCTATCGTCTTCTGTGTTACACTCTTCCAAGAGTCGTCTAGGAATTGTATTGCATCTAAGAGTGAAATTGTGGCAGGTTGCGCCGTGTCCATACAGAAAATAATTTTTTTTAAAAGTTGCTTGCGGTAGTGACACTTTAGGCTTCTAATGACGCCTTGGTCCATAGGTTGCAGGACACTCGTACAGTTGGCCCGTAAGAAGACCAGATTAATGTTTGTCAAATTTAACTTTGGATGGGCTGCACAGTTGTCAACTAGAAGTAGAATTTTTCTGTTTTTCGGTGACAGTTCTTTATCCCACTTTCTTAGTTCATCTTCAAAAATACTCGAAGTCATCCACGCTTTTTTGTTGGCAGTGTAACTTACAGGAAGTTTTTTGATGTTTTTAAAACATCTAGGATGCAAACTTTTCCCGATAACTAAAAGTTTCCTTTTTTCGGTTCCCGTCATGTTCGCACAAACAAAAACTGTAACTCTTTGTTTAGAGAGCTTCCCACCAATTTTCATTTTTAAATTTGAAAGTCTTATCTGGAGTTAATTTATAAAAAATTCCGGCTTCATCTCCATTAAAGATGTCTTCATCTTTATATGATCGTCTAATTTGTGGCCAAGTGTTACGCACCCAATCGCCTGTAACGTTCAGATCTACGCATTTTGCCTCACCACAAATTTTTGCAAAGGAAATCGAGTGTCGGGCCTTAAATCGATCTAGCCATCCGTTGGAGCACGTAAAATCAATACCAAACAATTTTCCGAATTCTGTAGCTTTCTCTTTCAGAATTGGTCCACTCACAGGAATATCTGAACATCGACACTGTTTGAACCATTTCAATAATGCTGCATCCACATCACCATGTTCGCATTTCCTAATTTTTTAAAATTTTTCTCCATCTGGCGCTGGCGCCGGCGGTCCTGTTACAGTGCTTATCGCTTGCATACAATGTATGTGTAGCCATGGGCGTAGCGCGCGCACATATATGTTTATATGAAATTTAGAGTAAAATATCTGAGAAATTTTTGACGCTATAACAAAGTAGTACAATATTTAGTGACGTTAAAACCGGGAATTTGTATAATGTTAAAGATATCAGTTTGACCGGACTTATGACAAAATAACGCTACACCCGAGTTGACGTAATAGCCGAGGCCGTAATAACCAAGTTCCACTGTATATTAAGTGTATTTTTCTATACTGTAACTCTAAGTGCTTGTGTAAGCTAAGTGCGTTTTCGCTTTGTAACAAATACAAAAATTACTATTCTTATAATTTTCCACCCTCGGCGTTTTACGCTTTGACAAAAAAGAGTGTTTATTACTAATTTTGATGTACATTGAGCATGATGGCTATTCTGTGACAAATACAAAACCCCAACAAATGAGAAACACCAGTGACTAATGAGAAAACATGTTTTTACATTATCTGACAGTACGTATTTGTAAATTATATTCGTCTAACAACGTGTGCAGTTTTCGTCACAAACCACCCACTGTAGTATTGATCCGAGATATATAGTGCATGTTCCTGTAACGATGAAAGCTGCGTTAACGCTCGCAGGTTAACGAGGATACTTACTTTACTTAAGGTTAACGAGGTTACTCGCAGGATACTTACTTTCCCAGGTTATATTTCCGATCTCCAACAGCCTCAGTTGCATTTAAGTAGTACTAATGTGCCACGAAAAATGTTTGAATAATGTTTCTACGAGAGTGTTACGATACAGTCATCGCTTGAAAAGGAAAAGTCTTATTATTTCTCCCTTTACAGTTCTGACATATAGATTTATGTTGTTTCATGTTCAGCTATTACTGATGACAAGATAGACTTTATGTCAAGAAAGAGAATCAGGATTACTAAGAGAATGTTCCGGGAAAGAAGACAATACAGGAAAAAACAAATTCCACTGGTGAAATAATATACAAACCAATTGTAGAGATTAACACGTATTTTTAATAGTTTACCACGTGACAGAAACCAACAAATGCTTAAAGATACAATGTTTAAAGGGTACAATATTTAAATAAAGGAAGACGTATTTAATTGGCAAAAGTAGATAGTTTATAAGGAATTTAGGTAAACGAACTCACAAATGTCTCATAAATACTGCTCATAACACCGAGTCTCAAATATTAAATTTAAGTAGAGGCTCTGGGAGAGAGTGCTGTTTATTTTAAATCTACTTTTCCCTTTAATTTACAATCCCTTTAATTTATGTGTAGGTGAGACATATAATGAGTATTTAAGATTTGTGTTTAACCTCATGATTAAGGAAATAGGAGAATATTTTAATACCGTGCTCATTCCTGGATTTCTGGAAAGAAAATGATATCAAATCAAATCATCGATATTTTTGTGTATTACATTATCAGCTGAATTGTTATTTATACATAGGCCTATACTCAAAATAATGAAACCGTCTGTATGGAGAATATATGAAATTTGAAATGAATTGAACATTTTTTACTATTTCTTTTATGAATTTGCTAACTGCTATAATTTTTATTGTTCGACTAAGCTTTTCGTCATCACTGACATCATCAGGTCTTAAACAACCTGATGATGTTTATGACAGGTTGTTTAAGACCTGATGATGTCAGTGATGACGAAAAGCTTAGTCGAACAATAAAAATTATAGCAGTTAGCAAATTCGTAAAAGAAATAGTAAGGATGGATGCTAATTTAAACAATACGAAGAATGAACATTTTTTGCTGCAAATTAATTTGTTTTAAAATTTGACATCATTATTTAAATAACAAACCTCTTATTTTTCTCATGGCAGATGGCTACGTAAAATTATATTTTCATCTAAAATAATGATTACCGTAACCAAATGTCAAATTAAAATGAACGTTTGGAGGGAGTATTCAATTTTAAATCAATCGTTTGGCATTGGTCTGTCTGCGTATTTGTGTGTTTGGCTTTATGTCTCACTATAACTTTTGAATGCTTTAACTAATTTTTGTAAAACTTGGCATGTATGTTCACATTTTTTACCCCCAGACCTATATTCGTTTTGAGATTGATCCCACCAAAAATAGGTTGCGGGAGGAAAATATGTAAGGGGTCAAAATTTTAAAATAGTTGAAAGTATATATATATATATATTTTGAGTATAAAATTAAAGATAATTTCAATCAGAATCTGAATATATTTATAAAAATGTCAAAATTGATTGACACCGAAGCACAAAAGAGATACAGCATTTTAAAAAATTGTAAAAACTCTTGCTGGGTTTTAGAGTAAAGGGAATTTTAACCTAATCCGAATGTAATGTTTAACTTGAGAGGCCCCACGCACCAAAAATTGAAGTTAAAATTATAAGAAAATTTTAAAAGTCTATGAGGGGCATCAAGTTATAAGATTTTTTATAAAATGCAAAATCGGTATCTTCCATAATTTTACAAAATTAATATCTTTTAATACCCCTTAAAAGCAAGTAGGAGCTGAGACAGTATTTACAAAGAACGTTGTGAAATACCTAGGGGTGAGACTAGACTCAAAGCTCCCCTATGGGAGCAAATAAAGTGTGCAGCTGATAAGGCGGCCAAGCTCAGCAACCAATCTCCCTCAGCAAGCAAGAGGCGATTGTTGATGCCGGACACAGAATCCATCCTTCTGTACGGTTGTGAAATATGGGCTGATTCATTAAAGACGGAGAAGTACAGAAAACGTATGGCATCGGGGCAGAGAAGAGGAGCACTCAGAGCAGCATCCTCTTACCGGACAGTGCCAGAGCCAGTAGTAGGCCTGGTGATAACGGGAGTGATTCCCATAGACCTGTTGGCTCTAGAGCGGAAGCATTTATTCGAAAGAAGAGACAAAACTGGAAGGGATGCCGCAAAGCATGAAGCCAAGGAACTCGCTCTCCTGCACTGACAATATCGTTGGGATAGAGAGGAGAGAGGAAGATAGACCGCAAGGCTCATACCAAACTTGAAGGAATGGATCGACCGCCAACACAGTGAGGTCAATTACCATCTGACCCAGTTGCTCAGTGGCCACGGCAATTTTAATGCCTACCTCCATAATAAGGGAAAGGTACAGAGCCCAGCATGCCAATACGGAGACTCTCCCAATGAAGACACCTCGCACACGTTTTTCAACTGCTGCAGATTCGCAAGACAGAGGATGGTACTGGAAATGGAGCTCGGGTAGTTCACGCCCGAGAGCGTAGTTGCGTTTATGCTTCGTGGTAAGGCGGAATGGGACCGCATCAATGCATTCATTCAGTGGGTTATACTAGAAAAAAAAGACAGGCCCAACTTGCACCCAACAAGATGAGGAACAACTACAAGGAGCCCGATAAGGGCGCACTAGGCTCCATCCTGAAGTAATATGCTAAGTGGTTCCAGGATGGACATGAATGCCTTAATTAGAGGTGGGTGTTTTATTGGGTGAGAGTCCCACACACCAGAGCAAGAACAGCCTCATTTGACGGTGCATAAAGCATTTTCACTCTCTATAAAAAAAAGATACCCCTCAAAAACGTTAAATCGCATTACAACATTCATTCAGTTGTAAGCAATCATTGCAAAAACATTTTACATACGGCACGTATTGTTATCTATTTTGTATATTTATGGGATGTATTAGAAGTAGGCATATAGATATCTATGGAAACACACACAAATTTAAAAGTTATGACTAAATTGTTTGACAATTAGGCATTATGGTTAATAAATTTAAAGAAAAAACAAACGCAGCAGACCGGAATTTATAGTGTTTATCGTTTGATTGTTTGCTTAAACCACAATAGTTATAAATACAACAAACTAAATACTAAAAATAATTACAGTTGATATGTAGGCTATACAAAGAAGTTTGTTTGACCATATGTGAATGATTCCAAAACTGTGGAATCTGAACAAAACTGTGGGACCATACTTCTTTGGAATCCACACAAAACTGTGGTATCCGTAACATTTCTTGGCAAAAAGTCTGTTGTAACTTTATTTTAATTTAATTAATATATTTTATGCGATTTTGATTTTATATTAACTTTTAACATAATGTTTTTAGGCTGGGGGTCATTCCACAAAAATCGTCATCGAAAAACGTAACGCTTCCACACTTTCGATTCCCCACAGTCTAGAAATTTGATATGTAAACGCATCAAGACAGAAATAATCGCTGCTGACATTGAGTTTAACAAACGTTTTAGTGAGAATAAATTTGGTTTTACATGCTCTGTTTGTGATCGTCTGTGGTTTGGAAATGATTTATTTTACGATGTCTTTCCGTTTCCTAAAAGATTGTCGTGCTGTTTAGTTGTATTAATTTGCCAAAGACGATAACAGATTGTTAACGACCGAAACATTGTGTTTATTATGTTACTGACTTTGTTGATTGTTTGAATTAATACATTTAATAATAATAATAATAATAATAAACAATAATGATAATAATAACACACTGTTTACTCTTGCCTTGTTGTAAAGATGAGTTATTAATTATGTGAGAGCTTTCCAGCAGGAGGCCTGCGGGCCCGAGATACTTCTGTGAGGCCATCAATGCGTTAACTTCACAAAAAAATGACATTGGTGTACGCTTGTTGTTCAGACTTTAATTTTTTTTTTAATTTAAGGTGAATGAGAAGTAGCGTGCTTGTATTCAGATCAAGTAAACTGTATCGGTTTTTAAGTAACGTAAAATACGTATATAGGTACTTGCTTCCTCAAAGTGATTCTGAGAACGTCTATGGTGCTAAACTATAGTCTGTTGATTATACATACACCTAACGGACAATGTTACCGAGTTCATTTGTTACCGAGTTGGAACTGACAAACTATAATTTTGGAAGAATAATTTCTACTTAGATTTACTGTAAATCATGGAATTAAAAATAATAAAGAAAGGGAATAAAAACCTTAAATGCATTGTAATTATACATTAATTTCCTCACAGTGAAAGCATTCGGAAATTCTGATTGCGTTTTATGTATACGATCGTGTTTAATTAATGGAAGTAAGTTAAGTGTAGGCTAAGTAATTGCTGTAGGCGGGTTGCAGTCTTTGCTATACAACTTTGCTCCCACGCAAAGTCTCTTAGTCAATTACTGTGGTGTCAAAACTCGAGCCCTTCCTACATGCTTTTATTTATTTTGACCGAAACCTGAGATTTGAAAGTATGCCTGTAGGTTGAGGACGCACTATGGAGCAACGGGTCTTCAAAGCTGGGAATAACCACACACTCCAAAAGTTGATTCCTACAGTCAATATTCCTTCACAAACACATAATTAGCCTACATTTTAAAAGATAAAAAAGTATATTCTGAAACTTTATTTCCGTTGAAAGTCTAAAATAATACACCATATTTCATTACATAGGTACTGAATATATTGTATTCAACATATTATGTTACTGGAACATAATTCCCGTTTAATTTTGTCATCGTTATCAGATTGTGGATACACATCTTTATCACCAGCCGTGCTGTCATCATCATCGTAATCATCATCTCTGTAGTCATCGTCATCACCTTACTCTTTAATGCCATCTTCACAAAGTATCTCAACGGGTGGTAATTCTATAAGTGGCTAATGATTGTTTAGGCAAGGAATAATGTTTGATTCTAATTACCGGATCCGAACAAAATAAAAATGAATTTAAAATATCTTGAATCATTTTTTTCACGACTACGGTTTCTTGAGTATGCTCCAGGTATTTTTTAAAGTCTCACGCGATTTTTGAGTTTCCCATGTTAACTGACCTATGGGCAACAAAGCTGGTGGTACCCATGAATAAAATATTTCTGCAATATGGGAAGCACATTGTACTAAGGATACTTTCCAATAAAATTCTGAGTACCGGTATTTGATAACATTCTCGGAACTTCTCATATTGATTCGTTTGACTAAATACAACTGTATTTATTGTATCCATCTTTCTGATCAATTCTAAATGCAATCTAGTGATATCAGCTGGTAGGTCTGGATGCCTGAAAAAACGTCTGCCCATGATTCCATCGTTTGAACTACCAAATTCTGGCTTGAGTTTATCCACATTTAGCCCACATCTCTCTCTGAATTTGCTCTGTATTCTTGTTTTAATTGTTGCAACAATTTTTATATCGTTTCAGCGAATTTACCACTTTTTTTTTGGGTAATTTGTATGATAAATGAAGAAGGCATTTCAAAAAAACGTATCCATCTACGTAAAATGAACAATCCAAATTCTAAATTCTGCGTTCTTACTTTTTGTTGAATCACTATATCAATATTACAAAAGTTTTTTATTTATGTTATGCTACATATATAAAATTTCTATGTTGATGACATATCTGGATGACGTCACAAATCTTACCATCGACCACAGCAAAAGTAAATTTGTTACGTGTGTACAGGATTTCTGTTGATCTATAACTATACAACATTGTAATTTATTTATTTAGTCGTCTATTTTATTTTCTCTGCTATGGAAATTTGTGTAGACACGTTTGTAACTTCAGTTGTTAGTGGCCTACAGTGTTTTAGAAAACACATCTAGAAACAAAAAATGTAAAATAAAAACAGACTTGTAAAATGACATTTCATATTTTCTTCTTCTTATTCATTTTCTTGTTGTTGCTGTTGTTGTTTTTCTTGATGTTTGGCTTTGCTGAAAATTTATAAACCATAACCTTGTATTGAATCTGACCTCTCCATCTTCTAGGCTCCTTTCTTCTATTTATACATTTTCAAACTTTTCTAGGGCTTGATAGTAACATTCAGTTACTGTTAACTTTTACTGGTTTTAAATATTTTAATTTGTTTAATGGCATTCATTTTTTAATGAATAATACATTTTTTTTAAAAAATGAATAACTTTTGTTAGTAGCTCACGAATTAGGCTGGTAATTTTTAAAATTGATTTGTCTTGATAAAAACTGAATGCAGAGAAAAAGAGCAAATATGAGCAAAAAAATAAAGAACAATTATAAAATCTACAATGGACATTGATCATAAAAACCTAAAAACAGAATCCGATCGGACTCGGAAAACAACTAACTGTTAATATTTTTCTGAAATTAATTTTAAAAAAATAAAATAAACATTTAACAGTGTTACGGTTTTACAATCGCTACTTTAGACCAGGTAATACTTTTTTAAAAATATTAATTACTAAATTCTTAAGACATGCTGGTATTCCGAAAATTGAAAACAAAAGACTGAAATTGTGGTAAAAAACTGGTCATAAAAACAGATAACAAAAGAGTAGTTTACAAATACGTTTGGACTTGTCAGATTGATGGCTCCGAAAGAAGCAACCCTGCTGGGGCGGGATGGAGTTACCGTCAATACATGTTTGATTTCTTATGAGCAGGATAGTGTAGAATATGAAAATAATAAAAACGACAGTGTAACAAATTTTCATTTTTGATTTTCTCCCATTGACCCACTGTGTGATGTGTCGAAGTGTAATTTTGTATTTCAACACAGACGTAACTTACATCTTGGTAGATCTCGATTGCCACAATTAATGGTATTTCATTATTGAAACATGTTTCAATATCATGTTTGATATAAACATTGTTTCATATAAACAAGCACGTTTCAATATCGGCAGGAACCGATAAAGAACTGTAGTGAAAAGGTTTTTCAAACACGCACACGTATATAGTCATTGTTAACGTCTACTAATGTCTGCAGTTGTATTGAAATACACTCTAAAAGTATATTAAAAACTATATGTATGCATCGGTAATATATCACTTTTCTGTATACATTTTTACGAACGTGAAACTCACGAATATATCAAACAAACATAAAAGTTTCTAATACTATAACTAAAGGTAAACAATTTCTCATAAATATTATCCTCTCTTTTAATGTGTGCTACATTTTGAACTTATGTTTTAGACAGTTTTGTGAAACATCCACTTTCTAAAATGAGTGAACGTACGTATGTGTGTAGGGTATTGAGGGGTCGCTTCAATGCTACTAATTAAACTCAGCGTGCATTGAGCATACACTAAAGAATTTAAGTGCATTTAATGCAAGGCAAAAAGTAAGCTGTCTTGCTGTTCAATTGTATGAACAGCTGCTCGTGTGCAACTGTCATTGCCGGTGAACAGTTTATTATAAATATTTGAATATATTGCAGTCTTGTTTAAGAGTAACCAAACTGTAATTCTGATTTCGTTAAAAATTTTCAAACGTGAAAATGATTCTGGGAGATTGCTTAATTATCACAGACCGATTTAAATGTACTCCAAAGTTTTCCAATTGCCACTTCTCTCAGACGTTCTCAGAAGAAAACATTATTCTTCTTTCCGTGAGCGCAGTCAGATAGGTCATAGTAGTTAAGGAGGCAACACAAATAAAGGAATATTTAAGAGAATTAGAAAAAAGAATCAATATGGCGGAATCAAAAGTAGAGGAAGCAGATTCAGAACACATACTATGCTAAGATATTTAACTACATTGTAAACGTAATTCCAAGAAAAAATTAGTAACAGTAATTTAATGGCAGTGCATAATGTAATGTTGGTACGGAGTGAGTAAACACAGAAAATATATAGTATAGGATTATATGGTAATTTTGTTTGATTATTTTGTTATTTATCAAAATTTTAATTTTGATTCAATAATTTCCTTAAGAGGCATGTTTTCGTTTTCTGTTGTGAAACGTTGGCCATTCGAACACATAAAAGTGTAAAGTTGTACAACGTCCGCCGTCAGTGATCAGTATTTTAATAGTATCTACAGTAGCAGTTACTTTTCAACACCTCAAGACGTTGACAGTTGAGTATTCTGCAGTCCTAATCGATTCCTTAGGCTTTCGCGGTCGGCGTCGTAATTGTAAAAACTACTGTCCGTGGTCTTCCAATTTAGTGACCGGACCTACTGGCCGTGGTCTTCCATTTTCAACCTCGTCATTGGAGGTCATTTTCAGTGTCACAAAGGACTTAAAAACGTACTGACAAGATGTCCGTCAATAACACCTCGAATCATTCAGTTCCACTTCTTTAGTGTCTGTCAAAAAGTAAATAGCCACCTCTTTGGCTCTTACCAGCTCTTTGATCTTATACACACCACTATTCAATTATTTTTACCACGATATTTTTACCCACTTGTTCAAATTGTACACTATTCACTAAATAAACGATACTCTATATTCTCTGATAAATGTCATTAGCTCTATACCATCGTGGTTTTATTGACCTAATACGTTGTTCGACTTTTATCGTTGCTTGTGCAAATCAACAGACATCCTTCTTTGGAATACTCATGACGTTTGTACCATGACTTACTCCTTAACGACAACGACGACGACGACGACGATGTTAGTGATGGTGATGATGATGTTGAGAAGGAGGAGGACGACGTAGAAATTATTTTCAAAAAAACATAGTCGTGTATCCTATCTAAAAAAAGTTACAATAAGTCCGTATCCTTTTTTAGAGGTGAAGGACTTTGTTCATTTGTGTATGCAGACATATTTTTGTCTATGTGTCTAAACACACAAATTTGTCGTCAGATTGGGTCTTTAATAGACAGTTGTAATATGCGTGATTTGAATTAGTAATAAATTTATACACAATATTGACAATTCTTTCTTGTAAAAACGTACAGAGTGCAGATGCAAGGGTGACACAATGTATAATTCAATTCTGTTTTTGTTACTATACCCTGTAAATTTTGGTTTTTCCAACAACTGTCACACTGCAAACTATATTTTTGCATATTCCATAGTGTTGCGCCAGCCGAAAAGGAGACGCATTTGGTACGATTCCAATGGATAACGTAAGCGTACCTTCATCTAAACGTGTAATAGTTTTTGTTTAATTCCACATGAAGCAAAATTTAATTGGAATACAGTTATCATATACGTATATGTTATTGTGTGCCGGTTATTCTGGTGTCACACAGTCACTGCACTTTTCCATTGCTCTTGAAAAACGTTATTATTCTAATATAAAAATTACTTTTCTCATTGTTTGGTATCTTTTTCCTTATGTTCATTTTAAAGTACCTATTCACTTTGTAGATGGAGAGATTGCTCAGGATAAGCCGAGAGTCATAGTGCAGAAAGAATCACTGTGGATTCACTAATTTGTTTTGCGTTTCCCAGTGTAAAATATTATATTAGCAAAAATAACAGTATCATACAACATATATCAGTATAAAAGTATACAACATATATCTATTTGTTTAATTCATATGTACATCTGCTGCTAAACCCTACTGATTATTAACAGTTGTCGTTTTGCATAACTCTTAAGCCATACGTTGAATTTTAAATAATATTAAGCCATATAAGCTATGTTTTAAAACAAATAATACGTATAAATTAAGGCAGAGAGATAAAATTTAATTTTGCATTTTACGCACATTTTATTAACTGCAAACGTGCAGATTAGAAAAGTATGTTTTAATATTTCTCAAACGAAAAGTGAATATATACGTTATAGGAAACGATGGAAATTGGCTTACGGATTAAACATAACAGTATTCGCAGATACGTGTGTGTGTGTGTGTGTGTGTGTGTGTGTGTGTGTGTGAGAGAGAGAGAGAGAGGGAGAGAAAGATGTGAGGAAGGGAGGGAGGGGA